>OU342648.1:4825000-7225000 GCA_910589605.1 Chrysoteuchia culmella
CGACAGAATTACCAAAAAAAACAACGTTACGTTAAAGTACATCGTTTTTTGCAATTTTAATGTCAAAAAAAATAATTGTGCTTATTTTTACTTCCTATGTATTGAGTTAAAAGGCTCATGGAATCTTCTATACTCTTCTTCTATCTTCTATACTTAATTAAGTAACGTAATAATTGTTGCTACTTTTTAAGACACAGTATATGCCCCAACATTTGGTCAAAAGTATCTGTCTATTCAGATATAAACACTGATGAACATCAAAGCATTGTTAACAAACTGTCGAGAAGCTCAACAGTTTTATTCATCACCATAAATGGGACTGAAGCAATTTATCCACAGATTATAATTAAAGTCGATTTCTACTGGCAAAATTGGTTTTTAACATTATCGATTTAATTTGAGATTTGATTAAAAAAAAGTATGTGGTTTTTAAATAACTTAAGACAAATTATAACTTTTTAGTTTTGCATTTTACAATGCTATTTTTATGTGAAAGATATTAAACAAGAAAATATACTAGATAAAAGCAACTTGTCTCATGTCGAAATTTCGAATCCCGTCAGGGTGACATGAAACAAGTTGCTTTTTTCTAGTATATTTTCTTGTTTAATATCTTTTCACTTAAGACTATTTGTCTCTAAAAGTTTAAAGTTATTAAATGAAAGCTAAGTAACTGTTATGGTAGTCAGTCAGATACGCTGTGATTTTACGCTCGAGCTGTGTTTGAGGGTGAGGGGACATCAAGCCATAGAAAATTACTATAAGTGGCAACGGCCATGCTTTATAGAATGCTTTCTTATAAGGTTCTTATACGAATCCAATCGCGTTTTATCATTTTAGGGTCATTAAGGTTAAATCCATATTAAACTAAAACTACCTGTTTCCTGAATTTAAAAGTTTCATTGATATTTCCACAGCAGCAGGGCTTTTTTAAATATCAATTATTAACAAACCGGTAGTCAGTTATACAAAAATTCAATGGTCTTGATTATCGATACTGGTCATCCTTTCTACCTTCATCGCAACGATAAAAAATTGTACTTGAAATGTTTGATAAGCAGTCTTTTTAAAAGTCAGGTTGTAAATATTTGGAATTTCGAGTAAAAAAAACTAAAATTATTAAACTTGCGTTTTTTTAAGCAATGTTTTGTTTTTTAAATTTCTTCTGTCAATAAAGTACAAGCTGCGAACTTGGTGTCACGGTGGTTGCGTGCCAGTCCCGTTACGTGTACCGGTCGATCTCCACAATAACTTGCATTTAACTGCGTCATAATGCAACGGTCAACGGACTGCGGGAACGAGCTTAAAGCTCTGCCTACTACATTAACTTAATATCATTGGGGTTAATTGAGTCACATTGAAGCTTACGTAATAATCAGAGTATTCAGAAAATAAGTTCTCCTGTAGAAAATATAATGGCCTCAGTTTGTCGCAGAATCGTCTTCCGATCTAAATGATCAAATTTGAGTATTAAATCAGTCAGATAAGTAGGTACATTAAAGACCGAAAGTGTAAGAAAAGTAAAAAATAAAAACCGGAAAAGTGTGAGTCGGACTCGCCCACCGAGGGTTCTGCACAAATTTGTAGGTACCTACCTACCCATCGGCTTCTCTTTTAGAAATTTTGGGTCGGCTTACCCTCGCCATATTTTGACTACCCGCCATTGCTACCTAGGTACATAATATTATAAATAGTTCAGGAATTGAGTCTCGCAGTTTTTCCCGAAGTTTCCCGAAATTCAGTTTCCAAAACTTAAGACTGAATTTTTCATGATTTAATTATAAATGTCTAGTTTTCAGAATGTTTCTTGTACTTGTAGTAAAAGACGACACTACTTGCCAAATTTCATAGTTTGGGTCAACCAAAAGTATTCTATGAATTTTGATTTCCTTGAGAGTGTCGAAGTTTTTGCGGCATAAATGGCCTTACCTTTTTTTTAACTTAATTTTGAAACTCGATTTTTTTACAGCTTGAAGAGATTATTAACGTGAATATATGGTTTTAATTTAAACTCGATACCTAAACGCGTTCCCGAGTTTTTACCGAAATTCAGTTTCCGTAACTAACGACTATATTTTTATGGTTTCATTACAAATGTATAGTTTTAGATTTTTTCCTATATTCGCAGTAAATACGATATTACTTAGCAAATTTCATAGTTATCGGTCAACGGGAAGTACCCTTGGTTCGTCCAAGGAAGTAGGTACCCTATGAATTTTGATTCCCTCGAGGGTGTCGAAATCTACGTTTACGTTTTTTTAATTTACAAGTTTCATGTTTTTACCCCTTCAACAGACTGTTGACCTTAATATATGGTTTTAATTTCAACTCGATACCTCCACGCGTTCTTAAGATAAATGACGACAGACGAACGGACGGACGGACAGACGGACAACATAGTGATCCTATAAAGGTTCCTTTTTTCTTCTTTAAAGGTTCGGAACCCTAAAAAACCCCAAGAAATATCAACAACGCTTATTTTTGTTTAAAATTAAACATTGATTTCTTACGTAATATAATCATAATTTTGACATAAATGTCGAATGAATGATAATTGAGATGTATGAATTCGATTTTCTGAGACTTTTCTTCATGTAGGTACAGAATTCGACGATCTAAGAACTATAAGATCACAACAGCTGGGAACATAAATCTAAAAACTGTTTCTAAAAGCTTTGCACTTCAGTTTTGATGCCATAAACTTTTTATTGTCTATTCAATATTTTTATCTGAATAAACTCATTATCTCAAAGCCTACGCAAGCGATGCCAAATTAAACATATTCATGTGCCCGTAAGATTTTTATAACGTCTCATAAATTATTTTAAAATTGATTGCATCATTAAGCGACGACGACTTTTGCGAAACACTGTAAATATTAATTAAAAATATTACTTTCACAGCCACTTTCAAACTCAATGACGGCACACACTTTGGCATTGCGTATGTCTGTCTGTCTGTCTGGCAACAATAGTGACAGGTTAGGCTAGCCCATTATTATGGCAGGCTGGAAAAATCAGCTGGAGATGGAAACTCCTGTCGCGGGTGCCAGGACGGTGGAAGCCGTACGCCCGCTGCTTTGCGAATGGCGGCACATGAAGCACGGGGTGCTGCTTACCTACCGTCCGGTGCAGGCTCTTACCGGACATGGTTGTTTCGGTATATTTCTGAACCAGATTCAGCGAGAGGAGTCTCCAAAGTGCCACGAGTGCATTCGACGCTGAGCTGGACACTGCGCAGCACACACTCGAGGTGTGTCCTGCGTGGTCGGCTCAGCGTCGGGAACTCGTGGCAGGTGGGATGGGATCTCTCCCTATAACCCAACATCGTCAGTAAGATGCTGAGTAGTGACAGATCGTGGCAGGCGGCAGTCTCCTTCTGCGAGGATGTCATCCTCCAGAAGGAGACAGCGGAGAGGGCTCGCGAACAGGACGCTCATGTGGCCGTATCCGCCGCAGGAGGCGACGGTATGATCGCCTCATTCCTTAGTGAAACCACGCTGGCGATGGTGGGTGTGCCATCGCTGGCCTTGCACGGTTTAAATAAGGTAAATATTGTGTTCGGTGAGTTACTTAAATATACATAATTATGCATTTTAATTACTTATTCATAATTTGTTATTCAACGTGTCAGGAAATAGATGGTGGATGCGTTACATAGTAATTGGAACACGATCGGCATCACAAATCGATCGATCTTTCGTATCGTGAGTTACGATCGTTACGCTCTCCACTCGTTTTACTGTCGGAAGTGAATCCATAAGTTCCTTTTACGGTGAAAAACGTCAGGGTGCTAAAATTAAAAACAATTGAGACGTAACTTAATTATAATTAGTAAAATTTTATCAAACTTACAATAGTTGTGGAGAAGGGTGCAAGTCTCAAAATTTAACAACATTTTAAGAGTTGAGTTAAAGTCTAACTATTTTCATATATTTATTTTTTGGATTTTACAGAGCAGCGTAAAGATTTTTACGAGGTTTAATTAACAACGCTGTTTACAGTTCGCGTTGAGTGTAAGTAAATAGAACACAAGTAACATTAATAAAAAAATAACGATTATTTTTACAAGGGCGAATCATAGTTCATCACAGTCTAAAAAAATTGAATTACCCAACTATTTCAGGAATATATTGTCGAATATTAACTAAACTAAAGAGAGTGGATTGTCAAACAGCTTCATTGTTTGTTGTTTGCTTCTAATTCAAATTGTTTGGCTAACTAACTACTTATGTTATTTTAACTAAGTTATTATGATCTAACGACTTTATTACTTTGTCGCTGTTGAAACATTCTGAAACAAACTTGCTCTGTGAAGTCTGTCACAGAAGTTCTGAGTGATATACTTACACCCATATTCTAAGTCGTTCCTCCAAAACTTACCCGTCCTCGTCTTAACGAAACCTCATTGAAAACCTCTTCGAAATACTCCTCGAAATCGGTATTTTAAGTCATAACTCCGTAAGGACCTGGAGGAGCCAAAGTGAGCGATGTGAGCTTTATAATTATTTTATCGCACGTATTTCTCCAGTTGCGATTTCTCGGTATTGCTCTAAGCCGACTAATTACTCAGACTTGCTACTAAAATTACGATGGCGCCTGTTAGTCGCTAACTGACGGATAATTTTGATACGAAATCAGCATTTACACTGTGAGAAAATTAACTACAACGTGTTACATGTATAAAGGGATCTAAAACGGATTTAGAAGTTTAATTTATTTTTGAGTTTGAGTTTGACTAGGCATTTTTGTTTTACAGATAGGTGGGGCAAATAACCCTTCAGAAACTTCAACCTTATTGGAGTATTGAAAAGCTTGTAGTTCTTTAAAGATTACTAATTGAAAATATTCAATTATTGTGTTATCAGAAATTTACACTTATATTTACTCGAAGTAAAAAATGTTTATTTCACGACCTTGAACTAATAAAAACCTGAAAAAAGATTTCAGAAATAAACAAAGCTAGATTATAATATGCAAATCATAATATACCTGAAGTATCTCCAAGAATCTATATTCGGATCAGCAATAAAATAAATAGTATAGTGTGGACATTCCTTTGTGCGAGACACCCCAAGGCCGGCCGATACGCCCACTGGTTCGATAATAATATTTTGAGTCACTTCCTACCATTTTGTAGGTCTAGGTGGAGGCGACTGCGTGGAGATGTCTAAGCTACTATTATCTCTAACGTAGACGTAAGACAGCTTACGTGTTTGCTAAGACTAAGGTAAGACTAACACTAACACCCATATTCTAAGTCGTTCCTCCAAAACTTACTCGTCCTCGACTTAGCGAAACCTCATTGAAAACCTCTTCGAAATACTCCTCGAAATCGGTATTCTAAGTCATAACTCCGTAAGGACCTGGAGGAGCCAAAGAGTACGTAGCCACTCCGTGTTAGGCGTAGCGCACACTACCATTTTTACCTACGACGAGGTAGAGTGGAGTGTAAACAGTTTTGGAGGAACGACTTAGAATATGGGGTTAAGACAGCTTATGTGTATGTAGACACAATATAATGCAAATACAGCTGGGACCAACGACTTCACGTGCCTTCCGAAACACGGAGAGCTCAAGATAACAAATGTTTGGTTCCCTATTCCTCTATCCCTACGGTAGGGATACTTTTCCACCTATTTTCACTAGAAAGTTTCACCTCGTTCAGACCGGACCATCCATCCCTAAAGTTGCTTAGCCGTTATAATCGCATGCGCGAGCGCGCGAACCACTGCGCCACCGAGGTCCTAAGGGTATAAATATAGTTAAATATAGTTAAAGTTAAACTAAAAAATAATACAAATAACGAAAACATCGTTTGCACATGATTTTTATTGAGCTACACCATAAACAACCGGACCCTATGGATTTTGTAAAGGCAGTCTGTGGCATCATTTCATTACTAATTAATGACCAATTCAGCAATTCACCAAGCAAGCAAACTTTTATTTATACTTATGACGCCCATGGGCAACTATACTGCTCGAATTGCGATCGTCGCTTCAAAACTAAGTTTGGCTTCGCAAGTTACATGCGGGCTCATGCTAGAAAATAAGAGAATAAGCCAGTGTGTCGCCGTCAAGGGATACGTCGAGGAGGACATCATCATCAATGATAATTAAACCTCTAATTAATCGTATTATTAAACTAAGATTTTAAAAATTAAGTTTTTTATGTTACTACCCGACAACATGTTACCCATTTTTTATTTTCGATATATTACCCATGTACAGTTTAGAGCAAAAAGTACGACAAGCATACTGTGTTAAATGAATTTTTCATACAAAAATAAATTTAATAATTATTACACTCACACCAGTTAGCCTAGCCCCAAAGTAAGCACTGTAAGGCTTGGTTATGGGATACAAGGATAACGGATAGAAATGAATAGAATAAAACATACTTTTATATATTATTTTTTATAAACAGCCATGGCTCTAACAGCTATTATGTTACTACTACGATGGTACTAATGCACGTATCATACAAACATTTGCCCTTACCGGGATTCGTACCCAGTACCTCAAGTAGGCGACGACACCGTCCTTGAAACCGGTGTACAGTTGGTTGACCCGGGGGCTAATAATTGTCTAATTTAAAATCTATCGCAATCCCTTTCAATTCGTAATTTGAAAGATATTCAGGCCGTTACTATTTGACATTTGAAAGGGATTGTGATCGGGACGCCTTTTTAAAGGTATGGAATAAACGAAATTGAACTGTCTAACCAATATGACAGACGAAAATATCACAATCACAATACCTCTGAAAGGGATTTTAAATTAGACAATTGGGGGCCGGTTGACCTGTAAAGTTTGTTTAGGGAGCTTTTTAAAAAAAGTAACAGATATACAGATAACGCTTTAAATATCACAAATAATAGAACATTAATAGGTATTTCAGTTGAATAATTATTATTTCTTAAACCCTCGTACTTTCCGAGATAACGTTTCCCAAAAAAACTGTACTGGTCAACCGGGAAGTTCCCTGATTGTACTTACCACTCTACCACGGAGGTCGTCAATCAAAAAGTCTTCCAAAAATATTATCTGATTAAATTATTAAAGAGTGCAAGTTCGCCGAAAATATATAAAATATTATAATAAAGACTGTACAAAAACACAAGCAAACAGACGCACATCTTGGTATGATTCACATCCAATTAAAGGCACTACAAAGCATTGTCCCCTTGTTTACAATCCGCCATTTTGTTTGTAGGAAATGTTTCGTTACGTCAAATCATAGAAGTTCGTACTTCCCACCAAAACATAACGTTATAAACAACATTAGCTACGACCTTTGAATGAGTTTATTGTGTTAATTAAAGCAGCGAAAGAATTAAATTATTATACGGAAGTTGCTTAGAGAGAAGCAGACCAAGTAAGTTTTTAAGGTTTTCCGTGTAGGTGCTAGCAGCATGATATAATAATAATAATAAAAAACGTACCTACTAAATATCCCTCCGGACCGCTGACCACCAAATCTCACCGCCGCCGGTGGTCAGTTGAGACAATAAAATTCCTGTCTGACTACTAGTGGCGAATTGGGAAAATTCATTCCTAATTCATCACCAGCGATGAATTGTGTATTTTTGTATCAACTGACCACCAGCGGCCGTAGGTAGAAAAGAAAATTAAAATTTTTGGACCAAAAAAGATGACTACACATGACAGACCTACAGATTTCCAATTTTCATATAGATAAGCTACTTAGTTTTTAATTAAGGTACCACTGACAGCCCACTATGCAGAGGTTGCATGGAAGTAGAAGAGACAGCTGATCACGTCCTGTTGGATTGTGACGGAGTAGACCCTTACCGGGCGAAGTACCCCTGCTCACCAGGCAGTCTCCGGGTAGCCGGCTCCGATGTAAAGGCGCTGGGAGCATTCCTGGTGGCGCTCTGGGATGGCTAGAGTTATCTGGCTGACACCCTCCGGGTGCGAAATAGGCGCAAAAAGTCGTCGAGTTGCGAAAACCATCCGTATTGGAAGAAGAAGAAACCACTTAGTAGAAATTGTCTGAGCGATTTGGAGATTAGTTATTTATTACTATTTATAATTTATGAAAATCTTAGGTAGGTATACACCCTTTAAATTCTCGGTAGTGTTATTTAATTTGCTAAATACTAGTCTACTGTGTCAGTACTCCACCGCGTTTTGATTAAAAGCTCAAGATAAAATGTGTCGTCTGCATATTATAATTGTTATTGCTAACTAAACATTTTATCTAATTTCATGCGTGGGAAGGGGAAACCGTATTCTGTATTTAGTTATGTCCTAGATTATCCATCCAATAGGAAGGCCAGTGCCCCAGCAGTGGGGACATTAAAAACGGCTGATGACGATGTCCCAGATTGTTTAGTTACGAAACAGCTAAAGAAGGAAAATGTGACATTAAATAAGTATAAGTACATACTTACATTACGAGTATCAGATGGTACCTATACGAAGAAATACTAATACTGAAGTAATGTAGCTATAGTCACGTAGGGTAGGATAGGATTCTTTTTAGTTTCTTGTTTATTTATTATTAGTTTTGTACCTATGAATGTTAATGATACTTGCTTCTAGTTTTTTACTTAAACTAGCTTTTCTAAGGAAAATGAAAACCGTAACTCGGTAAAACTTAGTAAGATGAAGAAAAATATTAACAAACAGTAATCAGAAACTTCACATAAATCATCAGGGGCGTGCATTGGTTTTCCAGCGTAGTAGGCACTGTAGATCTAACTAGTTATTTTGCACTTATCCAAGCCTGCTACCGAATATTATAAGTTTGAAAGTTTGTGAGGATATTTGGATGGATGAATGTTTGTTACTCTTTCACGCAAAAACTACTGAACTGATTAAGATGAAATTTTACAGCAATAAAATTAATAAAAATAAAACCTTATACATCAGAAAACCACATAGGCTGCATTATTTCCTGCATATTATTCTTTATTATCCTGATATTCCCACGGTAACGGCAACCACGCGGCGAGTGAAACCGAGAGCGGCCGCTAGTCATAAATGATAAGGTTCGTAATATTAAGTAGGAATATTTAAATACAGAGTTTGATTGTTTGAGCACGCTAATCTCCGGAACTACTAGTTCGAATTGAAAAAATATTTTTGTACTGGATAGTCCATTTATCTCGGAAGGTTATAATATTTAATATCACACTACGAATAATAGGAGGAGAGCATTAATGTAAAACGTTGCAAAAACGGAGAAAAAATATTACTTTTGGGAGCTTCCGTTGCGGACGGTGTGTAAACAAAAAATTGTTCCCCATTAAAAGTTCAAAAAAAAAGTCCGCGTCAGCATGTCTATGTTTTATGGTTAACTCACTATAACCATTTTTAAGATAATAAAATTTGTTCTAAACTAATTTATTATTTAGAGAAGCTGTTTTAATAAACATTATATTAATCCTTATCTAATCAAATACGTTAATCATCACAAGTATTTAATTTTAAACAAATTGTCCTTTACATCATTTAATTTTAATGAATATCTTAGGAAATATGATAGTTTTATATTTCAACAATTTCATTCGTCAGGTAGTCTTGCTTACTTTATACTGATATATTCCGAGACGTTTAAACTAGAACGTTACACGTACAAATAGCGCCCTTCTTGCAGTGGGCGGTTTATACTTGAGCAATACTTTTTAAAAAAAAAGTTGTATTGTATGAAACGCTGCCTGTGTCGAGTAGGCAATTTGGAGACTGCCTACCGGTAGGTATTCAGTATTTAGCGTAAGAAAAATCTTAGTGGGTGAGTGTTGAATAGAAGTTTAAACTAAAATAAAATAACTTTAACACTTATTGTATATTTAGGTTTTGAATGAGGTAGGCACTGCCTAATTGCCTATATGGAATGCACGCCCCTGTAAATCATATCCTTTTTTTTTGTAAAGTTTTGTAAATAAATGCATAAGTATTTTAGATTTAGAGATTGTATTGGTTTCGCGGCGGAAAATTATTTCTTTTTCTGTCCTTCAACATAAAAATAATCAAGTGTACCAAACAACTTTGTTTGTCATAATTAATTGGCACATACGTATTTAAGACGGTTTATCCACATTATGAGTGTTGTGGAGATGCAGATTTAGCCCGGGATTAGCGCTGTGACGTCAGACGCTTACTCACGGATTTGCGTCTGCGCAGTGTCAGAAAGATCTGTGTTCCAATCACAGTGGTCCTTTAGGACTTCGCCCTTGAACTTTTATCTGGTTAGAAAATAATGATTCCAAACTCTGTAAGACTATTGTTATGAACGTGACGTCAATAATTAGAACAGCAGATTTTTCAAATATGAAGTTCAGAGAAACAATAGAGAATACTATTCAATAGAGTTTGAATAGTAATTAAAGGTAAAAAAGTGACTTTTCGCTGCTTCTTTTAATTATCTAATCTGTGGAAAGATTTGCTTTTATTTTATTTATTTATTTATTAGCACAGCCCTATGGCAAACATTAATACATTGTTACTTACAAACTATTACAAAATATTTTCTGATGCATGCCACAATAACGGCGTACATAACATTCACCAATTAATCAGCACTTTTATTAAAAAAGAAGCTTAATAATAATAATTTAAGTTAAAATCGGAGTCGATAATACAGCATATTCAAATAAATTAACTACACTATAAACAAAAAAAAGGTAAGTTTAATTAAAATGAATTGAATAGAATTTAATAAAGTACGTTGAATTAAAATTATACAAAACGATATACCTATAATGAAGTAAAAAAGAAACTTTAAAAGAATAGAAATTGATATAAATTTATTTTTAAAAAGAAGATAAATTAGAATACGGATTTTTTTTTTAATAAATTGAACAATATCACGCAAGACTATTCTCAAAAAACTCATGGATTTTGCGTTTTTAAATACTAACGACATTTCACTGTAGAAACGTTAACTTTTCTCTTTGCAATTCTTTCATGTAGAAGCGTTAGATCACTAAAGGAAGGAGAACGAAACTATAGAATTCATGAGAATGAATCTATAGTCTCGTTCTCCTTCCTTTGGTGATCAGTATTTTAGGTTCTAGGGAAGTTAATATTGAACATACAATAACCATAAAGTTTCTGCAGAGAGTTAACTTTTCCACAAAAAAATATGAGCTGTAACAACAACCTCAATCCACGCTCTTTCGGACATATTTTTGGAGATCAGTTTTTTAGTTTCAAGCGAAGCTTAATAATTTATTCAGTCACATATTTAATTATACAATAACAATAAAGTTTCCACGGATAGAGAGCTATAACAACAGCTTACAATTAAAAGATCAAAACCAGTCTTATGCACACGATTCAGTCACTTCTTTCTTTAAAGTATCATTGTAGATGACAGAGTTATATTATATTCGAAGTCACGTAAGGGCTATGCCACACTGACGGATTGCAAGCGTTTCCAAAGCGGAGCGGCCACGCAGGGAACACGCCGCGCGTGCGCGGCGAAGACGTCGCGGCTGCGCGGCGAACACGTTGCGGACTCGCAACGATTTTGCCGCGGAGAGAAGCATGGACCTCATTTTTTACACTCGTATACCGAAGCCCCCGCTCCCACGCTACTTTAGGTGTTACAAAGTAACGACTGTGAGCGGACGTAGCGTCATGGCTTCTGTTACTGAGTGTATCGTACGCCGCTAACTCGAGGCGGAAACGTTGCGAATCCGCGACGCATACGTTGCGCGTCCGCAACGTATTCGCCGCGCGTTCGTTGCGTGGCCGCACCTCTTTGGAAACGCTTGCAATCCGCCAGTGTGGCAGCTCACTAAGTCTAATCGGAGATCACTTTAAACAAGGTCAACGAAGAGTATACACTCTTCGTTGACATTGTTTAAAGTGATGTATACACATTGAGTTGCATATTGTTAAAGATACTTATCGACGACTCCATGAAGTATTCAGTTAAAAATATTCCAATAGATAAATACTCAATGTTTACTAATAAAATAAAGCAGGTAAATGAAAGCAGACTTGGTTCAATGCAATAGTAAGTACTTTGATGACGTCATCACTTATTTACACCGAATGTAGAGTAGCTTTGACCTTAGCACGTGGAGCCACTGTTTTCGAATCCTAATCTTTCTATTTTAATCAACCTTGCTTTAGTTTTATTTTTAAACGCATACATTTTATTTGATTTCCAAAAATGTACCTATACCGTTGAGGCACGGCCGGTCGAGCTATTTTAGATTCGACTGCAACTAATTCAATAACGTATTATTTTGAAGCGTACTGCTACACGATTTTCAACTTTATTTTGAAGAGTTAAGAATTCTTCTTGCTTGGCGGAATACGGTTTGGCTTAGATTTACTGATGGTGTGTTTCAGAAAGAAACATTTAGTAGGTATAGAGCGAACTCAATTAAACGAAACGAAGAATCAGAAACAACAAAAGTTTGATAACAGAATCGCAAAAATAGCTTGGTATCCAAAAGTCCTAATATTATGTATGTTGTAAAAAGCTCTTGGTAATGTTTTAGTTTGGTAATGTTTTAGTTTGTAATCACTTCATATTGCTTAATGCTTAATAAAAACTAAACAAAAGCTTTAAATGAATGCACTTGAAACTCATAAGTAGTTAAAATGTGTCTACGTCATACGTAAACACCATTTACAAAGAGTTTGCAATAATTTGGCTCACAAACAGTATTTAGTTCTTTCATTCGAGACTGGAGCAATTAGCACCTTTGGCAGCTGTCATCGAATTTGAACCATGAAACGCCGTCTCATACAATACTTCAAACAATACTGACAATACTCCACGTTTTAAAGTTCAAAATTGCTTAACTTCCCAAATTAACACATAGAGATAAGTTTTACAAAATGCATAATTACGCAAACGCCATTCGTATTTGAGTCTCACGCAATACGTAATGTATTGTTTTTTTTAACTAACTATTACGGAGATGACGTTATGATGTAAAACTTTAAAGATTTGTTCGACCAACAAATATTTACGTATGATAAATATTTCGCAGTGTGACAAAGGCAGACATATTCAAAATCACGTGTCCATTTCAGCTGCTCGACGCAAGCTTGACTGTCATTTGTTTTACATATGAATAAATTTGCACTATGTGGTTCTGCGGCTGCCAACTAATTTAAAAGAAAGAAAGATCTGTATTGGTTATTTTGAATACAAAAAAAAACAAAACACACAGTAGAAACATTAATTACATAACATTAAGGGCCCGTTTCACCACCGACCGAATCGATAAGTTCTGGATAGCTTACTTGAAAGATAGTTTGTCATTTTTTCATAATACACCATTGATCTGTTATATAAGGTATCCAGAACTTATCTGTCGGTGGTGAAACCGGTCCTAAGTATAGAATACATAACTTATGAGAGCATTGATAAAATGAAATAGAAAAATTACAGATTATGAAGGATTAATAAACTTATTCCAAGACCTTACTTTCTAAAAAAACGTTACCTAGTACCTACTCACTTTGAAATCGTTAAGTAGGTACTTAGGAAATTGAAAGGCAAGTAACTGACGTGAAGTTTATGATTTTTGTCTACCTTATATATAAGTACTACAGATTTCTAGTATTGTAACGTATTTGTGTATTGCCTTTAGCTACAACAGTCCCTGGAACTCAACTCAACTCTGGAAAACACAGAAAAATATCGACTTTTCCATGCAGAGGTTGTTGACATCGAAGGGGTGGACAACGTTTTTACTGCAGCATTCTCATCACAAGTGAATATTAACAATGAAAACATAGTATTTAAGTGGTATACCCCGTTTTTATCATTACAAATTTTAGCAAAGGTAAAAGTAGAACTTAATAAGTACGACTATAATTCCGGGTCACAAGAAGTAGACAAATTCAAAATGCCAGAGATTTTTAAGTAACTATTTTAGAAAGGGACCAATTCAGTAATCATTATCCGTATGGTGACGGCCTAAGAATACAAGTGTCACCACTCCCTTCTGGGATGTCGTAAGCGGTAAGAGTCGACTAAGAGGCTCGTGGTATTGAACACCTGTGCGAGAGAAGGAAAACTAGAAACAAACCCTCTACCAACCCGTCTGGCCAGCGCGGTAGCAGTATGCTAATAACCTCCTTTGAACGCCACTATAGGCGTGAGCTAGGAGAGGCCTATGTCCAGCAGTGGACGTCCACAGGCTGATGAGTGAGAGTGAGAGAGTAATAATCAACATCAATATGTTTCACATTTCAGCGAAATTTGGGCACTTCAAGAAAACTAAAAGTAGTTTCTATACTAAACCGTCGAAGTATAAAGCTATCTTCAAATAGTGTAGTTCAAAAAAATTGGCATCGCGCCAACACGGGGTCATTTCCCGGCCGTAAACAGACTAAAGAGCTATTCATTGTTTCTATTTTCTTTCTATTTTACCTTGTTTAGATTTCAAAGAATTTGTTTGTTTACATACCTAAAGTAAGTACTTTAACCCATTTTCACTACTTATTTTAACCTATCGCCGTTAAAGTTACTCTATCTCCGACTTCATTACTTCTCTTGTGCTCTAAGAATATCTCAGTTTGTTTGTAATTCAAAGAATTTGATTGTTTACCCTTCGTTGCATTGCATACCTAAAGAACTTTAACCTCTCTGGAAAAGGAACCAAAAAGACTGTGATAATCTCGCTCTCCTTTTTCTTCTTTTTATGTTATCTGTTTCACTTTGTTTATATTTCAAAAAAAATTTTTGCTTAACCTTCTTGTATCACTTAAAGTCTTTTTTGCCCACTTTAATGCGCTATTAGACTGAAGCGAAATAGCAATGAGAAAACGACGTTCGCGGGAGCGAGACCTATTTTGCAGATTAGACGTAAAAACCACGAAATCACTTCTTAGTAAATAACTACAGCGATTAGAGAGACATGAAACTATACGATACTTCATATTATTAACAAAAGCAATTTCCAATAGTAACTCCATTTTAGAATAATCTTGAATTTTCGTATTTTTGAGGGATCTTTTCGAAAAGAAAAAGTGTGTAGGCAAAATCATAAAATCGTGTTTCTGTAACTTTACAAATGTAGATAAAGGTATGAAGATATAATATATCTTATTACCAGATTTGTAACATCTCTAGCCGTCCTTTATAACAAAAAGTACGTAGTTAGTTTTTTCGTATAGCGTCATTCATAACCTATCACTGGAAAAGGAACCGAAAGTAAAGGTAAGTGTACACACTTATCTCTTTTTTAACCGACTTCAAAAAAGGAGGAGGGTATCAATTCGGTCGTATGTTTTTTTATGTTTTATAGGTCAGTACACGATAATTTATGAACCGATTTAGATCTTTTTTTTTTTCATATAATATTGCTCGTTATTTCACTTTGTTTTGGTTTCAAAGAATTTTTCTATCAAAGTTGAACGTAATTATTGCATTTGGATGAGAGTTGTTGGGGCTGGTCTAGTTTTTTAAAATATTATTATTTAGTGCTAATTTAATGTTTTTTTATTTCACCTAATCTATACTAATATTATAAAGCTGAAGAGTTTGTTTGTTTGAACGCGCTAATCTCAGGAACTACTGGACCGATTTAGAAAATTCTTAGACCATTAGATAGCTACATTTCTCCCGAGTGACATAGGCTATATTTTATCCCGATAATCCCACGGGAACGGGCACCACGCGGGTAAAACCGCGTGGATCCGCTAGTTATTACATAACCGTTTACAAATGTATTTCTTTCGTTCTGTTTTTCAGTGTAGGTAACTAATAGGTTTTAGGTACACTTTCTTTTCTCATAAGATTTTTATCTTGAATCATCTATAATCTGTAACCAAAATAGAATTCATCGTACGTGTATTGAGTTCAAACCCAATATAAACCTGGGAACTACAATTTAATATTAAGCTTGCAACATAGTATAACAGCTAGGTTACAAATATAACTAATTTTCGCAAGCGTAATGAATGAATCATAGTACTGCGAAGTAAGTTGGTACCATAACAATGTTTCAGAATAGCGCTGCCGATTTAGATGTTTGTGAATTTCGACATTTGTACCTAATTTGATTTGATGTTTCCTTCGAATGTTGTTCTAGATCAGGCATTTTAATTTTAGCGACTAATCGGTGTTAATTCGGATTTTTTCGAATTTCAATACTTTCTGTTAAGTAGAACCTTTAAGTAGAACCGTTAAGTAGAAAAAGAAAAAACCAGCGATCACCACTGGGTTGACGTCTATTTCGGGAAATCCAAAAATATTTTGTTTATATAAGTAGGTTTCATATACTACAAAATTGAGATCGTGCTATAACTTACCTAAGTATTTAATAGTTATTTGTTATGCAACGCTGTAAAGGTCGATTTCGCGGCGAGTTACCTCTATTGAAACCTGAGCAAGCGAAAGTTCAAAGATTGAATCCTGTGCGTAGCGAGGGTTTCAAAGGTTTGAGATGCTAAAAACTTTTCTGCCCAGCAAAACACACAATTTTTAACCTCACAACAGCGAGGACATTTTTTAGGTTGTTTCCGCAGTCAACTTGCTTTTAACAAAAAAAAATATTCTAACTATTCCTTATTCATGGGTTTTAATAATATAAAAAACAACAAAATCAATAAAAAAGAAGTATTATAGTTAATTCAAAGTTATTTAAAATAGGAATAAATTGTTACTTATACCTAATAACAGTAAAAACGATTCGGTAAATGTTGACATTGACATGAGGTACAAGACAAAGACAATTTAAAAATAAAGGTTTATGTCACGTTCCGAAAACCCAATCATAGGTTGTGAATTCTCACCCAGCCTAAATATGAAATTATTATAGCAAATAGTTTAATCTTATTGTTATTATGATTCAAGGTACCAAAATAATACCTACAATGAAACCAAAAAGGAGTATTATAATGAATTCAAAGTTATTTAAAATAAGAATAAAATGTAACATAAAAAGTCAATAGTAGAATTCGGAACGCATTAGGACATATTTGTAGGTTTTAAATTAAAAAACTACTTTACCACGCTAGGCCGCAAAATGCGATTTTCCACGCATAAATTAAATGACAAAAACTCCTTTTCCGAGCGTGTGAGGTGAAAAAACTGCAAAATATATTTCGTTCAAACTAATTTTTGTTGAAAGTTTTTATAAAGATCTACAGCATATTTTATTTTTTTCAGATTTTTCTCTTCCTTATTTTAAATGTTAGAGAGGGGGGGGGACGACGACGACATTTTACCACTTTGAAAGTGTATTTCAATGAAACGGTTGACTTTGGAAAAAAAATTCGTTTTAGAAACCTCAATGTAATTTTTAAAGACCTATCTATAGATAGAAATTTTTTTCAGTTTCAGTTCCATGTATGGGGGGGTTCCATGTATATCCCTTAATATATATATACATATATATATATATATATATATATATATATATATATATATATATATATATATATATAAACTCATTTGCAAAAAAAACGGGCACCTAAGCAATGAACCATTTCAAATGTTAATATTGCTTTATTTGATAATTATAGGTAGTTTTATCCTCACAATTTGGTAAATTAATAAGAAAATAATCGTTTTCATCAGTATTTCATAAAATTTAGATACAATTTATGGGAAATAATGCTAAACCTCGCTAGTAGTGTATGTTCGCTAGTAGTGCATATACTCATGAAGTAAAAATAAAAAAGTTTTTTTGTTTGTTTTTCTTTAATAAAGTAAAAGCAGATAAATGTTTAGTATCAAGTGTGACCCCCTCTAGCTAAAATCACAGCTTGAATTCGTCTGGGCATGCTAGCGAGTATATCCCGGATACTTGCTTGCGGAATACGTTCCCACTCCGCAGTAATCACATTCTTCAGCTCTCTGATGGTCTGCGGAGCCGGGTGTACTGATCTCACACGCCGTTTCAGAACGTCCCAGACATGCTCTATGGGATTGAGGTCGGGACTTCGAGCTGGCCAATCCAAACGACGAATGCCGACCTCTTGCACATACGCATTAACATCGCGGGATCGGTGGGCGCGAGCATTGTCGTCCATAAAAATCGAGTCTTCACCTAGAGCGGCCAATGCGGGTTGTGCATGAGGAATTAGAACTTCCGTTATGTATCGATGCCAAGTCAGTGAGCCGTTTTCAATGAAGACTAACTCTGTACGATCCATTGAATTTATTCCTGCCCAAAACATGTGTGATTTCTTCGAAACATGCCTCTGCAAAGCGTTCTCCTTGTCTTCTAAGCACTCGCCGACGTCGATCTTTACCGAACAGAGATATCCTGGCTTCATCAGAGAACAAAACCCTATTCCAATTTTCTTGAGTCCATGATTCACAATATCTAGCGAACCTAAGCCCCTGAACTCTGTGCTCACGGAGTAATTTGGGGCCGCGGGCCGGGCGGTGACTGCGTATATTGGCAGCGAGAAGCCTCCTCCTGACCGTCCATAGACTAATATGCACGCACATTTCTTACTTCTTGGAGGTTGTTCTTAAGATCCACATATGAAGATTTGCGATTTCTCAATGCGCGACTCACAAGAAAACGATCATCCCGTGGTTGGGTACATGGTTTTCTTCCAGAACCAGGCCTTCTCTCGACGGAACCAGTCTCCTGATATCGCTGCCAGGTCCTTTGGACTGTCGAACGACTAACATTTAGCCTCCTAGCCACGAAACATTGGCTGCAACCCTCTTCAAGCAGCGCGATAATTTTGGTAGCTTTTACCACTTTATCTACCATTTTTGATACAGCCAAACAGCAATAAATAAAGCTTTGACAGTCAAGGATATGAAATTAATCGATAAAATTGAATAAAAGTTATGAAAGTCGATGTTAACTTCTGGAACTTCGCGCCAAAAATGTAGGATAAAAAGGGGTTTCAAATGAAAATTTGAATTTAGAACGTACTTTTTTAAATACCACAGCATTTTTAAAACCGGCCAGTAACGTGTACAAACGATTGAAACCTTTTTGGTATTGTATCTTTTTAAATATGAATGAAAATCAAAACCGCCCGTTTTTTTTGCAAATGAGTGTATATATATTATTTTTGTGTAAAAACCGTAAAGCGGTTTACAGTATACATCTACATACTAAGTTTCAACTGTGTAATCCTCATAGTTTTGGAATAAAGTGGCTGTGACATACATCGGACAAGACGTATCTATAAGGGTTCTTTTTTTTGCCATTAGGCTACGGAACCCTAAAAATGATAAAATTCGCTTTGTATACGTCTAAAATTCCAATAAATTTAAACATAACATAATCAAAAATGGAACATTCAGAAGAGTGATAATTTTCTGTAGTATTTTAATATAAGTATTAGTGGTAAATCTGATGATCAAAGTTCGAAAGTTTTCTCACCTTATTAGTACTGCGAAAGTTCTTTACGGTACCTATAGGTAAAAGGTTTACTATAAACAAACTAACACTGCATTAAGATTCTGTACAAGTTATCGATTAAGCATAACTAATTCACGTTTCCCACAATTCAATTAGTGTCTGGGCATAAACTGTGGCTTTTGTCGATGAACAAAGAGGTGAAACCAAAGTTGTTTCTTCACGCGTATTATGTATGTTCCACAAATTTAAAGAAAACGAGTGTTTCAAGTCATATTCATACAAGGGTTGTCAACAAACATTACATTAAAACATTTCTGTATTGTCTGATTTCGGTGACAAAAGGTTAATGTAACATTTTTTTGTTTTTACCTTGTTATTTTCTCAATATTAAATATTGATAACTTAGTTATAATGTATACTGTCTTTGTATGTAAGTTCTAGATGTGTATGTTTTCTGAAAACAAAGTAGTTACATAAAAGCATAATATCTATAATGTTGCTAATACTGACACGTCAATTACCTAGTTGATAGGAGCTACTAATTTTGGTATGCCACCTATTGGTGACATGTTGTAGCATGTCATCAACATTTGGTAAACATGATAGCATTAGCTTAGAGCGTTGGTACTCAAAGTCCTACTCTGAAAATCTGTTTTTCTTGGGAATCGCTAATATTTATTCCACTACTCACTATACTCACTAAAGTTTTGGTATAGTGAAATCGTTTTCTTGCCAATTCATATTGGAATATTTTCGTTTTATCGTCTGTTTATTGAAGTCGAAAAGTTGATAATGCCAACCCTATTCAAATGCGAATCTTTTGTGAGACAGACAAAGGGCCATTCACTCGCCACATTCGCAGTTATTCTGCATCATTTTATAGCACATTTTGTACTTTATGACTAAGTAATAAGAGCTTTCACAAAGCGTATTGTCGTGTTTTGCCGTAAGCTGCGTTTGAAGTTACACACGTTAGATTGTACACGACTTTATATCACGCTTTTCCATCACGACCTGTCTGTTGTGTTTGGATTACGAAATTCTTTGTTTGCATGTACACTGTTATCTACTACTTGCATTGTTGTTAATACTATATGATCGTCATACAGCTGTGGCTATGTAGTACCTATTTCAAAAAGTTGCATTTTTCATAGAAAAACAGTATGGATATCACAACTTAACTTTCCTTTCAGCCGGCACGGTAACTCTGTGGTAACAAAAAAACTGACGACTTTTACAAGATTTTTTAGTGTCAAGACAATAACTGTGGTTTCATCTTTTAATTACAGGTAGTAGCTTATCGAATACAGATTAATCTATAGAGTCATAATAATAACCCCCATATTCTAAGTCGCACCTCCAAAACTTTTTACACTCCATTCAACCTCGTCGTGGGTAAAAATGGTAGTGTGCGCTACTTCTAACACGGAGTGGCTACGTACTCTTTGGCTCCTCCAGGTCCTTACGGAGTTATGACTTAGAATACCGATTTCGAGGAGTATTTTGAAGATGTTTTCAATGAGGTTTCGTTAAGTCGAGGACGAGTAAGTTTTGGAGGAACGACTTAGAATATGGGTGTAAGTATATAAAATAATTTAAGGAAGAGCGGAGCCCCCCAAACATAGGCTTTATTTGCTTAAATGGAGGCTCCAATCACCAAATTGTTTTCTCTCTATAATTTTTTATTATTATTAATAGTTGTGAATTTAATAGTATGTAAAAAGAAATGAAAGAAATGTCTAACGTAAAGTTTTATGGAGAGCTTTTTTAGGAATAATGAGTTGTCAAACTTTTATATAGCTCATAAATAGTTTTAGAAATGTAATTTTAAAAATGTATGTTAGTCTGTAAGGTATATATTGTATGGGCCTAGATGCCTGAAACAAATAAATAAATAAAAAAATAAATAACGATGGAAATAATATTAATAATTAAAATTCTTGTCGCAAACGTGATATTTAGGTAGGTATCAATTTGCAGATGTCGGGTGTTAATTTTGTCGCGTATCGGGTAATGATTTTCTGCATTTTTCTCTTGCTTTGGTACAACATGAAACCATACTATGAAGAAGCTCTACTATTAATTGCGAAGAATTTTCTTACACTTCAACGCTAGATGTTCTTCAACAGGAGTCTGAGCTGCTGAAGTTTGACTGAATATATATACAACATTTCAGTCTCATTTGTCATAACAAAAACTGATTCCCTCTTATTATGATACGCTAACACGGCTTTCTTGTATTTCTGAACAGGAGTACTTTGTTACAAACATAACGACTGTTTCATTAATTCTAATGATCTTTTCACGAAACACTTATATTAAATGACGCGGAAAGTTGCCGTGGTAAAACATAAGCGTTTAAGCGGCCGCCAGGAAAAAAAAACCACGTCACATTTTGCCCGCAATTAAAACATTAAAATTAGCCAACTAAATTATTTACAAGACGTCTGGATCGTTAAAACATTACTAGAATTTATTATGTGGCCACTAAAATAACTTTTCACAGGGAAACGTATTGGAATGACAGCCAGTTGGATACAGGAGTTTAGGTGTTGAAATGTACAGAATAACATTAGTGCTGATCTAAAATACTCTAAACTTTAGTTTTTCCGTATTAGACTGACCTCAATGTCAAAAATTCACTTCAAACTTTAATTGAATCGAAGGCGAATTTTTGGAGAGCAGCAGGTATTTTCGTACTTTTTTAAGCATCGCGTCATTTGGTATTATAAAATTGTAGACAGTTGAAGAGTTCAGACAACCAGCCAGCCTTCACCTTGGTGCGGCTGTTTCTTGTCATCGTGAGCATTGACGACGCCCGTGACACCAGGCGGGCTCCAGTTAAAATAAACACCTCTAACGATGATACACTTCGTATTTCCAGACGAGAGTAGGTAAAAAGCTCTACCATTTTTTTTAAGTAACCCCTAAAATTAATGCGTATTCCGTCTTTGGTTAGACGAGAATGTTCAGCGATAATACTCCTACGCTATGTCACGATCAAGGGTGTTTTTTGCCTACAATAGATTGCTCTACCTTCGAAGGTCGTCTTTGTAAACTATTTTTTATGAACCATGAGGAAACCTTAGCCTTATCATACTTGATGAAGTATAGAAAAATTTACTTCATTTAAGACCAGACAAAGAAACGAACACTGAACCTTACCCCCATGGAACGAGTCTTCTTCTTGGTGGTGGTGATGGTCTCCACGGTTTCCACCGTCTCCTCCATCTCCCCCTCCTCGTCCTGCCCGCTCCATGGTCCAAAGAACTCCGTCATTGTCAAACTCAATCAATCACTACCACTTTGAAAACGCCACTCATTCACCACACTGAAACCCCTGATCACGTGTCGATTATCACTAATTCAAAATTCCTTTTGGAGTCGCTGTACAGTGTTGCCGGGTGCACCCATCGCAGCTAAAACTACAACTCGCGATATTCGTCGATTTTCTCACAGCCAGGCTCGCAGCGCCGGGGAGGCGGCCAGAGCTGGTCTTGTATAAAATCCTACTGGAAAACTGAAATAACTGCGGCGAACAAAAAGCACCAGCCAAAACATTTCACGTGCGGGCGTATTATTAGTTGGACGATCTAGCCGAAAGAGCTAAGTGTCGCTGCGGCCTTTTACACGAATAAACCAGATAGATATTGTTATTTTCCGCGTTTATTATTTTACTACGTGGATTTGTCTCCGCTATATCATTTGTCGCGCGGACGAAGAATTTATTAAGACGTAAATGGCTCTTTACTGTCACCTCTGAATGCGTTGTTTAAAAGCCACTGAGCTGTTAATTTTCTCCCAAAGAGCGGATTTGCTGTTTTCGATTCGAACTTATTGATATTGCTTTTGTCACTTCTACTCAAAGACAAAATGTGTATCGCACGCGCATAATTATGAGAATTGGCTCAATTTCAGCATTTTTATTATAATCTAAATCAACGGTGGATATTTTCGTACTAGGGGACAGAGCGTCTTCAGAATTAGTACTTTAAATCAGATAAATTGCTGTAACCAAACAGTCATCTGTCAGATCTCTATTGGTGTGTTATGTAAAGTCGTTAAATTTTTGTCAGTTATTTTATAAATACGTTTTTGCACTGATGTTTGTATGACAGTGTTTTGGATTTGTATCTCCGCTACAGCCGTTAGAAAGGATAACAACGCGATTTTATTACAATATAAAGCCAACGTAATGTTCTAGAGATTTCGTTATATTGTTGTGGGCGACTTTTTATTATGTTCTTACTTTTTTTTACTCTTACTCAGTGTCTCTAAACGTAAGCTACTTTGTTACTGGTTCTCTTTTGTGGTTGTTATATTTTCACGGTGAATTTTCTTATACTCGCAAATATAATTCTCATGTATTCTTCATTATCTGCATTGCTTTGGTTGGGTCTACGTGGTAGGTAAGTTTGGAATCAATCATCAAATCAGTGGGGTCAAAAGGGTCTGTAACGGTAACTTTAACGTCAGATATGAAATGTATAGTGACTCATTTCGGTGGTGTTGCTAAGAAATCTTTAGAAAACCGTGAAAAACAGTGTTGTATGCAACCATCCAGCGCCGGCGGCGTAGGCGCTGACAGCTCCTCCACTTAATATAAATACGCGGCTCCACTAACAGCCCGCGATAAATCCGGACCACGCCTCGGGGATCACCAAGCGACTAGCTATTTTAAATGTTTATCGATAAGGTACCTTATCGCGTGAAACAACATCACTAATCTCAACCATCTTACCAACATATTGGTAATGTACACTTTACTCACTTACTTTACGGCAGCTTTTCGCTCATGATCGCTTCATATTGGAGTAATTGGCAAATCGATCGGAAAACTCTTTCATGTTCGAAGTAATATGTTGACAAGAAGCAGACGGTGACCATTCGGAGATCGGACTCGTCAAATTGCTTATGGAAGACAAGGTTCACAGAGTTTAGTGACTTATGCCCACCCCTCTAGTGATTGTAAATTATCCATACTTTTTATAGTGCCAAGGGATCACCACAGCATGAGTTTCGTGTCAAAAGTTTCGTTACCGATAATGCATGTAACTATTTTGTGTATTAATTACATGTGTGTATAACACATGTAATTAAAAACCAAAAAATGTGGCCGATATCTTAAGCGCAGGCTACATAGCTAAGCGGTGGGGGGCGTTTGCGGTGATTCAACATGGCTACTATTGAAAATGGCCTGGAGTTGCCTCCTTAGATGTTTGAGGACAACTGTCAGGAGCTTTCCTGGGATGCCGTCCGGCCCCGGGACCATTTTCTTGCTTCCAAGTCGGTCCGTCACCGCCTTCATTTCCGCGTCTGACACGGGGATATATTCTGTGTCTTTATTGGCCAGAGGAACTCTCTCTGTGGCCACCGAAAGGGGCACTTCTAAGACCTCTGCTGGAAAAAGTCGACCTACGACCGGACCCAGGAGCTCCGGATCCATGAACACGGTGAAGGGCGCCTGATTCCTCATCTTGCTGTGGATCATATTCGCGGAAATAGTTCTTGGACTGGAATATCGCCCCTTGTAGTGCCAACTTGGCGGTTTTATATGCTTCTAGGAGGTCCTTCTCCTCATCTGGCTTTTTAAGCCTGCGGCGGAGACCTCTGTAGTGTCCCTTGGTGCTTCTGGCAGACGCCGCCGTCCACACGTATGCATGGTCGCGGCAAGGTAGTTAATTCACACGAGACATTTACGCATTAGCGATAGCAGTTAGAAAGGCTTCCAGCCCCTTACCATGACCTTCCATGCACCTGGCCTGCTCCAGCACCGCCTCTTCAGCGAGCTCCAGCTTGGTTACCGACCACCGCGGGAAGGCATCCTGCCCTCTGAAAGGCTGTGGACCACTTCTTGATTCCGAAGGTGAGATTTTAAATTGGATATATATGTAATCCGATAGGGTAGGGTCTCCGGCCCAACGACAAATCGCCACTCCTCCACAAGTCGTGACTACACTACAATCTCCCTCTGTCATCCCTCTCCTTAATCTTTGTTACAGAATAAAGATAAGAGTAAGCACATGTAATGTAAAAATACGGTAATATAATTTTATATGATAATTACTATATTTCATTAGCGACCGATAAAAGAAATAAATAGTAACTAAAATATCGACTTCAATATAATTGTGGGCCCGTGGCCATTGTCACTATGATTTCATGTCGTAAAGATATTATAATTACGATATAAAAGATTACTCAAAATATACTCGTATCTCCATACGTTGCTAGAAATAATTGATAATAAAGAGTTTTGTTTTAAAGGAGATCCATACGAAAAAATATATGGCGTTAATTGATCCAAATTAGTGAAATACTGCATTCTCATACTGGATGATATAAAAGCTGAAATATTAACCGTTGTTATAATATCTAATAACGCCATGGATCGGTATTAGAAGCAACCTACCAAAATATGGTTCTTATACTGCTCCAATTTAAAATTCGTTTTAAACCAAAAATAAAAATAAGAACTGTCATATTTGATATTAATTCTAGGAAACCAATGTATAAATAATAATCGTAATACATTATTATGTACGTATACACATTTTATATATGCTAATTTCCTTATCTAACAATCATGAATCCTTATGTGCATCCAAGTACAACACTATGGCAAGTGCATAAAATTCGGCCGCGCCGGATTCACTGTCCGATTACACTGTTTGTCGGTTATTTACGCATACAAACCATTACCATACTTATTAGGTAATAAAATATTTTGAGGTTGCAATTATTCTGGAGTTTATTTTATTTATAGTAGGACAGATTAAAAATACGGCGGCATTAGAATACAAATTTTGGGGGATCGTTAATAGGAGCCATCAGCTCAGCAGGCAACGAATTCCTGTTCTTGTGTATGCGGGACCAGTGGGTCAATTCTGCAAAAAATTTGACATAATCGTCTCTCAGTGGTGTTTCAATAGTAATGTTTATTTACACTCTAGTAACAAGAACTGTGCAAAACAGCATTTCCATTGAAACACCACTGGAATACCATTGTGACTAAGCATTAGCAGAATTGGGCCCCAGG
Source organism: Chrysoteuchia culmella (assembly GCA_910589605.1). NCBI lineage: Eukaryota > Metazoa > Arthropoda > Insecta > Lepidoptera > Crambidae > Chrysoteuchia > Chrysoteuchia culmella. The sequence continues at coordinate 4,851,324 of OU342648.1, forward strand.
AAGGAGGACGCACTTTGACTAGTGACAGTGAAATTATAATATCACGGTAGGTATATTGTCAATCGGCATAAGGAAATTTTTCCTGTGGGTCATGTGATTAGTTAGAAATTTAATGGAGAGGTGAGAATCGAAACGAGGATTAGTTCTTTTCCGTATAGCCTGTGCTTAATAATCAGCTAGAAACGGCTCTCCGCTCCGATCTCCATGTCCATTCGACAAGTCAATTATTTCCACACGTTAAACGTTTGAATCATTCAAGTCTCGTTTGAATAAGTCACGAAACGCTACTGGCAATAGCTTTTCTCACAACTCGTCCAGAATAATAAAATTTTAACATTTTATTGTAATTTCAACCTTCCGCTTTAATCCACGAACATATCCGTCATATTTTCTTGACAAGAGAACCTGTGCTTGTATCTTTTGTTCTTAGAACAAAAACAAACTTTATATACTCCTCTGGTAATTTTTTGGGATGAAAATTACATTAATGATTGGTGAAAACTTAAAATGCTCGTTGGATATGTCCGAATGGGTGATTAAAATCAGGACAGATTAAGAAAATAGAGCGGCGATTTTAATCACCCTGTGGGACATATCCGACGTAATCATCAATAAAAGATTTAAGACTGGCATATTTCATATATGCACGTTTAATTTAGAGCTTTTTATTAATGTAAAGTACATTATTGCAAAGGCCGTGAAATAGGCAATTGCAGGTCGAGTATGAGTTTCTCTAATACGAGACAGGCAATTGCCATTTCCGCCGAGGCATATATAGGGCTTTTCTCAAAAGAATGCAGGGAAATAAAACATACTTTTTATATTATACATTTAATAATTACTAAAAGAAAATCAAATTCATTGCAGGAGCGTCTTTTTGAATTTGGAACATTACAGCGCTCCAGCAATGTTGTATGAAACGGCGTGCTGGAGTTGTTAAATACTCTTTGTAATGTTCCAAATTCAAATAACGCTCCTGCAATAGATTTGATTTTCTTTGTCCGTAAATTCGATACTTCGCGTGTTCTTTTTTCGAAAATAATGACAACATTTCCATGCATGTTTGAGAAAAGAACTTAACTGACTAGGTACTAAGTAATAACTTATGTTTAAAAACATCTACTACTTTTAATTTTAGAAATATAAAAAAAAACATTGTCTAATCAAACATATTGCGTGTGTAGGGAATCGTAAAAGTTTCACAAAGGTAAAATAGACCTATCCTTTATCTAAAAATGCCTATGAACTAGCCGACTAATGTAGGATAGTTTGTTGTTTTGAAACTAAAAATTGTGACAGCCCTAAAGAAACCAAATAACAGTTGATTGTCGTTTAACAAATTCTTACAAAGTAGTGGTGTGCCAACTCCTAGGAATTTTGTACAACGAACCACACGTTGAGCTACTAACGTTTTTATGTACTTACCAAATAATAAGGTTCAAAATTCTGTAATAGTTTTGATTTTAAACTATGTCTATACTTAAATCAAAAGTGAGAAAAAGTAAACAAATTTAGTAGTCCTCTTGTCTGGCAGGCAAAGGCACTTTTCCAAACAATGAAATACAGATTTCTACACATACCTTTTTAAAAAATTACAAAGTAAAACAAGAAACTTAAAAAAGGAAAAGAAAAGATTGTTTACTTTTTTCGTCAATGAGTACCCTAACCTTTACTACTTAGATGTTTTTCTGCAAAATCGAAGTTTTCAAAATTGGAAGACGGACTTATACAATTCTTGCTAACAAAACTTCTTATTTTTTTTTTACTTCTAACAAAATTAAAGGACTAAGTGTCAAAAGATATTTCAGGTAGTACAAATATGAACTATTATGTAACGTAAAGATCTGTCGCATCTCTCAATGAAAATGACTTCAACGATCCTAATAAAACATCAGCTATTAAAGCGCACATTAAAAACTTATTGCCCGCGGGCAGTCTTGTCTTTATACTGCATGGTGTGACAATGTATTCAAGGTCTTACAGGGCACGACAATTGCTAGAAATTAACTGTCGGCGGGCAGTCTGCAGGCTGTTTTGCCCCATATGTGCGTTCTCCCCAGTCTTAGGCAGTTCGTACACCTTCATTTGTTTAACTTACGTGACTTTTCGAACTCTAGTTCCATTCGCGATGTTCATTTGTTGACGCCCAGCCCAAGGTGACTTACCTGGAATCAGAAATTCGAATTCATTTGAATGAACAGGATATGAGAACAGATTTCATAGAGATAGAAATAGAATCGCGATGGACAGACATCTTGAGTTGCGTGGGCGACATCCGTGCTAGCCATTGGCTAGGTTAGGGCCGCCATATTTCGTGGTCTTTGTTAATTAACAGTTAAGGCTGATGCCAAGAGATGGCATCTTTAAATCTTGGAACAAGTAGTTATGTGTGAAAATCTGCAAATTCATACTGGAGATCGTAGTAGTAGTAAAACGAAAAAAAAACGAACAATTGTTATTAATTTCGATAAAAAAAACAGCAAAAAATACTTTTGTTTTAATTCTGTTTTTTGTACCCATTTGTAGTTAGAGCGGCAACAGAAATACATCATCTGTGAAAATTACAACTGTCTAGCTATCACCGTTCATTAGATACAGCCTAGACAGTGGAGTCTTGGCAATTTATCCTTTGGATACGGAACCCTAAAAAGAAGATAAAACGAATGCTTACGTCTTATAAGATAATACGCATACGTATTTGTTTAAGCTATTGAAGTGAATTTGGTGCGGTTATTATGTTTTTTTATAAGGGCCTGACATAAATTCACATGTTATTTTTTTGCTATGAGCACTGGATATTCTTTCAGTTTTGTTGGTTTCAATGGAAAAGCCTGGCCTAGGCATATTTGAAACCTAATGTAGGCAATAACGGGCTGGCGACCTGTCACTTGCTTTCGGACAAAATCTTCCAATGCCAAATATGTAAGTGATATTTATACAGTTCACTCTCAATCTGCAACTTCCACAGACCTATAGCGAGATAGACGGTAAAACTGTATCTACCTTGCGTGTAAAAACTTTGATCCACGGTCAAAGGTTTCCAACTAAGTCAGTCCGCTCGAGACCAGTGCCATGAAAACACGCGTCACTGAGAAACGAAAATGGCTAATTGTGCAGTGCTTGCTTGCAAGAGATCATCAATAACATTTCCACATTACTAAATCTCGCTCGTGACGTCATCGTAGGTACGAAAAATTCCACACGCTAGGTTCTCATACAGTTTGAAAGCGTTCTTTTCGTCTATCTCGATATAGGTCTGTGGCAAACTCTATATTCGGCCAAGCCCGGAAGGGTTTTATGGCCTAAAGGCATTACAAATAGACAGTTTAATGTTAGATCTATGTAACGTCTTCGCCAAAACATAGCGAACTTGGCGTTTTAAATAATTCCTTAAGTTGTAAAGATATTTAAATAAAACAAGTTTTACAAATGTTCATTTATGTTATTTTATCTTTATAGTAACACGTGCAATAGAGTGGCGCCTATTGTCTCATAGGTGCGCCCTAGAGCAGCCGTGACCTATCCTCTGTCACACTATTAATATCTCTCACTAAAATGTCAGCTTTGCCAAGTGTAAGACACAATGCGAGCTACTTTAATAAGTATACATAGCAACTAATAAATAGCTTTTATAATACTACAAGCGAACAGCAAGATTTCACCAACGAGACTCGTTTCTAATACGCACCACACCATCCCCTGTTCAGATTTTTTATATAAGGGACAAAAAAACCTAGTCTATGACCTTCCCAATGTTCCGAATTTCTCATGTTCATTAAATATTTTACGTGACGGGCTTAAATTTGATTTGTAAACGACGGACCAAAGAAAACTGTAGGTATTTACCTATCCAGATTTGGTACAACTTTTGTTATTCAACAACTTGGTTTTATACTTATGATAAATTTTAAATAGAAAAATATTGGAAATAATTCTCGGTAGCTCAGTGGTTAGAGCATTGGACCGGATTTCCAAAGGTCGTGGGTTCGAGTCCCATCTGAGGATTCACTTGTGGCCGAGTTGTTTATTCCAATATTTTTCTATTTAAAATTTATCATAAGTATAAAAATAGCATTGAAAAATGCAAAAAATCAAAAATCATAAACTTGGTTTTATTTATTTCTATTTTTTTTACGATTATTGATCAACGAATGACAAGTCGCAGTACAAGAAACCGTTGAAATCACAAATTAACATTGCATTCTTGCTCAAAACAGCGACAGAAATAATGAAAGAAAACAAAAGTAGATTTCAACACAAAATTAACTCAGGATTACTACTTAATAAGAATAACATTTTAGTTAAATACTTCAGTTAATAAAGCGTATTGCTACTTCTTATGCAACTTCAGCACGCAACATTTGCAGCAAACGTTTTTTTTTACAAACACGTCATGCATATGCATTGCGCGTTTCTCTATGCTCCGCTGGAGATCGCAAGACGAAGAGAAGTATTGTGGTTCAAATCGTAAGTATTAATGCCATGAAAGTTTGCATTGTTAAGTTATGACTGGGAACAGAAATACATATTGATGGTATTAAACTTAAAAGACAGTGTCAATTTATGACACTATTTATGACAGTGTCAATGTTACATAATTTTTTATAAGTTCGACCCAAACGTGGCTTCTTATTTTAATACTTATTCACATAGAGTTACAGTCCAAAGTGGCCGGAACTACTTAGGGCTTTTACCCTAATTCTTGTAAAAGTATTGTTAAACGCCATTAAAAAAATTAAATTAAAAGTTATGCCGTCAAAAACTGAAAAATAAATGATGCTATCATTGCGAATCTTAAAAAGCTTTTAAAAACACAAGATTACTCGGATCTGATTATGTCACACAGAGTCGTTAACAAATTAGAAAGACAGTTGACATCTGTAAATGCTAATTTTACAAATCAAAAAGAATCAGAGTCATAAAAACGCCCTTAACAACTTCACTTATTTATCTAAAAATAAGAAATTCCCGATTTCAATGTCATTTGCATTATAAAATGAAAATATAATCATCGTAAAAAATCTCAAATGTTTACAGATCATATAAATTTATATAATAAGGTCAAGTATAACTGACTTTATATGAAAAATATTGCCGCGAAGAAAAACATGACCGTGAAAATGCCAAACATGTTTTGAACTTAAGAGTTTTTAAAAAGTGAAACATTTCACAACGTAAACATATTTATTTTTCTTGATCTTCGATAAGGTGTAACTCTTCATCATTGTTTATAGAAAGAAAAACATTGAAAAAAAATCCTGAAAACGCAAGTAAGCAGCTGACATGCTATTTAGTGCAAAATCATTTACATAAAACAAAGTTTTCTGTCTTTTGCATACATAATCGAAGAAGTATATTGAAGATGATTTATTTATGTACACTAACTATGCGTATGATTGCGTTGGGAAAGATGTCAAAAGGTACTTATGTAAACTTTTTAGCGAGAAAGTAACAGAACATCGCCAATTGAAAACAAATAGAATTGTGAAGACGAGTTTACCTATAGCAACAACAATCTTGTTCGATAGACAACCATAAAATTGTGTATAAATACACTTGTAAAACAGCGAACAGATGCAAATGCAAGCATACGAGTATAAATAAGCATACAACGGGTAAAGACACAACGTTAGGTACTTCTTACAACTTAACTCTACGCTATTTCGCCCACACCTTCATGCTGACATCAAGCAATTACCTAGCATTTAGGTAATTCCTTGAGCCTCCTCGACTTTTACCTCGGCTTTTACCCTAATTCCTCGAAACGTCACCACTTTACCATTTCACTATCTAGGTCCTAGATAGTGAAGTGGTAAACGCTTTCGACTTGCGTTTGCAGTTGTGGCAACTACTGCGATTGTTGTTATTGGCTATGGGCCGTAACGAGATGGGTGACCTTTTTTTATCTCGAACTTCTCCTTGCTTACTCATAAAAGCTTTGGTCTCGAACACACTTGTGTGTATATTGTTTACACGACTAACGGTGCAACAGTGCTGCCTAGCCGCGCTGCTTTTGTGAAAACACTCTAGAAGATCACTTGGTGCTTTTCACTTCTACATTGTTGTTTTTATGAACGACGGGGAGTGTTTTAGCCTTCATCATACCTGATTAAGTATTGATAAGGCTGAAGATGGAAGCGAGCCTCTCCCGGAATCCTCAATCACTGAGGAACTGGCTATCTTATCTCTAACTGCCGGAACACAACAATGCTGAAAACATTGTTGTTATTGCGGCAGACTTAGATAAGATGGTGGTAGCTAGCCAGGCAGACTTACTACAAGTCCTACCACCAACCAAACCGAATACAATATGTACCCCCGCTGGGAATCGAACCCGGGACCCCTGGGTCTGATACCGGTGGTTGTACCACTAGACCACAGAGGCGGTTAAAGTATTCGTCACCAAATTGCTTATTACTTTTTGTTTTCATCCCTTACCCATGTGCTGGAGTTATAAGATTTATCATTATTATTCTTATGAATCAGCTTATTATAGAAGCCACTATATCAGCGTGACAGCACGCTCCAACGCCTGGTAGTGCCAGCTCGCCATGTTTATGACATATAGGAAGTAAATTACTTATCATCGGGAGAATTAATGTTCCTGGACTGGAGGTCCTGGGCGTGGTTTGGCATTAGATCTGGGTGAATCATGGTAGCATAGGGAAATTCCATGCTTTGTGTGGATGTGGATATTGTGTTTTATTATAAAGGCTGCAAATAATCCCGTTATATTCTTGCCTGAGCTGAATCGTATGTGATTGCAGCATTGCCTGTAAAAATGGGCGCTAATCGTATGCGATTAGATAGTAAATGTGGTCCAAACGATGGCGCACCTGATGTCGCTGCCTGTCATACACTTACATGCAAGAGAACCGTATGGAGGCTACTGTTGCTGCAGTCTTAGTACCTGATTATTGGACTGATTCAAGTTCTTCTTCTCGAGTTGATAGCAGTAGGTCTGCCTAATCCTGGTTGGTTCCATTAAAGCGATACTCGAAAAAAATATGCTGAAGCGAGATAACAATGAGAAAACGACGCGCACGGGAGCGAGACCAATTTTGCAGATTAGGCAAAAAAAAAACACGAAATCACTTCGTATTAAAAAACTACAGCAATTTTAAAAAAATGCTTCTATACGATCCTAAATATTATTGGTGTCCACTTATTAACCCAATTTCCAATAGTGTAAGTGAATTTTCGTATTTTTAGAGGTCTTTTCCAAAATTGTGAAATGGAAGAGATGGCGTTCCAGTAATGATAATTGTTATGTTCATTATCATTTAATGGAACACCAAAAGTACATTTCTCAACAACATAGACTTTTTAAATAATGGAAAGCGGCAACCTATTGGCTTGCTACGATTTTCATTCCCATATCGAGTCTATTCTATAAGTTTCATTTCATTGCCATTCCAGGTCTGGATTCAGAAGAAACTGGTTCATAGCTATTATATCCAAAACAGCAAACCAATAAATCCATTCAGTAAACAACCACGTATACCATCTCACTGTGACACCAAGGCTGAATAATCTCCCGACAGCTGCGCAGGAGTGACGCGCGCACGCGTGTTTATACGGTCGATGTAGGTTAATGCACACAGCGACATCTATCCAACACGTAATGAACTAACTTCCGGCGAGCTTTCATCGTAAGCACTCGTCAAAAAGCACATTTGTATTAAACTCGTTGGATTTAAAGTTCAAATTCGGTTAGCAACAACAACCAATGAAAGCAAAGCTTCGATGAATACCAATTCGTCAGTTGTGGTGTGGTTAAATTTAGGATTTGACGTACTGCTTCGGTTAAACGCCTACGAATAGCTAACTACAGATTTAGATGTCGTAGACCGTGTACTATGATGCAATTAGAGAATCTTTAATTAGATTTACTAAGTACTTGTTCTACAGTCTAATACCGTTAGGCTTAATGTCTGGTTTGAAATACTAAGTAGAACTAAACTCTATGTGCGTGTTTAAATCATGCACCTAAAAAATCTGTCAATCTGTTGCAGTTGTCACAGAAATCAGAAATTGATTGTTAATAATTGTAATACAGCATCTACTGGAGTCCCCATTGATATTGGCGTGCCCCAAGGTTTAATATTGGGCCCTCTACTATTTCTAGTCAACATAAATGACCTATCTAACTACGCGAATAATTTATGTGAGACATTACTATTTTATTTTGCTGCCAAAAACATCCACGTGGCAAACCAAGACGGCGATGGAGGGACGATCTAGACTCATATTTGAGTGACTGGTGCACAATAGCCCGAGACCGCGTGAAATGGAAGGAAGGTGGAGAGGCCGTTGCACAGCAGTGGGACGATTTGATATTAATAATAATAATATACATTACTACTTGCAGATGATACCTCTTTAATTTTCAAAATTGATAGAGGGAATAATTTGTTTTGACGATGAAAATAGTGCTCTGTCTAAAGTTGCACATCATTGGTTCAATAATATTATTAAATCCTGAGAAAACGAAATGAGTTAAATTTATACTGTGTTGTCCTATGGCATTATTAAATGATTCAGTTCAGCAGCCAATATTGAAAATGTGTTTGTGCTAAAAAAACGTACCTTACGCGCCATTTACAACCTTCGGTGCAGATATTCTTTATAGTTAAGACCTGTTTATAGAAATTAATATATTAACATTGGCAGGGCAATATTATATGAGAATATCGTTTAAGTATAGTTACATTTTAATTAATTTGTTATAGATAGCGATGACCATCAATGCAATTCATTTAATACTTCAAATAAGAAAGAGCTTGAAGGTCTTGAAAAGTAGAGGCTAGTTTTTGGGAAGGCAGGCAATATTTGCCATAAAGTCCCAAAAGAAGTGATTGAACTGCGTTGCATAAATTCAAAAAGCATATTAAATGACGCGCATGAGCAAAGTACAGATAGCTTAAATACCGTAAAGCATAGAACTGATGAGTAACAGAATATCTATTAGAGATAGATTTTTTATTACTTTTTTTTTCTTATTGTTGGCTATGAAAACATATTCCTTAATTTTTTATTTGTTTTAATTGTACGAATTTTGTTTGCTAATGGTATATATAATATTTGTAGATACCGTTGCTTCTGTTAAAGTCAAGTTTCTTGTAGCCGCTCTTCTTGTCGTAAATACAAAACCAACAAGATATAATATACTTGCCTACACTGCAAGTGCGAACAGAATAGTATTACTTACATACATACAAGATGTCATTTGTTTCTTGCAAAGAAATAGTGAAGGCGTAGCGAGATAGATTTTTATAATTGCAAAAAGGTCGAAAGCTTATCAAAGCAATCGGTTTGTCAATGATTACTTTTGTCAAATGATTTAACCACGAAACTGACGATGACAATGAATGTGATAGATCAGGCCACTCGGTAATAAATAAAACATGAGCATTGTGTGTGACATGCCAACATCTACAACTCAATATCACATCGATCAAAGATGGTCAGTTATTGAATCGGAAAATTTTATACATTTAGAGATAATTTTTGAGTCTATTTCTTCATTAACAAAATAATGTTTGTATTTATTATTTTAAGCTTTTTACAAAAAGACTGTGGTTTGATACTCTACTCACAGAATCAAAAAATAATTTTGGAAAAGTGCATGACTACCTTCTAAAACGAATACAAAAAAGGGGGTGGTGACAGCATTAACTTTCCTATACCTACGTATATATTATTTTATATTAATCGTTCTTAGTTCCTACCTTAACACAATAGAGTGAAATGTCTTTGTTATTTTGATGATTTACAAACTATTACTTTCACTTACAGAAATAATTCTGCCTTTTCAATAGAAACTAATCTTGGTTTGCGAGAGTAGCGTTACATACTTCTCCCTCAATTAAAATTTATTCAAGAAATTGATGTGTAACTTTAAAGAATAAAACATCGAATTGACACAGCATGAGAACCCGTAAATAAAAGCCTATCATTCAATTAATAATTAACCCATACCTAATCGATTAAAAGCGTCAGAACGTGTGAATAATCGTATCTTTCATAGTTAATAAAAAACATTGAAATCGCCACGGCCCACTTACCACAGGCACACAAAAACATTTGAAAGTTAAAAACAAAAAACGCACTGGCTACTATGAAACGAAATTTCGGTTCAGCAAAAACTATAATTGACATATTTTTTCTCATTGCTGGCTTCACTTTTTAAATATCGATGAAATATTTATTTATTTATTTGTTATTGTGGCCATGAAAAATGTAGTTCATGAATTCGACAGAAAAGTAAATTGATCTATTTTGTTAGCCCAAGTTATGAGTTCAGTGTGCCAAGGTAGCACAATAAGGAAGATAGCGTAGCCAAATGCGATCTTGCCATATTACTGCGTCATGAATTATTTTATCTACGAATCATACTTTGTAGTGCCAGCATTGCCAAATACATTAGTTATTTCTTCAAGTATCATCCATTTTTAACTGGCAAAAGTAGTGATCGGAGCCTAAATATGAAACTAAACATCTAATCAAGTTTAAACTAATTCTTCAGTAATATGTACTATTTTACAAGCACAAAGACGGGAAGATACGGGACGCGAGCCCTTGTAACGAGAAGACTCCGCAAATAACACGTCATGGGCTGATCAATAACTTTCAAGGATAATCAGACCTTTGAATAGGATGTTTTACTGCAAAATCTATTTAATGACTGTCAGTTTGATAAACCTACGTCTGAATCTCATTACAGCAGTAATGCTTACAACTGCCAATATTACTATGTTTAGAAATTGTTATCAAAAACGTGTCTTAAAGAGTATCGTAGCATCAAAAATATGAAAATGTTCCTTGATATCTTTGCATAAAGTACAAAACGGTTTCAGTTTTCATATCATAACCAAACAAAAATGGAAAACTCTTTTTTTGCCAAGTTTAAGTTTGCCAATTACAATCATGAAAGTTGTACTTAAGACAAAACCAATTAACTAATAAAATTAACCAATTAGCAAATGAGTTAAAAAAACATCATTCATGTTCCTTATACATCACTAGCCATCAGTCGTAAAAAATTACACGTCTCATTAACAATGCAGCATCATTCGAGAGCCAAACCTCGCAGATTTATTTCCAACGACACGATTTGCACAATCGTATCGAAACGTATAAATAAACTGCAGCTTTAGGGCCGGCGCGTGCGTTGAACTAACTTCATAAATAAAAATGTTTCGTTACGTAATGCGTGCGTTCTACGCCAGAGACTACACCGCGCAATAATATTGTTTGTAATAATATCATATATCGGCACGAATATGTCTACGGTCGGTCAAAGGAAACTTTTTGGACAATGAAAGTACTAAGGAAGAAAATTGGAAACAAAACTGACAGAGCACTCTTGCTTTCACTGTAATACATTGGCTGAATTTCAATGAGAAACAGAAAAGCCAATGGAAAAGCGAAACCCTTTGATAAGTTTAGTACTTACTTATTTCCTAAAGTACAGTTCAAAAGTTTATGAAAATCTTCAGTAATAGGTATGTAGCTAAAGCTAAACTTTTCCAAACTGCTACTGACAATCTCTTTAGCCTGCTAGATAATGGTTCAGGTACGGTGTTTTTAGGGTTTCGTAGCCTAAAGGCAAAAAACGAAACCCTTATAGATTCGGCCAATCCGATGTATGTCACAGCCACTTTATTCCAAAACTATGAGGATTACATAGCAGTAACTTGGTAGATAGATGTATTCTGTAAACCGCTTTACGGTTTTTACACAAAAATAAAAAGATATATGAATTAAGGGGGGGCTCCAGACATGGAACTGTTACTGAATAATAATAATAGAAACTTTATTGCACACGATACAAAAACAAACGCATACAGAGAAAATGACAAAAAAGAGGAACACACAATAGGCGACTTATTGCTACATAGCAATCTCTTCCAGGCAACCTTCGACTTGCACTTGCCCGATTTTTTTTTTTAGGTTTTGGCGTTATACGTTCCTTTAAAACTAATTCGACAATTATTAATGTTCAATATAATGCCACATTAAATTGAAAGAAAAGTAGTCAAATATCATTTAACCACACATCATATAAAATGGGGCTAACAAAAGTCGTCGTTTGGATCCTACACAATGTTAGATAGAACCATTGTTTACAATATTGTTTTACATTGCGTAGTATGGATACGTTTTGTTAAAGAAAGACCATTATTTTTACACATGCGGAGAGTAGTAAAATTGCTTCATCTCGACTTTTGTTCTGGGATAAGAAACTACAGTATTTTATATCTTACTAGCTTCCGCCCGCGGTTTCACCCGTGTGGGTTCCGTTCCCGTGGGAATATCGGGATAATAAGTAGCCTTTGTTACTCTCCGTCCTTTCAACTAACTCTATGACACAATCAAGTCGATTGGTTGCTTAGTTAGGGCGTCAAGGAAGGACAAACAAACCGACTTCCGCATTTATATTATTAGTTTTATTTATTTTATATAATATTAAAGTCAAAGTCAAAGATTTTTATTCAAATAGACTTATAGATAAGTGCTTTCGAATCGTTCAATTTTTTTTTCCTATCAGCCATTCAGGACATCTTTTAACTGATAAGAAGAACGGCCGCAAGAAACCAGAAGCAACAACATTTACAAAGGAACATGTCGTTGCCAAACACAAATCTACAATCTTGAAACATATTTAATATAAGAGGAAAATTTTCTTATACTCAGTTATTAGAATATTTTCCTTTTATACAATTACAATAGTCATGTTTTATGTCAGTATCACTTCCATGCATTTTGGTCTTTCAAATAATCATCTCTCAATAATCATCATTAGTTAGGAATAGGATAGTAGTGCGGTATTGTATCGCCAATATCGCCAGTGGTCTTTAAACATGTTTAGACGTACGTTTCTTGTTCATTGCATAGGGAGTCTGTACCAATAAGCAAAGACTTATTTTTTTTTACTCTCAACGGGGAAGCCCTCATCGTACCTGAGGTGGAACAGCACTATTCCCGGAATCCTTAACCACTGAGCAACTGGCTATCATAAATCTTATTTGCCAGCTTAGTGTAAGTTTTCTCGTCTTACAGTTCGCGAATAGAGTTTAATTCTCAACCTTATTCTCATGGCATTAAGGCTATCTGTCAAAATTTTACTCTCACGCGATAGTAACGTCTGAACATTTGCAAACTCACAGTAGACCCTCAGAACACAACAACACTGTAAACAATGTTGATGCGGCGATTTGTATCCGTTGAACACTTGCAAGTGATGGAAGTTAAGTTTTTTGTAATAAATTATGTAAAATTTAAATACTTAATGTTTTATACTTATGGTAAATTTTAAATAGAAAAATATTGGAAAAAATTAACTCGGCCACAATGAGCTGAGCTACCGAGACTTAAAGTCTAACTAGTTAGACTTAAAGTCTCGGTAGCTCAGCGGTTAGAGCATTGGACCGGATTTCCAAAGGTCGCGGGTTCGATTCCCGTCTGAGAATTCACTTGTGGCCGAGTTAATTTTTTCCAATATTTTACTATTTAAAATTTACCATAAGTATAAAAATAGCATTGAAAAATGCGAAAATTATAAAATCATAAACTTAATGTTTTACTTTTTATTATTTCATTCATGTTTTATATTATTGTTAAATGTGACATCACTCTAACAGAAGGCCATATTTTTCCTACACCATGTGTAAAGCCAAGGTAAATGAAGAAGAGGCAAAGAAAAATGTTTATTCTTAGAAATCGTAGTCGTCATATTTTTTATAAAGGAATTTTCCACGTTTCAAGATTTCCTGACCATCCCTTCAAGAGTTAGCTTATATATTTTTTCTTATTTCTCACTAACCTAAAAATAGGAAATCTTGAGCAGGGTGCAGGATTGGATTAATTTTCAACTTTATACTAAGTATAAAGATTTTGCCACAGGCGTCACATTGGCAAGGAAATGTTTAAAATACCTTCTCCTTGTTCGTTTTATTATGGAAAGAAATACTGTATTTGAGTATACCTATCACAATTATAAAATCGGATAATTATGTTGCTGCTGTTTCAGTAAATCGAGCTGGCAGGTAATTTCTCCTTTTATTTGTTTAGCTAGTTAGGTAAACGTTACTTTATTTGGATTCTGTTTCCCTAATACATGTCCTGATTACATCAATGGAATAATTAAGTTTTCACCTCGCACGCTTTGAAAAGGAGGGTTTTCAACCTTTTTCTGCGCCGAAAATTGCGCATTTTACGCCATAATGCGTTCCGAATCGCACTATTGACTTCTTATGTTACAATTTTATTCTTAATTTAAATAACTTTGAATGAAATATAATACTCCGTTTTGGTTTTGATTATATTAAATTAGTTCATTGAATCATAAAAACAATAACAATGATTGAACTATTTGTTATAAGAATCTTATATTAGGTTGGGTGAGATTTCACAACCTATGATCTGTGAATAACTCTCTCGAACTTTTCGCATCGCATAGGTGTATTAGAGGTGGGCAAAAAAGATTATAGAAGTGAACGATTTTGTTCAATTAGAGCTATCTTATCTATCACTCATCTAGTTTATTTGGGGAGCTAATACTATTTTTAAATGTTTTAATATTGTTTAACTAATTCAAAATAAAAACGCATGTTTCAAATTAAAATTATCTTTTCTCCTCAATCTGACAACACTGCAATTATTGTATATAGAAATAAACGAAAAATATTTTTATTTAAAAAGAATATTATCATCTTATAGAGGGACTATTGAGTAACTTCTCAATATTTTCCAACAAACTTTGATGCAATATTAGACGTAGGTAATAACACCGTAACCTGTGCAATTGTCTCGTTTCTATACGCGGCGTTCGTAACCTACCTTTATTTTCGATTTACTATCATTCTTTGAGTTAATTAACTAAGGAACTAAAGGTCCAGCTTTCCATAGAAAGACTTCACTAAAATGCAACTGATACAAAGTGAATGAAAAAAAACTGTATCAGTTGAAAAAATCCTCTCTAGCCGATTCTTCACAATATGTTTAAAATTGCATCACAAAACATACTTTAAGTTTTACTCTATTGGCTCTTTGGCTATGAAAATATTTCCATAGAAACTAGCGACATTGGTAGAACGGTGGGAGCAACTGAAAAAAGTAACTCTTTGTCGCTATGAAGGTATTTCTATAAAAACCGGCACCTGGTAATCGGTGATAGCGACTGAGTTTTCATAGTATCGTTACATTTTGGTCTTACTTCATTGGTTTTAGTTCCTTTGACAATGACAGCCTACAAGTGTTTCCACTGTCTTATGTCAAGAATAGGTTTGTTTCATAGTTCGTTTCATGACGACCGGTACGTATGTATACCGGTTTTAAGGTGTCGCCTACCTGTGAGGTCCTGAGTTCGAATCCCGGTAGGGGCAAATGATTGTATGATGAATACGAGCATTTGAACCTGAGTCATGGACGTTTATATATATTTCTACTTCATAAATACTTATATAGGTATGTATAATTACATGTATTTATATCCGTTACTTTAGTATCCCATAACACAAGCCTTTTAGTACCTACTTTGGGGTAATAGGTAAATAGGTGAGAGTGTAAGATATAAAAGTATATATTTATATTTTAAAAAAATATATGAAAAATTGGCTAGCTTTAGAATTTTAATAATTACGTGAGGTCATTCGGATTTTTAAGCTTCGCCGATTAATCTCATTATGCCAGCTGCTTATCAAGGGAATTTTGAACCGGCTCTTTTCATACTAGACTAATGATTCATTCATTCAGTTTTTATGAATCGTTCATAATAATGTCCCATCTCTTGTGCTTTGATCTTCTGCCATTAACCCTGCTAGTGGTCGCACGGATTACATATTTGCTCATTCCGGTAGAATAACAGCACAATATCACTTTTCTTGCATAACTGATCAAAATATACGGGAAAGTGATAAAGTTCTTGAAATTGTTTCATCTACAATAGCTTCAAATCCTATCAATCGAAAACATTGTATAGTGCTAATCTGTGTGAAATAATGTGCGCGACCCCTTAAATACTTTTTCAAATTAATGCGTTATTTACACGAGCGACTGGACTTAGTTTTTCAGAATTACGGACCCACCAATTGGGTACGTATAGACAACATTGGGCAGTAGTCTCAGCTGGACAGCACGTCAGAGCTGTCGCGCTCCTGTCCTGTCTCGATAGGAGCTATCAAATATTGCATTCTTTCAGTCGTCGCATTATACGTTTAAATCATATTTTTTTGGAATTGTTCCGGCAGTGGAAACGGCTGGTCCCGTTATTCAAACTTTTATACTTTTTGAATTCAGAACATCGATATTTGACTTCGTACTTTAGTATGACAGTCAATATTATGACATAATTATCCTCCGCTAGAATATCATATTTTTTCTATTATCATATATATTTGGCAGACACCTGTATTGCTCGCGACGACGAAGTCGCGACCAATCAGGTAATTTTAGTACGCGACCACTCTAGGGTTAAGACTGTCTTCGAACAATTCTTGTAACAGTTAATATCGTTTATATAAAATTGTTAGACATGCAATAAAAATCATGTAAAGCTATTTACGGATGATACGATAATCCATGGATCTTGTTAACTATTGGGTCATAATTTTTGCACCATTTTACTACACAAATTCGGCATTTTTATGAAATGACAGCTAACGTCTTTCAACTTCAGTCTCCCGTAGACAACTGCATCGCCGTTGGCCCTAAACTGATATTTTAGGGCCAACGATTTGGCACGCTTTTTAGCACCGTTGGCCGGGTCCTTACGCTAGTAATATATAAGTCAATGTACGGGATCGTTTTTATTGTTAATAGTTAACAATTTATTCCTATTTTAAATAACTTATATTTAACTATAATGACTCCTTTTTTATTATTTTAGTTTTTTATTACCATTAAAACAACAGGAATAAGGTATGATTTGATTAAACTTTTTGTTATAAGTTTTTTTCCTGAAGTTGACCGCGGAAACAACCTAAAAATTGTACATAAAAAAATGGCATTAGCATTTGCAGTAGAAGAAATTATAACAAAAACTGTTAATATGGAAAACAAACTTTCTTTTAAATTCTTCATACAAATCGGCAATTTCGCAGGTAAAGACCTATTTTCCTACCATGCAGGACTGGGAGTGAAAAAGAATGTCCCAGCGGCTAGCTTCCCAGAGCAGATAGTAAGCCTATCAATGGACAGGGTATTTGTTCGTAAGCAAATAAATAAATAAACTAATGTAAGCGATAGGCTGGCAACCTGTCAAAGTCAAAGTCAAAGTCAAAGATTTTTATTCAAATAGATGTATAGATAAGTACTTTCGAATATTTCTTTCCCTACCAACTTTTTTTTCCCTACCAGCCATTCAGGACATCTTTAAACTGATAAGAAGAACGGCCGCAAGAAACTTATCAGCTTGAACAGAAACAACAACATTTACAATGGAACATGTTGTTGCCAAACACAAATTTACAATTTTGAAATATGTTTAATATAAAAGGAAAATTTTCCCATATTCAATTATTAAAATATTTTCCTTTTATCCAATTTATAATAGTTATGTTTTATGTTAGTATCACATCCATGCATTTTGGTCTTTTAAATAATCATCTACCTTGTAATAACCTTTGCTTAAGAGTGACTTTTAACATATATTTTAAATTTATGCAAAGGCAGCTCAATCAATTGTTGTGGAACTTTATTAAAAAAAGCTACACCTTTCCCCAAAAACGAGCGTCTACATTTTTCAAGTCGAAATCTTGGAACGGCAAGCCTATTCTTATTTCTAGTCACTGTCACTTTCTTATGTCACTGTCACTATTGTTTTCGGACAACATCTTAGACCCAATGGAGTTTCACCCGAGTTCTTTTCGTAATAACACGTGTTGTGAGGCTCCGTTTTTAACTCAATCTACCGTACAATATCCATAAAATACAAAATATATTTACTGACATTGGCAAAATTCGCGAAATTTATCGCGAGCACGCTATTAATTAGGAAAGAAGAAGAGGAAGAAGTAGACCCAATGCCAAATGTGGCTCGAGGTGTAGCTAAGAGAGTGATGTTTATACATTTTACTCTGAAGCTGCACCTTTGCTCTTCCAACCACGGAAGAGTATTTATGTATTATGTCATAATCAGCCTGTGGACGTCCACTGCTGGACATAAGCCTCTCCTAGCTCATGCCTATTGTGGCGTTCATAGGAGGCTATTAGCCTACTGCTACCACGCTGGCCAGACGGGTTGGTAGAGGGTTTGTTTCAAGTTTTCCTTCTCTCGCACAGGTGTTCAATGCGTCGAGCCTCTTAGTCGACTCTTACGAGGCATGTAAGGGAGTGGTGACACGTGTATTCTTAGACCGTCACCACAATGTATTATGTACTCAGACCTATATCGAGATAGACGGTAAAAGTGTACCTTGCGTGTCAAAAGTTTGATCAACGGTCAATGTTTAAGACCTAAATCCGTCCGCGGGGCTATTAGGTTAGGTAGGGTTAAAGTCTAATAATCCCAGCAAATAGTCGCCTGACATAACATAAAATTGTAGGTACCAAAATAGCGGATTTATCTTAAAATTTCATTCATAATGGATTTTATCTTTAAATTTTATTTATTAATATTATTTTTAATTTTTTATTACATATTATTTCTACGTGTATATTTTGCTTAACATATAAATTATTTTATTGTTAATTAATATTTATTGTAATTCAATGATCACCAATAATATTCTTTATATTTATTTTAAATTTAATAATTCATTTCATATAGAGCTACAAAAACATTATTATTATTGCGCGCTCTTATGTTCCAGGGTGGGAACTGAAAATCAGCGCTTTACTTTCGGAGTAAAGGTATCGCTGAGTTTTCACCCATTTGCATCGCTGCGGCACACATCGTTAGAATTTTTGTGTGTCATGTGTAATTTGAAGTTAATTCTTAATGTTTGTGTAAAATGTCTGTAATATTTTTTTACTTTTTTTATCTATTTCAATTTCGTTTGTGTCAATTTAAATTTCGTTTGTGTATTGTTATGTGTGCATGCTGATGCAAATAAATGATTTATCTGTCTATCTATCTATCTAGGTACAGTCGGGGACATTCCCGGTTGATCAGTAGAGTTTTTTCAAGGAGCTTTATTTAAAAAAGTAAAAGATATATAGAAAACGTTTATATCACAAATAATAGACAATAAAGAAGTATTTTATTTGAATAATAAATTATTTCTTTAACCTTAGTACTTTTCGAGAAAATGTTTCTCAAAAAAACTCTACTGATCAACAGGAAAAGTCCCCGACTGTACCAAAAAATTTGAAAAATTGATCGCTGCGTAACGTCAAAATAAAAATTGTATATGTGATTGCTGGCTAATCGCTCGGTGATGGTTCGTATAGCGGCGTCTCACTCGCTCGCGCTTCTACCTAGGTGCGAGAGTAAGACGCCGCGTGATGCCATGACGCTAGCGCCAAAAACAATTTGGTAGCAATAACAGGAATGTTTGTTCGCACTGTTGACACGTGACGTAAAGCAATTATCCCGCAATTTCTGCTCTCGCGTTGCTGTGCAATGATAGGTAACCGCTTTGCCATGAAAATACGCGTCACTCAGAAACGAAAATGGTTAATTGTGCAGTGCTTTCTTGCAAGAGCTGGTCAATAACATTTAAACATCACTAAATCTCGCTCGTGACGTAATCGTAGGTACGAAAAGTTTGACACGTTAGGTTGTCATACAGTTTGAAGCGCTTTTTTAGTCTATCTCGATTAGATATAATATAGGTCTGTGCTGTTGTGATTAAGTATGTATATAGGTAAGTTGTATATTTTTGAATTTATTACCTTACGGTATTTATATTTTTAATGGCACACTTATTAATCCTGCATGCTAACTGTATCATGGCTTTTCTCAGTCATAAAAGTAATCTCCGAGCTATAAGTGATATCGCTTCGTTTTGCAACTGTGTGACAGACAGACGGCGGGTGTGGGTGTCATATATTTAATCGTTAATTGGTGCTGCTCTGCTATGAGGCGATGAGAATAGAATATGATGAACTAGATATTACTAGAGAAGATAGGTTCTCGTACTTTGGTAATTGCCCTGTATCAAATAGAGGCAGCGAAGATAAGACTGATGGACCAACATTTTCCTAAAAATCTCTAAACTGTGTGGTGGAACGGCGGACTGGGGTTTCTAAAAGGCAATCCGATGTGAATCGGCCTGTATGGACCCTTCCCCACTGGTATTTAGTGTATTTTTGGAAACACCAACCGAAGCGTTCAGTTAAATACACCGTTACGTACAAAACAACTGAGAGGTAACATTATTCCAATATTTTTTTAACTAAAGTATCTTCATATCGTTTTTTTAAATGTACTACGAACCAGACAAACTCATTCAAGATAACTTTTCACTGGTGAAAAGGACGGTAAGTACAAGAAACTTTTCAGCTTTGAAAAGAGAAAGGGACATCCCACATGTAAAAGTGGAAGGGAAAATTATGACGATCCAAAGAATCTTATATTCTCAAAAATATTTCAAAAAAACTATACGTTACTACTTAGTTATAAAAAAAACTAGGAAAAATCGATTTGACTCACAAGTTGGTCTCATGCGGAACTCCTATTACCATAACTTCTGAAGCGAGTCGATTTTTTTCTAGCATTTTTCTATTTTATCATGTAGGATAGCATTACAAAAGCAGAAAAGTCATTTTCATAAACCAACGGAGGAAAAAAATCATAGATCTTAGTAAATTGATCTTCTCTACCATACAAGTATCATCACTTCATTATAACTCTATGTGTTAACTGTCAAAAGCAATGATTAATTATGTCGGTTCACGTTTGACCGATATTATGACAACTATAATGGAATTATAGTGAAAAAGCATTGTGACATAGTTTATTTTTAAAACGATATGTTTTTTCCTTTAGGTTGTTGTGTGTTTATTTATTTTTGGGAAACAAACAGCATACAATAATACCTTAATGCTATACTTAATGAGTTTGACGACCTTCTGCGCCAGAGGTCCCGGGTTCGATCCCCGGACAAGACAAATATTTGTGTGCATGAACATGTCTGGTCTGGGTGTTTAATATGTATATTATGTATGTATTTACAAAAAAAAAGTATATAAGTATGTTTTTCCGTTATCTAGTATCCTTATCACAAGTTCTTCATGATACTTAACGTGGGCTAGATAATTGGTGTGATTGTATGGAAATATTTATTTTATTTATTTATAATACAAAAGCCAAAGCAAAAGCCACAACAAAATAAAACAGTTCAATTTTATTGAGTGAACACAATATAGAGTTATGTTACTTATATAGTAAACTTAAATTCTTTAAAGAAATTAAAAATAAACTTTGTTTTTTCCTATGTATAACTATGAAAATAATCAATAACAAAGGCAATCTATTTAACGACAAAATAATTGCATACAATAATAATTGCATACAACCACACCAATTTTCTAGCCCACGTTAAGTTTCATGAAGAACTTGTGTTATGGATACTAGATAACGGATATACATACTTATATATATTTTTTTTAAATACATACATAATATACATATTAAACACCCAGACCAAGACAAATAGACATGTTCATGCACACAAATATTTGTCTTGTCCGGGGATTGTACCCGGGACCTCTGGTGCAGAAGGCGGGTTTAGTACCCCCTGCGCCAAACAGGTCGTCAAAACATAGTTGAACATAAAAAAATGTTAAATAATAACAACTTTTCTTCCTTTAGTTTCTTAATAATAAATAATAAAATAAACTTTATTGCACATAGTTACAGAGAAATACATACAAAGGATACACAAAACAAGACATCAGTAAACACACAATAGGCGGCCTTATTGCAACATAGCAATCTGGGAATAGGTGCAAAAAGAAAGTGAAATAAGATAAAAAGTAAGTATATATTCATACATAAATAATGATGGGGAGAAAAAAAAAGACCATATAAGTTAGTTTTATTTTTAACATCTTAGGATTATTCTGTCTTTTCCTCTCTATAACAAAAATATATAATTACCAGACTAATTGCTTCTCTTAAGAGCTAGCGCAGACGACGGATAACGGAGGACTTTTTGTCCGCGACACGTCTTTATTGTTAACCAAATAAGATTCAACTTAGACCGCGTATATCCGCGAAAAGTACGCGATAGTCCTCGTTTTTTATTCAACTTTATGTTCTTAGTAATAAGGTCGTGTCGCGGACAAAAAGTCCTTCAATGTCCGTCGTCTGCGCAGGCCATAATCCATACTAATATTATAATACTAACTAACAATATAAATGCGAAAGTGTGTTTGTTTGCCCTTATTTCACTCCCTAACTAAGCAACCAATCTACTTGATTTTTGGCATAGAGTCAGTTGAAATAACGAAGAGTAAAATATACTACTTTTTAACTCAATATTTCCACGGGGACGGGAACCACGCGGGTGAAACTACGGATGGAAACTAGTCTATACTAATATTAAAAAGAGGAAAGATTTGTATTTTTGTATGTAACGAATAAACTCAAAAACTACTGGACCGATTTTGACGAAATTTAGTATAGGGAATCCTTAGACCCAAAGTAGTAACATAGGCTATAAATGATCCCAATATTCCCACTGGAACGGGAACCACGCGGGTGAAACCGCGCACGGCCGCTAGTTATTACATAAACTTAAAATATCAATTTTAATTTACAATGTTCCAGAAAATTCTCAATAATTTAAAGTTCAATTAATATTTTCTTTCATTTGAAAAATTAATCATCAATTCTGACTGTGTTATTTTCTCTAAAAGTATTTTATTTAACAAAAATTTTTAAAAATTCAATCAGTACAGACCTACGATAAATGATTGAAAGAACTTAAATGTTCAATCAAGCGAATGAATTGACATATTGACAATGACTTTAACTTAACTGGTAAGTAAAGAAAACGAATTTCTACTAGCAATCGTAAATACATCGCTAACTATAAAATGCCATTCATAAAATGGATTTTCTATTATCGCATAATTATCGATCCGTTAACGATTCCATATAATTGATTTTTTTTTGGATGAGAAGATCTAAAGACCCACCCCAAGTGCTAAGTTAAAGTAGAATGAGTAGCGTGTTTTATTCTGTTAATGGTAAAAAATGGTAAAAAAACCTCTTAGAGAACGGATTCTTAAAAGTGCTGACACCCAACATTTAATACCTACAAGATCGCGAGGAAAGTGAAACTGAGTTTATAAGTTCATAAAGTAACTGTGATAGGAGAGATGAATAGTAATTTAATTATGAATGTTTTTCTTCCAAATTATATAAGGATTTAAGGCGATACTCGAAAAAAATATGCTGAAGCGATATAGCAATGAGAAAACGACGCGCACGGGAGCGAGACCGAATTGGCAGATTAGGCAAAAAAAAACACAAAATCACTTCTTATTAAAAAACTACAGCGATTTTAAGAAAATACTTCTATACGATCATAAATATTATTGGTGTCCACTTATTTAACCAATTTCCAATAGTGTAAGTAACCCCATTTAAGAATAATCTTGAATTTTCATATTTTCTAGAGGTCTTTTCGGAAAAAAAAGTGTCGAGGCAAAATCATAAAATCGTGTTTTTTAAACTATACGAATCTAGATAAAGGTATGAAGAAATATCTATGTTATTACCAGATTTGTAACAACTGTAACCGTGCTATAGTTTTATATCAAAAAGTCCATGATACTTTTTCCGAGTAGCGCCTTAAATGTAAGGGCTTTAAGAGCGAAAGTTGTTGAAAATAAATGTAGTTTGGCAAGTTTCATGATCGTCGTTACAGAATTTTTCAAAATATAAATAATATGTGTGAAATGTATAAAAAGTTAAAATTGGATGCATTTCAAAACTTCTTTAATAATCATTCCATTTCTATAAATTACCGATCTTATTTACTTATATAAAATAATATAATGAAAAGTTCTATAGACAGAATGTTTATAAACACATACGTAGACGCTAATTTTTCCACTATTTATGTGTCGTTAAAATGTCGAAATCGTTATTGGCCTATATTAAAATACCGCCAAGTAAACATTGAAGATCGGACGTCGTTCCATTTTTAAACAAAAAGTACTTATTTATATTAATAGCATTCTGAAGTCGGATGCTATTTTAACAAACTATGTAGGTTCTTTTTTTTTTAATTAGTCACACTTTGGAAGCTTTGCTATTTCGAAGTTCAAATTACTCAGATGTCAATGACCCCATGAGTAATTCATTTGTAGGTTCCTAAGAATACATACAAAATATAGGTAAGTATATCTTTAACGCAATATAAACTTTTAACTTTGGTATATCTGCTAAAAACTTGGTTTAAAGTTCTGTAAAGTTTAAAGTTGGTTCCTAAACAAAGTTCCTAAATAAAACAATAACACGTAGGCTTGCAATTTAGGAAAATGTCCGTCCGAAAACCTCCTTGGTAAAATACTGATTTCCATGCTCAAACAAAGGCAGTGAGCAATGAGCATCACCTCGACATTGGCGCGCACTCTATTTCTGCGCGTCGTCGCACGCGCTTCTTGCTCGTTTTTTATAATCATCACCCCTCGCAGCCATAGCACGAGGTTACCATAAACAAACTCTTTATCTTTAGAAATTCATGAATCATGAAAATATTCTAAAAACTTCATAGAAAATACTCGTATTTGAACTAAAAAACAGTTGATGATTAGGTTAGATTTTGACCGACTTCAAAAAAATAATGTGGTTATCAATTCCTTGGGTAGTTTCCCAGATTTTTTGCATGTACGTACACGCTGAAACGGCTGAAGGGAGGGAGATTCAAACGTTATTACATCAGAGGTGCGATTGCGTAAGGTAATATTGAATTCATTACCGACTTCAACAAAAAAGGAGGGAGGTACTCAATTCAACGCGTATTTTTTTTTTTTTTGTCTGATGTATGTATACCGATTACTCCGGTGTTGGTGATCCGATTTTAATAGTTGTTTTTTTGTTCGATCGGGTACACTGTCAATTTGGTCCCATATAAGTCTCATTGAGATCCGATGATAATCTTCGGAGATATGGGGCCTAATGTCATGGAAGTCATGAAACAATTATATCATCTAGGTAATTGTTAGATTCTTGTTCGAGCTGAAGTTTCACGCAATAACTACTGAGCGGATTTTGATGAAACTTTTTATAATTCTTTTTTTATCTGAAAGAAAATGGTTTATGTGTGGTCTCATATAATTTTTACAGAGATTTGGCCAGTAGTTTTTTCAGAATCCTGAAAAATATCATACACGTTTTGGGAAGTAGTCGTTTACCTAGATGATATCATGGTTGTATATGGGCTGATTTTTAGTGTAAGTAACGGCACATAATGTAACTAAAAAATCTGAAATAAAAACATTTTATAAAAAAAAATCAAACCGACTTCAAAAAGTAAAAAATAAAACTTTTGGAGTCGGTGCTAGCTAGCTAAGGCAAAAAAAAAATATAGTTAATAGAAGTGCAATGTAGAATGCCTTGGCTGGCACCGACTCCAAAAGTTTTATTTTTTACTTTTTGAAGTCGGTTTGATTTTTTTTTATAAAATGTTTTTTTTAAAGTTCATTTCGTATTAAAATAAATGTCATTCTATACAAATTGCAGCCCATTAAATACGATGTGAACTGTCAAATGAATAAGATTTGATTACGCAATCGCACTCCAGGTTTGTTCTCAAGTTAGTCCCATTTTATAGACTTTAAAATCGGTTCAGTAGTTTTCAGGAAATCTTGAAAATACCGTCTACTGGGTTTTATAAAGAACTTACATGGAATTTTCTGCTTCCTCATTGAACATTTAAAGTATTACAAACAAAGATAAAAAATCATACTTGTCTCGTGTCGTTATTAGTTTTATGTCGATAAATTATTCTCATATCGTGTTGCGATGGTCAAAAAGGGTTGGATTTATTTACTTTTTTGAGTCACTGGGCGTATATTGGAATATTCTAAATATTCTCATTTATATATTTCAGATTTTTAATTATAGATGTAACAATAAATAACATGAAAATGGATGCAAAATGTATAGAAACCACATGTTTGTACATACTCGTAGTCCTATGGCGGGGCGGAGCGACATGCGACACTATGTATTAAATTTTATTGGAGTGAAAGAACCTATTAAGAGAAATTGTGTTTACACTATTTGTATCTATTGTAAAGTGCGATATTTATAGGATAACTAGCGGATCCTCGCGGTTTTAACCTCGTGGTGCCCGTTCCCGTGTTAATATCGGGATAAAATATAGCATATGTCACACGGGAGAAATGTGGCTTTCTAATGGTCTAAAAATTTTCTAAATCGGTCCAGTAGTTCCTGAGATTAGCGCGTTCAAACAAACAAACTCTTCAGCTTTATAATATTAGTATAGATTATAATATTAGTATAGATAATGGCTATTTAAGCTTCATTATATGATAATATTAGCGAGTGTTTGCGATAGAATAAAGTTATACAAAAGACAGTTGGTTGTATTGTATGGGAGTTTGAAAGTTCTGTAACAATTTTGTCAGTTTGTAAACGTGCACCGTTACTATAGCGATTTAGTTTAGATTTTAGAGATTTTTACAAATAGAATTGTACCAAAAACTAGGATTTTGCAAGTGCAGCCAACAAGAGGCAACTGTTCTTTATGTGCCGTAAAACAGGAACAAATCTTACGTCCTCGGGTCACCTTGTTTTGCTACATAGGTACATAATCTATTTTCGTCTATTCCCTTCGTTCTTATATTTGTAGCAGGGTTATTATACAAAGAAAATAGCCCTTGACGAGCTTTTTGACGGTTCTTCCTGCTAAACCGTAAGGTCTTGCGATCCAATGATTGACATTTACAAGAGAAGAAGAAATTGAATTAAGTATTAAGTTTGAGTTTTTAACTAATTTTAAATAAATAATATAAAAATACTAACATAGGTACCTAATTGATAGAAGAACGTAAGCAATAGTGTTGTGAATATTTAAACCAACCAAGATACACAATATAATTTTAATTTTAATTTTTTTAATGTATCTTATTTGTGAAGACCTGTAAATGGCTTTATGTTTATATTTAAGTTTTTTAATGTATTAGGTTAAGCAGTTGGTTTTCCAATAAATAAATAAATAGTATGTACTATACCTATATATAGTTAGGTAGGGTACTTACATAACAAACACAAAAATACGTACTTAATAGAAATGGTATTTCCGAATGAACCCAATAACCAGCAGTAGAGAGGATCACTAATCAAACAAAATGTACCATCAAGTCGGCCAAAACTATAAATTAAATAAAAAGTATTTAATATTTTGTATTTTTGTTAAAAGATATTGAACAGACAGCATTGAAGCAAACAAAAGACACAAAAAAATCAATGCTACATTTTTCAGGCAGTTAGTAAAGATGGTTTTTCACAACGATGTAAGTTTGTCTTTATTTGATCATCTCTATCACAGAACATTAAAACCTCTTTTCCTTGTTTTATGGTCACTATGTTTCAAGTTTTCAATATCTTTTGAACTATTGTATAATTATATTGTCCTAAAAATGTTAAGTAAGTAGTAAATATTTGATATTTTTTTTGAACTGTTTATGTTTTTTGTGATGGAGACTGCATGGATATTGTGATAAGCCGAGTAGGTGGCGGGACAGGACAGGAGGAAAAATGTATGTAAGCAGTTGAAAGCACATTTTAAAATGAGAACATCTTAGTACAATGATTCCAGTAGGGAGTGCAGTCAACTGACGCCAATAAATCAGCGAACGCGTCTCGGAACAAAACGCCGAAAACATATCGGTCGAATCCGCCGCGCCGGCTGATACGACCGAATCGTCGTTAATACCCGCCCGCCGACTACGAATTGTCCGTCTAGTTTTAATTATATCCGCTGCGTGCCATTTTCGCTTCGCAACGAAAACGCGTCCGTACTTCCGCGAGCGCGCGTCGACCCCATAGCTTGTCGAACTATGATGGACGCGTCAAACGGAACGTAACGTTTCATTAAATTTTTGAGACTGCAGAGGTTTTAATTAAAAATAATAGACTGGAACGCTGAAGTAGTGATGCAAGTTTGTGAATAAAAAAAAAAACTCATCTAGTTGAAATATCTGGGTCGTATGCTGTCCTACTCATTTACATCGATAGTAAACAAGCTCAGATAGCCTATTCTTGGAGCACGTAAGAAACAAACAACATTTTACATGAATTCTATTGAGAATTTCCCACCCGATAGAAGCTATCTTACTGTAAACTACAAAAATGCCCATATTCAATCCCTCACAAACTCTCATGAGCCCATGGAATCAGACTAACAAACAGTTTTATTGGTTTATTTTCCAATCAATTTTGGAGAATACACTCTTTACGTGCGAATGACAGGTCGCAAAGTCCGCAGCATTTTGTTTTTGCGATAAAACTTGTTTTATTTACGAATTAATGGTCGCTGGAAAGCGATCAAACGAACCCGATGTTCCTCGCTCGTCAATTAGGCAAAATCGCACATTTGGCAGTGTTCCCGGCCAGTTGTTCCACTCTTGAGATCTGCGTTTGATTCGCGGAACACTGGGCGAGCGCACGCCCATATAAGGAACGGCCCGCATTGACCGAAAGTAGGACAAACATCGGATTTGGGAAATCAACTTTTTTAAATCAACGTTTGGAAAAGAATGTTGTTGAAAATGCTGTTGCATTTTTTACTGCGTTTCAAAATGCAGTTTTATTTTTTTACTGGGTATGGCTACAAACTCTTTATGGTCAGAGACAGAGTAGGGTACCTAATCTAAATTAGGATCCTTCAGTTTCTATTTCTTTTTGTTTGTTTTGTTTTGTGCGGAAGTAGTAATAAAGGATTCTAGTGCCAGTGCTTACAATAGAATGTAAACTAACCTTGAGTACCGTTCTACGTAGTTTCTTCAAATACTCACACTATTATTAAACTTACTTCTAGACAATATTTGGCTTAATAGGACGCTCATAATTAGGACACGGAAAATTAAAACTTTCATCAAATACATTGTGGATTGTGTTTAATGGGACAAAGAAAACTCGCTACAATTTTCTTGAATATTTATTTCAGTCGTCGTTAGTAGAATTTTGTTTGTACTTGCTTATCATTGCGAACTTCTTGCCAGCGACTTTTGAATTTAGAGCCCTATTACAAATCTGCACTCTGAATATAGCTCCATTGTACTGATACACCAATGGTAGGTACTTATTGGCGTATCAGTACCATTGAGCTATATTCAATAATACTTCAATGATAAGACGTAATTTTGCAGTTATATTTATCGTTTTTAGGGTTCCGTACCTCAAAAGGAAAAAACGGAACCCTTATAGGATCTTCTACTCTCTTAATTAATGGCGTGCTCGCGTTAAATACGCGAATTTTGCCAATGTCAAGTAAGTATATTTTGTAATACAGTAGAACTCCAATTATCCGAACTCCGACTATCCGAATCGCCGATTATCCGAATCACTTTCAGAAAAAAAATTGTCCAAAAAAAGTCTAAGTGCGCTATTACATGGACGGAGATGTTTAAAAAACAATGATTTTTATTTCTAAACTTGTACATAAGTACAATTTATTTATATTTAAAACATGTGAAAATATCATGTTTCTTTCATTTAATTCAATAAAAAAATAGTGCAATATCAAAACGTAACTTTTTTTCTCTCCAATGGCAATTTTTTAAAAAAAACTCCGATTATCCGAATATTTGATTATCCGAATGGGTCCCGGTCCCCATTAATTCGGATAATTGGAGTTCTACTGTATATAGAAATTGTACGGTAGATTGAGTTAAAAATGGAGCCTCACAACACGTGTTATTACGAAAAGAACACGGGTGAAACTCCCCTTATAGGATCTCTTCGTTGTCCGTCCATCCGTCCGTCAAATTTTCTCAGGAACGCGTGGAGGTATCAAAATGAAATTTATATCTAATACTCAGGTCTACTGTCCCTTCGAGCTGTGAAAAAATCAAACTTCTAAGCCAAAGCAATCAAAAGATACAGCCGTTTATGCCGCAAATTTTCGAAACTCGCACGGGAATCGAAACCTACAGGGTAGGTACTTCCCGTGAACTTAGAGTCTTGAAATTTGGTACGAAGTAACGTCTTATAGTACAGATAAAGGAAAAATTGCGAAAACCGTAAATTTTTAGTTTCATCATATACTTAATAAAAAATATTTTTGAAATTTTTTCATTTCATTTTGCAATAATAATACCATAACTATGACTCGATTGTCGTGATGGGTGAACTTTTACTTATATACCTACAGGTTTGTACGGAACCCTCAATGCGCGAGTCCGACTCGCACTTGGCCGGTTTTTTATTGAAATAGGATAATAAATTCATGCTTAAAAAAATATTATTCTGGTAGAAATTTTGCTCACTAATATTATCGTAGACAGGAGAAATTCAGCGATTTTTGAAGTTTTTAGGTCTAGAATAAGTTTTTTCTATATTAAATCAATGATATTTCAAAATTCTGAGGTCGCTACGAACTATACGATATAAGAGATATCCTTCTAATGTTTTTATTTCATTTGTTTAAAGCAGTAGGTGTTCAAAAAAGTGCCTTCGCGCATTTTACGAAAATCTTTCTCTGGAATTTTGGATTTAATTAAAAAGTTAACCAAAATTTACAAAATGCGAGGCCGCTACGAGCTATGCCAAGAGCAATTCTGCACTATTCAATAAGCCAAAATTGTTAATGTATTTTTGTTTCTGAGATCAAGAACGCTCAAATTGGCCATTTTACGCGAAAATTACAGTTGAGATGTAAAATGGCTCTTAACACAAAACAAAATTTGTTGACGTTCATTTATTGTGTTGTAATTCTACTTTCTAAAAATGTACCAAAGGTACCAAAATCTATAAATTCTTTATTTCTGTATGCTTTATTGAAAGAGCATTTACAGGTAAAATACCTATGGAAACAACCCCTATTTCTCTCGAACTGTTTTAACATGGAGTCAATGACTTAATAGATAAATTATATAGTTTATATGCAAAGGCTCAATGAATCTTTAGAATTAAACCGATTCCGTAAGCTACGACAATCTTAGCTAACCTAAATAAAAAATAGGGTCTAAAGATAACAAATAAGATTAAGGAATTGTTGTGATTCCATATATTTTTTTTGTCACATTATCTAATTTTGTTTACAGACTAAACTTTTATGACTACTGACATTTATAATTTCATAGTGGAACTTTCGTGTTCCACTGAAATGCAACAAATCTTAGTCTATTGTGAACGTCACTGAAAAGCATATTACAGCATCTTCCGACCCAATGACGCATGTCCAGGCATGAAATATTGCACGAACGTTATTTGCATCAGCTGCCATACTCATTTGTAGATAATATTTACTATTCACCGACTTGCGTACAGTAGGTACAGACGCAACACTAAAAATAAGCTCATTCAGCCATCGTGGCTGTGGACGCCGCTGCAGCATTGCAACACGCGAAAGTAAACGTCAAATCTTTGATGCGATACACGCATGCGACGATATTTCATCGCAATATAATTTTATGAATGACTAGCGCGCGCCCGCGGTTTTACCTGCGTGGTTCCCGTTCCTGTGCGAATATCGGGATAAAAAGTATTGTATATTTTAATCCAAGCAATCTAATATATGTGCGACGATTTTCATCCAAATCTGTTAAGTAGTTTTTGCGTGAAAGTGTAACGAACATCCGTATATCCTTCCATCCTCACACATTTCGCATTTACGAGTATAATCAGTATTATCAGTACCTAGGTACGTACTTATGATGCAGTTTTGGTCAAAAAATTCAAGAATTTTAGAAGAGAAAATAGTTTAATAATGATAAAATAAAAAAAAATAATGAATAAAATTAAATAGAGCAAACTCTGTTCGTCTCTTCTTTTTAATAACTTTTACATACTCGTATGAAATTAATAAACCTGCAATTTGGTTTGGATTATACAGTAGAAAAAAACTTAAATTCACATTCCACGCTTTTTAATTATATTCACGACAAAACGTAACCATGTCTTTACTTTATTCATCTTTTATTCAGACCACCAGTATCTAGTAATTACAGAAAGGATTTGAGACAAAGTTCTAACTAAACTTTAGTTATTTTTATTAATTTAGAAATTTAAGTACTTATGTATAATCAGGCTGAAGTTATATTCTATGGGGGGAGGGGGGGGCATAATAATAAATAATAACATAATCCGACAAATTTCATAAATTGGGAAATTTGTTTGTTATTAAAGTAAATGGTTGAACCCATTTGGATGAAATTTTGCATACCAAATTGATCATGATTCGGAATAGGACATAGACTACATATTCACACTGGAATTGAGTCTACTTGGGTCAACTGCAAATGTACATTATTACTGTTTACATGCGTCAGTTTGGCATATCGTTCCTATAAATTATTTGATGAAACGTTTCTTAGAAACAATCTGTGCCAGTACCAGTTTAGTACCAGTAACTATTAACAAAAATTTTGCATATGAATTTAAATCAATAAAATAATTTTACGCAGCGAAAATGTTGACCACTTAGGCACATACTGGGTAGAACATTTAACAGATAAGGTAGTGTTTAATAATAATAAGGTAAGGGCCTACATTATGGTTTGTTGTTAAATTGAATTCGGCAATAGATTCAGGAATACTTATTGAAATATTTAATTGAATAAAAATAATGTGTGCGAGTGACTTTTTCAATATCTTGAAACATGAAAAAATAGGAAAGATATGAAAAGATTCATCAAGTACCTAAATTAATGAAGCATTATAGTAGAGTTTTTGAGGAACGTTTTCTCGGAAAGTACTAAGGTTGAAAAAATAATTTATTATTTAAATGAAATACCTGTGAATGTTCTATTATTTGTGATATAAACGTTTTCTATATATCTATTACTGTTTTAAATACAGCTCCCATAAAAAACTCTACTGGTAAACCTGGAAGTTCCCCGACTGTACTAATGTTATTTGATTGTATTCGGGACGAGTATTACATACCTACAGTGATATTGCATTCATGAACCTAACCAGATTCCGACCTTTAATGTTAGTGAAAAATAAGAGCGATTGCCAAAAAATCGTGACTTATGCCTTCAGTTGAAACTTTGGCATGCGAAGACAAAAATATTAATAAACAAAGAGAGAATTTAACTGATTTCGCTTTATGATCTCTCGAGAGTGTAGATTCACTCTCAATGGGCTATTATTAAGTCGATTAATGAGTAGTTTTCTGCTAATTGTTGATGGTTTATGGCTGGCGGAACTAATGGTTTAGGAAGCATAATTATTTGAGTCGAATTTATAATCATTAAAACATGGAATTTAAACCTAACTGCCATTTTTTTCCAGAATTCTTAGTAATTCATCAAGATACCTTTTTTGTGAAAAACAAATTCTAGCAAATAGTAGTACAGATGCGAAGCTAGCGCCATCTGTCGTGAACATTTTAAACAAGAGATTTGAATTTAACTTTTTTACTGTTTATTTACCTTCCAAATTACCTGAACTACAGGGTATCATTCTTTGAGACAAATAACGCCGTTTTCACCCCCAAACAGCTGTAAATTAAACGCAAGTGCCGCAGACACACATAAATGCTCACATTCGTATTGTGAATAAACATCGTAATGTAGCAGATAAACTAGGATGTGAGCCAAGACGAAAATATGCCACGGCGCGTTTTTCCATTGGATTTTGCGCTTTGGAAACGGGCAGTAGTCGTGTTGAACAATCATTGTTAATTCACAGATGGAATGTGATAAGTCCTCTGCGTTCCTAGTTCTGACTTGTGCTCTTGTCGGTATGCATTATTAGGGTAATGTGCCGCGTGGCGTCACGCTCTGAAACCTATGTGACGATAAACGCGACTATTATGATCCGATAATTCAAAAAAAATATTCATATTCATTATTCATACGAGTTTTGTATGCATGTTGTGTACATGTATGTGAATTGAAAGTCGCTTGGTTTTTGTGAAGTGTACCTATTGCGAGTGTCCATTGACAGTTGCGTTTGTTGTGTGTTGCAAGGTCGCACGTGTGTCCATAGCGCATAGGTCGATGCACGTCAAGGTGGGCTCGGAAATTTTCATTCAGTTCCCCCGATCTATTTAAATCGACACAAATTATCGAGTGGCGCATCGAGCGCACACTTCCTTCACAGACGTATGCGAAACGGACCTTCGCGTGCCACAGCAGAGAGTCGAACCACTCAATACACAACTGGGCTGTCATAGTCCCGGAATACTTTTGGACATCCGGAAACGAGACGTCTGTCACCGACGAGGGAACAAAAGTGAAAGAGGTGTGAGCTCGTTTTAGAATAGCGAGCTTCCTGATGAGTCTGGTGTTCTGCGTCCTGTGGGGCTGAGATGTTTACCCCGTGTTCACTGACTGTCAAACGTGTTATCTGTTATGTGAGCAGGTCCGGCGGCGGCGTCGGCGCCGGCTATATTAGTGGCGCGCGGGCGGCATTACGTAAACTGTCGTGTGATCCTCACCTCCTCTATCTTGAGGTTCGTGCGGACCACCTTGCGGGTGACCGCGCTCTCGTAAGTCTCCTCGATAGTCTCCGCCATGGTTGCGATGCGCGGGCGCAGCGAGCGACGCGCGCGATTGTTGCGCCGGTACTGAACGGCCGCCGGTTATTTTTAGTCGGCGGCGTGGTGCGGGCCGCGTTACGGGAATCGGGGTGGCGACACGGCTGTTGTCGAAGATAGGGGCGTCGAATCGATTCTGCTCCCCCTTAGGCCGTTCACACGCGACTTCTCTGTCCACTTTGTCAACAAAGTCAAAGAAGTTCAACACGAAACTTTGTTTTTGTCACTTTTATAACACTTTTATTCCCACTTTAGAACTGAAACAGACTTTGAACTTTGGAGAAAGGAAAATCTGTAACCAATTTGAGAATAAACTATTTGTGCGCCTGCTTAGTAGCCCCACGCAAGACCGACTGCAGACACAAAAGGTGCCAGGGAACTATTTTACGCTCTCGCGTCAGAGAGGGTAGGCCGGCTGGTGTTTGGATCATGCTCACTCGGAAGAAACATTGACACTGGCCTTGTTCAGAAGACATTGCATAGCGGTGAGACCGTTCACTCTTCCAGCCGGCAGGCGCGTATGCGCTGATTGATGAGCGTATTTTTTCAGTAAATATCGAAATGGAAAGTAAAATAAAGTCGAGCTCATAAAGAGAGGCCACCCGCGTCTTGACAATGAGTAAATAAAAAAATATTTTTGAAGAGTGGTTCAAATAACTGTTAAAGTTTAAACGAAGCAGAAATAGGAATATATTTATGCAACAATGTCCTTATTTTTAGACACAAACAAATGAAGCACGAGAATAAAGATTTTAGTTGGTTATTAAAATGATGATGAAAGCTATGACTTTGACTAGGTATGAGTCGCAACCTCAGCTCAGCCGTGGGATGCACGGCGCAGATGACTAGCACTTTAGTTCTGCCGTTCGAAAAAATATTACTTAATTACTTTGACTCACACTCTACTTTTCTTCCTTTATTATTATTTATAGGAAACTAATTGTTACCAGTCAGGTTTGAAAGATAAGAGAAGCAGTGGATAAGTACGCGTTTCGTAAACCGGCCGCCGAGCTCCAATCAGCAGCATTAAATGATCCTCATCGTCATCAGCCATTGTAATGTCCCCACTGCTGGCGCACTTGCCTTCTTTAAGGATAGATAAGGAGAATAGTTGAATGATCCACCACTCGGGTCCAATGAGGATTGGTAGGCTTTAACGGCTGCAAACATAACCGGGAGGACCAACGGCTTAACGAGACTTCTGAAGCACGGAGGTCCTTGAAATAATCTTTGGTCACCTATCCTGTGACCGACCATTGCGAAAGTTGCTGAGCCGCTACAATCGCAGGCCGAGCGCGTACCATCGCGTCGCCGAGCTCCTGATGACATGACAAAGGAATATTGTAAGTTCTAAGCAATGTCTTGCTCCGGTATACGGTGTAGTCACGAGCAAACAAATAATAATATCACCATACAACCTTATCACATTGAAATGAAGCTCTCAATGTCTACAAAAGACATTAAAAATTGCAATGGACAAGGTTGTATAGTGTTTAAGGTACAGTCACGAGCAACAATATGTATGTAAACACTAGACAACCTTGTCACATTACAATGTGTCTTTTGTTTACACGAAGAGTTTTGATTCGGTGTGTTTCAATGTATAAATAAATAATTGCGTACAACCACATCAATTATCTAGCCCAAGCTAAGTTTCATGAAGAACTTGTGTTATGGATACTAGATAACAGATAAACATTATTATATTATACTTTGTTTTTTTGTAAATACATAGATAATATACATATTAAACACCCAGACCAAGACAAATAGACATGTTCATGCACACAAATATTTGTCTTGTCCGGGGATCAAATCCGGGAGAAGTAGACGAAGAGTTTTGTTTCGGTGTTTCAATGTATAAGGTTGTACAGTGTTAACACAGAAAGTCTTTCTTTCTTGTGTTCTGTGGTGTTTACATATTATTGCTCGAGACTGTACTTATTACTGCTCCTGAGAAGAACTTTGAATCAACATTATAGCAAGCGTTAACAGCTGATTGTAGACTGTGGCATATTCAGAAATAGATTCATCAATCGACGATATATTGAAGCTAATGCTATTGATCGGATTATAAAGTCAGTCACCTCTGCTCTAATATTTGTATCTCTCGGTTTTTAGAGTAGGTAGCTTCCGCTATTCATTTTAGTGTGCAAACCTCATGTAATATTTATGAGTTGTTGGTGTGGTCATATTATTCAAATAGTTTGAATAGCAATATAGGTGATATGTCAAAACATCACTATATCATAAAGTGATATCAGCTAGTATACATTTGGATTGTATTTAATATTTTTTTTATTTTGTAACGATTGCTGAATTGTATCGATGCTAAACCTACACATTGTTTTAAGAAAAAAATAATATCTCGATCTTAATTACATGCTGAACCCTCAGCTATAAATATGGGCAGACTTAGGTATGTTCTGTAGTTGGAAGAAAGAGATGCGTTGGGCCAAGTGTTGACAACTCCTGTCGGGGAAGTCGTGACGGGGGATAAATAGTCGTTTGGCTCTTTGCTCCGTTTAGGAATAACACATGGCCCGAAACTCAACCCAAATTATACTACACTCAGAGCATTAATTACTTTAAAGTTGTGAGAAAGAATTTATTTTCGCGTGTACTAATTAGAACACATGACAAGATGGAAAACGCAAAAGGGAGTGGCTTACTCACGCACAATGACTAAGCTTACGTTTCAAGTATAGTCCTTTCTTTGTTTACTTCAAAAACTGGGAGATGCCTAGATGACAAAGAAGGTCAGGCATTTTCAAAGGGAAAGATTACATACAAAATAAGGAAATCCTAAAGAGTTATGTTTGCATTGCATTGCAGTGCTTCATTTATTATCGGGTTCTTTCTTTCAAATTTAATTTTAACACACCCTCTCACCACACATACATGCACTCTCATACCTAACTCAACGAGAGGTAATATCCACTTTTTCTTGTTCTTATTTTGTTTTGTCTTTTTTATACACGCACCGTTTTAAGTCCCATGCATGACACAGCTTTATTAATATTTGTAACTTTCCAGGTGGTGAGACCTGCAACCGTAACACAGGTTTTCCTTCTTCGGGCACCAGTTTCTCAAACTACACGTGGCCAATAAGAAATGTGTTTCTGTAAGGTTAAGATTACGTTGACATATGTATGAGAAAAATAAAGATTATTTTTATTTATTCTTATTTATTTTAGTATAAAGTAAGGACTTTGCCATTGTCATGAGATAACTTTACGTTTTCGATAACCGTCAGCGCTGACAGAAACTCCATTAATATTTTGTTTCACTCACCTAGTCACAAACAAAATAATGTATAGGTTATACATATATACTTACTTTTATTCATTTGGCAATCGTTCATAAACTCTCAGTGGGAGTACACATAGTGCGTGCAAATAAGTTCTAGTAGCGCCATCTATTCGCCTGAACAAACAACACGAGCGTGAAAAGCAAGGAATGTGAGATCGAGTCTATATCGAATCGATACTAACGCTCTATACTTACTTGCCAAAAAGTTTTAATAAAATACTGCTTAGTCCGACAATTTTTAGAGAGAAAATATTTTACTTAATCATTTAAAAAGAGTCATCATCATCAGCCTGTCGCAGTCCACTGCTGGATATAGGTATCTCCAAGTGCACGCCACTGAGATCTGTTTTCGGCTTCTCGCATCCAGCTCCTACCAGCCGTCTTGCGCAAATCATCACTCCACTGTGCCTGAGGACGTCCTATACTACGTTTGCCGAGACGCGGTCTCCACTCTAAGAAGAGTAAAAAGAGTATAAGGTACAAATTATATTACAGTCGGTACATCAAGTTTAATACTTTGACATACATCGCACTCTTAGCGCTTACACAGAGAGGTTTTCATATACGTACATCTTATGTTTTGGCGCGCACTGTTCATTGAAATAAAACAACTTTTACGGATATCAAACGCGCTATATTTCCACAAACTAAGTTGTAAATTGTCCGTATTTTTAGGTTTTTTAGGGGTTTTTTGATTTTCCCGACGTTTCGGCACCTTTACAGCTGCCGTGGTCACGGGATGACTGATCAATTACCTAAAAATACGGACAATTACAACTTAGTTCGTGGAAATATAGCGCGTTTGATATCCGTAATAGTTGTTTTATTTCAAGGTTTTCGTATGTATTGCATGCAACTATTTAACATAATTTCATTGCATGTACACTGTGCTTTATGAATATTTTATAATTTGTGCTTATTTTTTATCTACTAAGAAGGCCAGTGCCCCAGCTGTGGAAACATTAAAAATGGCTGATGAATAAATCAATATAATATTTGCAATATCATAATTATCTAATAATTCTAATAGGTACAAGCAAAAAATGTGTCCTACGCAAAGCAAAGCAAGGGAAATAAATAAAATGACAACTACATTTTAAAAATTTATTTCTCTTTACGCAAACTTGCAACATTACAATACTCGGTATCATAAATAAAAATCCATAATAAATACATACCTACCTAGTACTAATAATCAAGGATTTCGAGAGAACATTTCCTTTAAGATTACATTTTTATACATACAATATTTTATTACAGGTAACACTTTCTAGATCTCGTTAGATATCACTTGCTCTTGCGCTAATACTTAACAAAGACATTCATGTTGGTCCATGCTGGTTTACTCCACATGGCTGAAAAGAAAAATTAGAACATTATTTTTTCGGTTTCTGAAATATCATTGTAATTTAAACTTGGAAGTGTAGATGTCTATTGCAACTTATTTACATGAAAATGCATACTACACTAAGAATCGTCAATGGTAACTTTGTGCTTTGTTTTATATAGTTGAAAATGATTACAGAAAATAATTCATTTAACGATATATGAAAATTTTGTTGAAAATCTGAGCGGATATCGTCAAAAAAGAATTTCAAATATTAGGTCCCTTGAAATTGCCGTTTTATATAGTTTTACAGAATTTGCTTCTTCCATACGTTATGTTACGTATCCATAAGGCGACAAAGTGAAGATTTAAATGGGTATAAAATAATTTTTCAGTCTCTTGCATTTAAGAAGTTATGAGGTTTAACGTGCGTAAGAAAAAAAATCGGCAATTTCATATGTGGGGTACCTAATAGTTGATATTTTTTCTCAATCCTAAGCATAACTTAAATGAGAGCGTTTCTATCCATCGCCAAGCCCATGTGTCGGTGTGAGTACGTCTTCTCCTGATATCAAAACCAGAGTTGACTACCATGATCTTATAAGAATGTCTTTGGGTGCATAGTCAGAGGTTTAGTGGGTGTTCCAAGTTCCTGGCCTCCCATCAACTATTTCCAGTAAATGTATGAGAGTCGTCACGAGCTATGATGCGTATTATCTTTTTTGTACAGTATACTGACATGATACCGTTGGTGAAGCCCGAGCCCTGCTTCCATCCAGTAACCACTACGACGGGGTCGCTGGTGTTGATGAAACCGCGCGCGCGACCTAACTTCAGTCCGTATTGTGTCGTAGCAAACAGCCAGGATACCACGTAAAAAGATGGGTGGATATGGGCTTTCAAATCGAACCCGTCTATGGTCATATTAAGAGCTTCAACTGCCATGGTCATATTAAGAGCATCAACTGCCAAATCAAGTTCATATCTATACCCATATTTTTTTAAGCGATAGGGTCCCGATCAACTTATTTCGCAATTGACAAGTAATTTTTCTTTCTTCTTCGAAGGTAACATTTCTAATGCAAAAAAAGACTAAAAAACTGATAGTATAGTGACATGTTGCGCATGGTATTGGTGAAGCGCGAGCTCTGCTTGCGTCCAGTGACGACTACAACGGAGTTGCCGGTGTTGATGAAGCCGCGCGCGCGACCGAACTTCAGTTCGTTTGTGTTGTCGCTAGTTTACAGCCGGGCTACCGCGTAAAAATATGGGTATGGATATGGTCATATTAAGGGCTTCAAGGGTTGGCGCAAACGATTTCTGAAGTGGAGACCGTGTTTAGGCAAACATGGTATTGGTGAAGCTCGAGACCTGCTTCCACCCAGTAAAGACGACGACAGGGTCGCCGGTGTTGATGAAACCGCGCGCGCGACCGAACTTCGGTCTATGTTTCGCGATTGAATCGTAATTTTTCTCTACTTCCTCTGAAGTACCATAGTTTGTTTTCCAATGCTAAAAAACGTAGTATAGTATACTCACATGACGCGCATAGTGTTGGTGAAGCCAGAGCCTTGCTTCCATCCAGTGACGACTACGACGGGGTCGCCGGTGTTGATAAAGCCGCGTGCGCGACCGAACTTCAGTCCGTATTGTACGCGGTTGTCGACGTCTTTGAGCCAGTCGCTCGCTGGTGATTCTGGGGGTAATGTTGATAAATATTAATGAGAAAGTTTTATACAAAAGGTACTTAAAATATATACTATTTTTTAGCAGTTAAGTGTTGATTAATCGGTGTACCGTACATATTGCGCTAGTGAAGCTAATTTGTAACTTGCAATAGTTACTAAAATTATCGCAAGACAAATAAATCAAATCAACTGATTGGTTTTGGCGTTAGTTTCTATGAATAAAACATAGCGGGAAATTACGTATGCCAAACCCTTTGATTCTGGAACTGTAGTGAGGTTGCAAAGAATTTTGGTGATATTAAGACTGACCCATGGAGATTAGGCAAAGATTTGCTGAGGACATGGGCTAGTATTATAGGCTGGGCAATCTCCAAAAAGTATTTGGCAAAGAAAGACCTTGGAAAGTCATTGGCGACGTCCGTTTAATTTAGATGAAGACTTGTATGGAAATCCTAACACAAAATAAGAAGACTATGAGTAGCATCACTAATGCAGCTCTCGAGAAAAAATTAAGGATGAAGAAAGACAGGTATGCTCGCTAAACCAAATCTAAAAACGGGTTGAAGAAGTGAAGAAGGTAATAGACCTGTATGGACACACATCATTGTTAGATTATGAGCAGCAGACAGCGCTCCAGAAAAAATGCAGGATGTAAAAAAACATTGGTTATGCTCGCAAAAAAATTGGCCAAGTGTCGGGGCACGCGCAGTATTGGGTTCCATGGTTAGCCTTTACAATAGTTTTAAATGGTTATACTTTATTAATTACTCTCTTTTTGACACTACTAACGACTATATGTTTGTGTATTCAATAGAATTTGTACCTATGACAACTTTTTCAAAATTATTGTAATACTCTCCTGATTTTTTTCCCGTATCCGTAAGCTACAATTTTAATTTTAGATGGGGGGACGGGGACGGGGGGACGCCCCACTCAAACAAAATTTTGCACTTTAAAGCTTAATATTTCGAAAACATATCCCTAAATCGAAAAGTGATGTTTAAGAGATTAATGAGAAAAAAAATCATCCTCAGGACATATGTATGTAGGGGAGGTGCACTTCAACAAAATATTATTTAAGATTTTATTCTAGCACTTTTTGGCGTAATTAGTATTCACATTCTTGCTAAATTACAGCTCTCTCGAAGTAAGGACCTTAGAGCTAAGCCGCGGACGGACAGACAGACAGACAGACGGACATGGCGAAACTATAAGGGTTCCTTATTAGTTTTACAACGGAACCCTAAAACGGAGCGAAAAGATACTTAGGTAGAGAAGAGCACATACTTTGGTAGACAACAGAACTCCACGGCATACGAGGGTGTATCAAAAAGTTCTTAGAAATGGAAGTACCATATTTTTGTGAATGTTTTTATTTTTATTTTTAAGTGTCATTTTCATTTAGTATTTATGCCAAATATCAATTGATTCCGTCTTGTCCTTTTAATTTTATTAATTACTTTGTTAAACAAATAGATGAAGTCTAGCAAACAAGGATAACAACGAGATACGCGAGGTGATAAAGTACCAGTGCCTGAAAAAAATTGTCAACTACGGATATTTATTCGGATATTCAGCAGTCATTAGGGACTGATGCTGTACCTTATTCCATGTTCGCTTACTGGGTAGCCGACAATAGCCGACTTTAAAAGAGGAAAATCGAGCTAAAAAGATGATTCTCGTTCTGGTCGAACGTCCATGTCTTTAAACGAAGAAAATGCAAAAAAATATGGAAAGAATGGTACTTGATGACTCTCCAAAATAACCTGCAGAGATCCTATTTATTTTGGTAAGTTTCAATCCATTTTCATAAAAAATTGGGTCTTGTTTCACCATGGAACGCTTCAGCTCATCGCTCCGACGTTGCACTCACGGCAATCCGTACGTATTGCTTTGAAATTTAAGATAACCCGACATATTTACCGGACTTAACCCCTAATGATTTTCACATAATGAAAGAGCATGTTCATGGAACAAGATTTCACGACAATGACGCGGTAATGGCCGCGGTAGAGGAATTTTCGAGAGTTAAGGAATTTTTTTTTTGGGAGGGAATAAAAAAGTTGGAGAAGCGTTATACCAAATGTATAGATTAAGAAGGAGATAACGTAGTTTTTTTTTTTTGACATTTAACTGATGCTTTATTGGCGATTCTAAAAACTTTTTGATTCACCCTCTTAGATTAGTCTGGCAGTCTGCGCGTGCCTGGTGACCGCTATGATAGGGCAGCACGGGCGATTCTTGCTGAGTAGATGGGACGAGCGGCCACTGGTGGTGATTACCACCACGGTACTAGTACACATCTCGGTAGACTGTGAGATCCACGCCAAAGATATTGGACAAAGAAAAACCTTGGAAATACATTGGCGACATTTGCTAAATGTAATCTAAAAAGGTGCTGAAAAAGGTATGAAAATTCTGAGTAGTGAGCAACAAATACCTTGCTAAGCAATGAGCAGTATACCAGTAAAAAGGCGCAAAGAAAGACCTCGGCAATCTTTGCTAAAATACACCTAAAAATTGGGTGAAAAAAGTGACACATACCTTGGTAAACTATGGGCAGCACACCGCGATACAGATGCGCCTGTCTCGCAGTTTGCGCATGTCTAGTGACCGCAATGATGGGGCAGCGCGGGCGGTACTTGCTGAGCAGGTGGGACGAGCGGCCGCTGGTGGTGATCACCACGATGGCGGACGCCATGCAGATGGCCGACGCTTCAACGGCGGCGATGGCGACGGCGTGCGCTTGCTCGATCGAGGTCTTTACCTGCCGTTATTAGAGCCTCAATGGTTTTTTTCAATGGCAATACCTGTTTCACGATCGGCAGATAAGTTCTGTATAGCGTATCTGGCAGATAATTTGACATACTTTTCAAATTACAGCTAACTCTGCCCGATAAGATATCCAGAACTTAAATGTCGATCTTGAAACATGCCCTTTATATTTGTTTAATACTAGTGGCCGCCCGCGGTTTCACGTGCGTGGCACCCGTTCCCCTGGGAATATTGGGATTAAATGAATCCTTTGTTTCAAATCAGGCTATAAGCATCTGTGTGCCAAATTTCATCTAAATCCGTTCAGCCGTTTTTGCGTGACTGTGTAACAAAGATAGAAAGAGTCAGTTCATCAGTTAGGATAATTTGGAGACGTATAATTATGTAAGCTGGTGGTGATCACCATTCACCACGATGGCGGACGCCATACAGATGGCGGATGCTTCCACAGCAGTGATGGCGACGGCGCGTGCTTGCTCGATCGAGGTCTTTACCTACCGTTATTAGAGCCTCAATGGTTTTTTTCCAAGGCAACACTTAATATGAAAAATTACGCGACGTTACCTCTCAGGCCCCGAGTTATGAGACACAATAGATTTTGTGTC
Source organism: Chrysoteuchia culmella (assembly GCA_910589605.1). Lineage (NCBI taxonomy): Eukaryota > Metazoa > Arthropoda > Insecta > Lepidoptera > Crambidae > Chrysoteuchia > Chrysoteuchia culmella. Next base: position 4,895,671 of record OU342648.1, read on the forward strand.
TCATAACTCTATTGATGAATTAATTAATAATTTTAACAACACCAATCAATCAAGTTTTATGTTTTCAAATAATCACACAGGAGAACTTTTGATATCTTTTCAATCAAATTAATGTTTTGTTTCTAAAGCTTATATTTGTAGTATCATACAGAGGTAACGATGAAAATATACTGTACTGACGATGACGAAGTATATTACAATGTTTAAATGTAATAGTCTATCGAATATCTATTTTAGTATAGAGAGATATACTTTTATGCGACATACATAACTTTTTATGCATCAATAAGGCTGCTATACCACTTGATCTAAGCTATTTGAAAGCGTCGAAAATAAAGCAATCCTGTTTTTGTAAATCAAAAACATTCTTAGCAACGTAACTTAGCTGAGCTCAATTGGAACTTCAGCCAAATCTTAATTGCTAGTAAAAGACTAACGCCCAAAATTAATTACATATTTGTAGATACGGATAGGGCTATCTGAGATACGGTCTAGGATACTGGTTTCCTTACCTAGAAACCGTCGTTATTTTGGTCATATTAACAACAATATCCTAGGCAACTTTATCAGACAGCCCTATCCATATCCACCATTCATCTATCTATATCTATATACTTAATTCAGGTTCGCAAAATTTGTGACGACTCGATAGGGACTTTGGCGCGTAGTACGCGGCCGAGTAAGGTATTAAATTAAAGGTACTCGAGTCTATTTGTTCCGAAAACTATAAAATATACAAAATGTTAAACGTGATGATCACAAACTGCAATTAAAAAGTGTCATTAAAAGTGAATTTTTCGTCGATCGACGAACCCGAGTATCGGGTTGTAACCGCCCTAGTTAGTTTCTTAATTTCGGGCGTCAATAGATAAATTATTCTCAAATAAAATAAAATAAAATAAATAAATAGTAAAAAGATAATTACATTTGATCTTACGTCTGCAACCAAGTCGATGAAAAGCTGCTTATGCCAGATAGCAGCTTCCGCCTCCTTGCATATATTTGCCATGGTCAACACACATTCCAGAGGATAGTCTCCCTTGGCTGTTTCTCCTGACAACATGACGCAGTCCGCTCCGTCGAGGATGGCGTTGGCTACGTCAGAGGTTTCTGCGCGGGTTGGACGAGGCTTCTTCACCATGGATTCGAGCATTTGGGTGGCGCAGATTACTGGTTTCCCAACCTGGAAAGGTTGGAGTGAGATATTGAGATTGTGGTGGGAATTAAAAAATATATGCATTAAGTTCAGTAGAATAAAGTTTCTTTTGACAGACTGTAAGAGCAATTTAAGGTATCTATACAATATTTGACGACTATACAAAAGTCTAATTTCTTTTAGAAATCAACTTGAACACCACACCACTACAGTCGGGGAACTTCCCGGTTGTCCAGTAGTTTTTTTAGGGAGCTTTATTAAAAAAGTAACAGATATACAGAAAAAGTTTATATCACAAATAATAGAACATTAATAGGTTTCTCATTCGAATATTTAATTATTTCCTTAACCTTAGTTAAGAGAAAACGTTTTTCAAAAAAAACTCTACTGATCAACCGGAAAGTTCAAAAACCAGAGTACACCCCTCGTAATACAGATTAGGTTATGTTTTACCACTTTATTCTTTGATAATTATAATATGTGACTCCTAAACTATAGTAAATTGTAGTTCATCCTACGATTTTACTAACGTAAACTTTTTATAAAGACGTACTTTAATTTTAAAAGAAATAAGGTTTACATTAAAAGGATAACAACTTTTGAGTAAATCTAAAATAAAGGTCAAGTTGTAAAACCAAAACTTAGCCTAGTGTCAATGGTTCACTCTACAATAATATAGATAAAACTTTTATAAATAGCCGTTGATTTTAAAATATTAAGGCTAATTAAAAGGATATCTACTTTTGGATACCTATATCTAAAATAGAAAGTATAGCTTGGAAAAAGAAATACATTACCCTGTTGCACCGCGCAATCATTGTCTTCTGTGCAAGGAACACTTTCTCAGGGGGGATCTCAATACCGAGATCTCCTCGGGCAACCATAATGCCGTCAGATTCCTGTGAAACAGTAACATATATGTTTCTTACTATTAACAAAAGATAAATGTACAAAGTGGTTTGTTTCAAAGGCCCTAACATAATTTTATAGACACACGTATAATCAGGTGCCATACCATATAATATCGCAGGACATACAGGACATTTTATTATTTGCCCATGGTCCACCTGCGTTGTTCACCTGGGTGGACCATGTCACAATATCACAGAGCTGACTTAATGCCCTTAGGCACAGTAGAGATACTACCAGTGAACCGATAAGGATGTGAAGGAGATATTGTTAGAGGCAATAAGAAAAATAACATCGTAAGATCGTACACGATGAGATCACGAGACTATATTATCAACGCACATAATTTTCACGATAAATTCGATACTCAATAATTCTTGTAACCAGTTATATCCACTTATGTTTTTAGATAAGATTATCAAGTAGTAAGGTAAAACAACCAATCGTGGACGGTATAAGGCCAGTTTTCTTACTCTCATCCAAATATGATTTACCTCGTAATAACTAGTGTAAGAGTACTAGTAAATTATGAAAAATAGTGTGATTACTTTATTTATGAACAGTTTCAATGCTAGCTTTAAAAAAAAACCTAAAAACTCAGAGACGAGACCCATTCATGGACCCCCAGTCTTGGACAATAATACTCAAAAGATTTATCGTTTAATTCTTGATAACTCAGGACATTATTATAATTATATATTAATATGTTTGTACCTACTTATATTCCGATAATACTAGCACGAGAGCTTAAGCTACATATTGCGTAATTGAATTTATTTTGTAATTTTTAAAAAAAAGTCATTTTATGTACAAAACATGATCAACTTCTGGCAAATGTTGATAGAATGTCAGAGGACGTGTGGCTTGTTCAAATAAGTGTTATCAGTTGCATTAAATCACTTAAGTTTGGATATTTTTTATTGGATTTGTTTCAAATCTACAGCATTGGAGCGGGGTCCACGATTGGGTATTTTACCTTATGCGACTTTTCAGTACAAATCAACAAAAAGAGTAGGGATATCATTTGAAATGTTTGCACTCCTTATAAATAGAATATGGAGTTAGATATAAATAATACGAAACCAACTAAATGCTGAATGGTCTGACAAATTGGACTATGGCGAAACATGCTAGTACTTCTCAGGTTCTTGTGGTTTATTAAAAGAGCCGGTGTCACCGCCGACAGATAAGTTCTGGATAGCTTATCTGGCAGATAATTTGGCATCTTTCTCATATTACAACTGTCAAATTATTTGCCAGCTAAGCTATCTAGAGCTTACCTGTCGGTGGTGACACCGGCCCTAAGAGTAATTGCTTTTCTTGAATATAATTTGCCCAGTAGGAATTAGATATTAGATACTGTGTAACGATTGAAGAAACTGTTGTACTCACCGCAATAATTTCGTCCAGATTTACCATGCCCTGGTGGTTTTCAATCTTGGAGATGATCTGGATTTGTTTTCCCTTCTCGCCGAGGATGCCACGGATCTCTTGCAGCGCAGCGCCGTTACGGATGAAGGAGGCAAAGATCATATCAACCTTACAACAAAGAATCAGTGTTATGACATACATAAGAAACTTAAAAAAAAGAAAATTGTGGCATGTGTTCCTTCAGAACACCTAAATAGATACAAAAAATAGGACCAAGACGGCAATCCCAGCAGTTAAAGTGAAATAGAAGATGAATGAAAGAGTAGTATGCAGAATGGAAGTGCGAAAGGCATAGTAGTGAGAACCAGAATGAAGGAGTAAAAAACAAAGAAGCAAAAACAGGCTCTAACCATATGTTACAGGAACGAAAGGAAAAAAATTAACAATGAATCACCAAATCGTAGCTTCATCATCAGCCTTTTAAATGTCTCTACTTCTTATTGTAAGAAGATTAGTGTCCACCTCTGGGGGTCAGAGTTCATCAAGCCTCCAATAAGGCCTCTGACTTTGCTTAACGACTGTTATCAGTTGACAACAGCCGGGACCGACGGTTTAAGCACGGAAGAGCTCAGCTGTAATGCCACTTTACAGTCACCCATGTCTCTACTGCTAAGGAACTATCGTTATGGATCCATTCTCTTTTTCTCAATTAATTAAAATAGTACTATTGAAAACTCAATTACATGGGAACAGCCGATCTTTAAACCTAGCCTAGACGAGTTTCTTGCCGGTTCTTTTGATACAAGGTATCCCGTTTTCCGGTCTCCGGTCTTTGATAACCGATGGCATAGCTTCTTTGACATTCACAAGTGCTAGTAACAGGCTAGATAGACTGAATAAATTCTTTTGAGTTTGAATTTGTTCTGATAAAATGGATCGATTCAAAATCCCTACTGCAAGTGCACAGCTTATTCTTATTTTTATTAGTTAAATAAGAACACTAAAAATAATTTATTTTATTTGGCTTTGGATAGATCCCCTCATTTATCTAAAGTTAAATAAACTTAAGTATTTTTAGACATTATACATTTTTTGCCATCTATCCCATGGCCGACCCTAGCGAAAGTTCGAACGTACTATTTCACTGCGCCATCGAGCTTCTAAGTCGCAGACAAATACTTGAGTATGCTAAATCGTCTCTGACTTTAAAGGAGTTTTAAGGAGCTTAAAGGAGTTTTTAGAGGAGGAGGAGAATTTAGAGTACAGAATAATTATGCATTTTCTATAGAATTACACAGCAAAATAGCGCCATTGTATAATTACATAACAACCACATAGCATTAATTAAAAACGTATAAAAAAATAAGAAATTTTCTTAAATTATTCACTTAGAGTATTGTTCCATTCACAAAATATCTAAAACAGTTCTATTGTTTATTTGAGTTATTACACTCATTTATATTTAGCTAACAACAAGGTCATCGCTCGTTCGCGTATCGGCCAAAACGAACTTCACAAAATCACAATAATTACGATAAGATTGTGAATCATAATATTTTAAAACAAATTAAAATTTTATTTTGATTATGATAAGAATATAATACAATTATTATCGATAAAATAACCACGTGGGTTTATTGTGACTGAAGAACACGCACCATTTTGCAATGAGACCGTGATTATTTTGTTGTTTTCTTTCGGTGTCCAATTCTTTATGTTTATTGACACTAATCATGATTTATGTTCATGCTGGTGTCACATGATAGATATGTTTTTAAACGATAGTAAAAATGTTGAGCTGCCTAGACAAGTGAAGATACTGTAATCTCAATGACTTATTCCGTCTAAAACGTCACGTCAGTCATGCCTAATACGACTGACGTTTGACGACCTCCGTGGTAGAGTGGTACGTACACCGGTTTCAAGGTGTGGCCTACTCTGAGGTCCTGGGTTCGAATCCCGATAGGGGCGTTTCCATGATGAATACGAGCATTTGTACCTGAGTCATGGACGTTTATTATATATTTCTACACCTAAATACTTATATATTTATAATTATATGTATTTATTTCCGTTACCCTAGTATCCCATAACACAAGCCTGACAGTGCTTACTTTGGAGCTAGGTTAATAGGTGTGAGTGTAAGAAATATTTATATTTATTCAGTGTGAGTAAATCGTGAGATTTCAATAACTACTTCACATTGAAACAAATATTTGTCATTTCAATAGCAATTTCCTTACAAATGATTTTTCAAATATGTAGGGTTGATGTATATAATACAAGGCGCGATGTTGACTTTAACTTATATAAGCATGTTTTTCCAAGGCGTTTTTCTTTTTCTATTTTTTTATTTCTATACATTTCTCGTCGTAACGAAAACTTTCTAGAGGCTGTAGAGAAAGGGGTTGGTCATGATCATGGCCCCTGGAAAGAGTATTTTATTCCGTTAAAGTTTTTTTTTATTCAATCATTAAAATACTTACGCCCTGTTCGACGCCGAAGAGCAAGTCGGACTTGTCTTTCTCTGACACGGCCGGCAGGTCTACTGGTAAGCCGGGCAAGTTAACGCCCTTTCTGGAACCCAGCGTACCTGTTGGAAAACAGTATTAATATTAATATTATCTTTATTAATTTTACTATCATGCTGACTTTTTATAGGAAATAGTTGAAAACATTTAGACAGTAATCTGAATAAAAAAACACTCGACTGACGTAGAAGCCAGAACCGGTAAAACATTTACAAAAAAAAAGTTGTTGCCTTGCATATGTGTGCATTTTACTATACACACGCGTCGCGTTAACACCGTGGATCTGTAGTCTTTCGACAAAATCGCAATGCTATTTTTATAAATTACTAATGTTGTAAAACAGTTTAAACAGAACATGTGATTTTCTTTTCAACCCTATTTTACTATCACCATGATCGTTTTGTATTCTTCATATTTCTTTATCATTTTACATTGGTCCTTCGCGCCGGACTTTTAAATTAAAGTAATCAAATTTCCTAAACCATGAAGTAAGCTTTTCGTTCGTACTGTAGTAGTATTATTGATTATGTATTTTATTAAGAAATTATAGCTGCTAATTTGCGACAACCTACCTCCATTCTCGATGGAGCAAACAATAGCATCTGAGGTAGCGGACTGACAGATGACTGAGATGAGGCCGTCATCGATGAAGATCCTGTTGCCTGGCTTCACGACGTTGGTAATGTTCTTGTAGTCCACGAACACGGTGGACGCTGTGCCCTTCTCTTGGAACATCGGGTCGGTTGTCAACTTGATTGTTTCGCCTTTCTTCAGTTCTACTTCTGCGGAGCCGCCCTGTTAAAAGGTTTTGAGGGATAAATAATGAGAAATGGGCAATCGTGAGCTATTTGTCTTGTTGCAGCGACTAAACGCAGCAGCACAAGAAAAGTTAACTTATTACTTACTGCGAGAGCCGACTACCTAGTTTGCGGCTTTACATCTCGCCGATAGATACACACGATACACAACAATGTGTTGGGCGATTAGACGCAAAATTATTAATTACATTAAAACATTAGCTTCCATATTATATTCGATTAGTTCACAACTTCAATCGGTTCTTCTCCGCCTGGTGGCAGTTGGCATGGCATTGGTTAAAACCCTTCACACAAAATACTTACGCCTTCCAGTAGACCGGTCCTAATTTCAAGTCCTTTGGTGTCCAAAGCGATGGGGAGCTACAAGGGCATGCCAAGCTTGGCGCCGTAGTACTTCTGCGTATTCGCGATGGTTTCTATGAAATAAAACACAAAATACTTACGCCTTCCAGCAAACCGGTTCTAACCTCAGGTCCTTTGGTGTCCAAAGCGATGGCGAACGAGAATGGCATGCAAAGCTTGGCGCTGTAGTTTTTTCGGCCTAGTGGTAGTTGGCGTTGGGCTCCGCGTAGGACTCGTGAGAGCCGTTGTGAGAAGTTCATGGCACTTAAGTTCCTCTGCGTGACTATAGTGCCAAGTGGCTGATACGAAATTGTCCTAATTTCAGGGCATTTATTGTCGAAAGTGACGGGGAGCTAGACTGACATTCTAAGCTTACCAGTATAGTTCTTATGTATGCTCTCTGTAGCTTATACGAAATTAAAAAGACTCTTCAGCACAAAATACTTACGCCTTCCAGTAGACCGGTCCTAATTTCAGGTCCTTTGGTGTCCAAAGCGATGGCGAGCGAGAATGGCATGCCAAGCTTGGCGCTGTAGTTCTTCTCGGCCTGGCGGCAGTTGGCGATGGTCTCCGCGTGGTACCCGTGAGAGCCGTGCGAGAAGTTCATGCGGGCCACGTTCATGCCTGTCTCCATCATCTTCTCTAGCATGGCTACTTCGCGGGAGGCGGGTCCTGGGAAAAAAAGATGGAATTCATAGATCTAGCATGGAGTCTTACTCAATGATTTTCTAAGTGTAATTAAAGAGCATCAAAAAGTTTTCTATTTTATATTTTGATTTAGTAAAAATTAATACAATTTATGTAGATTTATGCAATCATATCTTCTACATATCTAGCAGTCACATCTATCATATTTAGTGATGGGGATAGGAAACCTTAGGATTCACATAAAATAGTGTTGATAAAACCACAAATACAAACATCCATGTTTCCTATTCAGTTTAACTCTGTTATTGTACAATCAAGATCAGTTCAAGCTCTGGTTTTACAAAATTACCGCATGTCTTCAATCAATACATTCCATATTTAACAAAATAAAGTTCAAAGTAAACTAGACCAATTTTCAGTTTTATAAAGCCTGTTTAACTGTTGTTGAGTTTTCATTCATGCTGTTCACTAGTTTGGTTCTACATCTATCCATAAGGATGGTCAGTGCCCCAGCAGTGGCGATATTCGAATGGCTAATCATGATGGTACTCACTCACCAATAGTACAAATGATGGCACTCACCAATAGTACAAATGATGCCAGACAGTCGCACGTAGGACGCCTTAGAGTCGATGTCCAGGGCGCACATGTGCTGCAAGTGCGAGCCGACGTTCGCAGCCGCCAGCTGCATCGCGGGCTTGTCTGCTGAGCCAGACTGCAAAGGAAAATGAGCCTTACTACATCGTTTTACGATTGAATCCAGATAACCCTTCCCCTGTGCTATGCGTATGAAGATGATGCTTTTATTTTTGCTGGTAATTTGATGAATTAGTAACTTTAGACATGACTAATTTGCTGCTTGGAAGACAACATTTTATAAAAACAGTAGTGTAGTGTAATTATTACCTAACATAGTGTGACATAGTAGTTGTAGGCAGTGAAATCTAAGTTGTGAGACTTTATAAGTTATTAGATTGTTTTAGAATTATTATTAGACTTTATACATACTGAGGTTTTATTGGTATACACACTATGCTTACAGAATAAGATATTGGGTCAAATATTGGTGTATGGTGAAATTTGCATTGACAGAAACTTGGAAAATTTTGGAGAACACTAAAAAGTCTAAGATGTTTACATAACAATACATTTCTAAACATTTAAATACACTAACTAATAAAAAAAGTTAAAATTCAATCTAAGTAGAAGGTAATATTAAATGTGATATAAAAAAAGCATCCAAAACTTCATATCACTAACTTACTACACTGGCTTATGTTATATTTAATACAAATTTTGGTGCTAGTTTAAAACTTAACAAGGAACTGTTCGAAAATAGCGTTGAAATTACAAATAAACTAATGGGCATGACATTGAGTTGCAGTTAGTACAATGTGGTAAACATAGACGTAAATAGTAGTCATAGACTTTCGTGATCTGTTAATTCTAAAGAAAAACCAAGTAAACTATGAAAAGAATTACTAATCTGGGCAAATCATATTTTATGGTGCTAACTTTTGTTTTAGTCAAGCAACGTTGAACCTTTAAGCTAATACTATAGAGCAATTTTTTTTTTATGAACTACGTAGAGACTCTTAGCCTTCATCATACCTGATGTTATGTATTGATAAGGCTGAAGATGGAAGTGAGCCTCTCCCGGAATCCCCAATCACTGAGGAACTGGCTATCTTATCTTTAACTGTTGGAACACAACAATGCTGAAAACATTGTTATGACGTCAGATTTTGATAAGATGGTGGTAGCTAGCCAGGCGGACATACAACAAGTCCTACCACCAACCAAAAGGTTTCACATATCCAAAGGTTTTCTGTGTAAGTACAATTCTGTTCTTATTGACTCATCAACAATAGCTGCTGATTAGCAACAGACTACTTCTACTCATTATAGTTAGCAGTATAGTAGGTATAGGATTTTTACCATTGTATAATCTAAAAGCAGGAAATTAAAAAAAAACATTTACTGATACTAATCAACATACATACTTACATTAATATGTATGGTCATGGAAGTAGCAAACAAGTATTATTTAAATAACTGAGTAATAGCACAGAATACTTAATAGAATAGTTTCAATTTACACTGAGGACATACAAATAAATGATTCCTGATAAATTTTAAAGAGAATTCGACCACAAGTGAATTTACTGAGACATAAGTCTCAGCGGTTAGATCATTGGACCTGATTTCCAAAGGTGGTGGGTTCGAGTCCCATCTGAGAATTCACTTGAGGCTGAGTTTACTTTTCCAGTATTTTTCTATTGAAAATAGCATTGAAAAATGCAAAAATTAAATAATCATAAAAATAAAGATTTAATCCACCAGAACTAGACCTAGACCATTTAAACAGAAACTATTAATGAAATGGTTTTAATTAAAATTGATTTTAGTTATTTGTATAGGCAGGTTATTCTTATAGTAATTTAATTTATTGTAAATACTTAAACCAAGTTTAATTAGTTACTATGTGATCAAAAGAATTATGAGCATGACAGCTGAGAAAACTTTAAAAAACTAACTAAAAACCAAAATTTCAAGAATCAGTAATCAATCAGTTTAATCACCGTAGCGCAAAATAATCAGATAATAAAAGAAATGTGGTAATAGACCTTTGCTGCAGGTGCCAAAAGTACAAAACTGCATTTCTATCATGCGCCTAATTGTCTTGGTCATTTAGTACCGGTACACATTTACAAAAATGCATACAAGTAATAATAGGTACTTTCTGAAGCAATAACATATTATAAAGTCCCCCCTAAAAGATAAGATTAGATTTCAGGAAACAATAATATTGTTAATGTAGGTAAGTAGGTACCTACCTACTGACTAATATCCTATACTTATGCATGGTGTATTTTGAAGTAAGTACAATCATTGTGTAGCAACTACTATAATTATGTAGGTGATCAAAATCAAATTCTAAATACTGGAGCTAACGAGATCTAGATAAAGAGAAAAAGGTTAATTTAGTTTAAGTACTACCTATTTAGACATAAAATAGCATCACTACAGCAACTCAATTCGTCATTAAATGAACCGGCGCGTGAAAAATCGTCGTCATGGTACAATTGCAAAAAAAAACGAAAGAATAGCTCACGTAACTATGCGATTAACCAAAATAGACGTCGCCTACCTCAGTTTTGCCATCGTAGACCGTTGACCAGACCATGTTAACAGCTGTGTGATGTAAGAATCTTATAGGAAACTCCGCGTGTGGTAGAACAAGCGGCGGTTGTGATCTTGAACTGCCCTTTAACCGTCGAGCAGTGTTCCCCGCACTGAAGTTTATTAGACTTGCGTATTGGACGAGGAAACAGAGCGGGCGGGCGGCGCGCGCACCACAACGTTGCGGTGTCGTCAGGGTGAGTGTAACCACAGAAACCAAATACTCAATAATTTCACTCAATTTCCTATTAATATTTACTATTAGTAGTGCATTAATGTAATGTTCATTGCAGTTTTAATGCAACTATTGGATCGTTTTATTCTACAGCATCTAGTTTATTAGGTTCTAAATTTAAACTTTTGAAAGTTTGCCAATATTTCCTGTAATAACAATACGTCCCCTGTTTTCTATTCACATAACTCCATTCAATAGAATTATGATACGATACGAACGACTAATAATTTTATTCAGTGGAGCAAGTAGTTTTCGCGGACTTATTATTGTTGACATTGACTTATGTCACTGACAGAAGAAAAGCTGCTGAAATTCAAGAAAGGGTGATTGGCCAGTTTTTCTTTATTTCCGGTAGGTACTATCATTTCCGTTTCCGCATCCGGTATAAATAAGACCCACCGCCAGGTGTCGTAAACAAGGATCTCAATTTATTTGTTCTACAAAATGTGAATTATTAATTAAAATATTAGAGTGTTTAAATAGCTATCTTTCAACCTGCCCCCTGATTATGTAACTGGTTTCTATCAACATTTGATTGAAAGTGCAGTCACATAGCTGCTTTAGTAAAAATCAATGTGACAGCTATATTACTAAAGCAGCAATGTAACTCTGCACTTTCAATAAATTTCAATCAAAATCTGTTAGCAACAGAGTAAGATAATCAACTAGCTGGTTTATGATAATAACTTAACAAGAAGATTGATGAACAACATAGTGTTAAAAAACAACTAAACAAGAACATTGTACCTATAAGGTTTTTATGGGTTGGAAATAATTAATCTAAACTACTAACTTGGAATAAAAACATAATCTCATCACACATATATACCTATTATGGTTGTTTGTCAAAGGTTGCAGTGCTTTTTTGATTCAGTTTATCAATAGGTAATGTACGGTTTTTAGAATTAGGTATACTTTTATACTACTAACCTTTATATTACATTAAATTGAAGTATTATAATAACCTTACCTTGCAGAGAACAGCTGATAATAATGGAAACATTCGAATACAAAAAAATAGGTTAGTGTAATACCTAATAACCTATTTTTATTTTATTCAAATGTTTTAAATGCAAGTAAACATAAAATATACGATGTGTTTAATAAAGTAATTTCATTGATCATCTGGTACCTATATTTGCATTTGTTTTTGTAGGTTATGTTAGTTGAAGGCGTAAAAATTTTTTGAAATCACAAAAATATATTTACTATAGGTCTGTGTCTTAGTGCATGGGTAATATTAAAAGAATTTATTAGATCTGATTTTGATATTTACTTTATGGAAAAACAACCAGTGTTCTCTCTGTATGATTTCAATAAAAATGTAGGAACAAAATTATTAATAAGACGTGTAGTCTTAATTTCAGAAACAGGGCATTGTAATACAATACAATTTTGATTTAGCACATATACCTAGGTACTTATCAATTCCTAACAAAGTTGGTACTTGAATAATAACTTATAGCACATTAGGTATGTTATTAAATTTTATTAAAAGTTAACCTATAATAATCAGTAATCAGTAAGCAGTTAAAATTATTATCGTAAACATGTAATTAACCAAATAATATACTCACAATAGACATTTTTTGTTTAATAGGTAATTATTAAAAGCACTTGTTTCAAATACTGTGGTCCGCCCGTAGTTTGACAGTAATGTACAATGTATAGTTTAGAGGTCAATGCAATGTCAAACAGGTAGCCATTTTTATACTATTTACATTCACCAAAAAAATCTAGATATTTTGAGCCCAACGTAAAGTAGAATATTTTTTATAAATTCGTACAAACAGAGAAAGTTTGCAATTTTTTTATTTTTTATTAAAATGTAATCCGGAAGTAAGTGTATTCACATCACATCACAAGGCGCACTAAAAAGTTTTAAAATCTGTAATGTGATGTTTCAATAAAAACTTTTCGTTTAATGTTATTTTTTTTAAACTAAAACAATATAAGATAGGTATTGATAATGAAACACATTTTTTGTTAACAAAATGTACATAAAATGAGATTTGTAGTCGTGCTTAGAATATGTACTTAATTTATTACTTACCCTCGTTCTATTTCTTGTTTCGATGGCTTTCATTGTTTTCACACAATTATAAAATCAATTACGAGCCACACGCACACGTATCGATTCCTTAACTTCGATAACTACACTAATAAGTAAGATTATTCGTCCGGTCACCCACCGGACATCTTATCTAGCTATTTGAAATCGGCATACCCCATTATCTTGTTGGTCGGTGGGTGCCTTGTTATCTTTCAATACTTACGTGAAATGTTCGATCACAAGTACCTACTGATACTGAAAGGTCAAAATTATGTTCAGTTAATTTTGGAATAAATTATCATAATATAACAGACTCACCGACTAACAATGATAATTTATTCCAAAAGTACTCGACCTAAGAATTAAGAAGTTAGCTATATAACAAAATTAGCTAAGTATATAAAATAATCAACTATCGTCCTTTTTTTCTAGTCCAATAGACAGAATTTGTATGTTAGGCGATCCTGTCTTTCAAACTGCTTAAAGCAGTAAGAATCATTTTGTATACCTATAAATTCAGAGTACCTATCGGATCTCTAAGTGGCCTCGATAGGCAGCGTAAACTGAAAATAAAAAAGAGGGTTCATATTGTTTCAAGCAGTGGGCTCACACAGACAAGCAGCACTTTGGTGTCGGTCGACAGCAATATTCGACACGTCGACGGCTGGCGCGCAGCACACTTAACTGCTGCAGCCGAGCGTCGACCAAAAGGCGACAGCTGCTGCTTCCTACAATCACTACCTACAGAATAAGAATGATTCAATAATAATCCAATGAAACAATCCTCTTTGCATTTCCTTTTATTATCCAAATCCAATTTACAATGAAAATGAACGATAATAACATTTTGTTCGATAATAATTAAAACAAAACTCGTACATCTACTGACAAGAATTTCACCTTTTTCAAAGGTTTCTGGAATGGCATCTGCAACAGATTACTTACGCATTTTACACATACACCTAGCATTAGCCCAATTATATTAAAAACGCAAGTAAACAGATAGAAATAAAAATATGCAATAAGTTATCAAGTGAAAGTTATGATGAAAAAGTGCTTTCATTTAATAAAATTTGTATTGGAATTGAAATATTGCTCTCTTTAAATCATTTTCAAGTATTTCAGTTTAAGTAATACAATGAATTATAATGCAAATAAACTACAGAACAATTGATTTCTAAGTTTAATAAATTATATAATCAGATATGCTGCGAGAAAGTAAAAACATCATAAAAATAAAGAAGCTGCCAATGTCGAAGTTTGTCTTTCAGAACATAAGCTTTGCTTAGAAAATAATAAAATTCTTATTGATACAGTATTAAAATTGTAAAGAAAGCAGTCATAATTTACTGCAAGCAGAATTGTATCGTTGTAGTCTAAAATCACACACAATACAACAAAGTAGACTGCGCTTCTACAGAGAAACCGTTCGCCGAAAGTTGGGTGGTAAAAATGCATACAATTTGATAACGATTGTAAATTCTGACACTTCGGAATTCTTCTTTAGGAATGGCTTGCTTTGTTTTATAGTATAGAATCTATACAATACAATACATTATTCCACTAATGTTATGTCCGATTTACACGGATCTAATATAGTGGTGAATGGCGAGCGCGCCTGGCGCTCTATTTTTGATTCACTCGTCGCGTGTCGAGCGCTTCGTTTCTACTGATTTTCGTTCGACATACGAATTTCCGTATTTTTGAATAGCTCGACCGCAACGAATGCCCTCACCCACTCGTTGCAGTCGAACGAAACAAGCGTGCGACGCGTGACTTAAGTCGCATGCGTGTGACGTAAGTCATACGAGCGATTCAAAAATAGAGCTGGAGAGTGAAACCGACAGCGTTCGATTTTCTATGGATCCACTTGCTAGGCAGCTTGCAAGCCAAGTTCAATCGCCACTGTCTTATCGCTAACACCACTGTACTTACCAATTTCCGCTAAATACTTACCCAAATCGGGCATCAAGTAGGTAGCTTAAATACGGTGAGGTGGGACGTAGAATTTGAATTGGCTAATTTAATTATAAAAATTGTAACAAACCATTAAAATCTAGCCGAGCCGTAGCATTATTACGAAACTCATGATAGCACGGTCTATTTGATTGTATTGTGTGTTACAAATATATATTAGCTAATCTAAAGAATGTGCGTTTGTCACAAACAATGTTCCCACACATCGCAAGTGTTAACATAAGTTAGACAAAGTACATAAAACTTTACAGTGTAACTTTCAGAAAAATATCCTCTATAAGTCATTGGTCGATAACATTTCAATTAGACTGAAAAACCATTTCTCAAACAGACAATATTTTAGGCCAGTACATATTTATTTGTTAATTTACGCCGCAATATACATTTCTCATATAATATTTCACGCAGATAACAGACTTATGTTCAAATATACAGTAAGTATACATTGGAAGGTATATTCAAACTATTTAGAGTCCATATTGTCAGATCGTAACGAGTGAAAATATCGCATACTCATGCGTCTTACACTTTACAATATAATATTTCGATCATCACTATGTACTAAATTTTCATATATATATAATTTAGCTACATTTATAATATCACGTCTGGCAGACACATTATTGTAGTGTCCTAATCGTCTTTTAAGCATCTAAAATTACATAAAGAATCAAATGTCATAATGTTGTTTTGCTTTTTCTTTAATTTCGGCATAATTTATAAGCTAAATTAATTTAATATAAATGTTCAATTCGTATTTTGTAGAATGGTATACTAACAGGTTTAACACCTTCAAATTACTAAATAATTTGTGATATTGTTATTTTGAGACTAGGAAGATCACCTACATAATAATTTTGCTATAAAAGTTATATGCTCTCAGTAGATATATGTAAGTACTATTTTGTTTTATTCAATAAACATTTTTCTTAAATAATATATAATACACGATAGGCATTCCAAATGTATCTATGTAATAACTGGAATTTTAAGGCTGCACCATTTTTTGTTTGTTATTTTTTTTATTATTTCCATAGTTATATAGTAATGAATTATGAGTCATTGCAGCAAACCAAAACCATATTCTATTATTGATAAAAAAGGAGCATAGAGTAATCAAGGTGACTGGAATTTTAATTTATCTATAGTATAATAGAGTGAAGATAGTTTTCCCTGAAACAACATCATACATCCTGATAATGTAACACACACAAAACAGTTAAATTGAGTTTGATAATATTTAAATATTCAATTATAATAACAACTTTTTCATTGATGATTTTTATAATTAGAACTATGTTTATTCGAGCACGCTTGATTGCCTTGTGGACGATACAGCAATATTAAGTTAATCAAGGGAGGTAAGGAGTTATGAAAGTAATTATGTTAGCTATCAGATCCGCTAAGGGTTTCCTATAATAATTGGTTATTTGTTTAGGAGTTATCAGACATCAACAATATCTTACAAGCATGCTTACGTATTGAACACAGATGCTCTTTCAGGCAATTACAATACCAACTGCCGTAAGACTGCTACACTTTCATTAAGATACATAAAAGTTAGTTTTTTCAAATATTTCACCAGGCGTTTGTACGACAATAAGACATCGCGATGTCTTCAGAACGGCATCTTCGCCGACAGGATCAGGAACAGGACAGGCGATCGAAGGAGGAGGTGACCTCAAAATCTACATCAGACATGGACCGGAAGGGAGAAAAAGCGTCAAAACAGCCGAATCGGACATGGCACCATCACTTCACTGCCAGTAACGAGGTTCTACTCATCACTCAACACATTCACTAGCCGACTTCGCTTTTGACGTAGAAGAGGAGGTAGGGCGTGGCGGCGGTGCGGACTTTCGGTTCCGCGGAAAGGAGGTCTTCGAACTCCTCGTCGGAGATAGGTTTGACGAGTTCGTCGTCGCAGGCGAGCCAGGAGTGGTCGGATCTCCTTGGGAGGCAGCAGTCGCGGGCGGCGCAGGCGGGAGGGGGGCGGCGGGTAAATAGCGCGCGCATGAAGCTCGGGCCCGCAGTCGTGGCGTCGCCGCCGGCGCGCGAGCATCGCCCGCCCGCGGAGCAGTCGCGCGCGTACGCCACGTAGTGCCCGCCCGTGAGCGTCTGCCCCAGGTGCATTATCACGCCCCATAGGATGTATCTGAAACCATTAGACCATCATATGAAATATGACTAGTAAATTATTGGCATAAACATGGCTTTGAATTACTTCTCAATGACAAAATATATAGTCAGTCAGTTTACCCGCAGGAGCACGGCATCAACAGCGACGTGGACTTGGCTGCGTGATCTTCTACCCTAACTTAACCAATGTATCATCTATCCTACACAATCTTCCCACCGTGAGGTGGTGGACACAGACCTATATCGAGATAAAGAAAAGAGCGCCTCAAACTGTATGAGAACCTAGTGTGTCAAATTTTTCGTACCTACGATGAAGTCACGAGCGAGATTTAGTGATGTGGAAATGTTTTTGACGAGCTCTTGCAAGAAAGCACTGGACAATTAACCATTTTAGTTTCTGAGTGACGCGTATTTTCATGGCAATGGTCTCAAGCGGACTGACTTAGTTCGAAAAACTTGGCCGTGGATAAAACTTTTACACGCAAGGTAGGTACATTTTTACCGTCTATCTCGGTATAGGTCTGTGGTGGTGGACTATCAACCCGTCTTCGCGCGCAGGGCTCGCAAAAGCACGGCATCAGCAGCGGCGTGAGCGCGTGCCGCGTGATTTTCTCTCCTAACCTGTACATCCTCTATCTTATTTAACCTTCTCACCTGTGTGGTGGTGGACTATCAACCGGTCTACGCGTCTTTTAACCTTAGCTAATCTATCTCTCACCCAATCTTCTGGCCTAACCATACCTATCCGTCACGTGATCTACTAACAGTTAGACGAGGAGCCGCGGAAGGCGGTAGTAGGCGACGCTACGTCTCTAAACTAACCAATCCTATCCTGGATCATAAGATTACCTTATCTAAGTGCGTGATCTTCTAACCTAAGTTAACCTATATCTCCCATACAATCTTCAGCCAAAACATACCTATACGCCACGTGATCTTCTTACCTAATCTATCTAAGGTCACCTTTAATTTGACGACTCTATGGAATAAAATTGAGAGAAAAATACAACCCTTGAAGAGTTTCTCGGTTCTTATCGTCACGCGGTTTCTCACCTTACTTTTTTTGATAACTTTACTTTTAGCTTCTTTGATGCTCATAAGTGGTTTTAACTGCCTAAATTTCTCACCTGTGTGGCGGTGGGCTATCGACAGGTCTACGTGCGCAGGGCTCGCAGAAGCACGGCATCAGCAGCGGCGTGGGCGCGTGCCGCGTGATTTTCTCATGCCGCCGATGAACCGCGTCAGTTGAAACACCAGTAGCCGCGGAAGGCACTGCATCATGCCTCTAACCTAACCAATCCTATCATCTGTCACACGGTTACCTTACCTAAGCGCGTGCCGCGTGATCCCGAACTGAGCTAACTTTTATTTTACACGTGATCTTCCAGCATAACCATACATATCCACCAAGTGATCTTCTAACCTAACTTATCTAAGGTCACTTTTAGACGACTCTATGGAATAAAACAGGGAGAAAAATCAGCAATTGACGAGTTGTCCGGGTCTTCTCGTAACAAGGTCTCCCAACGTATTTTTTGAACATTTTGCAAACTACTTTTACCTTTTTAACGTTCATAAGTGGGTTAAACAGCCTAACGTCATGCTCACTCAAACGTTTCTTCGGCGGTGTCGTGTGAGGCGGGTCGTTACGTTCCCTAAAATATGGTTGAGCGAAGCGATGGCTGGTTCATGCGTCATGCTCGTGAACGGGTGCCGCCAGCGGAAATGGGTCTACCTCAGTCTGCTTATCTTAATGCTGTGCTTAAAGCCTAAATATTTTTATCTAAAATAAATTGATACTGACCTCTATGTACCTCACAACTTGCAGTGTAGTAGTCTTGTGGTGCGGGAAATGTTGTAATGTATGATAGACAAGTCTTTCTTTGCCAGTTAAAAATTGTTTAGGTTTACAATAACCATAAAATGTAATATTTTAATTAGTATTTTCCTTTTGTGATGGAAATTGACCTTACTGATATGTTAAGGTCACTTTTCAATTTGACGATTCTGTATGAAATAAAACAGGGAGAAAAAAACAGCCCTTGACGAGTTTCTTGCCGGTTCTTCTCGTTACAAGGTCTCCCGCCGTAGGGTTTGTGAACCGATGGCGTAGCTTCTTTGACGTTCATAAGTGCTTGTAACAGCCTAGACTGAATAAATAATATTGATTTTGATTTTGATTTTGATTTAAATCAGCTTCATTTATTTTCTCACCTGTGTGGGGGTGGACTATCGACAGGTCTACGCGCACAGGGCTCGCAGAAGCACGGCATCAGCAGCGGCGTGGGCGCGTGCCGCGTGATCTTCTCCATGCCGCCGCTGAACCGCTTCAGTTGGAGCACGAGTAGCCGCGGGAGGCGGGAATAGGCGACGCTACGCCGAGCTTCGTTGTAACGCAAGCAGCGCTCGCACCAGTACTGTTACGACAATTTATAATACATAAATATCCTATCCTATTAATATTATAAACGCGAAACTATGTCACTTTGTTTGTTTGTTAGTCTTTCACGCTAAAACTACTGAATGGATTCGGATGAAATTTGGTACAAAAATAGTAGGTAGCCTGGATTAAAACGTAAGATATTTTTTATCCCGATTTTCCTTCGGGAACCACGCGGGTGAAACCGCGAGCGGCGGCTAGTAATACATAAATAAATGTGGTATTATAACAAATAAATATGTTGACAGTGGAAACAATAGCCCTGTTATTAATAAAAGTGGTGTAAACTTACGCCTAAAAATCATTTTATAAAAAAAAATCAAACCGACTTCAAAAAGTAAAAATAAAGCCAAGGCATTCTACATTGCACTTTGATTAACTATATATTTTTTTGGCCTTAGCTAGCTAGCACCGACTCCAAAAGTTTTATTTTTTACTTTTTGAAGTCGGTTTGATTTTTTTTATAAAATGTTTTTATTTCAGATTTTTTGTTACATCATGTGCCGTTACTTACACAAAAAATCAGCCCATACACAACAATGATGTCATCTAGATAAACGACTACTTGCCAAAGGTGATTGATATTTTTCAGGATTATGAAAAAACTACTAGCCAGATCTTCGTAAAAATTATATGGGACCACACATAAACCATTTTCTTTCAGATAAAAAAAGAAATATAAAAATCTGTTAACAACTGGCGAAGTTATGGTAAAACATACATAAAAATAAAAAAATACCGTCGACTTGAGAACCTCCTCCTTTTTTTGAAGTCGGTTAAAAATAAAACTGATTCTGTCACTTTTATTCGGTAAAAGGAAGTGAGAGAAATAACGTTATTACTAGGTGTAACTTTACTCCACGTTTACTAAAGGAGTATGTATATGATAGTCATTACATCCCAAATGGGCATGCAAGAATATCAAGCATAGCTACCGAAAGCAAAATAAAGACTACAGTTGAAACTGTTGTTCAACAGTCTGAAATGAAATGACAATCCATACAGACTTATAGTGATCTTCATCACCATCTATCCTAAAATATTTTTTAACAGGTGCAATGTAGACAATATTTCACTACTGCGGCAAGAGTTGGGTCTTACTGGTAGCATCATATCTATTTCTAAAAAAAAACTACGTACCGCGAGACCTTACGAGAAACTAATTCGCAGCGCGGTGGTTGAAAAAAGAAGGAGGAATGGGAGAACGGAAAAACTAAGTAAGCTAAAAACTATTCGGGATTTCAAGACTAAAATAACATAATACTTTTTGAGTCTTAATTTAAAGTTTGGTTTCTTTTTGTGGTTCTGGAAAAGTTACATGTTATCGTTGTAGGTTTTATAAAATAAATATATGACATCTTACGTTTTGGCGCGCAATGTTCATTGAATTAAAACAACTTTTACGGATATCAAACGCGCTATATTTCCATGAACTAAGTTGTAATTGTCTGTATTTTTAGGTTTTCTAGGGGTTTTTTGATTTTCCCGACGTTTCGGCACTTTTACAGCTGCCGTGGTCATAACTAAAAAACAAGGAACAACATGACTAAGGAACAAACCCCTAAAAAACCTAAAAATACGGACAATTACAACTTAGTTCGTGGAAATATAGCGCGTTTGATATCCGTTAAAGTTGTTTTATTTCAATAAAAATATGACGTCTAAATAAAAATTTGGTAAAGGGGTCAGTGTTTTAGGTGATGAATATTTTGATAACAAATGTTCTTGTTGGTTTTGTATTGCACCCGAGTTACGTATTTCACAAGAGCTGTTAAGTTCATATAATACACCTGTGGCACTCGATTCTGAGAGTACTTCTGTTATTCTCATTCATCTCAGTTTATCTGTACGTAATTTTTGTTTCTGTCTTCTTGACATTACGTTTACAAACATTTGCATACATTGATTTTACGTTTATAGTCACGAAGTTAAAAAAGTTACAGTTTTAGTATTTTTTCTATTTATTTTTATTTTGTGGTGCCCAGTTGTGTGTAAAGGGCGCGGAAGGGGTTGTCTGTTATCCCGTGTCCGTTTCGACTGCTCGGCCACAGTGTCCCAGAAAAAAAATGACTACGTCAACATTACGAAGTAATTTGTAGAAAACTAATAAAGAAAACCGCAAATTTGCAGAACCGATATTCAGAAAGTTATAAGGGCTTAACCGTGGCCGCGCAGTCGAAACGTGGAGAACTGCGCGGCCACGGAGATCTCAGATACGGGAGCTACATAGACATCTCATTCTTTTTGCTAATCACTGATATGATTTCGCAGAAATTGTAGAAAGTCTTAATAGAGCCTTGAAGTATGTACTTTACGGCCGCGCAGTTGAAACGGTGACAGCCGAGCGAACATAGGGATCTCAGAAACGGAGCTTCTCAGAGGTCCCATTCTTTTTGCTAATCAGGGATACGATTTCGCAGAATTTATAGAAAGTTAGAGTAAAGCCCTAAAGTTTGTAGTTCACGACCTGTAGATCTTAAAAGCCATGGCCGCGCAGTCGAAACGGTTAGAACCGCGCGCCCACTCAGATCTTAGAAACGGGGCGTCGTAGAGGTTCCATTATTTTTGCTAATCACTGATACGAATGTTGATAGTATATAAATGGCTGGCATAAGGACCTGCATGATATTAAAATAAACCCCTGCGTGTTTCATGAAAACGCCTATAATTTTTAAATAGTTATTTCATGATTCAGAGATTGCTAAGGTACTGAGTACTTACTTTTGCAACTACTATAGGTACGTGCCTCGTATCTAAGATCTTTAAATCTCAATTAAATTAGATATTGCGTCGTGTAATTGATTAAATATACCGACGAAGGCGTCGAAACGTATTGTGAGAAAAATTACCTGTAAAGCTAGAAGTAGGGTGACCATGATTTGTATTGCCTCAAACAGACATTTCCAAAGGCGTCGCCATTTTAATCACGTAGGTATTACTTATCATAATGAGGTATACGTATGGTTAGTTGGATGAGGAAAGTATAGGTACAGATATGAAAATAATACGTATGGTTAGTTGAATGATATAATATCTTAGGTACGAGGCACGTACCTATAGTAGTTGCAAAAGTAAGTACTCAGTATCTTAGCAATCTCTGAATCATGAAATAACTATTTAAAAATTATAGGCGTTTTCATGAAACACGCAGGGGTTTATTTTAATATCATGCAGGTCCTTATGCCAGCCATTTATATACTATCAACATTCGTATCAGTGATTAGCAAAAATAATGGAACCTCTACGACGCTCCGTTTCTAAGATCTGAGTGGGCGCGCGGTTCTAACCGTTTCGACTGTGCGGCCATGGCTTTTAAGATCTACAGGTCGTGAACTACAAACTTTAGGGCTTTACTCTAACTTTCTATAAATTCTGCGAAATCGTATCTCTGATTAGCAAAAAGAATGGGACCTCTGAGAAGCTCCGTTTCTGAGATCCCTATGTTCGCTCGGCTGTCACCGTTTCAACTGCGCGGCCACGACTTTAAAGAACTATAGCTCGTAAAGTACATACTTTAAGGCTCTATTAAGACTTTCTACAATTTCTGCGAAATCATATCAGTGATTAGCAAAAAGAATGAGATGTCTATGTAGCTCCCGTATCTGAGATCTCCGTGGCCGCGCAGTTCTCCACGTTTCGACTGCGCGGCCACGGTTAAGCCCTTATAACTTTCTGAATATCGGTTCTGCAAATTTGCGGTTTTCGTTATTAGTTTTCTACAAATTACTTCGTAATGTTGACGTAGTCGTTTTTTTTCCGGGACACTGTGGCCGAGCAGTCGAAACGGACACGTTATCCCTACTATGGGTTTCATAAGAAGCCCAAGGTCATCCAGCGTGCAATGGGGAGATCTATGCTCGACGGTTTCCTGCGCGATGGAAATAGACCGACATCGCTCGAAGGATTGCTTAGCTGAAGTGGCAGTGGACGGGAAACAGCGAGAAGAACCGTTGGCCGTTGGGGCCGAAAGCTTCTGGAATGGCGACCGCGCACCGGACGACGCTCCGAGGCAAGGCACCGACGATGTGATGAAGGTCGTGGGAAGTCGCTAGATGCGGGCAGCGTAGATCCGATCATCGTGGAGATGTGGGCGAGGCTTATACCACAGTGTAAAACAGTCATCGTCAGTCAACGTATCTGTGTGAGTGCGTCATTTCAGCCGTTTGTAGGCAGAGCAAAGATTGATTACTATGGGCTCATCGGCGGGCTCATCAAGGCCACCGTTTTTCGATTAGGGGGGAAAATAGGGTGGAAAAGGGAAAATTTAGCTGTAGCCGTATTTATCAACGGAATTCAATTTGAGAGGTACACTAAGGACTTCATTCTACACAAGATATTGCAGAAAAAATCCTAAAAGGGGATCCTAAAAATTTGACGGAACCCTTAGTGTAAATAGATGTAGTGTATAAGAACCTTGTTCTGGTCACGCAGGTACTCACTGGAGAAGCAGGCGGCGCGGAAGGGCTCATCGGCAGGCTCATCACCAGTATCACCACCCACAGGCACACACAGCTTGCGCCTTTTCTGCGTTTCGTCCGTTTGACAGTTTGTTCACGTCTATAGGTAGTATCTTTTTTCCGATCGCGATTTTCGAATGGGAGAAAAATAGGGGGGGGGGGGGGGGGGGGGGGGGGGAGTTTGCTGTAGCGTTATTTATAGACGGATACCGCTAAATTTTGAAAGGCGCATTAAGGACTTAATTCTACACAAAATGTTGCGAAAAGAGCTTTCTATACTAGCGCACACACCTTGTTCTGGTCGCGCAGGTACTCGCTGGAGAGGCAGGTGGCGCGGAAGGGCTCGTCGGCGGGCTCATCAAAGTTTTTCGATTTGTGGGGAAAATAGGGTGGAAAAGGGAAGCGTTTGGTGTACTTAGCTTCATTTATCAACTGATTTCAATCAAATTTGAGAGACACACTAAGGACTTCATCCTATACTTATAAGATGCGGATGTTTGACGGAAACATTAGCGTAAGTAGATGTAGGGTATAACAACCTTGTTCTGGTCTAGCAGGTACTCGCTGGAGGCAGGCGGCGCGGACGCTCATCACCAGTACCACCCACAGGCACACACAGCTTGCGCCTTTTCTGTCACCTCTCGCACTCGACACATCTGTGTTTCGTCCGTTTCAACCGATTTTGACGAAATAGGCACAGAGGTTCCTATAAATTTTTTTCCCGAGCACGATTTCCGATTGGGAGGAAAATAGGGGGGGGGGGGGGGGGGGAAGGGAAATTTGCTGTAGCGTTATTTATAGATGGATACCGCACATTTTCTAAGGCGATGTTTGTTTTTGTTGTATGTGATTCTATACGAAATGTTGAGAAAAGAGCTTTGTATACTAGCGCACGCACCTTGTTCTGGTCGCGCAGGTACTCGCTGGAGAGGCAGGCGGCGCGGAAGGGCTCGTCGGCGGGCTCGTCGCCCCCCACGGGCACGCACAGCTCGCATACAGCTTGGGCCTTTTCTGTGACAGTCTCGCACTCTAGACACATCGTGCGGACTACCATCGTGCCTGTAACAAAAAAAAAAAACGTTAAAGCTGGTGCATAAGTATTAAAGTGGGCCCAATGCATAAGCGTCAGTAAGCAGGCGCAAGGTTCTTCTCAGTAGGGGAGTTCTTCTCGCTGGCTAGTACAATCGGGGAACTTCCCGATTGACCATAGTTTTTTGGGAAACGTTTTCTCGGAAAGTACTAAAGTTAAAGAATTAATTTAGTATGCAAATGAAATACCTTTTAATGTTCTATTTGTAGTGATATAAATGTTTTCTATATATCTATAAACTTTTTTAAATAAAACTCCCTAAAGAAACTCTACTGATCAACCGGAAAATTCCCCGACTGTACTTCCTTGCGCTTCTTCCAAGTCATTCTTACGCAAGTTGGACGCGTCGGATTTCGCGGCTATCAGGGATGGTAACACTTACTCAGCCATCCCTTGATTGTGAGGAGGCTTGGGGGCAAGTTGCAATAAAAAAAACAGTTGGATTGGAATTGAACCACAATTTTTACGAGTTTTTTTTGCTTTGCAGT
This sequence comes from Chrysoteuchia culmella, assembly GCA_910589605.1. Lineage (NCBI taxonomy): Eukaryota > Metazoa > Arthropoda > Insecta > Lepidoptera > Crambidae > Chrysoteuchia > Chrysoteuchia culmella. Next base: position 4,921,508 of record OU342648.1, read on the forward strand.
TGGATTACAACATAATTTTGTCATATACTTTTTTGGATTGATGTTTAGCTTTTAGCGAAAACGCCCTTCGTATTTTGCATACTTTCTTAGCATAAATAAATTCAACTCTAAGCAATAACAATAGAGTCTAAAATCGCGTAGCACGTTATTCGAGCGCGGTCCCCGGGGACCGCTTAGTGTTAAATGTTAAAAAGATAAATCCAACTTCAAAGCAAAAAAAAAACTCGTAAAAGTTGTAATTAAATTCCAATCAACTGTTATTTTTTATCGCGATTGACCCTCTGGGTAGCCAGGCTGGCCGCCAGTAATTGGGGTGATTACCACAAGGGTCTCTCACTTTTGCTTGACGTATGGCGGCGAGAAAGCAAGTAGTGAGGGGTTCAGCTAGTAGTACCTCCCTGCCGTAACATCGCCGGGCTTAAAAATCTAAATAAATGATTACCTTCAAAGTCTGCAACAAAGACCCACCCGCACAGGAAATATAAGGCTGTGCCAATGTCGCTCTCGAACAGTTCGGAGGTGGGGTACCCGCAAACAAGCTAAAACTCGAGCCGCACAATACAAGTGCGATTATCATTACTCGAAAGTTAAAATACGACACACCACATGGATCATGGGCGGGATCGATATAGGCATTTCAAAAGAAATAAAACTACTCGGGGCACAATTGACAACAGCCTAACATTTAACACACATTGAAATAAAACAACTTTTGCGGAATATTTAGTGCGATTTATTTTATACCCGAAATATATATTTGCTACTATAATTTTTCGCTTTATTTGAGTTTTTTGGTTTCCCGACGTTTCGGCACATTTTCAATTGCCGTGGTCACGGGTTGACTAGCTACTTATAAGTCTACCTTCACAAAGGTGATTAGATAATTACTAATTAAAACAATGTCACAAACATATGCAAAAAGGCCATGGGCATTATAAACAACTCGCAAGGCTTGCCAAAGTAAGTTGGATCTACATCCTGAGGTGATCCACGCCATTTACATGGCCACAATAGAACCAATTGTTATATATGCGGCCAGTGCATGGGCACCGGCCGTCAACAAACTCGGTCTACTAAAACAGCTGGCGATGCTGCAGCGTTGATTTGCCCAAAAACTTTGTCGTGCATATTGAGAAAGCAAAAGAAAAATCTAAATAAATGATTACCTTCAAAATCATCAGCAACGAAGTCCCACCCTGGCCTAGCCTTCTCATCCCTCTCAGGGTCAGCGGGTGGAGGGTTCTTCTCCTCAGTAGGGGAGTTCTTCTTCTCACTGGCTAGTACTTCCTTGCGCTTCTTCCAGGACTTGCGTAAATTGCCGAGCGTCGGTTTGGAGTCGCCGTCGAGACTTGGCTGTCGACCTATGCCGTTGCTAGAAAATTGACAATTAATGTGAATTATAATCTAATCAATGGGAAAAAAATTAAGGGACACAAGCCATCAGTGCTCAAATGTGGCAGCTAAAAATATTAACCATAGTTGCAATTTCTAGTCAACCGCTTCCACCGCTAGTTTAGTCGCTATCGTAAGCGCATGCGCGCACTCACGCACTGCTATCTAGCTATATACTTATTCCCAGAACGATTTAACTATCAGCCAACAAAAAAAATCGCAGGTGCGCGGTGGCTCTAAAGCCTGGAAACACATGCTATTAATAAGCATGCTCGCTTGCGACTAGGTAGCATGCTACTAGCATTCTCCGAGTGTATACATTACCCACATGCTCTTTTCGTATACACGTGCTAGTTGCTTGCTACTAAGTAGCACGTGCTTGAAACTAGCATTCTTATGTGCTAGGTAGCATGTGTATTCCGCGCTTTAGTGCACAGCGAATATTTCATTAAATTGATTAAAGGAATTATAAATTAATGATTTCTTTACATTTTCCTTACAAGAGTAAAAACTGAACATACAAAATATACATAAAAAACTATATAAACACACTCACACACAGTTAATCTATACTAATATTATAAAGCAGAAGAGTTTATTTTGTTTGAACGCGCTAATCTCTGGTACTACTGGACCGATTTAGAAAATTCTTAGACCATTAGAAAACTACATTTCTCCCGAGTGACATAGGCTTTATTTTATCCCGATATTCCCACGGGAACGGGCACCACGCGGGTTAACCCGCGAGGATCCGCTGGTTTATAATATATGAGGTACTTTTATGTAAATGAAATAGTATAAAATAACTATTTAATTTACCTTTCACCATTTTCATGCAGCTGCAGCCTAGAAGCCCGCGCGCTGAGCGCTCTGCATGTTTCCCGGATATTGTCCAGCAAACACACTAACAACTCGTGCGCATCTTGTTGTCTGTTACCTATGAAAAGTAATCGCATATTAATCAATCGTGCCAGGGGTTACTCGAGGGTTTGATTCCCACCAGTTCAAATATTTGTGATGAACATTTGTATTGGTACTGTGTCTGGATGTACCTAATGTCCGTTTGACAAGTTTTAGAGACTTTGATAAAACTAATAACAAAACCTTTACTTGCGCGTCAGGAACAGTGTAAAAGCATTGCATCTGATGCGACATGAGAATCTAAGTTGATGATTGACCACATAACACCCACTGCTGGGTATAGGCCTCCCCCAAAAGGGGGGGGGGGGTTGCCATAATCGCCACGCTTTGCCATAATCGTGATCGCAGTATGGCCAAGTTTGTAGGAGACGATGCTGCCCGTCTCCTGAAAGCTGAGTCCCTTAGTCGCCTTTTACGACCCCCACGGGATGAGAGGGTAGTGCTATTCTATGCCGACACTACACAGCTACCTACTAACTACTTGATGATTATAACGAAGTAATAAGAGCGATCCAAAATTTGCAAATAGACATCGAGTAGGCCCTCAGATCAATGTGTGACATTTTTTATTAATTTATTAAACCACATTATTGAAATATGTTAATTAACAGACATCCAGATCACTAAGATATTTCTCTTACAGCTCATGATACAGCCTGAGTGAAAAAATAAAACATTACATTGATGTTTTACCTTCAAACGTAGAGTTGACATCTCTAAGCGCAGCAAGGAAGGCGTCAGCGGCGTAGGGCTCTGGGCTGGCGTCCGCATTATTACTGTTTATACATTTGCTCTCCGCCGCGCGTAAGTTGAAGTAAGTTTCGTGCAATTTCTCTGTCGCTATCTGAGGAATTTATAAAAGTGTATAATAAGCAGTGATCGGTAGGCCTACCGCGTTAGTGCCGTCGGCATCGATATCGGCTTAATTTGACAAATGGATGTGACACATTGCTGCTTCTTTTTGACACAAATGAAAACTTGACCAAGATAATTGGTCGCATGACAGGAATGCGGTTTTGCACTTTTGGCACCTGCAGCCCACTTCTATCACCGTATTTCTCTTATTATCTGATTTATTAGCGCTACAATGATTAACTGATTGATTACCGTTTCTTGAAATGTTGGTTTTTAGTTAGATATTTTTAGTATTTCTTAACTGTCATGCACTTAATTGTCTTGGTCAGATAGTAACAAGGCTGTCGAATTGACTCTTACATATTTTTCGATATATCTCGGAAACAGTGCATCGTAGCACAATTTTTTTTTCAAGTTTTCCAGTTTCCATAGTAATTTCATTTGAAAATTCGGCTAAGTCGCTGACCCATACAAAATCGATCGATTTATTTCGATACAAAAGTCCATTCCATAACAGCCAACTTTAGGTAAATATGCATATGATTATCCAATCACTGCTAATAAGACATTTTTTTATAATAAAAGAACCTACACTGCCGCCAACTCGTAAGTTGTAGCAGGAGTGTTAAAAGTATTTTTTTATGTTTTATCAATAAGTGCACTTCATTATATACTTACGAGCTAATATATAGAATCACTTTTCTTGCTAGTTGCAAGTGTTGCATAAGTTCGATATATGGCATTAGTTAACTAAAATATAACGTATTTGTGTAATAATAGGAAATTCTTTCTGTGTTTTGCTGTGATACATTGCAAAAATAGTGGTGTTGTAAACTTTTTGTCAGATTAGCCTTTATATTGAGTTCAATTTGCAATTTGAGTTCACAACCTGTCATAAAATTGTCTAGGTTTAGTCTACTTTTATGAGTTATGGATTGAATTTACAAAAGGAAATCATTATATTTAGAGTTGAATAAACAGATATAAAATTAAGGATGATTTAATCTTAATGGGGCAAATAAATAACAGATAAGAATAAGAATAGGTACAGATGGAAATAACTTGTCCTACATTCACACAAGCTACCATTATAAATAAAGGACGTAACTTATCATTATTGATTTAAGGTTTACAAAAACTGTTATCACAGCTTTACATATGCAAACTAGAATATATTCTTATCATGAGCGACAGCTCGCAGTGCTATCTATGACATCATTAGATATATTTACCTGAATTTTGCTCTTGCCAGAGCTGTTGTCGGATTGTCCAAGAGATAAAAGATCTTTGCTACTCCAAGAGCGGGCTCCTGACGAAGCTAAACCTGCAGCGCTGCGACCTAATGAGGAACTCTTCATGCGGATACTGCCGAGCTTCTGTTCGACACTTGCCAGGTCGGAAACGAGGTGGTGGAGATTGTGAAGGAAGCGAGGAGCATATCTGCGAAAAATCATTAAATATTAAATAAGTTTAGGTTATATGTAACACAATTCTTATGGTTCAAGGAAAGATCGCATGTTAGCAAAAACTATTATGAAACAAATATATATATAATACAATACAGCACATCATCTAGACTTAACTCAAACTTAATTTAAAATAATAACATAATAAAAACAAGTCTTTATAATAAAACTAGTTCTGCCTGAAGTTCTTCATGAGGCCTATGGTGAGTTAATGGCAATGAATTGGAATAGCCAACGTATTTGCATTCTAGTGGAATATCAAATAAGCATCCTAGTACAGTAAAAAGTCCCATTACCTGTAAACTCGTTATAGGAATGTGATAACTATAATAAACATTTACAGAGATATTTCTTCATCTTAAAGAACTATGGGCGTTTTGGTGGAACCCCTCAACAAAGTTGGAAGTGGTACCAAATGAATGGTTATGGGATACATTTTAATTAATGTTATGACGGCTAAGTCAATATCTGGCGTATTAACCCTTCCGAAACCGGACCACCCGCGTCGAATTACGTAAGCGCCGGCCACTTGACACCGCTCGTGATTTTTTATCGCTGAGATCTGCCTTGCGGGATTGTTTTTGTTTCAGGCCGAAGGTAGTCTTATTTTTAAAATAATAGCGAATATAATCGAGTGCGATTCGACGACAGCCCGGGCTGTCGTTCGGACGTCTTCGGAGCACGCCATGGCAGCCCGGGCTGTCGTCCGGATGTCCAAAGGTTAATTGCATAATTTCTCAGACTCTCCGAGTCAATTGACATAGTGTTTAAATTTTTCGTAGCATTTCTATAGTAATTTAACTTGATAATTTGGCTAAGTCGCTGGCCAATACAAAACCAATCATATTCTGGGATTTTTTTCACTACAAAAGAGCATCCAACATCCAACACCTCAGCTTTAGGTAAATATGCATCCAATTATCTGATCACTGATTATGTCTCACCGTAAAGTGTAGAGAACACTGTTGAGGAAGCAAGTGTTTCCCAAGTTGGAGAGAGTCGCGATGGGAGTCTTCTTCTGTGCTGCTCCATACTGGTTATCTGATTGGTGGTGGCCATTCAACATGGCAATGCTGGCCGTTTTGGGTTCCAAAATTATCAGCTCCGGTTCTAGAGGCTTATCTGTAATTATTTTGGTAGTGTTCTAGTGGATTAAAATAATTCACAACTTATTTGAATTAATATGTTTCGGTACTCATATTTTCTACTTAGTTAACTATAATTTGATTTTGTCTGCAATTTGTAAATGAATTTTACATGTAAATGTTTGACACAGACATAAATATGATCTATTTTAACAAGTTTATTTAATTAATTGAATTAAATAAACATGTTCTAATAGCTGAGGTTATGTTCATGTACTAATAACATCTGGAACAGCATTGGAGTAAGTATCTGGACTAGAGCAATATTGAGTTTTATAAAGTTAATGTTTTAGAGAATGAGAATTACAGTGTTTGATAAGTAGTATAAACTATTAACTTAGAGCTTAAAAATCACCAAAACATATTCTTGGAAATTGGAAATGTATCAGGAAATTGTCAGTTCAGCAGGTGAATATCATCAATCCTGTGATATATCACATGCTAACATAATCCTAGCATGTACCGGATGCCCAAAAATACGTAATAGATGATTAAAGTTGTCGAAAGTGTAGAAAGAAACTAACCTGATGGCTTTGATGTCTCTGTCAGAGGTTTCAACCTTTTAGCAGCACTTAAAGTATTGAAATAGGTACTTTTCAGAGGCCTTTTCACTGGTTTGTTTTCTTTATTGTTGCTGTCGGAGTGCTTGTATGTTTCACTGTTCTCTTTTAAATCACTAAGTTTTTTATTACCATTAGTCAAAGATATGGTGTTATTTCTATTCAGAGAAAGTGAAAATCTGGTTTTCTCTATTCCTCTTTTTGTTTCAGATACGGAATTAACTGGCATCTTCAGAATACCTGTAGATAACCGGAAAAAGTTGAAATTTCATAACTGAGGCCATTTCTTAATAACTTTCCCAACATGTTATGTCAAGGATTCTATTGATAATAACAAATCTTTCAAAGCATTACTTACGGAAACGTCTTAAGTTGATTCATTGACTTACATTATACAGTAAGACAACATTTCTTCTATCAAAAATAACTAATTATTCTGAAATTTTGCGAACATTAACCGCGAACAACCCCTTTCAAAGCAGTCGGCCATATTGAATTATTTTTTGATTGATGTAATGTGACGTTTTTCCATTTCACGTAAAAACTACTAATTACGTTCCGTTTCTCATTATAATGGAATTGTATAACTTTTTCTGCTGATTGATAAAATAATATTTTACTGTACTAGCCTTTATCCGCGACTTTGTCCGCGTGGAATTAAATAAACGGTTTATTTATCGCACGTGGACTTAATGGTAGCGCCATCTATCAGAATCACCACTGGTTTTCGGAAATACGTCTACCAAACAATAGATGGCGATAGCAGTATTTATTATTTATATTATATTATAAAGTAATTTCCATGGGAATGTCGGGATCAAAAGTCGGGATGTAATTTCAATATCCTTATAGGGCGTAAAGGAAGAACAAAAAAATAAACACATGTCCGCATTTATGATATTAGTCAGAGGATGGATGTTTTCTCATGAGTCTCGTCTAGTGTTTTTTTAAGCTAAGCGTTGTAAAAAATTAATAAAATTCGAAAAAGTGAAAAACAAAAATATTCAACACAAACTATTATAAGTGATAATAAATTAAATTTGCATAAATAATAAAGTCGATGGGTATTTTATTAAAATTAGTAATTTTAAGAGTCGAAATCATGGTAAACTTACGGTCGGTTTCAATAACTTATCTACAGTAAGAGATGGGCTTACTAGAGCTTTGTTGCCTAGATATTTTTGTTATTCAGCCCAAAATAACCCGAAATAACAGCGCTTGCTAAGTAACGTAACCAAGAGAGGCCTATCTCTTATTAGGGATAGATTATTGAAACCGGCCGTTAGACAGCAAAACATAATCTACTTAGATAAGTTAAAGTTACCTATTGGGCCTATTTCACTGGCAGATCCCATATTTAAATTTTAGTCGCATATTCGTAACCGTTACAACATCTTTGTGTTGACACTGAGATAAGACATGTTTTTTTTTTTAATTTTGGCTCCTGTTTTCTACAGAAATTACGCCAACGCGTCCCGTAGTGGTATAACCTGGTCGCAGTACTTAAATTATGTGAAGTATCTTCACTAAAAATGGGGAGGAGCCGACACAGTATATTTGGTTTCTCAGTTACGTCGCCGTGTGGTAACATAAATACCAGATTGCAACCAGTTATCGCACGGATCATTAAATCATATTCACTTAATTATTCTTCAAAGTCGTTCGATATGACATGAATGAAGTGTCCAATATTTTTTTAACTTATTATGGATTTTAGTATGAAATTACGCATGATGTAAGCAAATTTTACTCAAAGGGAACATTCCTATAATTTCAATAAATAAGTTAAATTGCATTCAGATTAATAACATCGTGTACTATTGTCTATTATGGTACCAATCGCTAGTGTTAATCTTAAAGTTTAATTTATGGTGAATTATTATTAAAATTATAAATAATTTTTAAATAATATAAGTATAACCGCTCAACTGGCCAGATTGCCACCCGCTCGGTGCCTCTTATCGGCCATGTCATTCGACACCTATATCGGCGCGCACACTTAGAAACCGTCAAAAGAGACTCTTTGTGGCCACGTATGGTGATAACGTTTTGTTTTTTGTAAAGCGTACGAATGGCACTTGTAACTTATATAAGTGGGTTTCGACTGTATAATTTATTTCTTTTTGTTAATCAGCACTTAAGACAGAGAGAAAAAAACCTTAAAAAGTGAGTAAAATTAAAATATTTTTATGACCTTGGGTCATAAAAATACATTATATTCTAAAAATTTCAGCGATAACCTCTGATTTTTATACTCCACGGCATATTAGCGGCATTTTTTGCTTGGGTAGCAGCGCTACCCAATGGCCAGTTGAGCGGAAGCTTCGTTTTCGATAGAATGTCGTATGTAGTAGTATTGAAAAGACGTTATTTTAGCAAGAATAAGTCATGTAATAGGTAAATAATATAAGAAAATTTTATAATATTATGTTAAATAAAAATTGTCACAACTGGTCACAAAGTTACGACACCGTTACGTTACTTGTTTTGTAAAGTAGTCGCAAAGATACTCGATTTTCAAAATGGTTTCACGTAGTTTTTTTGCTTTCAGTGTTTCTCAAAGTTCTTTCGTAATCCGACATAACCGAATTCCACGCGGACGAAGTCGCGGGCAACACGATTTTGATGACGTTATTAGTATTGAGATATTTTGAACTTTGAGGATAAGGTCATAGGCTACCTTCTATCCCGGAATTTTGGAAAGTTCCTTAGGGAACGCTGAATAGATCTGGAATGTGATTCTGTAGTCCTCGCGAGCAAGTGTACTAAAAGCTAGTTTACTATGAAAGGAAAAAAGGTAAAATGTAAAGGTTGTCTGGAATAGATCACTTGCGGCTATAACACCGCCTTTGCCCACTAATCTTAAGTTGCTTTTTTAGTATTTTGTACCATGTGAGAGTAATAAAGTTTTTATCCTATTTATCTTTAGATTGCGGTATCAAATTAATTTACTACTTATAATAATATCACGTTGCTATTGGCAATTTTTATCAGGCAGATAATCAGCCTGTTGCCTATTGCGTTATTAGAACATATTATAACCTCACTGCATAATAAAAATGTATCAAAAATTTTCTTTACACTTTCGAAAATCCATAAATGTATAAAAATGGCTAATCTTTGAACTTGTATACCTTGACTTAGGGCCGGTATTTCAATATCGACTTATCCAGGAACATCTTGAATTGATCCAGGATTGAAGATATGTTCCACTTATGTGTATTTCAATAAACGATTAAAGTTAAGTGACGCTTAAAGTCCATCCTAACTAGCCAATATTTAAGCTAAGGAATTCAGAAACTTAAGTGCCGATCCAGGATTCGTTGCTATGGTAACATATTTTTGACTGGCAAAAAGATATTTTAGTTTTACATTTAGGTATTTATTATCAGTAAATAAAATGCAGTTGAAGCATAAAAAATATTATAGTGTAGAAATAATGGCAAATTACAAGAATATTATGCGAATTTTTTAAGATGATGCGTAATGTAATGTAAAAATTTCGAAATGAGAAGAAATTCTAAAGTGATAAATTTTTTGGCGCTCTTTTTCATTGTGGAGCCTCCACAACGATTCTCATTGGTCGCTGAGCGTACAAGCGCAGCCAATGAGCGCTCACTGTCACCAAATGACAACAAAATTCATAGACAATTATCATATTTTGTTTGTTATGTTGCAATATTGCGACGAATCCTAGATTTGCTAAGGCGAGGAATATCCGGATTGAAATACGCTATTGTCTTTCACAAGTGATACTTAGCTCAAATGTTGGACTTAACTTAAGTCATAAGATAAGGTGACATTGAAATACCGGCCCTTAAAGTAATCCTACAACTTTTATGCAATATCAATTATTGCTCCAAACGACTAGTTTTAACCACACGTACATTTTTTTTTGTTGGCCGGCACTTTCAGAAAAAGGTTTAAAAAAATAATGATCTCCTTTACGTAATTTTTGTTGCTTACTCATTTTTTATCTTACTAACTTATGACTTAAGGTAACCCTAACATTTGAGCCTAGTTTCACTTATGAAAGACAATAGCGTATTTCAATCCGGATATTCCTCGCTCTAACTTATAGCAACATAACAAACAAAATATGAAAATTGTCTTTGAATTTTGATGTCATTGGCGCGTATGCACGCGGCAACCAATGAGAACCGTTGTGGAGGCTCCATAATGAAAAATAGGGCGAACAATTTTCTCATTTTAGATTTTTTTCTCACTTTCAAGTTTTTATAATAAAATACCTACGCATTATATATTTTTGTAATTTGCCAATCAACATCGTCATTTTTAACGCTACAATTTAGCTTTTATTTAAGAAATTACGCATTATACCCAAAATAGTGCTGTAACAATAACTATAAACTATTATTCAAGTAACTGTAGTAACTATAATACAAGCTCAACTTTTAACAGTGATGATGAGAATTCTATTGAATTAGTAAGCGCCGTGTAGCTGACAAGTGACATGATGATGAACCAAATATTCTACGACTCCGTGGATAAATTTATGTGTAGACACTTGTACTTTTGTACATAATGTTACAGTGAAAGTAAACAACCAGTGATCCGCTCGCCAGATTATTAGTGATTAAACAGGTTATCTTTGACACCATCAATGTGCCAGTAGGTTCATTTTATAGAGGCACGCACAATGTGTCTCCATGTGAATTGTTGTGCCATAATATTCACTGTTTAAATAATTTGTAGCAAAATAAATTATTAATTTACTTATCCTAATGTAAGTATTAGATTTACTGATCCTGAAAAAAAACAACAATAAATACCTAAAACTATGTAAAATATCTTTTTGCCAGTCAATATTTAGTTACCATAGCAACTTATCCCAGATCAGCATTAAAGTCACTGAATTCCTCCGCTAAGATTTTGACTAGTTAGGATGGGCTTTAAGTGTCACTTAACTTTAATTCTATATTGAAATACACATAAGTTGAACATGCCGTCAATCCTGGATCAATTCAAGATAAATCGATATTGAAATACCAGCCCATAGAAACCAAACCTCACACAATCGCGAAGTGTCGTAAATGTTACGAAACTGCCGTGACTGTTACTACTTTGAAAAATATGCGACCGAAAATGGCTATATGAGATAGCTGATGGATGTTAGCGAACTTAGTCCATTGTTCGTCCAAAGTAAGTAATCTGCAATCCGCATTGAACCCATGTGCTAACCCATTCTAAGTATACGGTCGACCAGTAGAGTTTATTTAGGAACCGTTTTTTTTTAAAGTAACTTTAATGAAATAATCTAGTAAACAAGTTAAATATGTACCTAAGTACCTATTAAACTGTTCTATTTAAGTAAACAAGTATTTGTGTTACTTATATCTAAACGTTTTCTATAAATCTACAAAAACTCTACTGATCGGCCGGGAAGTTCCCCGATTGTACCTAGGTACATTATATAGATGTAAGAAAGGTTTGATCCCCCAGCCATAGAGTGGAGATAACGTATCGAAATGACTGAAAAATAAGAAAGACGGTAAATTACTTTAAAGTGACTCTCGAAGTTCCAACTGGCCTAAGTTTAGAAAAGTACCTAATAATTACTTACTTTTTCCTTTTCACTCCGTTTTATATCGTGTAAAGTTTGTTCAAAGTTCACAAGTTTGAGCAAACGTGAGGGAAACCTTGCCTGCGTAGGTAATTTCCGGTTGCCCTATTTCCATAAACGCATTCCAAACAAATAAATATACCTACAGCCAACAACACGTGAGGCTTTACTACGAAAACCGCCTTTATTACGAGAGATATAGTCGGATTTTTAATTCAATAAAGTGATTTGACAGGTTGTCAATGTCACTTTGTAACAATAATGCTGAAACACAAGATGGCGGTGTGAGGAGTTTCACCCGAGTTCTTTTCGTAACACGTGTTTTGAGACTCCATTTTTAACTTACTCTACCGTACAATTTCAAATTATAATAAAAAAATATACACTCGACATTGGTTAAATGCGTAATAATTTATCGCGAAAAAGCCATTATTAAGGAAATAAAAAAAAAACAATAATGCTGAATTAATAATGATAGATAATATTGAATTTGTGACGTGCATGGAGTCAATCAATACTTACTCAACTGAAACTGGAAAAAAGGTCAAATCATTACAAAAAACAGTATTATTTTTACAAAGTGACATTGGCAGCTGTCAAATTACTCTACTGAATTAAAAATCCGACTGTAGGTACCTACACTAATGTTCACACGGAGATCCGATTTTGCAGGATCCGGACAGAATCGGATGCTCTGTTCACACACGGCAGCCGGTTTTAAAATTCTATTCTGGCGGATCCGGCAAATCGGATCTCCGTGTGAACGCATGTATTAAAGTGCTATTGCCACTGAACAGGATCCAATATTTTGTCGAACGCAAATCGGACTTTCGGGTCAACGCATGTAAAGTGATATTGCCACTGAACTGGATCCGGCTATTAACCTTAAAGTGTAAAGCCTGATGTGCTGTTCGTTTGAAGTTGAAATATATATATCAGAATTAGCAGTTATTATAAACGTCTAAGTAAAGTTTGTACAAACGGTTAACTGCCGTACGTAGGCCGAACGAAGGCACGAACATTCTCACCATCAGCGTTGTTGCACATCTGTTGCTTGAATTATGTGCCGTCGCTAGTTTGGGGTGCAAGAAAAATAATTGAATAAAGCACGGAGCTATTAACTGCGTTTAGCGCCATCTCGCTTATAAAACCTTTTATATTGTTCAACATCTTACAGTCTCGCAAACACATACAAGACGTGTATGTGTAATTAAATATGGGAAACAACGACGTTTATCACAGTAAACCCACTACAAAAACCCAGCGCCGAGACAATAGGTAGGTATACAAAAAGTATATTTAAGTAAAACTTTTTATAAAAAAGCGAAAACCGACTTCAAAAAACTAAAAAGCAAAAAATAAACCTTTTGGAGTACGTCGAGCCAAGGCACGAAAAATAAAATAGTAGCACCGCAAAGTAGAATGCCTTTGCTGGCACCGACTCCAAAAGGTTTATTTATTGCTTTTTAGTTTTTTGAAGTCGGTTTTCGTTTTTTTATAAAAAGTTTTTTATTTCACAATTTTTAAAGGTAGAAGAGGTCCCGTGCCTACGCTAATAACCATATGTCAACTCCTCGTCAACTTTTACAAAATGCTGCTTTTCCCGGTGCAGGGGCGTTACTTATTGAGGAGTTCTCCCGATACTTTATCACCAGCTCCAGTTCGTCACATGCATTGAGTCGAGCATAAATTGCTTATGAACCACATTAAAGTAATCGTATCGCTTCCGTGAAATGCTAAGTATTTAATAGTTCCGATGACCATTTGTGGTCTTCATCATCAGTTCCACTTCACCAAATGCTTTCCAGAAGCATATGCATAAGTTACTATAGAAATAGAAAGCACCGAAATCGCTATAGAAGTGCCTATAATATTTGAAGAGTTCCCTGGATTACTCCAGGATCCCATCATCAGATCCTGACATGATGACAATGGGACCACATGGGAAGTATACCCTTTCGAAGAAAAAAGAATTACTCAAATCCAGCCGTCTTCGAGTAATCGAGTAACACACATAAAAAAAAAAAAAAGATTCCGTCTAATTGAGAACCTCCTCCTTTTTTTGAATTCAGTTAAAAAGTAGAGTAAGATCCGGCACTGGCATTCCTTATAGATGGACAAGAAGAATGGGTCATAATGATGACCTACCACGCGCTACAATGCGGATTGGTGGGTTTTTAACGACTGAAAATTCAGCCGGGAGCAACGGCTTAATGTGCCTTCCGAAGCACGGAAGAGCTCGAGATAGTGAATTTCTGGTCACCCATCCCGTGACCGACCATTGCGAGAATTGCTTAACCTCAAAAATCGCAGGCCGAGCGCGCAAACCACTGCGCCACGGGCTCCTTATCAACTCAATAGCAAAATGTTGAAATATACCGAGATTTTTAACCGCCTCTGTGATTTAGTGGTAACACCACTGGTATTATACCCAGAGGTCCTAGGTTCTATTGCCAGTGGGGGTACAAAATTTGTATTTAGTTTAGTTGATGGTAGGACTTGTTGTCTGATACCATAACATTCATGTTATCAACATTAGCCAATTCCTTAGTGGTTGTGGATTCCTGGAGAGGAGCGCTAAGTACCACCTTCAGCCTTATCATTACTTAACAATACGTATGATGAAAATTTAAAGCTAAGCGTCTTCCCGGTGTTCATAAATTTGATCAAAGGCACTGTTGTTCATGTTGCTTCAAGTGGTCTTCATTATCAGAAAAAACCTTTCTACCCTTGCAGTGCTGGCCAAACCGCTCTTATATTTTAAGACGGTCCTTTTTTATATATGCAGGCAGACATCATCATCCTACAAAGGTTGTTGAGTTGAATATGATATCTTACTTGCACTTAAAACGAAAATTCAATAATTAATTAGGTTAGATCATTTGTTAACTCCGGTAATCAATCAATAACCAATTTGGGAACAAACAGTTATGTACCTACGACACCATAACAATTTTAGTTTCACATGAATGTTTTGATTTTGTTTGACTAAACTTGTCGAAAAGTATTTTGCAAATGCAAAATATGTCCGAAAAAGTATTTCAAATAAAATGCTTTTCTAAAATAGCATATAAATACAAAATGGAAATAGGTATTTTTTATGATTTTTGAATGTTTGCATTTTTCAATGCTATTTTTATACTTATGATAAATTTTAAATATAAAAAAATATTCGATTCCCATCTGAGAATTCACTTGTGGCCGAGTTAATTTATTCCAATATTTTTCTATGATTTTTTTTTCAATTTAAATAGAAGTATTTTCAAAATGTCACATCTCTGGGCATAAAGCTCGGTAGCTCAATTGGGGGAGCAGTGGCCCTTTCAAGTCCTGCCTGAGAATAAGTCTTGCGACCCTAGTCGATTTTTTTAAGAAAATATTCATCTTTTAGGGATCGGTACCCTAAGGGTAAAACGGGACCATAATACTCAAGACTCCGCTGTCGGTCCGACCGACCGTCTGTCACCGGCAGTATATCATGAACCGTGATAGTTAGACAGTTGAAATTTTCACAGATGATGTATTTCTGTTGCCGCTATAACAACAAATAATAAAAACAAATATTTTAGAGGACTTCCATACCACAAAGTGATTTTTTTGCCGTTTTCTATTCAGATGTTTTGCGCACTTATAGCCTTCGTAGTAGCAGCGGTTTTCATAGTTTACATTTTTTACGTAAATCTAGATGTGGGGTAGAACGTGGTCTCTTTGAATTTAATCATCGTATAGGCGTTGTTTGATGCGGTAGGTACAGTTGTTGGCGATGCAAATGGAACCGCGAGTGACGCCGCTCCGTCAATATTGGACCGGGCGGTCAGCCGGTGTCACTGATCCATACTTACACAACATGTAGGCCTTTGCCATGTCGTTGCATATTACGTTTCTGGGAATGACCTATTATTTCCAAGCAGTTTTCTGTATAATACCAACCTTTTCTCTTTAGTACAGTGCTTCTCGATTGTATTTCGTCCATCGCGCTTTGAAAATTAATTATTTTTCAGCGCCCATTTTTTTTTACTTTATTACATCTTAAAAACACAATTTTTCTGGGCTCCTAACTCTCTAGGCAACTGGCGTTGTCGCCCACTTTGAGTAAGACTGCTTTAGTATAACGAACAAAAGAGGTTCACTACTGATTGCATCGCAAAATAAGCCTATGGATTTCTGCTGGGAAAGTGTTTATCGGCACAGGCATTCAAAGGATCTTCACAACCGGTCCTGTGCTGCTCACACCAGCTACTTCCTGCTACAACTACCATTGGTCCTCCTTGCGGGATTTATGGCCCTGCGGCCTTAAATTGGGCGGCATTTATCAACTCGATAACGTGTCACTATGTTTTATGCGTGTTTACGAAAACGAAAAGAAAACTCATGGTAGACCCATTGGTCACATCTTAGAGGTGTAAGCAAGACAGTATCCTGCGCATTATCATATCGAGTGTGATAGCGGCGTTCATGATAGGGGCTAAACTATTCATCAACAAAGATTATCATTATAGAGTGTCCAAAGCTGGCTGGTATACCGCCTAACTTTGTTTATTTTATATTTTTATGAACGACGGGGAGACTCTTAGCCTTCATCATACCTGGGCCCTAATTCACTATGACCACTTAGCGATTCCTTGCTCAAACCACGCCAATGTCGTACTTGGTTTTGACATTTTCAAAAGTCGTTTTCTTCATGATACTCGCAAATTATAGAATAATTGTACAAGTACATGAAAGCCACAAGTTGTATAATTATTAAACAAGTAAAATAACTTAAACATTTGTAAGTGTCATAGAGAAAACGCATTTTGAAAATATCGAAACCAAATACGACATTCGCGTGGTTTGAGCAAGGAATCGGTAAGTAGTGGTCATAGTGAATACGGGCCCTGCTGTTAAGTATTGATAAGGCTGAAGATGGAAGCGAACAATACTTATGTAATTAATACAGTGCGGCACGGCACGTCACGGCCCCTTAACATTGGTCCACACTCAGTGCGGATGGGGCATGAAAGGGGTCGGAGGTCTAATGGACCCCTTCACGCACTGAAATATAAAGTCTTTCAATGCGAGAGGGGTCTAATGTGCCCCTCACATACACCAAGTATGCCGTATTATACAAATTTCAAAAATAAACAGAAAACAATCATTGTCTCTGTCTTACTCCAACGATTGGTTCCTGCACTGAACAAAAGACTACTATTGAAATAAAACAACTTTTACGGATATCAAACGCGCTATATTTCCACGAACTAAGTTGTAATTGTCCGTATTTTTAGGGGTTAGTTTTTTAGGGGTTTTTTGATTTTCCCGACGTTTCGGCACCTTTACAGCTGCCGTGGTCACGGATGACCGTCATCCCGTGACCAATTACAACTTAGTTCGTGGAAATATAGCGCGTTTGATATCCGTAAAAGTTGTTTTATTTCAATGAACAGTGCGCGCCAAAACATAAGATGTACGTATGAAAGACTACTATTTTCGCTGGCGCACAGGGTTAAGGCCACGCATGGGGCTTTTTATGCCCCCTCTCCCAGTGAACGTGCTAATGTCCCTATTCAATATTGAAGCTGCGATTCCAATGCGCTCGAACGTGTCCGTAACAAATGTCGGATTACATACTCAATTTGCATATTCATACTCGGGAAGGCTTGAATTATTACACCAATTTGGAACGAGAATTAAATCTTCTATTTTCGAGATATGAAGTACTTATAGCATCGATTGTTAGAGATGTATTAATACCTCTCAGTCAGGCGTAAATCTGAATGAATGGCAGCCCCAACGGATTTTTCTTGTGTTTGTAATTTATAAATAGGTAGATGTAAAGTATAGGTACCTGTTTAATGCAAGAAGCCGCATTGAAATCGGTTTAGTAGTTGCTCTGATATGACACCTTTCGAATGCAACAAACCGCTTCGAAATCAACCCGGTAGTTTCCGACGAAATGGTAACAGACATACATACAAACACAAACAAAGTCTAACCCCATACGCATATACCGCCTCCGTTTGTTCCGTCCGTCGTGGATAAAAAAAAATAGAATTACAATTACATAATACAGTAATAATACATACAGTAAACATCAATACAGTCATATATTATGTTGTTATTTATTTTATCTTGTACACATTACTATTTATTCATATCCTGTCTGTCTGACTTCTTTCGTATGTGCCAAAATTATCCAGCCTCGTCAGAATAACAGCGCTACTGGGTCACTTTGCCTGCAGCGGAGAGGGGTCGCGAGCAGCACGCTCATGCGGCCCGTATCCATCGCAGGCGGCTTAGGGGAAGGAGGCGACGGTATGATCGCCTCATTCCCCTATAGAGAAAACAAGCTGGCGTTGGTGGGTGTGCCATCGCCGCCGGCCTTGCATGGTTTCCACCGTCTGGGAAGATGGCTAAACTTGCTCAGCCATCTTCCAGCCGTGAGGGGGCCCGGATGACCGGGCCACGGCCGTCTGGTCTTTAAGGGTGATTGCGAACCCTACCCCCCCGTGACCAATGGCGCCCTGGAGGGCGTACTAGGAGTTTTAGTTGGTAGTACCCGCCCAGGTGAGTCCAACATATCGAATCGCCGTAAAGGCATTTCTCCTAGTATAAAAAAAGGATCACTTTGTCTACCTGAACTGACCCAGTAGCATCACGCTGAGACGGGGTATTTGTTGGCCTGCGCACTTTTATGTATTTTGATGTTCTTTATTTTTTTGTAACTTTTAATTTTTCTTTTGTTTTTTTATTGTAAGTCCTTTTTTTCATCCTGTTTGTTTCCTCTCATAAAAAGTTTTGTGTATGTATAGTAATTATGTTCTATCTTGTGTGCATGGTCAATAAAAGTTTCTTTCTTCTTTCTTTCAATAAAAACCCTTTTATGGTCCAAGTTACGGCTTACGGACACGTTTTTCATGTTTGGTGTCCTTGATCTATCTATTTAATGGTGTTTTTTTTTCATTTATTTAAGGACAACCAACAAGATGTACACCACATACGTGATTAGAGATACAGTTGCAACTTAATGTAGGTACAATGTCACCTTAATTAAAGATTGCCACGGCATGCAATACAGAAGGAACAGTCTGATTGTAACTTAAAATTAATACTTATCCAAAATGACAATATAGTAACTAAGATTAGCTAAAAAAACATCACTTTTTTCTAATTTGTTATATTTTTCAATATTTAATTCAATTCATTTCAATGTTTATAACATATAGTTGACAACCTGCTTGAAATATTTTGCAACATTAATAGCTCGTATAGTAAATCTCATGTTGCAAAATGTTTCAAACTGTTGTAGCAATGTGTGGGGACAACCATTTTTTTTTTATTTTTGGGGATTTGGTATCGAACTGTCAACTGTATGTACAGTCGGGGTTCATCCCGGTTGACCAGTAGAGATTTTTTAGGGAGTTTTGTTTAAAAAAGTAATGGATATATAGAAAACATTTATATCGCAAATAATAGAACACTAAAAGGTATTTCATTTGAATACTAAATTATTTATTTGACTTTAGTAGTTTCCTAGAAAATGTTTCCAAAAAAAAACTTTGGTTGGTGGTAGGACTTGTTGGTTGGTGGTAGGACTTGTTCTAAGTCCGGGCTGGCTAGCTACCACCATCATATCTAAGTCTGACGCCATAACAACAATGTTTTCAACATTGTTGTGTTCCGGCAGTTGCAGATAAGATAGCCAGTTCCTCAGTGATTGAGGATTCCGGGAGAGGCTCGGCTTCCATCTTTAGCCTTATCAATACTTAACATCAGGTATGATGATGATGTGTCATTCATAAAAAAAAAACTACTGGTCAACCGGGAAGTTCCCCGATTATACATACAAGTTGATAATTATGTATACCGACTACATGAGAATATATTTTTGTGTATCGCGCATGTTGTCGTGTCAGGCTTGACCACAGACCTCTATTGAGATAGACCGTAATAGTGTACCTACCTTACGTGTCAAAAGTTTGATCCATAGTCAAAGTTTTCCAACCTAAGTCAGTCCGTTTGAAAACATTGACATGAAAACACGCGTCACTCAAAAACGAAAATGGTTAATTATGCAGTGCTTTCTTGGAAGAGCTCGTCAATAACATATAAATCTCGCTAGCGACGTCATCGTAGGTACGAAAAAACCTAGTGGCTAGGTTCTCATACAGTTTGAAGCGCTCTATTCGTCAAAGTCAGAGTCAAAGATTTTTATTCAAATAGATTTATAGATAAGTACTTTCGAATAGTCCAAATTTTTTTTTCCCTACCAGCCATTCATCTTTTAACTGATAAGAAGAACGGCCGCAAGAAACTTATCAGCTTTAAAAGAAACAACAAGTTGTTGCCAAGCACACATTTACAATTTTGAAATATATTTAATATAAGACGAAAATTTTCCCATATTCAATTATTAGAATATTTTCCTTTTATCCAATTTATAATAGTTATGTTTTATGTAAGTATCACATCCATGCATTTTGGTCTTTTAAATAATCATCTACCTTGTAATAACCTTTGCTTAAGAGTGACTTTTTAACATATATTTTAAATTTATGCAAAGGCAGCTCTATCAATTGTTGTGGAACTTTATTAAAAAAAGCTATAGGTACCTTTCCACAAAAACGAGCGTCTACATTTTTCAAGTCTAAATTTTGGAACGGCAAGCTTATTTTTATTTCTAGTATTAAAATTATGGACATCGCTATGCTTAATAAATAAATCAAGATGTTTCCTTACATATACTATATTATCATAGATGTATTGTCCCGCCAAAGTTAGTATATCTCGATATAGGTCTGTGGACTTGATTCTGGCATTGGCCATTAAAACGGTTCGTAGCGTAATTTCCTACAAATCGCTGACCGCGTTTCCGCCGCCGACCGATCATCAGTGAAATTAGCTGAATTCTGGACTGGAACTACGCCGTTCGGTGTTCCTAAATAATGATGACGTAGCCATTTGAGTTTGGAACCGACTGTGAGTAAAGTTCGTCTTCCTCATGTTCCAATTCTTACAGGCTTCTATGCGTAAAATAAAATAGCAAGGACCAAATACCGTCACGATCTTATTAAACATAACGAATTTTGGGTTGGATACAACCTACCTGCACCAAAACATACTTTTCAGACACCATGTCGAAATTTTCTTTTGATGTAGGTAATTAGGTATCACATAAAATCTAAGTGTCTTTTTCCCATTGGAAAATGCAGAAATCTGGAAGACTTATTGAATAGTTGACTTGACCTTGAGCTCTATTTTTGATTCACTCGTCTCGAGGATTCTACTGATTTTCGTGCGACGTTTGAGTTTCCGTATTCCGTAAAAGCGACCTTGCAAGCACACAGATAGCTTCGCTTTTCGCCTGTGGTACCGCCTACCAACGCGAGCGCGCGAGGGGCAAAGCGAAAAGCGTGCTATGTTTACGCTTGCAAAGTCGCCAATCGCCTGATCACCTCCTCGTTCTATTCAAAAATAGAGCTCCAGGAGCTCTATTTTTGATTCACTCGTCTCGAGGGTGGCGAGGCGAACGGCAAGGCGAGTAGGCAAATAACGACCTTTCAGGTGTAGACATAAGCTCACTTTTCGCTTTGACACTCGCACGCTCGTGTTGGGAGGCGGTATTACTGGCGAAAAGCGAGCTTATGACTATATATTCAAGGTCGCTATTACGGCAATACGGAAAGTACAGAAATTCAAATGTCGCACGAAAATCATTAGAAACCTCGACATGAGTGAATGAAAAATAGAGCTCCTGATTTAACTTAATATTTCTTGTTTCACACCGATCGATGTAGCAAATTGCAAATGCAAATGTAAAGCCGTACGTGCTGTTGACCGTACGAAAGTTGTTATAAAAAGTAATAGTAGTATTATTGGCAAAGAAGTGCAGCCGTCCAGCCAATAATAATGAGTACCTATTTTTATTATTATTGTTTTGATTTTGTGTTCGTCTGGTTGAAATTATTTTGTTTTTAGCCGACCTAAAAAAAAAGGAGGAGGTTCTCTATTCGACGGAATCTTTTTTTTTATGTTTGTTACTCGATTACTCGAAGACGGCTGGACCGATTTGAGTAATTATTTTTTTGTTCGAAAGGGTATACTCCCCATGTGGCCCCATTGCCATCATGTAAGGATCTGATAATGGGATCCTGGAGAAATCCAGGGATCTCTTCAAATATTATACCTATAGCGATTTCGGTGTTTTCCATAGTAACTTATTTATGCACATGCTTCTGGAAAGCACCATTTGGTGAAGTGGAACTGATGATGAAGACCACAAATGGTCATCGGAACTACTAAATACTTAGCATTTCACGGAAGCGATACGATTACTTTAATGTGGTTCAATTTATTCTGATAACTACTGTCAGCAATTAGAAAATCTGAAACAAGCTCTTAAAGAAAAACGCCCAGAATAAATTAATAGGAAAAGTGTAGTCTAGTTAACTATTTTGCTCTTTACAAAACGCTTTAAATGGAGTAAAATTGCATTCAAGGGAAAACTGTATAAATCATTTTAACTATTGTTTCGGTCATATACTCCAAAAAATTTATAACCGACGGGATAATGGTTCTGTCAGAGGAATGGCGAATTACTGTCAAATTGAATGGACAATACTTCATTCAATAAACATATCATGTAACTAAATAAAAAATCTTTATTATTTTTACTACAAAAGTGCCACGAACTTTTCCGACCCATGTGAGTTTCATTGGAGATACAAATCTCGTATCATACTGAAGACATATGGATAAAAAGTGAAGATATTTTTGAACTATTAGTTACATCATAGGTGCCTACTGCCGTACCGTTAATAAATGGATTCCAAGATATCACTGAAACCACGACGTAAGACTTATACAGGCGAGGCGAATGTGAAAGCGGAATGAAAAGTTTAAATTTACCTACTTACTTACATTGAAGTTAATACAATTTTAAGCTTGTAATAAGACATCTCAACTTGCAAAATACGGTTTTATAATTGTCCTAAGACCATCTATTTATCAGAACTTTATGAGATTTATAAGCGGTTACAAACCCGGAAAAGGGCGCACTTTATATGGACTTGTAATGGCCCGCCGAAAGTGGTGTTTGGAGACTTTAACAGCCGAAGTTCTAACTGGGGTTACAGAGACTCGGACCCGAGTGGATGCGCAGTGGAGGAATGGAATGATGCAAACGATCTGAGACTAATTCACAATCCCACATTACCGGCATCTTTTAGCAGCCGCGGATGGAGAAGAGCTAAAAGTACGCCCCCCTATACCCCATACTCAGCATAGACCCATCATCTGCACGATGATAGAGCCTATTGCTCGTCCGCTTAGTATCCCGTTCAAGCGCCGTTCCAACTATGCTAAGGGAAGCTGGGAATTGTACGCACAGACTATTGACGATGCCTTGGTTAACGACCCGCCTACTCCAGGAAATTACGACCGCTTTGTCGAAATTGTGTCAACCGTTTCCCGGCGTCCATCTCCTGTCCGAAAAAAGCCGTTGGAGGTCCCAAAAAAGTGATCTGCCCCACGGTAGTGTTTAGGCACCTACCTTATTTAAGACGACGTCGCCTTAACTTCCCAAGCTTCTAGTTTTAAGCAGGTTGAAGTTGATTTATCTAATGCCCTGCAAAGCTTCGGAGAGTACTACGACGCCAACTGCTTAAGACCAAACCCGTCTAAAACCCAAACGTGCGTGTTCCACCTACGCAACAAGGATGCGAACTCCAAATTTAACATTCCCTGGCGTAAGGTGCCCCATTGAGCATTGTTCTTGTACTAACTTCCCGAAGTACCTCGGTGTCTATCAGGATAGGTCATCAGGAAAAACTGCGAGACCATCAAGCAGAAGGTGTATACGCGAAACAGTCTCCTACGACGACTGGTATCCACAAAGTGGGGCTTCACCGGATGTTCTACGGACCACTCGGCTGGCGCTTTTCTTCTCCGCATTCGAATATGCGAACCCTGTCTGGGGCCGTTCATCCCACGCAAATTAGGAAACAGATATATGATCATCACTGGTTGTTTGAAAGTGACCCCGGTTCAAATGCTGTATCCTCTTGCCGGAATAGTTTCCCCAGGAATACGTAGGACCGTAGCAAGCTCATCTGAAAAAACCACGATGATGAGCGACACCCGGCACCTACTCAACGATCATCATCCTGTGCCCCAACGTCTCAAGAGCCGGAAAAACTTTGCACGTTGCGTGGCCCCTCTTCAAGACGCACTGGTCGAAGGAGAGATGCAGGATGTGACAGGAGAGGGCTGACCTCCCCGAAACCTTTCGTCCCACCGTCTGAGAGTCCTGCGCCTGGACATGAGATGCCACGGTCGACTTAGTAGTTATTAAGTAGACTCTGGACAACATGGCCGAAGCAAAGACAACATGGTCAGGTGGGGATTTTTGGACGGCTCCAACTTGGGGTGTAGGTGCGGTGCTGTCCCCGAAACGATGGCGCACTTGATGTCGTGTCCTGCGTGTCCATACAGCTACACGCAAGAGGACCTTATGGAGGCTACTGATGCTACGTCTTAGTAGCTGATTTTTAGCTACAATTTAGGTTTGCTATCGACTCGAAAAGAAAAAGAAGAAGAATAAAACATCTAAATGATGTTTTATTCATCTTCTTCTTTTCGGGTGAATGTATTTCATTCACTCGAAATTGTATTTCAAGGTTTATTTCATTCACCATATGAATAAAATAAACCTCATATTATCACCGCTATATTACTAACCATAGCTCATAAGTAGGTTGCTCCAAAAGTTGCGGCCGAGAGATTTAGGGAGCTCACTGCGAACGTCTGCAAAAGTGAAAACCTCTGGCTTGCGACCCTTACTGAGTATTAACTTGGGCCCTGTACAAGGCCCTGTATGATTAATGTAGAAGAAAGTACACAAAACAGCATATTTGGTTATCATTATTTGCCTTTATATTGTATTATATTGTCTGTGCCTTTACTAAATCTACAAAGTTTAAAATTATCAATTTTGCAGTTTAACGTTTTAAGTCAATTATAGTTTGAAGGGGCTTGCTTTTAAAGTGTAGTCTGAATGTAGACATAGATTTATTCGTAAATCAGGACCAACGGCTTAACGTGTTTTCCGAAGTACTGAAGAGCCCGATATAACAAATTGTGGTCACCCATCCCGTTACCAAACACTGCGAAAGTTTTTAGAGCTCCAGGAGCTCTATTTTTGATTCACTCGTCTCGAGGGTGGCGAGGCGAACGGCAAGGCGAGTAGGCAAATAACGACCTTTCAGGTGTAGACATAAGCTCACTTTTCGCTTTGACACTCGCACGCTCGTGTTGGGAGGCGGTATTACTGGCGAAAAGCGAGCTTATGACTATATATTCAAGGTCGCTATTACGGCAATACGGAAAGTACAGAAATTCAAATGTCGCACGAAAATCATTAGAAACCTCGACATGAGTGAATGAAAAATAGAGCTCCTGATTTAACTTAATATTTCTTGTTTCACACCGATCGATGTAGCAAATTGCAAATGCAAATGTAAAGCCGTACGTGCTGTTGACCGTACGAAAGTTGTTATAAAAAGTAATAGTAGTATTATTGGCAAAGAAGTGCAGCCGTCCAGCCAATAATAATGAGTACCTATTTTTATTATTATTGTTTTGATTTTGTGTTCGTCTGGTTGAAATTATTTTGTTTTTAGCCGACCTAAAAAAAAAGGAGGAGGTTCTCTATTCGACGGAATCTTTTTTTTAATGTTTGTTACTCGATTACTCGAAGACGGCTGGACCGATTTGAGTAATTATTTTTTTGTTCGAAAGGGTATACTCCCCATGTGGCCCCATTGCCATCATGTAAGGATCTGATAATGGGATCCTGGAGAAATCCAGGGATCTCTTCAAATATTATACCTATAGCGATTTCGGTGTTTTCCATAGTAACTTATTTATGCACATGCTTCTGGAAAGCACCATTTGGTGAAGTGGAACTGATGATGAAGACCACAAATGGTCATCGGAACTATTAAATACTTAGCATTTCACGGAAGCGATACGATTACTTTAATGTGGTTCATAAGCAATTTATGCTCAACTCAATGCATGTGATGAAGTGGAGCTGGTAATGAAGTATCGGGAGAACTCCACAATAAGTAACGTCCCTGCACCGGGAAAAGCAGCATTTTGTAAAAGGTGATGAGGAGTTGACATAAGGTTATTAGCGTAGGCACGGGACCTCTTCTACCATTAAAAATTGTGAAATTAAAAGCTTTTTTTGACGACAGCCAAGGCAAGAAAAATAAAATAGTAGGACCGCAAAGTAGAACGCCTTGGCTAGCACCGACTCCAAAAGGTTTATTTTTTGCTGTCGGTTTTCATTTTTTTTATTGTCTGCTAACGCTGTATGCTATGTATTATTTTAAATCGCGCACCAACGGGCCCTGCTAGATTACCAGCGTTGCCCTGACACAACTAGTGTCATGGCAACACATGCTGAGGGTTGACCCTTTTGAGCCAAGGTTATACTTATATTATTTGTTTGTATTGTTTGTTATTATATTAGCATAAATGTCTTGTTGTCGTTAGATTACTTATTACCTGTGTTGTACGTAGTCTTCTTTGGAAATAATAATATTCTCTGTCTCTCTCTCAAATTGCCGGCACTCTTTAATACTTTGCAGAGACGTCTCTCTCACTCTTGACTTAATAAAGTTCTTCTTTGTGTGATTAGTAAATAAAAGATTTATTAGTATGTTGGTATGCCAAGGCCTTTGGTGCTAATAAGACGAGGCTACCCGTCGTTCTTAAATCTTATTAACATACCTAGTCACGAAAATTCCCAAACCAAAGCAAATTGCGAAAGAATATTATCAGAACCAGTCTAATACCTAAGTATACGATTTGACATAGATTGATGAAAAAAGCAAATTGCAGGAAGTTGTACATTAACTGCTTTTATGAAATCTCGGTAGGTAAACAACAAAGTTCTGACAACATGAATTAAATTTCCGCTCAAGTATTAGGCATATTTCAAAACATGTATTTTCTATCCAGGCATTCTCTAGCTTACTATGTACGGTCACCAGCACCTACGAAAACCGCCGCTATTACGAGTGACGTAAGGGCGCTCTCTTGGTCAAAGTGTAAAGCCGTAGCTGTTGTCGACTGTACATAATTACGTATGTATACTTCACGATATATTTAAGTATCGAGCAGGAGAGTTTGTGGAGCGTGGTTTGCGCTTTCGCCCTGTAAATGGGACGGTTAAAAAACTTTCGCAGTGTTTGGTAACGGGATGGGTGACCACAATTTGTTATATCGGGCTCTTCAGTACTTCGGAAAACACGTTAAGCCGTTGGTCCTGATTTACGAATAAATCTATGTCTACATTCAGACTACACTTTAAAAGCAAGCCCCTTCAAACTATAATTGACTTAAAACGTTAAACTGCAAAATTGATAATTTTAAACTTTGTAGATTTAGTAAAGGCACAGACAATATAATACAATATAAAGGCAAATAATGATAACCAAATATGCTGTTTTGTGTACTTTCTTCTACATTAATCATACAGGGCCTTGTACAGGGCCCAAGTTAATACTCAGTAAGGGTCGCAAGCCAGAGGTTTTCACTTTTGCAGACGTTCGCAGTGAGCTCCCTAAATCTCTCGGCCGCAACTTTTGGAGCAACCTACTTATGAGCTATGGTTAGTAATATAGCGGTGATAATATGAGGTTTATTTTATTCATATGGTGAATGAAATAAACCTTGAAATACAATTTCGAGTGAATGAAATACATTCACCCGAAAAGAAGAAGATGAATAAAACATCATTTAGATGTTTTATTATTCTTCTTTTTCTTTTCGAGTCGATAGCAAACCTAAATTGTAGCTAAAAATCAGCTACTAAGACGTAGCATCAGTAGCCTCCATAAGGTCCTCTTGCGTGCAGCTGTATGGACACGCAGGACACGACATCAAGTGCGCCATCGTTTCGGGGACAGCACCGCACCTACACCCCAAGTTGGAGCCGTCCAAAAATCCCCACCTGACCATGTTGTCTTTGCTTCGGCCATGTTGTCCAGAGTCTACTTAATAACTACTAAGTCGACCGTGGCATCTCATGTCCAGGCGCAGGACTCTCAGACGGTGGGACGAAAGGTTTCGGGGAGGTCAGCCCTCTCCTGTCACATCCTGCATCTCTCCTTCGACCAGTGCGTCTTGAAGAGGGGCCACGCAACGTGCAAAGTTTTTCCGGCTCTTGAGACGTTGGGGCACAGGATGATGATCGTTGAGTAGGTGCCGGGTGTCGCTCATCATCGTGGTTTTTTCAGATGAGCTTGCTACGGTCCTACGTATTCCTGGGGAAACTATTCCGGCAAGAGGATACAGCATTTGAACCGGGGTCACTTTCAAACAACCAGTGATGATCATATATCTGTTTCCTAATTTGCGTGGGATGAACGGCCCCAGACAGGGTTCGCATATTCGAATGCGGAGAAGAAAAGCGCCAGCCGAGTGGTCCGTAGAACATCCGGTGAAGCCCCACTTTGTGGATACCAGTCGTCGTAGGAGACTGTTTCGCGTATACACCTTCTGCTTGATGGTCTCGCAGTTTTTCCTGATGACCTATCCTGATAGACACCGAGGTACTTCGGGAAGTTAGTACAAGAACAATGCTCAATGGGGCACCTTACGCCAGGGAATGTTAAATTTGGAGTTCGCATCCTTGTTGCGTAGGTGGAACACGCACGTTTGGGTTTTAGACGGGTTTGGTCTTAAGCAGTTGGCGTCGTAGTACTCTCCGAAGCTTTGCAGGGCATTAGATAAATCAACTTCAACCTGCTTAAAACTAGAAGCTTGGGAAGTTAAGGCGACGTCGTCTTAAATAAGGTAGGTGCCTAAACACTACCGTGGGGCAGATCACTTTTTTGGGACCTCCAACGGCTTTTTTCGGACAGGAGATGGACGCCGGGAAACGGTTGACACAATTTCGACAAAGCGGTCGTAATTTCCTGGAGTAGGCGGGTCGTTAACCAAGGCATCGTCAATAGTCTGTGCGTACAATTCCCAGCTTCCCTTAGCATAGTTGGAACGGCGCTTGAACGGGATACTAAGCGGACGAGCAATAGGCTCTATCATCGTGCAGATGATGGGTCTATGCTGAGTATGGGGTATAGGGGGGCGTACTTTTAGCTCTTCTCCATCCGCGGCTGCTAAAAGATGCCGGTAATGTGGGATTGTGAATTAGTCTCAGATCGTTTGCATCATTCCATTCCTCCACTGCGCATCCACTCGGGTCCGAGTCTCTGTAACCCCAGTTAGAACTTCGGCTGGTAAAGTCTCCAAACACCACTTTCGGCGGGCCATTACAAGTCCATATAAAGTGCGCCCTTTTCCGGGTTTGTAACCGCTTATAAATCTCATAAAGTTCTGATAAATAGATGGTCTTAGGACAATTATAAAACCGTATTTTGCAAGTTGAGATGTCTTATTACAAGCTTAAAATTGTATTAACTTCAATGTAAGTAAGTAGGTAAATTTAAACTTTTCATTCCGCTTTCACATTCGCCTCGCCTGTATAAGTCTTACGTCGTGGTTTCAGTGATATCTTGGAATCCATTTATTAACGGTACGGCAGTAGGCACCTATGATGTAACTAATAGTTCAAAAATATCTTCACTTTTTATCCATATGTCTTCAGTATGATACGAGATTTGTATCTCCAATGAAACTCACATGGGTCGGAAAAGTTCGTGGCACTTTTGTAGTAAAAATAATAAAGATTTTTTATTTAGTTACATGATATGTTTATTGAATGAAGTAATGTAACATTCAATTTGACAGTAATTCGCCATTCCTCTGACAGAACCATTATCCCGTCGGTTATAAATTTTTTGGAGTATATGACCGAAACAATAGTTAAAATGATTTATACAGTTTTCCCTTGAATGCAATTTTACTCCATTTAAAGCGTTTTGTAAAGAGCAAAATAGTTAACTAGACTACACTTTTCCTATTAATTTATTCTGGGCGTTTTTCTTTAAGAGCTTGTTTCAGATTTTCTAATTGCTGACAGTAGTTATCAGAATAAATTGTTTAGCCATGTGGCAAAAGCTCATAATACACAATGCCTTTTCACACACAACACAACACACAACATGACTTTGTTCGGAGTGAGGCCAGGCTTTGGGACTATTTGCGATGGCTCACCTTGCTTACACCAAGTTCGCTTTCGATCATTATTGTTGTAGGTGATCCACTTCTCATCGCCTATTACTAATCTTTTCAAAAACAGATCGATTTAATTTCGTTTCGCAGATGCAAATCCTGTTCACGAAGTTTCTGTCACTCAAATCGTGTGATACCCAAACATCTAGCTTTTTCACATAACCATGCTTGTGCAAGTAATACAAAACTGTTGAGTGGTGAATGCCAAGCTCTTTTGCAATTCAGTAGCTACTTAGGTGTCGATCTTCTTATTTTTTTTTAAATAATAGCATCAACCCTTATTTTGATAGGACTACCACAGCGAGGAACATCTTTAACATCAAAATTACCAAACCTGAATCTGCTGAACTATTTTTTGGTTTTGAACAAAGCATCTTCTCAGCAGCATACAGACCCTTAATGAAAAAAAATACGGGCTGCACTCCGAGTGTTAGAACAAGCATATCGTGTCCTTTTCCTTCCCATAGCCCCTTCTCTCTCACAAATGAACGAGCGAAGAACGAAGAAGGAACGAACGCATTACCACAGATGCGATCTCAATCACTCACTCTCAGCGAGTGAGATTCAAATACTTTGGTCCGGCCGGACCGACGTCTCCACACAAAAAATACCAAAAGTGTGTAAAAGTGCCCAAAAAACTGTTTCATCAAGCACACGGAAGCCTCGTTCATGTGAACATCCAGAAGACGATCATCAGCGGCTCGTAAACTTGTCCAAGTAAGTCCTTTCCAATCTCACCTACCGATTTGCTTGTCCGCGTCTTCCAGTGATTCAAAGTATCATATCGCAACTAAAACCTATGCATTTACAGTCCAATCGAAGAGAATATCATTAACATAAACATTATTGGGCCTTCAGCGCCGAATTTCTATATTTTTACCAAAATTTTGTTGTGAAAACTTTTTGTCGTCCATCTTTGTTCACATGAGCCATCCAACAAATTATCAAAAAACAGGCATCTACTCATTAAAATCTTAACTATCATATCTTAAAATACAATACGTTAGCATTTTATTAGCAATTTATCATACTTTCAACATATATTTATGTGTATTTCGTGCTAACAAGTGTGTTCAAAATTTTATTTTTATTTACAATACGAGTTGTGAGTCGGTGCGGCGGCCATTGTTATCATTTTCGTGTTTGGTTTTCGTATGGTTGGTGGATCTACTTGGACCATTTCAAGCGTTGTTTTATTGTGTAACATACAACACATAAAACTAGTGACAGTTTAGTGTAACATATAACACTATAACCTATCAAACATAACATCAAATCAAGTGAAAAAACCGGGAATCACACACCCTATTCAAATCAGTGTTGCCACAACAAAAAGCATACCAGTGTTATAAAATTCGTACCAATTAGTATTTTTTTGTGTAACATTGTGTACAAAAAAAAAAAAAAAAAAACTCGTGTGTCAGACATCATAGTTTATCAAACATTTATCATTCCTAACGGTGTTTCGAGCGTCTTAGTGCTGCAAAAATTATCATTGTGTGTTTCAATCCTTGTTAATCAGACTAAGTCAAAATGAGTGAATCATTAATTGCCCATTTTGAAACAAAACGTAACTTAGCTCACAAGCGTCTCGAGGATGCTGTGACATGTGCGCGAAAATGTTTAAAAGATTCAACAGTGTTGCCTCGTTTTGAAACATGGTGTTCGCGTCTTGACATTGTCATAGATTCTTTTAATGAAGCTCACACAAGCTTAATATCAGAATTAAAAAAATCTAAGGCCACAGAGGAGAGAATTAACGATGAAAGTACATATCAAGAACAAGCAGATGACATGTATTTTGAAGTTTTAGAAGCAAAACGAATACTGTTGCCCGAAGAAAAGTCTTTGCCGAAATTAACTTCAAGTCACTCTGAAACCAAGTCCAACAGTAAACTTCCTCCAATTAAACTGCCTACTTTTTCTGGTAATCTCAAAGATTTTCCTGGCTATTTAGATTTGTTTAACACACTTGTTCACAACAGAACAGATTTATCAAACGTTGAAAAGTTTCAGTATCTTCAAAGTTCTCTCTCTGGTGAGCCGGTGAATATCATAAGAGCATATCCTATATCAGATGCAAATTATGTCAGTGCATACTCGGCCTTAGTGAATAGATATGATAACAAACGTTATTTGGCATTTATGTGTTGGGAACAAATTAACAATTTAAAGCCAATGAGCAGTGGTTCAGTAACGCAAATGAGAAATATTTTGGACACATTCAAAGAAAATCTTGCTATGCTCAATGGGCTTGGGCTTCCTACTAATAATTGGGATTTTGTTTTATTTCATTCTCTTCTTATAAAAATAGACAAAAGTTCTAGAGAAGCATTCGAACTTTCTTGTAAAGGAGATGTTTTTCCTCGCTATGAGCAATTAAAATGTTTTGTTGAAGACAGATGCAGTGCATTAGAGCGTTCTAACTTGTCAAACAATTCCAATTTAAATAT
This sequence comes from Chrysoteuchia culmella, assembly GCA_910589605.1. Lineage (NCBI taxonomy): Eukaryota > Metazoa > Arthropoda > Insecta > Lepidoptera > Crambidae > Chrysoteuchia > Chrysoteuchia culmella. Next base: position 4,954,067 of record OU342648.1, read on the forward strand.
TTCAAATTCAAATAAAACCCAAGTTCACTCACAGCCCAAATCATATCAGCCAAAACCACCAACTATGTTGTTAGCACAATCAGCTGGCACTAGTTGTGCACTTTGTAAATCAAATCATGGTCTTTATGCATGTCCAAATTTCATATCAAAATCACCTCAAGATAGGATCAAAGTTGTAAAACAAAATAAATTATGTTTTAATTGTTTGCGTTCAAATCATACTTATGAAAACTGCGTCTCAACACATACTTGCAAAACATGTAATATGCGTCATAACAGCTTATTACATGTTTCATCAAATAAACAAAACAACAATCAACATTACCAATCAAATCAAACAAATCAACAACAGTTGTCTTCACAGTCCACTGTGGGTACTGTGGAGCATGTGGTCACTCCAGTGACATCTTTATCCAATGTTTCCGGAAGTGGTTCGGGATCATCATTTGTGATGTTGGCAACGGCAGAGGTCGAGGTTAAAGATAGCAGGGGTTCGTTTCAAAGGGTCCGTGTGTTGTTGGATCCGGGTAGTCAAAGTCAAATCATAACAAGTTCATGTGTGAAGCGTTTAGGGCTCGCACAATATAAATCAAACATTCCGATGTCAGGTATTGGTGAAATACCTAGTATATCAAACAGCAAAGTATTTTTGGAAATTCGTCCAATTGGAAAGTTTGAGCCAACGTTCACAACAGAGGCGTTGACTCTAAACAAAATTTGTGGCAACATGCCTTCTCATCATATCAATCAACATCAATTCCAACATGTGGTAAATCTCAAGCTCGCTGATGAGCAATATCATCATTCTCGGCCTGTTGATCTGTTGATCGGAGGGGAGATATTTCCGCATATCTTATTGCCAGGCAAGATAGATGGCGGTAACAACGCACCAACAGCAATCAACACAGTGTTTGGTTTTGTCTTGATGGGCAAAACATCATCATTATCATCATGTGACTCTTCTCCTGTGCCATTATCAATCAATCATTTGTCTTTGGACGCAAATTTGGATATTGCGGTTCAGAAGTTTTGGGAGATAGACAACATAGAATTATCATCAAAGTCCAACCTCTCAGAGGAAGATGTTCGATGTGAAGAGATTTATCAATCCACACACAAGCGTGACGCTGACGGTCGCTACACCGTACAGCTACCTTTTCGTGATCAAGAACCAAAATTCAAGGGTTCATTCCATGTGGCTCTTCGGCGTTTCAATCAGCTGGAGAAGCGTTTACTGCAAAATCCATCATTTCATCAAGAGTATGCAGCTCATATCATGGAGTACCTATCAACAGGGCAAATGGAAGAGGTGCCTCAAGAGGAGTGTCAGTCTCCTTCCGCCTACTATATTCCGCACCACGCGGTTGTGAAACTTGATCAAAGGCTCCGGGTTGTCTATGACGCCTCTGCCAAGGATCAGAATGGCGTTTCACTTAATGACAATTTATTGACCGGGTGCAAACTTCAAGCAGACATCAGCTGCATTATTTTGCGTTTCAGGCTGCATGCCATCGTGTTCACTGCCGACGTACGACAAATGTACCGACAGATCATAATCACAAAAGATCATCAGAATTATCAACGCATTTTGTTCAGAAGTTCTCCAGAACAACCAATACAAGAGTACCGTCTTCAACGCGTAACATTTGGCGTATCATCGGCTCCCTTCTTGGCCATCCGTACCATGCACCAGTTGGCCGATGATGAGGAAAAATCATTTCCGCTTGCCGCAGAGGTTTTACGTCACGATCTTTACGTAGATGACGTCGTGACCGGTGCGCAGGACATCCGCCAGGCAGTGGACATCAAGCAACAGCTCGTCGACATCATGGCGTCAGCTGGCTTTGAACTTAGGAAGTGGTCCAGCAATCATGCGGCTGTTCTACAAGGCATACCTGATCATCACACGGCGGTACCCGATGTAACTTTTGACAGTGACAGCAACTTTGTGAAGGTTCTCGGATTGGCCTGGAACTCACAAGAGGATTTATTAAATTATCAAGTCAACCATACAGCACGTGACTGCACGAAACGATCAATGTTATCGGAGTTAGCACGGATTTATGATCCAGTTGGTCTTCTTACACCGTTAACCTTTTTAGCGAAGCATTTAATTCAACGTCTATGGCTTCTGGGCACATCATGGGACGAACCAGTACCTGAAGATATAAATCAGATTTGGACGAGGTATACACAGCGGTTGGCTCATCTCTCGCAGCTTAAAATACCAAGACGCATCACTCGTGATGACGCAGTCTCTTATCAGCTTCACGGTTTCTGCGATGCAAGCGAGGCTGGTTACGCCGCTGTCGTTTACCTTCGCTCTTCTAACAGTCAAGGTCAACATCGTGCCGCAATAATGATTGCTAAATCTCGTGTTGCTCCGACCAAGCGTAGAACCTTACCAAGACTCGAGTTGTGCGGAGCATCATTGCTCGCAGATCTCCTTAAATTTGTTGTGGATCAGATTTCAAACATCATAAACATAGACAGCATACATGCGTGGTCAGACTCTATGATTGTTCTGGCTTGGATCAAATCAAAATCATCTAGTTACAAGGCTTTCGTTGGGAATCGCATCTCAAACATTCAGCGTAAATTACCAAATGCAACTTGGAAACACGTACCTGGTAAGCAGAATCCTGCAGATTCCGCCAGTCGTGGCTTGTCTCCGGACGAACTCATCAATCATCATCTATGGTGGACTGGTCCTCAGTGGCTCGCCCAGGATCAGCCTCAGTGGCCCGACGAACCTGTAACAGAAACTTCAACAACATTAGAGTCCGATGAACAGGTTTTGTGTGAAAAACGCAGTAACGTTTTAGCAGTTACTACTACTGGCAACTCCAGCTGTGATAACATATTTGATCAACTCATAAATAGATTTTCATCCTTGCGCAAGATCCAGCGTATCTTGGCGTATTGTTATCGTTTCATCAGCGCTATGCGCAAAAACAAACGTTCTTCTGATCATTTAATTGAGACAGAGTTGCATGACAGTCTCATGGCTCTTGTCAAACATGTGCAGTACTCCGAATTCAGTGAAGAGATAAAAAATTATAATTCAGGACGTCTGTTATCCAAACCATTCAGAAAACTCAACCCATTTGTAGATCAAAATGGCGTTTTTCGTGTGGGGGGTAGGTTAGCTCGTTCAGAACTCGAATTTCAGGCAAAACACCCTGCTTTGCTTTCACGTAAACACCGTCTGACTAATCTTATCATTCAACAAGTTCATAATGAAAACTGTCATCCAGGTCTACAAACTTTACATTATCTAATTTTACAAAATTTCTGGATTCTATCAGCTCGCCGAGCAATCAAACATATTTTATCAAGTTGTTATCGTTGTTTTCGTTACAAACCAATAGCACTTCAGCCTAAAATGGCAGACCTTCCAAAAGCACGTATCACTCAAATCAAAGCATTTCAATCAGTTGGATGTGACTACGCGGGCCCGTTCAACATATCGGTTCAAAGATATCGAGGTGCTCGTATCATGAAAGCTTATTTGTGTCTTTTTGTGTGTTTTGCTACAAAAGCACTCCACTTAGAGTTGGCATCCGATCTATCAACCGAATCGTTTTTAGCAGCTTTGCGTCGGTTTATAGCACGTCGCGGAAGATGTAACACAATTCATTCGGACTGTGGTACAAATTTCAAAGGGGCTCAATCCCAATTATCTAACATAATGAAAGAAGCTTGCGAAACAGAACACATTGCTTTCGTATTCAATCCTGCCGGAGCTCCGCATCAAGGAGGCCTCTGGGAAGCAGGCGTTAAAGCTGTTAAAACACATCTATTCCGTGTGATAGGTAATCAAACTTTAACATATGAGGAGCTCAACACTTTGTTGGCTCAAGTTGAATCCATCCTTAATTCTAGGCCACTCTGCCCGTTGAGCTCGGATCCGAATGATCTTTCCGTCCTCACTCCGGGACACTTTTTGACATTAGCACCGCTTACAACAGTACCTACACCGGACTACACTAACGTTAAAATCAATCGCCTCACGCGTTGGCAACTACTGCAGCGTATGCATCAAGATTTCTGGAACAGGTGGCACACTGAATATTTAACCACATTATCACAACGCTTGAAGTGGACTAAACCCACGCGTGAAGTTAGAATCGGTCAGATTGTTATCATCAGGGACGAATCTACTCATCCCTTAAAATGGCGTTTCGGTAGGATCGCTGATTTATTTTATGGGCGTGATGGTATACCCCGCTCCGCCTCTATTCGAACATTACAAGGCGTCTTAAGCAGACCTCTTGTAAAACTTTGCCCAGTCCCTGAGGGATGGGAATAATATTTTATAAATTTTTGCATAACTTAGCTTCATATAATATATATACCATTATCATATTTATATCAAACATAATATTATTGTTATTCATTATCACAACATTATCAATATTATTAATCAAACATCTTTGCACCACTCTTGTGGATGGCTTGAGTGAACCATTTAATTTCTGGCTTAAAGTTCGCCAGCGGGGGGGGAGAAATGTTAGAACAAGCATATCGTGTCCTTTTCCTTCCCATAGCCCCTTCTCTCTCACAAATGAACGAGCGAAGAACGAAGAAGGAACGAACGCATTACCACAGATGCGATCTCAATCACTCACTCTCAGCGAGTGAGATTCAAATACTTTGGTCCGGCCGGACCGACGTCTCCACACAAAAAATACCAAAAGTGTGTAAAAGTGCCCAAAAAACTGTTTCATCAAGCACACGGAAGCCTCGTTCATGTGAACATCCAGAAGACGATCATCAGCGGCTCGTAAACTTGTCCAAGTAAGTCCTTTCCAATCTCACCTACCGATTTGCTTGTCCGCGTCTTCCAGTGATTCAAAGTATCATATCGCAACTAAAACCTATGCATTTACAGTCCAATCGAAGAGAATATCATTAACATAAACACCGAGAGTGCCGGCAGAAGTGAAAACCGCTCAAACGAAACAGCAGGAGCAGGCATACATTTCCCCCGCGCGGTAGAAAGAGTCGGTCTACTTACGTTTCCAAAAATTTTAAACTCTGATGTGCACAACGCCGAAATGAAAACTTCTTTAGCAGCGTTGTGCACATCAGAATTTAAATTTTTTGAGATGGGTAAATTTAAAATGGGCGCGCGGCGTAGGAGCGGATGTAATATTCCCTCCTCTTTCTACCCCGCGGCGAAAATATACCTATGCCTGCTGTTTCGTTTAAGCGGTTTTCACTTCTCTCGGCACTCCGGAGTGCAACCCTTTGTTTTTTTTTCGACTAAAGGGTCATGATTTTATTTTGGGTCTCTATCTCGAAGGGTACATAAAACTTTGGGCAAAAAACGTTGAATTTGATTCTGTGTGGATTGAGCTTAATTTCGATTTGTTCGTCAGTTTTTTCAACTAGGTAGGTACTTGTTTTTTCTAAATTTTCCTATCAATTGAGGTATTTTTGACCTGGGTTGTCAGTTATTTTACCCAACATTTCTTCAAAAACTTCTTTCTTCTTCCTTTCAGTCGTTTTAACGGAAAAAATAATAAAATTAAAACAACAAGTTTGTTTCTTTCGGTGTCATTGACTTATATTATGATTGTTCGGTGTATAATCGTGAGCTTACAAGTAGTTAGAGAGGCAGATGTGGTTTTATAAAAAAAGAGTCACGTTTTTAAGCATGTCTAACGTTTATCCCCTCGAAAAAGCTAGAAATATTAATCAAATGCTAAAGTACCCAGTCATTTTCTTCATTTCTAATCATGAGACTCATGAGAGAAAATGGACAACTTTTAGTCCGTAAGGTTCGTTAGTAAATTGAAGCCATTAAGATAAAGCACCTACTTACATAATTCTAAGATAAGATTACTTTTTATTTTATCCCCAAAATAATTATATTATTTTTTAAACTGTTTATGTAGTCTCAGAATGGGCCTCTTTTTCAGATAAATCAGAGTGAATAATATTTAAATTCAATGTCCAGAACTTCAGACATTGAATGTAAAATATAATGCAATCTCGTATTCAGGCCATTTTCATTTAAACCTTTTCGAACATGAAGAAAGCAATTAGGAAGCAGCACAGCAGCACACATTTCAATCGTAATTATTAAAATTCAATGAGGTATTTATCGGCGTTGATAATTTTAGACAGAATTATTTTCTATTAATATTTCTGTAATTGCCTACTTACACTAACCCCCATATTCTAAGTCGTTCCTCCAAAACTTTTTACAAAGTCAAAGTCAAAGATTTTTATTCAAATAGACTTATAGATAAGTGCTTTCGAATCGTCCAATTTTTTTTTTCCTACCAGCCATTCAGGACATCTTTTAACTGATAAGAAGAACGGCCGCAAGAAACTTATCAGCTTTAACAAAAGCAACAACATTTACAAAGGAACATGTCGTTGCCAAACACAAATCTACAATCTTGAAACATATTTAATATAAGAGGAAAATTTTCTTATACTCAGTTATTAGAATATTTTCCTTTTATACAATTACAATAGTCATGTTTTATGTTAGTATCACTTCCATGCATTTTTGTCTTTCAAATAATCTTCTACCTTGTAATAACCTTTGCTTAAGAGCGTTTTTTTAACATGTATTTTAAATTTATGCAAAGGCAGCTCAATCACTTGTTGTGGAACTTTATTAAAAAAGGCTATGCCTTTCCCCAAAAACGAGCGACTGCATTTTTCAAGTCGAAATCTTGGAACGGCAAGCTTATTCTTGTTTCTAGTATTAAAATTATGAACATCGCTATGCTTAATAAATAAATCGTGATGTTTCCTTACATATACTATATTATCATAAATGTATTGTCCCGCCAAAGTTAGTATATTAATCTCTTTAAACAATTCTTTAAGAGAATCTCTCTGTCGAAGGTTGTAAATGGCGCGCACAGCTCGTTTTTGAAGTATAAAAACATTTTCTATATTGGCTGCTGAGCCCCACAACAACAGGCCATAGGACATTACACTATGAAAATAACTAAAGTAAACTAGTCTTGCCGTTTCAATATCAGTTAGGAGCCTTATTTTCCTTATTGCGAAAGCCGCAGAACTAAGTCTACTGGACAAGGTTTCAATATGTGGATCCCATTGTAGTTTTGAATCTAATGTAATACCAAGAAATTTAGTACTCTCAACTAACTCTACTACATCCCCATTCAAATTGATGTGCATGTCGACCTGCCCTACATTAGGTAATGTGAATTTAACAAATTTCGTTTTGGTAGGGTTAAGAGACAAATTATTACTGTTGAACCAGTGTGCGACTTGAGAGAGAGCACTATTTACTTCGTCAGAACAATTGTTTCCTCTATCAATTTTAAAAATTAAAGATGTATCATCTGCAAATAGTACTGTCTCACATAAATTACTCGCGTAGTTAGGGAGATCGTTAATATATATTAAGAACAGCAGAGGGCCCAATATTGAACCTTGGGGCACGCCCATAATAATGGGGGCTCCAGTAGAAGCAGTATTATTTACAATTACTTTTTGATATCTATTGTGCAAGTATGACTGCAAAAGGCTAACTGATTTTTTAGAGACACCATAATGTTCTAGCTTCTTTAAAAGTGTAACGTGATCAACGCAATCGAAAGCTTTAGACAGGTCACAAAATATACCAATTACGTCTTGCTTGCCCTCCCAAGCCTCAAAAATATGTTTGAGGAGTGCTATTCCAGCATCTGTAGTATTTTTACCTTTAGAAAAGCCGAACTGATTATTATGAAGGATTTGATTTACTGTTAAATAGTCTAATAATTGAGAGTATATAATTTTTTCAAAAATTTTACTAAGTGCCGGTAAGACTGATATCGGCCTAAAATTTGTGGGGTCACTTTTGTCACCTGATTTAAAAAGAGGAATAAGCTTACTATATTTCATTAAATCGGGAAAAGTACCTTCATCTATGCATTGATTAAAAATGAAAGCTAAATATGGAGCTATTATTTCAATTATAGATTTAATAACGCTGGTTGATATGCCCCATAAATCTTCAGTCTTTTTAATATTTATAGACTTGAAAGCTTTTAAAATGTCTTCACTATTAATATGCTTAAAATTGAAAACTTTATAACACTTATCAACACATGACTCTAAGAGGGCAGCAGCAACGTTTGGACAGGAATTTAAATTACTGGTAGTTTCTAAGGGTACCCGAGAGAAGAAATCTTCAAAAACACGGGCAACCTCAACGTCAGATTCAATTAATTTATTATCTACTTTAAGGGAGAAGGAGTTTACATTATATTTAGTTTTCCCAGTTGTTTGGTTAATAATATTCCAAGTAGCCTTTATTTTATTATCCGCTAATTTTATTTTATTTGAAAAGAACATCGCCTTAGCAGCTACACATACATTTCTAAACATTTGAGAATACTTCCTGACATATTCAATAAAATTTGGGTCACAGGAAGTATGCTTTGACGCATAAAGGTCATATAGTTTCCTTCTACTTGTATAAATTCCCGGTGTGGCCCAATCACTAAACTTTACTTTATCCGAATTACCATTGATCACTTTTTTCTTAAACGTTTTACTAAATTCGCCTTCAACCACATGAAATAAATCATTATAAAGGTAATTAGATTCCATAATGGGAACTGGTAAAGACTCAATTTTATTAATCACATTGTTTCTAAATACATCTATGCCCTTTTTAGTTATTGGCCTACATACAATTTTCCGCTTAGGACAGACATGATGGTGCTCTATAGAGGCTAGTTGTCCACTATGGTCAGATTTAAAAACATTAACAGATGTGGGTGTTATTCGTGTAGGCTCATTAAAGGTATGTGATAAATTATACGATTTAAATAAATTTAAAAATCTGCTTGAGAGCTTTGACAACTTTGGGTCTAAAATGTCAACATTAAAATCCCCACATATGACAACCTTTTTATTACTTTTACTAGTTATTCTTAAAACTTCCTCCATAGTGGACTCAAACTCTAGGTAATTACTCTGAGGGGGTCTATAAACACATATTACAATTATTTGGTCTAGTTCCACACAAGACAATTCAATTATTCGTTCAATTGAGAGGGATATTATATCTTTGCGCTCTTTGTATTGAAAATTATTATGTAAAATTATAAGAGACCCTCCTCTAATAACAGATTGCCTACTAAATGAACTTACAATACTATAATTATCGATATTTAAAATTAATTCGTGACATTTTAACCAATGCTCAGTGATACACAACACATCAACATTTTCACAGTTTATAAATAAACTAACTTCTAGATCTTTATCAGAAAAGCCTTGTATATTTTGGTGTACAACTCTTAAACAATTAGGCTTTCCTGTTGTCAACACTGGGCTAGAGGGCGCCGGAGGGAGACAGATGGCGCTGCCGTCAAGTAAACAGAGAGCTCCGTATTTTTATCGTAAAAAAAATAGTAAATCATCGTTTGAAGTTTATATCTTAAGTTAAAAGTGAAAAGTGTTTCCTAAATATAACGGATAAATGTTATCTTCGGAAATAACCATTAATTAACAACGAACTAACAGTGAAAAGTGGCAGTGAAAAATTTGCTTTAATAAAGTATAGAAACCAACAAATAACAATACCTAATTTAATGAAATGAACTACAAATCAATAAAACATCAAAACAATAATATTAAAGGTGATCTAAAGTGTTTATTTCTCTAAAAAACGATTATAACGAACGGTTAATATTATTTAAATGTGGAATCGTGTACGGCATTATTGACCTTATATGCGCACTGCTAAAGCCGATTTCTTTGTGCAGACAGTGATTGTGAACAGTGAAGTGTCAAACAGCTGTGACTCAACCGACTTTGTTGATTTACGAAACGAACACTTGCGGCAGTTGCCGATTAAGCACGACATCGACGTAGCGGATACTAGTACATAATTTTGTCACTGCTTCAAGCGTCTGTATACCACAGTGACATCGGGTCGGAACTGTTGATTGCAGCGGTCCGAGTTCGGGCCTATGAGGTCCATACTTCGATTGGTTTTCTTTTAAACATTTTTTGGACAATTTTTTTTTTTAAGAAAGAACCTTTTATTTATTTTTTTAATTTTCTTTTTTTTTATATATATTAATCATGTCATCTCCATATCAGTTAGGTACGAAAACAAACAAAATGACCAAAAAGTGCAACGTTTGCAAAAAAGCAATTTATAAACATGAGTTTGTTATATGCTGCAGCTGTAAAATAACTTTTGACTTGAATTGTGGAAACGTTGCAGAGAAACGTTTTCGTCTGATGACATCTGAAAATAAACAAAATTGGAAATGCGACAATTGCATAAGGAAAAAGAATTGTGAAAATCAAATAGGCAAAAAGACAAGCACACCTATATCGCTAGACAGAATCTTACGTCAACAGAATACTGCTCTAAATATCTCATTGGAAGATAACGTAACCAGAAGGAAACCAAAACGTTTTCCAGGTAATACATCATCCGGATCAAGCTCAATTAATCAATGTGACCAGGATAACTCCTTCTTGTCTATTAACACTCAAACTACGGCGAGAAGTTTACCAGACTTATCAACCGGTTATGATGAAGAAATAAATTCATTAAATGAGATCATAAAGGATTTAAATATAAAATTAGAAAGTGCTCACTCAGAAATTGACAACCTAAACTTAGCAAACAATAAATTAATAAACCAAATTCAAGAAAAGGACAAGAAAATAAAAACATTAACAGAAATTTGTCTCCCGAGCGCCAAGAAAAAAAAACGGAACACAAACGACTCCTCGAAAATTATACAAAATAAGTCTTATGAAAGTTTAACGGAAAATAGCGAGAAAAACCCCGATAATAAGTTAGGAGAAACTAAATATGATGAATTTATAAGTGAATCAACTGATGAGACACAAAGAGAAGACTTGAACATTAAAAAAAAAAATCTTCCCTCCAAGAAGAAACTCCTGATTTACGGTTCACAGCAATGCGTAGGCCTAGCTGCATTAATATCAAAATCTCGACTAGAAAGAAACTATGAAGACTATGAAGTAAGCGCAGTGACGAAACCTTTTGCAACGACTGACGAAATTCTCCAATCAATAAAGTCTGAAGACCTAAATAAAGATTCTAAGCTTGTACTGTGTATTGGAGAAAATGATAATAATTGTCTTAAAACCACCTCTGAATTATATTCTATTTTAAAAAAGTTACAAAATTATAGTGTTATAGTGATAGGAGTTTTGAACAATTGCTATCTAAATGAGAAAATGTTAAATTATAATATTAAAATGACATGCGACTGTTTTGAAAATTGTTATTTCATACAATTTGAGAGAACTCTGAATTATTCATCAAATATTGATAAATTGATAAAAATTGGCAATAGATTAAATACTCTTGTAGACACGCTTGACTATGAAAATAAATATCTACTCACAAAAAGAAACAGAAATTCTTATAATTATACGAGAGAACATTTACGCAAATCAAATATTAATGTTAAGAAAAATAGTGAGAAAGATCCCACAACGAAGATAGTTCAGAAACATATTCACGACTATTTCCCATTATTGCGGGGGTCTACAGACACCAAAGACATTCACAGCAAGAAGAATCTTTTTCGTCCATGAAACACATGCGTTGACTGTATTTCATCAAAATATTGCGGGTTTACTGAGCAAAAAAGAATTACTAGAACTGACTCTTGATGAATTTAAAAATACCAAAACGGATATAAACATATTGTGTTTTTCGGAAACGTTTATTAAATCTGGTAGTGAAAACAATATTAATATCCCAACGTATAAATTAGCTGCTAGCTATTCTAGGAAACATGAAAAAAGGGGAGGGGTCAGTATACTCTGTAAAAAATATTTAGAAGTAAAAGAATTAAGATTTCTACAAGAACTAGCTAGTGATTACAATTTTGAAACCTGTGGCGTTGAACTTGTATCTCATAAATGTATAATTATATGCTTATATCGTATACCTAAATCAAAACCAGAATATTTTTTAAATAAATTAGAACAATTATTTAAAAAACTTAGATATAAAACAAAACACAAAGTTATTATTCTTGGAGACTTTAATATCGACACACTGAAACCAACCAAACATTCCAACGAATTAAACAGAATTGCTGAAATCTATAATTTCAAACTTCATATTACCGAAGCTACGCGTAAAAATGCATGTATAGATCACATTATGAGCAATATACCTGATGCTAAAGGAAAACTACATCATGTTGGCTTGTCTGACCACAACACAGCGCAATCTCTAACTTTTGAAGTTCAAAAAGTCGAGAGACCACCAGAGGTGTGGTTTGAATTCAAGAGAGATTATAACAGAGAAAATGTCCAAAAATTCTTGTCGTGTCTACAAGCTCTGTCTTGGTCGGAAGTTATAAGAGAAACAAATTTAAATATTGCATTTAAAGCATTCCACGATGATTTTAAACATTTTTACGACCTCTGTTTTCCATTTAAAAAGATAAAACACGCAGCGAAAGCCTATAAGCCACCATGGTTTACTGTTGGCTTAAAAAAAGCTACAGTGGTCAAAAGAAATCTACGCTTTCTTTATTATAAACGTCCGTCTTATGAAAACAAAAACAAGTATAATAATTATAATAAAGTGTTAAAGAAATGTATATCTAGGTCCCAAAAAATAACTAATTCCAAATACATTACCAATTCCACAAATAAAATGAAAGCTTCTTGGGACATAATTAATAATAAAATAGGACAAACAAATACACATAAGACTATACAAGCTTTAAAAAACATGACCGAAGAAATTAATAATCCTATTGACATTGCCAATTATTTTAATGAATATTTTATAAATCTGACGCATAATAATAATTTTGACATTGACAAATCAATTCTGAATAAAATTAAACCTAATAATTCAAGTATATTTCTATATCCTATTGACATAAATGAAACAAAGAAAATTATAAGCTCACTAAATTTAACAAACTCTACTGGTTTTGATGGTATAGCAACAAAAATCATTAAGCTCGTCAAAGACGATATAGCACAAGTGTTATGCCATCTCATAAATTTGTCGCTTGCCTCTAGCACATTTCCAGAAATCCTAAAAACTTCCGTAGTCAAACCATTGTTTAAAAAAGGCGATAAAAGTACTCCTAGCAATTACAGGCCCATATCTTTAACACCAATCTGCTCGAAGATTTTCGAGAAGGCGATGCTGGCAAGGTTGATAGGTTTTATTGAAAAACACAATATCATAAAATGCGAACAAAATGGGTTTCAGAAAGGCAAATCAACTACTCTTGCTGCCTTTTCACTTGTAGATAAAGTTGTTAAACATATTGATACACGAACGCCAATAACAGCAGTCTTTTTCGATATGAGTAAGGCTTTCGATTTTGTTTCGCATGATCTGCCTTATAGTAATTGTAGACGTCCGAATAAATTAATACTCCCAGCGATGCGAACAGCCCTGGGTTCTTGGAATAGTCATTCGATTCGAATAAATTGCCAAATGATATTAAAATACTTAATATGAACCAATTTAAAAATACACTTAAAAAGTGGCTAATTCAAAATTGTTTTTATAATCTCAATGAGTTTTTTGACTACAAAATGAAATCTGTATATTAATGTACTATTGTAAATCGACATTGTTAATAATTTTATATGAATCACTATCTATTTAACTTAATATGACATTGCCATGATTACAACTTACAGATGATGATACTAGTATTTTTTAGATTTTAGATTTTTATTTATGATTTGTTATTAAGTATATCCATATTGAATTTCATTGAATTGATTGTGACATTACGTATTAATTACTATTCTAAGACAACATTATGGATCATTTTAAAAGTTGTAAATTCAAATAATTTAATTTTTGCATGCCCAAGCTGGGTGAATGTGCCCGTCACTTTTTACGAGTTTATGATCATGTTATGTACCACATTCCTGCGAATAAAAATATTCTATTCTATTCTATTCTATCCTCTGTTGTCTCTAATGGTAATTTAAATTAACCAAGTCAGTATTGGGATTCAATAGAATCAAATTACTTGGAAAAGATTCCAAGTAACTCACACACACACCACTACACTCACACACACACACTCCACTCAACCTCGTCGTGGGTAAAAATGGTAGTGTGGGCTAGGGCTAACACGGAGTGGCTACGTACTCTTTGGCTCCTCCAGGTCCTTACGGAGTTATGACTTAGAATACCGATTTCGAGGAGTATTTCGAAGAGGTTTTCGATGAAGTTTCGTTAAGTCGCGGACGAGTAAGTTTTGGTGGAACGACTTAGAATATGGGTGTAAGTAAATCAGTAAGTACTTGCAAAAATGGCTTGATTGATTTTGATTTCAAAGAAAATGTAGTACTTCAAAACTTTTAATGCAATGTTTGAATAAAGAATTATTTACGCCTTACCGCTAGATGGGTGACCAAACATTTATTATCTGGATAAAAGATTCTCTTTATTCATCCATAAGCATGAGCTCAAGTAGATAGGACTTTGGAAACCGACCGATGATGAAGAATTTTATAAATTTTTTGTGGTGTTTTTAATACTCACTCCATTGGTTTCAATAAAATCTCTAACATTTATTATAAAGACTTTTCTTTTGATCCTATTAGACTCCAGACGGTTTAATTAAAATGCTTAATTACTCAATTTTAATATAAACTCTTCCAATTAAACTGATCTGAAGAGGCACAGAGCCAAATAAGCGGATTTAGAAGGGCACAGAGTCAAACCACCACAAATTATTGATGTCAGATGATGTTAATTTAAATAAAAAACGACCAAGTGCAAGTCGAACTCGCACATGAAGGGTTTCGTCTCTCACCCAAGGTTGCCTGGAAGAGATTGCTACGTAGCAATAAGGCCGCCTATTGTGTGTTCCTCTTTTTTGTCATTTTCTCTGTATGCGTTTGTTTTTGTATCGTGTGCAATAAAGTTTCTATTATTATTATTGCCAAAATGCGACTATAATTTTTCGTCTGCAAAAATAACTTTGTTTTTCATAGTGTTTGTATGATGACAAAGTTATACTTGGAAAATGTGCTAAGTATAGCTCTGAAACTATTAAATTTATTTCATTCAAACCAATTTTCGTTGAAAGTTTGTATAAAGATCTACATCATATATATATTTTTTTATTTTTCACTTTCTTATTTTAAATGTTAGAGGGGGGGGGGGGGGGGGGGGGGAGGGGACATACATTTTTTCACTTTGGAAATGTATAACTTTAAAACGGTTGACTTTGAGAAAAAACTGTTTTAGAAGCCTCAATGTAATTTTTAAAGATCTATCTAATGATATATGAGGTTTGATAAAAAAAAAAAACAGTAACAGTTCCATGTATGGGGAGTCCCCCCTTAATTCATATATTTTTCATTTTTGTGTAAAAACCGTAAAGCGGTTTACAGAATACATCTACCTACCAAGTTTTAACTGTGTAATCCTCATAGTTTTGGAATAAAGTGGCTGTGACATACATCGATTTGGCCGAATCTATAAGGGTTTCGTTTTTTGTCTTTAGGCTACGAAACCCTAAAAATTATATATTAAACGAACTCTTCTAATGGAATAATTAACTAAGAATATAAGGGCACTTGAACCTAGCTCCATTGGGAAATTTAAGAATTCCCTAAATAACTTTGGAGTAGTCTTTAGAGCTTTAATTAAAACAAAGCGAGTCTAATTTTATATAAAGAAAAAAGGCACCAATCTGACGCTTACGTTTTGCTTAATAAGCTTATGTAGGTATTATAAAAATATAGGCCATGACTTTCCTAAATTCTTTGTCTTAACGTACTTCAAAAAGATTCTTTCGTTTTTATTGTAACGTAGGTACCGTCAAAGTTAGCCGGTGTTCAGTTGCATGCAACGCAACTTGGAACAACTAAAGTTTTCGATCGCTTATTTGCATTGCAAAAATACTATAATCCGCCAACGGATCAAATGGTATTGCTATATCGATACAAAAATCGATTGGATAGTAATGCATTGTATCGATCCGTCTTTGTATCGGATCGGACGAATAATGACCATCCAATTATAACTTTTTAATTTTGCATTTTACAAAGCTAATTTTGCATTTTACAATGCTAATTTTGCATTTTACAATGCAACTAGTCTCATGTCGCCCTGACGGGGCGACATGAGACTAGTTGCTTTTTTCTAGTATATTTTCTTGTTTAATATTTATCACATAAAATTACCATCCAATTTTTATATGTCACATTATTTTGGAAATAAAACTTTTGCAAGTAACTCTTTTATAATAATATTTGGCAGCACAACGACACTCTAATAATTGATTTATAGATTTCATTTCATTTCATAGCGAAAACCTACACATTTACATTCCGAATAGTTAATTTAATATCAACCAATTTGTGTAATATAACTTTTTGAATGTCAATTGAACAAACGATTATTTGGTTACGTCACTTTTTTCACTTTGTCAGTAAGTGGGCACACAGCTGTCATTTTATTGCATCTATACACCGGGCATAATTAGATACGAGTCCGAGTTTAAGTACTTTTAGCATGCAGTAGGAAGGTAGGTTATACTCATAAATATCAATGTTTGCTTCTAGGGCCTATTTCATAAAAGTTACTGATATTATTAGCTAATTTTATTATAACTATTAAAATAATATTAAAAAAAAAATCTGTATCATAAACTTTCGAAGACGCTAATAATATGGGTTCTTTGACGTTACTAATATTATTAGATTACCATAGACATTTATAATTTTTATTCAATATGTGAATAAGTCATTGGAAAATAAAATAAATAAATGTATCAATTAAATCGTTGAAAAGAGTTTCATTTATTAAAGTAAATGATCACTGTCGGTCTTTTACAGACTGCACTTCGGAGAGTGTGCTCAGGAGCTGCATGAGCTCATACCGCCATCCTCCTTCTTCCATCGGACATCCATTGGTGGATATTCCTAAATTTCGCACAAAGCGCTACTCAATTTTTTTTTAAACTGCGCACAGCAAAGTAGTGGAACTCCCGCCCTGCGTCTGTGTTTCCGAGTACTTATAACCCATCCATCGTCAAAGCAAGACTAAATATGCATCTTCTGGGTTAGCTCGATCCATCGTGGATCTTGTCTTAGGGCTTGATTGTGTTCAAGAGCAAAGCCATTAATAGTAAAAAAAAAAAAATGTGTTATTAAAACTTATCTGTTAGTTAACCTATCCTAAAAAAATCACAACATGGTTTATTGCGTCTGAGGTTCTTATAGTTATAAAATATTGAATAAAACGAATAATTTTCTTTAGGCATAAACTTTATTAGGCAAAGTTATTTTAAGAAGCATAAATAAAACCCAATTTTTTTGGCAAATATCACTAGCCACTATTAAAATCCATAATGATCTTTTGTCATAAAATTCTCTAGTTTCTTAATCTCAAATTCTGTACTTAGGTGCATAATTTAAGTGACGAAAACGATTTGCTGGCAAAACCGACACCATTTAGTCTTGTATGCCCTACCCCTAGAGTGCAATTTAGGGCCGCGAATGCGTGGAGTGGCACCAGAGCCCCGCAGTGCCGGAGCCGTGACAGAAGCAATGTATGTATTTTGATAGAATCAGGCGTTGCTCCATGTGTGGGCAAAACACGTGTAGAGTAGTCGGTGAAGGTGTAAGGTGCGTCACTGTTTTTCATTTGCATTTATTTGCGGGCGGGCGGGCGGTGCTTCTTGCATGTGTTTTTCTTGCGGAATAAAGCTACACACTCTTCGCTTTCTACATTTATATCTGCATGCGGTAAAAACATTATTGATTGTGCCTAACAATAATTATACTCAATTCTGCCACACAATATTAAGCTTTTTCAAATTCTGCTTCATGATTATTATGCGTAATGATGAATAGTACAATCGACATTTTTATACATTCTTTACCGGAGGACATAAAACATGCACAATCCTTAGATAGCTTTAAACGGCTCGTCAAAAATCACTACCACCATATCATAGAGCTTCATACTTTGTCCGTTCGTTACATAGTATTATATAATGATTTAATGGTATTTATTATTTAAGTATGTTGATTTAAACTATATATACCTATTATGTTGTATATTTATGGCGTTTATGCAATATTAAGCGTAAATATTCTGTATGTAGAACACCATAAACTACCCAATTCTACTCAGGTTTTAATCCAGCTGAACTTTTTGTTTGGTTTTTAGCGATAAGGCCGCCAATTGTTCTTCTTAAAAAAATACTTTTGTAAACTATCATGGTGTACAATAAAGAATATTTTATCTTTTATCTTTATCTTAGAGTCATCCTGCCTCCTTAGTAACTTACACATAAAATAAGTTTCTATTTATAGAGCTTTTTAATTAGCATAATGTAATATAATTATTATGTGTTTTCAATATTATAAGTTTTAAGTATTATAGTAAGTGTTTATTATATGAAAAGATCTTTTATCAAATTTTAATGTTCATTATACGTTTTAAAATTATATATTTTGAATTTATGTTATTCGTTGATAATACGAAATCAAAGATATATGAAATGATTTGATGTAATCTGTTGTTATATTTTGTAAGTATTATTCGACATTTTATTATATCATATATTACACACCCCGCCCCAAGATACAATACATTAACCAACGAGTGACTGCACAAGAGCCTAATACACCTGCTTTAAAGCTTTAAAATCTAGCACATGCCGTCGCTTTTTTAAAACATAAAGACGTTTTCTAATGCGCCCACACATTAAATCAATGTAATTCTTGCATGAGCAATCAGATGGTTCCGGGCAGATGTGCGTCACTATTTATTGTTATTGCACCGGTCAGAATATGTCATGAACTTTGGTTTCTGTGCATTGAGCGTTAATTCGTTATTTTTAAGCTATTCGGATGCTATGATAAGCCCGCTGGAGCAGAAGAAATTACATTCTCCCAGTTATCGACAGAGAAAAGTGAAGGAGTGTCAAAGTGATAGCCTTCCCACTTGAAAGTTTCAGGTCGCAGATATCGAGTTAAAGCAATTCGATTTCGTAAAATACTACCCTTCTTACGTAAAAATATTTTCAATTCACAAACTGAATCGTTAAAATATTGACGAAATTCTATTCCAAAGTGAATTCGGTGTAAACCACCGTTGGAAATAAGAGATTCTAATTAATATCTGTATCAGTTTGGTTGAGAAAGCTTTGTGAACTCGCAGGAAGCTTTGAAGTTCACCAAAGAAAAGATTTATTGCCTCGTTACGTTAATAAGCCAGTCTTGAAAGGAAATACTTTTCGTAAAAATTAAACCAACTTTGGAATACGAAAAATTTCAAATGTTACCTAGAAAGATAGTAGTTACTTATACCCCAAATGAATATTCGACGACCTGTTTGGCGCAGGGGTACTAAATCCACCTTCTGCACCAGAGGTCCCGGGTTCGATCTCCGGACAAGACAAATATTTGTGAGCATGAACATATCTATTTGTCTTGGTCTGGGGGTTTAATATGTATATTATTTATGTATTAAAAAAAGTATATACGCATGTTTATCCGTTATCTAGTAATCATCACACAAGTTCTTCATGAAACTTAACGTGGACTAGATAATTGGTGTGATTGTATACAATTATTTATTTATGGTTTATCCTTACTTTTTTTTAATGAATGACGGGGAGACTCTTAGCCTTCATCAGACATGATGTTAAGTATGATGTTTATAATCAACCACCTTTACAAGCTTGGTGATTACTGCGAATTTTCGTATTTGGGGAAAGCTAACATGCCTAAGTGGTTAAGTGTTCCCAGGTCTGAGCTTGTAATGGCGAAAATGATTTATATAATCAGCTATTGCTGTAAAATGTGAACAATTTTTCCTGTGATGATGTCTCATGAAAAATTAACTAAAATACTACGACGCAATTCTCTTTGAAGTCGACAGATAAAGTGATAAAAACGCAAATGTTTTGAATTAGTTTAAATCTTGTAAAAAAAATGTTTATTAGAAAAAAACAGCAAGCCTTTAAGTTTTTTTATTAATTTAGACCAGCACTGTGATAAATATTATAATAAATTATACCTCGATAATGTACACAGTGATTGCAAAATCACAAATAACAGAAGTGTAGCATTTTTTATACTTACCTACTTGTGTATGGACCGTGGATTGCTTATTGTTTTTCTAAAGTCTACGTTAAAATAAAAACTCATTTCAATAATTTTATTTATTAATGTTATTCACATTCAAGCTCTTACAGATACTTACATCTTAAATCATTGGATATGAATATTTAATTTCACATAAAAATGTAGAAGTCTAAATATTTACAGCTCCATTTTTCTGTAAATTATTTACATCAATTATGATACGTATACAAGTTACTATCTATTCTCTTATGATTATGGAATTTATTTACAACGTAAAATATTTTGAAAATAATTACGTATTTTTAATTATTCTAGTCTAAAGTGCCCGCAAATTTGTCCGCATTGATTATTTCGTTCTGCATAGAAAACTCTTTACTCCGGTATTTCACCCCTTCACTCATTTTTTTTTTTATAAAGATGATTGTGAACCTTCTCCATGGACAAATCTATCTCTTCTTACCCCCATATTCTAAGTCGTTCCTCCAAAACTTTTTACACTCCACTCAACCTCGTCGTGGGTAAAAATGGTAGTGTGCGCTAGGCCTAACACGGAGTGGCTACGTACTCTTTGGCTCCTCCAGGTTCTTACGGAGTTATGACTTAAAATACCGATTTCGTGGATTATTTCGAAGAGGTTTTCAATGAGGTTTCGTTAAGTCGACGACGAGTAAGTTTTGGAGGAACGACTTAGAATATGGGTGTTAGAATCGTCATCTTTCTAACCATACTTTTTAGAAATTTAAGGGTCAATTCATACTTACGCAGAGTAGAAGCGCATCGAAGCGTCAATCTGATACTTAACACATAGCAAATGCACCCTTATCTCCAAAACGTTACGCTCCTAATATTTTTTCAGATAAAACGTTAATTCATCGCGCCGAGCTCAGCCGCGCGAATTCCGTAGAATGCGCGCATATTCGCGGGTCCTCATTTTATCTCAGAAGTAATAATGTGCATTACGTTTTGGAGATAACGGTGAAGTTGCTATGTTAAGTTTCAGATTGAGACGCTGCAATGCGCTCGTCTTTGCGCTAGTATGAATTGACCCCAAGTGAAATCTCTAATACCGTCAAAATGTTTTATTCTCAACGATCTTGAACAATCCTATAATGTCGAAGATTGTTTTCAGTTTTTTTATTACAGATTTTTGGGTCCAGAAATGTTGAGAGTTGCCTCCCAGGTTTGGAAAGGTGTCAGACAAACAGATTTTGGCATCGATATTAGTAAAGTAAGTTTTACTTATGTAATACTCGTAAGTCCAGTTTCTTAATACTAAACTAAGATTTCGTTACACAAAATCTGAAACCGACAGATGACTAACAATATGTTGTTATTCATTGTGTTAATTTTTTTATCTTGATCTGTGTTTTCATGATTGCGAGAGATAAGATAAAAAGAGTTAAAAATCTTTCAAACAACGGTTAAAAAGGAAAATTAAAAAAAAATATATGTGACTGTTTGAATGATTAAAGAATACTAACTTAATTATAGGTCTGTATTCAGTAAGATGAACAGGAAATTGATAATATTAAAAATAAAAATGCTTTTGCTTGTATTACAAAGGTCTTAACAGGATATTATATTGTTACTAAATTGTGCGCAAAGTTCAGAGTACAATACAAAACAGTAAGTAATTTGAATTTAATTCATGCATGGCTCATTGGAGCCCGTGGCGCAGTAGTTCGCGCGCTCGGCCTGCGATTGTTGAGGTTAAGCAACTTTCGCAATGGTCGGTCACGGGATGGGTGACCAAAAATTTACTATCTCGAGCTCCTCCGTGCTTCGGAAGGCACGTTAAGCCGTTGGTCCCGGCTGCGTTAGCAGTCGTTGAAACCCACCAATCCGCATTGGGCCCGCGTGGTGGGTCATAGCCCGTTCTCCTTATCCACCCATAAGGAAGGCCAGTGCCCCAGCAGTGGGGACATTAGAAATGGCGGATAACGATGAAGATGACTCATTATGTATGTTAATAATAATAAGGTCATGAAATAGGGTCAAATTTAGGATCTTTTTGATCCAGACAATCCTCTAAAATATAACACACAATTTAATTAAAATCCTGTTCAGTTATTATTTACTATACTTACTTAATACTAATTACGTTACAGTTATTAAATAATTTAAATAAAATCTACCATTTGATTAAATCGAATGGGTACGTTTTGTTTGGTCCACTACAAATTAAAGTTTAAAACAGCACATCTTAACCCACTTATTACGGAAACTACAACATGGACTGGTAATAATATTTTTTCAAATAGAATCATTTTAGATTTCTTAAGTAAGTATATATATTTTTATTTCATTATTTTGTATGGAAATTTGACGTGTACGCATGAAAACAAATGCAACTCATTTGAGTATTTCAAAATTCGAATATTAACGGAACAGTCATTGGTTTAGCCAATCAGCTCAAGCGTAGAGGTCTTGCGGGGTGCGCGGGGGGCGCTGGGAGCGCGTATCGCGTCATATCCACGTCCGCTCGACGCCGGGGTGCGCGTCAGTCGAGCCGCACTCGTTGTGCGAGCCGGACGCGCGGCGCCGGTGTCAGGCGCTACTTACCAACGTGTTGTTACACGTGCTGTGCATCGAAATACGAATCGTGCCTGCAATAAAACAACCTCATCATATTACGGTTTAAAATAGTATTAGTACCAATACCCGGTCATAAACGGTAATCGCACAATGCATGTGAGTAAGCGGGCGGACAAGGTACAGATGGTGCTAACATTCACAAACGGTTAGAATACTACCGAAAGATGACCAGCCTAACTACAGACTTCTGTGAAAGCCAATTCAGACAATGTTACCATACTAAAAGTTATTACCAATCGAATCTTTCTCCGTTATTCTGCTATTTGTGAATTTTACTTGTGTGCAGCAAGTGGGGGGATCCGGGCGGATTTTTGGAAGATTTTGTCGTTTTTGTGGTCATCTTGAATAGACCTACGGAGAAGAATATAACTCTTTAAAACTTTATTATAACCTTATAAACGAGATAATCTATTAGTTGATTAATCGCGCCCCTTTATTTGTTGTTTAGCGAATGGTAACATTCTTTAGTTTTCTTCAATCTTTGATTGATATCATATCAAAAAACTACATCCCTCCTCGTGTAAAAGCTACCTATGTGACATTAGCGAAGGTAGCAAAATTGGTTTTCATATCTTTGACATGGTACAGTGTAAAATTTATTCGTTTTGCTCGGCCAATATGCGTCCTACTCTGGTTCTGGTTAATTCTGGTTCTAATGTTAGTCACCCTGCTGACGTCACCAAAAAGGTCAACTTACTCGTACCATTCTTCCTGCTTGGTGAGAGCGAGCGCATGGATCGGTCGAGCCTGTCGGGGCCGAAGGGCCGATGCCGGTTCATACCGCCGCCGCCGAACGCGCCGCAGCACCAGAAGAACTGCTTGAAGCCACGTCGGAACCTGGCGGGTTGTTAGCTGCTATAGATGTGGATTTGAAACCAAAGAGTACATTTTACAGAGAACCCTAGATCATCATCATAAACCATTTTAATGTCTCCCTTGCTGGGGCAGTGGCCGTCCCTTCAAATGGTCAGAGAGAATTGACCATGGCCACCACGCTGGCTAATGTGGATTGGTTAATTGGTTGGGTTTCAACGACTGCAAATACAATTGGGGCCAACGGCTTAACGTACTTTTCGAAGCACGCAGGCCATCGAGGTATTACGAGTACATTTTGGCCATCTCGATGTCCACCCAACTCGTGTCGGACCAATGTTATAGTTGCAAGGCTACAATAGCAAGTCGAACCATTGATCTACAAACCATTGTACCACCGAGCTCCTCAACCGCATATTTTGTAGTAGTAAATTCAAGCAGACAGTAGAGATCTCCAACCATTTCGAGAACAGTATGTACAATTTTTTATTAGTTATAGATAGAAAACGAAATATTACATGTTTAAAACTTTGGATGAAAAAAAACACAACAATCACATCAGTCAGTCACAATGTCCTAAGAAGCTTCGAAGCGCGGCTTCATTATATTGTATTTATAGCTTATAAAATATTACTTAAGAGTTGTATTCTCTGCTGTGCTCATACACATACTTTCGCAGCTCCTTTTCCTTCCGAATATTGTAAGTGTGTGTAAACAGTCGATTTGAAACGCACGGACTGAATAATTTCTCTCTCCCGTCATAGTCGCTACGCGCCACTACATGCTCTTTAAAAGATGACGACAAAATTAATTAGCTTACTATTGTTTCTTTGAAATTTATTTCCCTAAAACATTTTAACACTAACGAAGATGTATATACCCACACTTTTGAGAGCCTGTATATTAAGTTACAAGTAAGTAACTACAATATGGACACATTTTCCCATTTAAGATTGGGAACAATCGTGCCATAAATCGTCGTTAATGGCATAGCCGTAGTTTTTTTCATTTGTCACTAGCAGGCGGCAAAGCGGTGGTGACAAGTAAAGATGTCGTTAAGGGAGGAAAATTAGTGACTTGTTCATTAAAGGATAGAACATGTTGATATAATTAGGTGTTTAATATGGATATTATGTATGTATTTACAAAAAAAAAAGTATATAAGTATGTTTATCCGTTATCTAGTATCAATAACACAAGTTCCTGGAATTTAGCGTGGGCTAGATAATATGTGTGATGGTATGGAATTTATTTATTATTTATTTATTTTATTTATTTAATTATTATCTGTTATCTATCATTATCATAATGTCCATGGGTATGGTAGAGTCATTTTGATACCTGTATCCATTGTAGAAGATCCAGGTTTGATTTCTGGCTGATTCACTTGACTGTCACTTGTAGGTTTTCATTTTCATTAAACAAGTGTTGTAAATACTTATTTAACTTGATATAATTGAATGTCATGTTTTATGTTGTTATTTTCAACAATAATAGATTGTACATAACGTAACGTAACGTACATATTAGTACCTAAGGTTTATGCTTCAAATAACTGTTGACAATTTCTAATGATATTATAGTTAGGTGCTTATAATAGATACTACTTACGTATGATAAATTTTAAATGCACAAGTATTGGAAAAAATCACACAAGTGAATTCTCAGATGGGGTCGAGACATATTCTCACTTGTAGCCAAGTTGTTTTTTTTCCAATATTTTTCTATTTAAAATTTATCATAAATATAAAAATAGCATTAAAAATGCAAAAAAGATCTATACTACTTAGGTGTTGGTTGTTCAAAAAGTTAATTCTAAATCCCATAATTTAACCCCTTTTACTACGTATTCAGGATGAGGAATCGTCTACTTCTTTCGCTTTCCCTTTACCAAATGGTTATTCATTTGAAATATGTTTAAGATAACACATCCAACAAAGGAAATTGAATAATTTGTGTTCTTAGGGGTCGCGATAAAATATTGTCCCTGACTCCAAAAAGGCGGAATGGCAGACTATGAATTTTAATCTCTTGCAACTCTGGTAAGATATTTTCTTGAATAAAATAACTTTTAGTGGTTGAAATCTAACTATAACTCTATTTATTTTACATAAAAATACTAAGATATTATGTGTTCTTTGGATATCATGATTTTATTGACACTTCTGGGATCTGGGTCATGAGATAGATACCATATTTTTCATTTTGATGTTATCTGAAATAGCGAAAAAAACCAGCTGTTTCATAGAAAAAAATATTTTAACTCTGCTAAAATGTATGAAATAGCCGATTTGTTTTTCGCGATTACAGGGTTGCTTAAATACAAAAAGTTGTTCGTATTGATTTGAGGTTTTGGGTAAACATAAAATAACGTTGTGTAAACGTCCATGACTCAGGTACAAATGCTTCATCATACGAACACCGGGATTCGAACCCAGGACCTCAGAGTAGGCGACACCTCGAACCCGTGTACGTACCACTGTACCACGGAAGTCGTCAAAAAGATGATGGGTGACCGAGTGGAGTAGGTAGAGGAGAAGGACATATTGGCACAGTTATGTCCTTGTTCTTATGGACAATAAGATGATCGTAAGACTTTTAATTTAGAATCAGTTATTATTGATTTGTTTTTTTCTGATATTTAGAATAGAATAAAAAAACATTAATTTGGTACAAAATAAAACATCATAGCTTAAAATAGGCCTCTGCCAAATAACCACTGCAGATGCTTGTAGAGGGTAAAGGCGCAAGACAATATATAAACTTTTAAACAATGTTAAGTTGTTAGTATAAAAAAAAACAACGGGTTGCACTCCGGGAGTGCCAGCAGAAGTGAAAACCGCTTAAACGGATTTAAATTTTGGATGTGCTTGCCAATCATTTACATTAAACCTCAGCAATACAACTCAATAATTGCAGTAAACGCAATTAATACAGTATTGTTATTTCGCTATATCTATTAAACTAGTCTCTACTTACTACGAAATTAATCAACCAAAATTCAATTTCAAGCGCACGTGATCCATTTTCAGAGCATCGATGGTTCGGTCAGACTAATTATGTCCACTAACCCTACAATATATTCTAGAGTAAACTGACTTTATTTATTCACACTTTATTTGGGGTCCAAGCCGGAGGCCATTATTTATTAGTGAACCCTTCACTGATCAATACAAGACACATTATTTATTTTATCTCTAATACAGCGGTTTTTCTATACCTATGTACTATTATATATTCTGTGTCTATACCTAAGCCCAAAAGACAGGCTTAGCCGAAAACTATATAAAATTTTAACAACGCCACACAATCATTTAGCAATGTTAATAATGATATCGACGTATTTCAATAAAATAAATAAATATCTAGGGCATTTTACAACAACACAGTTAGTCCCAAACTAAGCAGATCTTGTACTTTTGTTACATAGTTATAATACATAAGAAACTTAATTTTACATTTATCGGATAAAAATATGTTTGTATTCTGTGGGAATCGAATCCATAATCAGCCGTCTGATTATGATGACATAATCAGCCGTCGAAAAAGTCGTCGTCAAATAAAAAATCGCTTTTGTTCGTACCGCAAAAACATATACGGAATTAAGTATGTAGGTATGTGTAAATTTAAGTATGTGTAAATCTTATCGAATAGTATTATAATATGTAACAGTACAGACTGATCACAACCCATTTTCCGTTACTGACGTTTTTTTTTTCAGTTAGTAAGGCCTTCATTATTGTTCTTGCACTATGAATTTGTTATCATCATTTTAGATTGGTTACGTCTAGTCACATAAATTTAATAAATAATAAGTAAGTATCATATTGCTTTGACATAATCCGTTAGATCTAAGTTTCTCAATCTCAAACTCTTTTTGTAAAATGCCCACTACAAGCATCTAAAAAATTTCAACAGGGTGTCATAGACACAGACAGAGAACCCGTAAACATCATTAAAATTGCAAAATCAGCTTGTGATAGTGATCACGATCCTCAGTAATGTAGGAAGGATCGGGGGGATACTCTTGACGGCATCGCGTTGAGATTGGGTGTGAATGTTTTTTTTCTTTATGAATGACGGGGAGACTCTTAGCCTTTATCATAACTGATGTTAAGTATTGATAAGGCTGAAGATGGGAGCGAGCCTCTCCCGGAATCCTCAGCCACTGAGGAACTGGCTATCTTATCTCGAACTGCCGGAACACAATGCTGAAAACATTGTTGTTATGGCGTCAGGCTTAAATAAGATGGTGGTAGCTAGCCAGGCGGGCTTACAACAAGTCCTACCACCAACCAAACCGAATACAATATGTACCCCCGCTGGGCATCGAACCTGATTTTCGACGTTGATTCTATTTTAATTACCACTAAAATCGATTACTATACTACAAAAATACTTTATTTACTAATGCCAAGTATTATTTTTTGTTTAATTACTAACTTATTTTAAGTCATATTTTCTGACGTTTGACTTTAATTCAATCTCGATCTCAATGCGATCGCGTCTGCGAACATATGATCGCGTCCTTTCTGCCCTCTTGAGTCAAGAGTAAGGGGGCAGAAAGGTAAAACAACTTTTACCCGATTAGATTGAAAACGCGCTTAGTTATTTTCCCTTTAACACATTCCTGTTTATGGGTTTTTTTCTATATGCTACAGCGTATTTCTACAGCGCCCACGAGGGGGCGTTATCTTACACTTTGAGAAAGACTGCGCCAGACGATAGACCCGGAAAGGAGTCATGTCATGTCATCCAAAGTATTAATCAATCAGAAGATTAATACTTTGGATGATGGATGGTCCGCCTGGGGAAAAGAGTGTTATTATTCCTGTCTTAGGATTATGAAAAAAGTTATACAAAGCCTCTTTTTACGGTATTTGAATTAATTAAAAGCATTCCTTGTGAAACGAATTTGAGAGTTGAGATCTCATAATTTATTCTTGAACTTTGATTGAGATTTGAAGATACATTTTGTTTCAAAGATTCCTTTTTAACCGACTTCGAAAGAGGAGGAAGTTCAATGTTCGTCTATATGTATGTTTTTTGTGCATACCCATTTTATCCATCGATTTCTTGAAGACGGCTCGATGGATTGAAATGATTCAAACGTTGTTACATGATTTTAAAACTTTAGGAACGTAGTCACAAAACTTTTAAAAAATGGTACCTACTTGGTCACGTAGGTAGCATTTTTTTAAGTTTTGTGCATTGACCTATATATTACTTGGTTTTGTGACAGTACGTTCCTAAAGTTTAAAATGAGACAATAAAATTGCTTTAATTATTATTTTAAATTGTAAGTTAATAAATAATTTTAAAGTAAGAATACTAAAAAAACATAAAACTATAGCAAAACGGTGAGAAAAACACTTCAAGCATATAAATTCAAACTTTAACAGTTGACTCGTAACCTTGCCATGGTCTACTCACTTGGATTTCATCCAGTAGTATACAATAGGGTTTTACATAGAGTTGCTTATCGCCAGCCAGTAGATCCCCAAGGTATATCTCTTCGATGTAGTCGTGGTTGACGACATCTGAATAATACGAGGTCACCACGAAGTACACGTGGAATGGAAGCCAGCATATCGTGAATATCACCACCACCACGATCATCATCTTCGCCACCTGGAAACTTAAGCGGTTGACTCGTAACCTAGCCATGGTCTACTTACTTGGAATTCATCCAGCAGTATATAATAGGGTTGTACATGGAGTTGCTCATCGCCAGCCAGTAGATCCCGAGGTATATCTCCTGGATGTGGTCGTAGTTGACGACGTCTGGGTAATACGAGGTCACCACGAAGTACACGTGGAATGGAAGCCAGCATACCGCGAATATCACCACCACCACGATCATCATCTTCGCCACCTGGAAACTTAAGCGGTTGACTCGTAACCTAGCCATGGTCTACTTACTTGGAATTCATCCAGCAGTATATAATAGGGTTGTACATGGAGTTGCTCATCGCCAGCCAGTAGATCCCGAGGTATATCTCCTGGATGTGGTCGTAGTTGACGACGTCTGGGTAATACGAGGTCACCACGAAGTACACGTGGAATGGAAGCCAGCATACCGCGAATATCACCACCACCACGATCATCATCTTTACCACCTGGTAAAATTATAGGTTTGCAAGCTCCAAAGCATTTTAAATCAAAACACGATTGTATTCGTGGCACAGTTTCTGTTTCTTATAAATAAAAGGAAGCTCTAAGCGAAATTGGAAGTTACTCATTCCCGTAGACTTTGCTAGTCAGGCTTTGACTTGTTTTAAGATAATTGATGGATTAATAAAAGTCTTGTATCTCGTACATACCGACTAAGTCGACGAGCACAGTCTTGAAAATCTTGGAAATCTTGGCAATTGCAATTTGCAAAACATATTGCAAACAAAACTCGCCATTAAAAAAAAACAATAGGTACGCTTAACAGCACGTACGGTTTTATATTTACATTTGCACTACGACACCTGCCGCTATTACGAGCGTTGTAAACGTGCTCTCAAGGTCAAAGTGTAAATCCGTAGCTGATGTTAACTGTACTTGCAAGAAATACAAAAAATGCCCGGGAAAGCATTTCTCCTTGTGGATTGGTTTAAAAAGAATAGTCTAAGCTAATTTATGATTTTGTAATTTTTGCATTTTTCAATGCTATTTTTATACTTATGGTAAATTTTAAATAGAAAAATATTAGAAAAAATTAACTCGGCCACAAGTGAATTCTCAGACGGGAATCGAACCCGCGACCTTTGGAAATCCGGTCCAATGCTCTAACCGCTGAGCTACCGAGACTTGCGAACCACCGTCGAAATTCTCCAATACTTTTATATTTTTAGTACGCTGTAGGCCAGCGCTGTCACATCAATGCTAGGAATATCCTTGCATTCGAAAGAAACATCTTTTCAGGTGTTTAACGATCGATTAAGATGCAACTGCCAATAATTTATGATTTTGTAATTTTTGCATTTTTCAATGCTACTTTTATACTTATGGTAAATTTTAAATAGAAAAAATATTGGAAAAAATTAACTCGGCCACAAGTGAATTCTCAGACGGGAATCGATTCGATTCGATCGATGTCGATCGTTAAACACCTGAAAAGATGTTTCTTTCGAGTGCAAGGATATTCCTAGCATTGATGTGACAACGCTGGCCTACAGCGTATTAAAAATATAAAAGCTAAGCTAATATTCTCACCCGTCTTTTGCTCTTGACGTTGTCCAGCTGCCTCTGCGTGCACTCCCCGATAGACTGTGAGCCCCAAAGCTCGATGCCCACCCGAGAGTAGGTGTACGACATCGACATTATGGGTAGGAAGTACGTTAGTACCATGAACGCCACGTTGTAGCTGAAACAATATACGTGACTAAGAATCGTCTTCTAGAGTATAACTTAATCACATAAAAATTGATGGAACATATGTGATTAACGTAGTTTAAGGTAATTTTTTAATTTAATTACTCTGCACGTAATAAAACTCTTGACGAGTTTCTTGCTCTTCTTCTCGTTACAAGGTCTCCCGCCGCCCCGCGTAGTTTCTTTGGCATTAACATGTGCTTGTATCAGGCTAGATTCTATAAGTTATAGAGCTAGCGCAGACGACGGATAACGGAGGACTTTTTGTCCGCGACACGTCTTTATTGTTAACCAAATAAGATTGAATTTAGAACGCGTATATCCATAAAAAGTACGCGATAGTCCTTGTTATATATTCAACTTTATGTTATAAGGGCGTGTCGCGGACAAAAAGTCCTCCAATGTCCGTCGTCTGCGCAGGCCCATATTGAGTTTTTTATCTACGCATAACAATAGACAGAAGTTCGTTATGAGAAATACAGAGAAGTAACCGATGAAATTCTCTAATGATAAATCCCTTGTAAAGTAATAAATACAGATTATAACTTTTTAATTTTGCATTTTACAATGCTATTTTTATGTGACAAATATTAAACAAGAAAATATACTAGAAAAAAGCAACTAGTCTCATGTCATGACATGTATATAGTATATATGATAGTATATTTTCTTGTTTAATATTTATCAAACAATACAGATTTTATTTCCAAATTCTAAATTTATTTCGGTTTAAATAATTTTTAGATGCAGTAAGTAGCGCTGATGTCTTCGTTACAATGTAATCGTGCAATGAACGCTTAATAACCTAGTAGATCAAGATACGAAGCACACTGTCATATTTTATTACAAAAAGTAGCGGCTTAAATGTATCTGAAACTTATTGAAGCCGAAAAATCGTTCTTTTTCGTTCGATAATAACTTTATGGGGACTTCGTTTAACGGATCGTTAGCTGCACGTCATAAAAGCAACATTTTTGCTGAGACGTCGATTTTCCTGACTAAATCAAGTTAGCTTTAAACTCACGCTCCAACTTCAAAGCAATGTTAAAGTAATGTTGATTATAGCTAGCTGACCTATACACGGTTACCTACAATATTACTATAACATGGCTCAAAAGTTCGTAGTAAAGCGCTTTAGAAAAACAAAATAGGTACCTATTTTGTGAATTATATTTGTCATAAGAAAGTAACCAAAAGTGTAGAGAAAGTTACCAAATCTACTTTAATCATTTAATTGCAATTATGTAGATTAATATGTTCAACCGAACTTTTATCAAAAAAGTAAGTAGTAGGAACATATAAATTAGGTAATACTTAGCTAATCATCGAATTCAAATCTAGTCAGTGTTTTAAAATAGATTTTGTCAGTCGTCAGGCACAGAAGTACGAATTCAATCGGAGACTAAACTATTGCCGTTGACGTGAAATAGTTTGATATTTCGCTTTGAAATTGACACTATTTGGCGCAACACTCCATTTGTCTGGCAATAGGAACCACGAGGCTGGCAATTTTAATATTCAACCCGGCTTCTGTGCCAATATGAAGGGCAATACACGCTGACATAGTTTTTCATTTCGTTTTCACAAACGAAAACTTTTTGCTCAGAATTGCCTCTGGGATTTTTACGTTTCGTTTTCTTTGGTGTCGCAATTTACATTGTGGTATTTTCCAACCAATGAAGTAACATGTTGTATAAATCTTTCATTCTTCTCTAAAATTTTAACGGGAAATCCTTGTAAGATGTTTGTAACGCAATCACTCGCAAACGGCTGAACGGTTTTAGATGATGCATACAGATAGTTTTCCTGTACATACTTTCCGTTGACTGGTAGAGAATGCCAAAGGGCATTAAGTCCGCTTTTTGGTATATCTGTGCAATAAAAATTAATAAGTAGACCATGATCTGGAGGATAGTCCCTCTCGGACTCTCTCGGAATGAAAAC
Organism: Chrysoteuchia culmella; assembly: GCA_910589605.1. Taxonomy (NCBI): domain Eukaryota; kingdom Metazoa; phylum Arthropoda; class Insecta; order Lepidoptera; family Crambidae; genus Chrysoteuchia; species Chrysoteuchia culmella. Next base: position 4,986,881 of record OU342648.1, read on the forward strand.
CACGTAGATAAAACTGGGTAAAAAAAAAGTAGTTTTTATACTTCTATATCTTTATTTTGTTTTGTTTATAACGGTTCACATATAAAAAGACTCGTGATTATTTTCATGAATAACACTCAATTCGAAGACCTTTCATCTCAAGCCGTCTTTGTCGCTCGCCTTGCCTTAAAAAAATATATAAATTTAAAAACTTAAAATATTCCCCCCTGCTTTCAAAATAAGTTAACCGAAAAGATGGAAACAAGATCAATTATAAAAGGCAAATATAAAAATATTTTGTTCAACATATGTAGTCGGAGGCATGACATTATGAATGTTTCGACTTACTATTAAATTATATGCCTCCGACTGTATGTAATTTGTTGAACAAAATATGTTTATATTTGCTTTTTATAGTTGATCTTGTTTCCATATTTTCAGGTGGTTTGTTTTCGATGCAGGCGGGTTTTTTAGTTTTTTAAATTTATATATTTTTTATTTATATCTTTTAAGTTATTTATTGGTCGTGATACACCTTTTTGAAATCTTAAAGATCAGCCCTTAATTTGATACCCATATTGAAATATTCTAAAAATATATTTTATTTTTCACTTTAAATAATGGCACCTCACAGCCGTCATGTTTTTTTATTTATTTTGATATACCCAGTGTCACTCTCACAGTAAATACGAATCTAAAGACACCTCTCAAGCTAAAATCCATCGAGCCGTTCAGGCCGCAGAGCGTGCCAAACAATTACACAATTATACATACATACTCTCGAAAAACATAACCCTCCTTCTGGCGCAGTCGCGTAAAAAGATAACGTTACACATATAGCGGTTAAGTTTACTTTTAATTTTTGTAATAGGCAATCTAGACGTAACGACTCCATATAAAATACACGAATAAAGACGTCGGCTTAATATAAATAGGTACTCAGTTGTGAATACAGAAAACATTAATTCACATTTGTTCAACAGGGCTGACAACTATAACATTATAATTCCTACTAGCTAGAAAGTTGATGTCGGGGGTTAAAATGGAATGTGAATTTTGATATTGACATTATTTATTTATTGGAAGATTTCTAGTTTTTTTAATTATTATGCAAAAAATAATAATTGAACAACTACCAAAAACAAAACGTTCACGAAATGGATCTGTTCTGACCTAATCTCTTATTAATTAAATATTATCAATACTAGAGAAATAACAAATCTGAGTGTTATTTGTTTTCCTGTGAAATTTATAGGCATATTACGTTTTCAAAAAATATATGTCATCTGAATTACACGCAGCCTTTACAATCGCTACCACGCCGCCGCCCTGTATAATTTAATCAACAGACAACAGTGGAGTCATTATTATATATTTATCATTGTTATACATTTCGGAAGGATAAAAGCCTAAATTACTTAACGATTAAGTACGAGTATAATTATTTTTTGGTGTTTTATTTAGGTAAATAAATACTTCGTAATATAACTGCCAGCCCTGAGTCCACCCTTTCAGTCGTAAGTCAAGGTCACTCATCTGAATTACATGTTAAATTTAAAATCACTTTCACGCCGCATTGCCTTCAATCAACGGACGGCTGTGGAGGCCAGTGAAGAACTAGACATTCTTGAAGAATAAAATGTCTAAAGTAGGTGATACGATAAAAAAAAATGTTTCGTAATTCCATAGCTGCCAACCCTGAGTCCAGTCTTTTAGTCGCTAGTCAAGGTCACTGTCTGAATTACACGCTGCCTTAACCATCACTTCCACGCCACCGCCCAGCCTTCAATCAACATAATTGTGTATCTTTTGTTAATAACTCGAACGGAAGGCGTCTGAGAAGATGGTGTGGAACTAAACTAGACATTTTGGAAGAATAAAAAATAACGCAAACTACTTGATTAATCTGCGTCGGGTATTTTTATTTGGATAAAAATAGGACGTGATGCTGACGAACCTAAGAAAATATTATGTTTTAACGACTGGTATGTTTTTATGACTTTGTTGAACTCACACCTATTTGAATTGCACTAAACTTATGAATCGCTTAGGAGACATATGTACATAATAAAAATAGCTTAAGCCTTAGGCGCTCGATATTGGGTCCGTAAGTTTAAGAAAAGCCTTAATGGATTTAAGAACGTCCTAAGGTAAAGCAAACAATTTTTAATTAAGATTTAATTAAGAAATAGTCGTAGGCGATTGATAAATTTAGTGCAAATCAGTGTCAGATTAACTAGACAATTTGATTGTTTAAAGGCAAAAAATACAATAACAAATAAATTATGTCAATACATTTATTGATTACTTACATGTACTCCAAATTGGACCTCGTTGTGATGCCATCCGGCCAGTCAGAGAAGCAAACTCGTCTGTAAAAAGAGAAAAAATATTATTTATTATAATTACTTAAATTAAGGGTAATGTGTATCTACATTAATGAGTATGCTGAGGACATAATGTAACAAAAAAAAGAAATAACACTTTTTTTGAGAAGAAGAGAGTATGAGAAGTTATATAGACTGTAGTCAAGTGTAAAGCCTGACGTGCTGTTGATTGTACAATTATGAATTTCTGAGCATTTTCGTAATATAAACTTGAAAAAAACCGGTCAAGAGCGAGTCGGGCTCGCGCACCGAGGGTTCCGTACCATCATATATTGTCCCCATACTTAAACATCGACATAGGTCGAAGTCAGTTTAAGAAAGGAAATAAGTATAAAATCACTTTTTTAAGATTTCTGAAAAAGTATGCTATTTAGAGACATCGTTTTATTTTCCCTGTAATGTTTAGATAAACTTCTATCACATAGAATAATTTCAGATGTTTCTCTATGTAAACTTCGGAGATAAAGGAGGCGGTTTTTTTTTATCAAAAGTTTTTTTTTATGTGCAAGCAGCATTCTTTCATCGCATAGCCCTAAGACATTTGAAATTTAAATCCTTGTTGCAAAAAAAATAGTTGGGCAAACGTCACCTAAAACTATTTTTCATGTCTCATATTCTGAAAGTAACTCATAACTTGCCTAAAATGCGGGTTGAAAGTGATATGTGGCGGCCCTAGGGCTGTAATAAATTTGAAAAAAGAATGGGGGGTGTCATGTCAAATCGATATCTGTAATCTCTTTGGACTTTTATTTACCAAAGGTATGTAGGCAAAGGCACAGAAGCCTATACAGCTTATTTTGCTACATTATAAAATAATTTTGTAACATTTTTCTTATTAAATATTTTTTTAGAATTTTCTGTTTGTTTTTACTTTCCTCATATTCAAAATGAAAAGTAGAGTGTTTAATTCGGGTGTATGGACCCATAACAGTCTCGAACTATCGGCGCCCTCACTTCGTTCGGGCGCCAAAACACTCGACTGTTATGGGTGTCATACAGCCCTTGGTAAACAATCTACTATCAAATTTCAAGTTGATAGCATTATATATATTAGTACTACTGTTCTTGATATATCCAGCTGTGACAGTCGCACCATAAGGGTTAAATTTTACCATTTTGGTACGAAACCCTAAAAACGTATGACGCACGTCGATATTGTCTAACTGGTGTGCGGTGACGTGCATAAGGACGTCTTTACACTGTCAACGTGATATGGCTTTGTAGTTTTATAAATTACTTTAACTCTTAATTATACACGCTTTGAATGTTACTTAAAGACTCGCGCGGGGTCCATACGGACCCCATATACAAAGTTAAAATAAAATTATTTTTCAATAAGAAATCAGATATATTTATTGAAGAATTTTAAAAATCAACTCAAAAACTGATATTTGGTATAAAAAAATGGAATAATTTGACAATAATGTCATAACTTACCTTACTCTTTGGGTGTTTTTTTAGCAATAAACACATAGTTTCATGAAATGGTCCTTGCAGGTGAATTTAACTAAAATTAAATTACGTTCTGGGATAAAAAGAAACAATAAAATAAAAATATCATCAACAAATCTTACGTAACAAAAAATTACGTAAATACTCGCCTGTCTACCTACCTACCTGTATATACTCGGGTTACGCTCGCCACTGTTTTATGACGTGGTTAGTGTTTTAGTGAGCTACTGAGCAAGTGGTTAGCCTACCCTCAAAATTTTAGGAATAACAAACGTATAAAGTTGCGCTGGGGTCCAAACGGACCCCGCGCGAGCAATTAAGGGTTAATATTTTATAAACGGCATCGTCCGCGAGCAAATATTTAGAAACGCGCTAAAAAAGATTTATTCTGATAAAACGAAGACTTTTAAATACTCTTTCTCTCGCTATTACTTCCCAATTCGACGTACTCCGTCTGGCAATTCCAAATAAACAATAGTAATATTGACTGTGATATTATTATCTGAAAATAACAAAAAAAAAAATGATTTACTTATTACATTGAGGCAACAAAAAAAATATTTCTAGATATTATTTTTAGCTTTATGTTCCACAATAAATTGTTGATTTCTATGTTAATTTGTAGGTGTTACGTACAATCGGGGAATTTCCCGGTTGACCAAACCGGGAAATTCCCCGAGTAGATTTTTTTTGGGAAACGATTTGTCGGGAAGTACTTATGTGGAAGAAATAATTTATTATTCAAATGAAATACCTGTTAATGTTCTATTATTTGTGATATAAATGTGACATTACTTTCTTAAATAAAGCTCCGTACGGCGCTTACGGCTCCCCTGGTCAACCGGCAAGTTCCCCTAATGTAAGTATATGGTCTGGTTAGTTATGTAGTCACTTAAAAAACAAGACTCGTATAGTTAATGTGATATCGTTTGTGCAAACGAGAAACTCAAAGAATGATGTAACCAACGATATTATATGTGTGTACTTTAAGCAGACATGTCATACGAGCTCGCATTGTGAAAATTGGGAAGACCCTATATGGGGTCCGAATCAAATTACTATATGATACATATTAAACAAGAAAATATACTAGAAAAAAAGCAGCAGAAACATCTTGTTGTATCACATAAAAATAGCATTGTAAAATGCAAAATTTAAAAGTTATAATTAGATGGCTGTTTCATCTTAATCGATAATCAAACATCTGTAAGATGTTTCTTTCGAATGCGAGGATATTTCTCTCATTGATGAAGCGACGGTGGCCAACACCGTAGAACGGTGAATAAATTAGAAAAATTCGACGTGTCCTCATAGGTCTCTGTAGCATAATTGGTTAGTGCATTGGGCCGGACTCCCAAGGATGCGGGTTCGAATCCCGTCAGGGCGACATGAGACTAGTTGCTTTTATCTAGTATATTTTCTTGATTAATATGTATCACATAAAAATAGCATTGTAAAATGCAAAATTAAAAAGTTATAAATTGCTATATCTTTCATTTCCGTGCATTTTCGTGTCGTTTGTCCTACTTGTCAGTGAAACATGACAACAGATTTCAACGCAAATTACTATAAAGTTAACATATCTTAATCTTAACTAGTACATATTATAAATGCGAAAGTATGTTTGTTTGTCCTTCCTTGACGCCCTAACTAAGCAACCAATCAACTTGATTTTTGGCATAGAAATAGTGGAAAGGACTGAGAGTAACAAAGGCTACTTTTCATTCCGATATTCCCAAGGGAACCCGCGAGCGGTGCTAGTCTATTATAGAATATCATTGGATGTAACACAAACCATGCAAGTGAACCTCCTAAAAGAAAGTGTCGTATATTACCACTATTTGCAAGTACACAGGTTACACCATAGCGGCCATTTATCTTTTTCATTATTACTCACTGAAGACCGAACCGAAATAAACGAAAATCTCGGGGTTATCATATAATACGAGGGTCCGAGACATAAACTACGCATCTCAGTAGGGCTCCCATCCGTTCTGGTTTCTACGGATACGCCTTTATTTAGGAGCGTAGGGATCTTATTTATATTTTAGTTAGGACTTAGGTTCTAAACCCATTTCTCAGTACAGAACCTATTTCTTTTTGTAGAGTTTTTATTTTGCTATATTAACTCTCCTTTTTGGGTTTAAAAAAAACAATATAATACATAAAAAGTTAATTCTATTACAGATATTTTCCTTGTCATCGCTTTCCAAATAGAAACATGAATCAATAATGCCAATTGTAAAAAAAAAAACAGTTGTAATAAAAATATAAACGGCCCCCTTATTACCCATCTTTGCAAGAGCAATGCGAAAGCAATATATGCTCTAAAATCATAAATTCATATTTCGAATCAACAAAAACAGAACTAATGATGTACCATCATTAGCTATGTCCACACTGTGCCCTTTCATCTTCAACTTTCATCGTCATCTTTTGACGTGACAACGTCTTCTAATTCGATGAAGCTGGCTGCACGCACGAAAAAACATGACGTCATGCGGCGTTACCTCGCTCTGAGGCGTTCCATTTAAGGCTTGAAGTGCAAGCGAGAGCGCAGAACGAGTGACAAAGAGGCACAATCGGCCTCCGCGTTTGGCAGCGATCGACATTCTTATGACGTTGTCACGTTCAACTATCGTCAGTAAACCGACTTTACAGACAACCGATTTTTTATTCAAACTTGTTTAGTTGTTTGGCATATTCAATTATTGAATACATCAACGAACGCGTAGACAAAGTAGTAATTTGTGTTTCTGTCAGCTTATTGAAACATGCGCGTGCAACTGTATCTATCAAGGACATGTTTTACGTGCACTGTTGACTGCGCTGTGACGCATGCCCTTGATGAGCAAAAAGGGCACAGTGTAGATATTGTTATTCATCGTTATGACGTACAAGTAAATATTAAAACAGGTAATAAAAAGGGAAAATAAAAGAAGAGCAGAAAACCACATAATAAAAATGATGTTTTTATTTTTTTTATTTTTTTAAGAAAAGGACAGTTTACAAGACTCACACTTATACATATGTGAAAAACATGATCGGGTACAAGACACGTAGTGTGGCCTTAGTTACAAACTGCCACGGCATGTTAGATTCGCAAAAAGCAGTATATGAAACAGTTCATGAAAATTAAAAAGTTATATAAACAAGTTTTACAAACAAAAAAAAAAACAAAAAAAAAGTTGATGTTAGTTTTCGTCCTTGTAATGTTTGCTTTATGTGGTAACCCTGTCCAGTGAGATGCAATAAGGGTTTAGATCAGTAGACTCCCTAGTGTGTGATAACACATGTTATGAATGTACATAAGCGAGGAAAATAATGCATCTGTACCAATTTCTTATGTAGGCATGGTAGTACAAGAAGTGAAATGAGTAGTGTAATGTTAACAAATCTGTAAAACCGATTAACGCTAAACGTCTTTTTGATTTCAGTTGTTTAATTGAAGTAAGGGACATAACTAATTTTGCGAACGTTGCGATTTCGCATCGTGTTTATGTGTACAGTCCGACAAGGCTTAATTAACGTTCATTTGTTGACTGCGGCGCTGTAACTGTTAAAATTGACATAAATACAAGATGGCGGTGTTAGTTTCTTTTTTTGCCACGTTCATTAAAGACCATATCGCACGTGCCACAAGGTTTATAATTAACGCGGACGGAGACGCTGCACAACTGTCAAAAGTGACGTTTCATGTTAGTTTCTTATTTACCACGTTCATTATAAGCTTTGTCGCACTGTACAATCGGGGGACTTCCCGGTTGACCAGTAGGGTTTTTTTTTGGGAAACGTTTTCTCGAAAAGTACTTATGTTAAAGAAATAATTTATTATTCAAATGAAACGTCTGTTATTGTTCTATTATATGTGATATAAACGTTTTCTATATATCTATTAGTTTTTTAAATAAAGCTCCCTAAAAACTCTACTGGGGAAACGGGAAGTTCCCCGACTGTACAAGCCGTTAGATATACGAGTAACCCCCGTTCACACGTAGACATGTCGGATCCGATTTTAGTTTATATGAATTGTCGGATCTTAAAATCGGATTCACATGTGAACTCATTCACATACAATAAATTGTGACTACAATCGGATCCGGCAAAATCGGATCCGACATGTCTTCGTGTGAACGTAGCGTAATACTTCTTTTAAATAACATTATACAAGCATGAAATAAACTCAAAAGCTTATCACAATAATATTTGTTCCGGGAGGGAATCAATCCCACGACCCCTTATATATTGAGGTCAGTACTTACTGCTTCATCGGACCAGTCATACTTATTTCCAAAGCTTGTTTATCTTAATTTTATTTCAGTACATAAATAAACGAATTAATGAATTAAATAGTTAATGTCCTTTTACGTGTGAGGTTTGGTGATTACAGGTCTAATTGATTGACTATAAAACTAATTGATGACAATGGCAGTAAAGGCGTTCAGTGTGTTAGTAAACAGATGTATGTGTAGCAGCATTATACTTAGTAGGTACCTATTACATTTATACATTTGTGTTTCATAGTTAGATATAATATAACATATTTAGTAAGTGTGAATTTCCACAATATGAAATACTTGTAGCACGAGTAGATAGACTGATCTTGTGTTTTGCATTTATCGTAGCAATGACTACGAAAATTCGTAGCAACATGACTTTTAATTTTTTTTCCATTTCTACTAGCTACTTAGGTTTACGCAGTGTGCGTTAATAATTTATTTACGCTGCTGCTGATGCTGTATCCCCGTTAAGGTATGGTATTTATTGTATGAGTCTCCGCCTCTGTGATCTAGTGGTACTACCACCAGTATCAGACCCAGGGGTCCCGGGTTCGATTCCCAGCGGGGGTACATACTGTATTCGGTTTGGTTGGTGGTAGGACTTGTAGTAAGTCCGCCTGGCTAGCTACCACCATCTTATCTAAGTCTGCCGCCATAACAACAATGTTTTCAGCATTGTTGTGTTCCGGCAATTAGAGATAAGTTAGCTAGTTCCTCAGTGATTGAGGATTTCGGGAGAGGCTCGCTTCCATCTTCAGCCTTATCAATACTTAACATCAGGTATCATGAAGGCTAAAAGTCTCCCCTTCGATATGAAATTGAACTTTAAAACGTAAGGCGTTGAGTTCAGAGCCCGTATTCACTATGACCACTTACCGATTCCTTGCTCAAACCACGCGAACGTCGTATTTGGTTTCGTCATTTTCAAAATTCGTTTTCTCTATGACACAAATTTTAAAGTTATTTTACTTGTTTAATAATTATACAACTTGTGACTTTCATGTACTTGTACAATAACTATAATTTGGGAGTATCATGGAGAAAACGACTTGTGAAAATGTCGAAACCAAGTACAGCATCGGCGTGGTTTGAGCAAGGAATCGCTGAATTGCCTGCATAACAGTTTAGATAACCTGTAGTTGCCGATTGCTGTATGTACAACGTAATTTTACTTTTGTTAATGCTGATAAATAAGACTTTGGCTTGGTTTCTAGAAACCTCTCTTAACCATTTGAAAAACTCATTTTTTGTTTTTTTTTAGAAATATGTTCACGATTTTATGCTTGCTTGCATACAAAAGTTGTTTTAACGTGCTTTTTATTAACCTATTTGGTATGGCATGGAAAAATATACGATCTCCACAGTACTAACTTTTCCTGAGTTTTGACACCTTTCTAGGTCCCTTGAAAAGGTGTTGACATGTCGGAAAATGCAAAAAAATATACTATAAAATGCCACGCATGCAATCTATATCAAATGTGTAAATAAAAAGTGCATTTTGATCTGTAAAAGTTGTGTTATTTTAAAGTCTAGTTTACAGTATAACAAATTCTATAAATATCTAACTTAAACAAGTATATTTAACCCTTTTACGGATATCAAACGCGCTATATTTCCACGAACTAAGTTGTAATTGTCCGTAATTTTTAGGTTTTTTAGGGGTTTTTTGATTTTCCCGACGTTTCGGCACCTTTACAGCTGCCGTGGTCACGGGATGTCAAAAAGTAAAGGTGGAGACAACATATCCTAATTTTTTAATATTTTTTTATAAAGATGGAGGTCGGCCCGCTTTCGAAGTTTTCTTGGCAGTTTCTTTCTTCGAAGGTCCTCCCAATTTGTGAACTGCCAGTAGAGTTTTCTCTTTTCTTAATAATAAAGAATTAAAATAACAATTAAATCAAAATATCAAATCAATAATAATTTGTGCCATAGTAAATGTCTAACCGTATCCGAACGAAAATAAATTAACTTTTCGAGGGTAGACTTATAAGTAGCCAGTCATCCCGTGACCACGGCAGCTGTAAAGGTGCCGAAACATCGGGAAAATCAAATACCCCTAAAAAACCAAAAAATTACGGACAATTACAACTTAGTTCGTGGAAATATAGCGCGTTTGATATCCGTAAAAGTTGTTTTATTTCAATGAACAGTGCGCGCCAAAACATAAGATGTACGTATATATTTAACCCATTAAATGACGGAACCAATTTACCAATCTCCTTTAAAACAAACTGTATTAGGAAAATCGACCAATATCGGAAGATAAGTGTTTTCAGTTTAGAACTGAAGTTAAGACTTAGGCGACACTTTGCTTCGTAATTAAACTAAGTCAAGCTTGCGGAACGGTAACTTGTTCTTCTTAGCTGATTTAAGCTAGGGGATGTTTTTGTTAGTTAACAACTGAGCCGGAATTCCGAGTATTCGGATTTCCGGACGGATTTAAATAATTGTCACACAGATAGTTTATAATCTGGGCTCGTATTCACTATGACCACTTACCGATTCCTTGCTCAAACCACGCCAATGTCGTATTTGGATTCGACATTTTCAAAACTCGTTTTCTCTATGACACTAACAAATTTTAAAGTTATTTCACTTGTTTAATAACTATACAATTTGTGACTGCCATATACTTGTACAATAACTCTTTACTTTGTGAGTATCATTGAGAAAATGCATTTTGAAAATGTCAAAACCAAGTACGACATTCGCGTGGTTTGAGCAAAGAATCGCTAAGTGGTCATAGTGAATAAGGGCCCTGGATTGATAAAAAACATAGGATACATTTTATCACGATATTCCTAGATCTTCTACGGCTTCTAGAATCCCATAGGTAGGTGTTAGTGTCCCATATCGAATGTAATGCATTTTGTCTTATGATAATTAGAACGTGAGAGAGCTTTTTGTTGTGAAAGTTACATACATACCTACTTATATAAAAATATACGAAAACGTACGTTAGGATTTACATTTCATTACGAAAACTGCCGATATAACTATCGACATAAGGACTCTCTCAGATCAGAGTGTAAAGGCTCTCCCACATAGGCGCGTTATTATCGGTCGATAATACCGGATGCGTTTTTGCTATAAAGCTTCATACTTCTACTGCGTCGTTATTATCGCAGCAGTGTGTAACTTCGTAGCCGTTGTAAAATATAATATACCAAAAACAGATACCCAATAACGCGTCCGGAATCATCGACTAATAATAACGCACCTATGTCGGAGAGCCTTAAAGCCTAGGGACGTACTGATGTGAAAACAATTATCTACCGATACTACAATAATATCTTAAAAATGAAATACCCTCCAAATTACTTGTAATAAAGGTCACTTTTCCTGCAAAGCTAATGTTTCTAATGAAACAAGTGAAAGCAGGCGGACATGACGTTACCATTTTAAAATACGCCATAACTAGCAGGACTTATAACGCTTAAATATGCATCGTAAAATAAAAACTATTGTCTATTCATGAATTAAACGATAAAGATTAAATCGGCTAGTGAGCATTTATTACCATAGTATATTACACTGAACGTTAATCTTCGCGGTCAAATCTATAAACCGGGCTTTTATTAGCTTTTGGGCTATTTAGCGAGTAATTGATATTGTCTGAACCTTCTGATCTTTTATTAGGCGTGGAGGATAAATCAAAGAAGTTACGGCAAAGTTATGGTCAAGCATAATACAGACGTTTACATGTAATCGGTGTCGTGAATGAAACAAGTTGGAAATTATTCCAGTGGGTCTATTACGCCACGTTTAGCAGTCGTATTGTTTTGTGCAATTTACATATTGTGCAAAAATTAGAAGTCGGAGCGTACGCTGACAGGGTAGTGGAAGTTAAAGTTCATTTGTTTCGTATTGCGGTGCGTAATAGCCGTCACATCAACTTTTAAGGGGGTTTAAACCTTTTGGCCTCGTCGCCGGTCCGCTACTTTGATTTTTTTTTAAACGCGCCTCACGATAATACCTATATAAATGGATAGGGAACGTAAAGATGAACAAAAATATTATGCAACATAATGTCCTACAGTTAGTTTACATTATTCATTTTTAACTTTAATTATCTGGCTAACGTGATACTTTAGGGCAATAAATATAATAATATTATTTGCTCGTCTGTGTGTCCCCTGTTCATTAATAAAGGTATCATAGTGCGACGTCATTTTGAAAAAAAAAAACAAAATAGCGTCTCATACTACGGATTTGGACAAGTTCAGCCTCCATACAAAAAAATTCACACCCCTTTTTGTACACAATAGGCCCACTGCCAGCTACGTCTTCTTGGCCGTCGTCTGTTTGGCCAATGCAGTACCAATTTTCTGTTTTTTCTTAAAACTAAAAGATGTCAGCAGGTGGACAACACCGCCGCAAATGCAAGGTATATTCAACCGCATTTTAGTGCAGTAGTTAAAGTATGTTACTGCAGTTATACGTTCAATTCATGAAGCAGTTGGTGCGCTATCCGGGTGAGGTGGTAGTTTAGTTTAATATTTGTGTACGACGCGGACGGTACCGTCTGGCAGCTCATCAGTGTCAGTGGTGAAGTATATCAGGTTTGGGCTGCTGATGACGGAGTTGCCGGCCCAGATCGCGGCCGCTATGCACAGCGTGACGATGATAAGCTACTATATCATTTATTATACCATAGATAAGGTTTAGAATCGCAACAACTCACCGCTTACTCCCGTCTGGCAGCACATCAGTGTCGGTGGTGAAGTATATCAGGTTTGGGCTGCTGATGACGGAGCTGCCGGCCCAGATGGCGGCCGCGATGCCCAGCGTGGCACGCTTGCCCAGCCGTGGCCGCAGTGGACTCATGATGGCCACGTACCTGTTGGGATACAACTCTTTAACAGGATTGGTAAGAAAATTCCAACATAGTATAATGTTACATATTTTACCTACAGAAGATAATAACGTAATAAATGGCATTTCGCTAAAGCTCTGGTTACGGTGTTACCATGTGGCGGTAATACGACGGTGAATGCCGTGAATAGAATTGTGTCCATAATAATTAAAATGTAACTGGCTATCTGTTTCTTGTTGTACGAAATTTTGTAATTAGTAACACGCTGTTGGTTCTCCACAAAAAAAAAAATAACTCGTTTAATAACTCGTGTTTGACACAACGTGTCAAACACCGCTTTCTAGGAAATCGTAATTATTTGTGATTAGCGGCCGCTCGCGGTTTCACCCGCGTTGTTGCCGTTCACGTTCCCGTAGGAATATCGAGATTAAAAGTATCCTATATTCATAACCAAGCTATCTACTATCTGTGTACCAAATTTCATCCAAATCCGTTCAGTAGTTTTTGAGTTTATTCGATACAAACAAACGATCAAATCTTTTCTCTCTAAAATATTATATACTAGAGGCCGGGCGTGGTTTCACCCGCGTGGTTCCCGTTCCCGTGGGAATTTTGGGATCATTTATAGCCTATGTTACTACTTGGGGTCTAAGGATTCTCTATACCAATTTTCGTCAAAATCGGTCCAGTAGTTTTTGAGTTTATTCGTTACATACAAAAATACAAATTTTTCCTCTTTATAATATTATATAGTATAGATATTATTATTATTAGTATAGATAGTAAAGATGATAATACGTCACTCAATTTTATATGTCTATCTACCTATGTTATTGTGCGATGTACCTAGATATGATATACACAACTGCACCACTTACGTAAAAAAACAGAATTTATTGGGGTTTGGTTTGGCGGCGAAGATTTATATAACTTTAAATAAACCTTGAAACAGGAGTAGTCATCATCGTCATCCATTTTTAATGTTCAACCCCACTGCTGGGGCACTGGCCTTCCTAATGGATAGATAAGGAGAATGGAGTATGACCCGCCACGTGGGCTCAATGCGGATTGGTGGATTTTAACGATGGCAAATGCAGCCGGGAGTTGGCCCCGGGTCTTAACATGCCTTCCGAAGCACGGAGGGGCTCCAGTTGGTTAATTCTAGGTCACCCATCTCATGACCGACAAATGCGAAAGTTGCTTAACCACAACAATCGCAGGCCGAGCGCTTGAACCACTGCGCCATCGAGCTCCTCAAACCCCATTAAAATAAACATTAAAAATATAAATCAAAAGAATTACTCGTAAATCCAGTTTCTTTTAGCAAAAATGTTGGCTTTTGCATGTCTTACATAAAACTTTAGTCACATATTTGAACTTGGAACAAGTCTGGCACACGTTAAAATTCGATTGTCTGAATTCAAATCGAGAAACATTAAAAAACTGTTGGCAATCTCGTTTGTCGTTGAAGCGTAAACGAATTAGAGAGTTGTTAAACAACTGGTGAACATCGGCGTGTGATTTATCAAGTTTAACATTGTAGCAAATCTATTATTGCATCTATTTATTTGAAAACTGAATAATTTGATATATTGGTTCTGCAAAATGATAAATATAATTCAAATTATCATCATATAATTTCTCAGATAAAATACGGCCTCTCTCTTCTAGCTCTAATTGCGTGCCCAACAGGGTCCATAACACTAGTCTTCCATTATTTTATAACATCTACATGTACATACGTACATCTTATGTTTTGGCGCGCACTGTTCATTGAAATAAAACAACTTTTACGGATATCAAACGCGCTATATTTCCACGAACTAAGTTGTAATTGTCCGTAATTTTTTGGTTTTTTAGGGGTATTTGATTTTCCCGATGTTTCGGCACCTTTACAGCTGCCGTGGTCACGGGATGACTGGCTACTTATAAGTCTACCCTCGAAAAGTTAATTTATTTTCGTTCGGATACGGTTAGACATTTACTATGGCACAAATTATTATTGATTTGATATTTTGATTTAATTGTTATTTTAATTCTTTATTATTAAGAAAAGAGAAAACTCTACTGGCAGTTCACAAATTGGGAGGACCTTCGAAGAAAGAAACTGCCAAGAAAACTTCGAAAGCGGGCCGACCTCCATCTTTATAAAAAAATATTAAAAAATTAGGATATGTTGTCTCCACCTTTACTTTTTTATATTTATTTATCTACAAAAAGAGCTAACCGTATCTTTGGGTCTTGCAGTGCGTGATTTGGGTTGAGACTTTAATTTATGGATAATAGGATAATAGCTGGTGGAATCTTCCACCCATCCTCTCTATTGAAGTTTGGGTATTTGGTAATTTCAATAGCCTAACGCAGGATTCTGGGGACAAATTTTTGTTCCCTGGCGAGGATCTGTGGCTTATCAAACCTGATGTAGTGGGTGGGTCCCTCAAAAGCATGTTCACACACTGCAGACTTGTTATCGCGCCTATTTTTCACGTCAGCTACATGTTCTCTAACGCGGATCCCTATGCTTCTCTTTGTCTGCCCGATGTAGGAGAGCCCACAGTCACAATCCAGTTTGTAGACACCTGCGACTTGAAAGGGTATGTTGCACTTGACTGGTGGTAGGAATTGGTGGTTTGGTAGGCTTTAACAACTGTAGATACAGCCGGTTTAAACAGCTTAACGTGCCTTCCGAAAGCTTTCGAGCTCCATTTAAAAATATATCTAGACCTACTACACGGAAGAATTCGAGATATTAAAGTTTTGGTCACCATCCTGTGACCGACCGTTACGAAAGTTGCTTAACCGCTACAATCTCAGGCCTAGCGCGCGAACCACTATGCCACCGAGCTTTTCATTGATTGTAGGTATATTTGTTACAAATATAAATAAATACTTGCCCTAATAATATTATTTGTAATAAATGTTTGAACATTCTCCTTACAAAGGAGAAAAGTATTGTTACCATGTTTTTACTATGTTGAAAAAGATCAGCTACAAGATTATTGCAGTGTAATCGACTGTCTCAATCTTGAGATAAGAACAAAGACTACGTAAAATGTAAACATAATCTCAGAGCTACGCAATGTTAAAACAAACCATTTATCTGATATTCGAACACATCCCTAGTCCGATAGTTCAACGATAAGAACAATTCAAAACCCCGATCACGATCATTTTGGAAGATAAAACTTGAGCCAAAATGTTCTTCGTCGTCTCAGCCACATGACACCCACTGCTAGGCATATAAATAAAATGTTCTTATTGAGGTTATATTTGGAACAAAGTTTTCAATAAGTAGCTTTTACTACAGTTAAAACATTTTGTTTAATTAAGTTTAAAGTTACAATACAAAATTGAGTAACGCAATATAATAATTTGTGGATAGCGGTGTGGATTTCACTATATGAAACTGTTACGATTGAAATTAATTCCCGATGTTTATAAAAAAATATTTTGAAATATTGTTTGTGTCAACTGTTTGTTATCCCTAATAAATAAATAAATAATTAAACGATACTTGAGTAGTTGTAGCTAGCCAGGTGGACTTGTTGCAAATTCGCCTGGTTAGGTACCACCTTATCTAAAGTCTGACGTCATAACAACTATGTTTTCAGCAGTGTTGTGTTTCAGCAGTTTAAGATAAGAGAGCCAGTTTCGCAGTGGTCGAGGATTCCGGGAGAGGCGCGCTTCCTGCCTTATCATTAGACACTTAACATCATGTATGATGACTATGAGCGCTTACGCACTGCGTCCGAAACCGTGAAAAACGGATCCGTCTAAAACGGATCCAGAAAACTGGGACAAAATTCGGATGTCGCTTACCCACTGCGATCCAAATCCGATACGTGACTGCCTATTTTAACACTATCAGTAAAAGGATAAGTTAGGATCTTGATCTCCACTTACTTCCACCACCACGTAGAACCAACTTATGCACAATTTATAGATTTCACAACTCAAATTTCTTAAAAACAAAATCAAAATCGCGAGTCGAGACACTGAGTTTATGTCAGCCATGTTTGTTTACTCGACTCGCGATTTTGATTATTATCATTTGAATCAATAAAAATATGCATAAATATGTTCCCTGTGGTGTGGTCGAAGTAAATGGAATCCAGGATGCTAACTTATCCTTTCACGCATAGAGTTAAAATAGGGAAACCGTTTGTTTATAAATCTTTCGTTACGTTCGTTCGTTCGTTTGGTCCGTCATGGAGATTCACGGATCACGGGGAGAAGAAAACGAAAGTAGAGTGTAAGCTACCTTACAAATAGTTCTACGGCTATGATTCGGACGCAGTGCGTAAGCGCTCTAAGGGTCTTTCTTCTTCTTCTTATCGAGTGAGGAGTTAGTGGCCACCTCTGGTGTCAGAGTTTATCAAGCCGCCTATAAGGCCTCTGACTTGGCTTAACGACTGTAATCAAATGACAACAGCCGGGACCGACGGTTTAACGTGCCCTCCGAAGCACGGAAGCGCTCACTTGTAATGCCACTTTACGGTCACCCATCCGACACCTGACCGGGCCGAACTTTGCTTAACGAACGTGATCGAATACGATCTGTCTGTCAAGCGCGGCCATGAGCGCTTCAAAGGTCTCCTCGTTGTTCATAAATAAGTAGCTCCCTGTTAAGATCTTTAAGATTTCGTTTTTTTTTCATCTTATCAGGCACATCGTTGGCACATCCCTATCCGATCGTTCAATGAATGTGTACGAGAACAATCCTGTCGCTGCGAGGTCGCGATAAGGACGATCGAGGTAAGGATGGCTCTACTGTATTAGAATAATTGATTTCCCTGATGCGAAGATTATTTGAAATTGTGTCGTTATATCACTTGCATCTAAAAGGCTAAAGTATTTCGGCTGTGTAAGGGTACAATGTTCTAGTCTAAGGTGGCGTTAACTTTAATGTTTTTTCATAATTCAAATAACGTTTTGAACGTTTTCTCGCCATATTATTAAGATAATACAATTAACTTTTGTTTATTTAGAATATTTTTAACTTTTGCGTAGGTACTACATAAATTTAACAGTCTGTAACAGTATATAAACATTATTATTACGTATGTAGGGCAACTATGTCATTATCAACTGTAAATAAAATTATTTTTGTCACTTTTATATATAGAAATAGAGGAGCCCGTGGTGCAGTGGTTCGCGGGCTCGGCCTGCGATTGTTGAGGTTAAGCAACTTTCGCAATGGTTGGTCACGGGATGGGTGACCAAAAATTTACTATCTCGAGCTCCTTCGTGCTTCGGAAGGCACGTTAAGCCGTTGGTCCCGGCTGCGTTTACAGTCGTTAAAACCCACCAATCCGCATTGGGCCCGCGAGGTGGGTCATGGTCCGTTTTCCTTATCCATCCATAAGGAAGGCCAGTGCTCCAGCAGTGGGGACATTAAAAATGGCTGATAACGATATATATAAATATACATCTGTGAAAGATTTGACGACCTGTTTGGCGCAGGGGTACTAAGCCCGCCTTCTGTGCCAGAGGTCCCGAGTTCGATCCCCGGACAAGACAAATATTTGTGTGCGTAAACATGTCTATTTGTCTTCGTCTGGGGGATTAATATGGATATTATGAATTTATTTACAAGAAAAAGTATATAAATATGTTATCCGTTATCTAGTATCCATATCACAAGTTCTTTATGAAACAATATGGGCTAGATAACTGGCGTGTTTTGATGCAATTATTTCTAACAACAGTGATATTCTATTTACTACGACCGCAACAAACATCATTAGCCGTTTTATGATTTTTGAATTTTTGCATTTTTCAATGCTATTTTTTTACTTATGATAAAATTTAAAATTTATCATCATTAGCCGTACCAACCATAATCGAATAGATCAGAAAACTACCAATAGGAACGTCACTAGAGCTCAGAGTTGCGCTATGAAAACTTGTGACAGTAGGATTATGAAACTGACGTGCGTAAGCTATGCTCGAGAACTTTCGTATACGGATAAACAAAGGAAAGCTTTACGGGTTTTTGAACAGGAAGGAAGGGAGTTCACTGGCGTATCAATGTGTTTCTTTTAATAGATACGCTCTTGATCCATATCAAGCTTGGGGGCTTAGACAGGATCAACGGTCGAACGAGCTAGCCCAGAAAATGCGTATTCAATCTTGCTTCGAAGATGGACAGGTTATAAGTACTCGGAAATACAGACGCAGGGAGGGAGTTCCACTCCTATGCTGTGTTTTGAATTGACACCATCTTTCAGTTACCAAAACATTTGTTTTCCGTATCTCGGTTTTAAAATAGAAGAACATTGGCTGAGGTATTTTCAAAAGATTCAAAAGATTATTTTAATTCTTAAGCTATTAATAGGCTCCGATCCGAATCGTCTTTCTTAAAATTGACTATATTTTTCTTTATTAAGGGTGGGTATTTATATACAGGGTGGAAATTGAAGACGGAGCAGTAAGGGCAGGGTACCCTCATTGTTGTTGCTATATGAAAACGTTTTTAGGAAACCATCCTCAATATTTGAGAAATATCGAACTCCATTCTAGGTATTTGAATTTTTTTCTACAGTCAGCAGGAAAATGGTCAGTTTTCAAAAATATTTTTTTATGCTAATAGATCCTGTTTCTCATGAGGATCAAAACACTCTAGACACCAACTGAGGTATGAGTACTAGAAAAGTCAGAAATCGAAAAAAGCAAAAATCCCACTTCCCGCGTTCGCGCCACACGCCGCAGTATCCGCTTCGCCGACGAGTACCTTCATTAAAGGAACTTATTTTCTTAGCGAATATGTAGAAATATTTTTTCGCGATTTCTGACTTTTCTAGTATTCATATCTGAGTTGGGGGTCTTAGACTGTTTTGATCCAAATAAGGAACAGCATCGATTGGCATCAAAACGTTTTCATGTAGCTACAACGGTTAAGGTACTTTGCCCTTCGTGCCCAAATTTCCACCCTGTATATAAGTTCCTATAGCACACTTTTCAAAGCGGAAATGGATCGGCAACGTTGATACTCGAAACTGTCTTTCTTTGGATTTCTTTGTATGAAACTCCCTACTGCAAAGCACACTAATCAGATACTTACTATACCTATAGCAACGCGGTTTCCTATTCTACCCCGTTGCTCTATGGAGGCTTCACCTTCATCAAATTATGACCGTGACGGTTAAAAATGGGGAACTCACCTGTCTATACTGATAGCCATGAGCGTGAACACAGAGGCGGAGATGCTGAGCACGGCGATGAACTGGCAGAACTTGCAGTAGAAGTGCCCGAACGGCCAGTCCGAGTACAGCATGTACGTGAAGTTGAAGGTCACGTTGAGGGTCGACACCATGGCGTCTGCCACGGACAAGTTTACTGCGAAAGAAAAGGAAAAATTTTAACTGCCGTAGGAGTCGTTTATTCACCTTTGATGAAAGTTAAGTCTGTACACATCACCTCATACACGTCCTCGTCAATTCATTACAGTAAAACATTCAATATAAATTTGTTCACAATTGTTTTAATAGCGCCGTTGTCACTGCGTATTTTTCATGATGAAGTACCATGTAGAAGTAAACAAAAACCAACAAAACCTAAAATGCTTTGAGTCTGCTTTGAGTCCATTATTTTGTACGAAATCCTTTTATACTAAGTCGTCGTCGTCGTCGTCGTCTCAGCCATATAACACCCACTGCTGGGTATAGGCCTCCCCCAAAAGGGGGGGTTTGCCATAATCGCCACGCTTGGCAGGCTGGTTGGCGATCGCAGTATGGCCAAGTTTGTAGGAGACGCTGCTGCCCATCTCCTGAAGGCTGAGTCCCTTAGTCGCCTTTTACGACACCCACGGGATGAGAGGGGGTAGTGCTATTCTAAGCCGACACTACATACTACTAAGTAATACTAAGTATAACTATTTTATTGTTACGATGAGAAAATAATTGCTCTCTTAAGCATAAAGGTATTCATGAAAATCTTCCAAAAATGTGTAAATAAGTAAGTGAATGTAAAATACATTCAATTCAAAACTAGCTCATAGTGTTAGAGATTATCACATTCATGGAAACTTACTTTAGCTTTATTACAGAAACTTTCATAGTATTGTTAGCAAAATCTATCGAGAGATTGTTTCTTGACGGATGAATCTGTGGGGTCCAACTAACTTCGTAGAAGTTGTCGATACTTCGAGTTGATGCCTCGCGGGTAGTCGGGAGGCCAGCCTGCTATTGACAGGTTTGTAAGGCTAAAGACGTTAATAGTAAATACCAATGTACCAATGTATGGAAATATGAATCAGTAGTAATATTATTGGTATGTTTGTATGCAATAATTTATTTGTTTTATTTTATATTTATTTTTTAATATTATTAGGCAGAACCATCGCGCGCAGCAGAGCGCGTGGAGGCCACAACTGCGGTTTCGACTAGTCGACCCGTGACGAAACCAACTTGTGAGGAGCGCTTACCTAGAAACGCGAGCGCTGTGGCAGTGAAGCCGCCGGGGCTAGGCGATGGACATTCTAACATAAATGTAAACAAAACTTTGGCGGACATAGCGAAAGCACCTGGTGAATGGAAAAAGAACCACTCGCACAGTAAGGAGTGGACTGAGGTGCAGAGAAAGCGTTATAGAAACAAAGTTGAGGGAGTAACAGGCAAGGCAAAAATAATGCCCGACAGTAAATTTAAAGCGGCCGATGTTAAGATTCCATTGTTTCTCTTGAACGTACATAAAGATACTCGAGAAGAAGATATAATCGATTTTGTTTTTAAGAAAATTAATCAAAAGATTTGACTGCAAAAAATTAAAATGAGAAGGGATAGACATAGAGATAGAGTATTGATATGTTTCTAAATAACGAGTTTTGGCCCGATGGTATAACATGTCGACACTTTTTGCCTTATAAAAGCGACAGAAAACTAATTTTTATAAACGCCGAGCATAGCTCTCTCCATTGCACGCTGAGTTACCTTGAGCCTCCTTATCAGACCATAGTTAGCGACCACGTTTCACTGCCGTAAGTCATCACTGGCAACACACTGGTCATAGACTTTCGCCTGAGACACTGCTGTAAGTTGGACGCGAAGATTTTACGGAGCTTCCCGAATGCTGTCCATCCGAGTTGGATTCAATGAGAGATCTCTTTCTCGAAGTTGGACTTACCTAACTCGATTGTCTGTCCAAGGCAAACGTAGTGGTCAATAACTTCGAGTGTAGTGTTCCCAACGTGAACTAGAGTCGGTACAACATGGGAATTCGACATGATCTTCGTCTTATCCATGTTCATCCTAAGACCCACTCTTTGGGAAGCACTACGAAGATCATCGAACATTGTGTTCAGGTCCTCCAGGGTCTTAAGCTCCAGCTATAAGGACTATATCATCGGCAAAACGAAGGTGCGTCAGATACTACCAAAGATGTCCTATGGTGCTAAAACCTTTTTCGTAACCCGGCTTGTTCGAGAGTTGTCGAGCATGCGAGCAAGACGATTCGTGATGATTCTCGAAAACAATTTATAAACATGGCTTAGAAGTAAGATGGGTCTAAAGTTCTTAAACCGGTCTTGTCACCCTTTTTAAAGAATAAAATCACCGCACTGATATTCCATGATCTTGGCGTTTTGCCCTCGACGATAATGGAATTGAACAGCTTCTGGAGTACTTTGAGTATCGGCTTACCACCCGCTCTCAGAAGTTCCGCAGTAATTCCGTCGTCCCCCGCCGCCTTGTTGTTTTTCAGTTGCTTGAGAGCCATACTAATCTCGTACAGGCTGACGTCCGGGATATCTTCGGTGAAGTGTCGGGTAAGTTTAGCTTCTCTAGACTTGCTTTCAACAGGTGTCTGCGTGGAATATAATTGCCCATAGAAACTCTCGATCTCCCCCAGGATTTCAGGTTTCGTAGAAATGATACGACCGTCGTCAGTCAGAAGACTGTATAAATCACTTAAATCAGTTTTGTTCTCATAAACCCCAAAAATTTTAAAGCGACGGGATAATGGTTTTGCCAGAAATGGCGAAAGATTGTCGAATAAAACAGACATTACTTCATTCAATAAACATTTCATGTATTTGAAAAAACCTTTATTATTTTTACTATAAAAAGGCCGCGAACTTTTCCTACTACCATTATTTTAAGCATAAGCAGTGCTTAGTCCAAGTATATTATTATCTGATGGGTTTTAATTTATATTTTTATAAACAACGGTCAGCCTTCATCATACTTGATGCTGAAAACATTGATGTTATGGCGACCAACTTTAAGATGGTGGTGATAAAATGGTTGTCAAGCAGTAGTCGTCTACAGGCTGATGATGATAAGATGGTGGTAGTTAGCCAGGCGGACTTACAACAAGTGCTACCACAAACCAAATGTGGTCCAACTTATCGGTTGAACATGTACCGATAAGATATTTGTCGCGGTAATTTATTTTGAAATGGTGAGAGCTGTGAAATTTAACTAGAAAGTGGATAACCGACATACGAATTATATAAGTTAAGAAACATATTAACGAAACCCTTATACTTTTCGCGAGTCCGTTGTATTGAATGTGTTCAAAGAAGCTGTTATTATACGTTTTAAAAGAAAACCGTAGGTATTGGTCCCTATTAAAATGCATTCAACGGTGTTTGTGCTGTTATGTTAGGACTTAAATATGTTAAGTCGCTAATTGCAGTACCTCAATAATGCTGTTGCAAAAGCCATACAGTTAACTTTGACGGGATCAAGCAAAACTGCAATGTGGTTTTAGCAAGTTTGTTAATGTGTTTCTATTTAGCGGGACCACTCGAGCTAGAGCTATAAAACTCTTCTAGCAATTCTTCGCTAATTCAATGTACCTCACGTATTATTAACAAGATTCAATGTACCTCAACCGTTCTTTACGAAAAATAGTCTGATCCATTTAGCGGGCCCTGGGCTTTACACTCGGGGTGCATAAAAATAACACTGATCGTGACTTATCCCAATGAACCTCTCGATTCATGTCTTAATTTCAAGGGATCTTCATTAGAACAAAATAATTCAGCAAGAAAAGTTTTGTTTTTCCAGCTGGGCCCAGCCCACATACAAACAGAAAAAGTGCACCATTCTCATCTATTATCAATGAACCTCACAGTTCTTCATGTTTTATCAAATTTTTCGTGGATTTTGTATTACTTTATAAGTTTAAGTTTCATAAAAAAAAAGATTAAAAATGTGTGAATATTTAACCAGTAAATATGGTGGTGCTGACGAGGTTTCATTAAGATCTTCAACTATAGTTTACGACGGATCATTTTACTTCCATCTAAAATATTTCATAACTACAAATTGTACGGGCGGGTCTTCTCCGAAAACTAAACACGAAAAAATCAGGCGAACTTCGTTAGGTTGCGAGTCTTATCAGCATCAAAATAAGGGTACATATTCAGTAAAATCATACGACGAAAATCGTCAGGCTATAGCCTTCTTTCGTAATAGGTAGACCATCTACTAGCTGAAGCTCTGGGCTACGTGTCTGAAATTCTTGTCGTTCGATTTCCTGCGGGCCGGCGCGGTTGGGCGGTTGTTAACAATAGAACCTAATTGTCCCATTCCAAAGAAAAATGGGCTCTCCGCAATTTGGTGAATGGCGAAATTTTGAAAATAAATCTCTATCATTTCTGTCCCAAACTGTGTTTGTGTACACCTAAATCTGATTGAACAATTGCAGAACTTGAACACTCAAACAATAGCGAAAAAGTTCCGTTTAAATGGGTACAACTTCCGTTCGTTTCGTTTTATCGGGCTCTAGATAAATACGGCTTTCATTCATTAAAATAAAGGCTCACGTTTATGACTGGTTGACACGATGCCAGTTCACGCACGATAAATGATTCGAGATGGTCCTCGAAAGCTCGCATGCGTGCACGAACGTAACGAAAACGAACGCAACGCGAACGCTTCACGAATGCTAGTTATCTCGTTCGGGAAGCTCGAACGCTCCTCGTGCGCGAAATCTCGCATCGTGTTATACTGACATTACGGTTATGACACGTTCCGTCTATTTTAACTGGATAGGTATAGGAATACCTCAAGTCTCACACGTTCCCAACAATATTTATACATGCCATCACCTGACATAAAAGGACATGTAAATGTAATTTACATTCGTCTAAAAATGTTCTGTAACGAAGTTGAAGGGTTTCACGCAATTTGAATATGATTAAAACGAAAATAGCATATTATGTGAGTAAAACAAGTTTAAATGAGGAGTGACATATTTTATGATGAGCCGTGGAGAACACGAGACGTGGACGAGACGAGGACGACAGAATATAAGCAATTTTTTTACGGGGGAATTTTTATTTTATTTATTGTGGGCGTAAGAGTAAGACGTATGTTTTTAATAAATATCCTGATAATGTAGTTTTCGTTACTTGTATTACATTTTTTTTATCCACTCTGTATATAAAAAAAGGTAATAAATAAAAGTACGGAGTTAAATAATTTTTTCATGTCTCATATGCTGAAAGTAACTCATAACTTGCCTAAAATGCGGGTTGAAAGTGATATGTGGCGGCTGTAATAAATTTGAAAAAAGAATAGGGGGTGTCATGTCAAATCGATATCTGTAATCTCTTTGGACTTTTATTTACCAAAGGTAATACATCATTTATCCACTTTATAAATAACAAACGCAAGAAAAAACCGTCGGGTACTGCCATTGCCATCTCTCTGTTCTATTTTAATTAAAATTTTAATTAGTCACAATTGCATTTCTGGGCAGGTAATAGCAGCCCCGACGGATTTTTCTTGTGTTTGTAATTTATAAGGCGAATAAATTAATTGATGTACCTACATCACTTTTAGTCGGAGAATTGTCGTAAAATTATTTTTTAACTCTTTTTATTTTAATATATGACGTTTTATAAATTTTTTTATTTTTTATTTTAATCTTTTTGCAGAACTCGCTGCAGACTACTGCAGCGCCCTCTGGTGTTTTACTACTATTAAACATGATTGCTGCTCTAAATGGTTGCTGCTCTATTTAATGCAAAAAACCGCATCGGAATCGGTTGAATAGTTTCTGAGAAGCCCTCAAGCGCCAAGCATCCTGGCTGCTGCAGTCATATGCAGCTGTCCTGTAAAATCTTCTTCTTAAATTCTAGTCAGAAATGAGAGTTGTATGCAAAAAGCCGCATTGAGATCAGTTTAGCAGTTTTTGAATTGTTTTCTGCCTCCTGGTGGTCTACCACCAAGTAACATCTCTAAGAACCTGGTTTGGAATAATACTTTTCGAATGCAAAAAACCGCATTGAAATCGGCCTGGTAGTTTCCGAGAAAAATGGTAACAGACATACATACATACAAACACATAAACAACCTCTAACCCCAAACGCATAAACCGCCTCCGTTCTGTTCAGCCTGTCGCGGGTAAAAATAATAAAATATTAAAAGTTTGACTTTGATTAATTATTTTGTTTGTAGAATATTTTACTGTGGATACGGTTTATATAATAACGCTAAAGGAGAGCAGGCATTCTCCTTTATAAAATTCGGGGGCGTCCATCACGGGGGCGTCGTCCCAACATATCAAATTCATTTTTCAGGATCTTCGTTGTCTTTTTCAATACAGTTGAAAACTAAAGTAAAAAATAATGTAACAGCAACTGACATGCTGAAAATCGACAAAATTTACTGGATAATGGACGTGTGAACTTTTTTATTAGGCCAGAGGTCTTAGGCAAAGAAAACTAACTATTACTGCTATTACTAAAGTATCGTAGGTTTAATCCTGACCATAAACAAACTGCGGGCTTACCGCCATCTATTAGCAACCATCATGTCATAAGAACGTTTTGTTTGCGTTTTGTTTTTATTAAGGTTGTCACATTTTGACACACTTCACACTTTGGAGGCGACGATGGAGCGAAGACGTCACAAAACTTCCGTCAAAAAACAAGCTTACTATAAGAGATTCGTTTTGTGAAATAGCATGGTAAGATTGAAACAATACTGCGCCAAGAGATGGCGGTATGCCCCCTGGATTATCCGCAAAATAACTGTCAGTAATTTGTTTCTTAATGTATTACGATACACTTTTGAATGTTTTTGCATAAGCTAATAAAATAAAATAAAATTTTATAATCTTGCTGCACGTGAATGCTCACAGTCAAAAACTTTTTAACCTAAAGCGCCTTTGTTTAGTAATATTGCAACATTTTTACTTGGAAGATATTCAGTTGATTGATGATCACCCTATCTGCGTTTGTCACTCCAAAGAATCTATTCCCGAAAATTTGTCACGAAAATTTCGCCAAGTGAAAGACGTTGACGGATAATTTAATCCTTAGCCGTCAACGCTATGGAAGGCGAAATCCAACTCTTTGTCCTTGCGGCGGGACATCAGAAATAGGGGCCAAATAAATGAAAACAATCAGGCCAAATCACCAATTTAAACATGACGGTCCATTAATAGGCGTTTGTTTAAGTTCCGTGAGCGAAATCCTTAAGATGGTTCGATCGGTGTTTGAATACTCATAATTATAATTTGGACCAAAGCGGGTTTGTTGGAGTTTCTTAAGTTATTTTGTTGTAGATTCTATTTATAGAAAATTTCAGTTTAAAATGGGTCAAACTTTGTGAAAGCCAGACAATTTGATCTTAATAATTAAAAATTTAAATGCTTGAAATAAAACTTATATAAAAAATAAAAAAACCCCTACACAAAAAAGGTACTTCTAAAAACAATAGGTAATAAGGGTAAATAAATATTATTTTTAACTTTCTGAGTATATTTTTGTGTTGGGGTTTTTTCATACACATGTTAACACCGCAAAACTACCAAGTTAAGCTATATATCAGGCCACTCTAGTAAAGCTAAGCCGTTTAAGTCGCCAGCTAGCTCGCCAGGTAACTCGTTCATCTCGCTTAAGTCGACAGAAGCTTTGGAATGTAGGAAAAACAATGCTCGACCGGCCGTGGCCAGCCCGCCCGCCAGTCCAGGCAAGTTCGCTCCCACACCTTTATTTTTCGGTGTGTGTGAACCCACGTAGTTTAGCACGCCAAGGCTTCGCTTAGCTCGCATAGTTTCCTAACCCACCCGCCCGCTGCTTGTGTGCAGCGGGCGGGCCTGCCGAGCTATTGACTGTTAAAAAACCTACTCGACCAAAATGTAATAGACACAACTAAATTACCTAAGAAGTAGTTGGTGACGCTCCTCATCCGCTTGTTGGCGAGCACGATCCAGATGACGACGAGATTGCCCACCGTGGCGACCACCACCATGCCCGAGAACAGCACCGTCCATAACACCTGCCGCCACCACGGCAGGATGAACGACTGGTAATCCTGCCAATAAATAGATGGCTTAGAAAGGTAATGCAAAATCAAAGTAAAATAATCTTACTTAAAATAAAGCCTTTCGTACATAAAGGCTACCCAAATCCCCGATACCCGACGATTTTGGTCTCTAAGCGCTACAAATTCATAAAGTTTCGTACATAGGCACGCGTCGCCGTCATGTTAGTCATCAATGGCTACTACAGTCGCCGCGGTCGTTCAAGACAGGCGGAGCAATTATTAGTTTTTGTTTGTGGCCGTATGTAGCCGCTATGCCTGCAGGTGGCAGAATAGGTGTATTGTGTACGGACCGTATGCTACAAGCAGGCCTACCGCCATCTCTTAAAAACCGTCATGTCGTAAGAACGTTTTGTTTTCCTTTTGTTTTTATTGAAGTTGTCACATTTTAACACACTTCACACATTTGGGGCGATGATTGAGCGAAGACGTCACAAAACTTCCGTCAAAAAACAAGCTTACTTTAAGAGATTCGTAGAATGAAATATCATGGTAAGATTGAAACAATACTGCGTTAAGAGATGGCGGTAGGCCCCCAGGTATTCGCGACATATATTATATTTGGACAGCCTTGTGTACGTAGGGGATTTTAGGTTGCCAAGGTTGTGGCGAGTAAAAGGTAAATCCTTTGTGGTCCCCCTAGGGGAGCAACGCAGGGGGACCACGAGTCTGGAGTGATAATTTCGAGTTGAGAACATCCAACCACACTTATGCATGATATTGTATGAACACTTCGCTTACCATGTGCTACGACGTAACTGTTACTACGGCGTAGCGTTACGTCGTAGCTACAATAAATTAAAAGGTTATAAATTTAATTTTGCATTTAACAATGCTATTTTTATGTGATAAATATTAAACAAGAAAATATACTAGAATAAAGCAACTAGTCTAGCAAAGAGACTAGTTGCTTTTTTCTAGTATATTTTCTTGTTTAATATTTATGAAATAAAAAGGTGTACAATATCGATTAACTTTTCGTTATTAAATTCATATTCCTTTTGGTACTGACAAAGATTGGATTGTTAACACAAGCTTTCTAGATCGTTAAGGTTATTTCCTAACGGCCCCTTGTATTCCTTTTTAAGGGTGAACAGATTTCAATTAAGAAAAGCAAACTTCGTTTATTGTACACGTCTTCCTCTTAACTTGTATCGGAAGGTACAATATTTGATCATTTCTATAGCATAATTATAAGTAGCAAAAACGGAGGTATGGTAATAACCATGTATCCTACGATTTCGTTCTCATAAAAATCACGAGTCAGTTGCACGCACGTTACAAATAAATGACATGCGATTTAAAGTCAGTCACTTTCCATCGCCATTGAAAAATAAATCGCCAAATGTCCTGTTAGCCAACATCTTCTCCACATTAATAAAAGAGCGAAGAAATCGTCCATAAATCCTATTATCATTAATTACTATGATTTACTGTTTATCTCAGAGGTCTCGGATGGAACCAACGGCGTCAAGGACGGTACGTTATTGAGATTAAGACGGTACCAATTAAGATATTCACAGCGATAAATTATTATTTCGCTTCAAAACAATCGAGAATTCAATAGAATACAAATTAGATACAGGTAGATTTCGTTGTAGTCAGCAGATTCAACAGTCATGTTTTCGAAAGATTAAACTTTGTTGAAGTTGACGCGGTAAGCTTCTTGCAAAACAATGTAATTTAACCGCCTCTGTGGTCTAGTGGTACAACCATCGGTATACCCAGTGGTCCCGGGTTTGATTCCCAGCGGGGGTACATATTGTATTCGGTTTGGTTGGTGGTAGGACTTGTTGTAAGCCCGCCTGGCTAGCTACCACTATCTTATCTAAGCCTGACGCCATAACAACAATGTTTTCAGCATTGTTGTGTTCCGGTAGTTCGTGATAAGATAGCCAGTTCCTCAGTGATTGAGGATTCCGGGAGAGGCTCGCTTCCATCTTCAGCCTTATCAATACTTAACATCAAGTATGATGAAGGCTAAGAGTATACCCGTCATTAATAATATTAAAAAAAATTGTATGGAAAACTTAACGTGCACGGTGTATGAAAGCTCAATACGTTTTTTTATGATTTTTTAAATAGAAAAATATTTATTTCTATTTAAAATTTATCATAAGTATAAAAATAGCAATAGTAAATTATTGGCTGTTGCATCTTAATCGATCGTCTAACATCTGAAAAGATGTTTCTTTCGAATGCTAGGATATTCCTAGCATTGACGTGGCATCGCTGGCCTACAGCGTATTGAAAAATATAAAAGTTTTGGAGAATTTCGACGGTGGTCAAGTCTCGGTAGCTCAGTGGTTAGAGCATTAGACCGGATTTCCAAAGGTCGTGGGTTCATGTCCCATCTGAGAATTCACTTGTGGCCGAGTTGATTTTTTCCAATATTTTTCTATTTCAAATTTATCATATGCTCAATACGTGTCCTGTTCAGCTAAAGTATCACGTATGAGCGAACAATAAACGGAAAACTTTGAAAGTGTCTGCGTTTTCCTTCGAAATTTTTGCGTCAAGTTTCGGCTGGATGGGTTGGTAATGGAACTTTCATTGTATATCATGTAGATGAACCTTAGGTTCATCTATACCTATATTATATTTTATAAAATTAAAGGTTCCATCATTTAGTACTCAAAAAACAAATGGTTTTTTAATACAGCTACAATGGGAGTGGAATATTGCTTTGTCGTGTTTCGTACTCAGCTAAAAACAAACCATAAAGGATTTGAAGTGCCTTTACAACTTCTATATTTTGATTGAACGCTGAAAAGCTTTTGAACAAAAAATAGTTAAAAGAGAAGCATCATACGAGTTCAAGTAATATTCGACCGAAACCGAAGAGTAGAAATATCTTTCTAAAACACGGCGGCGGCGGTCTCTAATGGATGTGAAATACTTTGCCCTAATCGGTATACAAGTGGAAGGAATGGGAACGGACCATCCGTTTAATTAATGTCAGTGGAATTCATCTGATGTTGTTTTTGTTTAACTCTATGAATAATTGAAAATACATAAAGTTGCTGTCATTTTAATACTACTAAATTATATTGAGCCCACGTGGTAAGCATACATGATTCCCATCGGGTTCCCTAATGAAATATTTAATCTTTTGGTCAACGATGTTATTTCTTTGTTGTATTCTTCACTAACTTCGATTTGAATTGACTAACTATTGTTTGCCGATTTATGTACTGTGTAATGAAACATAACTTTGAAAGCTACGCTGACTTTGTTTCACTTCACTTTTTTTGTTTTTCGACGACTTCCGTGGTAGAGTGGTTCGTACACCGGTTTCAAGGCGTCGCCTACTCTGGGGTCCTGGGTTCGAATCCCGGTAGGGGCAAATGTTTGTATGATGATGAATACGAGCATTTGTACCTGAGTCATGGACGTTTATATATATTTCTACACATAAATACTTATATATGTATAATTATATGTATTTATATCCGTTACCCTAGTATCCCATATCACAAGCCTTACAGTGCTTACTTTGGGGCTACGTTAATTGGTGTGAGTGTAAGTTTTTTTTTTTTTTTTTTTTTTGTGAAAATATGAAATATCCACCATTCGCCACCGCTATACTGTTCAGTAGGCCTGGCACGAAAAACTTCCGAGTAAGGTTCGAGGAAGAAGTAAAAAAATGTATGACATATTGAACAGCGTTCCTACCGGACGTAGGTAAACGGAACGACATTTTCCTATACATATTTTGACTTTACGTGCTCGATACGTCCTCGATACTGTTTAGGAAGTTTTTTGTGCTAGGCCTAATGTAATGTTTAACTAGACTACCTGTGTGATATTGTGCGTGGAGTTGATGTATCTTCCATTGTCCTCGTCGAAGTATGTGACGTAGATGTTGTGTACGTCCCCGCCGTACGAGGTAGACAGGTTCGACGCCGTCGTTGGATCGAGTTCGTCCAACATGGTGGCATTAGCGATGATACTGTGGACAAAGAGAAGAAATACAATGATTACCACGTGTTTACTAATTTTCAGAAAATTATCTATACTTTACTTATACTTTTACTTTGCTAATATTATAAAACGGAAAGATTTGATTGTTTTTTATAATTTTGTAATTTTTGCATTTTTCAATGCTATTTTTATACTTATGGTAAATTTAAAATAGAAAAATATTGGAAAAAATTAACTCGGGCTCGATCCCGTCTGAGAATTCACTTGTGGCCGAGTTAATTTTTTCCAATATTTTTCTATTTAAAATTTACCATTTGATTGTTTGTTTGTATTGAATAGTCTCCGAAACTACACAACGGATTTGGATGAAATTTGGTACACAGATAGTAGATAGCCTGGCTATGAACATAGGATACTTTTTACCCCGATATTCCCACAGGAACGGGAACCACGTGGGTGAAACCACGAGCGGCCGTTAGTATGTAATACTTTGATTTATTTCTAGAAAATCATGAAATCTGATTTTAAATAATAGTGTAGTGTGACCACACGCAGGTGCTGTTTTCAAAGGATAATATAATTTAAGATCACGAGCTACATTTTTATGTCATGAAATTATGGAAATATTTACAGTCTTTAATATTTAGCTATAACTTAACATAACGAACCCCTAGGTCAATAAGCTTTCGCACTACTTTCAACACTATTATTAGCGGACATCATTACTGACGTATGAGTTTGAAGGCGAATTTTCCTTCATTATTTGAACAACTACTGAAGATTACCATTTTATTCTTGGAGAGACTGATTTGTATGTAATTCATAAGATTTTATGTGTGGGGATATAGGGATAAAAAGTACCTTATGTTTTAATCAGGACTAATTCTCTAATTTTTCTAAAATTTCTAAAATTCTAAAATTCTATTGCAACCTCTTTCAATTCGTCATTTGAAAGATATTTACATACTTCCATTTGATAGGAATTATGATCGGGACGCGTTTTGAAAGGTATTGAATGAACGAAATTGAACTGTCTTAACAAAGTGACACACGAAAATATCTTTCAAATGTATGGAGAAATGTCAAATGATGTGTCATTTAAAACATCATTCGTTCCGAAAGGGATCGCGACTATAAGTTACACAATTCCATTAATCACTATCACAATACCTTTGAAAGGGATGTGATAGTTTTTGAAATTAGACAATTAGGGGGCAGTCTCTTCTATGTTTATGCCACATACAAATCAAAGAGTAACAAACAAACAAATTAACTAACAAACGAAGTGACATACTTTAGCTAAGTAGGATTAAATTTAATGCTAAACAGAAGTTTAGAAGTTAATGAAAAAAAATAGATTCCTCTTATAGTGTTGGGACATATTGATAACAGGATTTGATAATTTTACACGTAATAGTAGTATTAATAAATAATATCGTTAATAAGATTTCCATCCATACATGTAAATATATCAAGTAATATTAAAAGGAGCGATTCAATAAAGATACAAGTGGAAAGGGCACAATAATAATCATATAACAAAATTATTTATAGTGTGATGTATTTTATTAGTGTGAATCTGTTAATGGTTTTCTGTGTCGTACTTAGATTGTTATAGTGTTTAGAATAACTGTTGATTCACCTGCGAATATAAAATAAATCAATTAGTAATTGTACCTAAGTGTATGCCCTCCATCGCTTAATATGATCTTCACTGAACACCATAAGTCCATCAGTATTCGATGTTGCAGTTTACAAAAATCTTAACACCTAAAACATTTGTGATCCGGCAGTTAAGGGATAATACGATAGCAAGTTTCTCAGTGGTTGAGGATTCCGGGGACGCGCAATTCTGCCTTCAGTTTTATCATTATTAAACATCGTTTTGATCAACGTTTCACGCTGTTAAATGGTGAAAGTCTATAATTAATGGCCTGCGCAGACGACGGACATTGAAAGACTTTTTGTCCGCGACATGACCTTATTACTCAGAACATAAAGTTGAATAAATAACGAGGACTATCGCGTACTTTTCGCGGATATACGCGGTCTAAGTTGAATCTTATTTGGTTAACAATAAAGACGTGTCGCGGACAAAAAGTCCTCCGTTATCCGTCGTCTGCGCTAGCTCTAATGGTTACTAAAAATTGTACGCAATTTTTTGTAGGTAGACTGTAAGTTTTATCTACAAAAGTGCTTGACACTTTGACATTAGTACATCGATCACACACCAACACCAATCGTGAGCAAGATGGATTGAACTTGGCGTCACTATCGTCGTGGAGATTTCATAAACGATGCTCTTTTGTTTGGCATGTGAAGCCTTTTGTCTCGGGGTGAAAAGATGAAAGAATGTCAAATCAGTAAACTTACGACACTGAAATAACTTTGACGATGTTTAGTTACAGTATTAGGGAGTCCAAAATATATATTGTTGTGCTGACTCCATTGTTTAAACATAAGCAATGAGACTAGTTAGATTTAAGCTGACCGTCTACATATAGACAGAATGAAGATACAAAAAGAGAAAATATAAAAAATGAGGGTGAATGCCGTCTGTACGAGCTATTTTTTTTTTTTTTTAATTTAACCAGTTCTCCGGAGCTTCCGGCCTGGCGTTAGTGACAGTGTGCGTTTTGTGGTTTTGTTGGAAGTGAAGATAATCCCAAACACTATAAAGGACATCAGGCAATCTTCATACAAAGTTGGTCCAAAAAAAAAAAAAGTGAGCGGCCAGACCCAAGATTATTTCTAATAGGTAGTTCATATTAGGACCTAAAAAAAAATAAATGGACTTAACCCTGTAACCGCGTGAACTGAGAAGCTATTTAAGATAAGGCATTCTGGGCAAAAACACAAATAACATTAGGCGGACAGACCCGGATTATTTTTAATAGGTAGTTCCTAATCTTAGGTCTGGCCGCTCACTTTTATTTTGTGCAGATTTTGTAAATCGAAATATCGACTCAGTTCATGCGGTGACAGGGTTAAGTCCGTATAATTTTTCTTAGGCCTTTATTTGAACTACCTATTGTAAATAATCTTGGGTCTGGCCGCTCACTTTTTTATTTGTCCATATTTTCAACTTGAAATAACAACTCAGTTCATGTGGTGACAGGGTTAGGTCCATTTAATTTTTTTTAGGCCTTAGTATTAACTACCTATTAGAAATAATCTTTGGTCTGGCCGCTCACTTTTTTTTTGTCCGGAATTTTTAACTTGAAATAGCTACTCAGTTCATGCGGTGACAGGGTTAAGTCCATATAATTTTTTAGGCCTTAATAGAAACTACCTATTGAAAATAATCTTGAGTCTGGCCGCTCACTTTTTTTTTGTCTAGATTTTTTGACTTGTAATAGCTACTCAGTTCATGTGGTGACAGGGTTAGGTCCATATAATTTCTTTTAAGCCTTAGTATTAACTACCTATTGGAAAAAATCTGGGGTCTGGCCGCTCACTATTTTTTTGTCTAGATTTTTTAACTTGAAGTATCTACTTAGTTTATGTGGTAACAGGGTTAGGTCCATATATATATTTTTAGGCCTTAGTATTAACTACCTTTTGTAAATAATCTTGGGTCTGGCCGCTCTTTTTTTATTTTTGTCCAGATTTTTTATTTTAAATAGCTACTCAGTTCAAGTGGTGACAGGGTTAGGTCCATATATTTTTTTTAGGCCTTAGTATTAACTACCTATTGGAAATAATCTTGGGTCTGGCCGCTCACTTTTATTTGTCCACAATTTTTAACTCGAAATAGCTACTCAGTTCATGCGGTGACAGGGTTAGGTCCATATAATTTTTTTTAGGCCTTAATAGGAACTATCTATTAAAGTTAATCTCGGGTCTGGCCGCTCACTTTTTTTTTTGGACCAGAATGTCCTTTACAAATCCTTACAGGACGCTGCAACGCCGTATGCTTGGATAGCGTTGATTTTAGTTTTCCCATTTTTTTTCCAATTTCCCACCCTCGAACTCAAGACTCATCCTTTAATTCAAATAGTATTTATTAATTAAGTAAATTTGTAGAAACATTGCACTCAATAAGAAATATAAAAAGAATTTTAAACATATAAAATTGAAGTGTCTACACATGAAGATTTATCCGGAACTCATAGCACAACACCAATTGTTTAATATTCCATGAGTTTTCCACCGACAGGATAATGTTATAAGGTGTATTTAAAGATTATTTTATTAAAAAAGAAATTGCGGAAGGAATACTCAATGTTGACGCAGTCAATATGTTAAAATGATTGCAGAAACCCTCTTTCGGTACTCGGCTGTAATAACAATATAAAAAAACAAAATTTCATGAGCTAATAAATCTAAAACCTTTATATTGTTCGTATATCCTGCAATCCACTACAGAAACATACAGCAATAAAATCAAGAATAGATTTAGCGATTACGAGCGATTCCAACCGATAATGAATTAGTAGGGTGTGCCTGCCTAAATACTTGTTTACGAACGCAATGCCACTTAAGCATAATGTAATTGGAAATTTTACACTTTTTTAATATTTTTATTTTTCGTCGAAGTGATACTGTTTTGTGTGTTTAGTGTGGCATTTTATGATTACAAAATGTCACTTTGTTAAAATTTGAGGGTATCAAAGTTTTGATTAATTACATACTTAAATATGGTGAAAACATTATAGACGACATTTTTAAACGTAAAATTATATTTTATAATGCTGTTTGAGTTTTCCAAACTAGCAGTTGTAATCAGCAATATCAAAGAGACTAAAAGAAAATCAATTGACACAGATCTGAAAGTGGGGCATTTTTAAAATTGTTATAGTTTGTAATTGTTAATTGACGACCTGTTTGGCGCAGGGGTACTAACCCCGCCTTCTGCGCCAGAGCTCCCGGGTTCGATCCTCGGACAAGACAAATATGTGTGTGCATGAACATGTCTATTTGTCTTGGTCTGGGTGTTTAATATGTATATTAAGTATGTATTTACAAAAAAAAAAAAGTATATAAGTATGTCTATCCGTTATCTAGTATCCATAACACAAGTTCTTCATGAAACTTAACATGGGACTAGATAATTGGTGTGATTGTATGCGAATATTTATTTATTTATAGTTTATAAGTAATTTTCATTTTCACTTACATCTTCTGAAACATTACCCACTATTTTTGTCAAATGCATGGTAGGTAATGCATTATATTACTAAATAGTGGTCCCGCAACTTCACATCGTGATTCCGGGTGATCTTATCCTGTGATTTATTTAGACTATAAACAATCTGCGTGCCCAATTTCAACTTTTTTTAAAGAACAACGGGGAGAGAATTAAACAAGAAAATATACTTATCACATAAAAATAGCATTGTAAAATGCAAAATTAAAAAGTTATAACAGGGAGAGTCTTAGCCTTCATCATACCTGATAATATAATACCTGATATAAGTATTGATAATGCTGAAGATGGAGGCGAGCTTCCCCCGGAATCCTAAATCACTGAGGAATTGGCTATCTTATTAACTCATTCTAATAATCCATTCTGTGTGATTAAGTAACAAACATCCAAAACTTCCAAATTTTAAACCTCTCAAGCCCCAGATTATGAGACACTAATAGATATTTTATTGTTCACTGGACATCGGCGACCTCCTAGTAAATGATGAATTAAATTATAGATACTCGTATCAGTAGAATACTAAATTAAAGTCGCTCTTTCTATTATTATCTTTCAAAAGGAAGCTTAAGACGACCCCCGTTCGTGTTCCCATGGGAGTGTGCTTTAGAAGCTCTTGTTAAGGCTTTCATAATGAGTTAGTTCTCAAGAAACCTCCGACGGAAAATAAAATTATGATAACCGATTTTCGTAATTAGAAAGTTGCCTAGAACCTTTTATTATTTTTTATCTACAAGTAACCCAAGTAGCATTTATGGCCCCATAGCGATTGACTAATAATGGTACACATTCATTCTTTAAGCTGTCTAAGTAAGCGATACAAGAGATGTATAGCACGCTATACAGCCCCTCTACCACCGGTTTGGTCACAAATTATTTAGCCTTGAGTTCGAAAAAGGTATACCCACAGTAGCAGAATAGTATTATGGCAGTTTAAGAGAGAATGGTGGTCTTAACCCTTTGAATGTCGAAACGTAGATCCACGTGAGACACAATTGATTCTCTATTGTGTCTAGAATCCCGATATACGAGCAGTTAAAGCTGATTACAGAAGATTCCGACACTACAGAATTACAGAAGATTCCGTGTCTTCATACAGACAAGAGAGTTATAATAAGTAGGTAACGAGTGAACAATTAGTCAGTCTCTATAGTAACTAACTCTCACTTGTACTTTTTCAACAAATGGTCACCCGAGTGCCCTTTTTGTAATAATGCTAATTGTAATTACAAAAAGTAATTACAATTAGCATTATTAGTACTATTTGTAATAATCGTAATAATGCTCTGCTCGTATCGTTAGCTATTTTTAGAATGATTTTATAGGTAATATTTATCTTCATTATATTATAATGTGTTAATGTTATGGGTAATATAAATTTACCGTAAAGTATATACATATATAGAGTTAAAATTTTGACGCGCCTCATAAATATTGCCTTTTTACCAAATATTTTTTTCTTAAACAGCTACTAGTGTA
Source organism: Chrysoteuchia culmella (assembly GCA_910589605.1). NCBI lineage: Eukaryota > Metazoa > Arthropoda > Insecta > Lepidoptera > Crambidae > Chrysoteuchia > Chrysoteuchia culmella. The sequence continues at coordinate 5,025,625 of OU342648.1, forward strand.
ATAATGTACTTACATGTACATGTGAACTCATTAAACGCTCTTTTACAGAATAACATAAATGCTGATTAATATATCACAAACTAGACCGACTTACAGCAACAAACGGAATAATGCTCCAAAGGTTGTATTTAGCCCCGGGGTTCGTCGCTATGGGGTAAAAAATACCACAGAGGTAATAAAAGCACTTACATTTTTTTCTATGTAATATTGTGACTTGTCGCTTCACGCACATTTCTGCATAGCAACAAGAGATTTGCCAGTTGGCGCAACGCGCTTTGTCGCTATCAACGTGTAAAGTGAAAATGGGTAAATAGAACCCGGTAGCAACCGTTTGTGTAACTAGACTTTTGTTATATTTTTAAGTCTTTATTCTTATTTTAGCATTTTGTTACCATGGATTTCTTACTTAGGGTCAACACTATAGAATTCTTCTTGTTATATTTCACAAGAAGAAGATAGTGATGAAGAAATTGTACCAGAAACGGATGATCATGAACACCACAGTACCCATAACAGTACTGAGCAAGAAACGGATTTTAGAGATGTTTCTGACATTCTGTTGCGGTATCAAGAAGACGAAGAGCCATCATTATTATTTCATTACTATAAAGTGAAGTAAAATAAATGAGAGTTGAAACAGAAGAACTGGAACTTTTTGGTTCTGATTTTTTGTGTTTTTTGATGGCGATTTACACGTATAAAAGCATAATTTAATATTGTTAACTAACAAGAACATTCTATGTAGTTTTAATGTCTGATCTTATTATACATGATTCCAAAGACGAAAATTAAAAAAAAAACAATGTTTAACATTACTAACAAAGTAATTTAAATTTTGGTTCCGTTTAATGTATGTGTGTAAAGTACTTAAAAATACATGTTTTATTATAAATGGTACTTTTTATTTATAGCTAACAGTGTTAACAAACTCTAATATAAATCATCATTTAATGAAATACACTTCCATAAATAATGTGGTAATTTTTACTCGGTAGCAACCGTTTATGTTCGTTTTTGCCTAGCGACGAACGCCGGGTTAACAGCTTTTGGCTGCATTAATATTCACATGTGTTGTTTTAAAATGCCAGCATTATAACACTGTACATTTGGACCTTTAAATAGCCAATGCCGTATTTTTCCCCTCTCAAAATACTCATGTTCAGCTTTTAACATGAAAGCTGAAAAGAAGAGTAATGTTGTCCTATTATAACATCAATAATTACTTAAAAGGTAAATTTTACACTCTTTTTTATTCTTCACTCTTTTGAAAGTGGATTTGTTCACTTAAATACAGCCAATGAACCTCGTGTCGTCAATGTTATTACTTATGGATCGCCAGTGAACTAAACGTGTACTATTAAAGCGAAAAAAATGCTACTTGGGAAAAGATTCAGTAAAGTATAGTATGATTAATGCATGCCTATCCTGCGTGGGAATCGAACCCAAGACGTCGGCGTCAGACGCAGGATCAATGCCAAACGTGCCAAAAGCATTTTTTTACCACCGTGCCCCAGCTATCGACACAAAATCCACAAGGCTACCTTTCTTTTCTTTTTAAATGGCTTTTATTGTTTTAGCGTTAAAAATGGATCTCGAGCTCATAAAACCTAATAGTTCTTAATGACGTGATGAAACTGACAGGCGTCTTCGATGCGGCAAAGCCGCTCTCTAAAAGTTTAAGGGAAATGTATCAAAATATAATTTCCCTTGCCTTTTGTTTGGTGTTTGGAGTCATAAGTTAATTTAGGTAGATTTATTTTGCAAGTGATCATGGCGCATGCAAATAACGGGGACTCGACAACAAATACATACATGGTAAAAATCCTGTTTCTCGTAATAGTGATAGTATTCATCTTAGTTTGTTTATAAATTGCTTTTCATCATTGATGTTTTTTTATTGAATCTGGGGGTTAATTGTCTAATTTTAAAATCTATCCCAATCCCTTTCAATTCGACATTTGGAAGATATTTACATACTTCAGACCGTCACTATTTGACATTTGATATGGATTGTGATCGAGACGCGTTTTGAAAGGTATTGAATGAACGGAATTGAACTGTCTAAGCAAACTGACACTCGAAAATATCTTTCAAATGTATGGAGAAGTGTCAAATGAAGTGTCATTTAAAACTTAATTCGTTCCGAAAGTGATTGCGACTATAAGTTACACAATTCCATAAATCACTAACACAATCACAATACCTTTCAAAGGGATTGTGATAGATTTTAAAATTAGACAATTTAAGGGGCTGGTAATTTTTTGAAAATTTTGATTAACTTGCAAGACCAAAAATTTTCGAATGGAGCGCGATGTAATAGTCGAAATCAGCGCGGGTGAATTCGCGGGCGGATCGCTAGTAAGTCATAAATCTAAGCTGAAGTATGTTGAGAAAAGCCGACAGGAAAAAAACATTTCACTACTCAAACGAACGCGGAAGGGGAATTCCGTCCAAAATACGCAGTACGTGATCAATTTCGTTCGCTAGTACAAGGCTGGTTTCATTGTACTTTTTCGCGTCCGTAAAACATCACCACTCATTTTAATGGAGCCTCCACTTTAATGGAGCCTCCACTTTAATGGAGCCTCCACTTAAAGTCAAAGTCAAAGATTTTTATTCAAATAGACTTATAGATAAGTGCTTTCGAATCGTTAAATTATTTTTTTCCTACCAGCCATTCAGGACATCTTTTAACTGATAAGAAGAACGGCCGCAAGAAACTTATCAGCTTTAATAGAAGCAACAACATTTACAAAGGAACATGTCGTTGCCAAACACAAATCTACAATCTTGAAACATATTTTAAACAAGAGGAAAATTTTCTTCTTTTCTTAAGAGGTGCCTAGTTCGTAATTTATTCTGTGTTAACCTATAAGAAAATATTACCTTAATGTGTAAATTTTGATAAGTGGCCAACCTGGCTAGATGGAAAGCATTAAAACCAACAACTTAAGTTCCGTCGAAAGCTTATCAGATCTTAACAGGCGAAAGATAATTGTTTGCAGCCACGCACTTCAAGTGTTAACTAGCTAAAGTGGACTTTTATTTAGAATTTGAAATTTCGAATACAAATCATCATAATAAAGTGTTGATAAATCTCTGTGTAGAATCGAAATTACAATAACTTTTGTATGAAAAAAAGAAAAACAAATGAAAAAGAAGTGAATATTATAATAGGCCCTTTCACACGTTCCGGTTGCTAAATGAATCTTGATGGAGTCATATCAGTACAGTGGTTAATAGTAAAAGCAGTACTTCCTCTCATCGTCTAGTTAGTATCGTAGAGTCGACGGGAAAACAGTTGGTATTTATATTTTTGATCGCCAAACTTCCAGCCCCCTATGTCAGCCATTTTAATTTTTCTGCTACTGTGACACATGCTTTTCATAAGGATTTATAATTAAAATAGTGGGCCATGAGCATGACGCCCACGCAGGTCTAAAACGAATTGGCAGATGTTCACGACTGTTAATGCAGGCGGGACTAACGGCTTATCATGGCTTCCGAATCACGGAGGAGCCCGAGTTAATATGTTTTGGTTCACCCATTTCGCCATTATCGCAAGTCGAATATCTAACCACTATGCCAACAATCTCCCCCTGCTTCTCAGGCGTAGAGATTTTTGCGAAATCCGTCTAGTTTCTAAAACTTACAACTAATAACGTAGCAGTTAAAGAAATGCTCACGATTAGAATCCAAAAGTCATTAGAAGGGACTGTGATCCAAACAATGAAACGTTTTGTCGTAAGTATTATCTAGTTGTCTGCATAAATTTGTCGTTTATTTATAGGTTGAGCACATCTGTTCATTTCTTATTTAATTTCGATAAATTCCAATCCATCTTAGTAACATTCGCTGAGGAATCTCTTTGAATGGCTTTGATTGAACAAACTGATGACATACCTACGTTAATTGTAACATTCCCTTCTACCAATATAACTCAACTGAAATTAAATTTACTGAAACTTCTACTTGCAAAATATGAGATTGATTGGTAACTAGCTGCACTGTGGAACCCTGTTTATTGAGATAAATCATCAATTATTATCGTTAGATCTTTAAAGTCAAAGTCAAAGTCAATATAATTTATACAGTCTAGGCTGTTACAAGCACTTATGAACGTCAAAGAAGCTACGCCATCATAAATCATTTACAGCATCGGTTCACAAACCCTACGGCGGGAGACCTTGTAACGAGAAGAACCGGCAAGAAACGCGTCTAGGGCTGTTTTTTTCTGTTTTTAAGGATTCCGGGACCGGCTTTTTCCTTTAACTATATTATTAGTTCGGTAGTTCATGTTGTTTTATGTAAGGAGGGACCTACAAGCACAATGCTTTTAGCGCTATAGGAACGAAATCTTAAGCGCACGGGGGCTATATATTCATGGGGCTATATAATATGACCTTTTATTTCCAGTCAGTTTTCTTGGTTTCTATATTTATTTAGTTATCCAACATTTACATCGCTAAGACATTACAATATCATAAATAAAAAACGCCATCCCTTTATGGTGGTTTTTAGTGGCCACAAAGAGGGCTCCTGACCTACATACGGTCAGGAGCCCTCTTTGTGGCCACTTTAAGGCTTTTTTCACTTTTAAGAGCTTAGTGCTTGATGACCTTAGACATATAACACAAAAGAAATATCTAGAATTATCGAAAATTTATCTAAATTTCATAGAATGAGCAAAATGTGATACACTGAAAGCAATCCCTGATCATGGCAACAGAATGTGCAATCCAAGTACCTACACACTGGAGGTGAACCCACGCAGATGGACCACGGGTAAGAAAGGGACGACGGGTAAGACATTTACAATAATTGATGTCGTCATTAACCAAGATTTCTACATATTAGTTATATTTGTATACGGCAATACAAACGTTACATTGGAGACTCATTAATTTAGCACATCCTTGTAATTATGTTATCGTTACCTCATTTTATAGGGTAGCTTTTACAAATAATTAAACATGCGGCCACCCGTGAATACGTCTGCGTAGCCATTTTCCAGGGGGTTTACCACGGGCTGTTAGCAATATCAAAGTAATATTGTAAATGACACGGCACAGGCTCCGACTTTCAATCAATATTGCTTCAATATTGTTATTTAAAAGCTCCTGCGAGCTTACCATCATTAATTTAGAAACCATCATGTCATAAGAACGTTTTGTTTGCGTTTTGTCTTATTGGAAGTTGTCACATTTTGTGACACTTCACACTTTGGAGGCGATGCTTTAGCGAAGACGTCACAAAACTTCCGTCAAAAAACAAGCTTACTAAAAGTGATTCGTAGTACAAAATAGCACAGTAAGATTGAAACAATACTGCGCTAAGAGATGGCGGTAGGCCCCCAGATCATGGCAACAGATAGTGCAACTCAAGTACCTACACACTGGACTAAACGAGTTTAAAGTGAATCATCGCCAGGAAGAAGAAGAAACTCAAAATAGCTCACAACATTTTCTATATTAATTGATGTCGTTATTAAGCAAGATTTCTACATAATTATTAAGGTAATGCAAACGTTACAATGGAGACTCATAAATTTAGCACGTTCTTGTAATTATGTTATCATGTTAACTAATTTTTAAAGGGTAGCTTTTTCAAATAATTAAACTTGCGACCCGTGAATCCGTTGGTTAGACATTTTTCCAGTGGCTGTCCACGGGCTGTTAGCATTTTCAAAGTAATATTGTGAATGACAGGGCGCAGTGCATAGCACCGTATTTCAATCAACATTGCTTCAATACTGTTAGTTAAAAGCTTATGGTTGGGCCTCAGATCTCTTTTATTTATTTTTGCACAAAATGCGACCATTAGCGGCGGATCGGGGCGGGTCTCATCGGATCGGGCCTGGTGTATCCACTTTGACCACTTAGCGATTCCTTGCCCAAACCACGCCAATTTCGTACTTATTTCCAAAAAAATTCTGTATTTCCAAAATTCGTTTTCTCTATGACACTAACATATTTTAAAGTTATTTTATTTGTGTAATAATCATATAATTTGCAAGTGTCATGTACAAGAACTATAATTTGTGAGTGTCATGGAGAATACGAATTTTGATAATGTCGTAACCAAGTATGACATTGGTGTGGCAAAATAAGGAATCGTTAAGTTATAGTGAATATGCGCCCAGCTGTCATTCTCTTCACCAATGCGTTGCGGTCCACGTCCCGATCCGTCGCTAGTGGACGATATTTCATACAAAACCTTATTTTTGCGTTGCGTTGCGGCACAACCAGGCTCGTCTGGTAGACGCTATCCTTAACTAAATCATGACGCTACAAATTGCGTGTCCAAACCATTCACGATTTACAAAAAATGCCGTTGTATTTGCATCAATTTTCCATTTTCATGTTAAGCCTTGTGCCTTTTATTTGTTTTGCTCGATAAGATCCCGTTTTAATTATCTGAAAAAGTATAATTGTTACGAAATGGGCGGCGGTGCCAGTGAGCCGTTGGATTTTTATTATTCTCACTGACATGGAATTCTTGATAAAGAAATAACGTTGATCTGTAGAAAATTGTAGTCTTATTTAAGTTTTTTTGTTGTAAGCGTATTTGGTGGTAGCATCGCTGCTTTTCATTAACTAATTTTAAGTGTATTTGATTTGATGAAATATGTTATAAGTTAATTTTGTTTCCTAAGCTGAATGCTTAATTCGGAAAAGTATATAAACATTTTTGTTTAGCTGCGTTAACTGAATCCTAGTATACTAGACTAGTCCTAGTAAAGTATTAGAAAGTAAATAAAATTTACTCTCTAACTACCCTAATGTCTCGACAGGAAGGATGACTGAACCGAAAGTATTGTTAAAATTAGTAGGTATACTTAATTCGTCATTTTGCTACAGATAGTGCACACGGGTGTCCAGAGAACAATGGATACTCCATTGCTAGTGGACACCTGCGCACTATTGTGTCTTATAGCCCGGGGCTTGAGAGGTAAATTAATATTAAACATATCTTGATCAAATCCCTCTTTTTTAATAAATGTAGAGTAAAGTTACACTTAGGAATAAAACTGATGCGCGCTAAAACGAGGTAATAGACCATTAGATTTAAACCTAGGTGTAACTTTATTCTACGTTTATTATAGTTATTCGTGCTTCAATAAATTGTTGGCTTTCATTGACATCTGTCATGTTAGCACATTTATCTAGTGTGATGGTAATACGCAGATTTGGTTTGAATAAAACATGTTGAATATGATGAGTAAACACTCGGCAACGTGTCGAGATCTTCGACATCGTTTATTCTCATCATTTACGTCGTTTCACTGAGCGCTATGAAAAAGCGAATTAATCTTCGAAATAAATCATACGTTTACACATGCCACACTTTTTGTGTGTTAAACGAGAACACTTGTTTTTCAAATACCAACCGGGTAGTACAGTTACAGGCAAAACTCTTGACCATATTTGATTTAATTCTAAATGAATACAGCATTAACAAATTTTCTGGCGTTAGCTGGCTGGCCTCCTTCATAGTATGCTCGCTTCGCTCGCTCGGGCACTCTTTGTTGTACAGACAGTTCTCATATAACTAAACCGTGATTTTATTGGTATTTCCTACAAACAGTTTTCACGTTTCTAAATGATGTTAAAAACAAAGGACAATAAAAGAACTTACTTCGATTTTATTAAAATTATACCTGTACCATCGGGGAACTTCCCGGTTGACCAGTCAAGTTTTTTGGAAAACGTTTTCTCGGAAAGTACTAAGGTTAAGGAAATAATTTGTTATTCAAATGAAATACCTATTAATGTTCTAATATTTGTGACAAAAAGTTTGTTATATCTATAACTATTTTAAATAAAGCTCCCCTAAAAATTCTCTACTGGTCTGGTACTCTACTACTGGTCAACCGGGAAGATCGCCGGCTGTACGTTACAATAATGATTTCAATGAATTAAGCTGCATCAGAACTAGCTTTCGATTTTAGATATTTTTGATAGAAGTTACTTTTTCTTATTTTTTATTTTTGCCATTGCTGAACAATCACCATAATCCTTGAACATCTCCGTTAGACCTAAGTCCTAATTCTGTAAATAATGATCGCGACTCATTTTGCTTTATGAGTCGTTAAAGCCTTTAACAATAACTCTGTTTCGAGTAGAATAACTTCGATTTGCTACTCGTTTACGACAGCTAATGTAATCCATTGTAACTGGCGTATACAAATTGTGACTGGCCCTGGTGCAAATTGATTCGAATATAAACCAATCAATCATGATCGAGTGATGGTGATTAGTAGCTATGACGCATTTCCTGCGATTCGTGTGACATTTGGCTTTCGTGTCGAATATTCCGTTAATTTTTGTGGAATTAGGTCTTGTTATAGTGTCTTTAAGTATTTATTATTTTCTTTTTATATGAGGACCTCATTTAAAATGAGGACCCGTGGCGCAGTCCTGCGATTGTTGAAGTTAAGCAACTTTCTCAATGGTCGGTCACGGGATGGGTGACCAAAAATTTACTATCTCGAGCTTCGGAAGGCACGTCAAGCCGTTTGTCCTGGATGCATTTGCAGACGTTAAAACCCACTAATCTGCATTAGGCCCGCTTGGTGGGTCATGGCCATGGCCCAATCTCGTTATCCATCCATAAGGAAGGCCAGTGCCCCAGCAGTTATGTTTTACTTAAAGAAAGTCTAAAAAGAACACTGATGCGTATTTCTTCCGATAATGTATTGCTCATAAATATAAGCTTAAGTAAAACAAGTGTTAACCGCCTATTACATTCATTATACATTTTGTAAAGGCAAAATTGTTTCTGGATGATATTTTAATTTGAGACAACATGAAAGTTGAACCCAACCCATTTCCAAACAAAATGAAACTCCGACATGTTGAGTTGACATAATTTGAAGAGTCAGACCGAATACCAACATAAAAAGGGAAACACAATAGGAAATAGAACGGAAAGTTAGTTTTATTCCGCCGTGATAAAGTGATGAATGAAGTTTTTTAATTGAAACCAGAGTATAAGCCACATAAAACAAGAGCCCCTGACAGCCTCAGTAGCCAGTTTCGATTTAACAGAAATAATCAAAACTCTGGCGGGTCTGGTTTTGATAGTTTCCTGAATAACATTATATAAAGTTCAACTTCCATATCATAATGAAAGTTTAACTAATTGATTCTCACAATATATGATTTTTTTAACCGCCTCTGTGGTCTAGTGGTAACAACCACCGGTATCAGACCCAGGGGTCCCGGGTTCGATTACCAGCGAGGGGAACATATTGTATTCGGTTTGGTTGATGGTAGGACTTGTTAGTCCGCCTGGGTAGCTACCACCAACTTACTAAGTCTGATGTCATAACAAGAATGTTTTCAGCATTGTTGTGTTCCGGCAGTTAGAGATAAGATAGCCAGTTCCTCAGTGGTTGAGGATTCCGGGAGAGGCTCGCTTTCATCTTCAGCCTAATCAATACTTAACATCAGGTATGATGAAGGCTAAGAGTCTCCCCGTCGCGTATAAATAATTAATAAATAAATTGTCTGAAAAGGGTTTGGAACTTAGGGACGTAATTTTTCTTATAATATTTGTGAGAATAAAAAAGGTATAAAAATTGAACTTGATAGTACAATTTATTCGTCCTTGTCTGTAAAAGTGGTACCTATACATAGAAACAGTTCCAGCCTCTATACAATAACGAAGTTCGGCACTGGACGCCGCGTGGGTTCTTGAGCCAACAGAAGACAGATTGAACAAGTTTAAAGCATTGAGGAAGAGAGATAGTAATGAGAAAAGGAAACGCGCGGGAGGGAGACTTTGCAGATTATGCGAAAAAAACACGAAATCTCTTCGTAGTAAATAACTATCGATTATTAAAGAGAAAAGAAACTACATGATGTTAAATATTAATGTTGTCCTCTAATTAAACCAATTTTCAATAGTATACACCCCATTTGAGAATAATCATGAATGTCAGTATTTTTAGGGGGTTACTTCAAAAAGAGTGCCGTGTGATGACGGCCTAAGAATACACGTGTCACCACTCCGTTACATGCCTGGGATGTCGTAAGAGTCGACTAAAGTAAAAATTATCTTGTAAGTAAAAATACTTTAGTATCCGTTTACTATGCTTATTTTCATTCAATTATTAGCTACGCTGTTACAGTTTGGAGTAATGCCTCAAATATTGAACGATTGTCTCGCCAGCGTGGTAGCAGTAAGCTAATAACCTCCTATGAACTCCACAATAGGCGTGAGCTAGGAGAGGCCTATGTCCAGCAGTGGACGTCCACAGGCTGATGATGATAATGATTTGAAAAAGAAATAAAAAGTGTCGAGGCAAAATCATAAGATCGTGTTTCTTGTAATTACAAATGGTATGAAGAAATGTATATCTTATTACCAGATTTTTAATCCTATAGTTTTTTAATCAAAAGTACTTACTTTTCCGTATAGCGTCTTAAGTTGCACGAATGAGGGATTGGAAAGTTTATGAAAAGGGTTCAATAGGGAATATTAGAGAATCCACGTGTGAATCATGGTAACCTATATAGTGTGTTAATTAAATTGCGAAAAAACCTCAAAACCATTTTGTAGAACTCATACTACGAACTACTTTTTGTATGGGAGCAACCTTGAAATCGCGAAGAAAATGATTTTGAGGTGTTGCGCAATTTCGTTATTACGTTGTATTAGCATGGGTGACAAATCAATTTAAGTTGAATATAATGTGTGGTGAATTAAGGTACTTACTAATTTAATTTTGAAAAAGAAATGCGTAGCTACTTTCCGAACTAAATGCGTAACTTTACATATTACGTATGCCCGTCGTTCTTATAAAAACGACAATCACATAATGTGTGATTTACGTATCGGTTGTCCGATTTTGAGCAGTTATTAGAATATATCGAGTACTGTCTTTTCCAGCCTCTGCACTTCGAACTTAATGCCAGCTAACTGGATTTAATATTTTCTGTCAAATACTCTGCATATTGTGATTGATTTCTGGATATTTTCGATATGTTTTCTCTCAATACATCTTGAACCTAGTTGAAGTGTAAAACCGCCCGAATTCTCCTACAAAAGGGTCGAAGGCAAACATCCGAAAGGTTTCTGTTGGCATTTATTTACATTCCCTTATTCAGAAATGTGTTGAAAATATCTCATAGAAATTTGTTGAGACACAATATTTTGAAGTAGATATGCCGTGAACGATTCTAAACGATCTCAAATATTCTACTGAACAACTTTCAGAAGTTCATTAATAAAGGAACTTTTTAATGATTAAAAATATTTGTTTATTGTTACCGACATATTTTTGAGTATTAATAATATCGGAAAGTCGAAGTGGAAATGTTTTTAGGTAAGTATATGGTCCTGAACTCTTATCACCTTCCTTCCTTCATCAGCCTGTGGACGTCCACTGCTGGACATAGGCCTCTCCTAGCTCACGCCTATTGTGGCGTTCATAGGAGGCTGTCAGCCTACTGCTACCACGCTGTCCAGACGGGTTGGGAAAGGGTTTGCTTCAAGTTTTCCTTCTCTCGCACAGGCGTTCAATGCGTCGAGCCTCTTAGTCGACTCTTACGACATCCCAGGCATGTAAGGGAGTGGTGACACTTGTATTCTTAGGCCGTCACCACACGACGGAACTCTTATCACGGTAGGAGCAAATGTTTGTATGATGAATATACGAGCACTTATGTACCCGTGTGCTATGGCTGTTTATTTTATTTCTACAAAAATATATACATAACGTAGAGTAGGACGCCACTCTGCTAGATGGACCGACGACCTGAGAAAGGTTGCGGGTAGTGGCTGGATGAAAAAGGCGGGAGATACTGTCTTGTGGCGCCCCATGGGGGAGGCTTAAGTCCAGCAGTGGACTGCAATAGGCTGAATGAATCATGTTATTTATGTATTTATAAAACAACCCTTACAACGCTTACTTTGGGACTAGACTAATTGGTCTCACACCAAGGTAAGATATAATTCTTACCGTCAAGGTAAGAAATACTAGGTTGTTCCAAAAATTTATAGCCATAGAAATATAAAACTCCAACGCCAACACAATCCTCCTTTGTGAAAACCACTGGCCACCTATGTGTAGTTTTTTTTATTATTATGTTTAAAGATTATCTGTCACTCTTCTTTTGTCTGCAACAATGGACGTCGTCGATGACGACTGATAGATTTTCGTGCTATGATTTTCTATGATTATAACCGAGGGTTAACCTTCAAGGAATCTCAAGAAAAATTACAAGTTGCTTTTGGGGAGTTGCTCCTGCGTTAGCAACAATTACTTATTGGTTTCGTGAATTTAAACGTGGTCGAGAGAACTTAAACGATGACCCCAGACCCAGCCGACCACTGACTGCAGTAACTCATTAAAACGTCATCAGGTCATACAGTGGCTATTGCTAGAGAAAGACATATTACACATCGAGAGATACAGACTGAACTAAACATTGGTTCACAGTCAGTTCCCTAGATGAACCTTAAAGTTAAGAAGCTTGCTTCGCGATGGATACCTCATACTCTCACCGATGAGCAAAAATGCCTTCGTGTTGGGGTCACAGGCAGTTTCCACCATCCTGCACGAACACCTTAAAGTTAGGAAGCTTACTTCGCGATGGATACCTTATTCTCTCACCGCTGAGCAAAAATGCCGTCGTGTTGATGGGTTAAATTTGCACCCATCAACCCGAACGTTACAAAATTTCAAAGGAGTTCGCAAAACGTATCCTACATTCTTACAACTGACGAATTATGGATGTATAGCTACGATCCTCTCACGAAGCAGCAATCCACGCAATGGGTGTTTGAAGAGGACGATTTTCCCGCACAAAAGTTGTTCGCGATCGGAGAATTAATAAAAAATTATAGCGGTTTTTTTCGACGCAGTGGACCAGTAGCAGTAATTCCGCTAGAAGACCGTAGAACAGTTACTAGTTAATGGTATAGCGAAGTTTGTCTACCTCAAGCTTTCGGCGAGTTGATTGAGAGCGCCCAAGGAGCGGCGTCCGTGGCATTCTTCTTCACCAAGATGGCGCGCCCGCTCACACAGCTACTAGAACCATGGACTATTTGCCAACTTCGGGGGTACAAATGTTACCCATTCTTCCGTACAGACCAGATTTAGCTCCATTTTTCGACCTCCCGCAAGACACGTTTTTTAAAGGTTTTGAAAGCTGGTTCACCCGAATTCATAAGTGAGGGAGGATATTTTGAAAAGCTGTAAGTAAACTTTTTTTTATACTCTAACTATTTTTCATTTCACTAACTATTTTTGGAACAGCTCACGTAAACATTTCAAATAAAATTACGAACTGTACACTTGACCGGTTGTGCAAGCTAGATCTATGCATATTACATATATACATTTGTGGCTTAACAAAGTGCACGCCCATCGCATGTGGTCTCATTAGTAGATTATTATAATGTAATTAGTGCTTCCATTTATGACGGAATAGCTGTTCGTGGTTATTAAGCTGTCCTACTATATCTTATGGTTTTGGAATAACTATATTTAATTACATACTTCTCTCGTAAGGACAAGCATCAACGTGTCAAACTAATGTGATGTCGATTTTTTTTTTACTTACAATGGGCTGGCTCTTGATCTCAATTAAGCCCGAGGGTTAAGACAAGATGGAGCAAAGCTAGCCCAGAAGGTGCCTATTCACCCTTGCTTTGGAGATGGACGGGTTTTAAGTACCTACTCGGAAATACAGACGCAGGGAGGGAATTTCACTCCTTTGCTGTACCTCTTCATGAAATATTGTACCTCTTTTGTAAGAGTGTACCTCTTCCTGTATTGTAGCTTCCACCCGAGATTCCTTTCGCGTGGACATTCGGAAAATCCCAAGGGAACATTTGACCGGACTATAAACTTTCATAATTATTATGTGTTTGCGTGATTGAGTAACAAATATCTAAGCATCTAAACAATTAAAAAATGCTTATTTCAAGCTCATTTGAATAAATATTATTTTTATTTCATCTTACAACTTAAACATTTATAATATTAGTATATCTTATCTTTAAACTAATAAAACAATACCGTGACTGACTAACAGAAAACGCACAGCCCAAATGGCTGAACCGATTAAGCTGAAATTTTAAATCCCTTAACGATGTAGGCGAGCACTAAGAAAGGATTTTTTGATATTCCAACGAGAACCACGAGGATGAAACCGCGGGCGGCCGCTAGTTTTAAATATAAGTAGACTGTGCACAGGGGCGTGCATTGGTTTTCCAGCGTAGTAGGCACTGTAGATCTAACTAGCAACTTTGCACTTATCCTATCCTGCTACCGAATATTATAAGTTTGAAAGTTTGTGAGGATATTTGGATGGAGGAATGTTTGTTACTATTTCACTCAAAAACTACTGAACTGATTAAAATGAAACTTTACAGCAACGTAGCTTATACATCAGAAAACCACATTGTATGCAAATATTTATAATTATCCTGATATTCCCACGGTAACGGCAACCACGCGGCGAGTGAAACCGAGAGCGGCCGCTAGTCATAAATGATAAGGTTCCTAATATTTAGTAGGAATATTAAAATGCTGACGAGTTTTATTGTTTGAGCACGCTAATCTCCGGAACTATTAGTTCGAATTGAAAAAATATTTTTGTGCTGGATAGTCCAATTATCTCGGAAGGTTATAAGATATTTAATATCACGGTACGATTAATAAGAGCAGAGAATTAATGTAAAACTTTACAGAAACGGGAAAAAAATATTAGTTTTGGGAGCTTCCGTTGCGGACGGTGTGTAAACGGTTAAAGTTATGTAAAAATCATGTATGACGAAATTATTCCCCATCAAAAATTCTAAAAAAAAGTCCGCGACAGCATATGTCTATGTTTTATGGTTAACTCACTATAACCATTTTTCAGATAATAAAATTTGTTCTAAACTAATGTATAATTCGAGAAGCTGTTTTCATAAACATGATATTAATCCTTATCTAAATAAATACGTTAATCATCACAAGTATTTAATTTTAAACAAAATTGTCCTTTACATCATTAAATTTTAATTAATATCTTAGGAAATATGACAGTTTTAAATAACTCCTCAACAAAATAATTCGCGACCAAATTCATTCGTCAGGTAGGCATGCTTACTTTATACTGATATATTCCGGAAGTTTAAGCTAGAACGTTACACGTACAAACAGCGCCCTTCTTGCCATGGGCGGTTAATACTTGAGCAATACTTTTTCTAAATATGTTGTATTCTTGTATGAAACGCTGCTTGTTTCGAGTAGTCAATTTCGAGACTGCCTATCGGTAGGTATTCAGTATTTAGCGTAAGGAATATCTTAGTTGGTGAGTGTTGAATAGAAGTTTAAAATAAAATAACTTTAACACTTATTGTATATTTATTTAGGTTTTGAATGAGGTAGGCACTGCCTAATTGCCTATATGGAATGCACGCCCCTGACTGTGCATTTAAGAGACTTGATCTACAGCGTACTTTTTATCTCGTCGACTGCAGTAATACCACCTTATTATGGAACTTGCTCAGAATAGTGCTGTAAAAACTATCTACGCTAAGCTGAAGTCTAGTTAGGTACTTGTCCAAGAAAGACAAAGTAAATTGGATGTTTCGTTGTGGCAGTTTTATAGAAAAACGGTGCATCTGTGTTTTGATTTACTATTTTAATTAAACTGCATTTTCTTGTTTGTGCTTACTTGGCTTATAAACTAGCTTATAAGACCGTTTAATGTTGGATTTTTTTAAATGAACGACGGGGAGAGTCTTAGCCATTATCATATCTGATGATTAGTATTGATAAGGCTGAAGATTGATGGACGAGAGCCTCTCCCGGAATCCTCAATTACTGATCTCTAACTATCTTATCTCTAACAGCCGGAACGTATTGATGATACAGACTATTCGCACCAATACCCACCCATATAATAGGTAAATACCTCAACGTTTTGTCTATTTATAGAGAAAATATCCAAATTAACTGTAAAGATATACCTAAGCCTAGAATGTTGTTCGCAAATTCACATTTTTTCACTTCCAAAAGGCTTGCAGTGGAAACGATCCTGAATGATTCCTAAAAAAGTCAACAAGAAAAAATTCGCTCCGAACAATGGAATAATGTCCACTTAAATTGGAAAACGCTTAGCAACACGACCTCAAAGAATTGTGAACAAGAAGAATGTGGGATAAAATACCGTCACACGACAATGGCTGGTACTTTATTACGAGCTCCAATATCTTTCGAAATACCGATCAGCATAGAATTCCGAGACGCAATATAGCGGTTTGATAGTCCAAGATAATGTTGGACAGCTTTTTATCATACAATGGTTATAAAGGAGTAATACATTTGGATACTTTCGAGGGTGGGATCGCGAAGTCTTTTCATTAATTGTCGATAACCTCTAAATTCTTAATAAAAGACCCTGATGAGTAAAACAAGGCTTCAATTCTAATAAAAGACTGACACTATTATAACGTAAGGTAAACAATATGATATTTATGATAGGTTTTAAATAGAAAAATATTGGGAAAAAATCAACTCGGCCACAAGTGAATTCTCAGATGGGATTCGAACCCACGACCTTTGGACATCCGGTCAAATGCTCTAACCACTGAGCTACCGAGACTTTTCCCAATATTTTTTATTGCAAATTTATCATAAGTATAAAAATAGCATTGAAAAATGTAAAAAAAACATTAAATACAAATGATATTTTACGAAAGGGTAGTAGTAACACCTCAGTTTCAATTTGAAGTTGGTTTAGATCTAAAAAGTACAAAGGAACCTTTTTTGGCTTCTTTGACACATTATAACGTCTTTGATCGTATTTTTGTAGATAAACAACTGATAAAATAAAAAAAAAGTCTTAATAATTCATTGCCGTGTTTATTATATTGAGGTAGGTACATAATATTACTCGTACGCTGTATCATAAAATAATATTTTTAACCGACTTCAAAACAATAAGGAGGTTATCAATTCGTCGCGTAGGTATATTTTTTTATGTATGTGTTGGGGCCAGTGCCCTTTCTAAATTAATAGAGAGAAGGGAATCCTGTCCTGGTGGTTGAAAATGACACGAAGAGTGGACTGTAAAACTCTGTACTGGTTAACTGATCAAATATTGAAAATAGGTTCAAGATAATATGCCCGACAATAAGTGCCCACGGTGACGTATTGGTAAGTCGTGTGAGGAAGCAATAGTGTCGTCGTCGTCGGTCCTCGTCGTCCATCGTTCTTCTCCGTCATGCCCCTTGATGGGCACGGAACCGGTCGCAGCGATGCTGTGGCCGACAGCGGCCTCGTCTTCACCAGTATGTTTACCGATTAGTCGAGAACGCCTCAACCGATCGGAAGGATTCAAACGTTATAACATCGGGTTTGTACCCAAGCTAAACCCATTTTTTTTTAATTTGAAATTGGTCCGGGGGCCTACCGCGATCTAACCATTATTGTTTCAATCTTACCATGCTTTTACGTACTACGAATATTTTAAAGTAAGCTTGTTTTTTGACGGAAGTTTTGTGTCGTCTTCGCTCAATCATCGCCTCCAAAGTGTGAAAAGTGTCAAAATGTGACAACTTTAATAAAAACAAAACGCAAACAAAACGATCTTATGACTTGATTGTTTCTAATAGTTGATGGTAGGTCCACAGTAGTTTTCACGAAAATCTTGAAAAATATTTCGTTCAAGCGGTTTGACACAAACCGTTTGACTCAAACTAGTAGTTGCCTAGACTACTAGATTGAATCAAACCGAAGTGCGGGACTTATTGCAACTGAAAAAATGTTAAATAAAAAACTTCGGTCGGTTTTTATTTTCTATAAAAAAGTTTTTTTCGTCCTTGGTGAAATTTATCAAAATACAAGAGTTTGTGTATAGATTGATTTATTTTAAGTAATTAATCATGCTAGGAGTAACATTTATATGAAGTTAATGGTAGTGAGTGTGAAATGAGTTAATCTATTATCCTAGCTTTGAAACATAACTTAAACAAAGTACTGAAACAATGTGGGCTCGATTCAATTCAACTGACGCTAACAAATTAATAAAAGTTTGGGAATCGAATCTATTGTAAGCTTGTGTTTCTAAATTAATGGGAGAAGCCACATTTTACTTAATTACATAGAGGATTCCATTAATTCGTTGAAAGGATCCGGATCAGGAAAATATATAGGCAGTAGGTGATGGTGATCGATCATACTATGGACAACAAGTGTCGGTGTTAGACTTTTGATTTTTAGTGTCATTCGTAAAATACAACAGAAAAATAATGCAAAGCAAATGCAAGTTAATTCGTTAAAGGATCCGGATCAGGAAAATATACCCATAGGCAATGGGTAATGGTGATCATACTATGGACAGCAAGGGTTGTTATTTTTTTTTATGAACGACGGTGAGACTCTTAGCCTTCATCATACCTGATGTTAAGTATTGATAAGGCTGAAGATGGAAGCGAGCCTCTTCTGGAATCTTTAGCCGCTGAACTGGCTATCTTATCTCAAACTGCCGGAACACAACAATGCTGTAAACATTGTTGTTATGGCGTCAGGCTTAGATAAGATGGTGGTAGCTAGCCAGGCGGACTGACAACAAGTCCTACCACCAACCAAACCGAATACAATATGTACCCCCGCTGGGAATCGAACCCGGGACCCCTGGGTCTGATACCGGTGGTTATACCACTAGACCACAGAGGCGGTTAAAATTTAGTGTTAAATGTTAAATGTTAGTGTCATTCAAGTTTTAAAATAATTCAAAGATATTTCATTTGTATTATTTTTACAATGTAAATACAAGCTATTATCACGTTTAATTATTACTCAGGATTTTTTTTAACGTATTTTTCTATAGTAAATGTATGGCACCCACAATGTCACCTCTGACTCATGGTGTTACAAGGCTGAAGCGCTCAAATTAGAAAGTTTAACCTCTGGCCCCGAGTTATGAGGCACAATAGGTAATTAATTTTTCTCTGGACACCGGTGCCCTGCTAGCAAGTGACTAATTAAAGCTCTATATCTCTAAAACTAAGAAAGGTATTTTATAGTAGAAGAAATTAAAATATAGCACACAAAAGGTTTTTATCTGAATAGAAGTAAAACACATTCTTGTGAGATATGACCACCTGTTTGGCGCAGGGGTACTAAGCCCACCTTCTGCGCCAGAGGTCCCGGGTTTGATCCCCGGACAAGACAAATATTTGTGTGCATGAACATGTTTAATTGTCTTGGTTTGGGTGTTTGATATGTATATTATGTATGTATTTACAAAAAAGTATATAAGTATGTTTATCCGTAACACAAGTTCTTCGTGAAACTTAACGTGGGCTAGATAATTGGTGAGGTTGTATGCAATCATTTATTTATATGTAAAAAAAATATGTAGCAATGTTTTTATACCACTCACTCTTTGAATTAATAGATCAAGAGTTCTCAATATTTTGACAAATTAAAGCTGACAACAAGGACTAAGCTTCATCCAGACGTGGCATAAGCCCTTAGCTATTGTATGAATAATCCATCAATTTACAAAGAAAACACTCCAAAATACCGACTCAAACTTACCAGCGGGCCTACCATTATCTCTTAGAAACCATCATGTCATCGTTTTGTTTTTATTGAAATTGTCACATTTTGACACAATTCACACTTTGGAGGCGATGATTGAGCGAAGAAGTCACAAAACTTCCGTCCTTCCGCTTACTTTAAGGCATTACTCGAAAAAAATATGCTGAAGCGAGATGGCAATGAGAAAATGGCGCGCATGGGAGCGAGACCGATTTTGCAGATTAGGCTTAAAAAACACAAAATCACTACGTATTAAAAAACTACAGCGATAAAAAAAAATGCTTCTATACGATTCTAAATATTATTGGTGTCCACTTATCAAACCAATTTCCAATAGTGTAAGTAACCCTTAAGAATAATCTTGAATTTTCGTATGTTTTAGAGGTCTTTTCGAAAAGAAAAAGTGTCGTGGCATAATCATAAAATCATGTTTTTGAAACTATACGAATCTAGATAAAGGTATGAAGAGATATATATGTTATTACCAGATTTGTAACAACTGTAACCGTGCTATAGTTTTATATCAAAAAGTCTATACTTTTTCCGAGTAGCGCCTTAAGAGATTCATAGAACGAAGTAGCATGGTAAGATTAAAACAATACTGCGCTAAGAGATGGCGGTAGGCCCCTGACCTGATTTCAAACTAAAACACATTTATATCAAGCGACCCGCCGAGTCAGATTAACCAAGTTACTCGTTTATCGTTTGGCATCATTTTGAGATTTACACAATGACAAAATCAATTTGGATTTAAGATTCCTTAGGAAATTCGGAAAAGTAATCCTTTCACCGCTTCGAGGTAACTTGATGACGAGGTGGTAATTAAATCTCTAGCTACTTACGTTTAAAGCAGGAGGCAAACGTGGCGTGTAAGCGTTACATTAATGTGCCGTTAAGTATTAAGATGTTTGTAGGTTATGGCATGGCCCTATATTTTTTTGTGTAAATTTCAAAGCAATTCAGATTATTTAATTTATTTTTGAGAGAGAGAGAGGAGAGAGAAATATTTTATTTACACAAGACAGCACAAATGTACAAACAACAAAGATAACTTATAACAACAAAAGACAAAATAATAAGCACGAAAACGCACACGTATTTATGGACTGTGTTAAAGATTCATGTAAGTTTTATAAAATAACTACAAACAGTCCGTAATGGTTCCATAATTTATGGAACGGATCATAGGAACTCATATAACCTACCCGTATTAGAAAAAAGTATTTAGAAAATTAGTAGAAAACGAAAAATATGTCGCGTAATTCCGCAAGAAAAAATGCAGATGCAGCCCAGTGACACACCTTGCACCTTCACCGACTACTCTACACGTGTTTCGCCCACACACGGAGCATCCTCAGGAGTTGTTAGACCGAGCCAATCTCAGCACCGAGTCACGGTCTAACAACTCCTGAGGATGCTGCACGTGTAGAGTAGTCGGTGAAGGTGCAAGGTGTGTCACTGGGCTGCATCTGCATTTTTTCTTGCGGAATTACGCGACATATTTTTCGTTTTCTACTAAGATATGGATTTCCGCCAAGTAACGC
Source organism: Chrysoteuchia culmella (assembly GCA_910589605.1). NCBI lineage: Eukaryota > Metazoa > Arthropoda > Insecta > Lepidoptera > Crambidae > Chrysoteuchia > Chrysoteuchia culmella. The sequence continues at coordinate 5,046,724 of OU342648.1, forward strand.
CTGATTCTATCAAAAGATTTAGAAAATGTTTTGCCGGGGACATCCTCTAATCGAAACTGATAATAACCGGAGCGTTCAAAGACGGCGTTTTAAACGTCTTATGACTACGAGCCTTAGAAGATTATAAAATAAATCTCCCAAAACACTTGTGTTCAGTTTTCGAAGATTTAACTGATTTAAATACTTTATTCCCCGACTTCACAGAGTTATTGGATCAGGGTGTTGACGATCACACAACACGAATTAATCAATTAAATATTTTTTTATAAATAATCGTAGATATTGATTAAAATCATTAGTTTGGCGGTCCAATAAATAGTACCTTTTCAAAAACTTCCACCTTATAATTTAACAAGAATTCAGTAGTCAGCACAGGAGTCGTATCCTATCCTACAAATATTAAATAAATAATAATAACTAAATATTTCTTACACTCACACCAATTAACCTAGCCCCAAAGTAAGCACTATTATGCTTGTGTTATGGGAAACTAGGGTAAAGGAAATACATACTTACATATTATACATATATAAGTATTTATGTGTAGAAATATATATAAACGTCCATGATTCAGGTACAAATGCTCGTATTCCTCATACAAACATTTGCCCCTACCGGGATTCGAATTTGGGACCTAAGAGTTGGAGACACTTTAAAACCGGTGTACGTACCACTCTACCATAAAGGTCGTCATCATATAATAAATATTTTAAAGTATTACAGTTTGTTTGTTTGCTTGTTACTCTTTCACGTAAAAACTACTGAGCCGATTGGATGTTATTTGGAAGATAGGCAGGATTAAAACATAGTCTACTTTTTATCCCGATATTCCTACAGGAACGGGAGCCAAGCGGGTGAAACCACGGGCGGCCGCTAGTTTTTTAATAACTTGGATTTAGATTCGCATTATATATTATTATTATTATTTATTGCATAGGTTGTTGTGCCACAGATGACTGACACTATTGTTACCATTACCAATAACCATAGACCGATCACACAGACTAGAATACTTTCATAGTATATTGTATCATGTTGGTGCCCCTGTGTGATCTGTCAAAAAGGCTGTTATGTTGAGTTTAATTTTATATTTTTTAAATTATTTACATTAAAATATTTTTAGTTCATGTTTTTGCTGTGCCGTTAACAGGGCTCTCAGCCCCACCAAAACGGTACCGACGGAAGACCAGCGCTGGCCAAAAAGCCAAGCATTATGCTGAGTCGGTACCGTTTTGGGACAAACCTGTGCCTTTTTTTCTTTGTATTATTGTTATGTATAATTATCGTGTTTGTCTCAAATAAATATATTTTTCTTTCTTTCTTTCTTTCTTTCATTAGGAATCGCAAGATGCCAATCTTTTCGTCAACACCGCATTCGCATGCGAATCTTGCAAGATGTAATTTAAATGATTCTAAAATACGGCTCCAGGTTCTTATTTCTCTCAGCCTCAAACAATAATAATGAGCATTGGACCGGATTTCCAAAGGTCGCGGGTTCGATTCCCGTCTGAGAATTCACTTGTGGCCGAGTTAATTTTTTAAATAAGTATAAAAATAGCATTGAAAAATGAAAAAATTACAAAATCATAAAATAATAATGTTATTTCTTTCGTAGCATATTTTACGAGTATTACCTACCCAGTGCATGGGACAGCTACTTTCCGGAACTTCAGTTCAAAATAGTGAAGACTCTTATAATAGTCTCGAAGTTTTATTCCATAACTATATAATATTGTTCTGTACTTTCTTCTTTATATTCCAATTTTCTACTTTCGGTAGTGAAGTGAAAAATAAGAAAAAAATACTTTTTCACCTCACACTCTCTGAAAAGGAGGTTTTGTCAATCAGTTTAGGCGTAGAAAATCGCTTTTTGCGGCCTAGCGCGGCAAGGCTTTTTTAATTTAATACCTAAAAATATGGCATAATGCGTTCCGAATCGAACTATTGACTTTTTGTTACATTTTATTCTTATTTTAAATAGCATTAAATTAATTATAATACTCCGTTTTGGTTTTATTATATTATTTTAGTTCATTGAATCATAAAACCAATAACAATAAGATTAAACTATATTTGTTATAAAAAAATATATTAGGCTGGGTGAGATTTCACAACCTATGATTGGATTTCGGAACGTGACATAAATTTTTATTTTTAAATTGTCTTGTCTTGTACCTCATGTCAGTGTCAGTGTCAACATTTACGGAATCGTTTATATTGTTATTTATAAGTAGCAATATATTCCTACTTTAAATAACTTTGAATTAACTATAATACTCCCTTTTTTATTATTTTAGTTTTTTATATCATTAAAACAACTAGAATAAGGTATATTTAGATAAAACTTTATGTTTAAAGATTTTTTTACCGGAAGTTGACCGCGGAAACAACCATAAAATGTTCCTCGCTATTGTGAGGTGAAAAATTGTGTGTTGCGCTCGGCAGAAAAGTGTTCAGCGTCTTGTACCTTTGAAATCCTCGCTTCGCTAAGGATTCAAACTTTGAACCTCCTAGAATCCTTCACTTGCTCAGCTTTCAATAGAGGTAACTCGCCGCTAAATAACCAATTTTCCAGCCTTGCATAACAAATAACTATTTCACCTCACATGCTCTAAAAAGGAGGTTTTGTCAATCAGTTTAGGCGTAGAAAATCGCTTTTTGCGGCCTAGCGCGGCAAAGTACTTTTTTAATTTAATACCAAAAAAATGTCATAATGCGTTCCGAATCGCACTATTGACTTTTTTGTTACATACTCGCTACGCTCGTGGTGCAATCCTAGAATCCTTCACTTGCTCAGCTTTCAATAGAGGTAACTCGCCGCTAATAACCAACTTTCCAGCCTTGCATATCAAATAACTATTATTGGCTCCATGAATGTATAGCTTTTCGTTTATTTTTCCTGGCAGGAAGCGATAAACTGGCCTATTGTTTTTTGACGTTTCACAACAACAACCTGTCCGGTCAAAAATAGATTGGAAAAGTTGAAATTGTCCCCATACTTCCGCCGCTGGCAGTACACAGAGCAGCATGTCAGGGTCGGCGGACCGGGGCGGATCGCATCGGACCGGGCCTCGCCGCCGCTGTGATGCTCTCCACAAATGTGTTTCGGCCCAGCGGCGGCGGGGTGTATATTATACAAAACATAGGCAGGCGTATTTTTGCGTTGCATTGCGACACGAACCAGCCCGTCTGGTGGACGCTAGCCTTTATATCGCTCGTAAGTCGTTATACTGGCAGTTTTCGGTGTGCTAATTGTAAAGGCTGACATGCTGTTGACTGTACACATACAATGGCCCCAAATATCATTTATGTAAACAAATAAACGTGACTTTGAACGATTTCCATTCAGCTTCCGATTATTTATTTGTTTTTGGCAAATATTTGCTTGTTAGCCGTCTATATTTAAGCAGACTTGTGTTATCCGGGAAAACGAGTGAACGAACGATTATTTGACATGAAAATATAAGAAGGAAATCTAGAATCATTGCGAATAATGAAAAGAAAGTTTCGGAAGGACTTCTCAGGCCCCGGGTTATGAGACATAATTAATATTCGATTGTTCTCTGGACCCCCGGTGTCCTGCTAGCAAATGACGAATTAAGTCTTTATCTTACTTCTTTTTGATAACTAAAAACTATAATTTGTCCGAAAAGCAAACCCGATCTACTGCCGTCTTTAGAAGTTTCGTAGTTTAGTAATTATAGAATGGATTAAATGTCCACTTGATCCAAGCGACCTCTCATTTATCATGTTGTCTTAGACTTGGTACTAACTTAAATATAAATTACTAGCGGATCCTCGCGGTTTTACCCGCGTAGTGCCTGTTCCCGTGGGAGAAATGTAGCTTTCTAATAATCTAAGAATTTTCTAAATCGGTCCAGTAGTTCCTACGATTAGCGCGTTCAAACAGACAAACTCTTCAGCTTTATAATATTAGTATAGATTCTATGCTATATAGGTAATGTAGAAACACTGAGTCGCGGATGTTAATTAAGTCTGTGAAATAAAATACTTGGCGTATTATTGTATATCTTTCTGTCAAAAGCAGGTAGACTCTTATGCATTGGAAAGAAACAGTATAAAGAAATATTCAAAAATACAATTTGTAAATGAACTGAAACAAGTACTTTACAAAAAATGCTACAATGCCATTACCGAATATTTAGAAGACAAAAACATAGATATCAACACTTAAATAACCATAATAAAAAAATAAAAAAATGTTCCTTCTCCTAATTGAATATTGTTGTGCCCATCAGGGTCCATAGTGATACCTATTTTAAGTAACATCTATTGTACACCTTTGGAATGCAATATAGTATTGAGTATTATGTGTAAGAACTCCTGGTTGGTTATGATGGTATAAAGGTTACTGGTACTTTTTGTTAAATACTTTGATATTTAATAATAATACACTATCGTAGTGTAAAACGGGCAGTAGGTTTTCTATACAATATTGTTCTAATTTGAAAAGTGGCCCAAACGTCACCAACTCATATTTTTTGAAAATTCAAAAAGTAACGTGCATTACTTAATACGTTATTTTCAGTTAGTACCCATCACTATTCAAAATTTGAATATAGGTGCGCTTCGTGGAATAAAATTATAATATTTTTAATTGATTGGACTACCTCAAAATTGGAGCATTAATAAGTTTAAAAGTTCTTTTATTTCGCACTCCATTGTAATGAGCTCGTAATTAAAGAAAACATTGGTCTCGTTCGTAACAAGGAACGTTTTACGTCAAGTTACCCCAATTAATGTGTGCATATTACAACAAGCCGGGAATTTGAGGCCAACTGAAATTAATGTTACTCTATTTGAGTAAAATGCTTATATGTGTTATGAGTTATAACTAGTAGGTAATTTTTTCATCAAGTAAAGTTTTAAGGTGCTTTTAGTTCTTTTTAGCCGACTACGGCAAAATAAAAAAGGAGGGTTATGATTTTGACCGGTATGTATGTATTTATGTATGTTCATCTGTACCCTCATAACTTTTAAACTGTTGATTATATATTCACAATTGAGGTATCGTTGGAAGCGTCTCGATTGTCCGCTGGTTATAGGCTGTCACGTCACATGAAATTGAATATGGCGCCCTCTAGACGACATAAAGCTGTGAGCTAAAAAACTTTCTTTTTTAAAGAATATCGTGTTTGGTGTCATATGGAAGCTCTTGGTAAGCACGTTTCAGAAACATATATTTTAGTAGTTTTTGCTTGCGGCTTTGCTTGCATAAATCAAATTTTGGTAATAATTTTCATGAGATTACGTCTTAGAAGGGAGTTAAACATAAAACGCTTGTCAAACTACATACTTCACAACTCCAAAAGAATTTAAATAAAAAATAAGTTCAAAAACTAAAACCAGACTACTGAAAAATCACGCTCTAAAAAGTATGAAACAAGAAATTGCCGTGGTCGTATGCCACTTTTCCCTAGAATGTATTGTTTTGTTAGAGTAAGTGGCATACGATTTCTTGTTTCTTACTTTTTAGAGCGTGATTTTTCCAGTAGTCGGGTTTTAGTTTTTGAACATATTTTTTCTCATTAATTAATAGTGGTTGATTGCGGTTTCGCCCGCGTGGTTCCCGTTCCCGTAGGTGTATCGGAAAAAAAAGTGTTATATGCTTCAATCCAGGGGCTAATTGTCTAATTTTAAAATCTATCGCAATCCCTTTAATTCGTAATTTGAAAGATATTCATATACTCCAGGCCGTCACTATTTGACATTTGATAGGGATTGTGATCGGGACGCGTTTTGAAAGGTATTGAATTAACGAAATTGAACTGTCTAAGCCAAGTGACAGACGAAAATATCTTTCAAATGTATGGAAAAGTGTCAAATGAAGTGTCATTTAAAACATCATTTGATCCGAAAGGGATTGCGATTATATGTTACACAATTCCTTAAATCACTATCACAATCGCAATACCTCCGAAAGGGATAGTGATAGATTTTGAAATTAAACAATTAGGGGGCTGGTTATAAACTATAGGTATGTGTGCTAAACAACGAAATCCCTTCCGCCATTTTTGCGTGATTGATTGTCAAACACAAAAATCCAATTCATCTTACTTTATATGAAAGTATCAATAATAATATATAAGTTAAAATAAATAAATAGTAATATTTGATAGAATCAGGCGTTACTTGGCGGAAATCCATATCTTAGTAGAAAACGAAAAATATTTCGCGTAATTCCGCAAGAAAAAATGCAGATGCAGCCCAGTGACACACCTTGCACCTTCACCGACTACTCTACACGTGTTTCGCCCACACACGGAGCATCCTCAGGAGTTGTTAGACCGTGCCAATCTCAGCACCGAGCAAGCAGCAAGGTGCAAGGTGTGTCACTGGGCTGCATCTGCATTTTTTCTTGCGGAATTACGCGAAATATTTTTCGTTTTCTACTAAATAGTAATAATAAATAGTTTATGATTTTTTTTTTGCATTTTTCAAAGCTATTTTATACTTATGATAAATGTTAAATAGAAAAATATTGGAAAAAATCAACTTGGTCACAAGTGAATTCTCCCATCCAGTCCCATCTGAGAATTCACTTGTGGCCGAGTTGATTTTTAACCGACTTCAAAAAAGGAGGAGGTTCTCAATTCGGTTAATATTTTTTTTTTATTTTTTTTTCTGTATGTATACCGATTACGCTGAGATTTCTGAACCGATTTCCATGATTCTTTTTTTGTTCGATGCAGAATAGTTGCCAATTGGTCCCATAAAAATTTGGTTTCGTTTAACCCAGTACTTTTTATGTTATGAGCATTTTTATATATTTCATTTCATTGTTGACTTGGACGATGTAGTATTTACGATAATTTTGTTATAATGTACATGAAACCTTATCTAATCTAGAAAAACCCTGCTGTAGTTTACAAAAGAGCCTATTACAGACACTAAAAAGTAAAAAAAAAAACTGCGTTAAAAAGGTTTTTTTTAACGCAGTTTTTTTTTATTTCCAATATTTTTCTATTTAACATTTATCATAAATAATAATAGTTGGTATCCTAGCTTAGTTCCGTAATGAGATCCCTATGTATCCTTAAGTGACTGCGAGTTTTATTTATTTTATTATTTAGGGCACGTAGGTTCGCGTGCGATGAATGGTGTCAACGTGAGAATCATTAATATTGTTTATGAACTATACCTAAATGGAATGTGAAAGCAGTTAGACTATCACGCAATCGGTCAAATTGATGTCAGGGTGTTAATCATGACAGTTTTTTGAGTTAATTACTTTTATTAATTAACTTTTTTTAAAAGATAGCATTGTCTAACTTACCTTAGCCTGCTTAATTGTGAATACCTAACATAATTTATCGTTATCCGACCATTTATATTATTCCAGAGATTAGCACATTCACTTTATTTTTCTTTGCTTTTTTTATACTTATGATAAACTTTAAATAGAAAAATATTGGAAATCTGGTCCTTACCACTGAGCTACCGAGACAGCTCAAGGGTTAGAGCGTTGGACCGGATTTCCAAAGGTCGTGGGTTCGAGTCCCATCTGATAATTCACTTGTGGCCGAGTTGACTTTTCCCAATATTTTTTTTATTCAAATTTATCATAAGTTGAAAATAATTACTAGTTAAGTATAGCCAAATAGGCTACATAATATATGTATATTATGTACGCAAGATCACTGTCAAAACGTTTGATTACGTAAAATCTTAATACATTTAACAAATTTTCATAAAATGACAGTCTAAAAAGTTTTTAATCCTGATACCCCTTTTCGCAGGATTTATTTCAGTTAGGCAGCTAAAAGTGATAAATATTGCACGAAATTCATCCGCTTCCAACGGAAATTATCATTCATGAATCTGTGAGTTTTCTGATGGAATAATCCTTTAAGCTGGGGTTAAAGGCATCCATATTATAATGAGAGTCAAGGTCCGATACGGGATAATAAAGGTAAGCTAAAGATCCAATTGATTGAGGTTGATATATGGAAATCCGATTTTCCTTATATTAGGTACCTGGCTATGAACTCTTGTTTTGTTTAACGAGTGTAATGGCGTAATAACACTTGACCATTGCTCCGAATTTTATTGCTGGAATTCGGATAATCGACCTGCCGGGTAAGTACGCCCGTCTTCGAGTAATCTCAGCTTCGTTTTGGGTTCAGAAAGTTAGGTACCCGATGGCGTATATGACTTCTTATTTTAACCACGTTGATATAGAAATCGAGTGGATTCTTTCACGCCTAAACTCAAATAATTCTAGATCATTAAATGTTTTCGTAGACATTGATACATCGATATATACAGTGGTGATCGATATATACAGATAATTAGAAACACTAGTCGATTTTCATACAAACTAGGTAACTTTGGGGCCTTGGTTCTCTGCCAAGGATTGACCGAGCTGTGATTTGATAATGGTCATCCAGGAGTGAATGGAGGAGATCCAGATTGCTATACACACCCGACTGATCTGATTAACATCACAGATCACAGCTCGGTCAATCCTTGGCAGAGAACCAAGGCTCCAAAGTTACCTCGTTTGTATGAAAATCGACTAGTGTTTCTAATTATCTGACCACCACTGTATATTTAATAGATTTATAAGTAATAGAGACTAGTTTTTCACACTTGGGATAAAGCATACAGTCTCCAAAATTAAATGTGCGGGCTACTGAACCAAGTGTACACTAATAGCCGATTGCACCAAAGTTCAGTTTAAGAATTTATAAAAAGTACATCGTGCGCCGTGTGGTGACGGCCTAAGAATACAAGTGTCACCACTCCCTTACATGCCTGGGATGTCGTAAGAGTCAACTAAGAGGCTCGACGCATTGAACACCTGTGCGAGAGAAGGAAAGCTTGAAACAAACCCTCTACCAACCCGTCTGGCCAGCGTGGTAGCAGTAGGCTAACAGCCTCCTATGAACGCCACAATAGGCGTGAGCTATGAGAGGCCTATGTCCAGCAGTGGACGTCCACAGGCTGATATAGTACATCGCAATTTGCTTGTCAATTTGCGTGTAAAATAAAAAAAATGAGAATTCGTCAAATTTAATTTTGGTGCAACCGGCGCCGGCGGCTGTTAGTGTAAACCCTTTAAAACCTACCTTTAAAAAAATCCATTGAAAATTTGTGTTCCAATTTCGTTATCAAGTTAATTAATGCTATGGTCATGAGAGATTTGAAAGATTCGGAACAAAAGGAACAATTGCTTGGAGGCGAGGGACTTATGATAAAGATCGCATCTAAAAATTATAATTAGGTTTTTTCCTCCCTTTTACTTCCTTCGAATGAAAATTTTATGAAGGTAAAATGTTATAAATATGCATAACGTTGTTTAGCTTTTGTATGAAAATTATAAATAATTAATTAACGAATATTATAAAATAAACCAACCTACTCATATATTTTTCTTTAATGAACAACGGTGAGACTAGACTTAGCCTTCATGATACCTGATGTTAAGAATTGATAAGGCTGAAGATGGTAGCGAGCCACTCCCGGAATCCTCAATCACTGAGGAACTGGTTATCTTATCTCTAACTGCCGGAACACAACAATGCTGAAATAGTAGATTGTTTACCAAGGGCTGTATGACAACCATAACAGTCGAGTGTTTTGGCGCCCGAACGAAGTAAGGGCGCCGATAGTTCGAGACTGTTATGGGTCCATACACCCGAAGTAAACACTCTACTTTTCATTTTGAATATGAGGAAAGTAAAAACAAACAGAATATTCTAAAACAAATTTTTGTAAGGTTTCTACTATTTTAATTATTTTATAATGTAGCAAAATAAGCTGTATAGGCTTCTGTGCCTTTGCCTACATACCTTTGGTAAATAAAAGTCCAAAGAGATTACCGATATCGATTTGACATGACACCCCCTATTCTTTTTTCAAATTTATTACAGCCCTAGGCCCCGCCACATATCACTTTCAACCCGCATTTTAGGCAAGTTATGAGTTACTTTCAGAATATGAGACATGAAAACATACATTGTTGTTATGGCGTCAGACTTAGATAAGATGGTGGTAGCTAGCCAGACGGACTTACAACAAGTCCTACCACCAACCAAACCGAATACAATATGTACCCCCGCTGGGAATCGAACCCGGGACCCCTGGATCTGATACCGGTGGTTGTACCACTAGACCACAGAGGCGGTTGGTAGCTGTAATTTTTATATCAAACTATAAAAATTACAGCTGCCACATGCATAGCCTATTGCCTGTTTGTTTAAAATCCACTTCTCTGTTTCATCTCCTTTTGAAAACGTACCTGAAACAATTAACAAATAGATTAACCACTTAGTTAAAAAAATGCTTTACACTAATCATCTTGCACACAACAATAAACAATAGTAACCTAATACAATAAAAAAAATAATAAAAAAAAAACCAACAGACAAAGGGCTAATCTGACGACAGACGATAGGTCATTGTTAGGTTCCCTAGTGCCATAATATACCAAGCTGGTGGAATGAGCTCGTCTCAATCTACATTTTTACCCGACTGCAAAGTAAGGGTTATGTTTTTCGCGCGTATCTTGTTGTATGTATGTTTGTTTATCTATACTATAATAATATTATAAAGAGGAAAGATTTGTATTTTTGTATGTAACGAATAAACTCAAAAACTACTGGACCGATTTTGACGAAATTTGGTATAGAGAATCCTTAGACCCCAAGTAGTAACATAGGCTATAAATGATCCCAAAATTCCTACGGGAACGGGAACCACGCGGGTGAAACCGCGCCCGGCCTCTAGTATGTAATATTACTTATTACCTCTTATCTGTAAAACGCTGGTCTTAAGGATTTCAAAAAGGTATATAAAGCATGAGTGATAAATAACTAAAAAGATATAAATAAAAAAAATATAGATTAAAAAAAACTAAAAACCCGCATGCACCTAAGGACTAGTTAACTGAAAAGATAGAAACAAGATCAACCTTTAATTTCAATTGATCTTGTTTCTATCTTTTCAGTTGACTTGTCTTTTGATGCAGGCGGGGTTTTTTTTTATCTGTATGTTTATAATTATGTCTTACAATCTATCTAGGCATTTTGTAAGACGGCGAATTCTACAGTCCGCCTCCGACATATACCGACATACCTACATACGAAATAATAATTGTTTCTTCAAAATAATATGTAAAAATAAATAATGCCGATAAATATTAAACAAGAAAATATACCAGAAAAAAGCAACTAGTCTCATGTCGCCCTGACATGAGACTAGTTGCTTTTTTCTGGAATGTTTTCTTGTTTAATATTTATCACATAAAAATAGCATTGTAAAATGCAAAATTAAAAAGTTATAAATAAATAATGCCCTTTACATTACTTTTAGAACGCCGCCGGTCCTTGTTTGTTAAATGATTGATTAAGGGCCGTTTTCACCAATTATAAATAAGTTCTAGATAGCTTATTGTACAGATAGTTTGTCATATTTTTCATATTACAACTGCTTAATGATCTGCCAATTAAGCTATCCAGAACTTATAGGAGGTGGTAAAACCGGCCCTAAATATCTGAAAATGAAGGGGAAAATTTATTTAAAGGGTTAGGAAAACATTGTCGTTTAATTATTTAGAAAGGTAAATTATTCAGCCTTTCAAGAAAAAGTAAAGCAAAGCTTAAATTCGATAAGTTTCGAAGCCTAATTGGTTCAAAGTGTCTTCTACACAGATAAATCAAGGGAGCTTTGGGGAACTTTTTTATTTCCTTGTTTATTTTTGGTTTGATTATCCTTATTTACGGAACAGTGATTCACCAATTGAAATAATTATGTATTACACTTGTATATTTATTAAATAACTTAGTGGTTATTTGAACATAATTTTTTCAATTTTTTAAGTGGACAAGGGAATTTAATATGTATCGAAGTAAATATCTGTAGGTACAGCCAATTGTTGACATCTACGCTTAGTCGCCAACTGAAAATCGCAACTTTTACAGGAGAGGGCCTAAATTACTACAGCAATCGACTTAAAATGAGCACTTAGGCTTTTTATTGGATTTATTTTCAATGAATCATGCAAAATTACATCATGTGTAATTTTGCAGGTTTAATTTTATGTAGCGGTTTCAGGTATGCATGAACGATCTCGAACTTGTAGTACCAGTATTAATTACCAGTGGCTTATTTTTATGGCGTGTTTTTGTTTACAATGAAGGCATTGATTATTATTAATACGTCATTCTTGTTAGCAGAGTGGTTTTGACAGATGGAGAAAGACGAATCGACAATCTGCGTGCTGATCGATAACTAAGGCTGATTTTATTCTACGTCATCTAATTACGCCAAAGAAAGTCGGTAATGGATGTTCTTCAGGCGAAAATGTGGGTGGAATGTCCCAGTTCTGTTATTACGTTTGCGTTTGAAGAATAAAAAACGTTTCATAGGTTCACTTAGCTTAATCTTTTGACTCTCAGATGCTTGCTTTCAGATTTTCTATAATATCATACTTCTATTGAGGAGCTAATTGAATAATGTACAAACAAACAACCTTGTCACATTACAGTATCTAATGTCTTTTGTTTACACGGAGAGCTTTGGTCCCATGTAATTCAATGTCATATATGATAGATCTACTGATAAAAAAAAAAAAAAAAAAAAAAAAATTATTTCTTTATAAAAACTTACATAATTTTTTTATTCAACGGAGCCTCCTTTTAGGCTTGTTATCGCCTGTGCCAGGAGACAACGCTCTGCATAACTTAACTAGTATATAAATGTGTTTATGCTATTCTTATCGCTAGTTTTGATTTTAAGTTAAACTTGCCTATTAATGCAATAAAATAATATAAGCTTAAAAATTACATGTATTAGTATGCGTAACATGTGTTGTGGTTGTGTAGTGTGGTAATTGGAATGTATTGTGTGTGTAGGGTGAATGTGTGTGTGAAAATGAATGTTTCTGAGTATTGTGCATGTACGTATGAAGATGTGGATAAGAACATGTGGATTTCTTGATTGATTGTTTGAATGTTGGTAGTTTAGTTTAGTTTCCTTTATGAATTGAGTAAAGCCTCAGTTTCAGCGTAGTCCAAATTTTGTAGCCAAGTTTTAATTTCAGATTTACACTCGGCGAGTGGTTTGTTATGTATATCTAATTGTTTATTTATTTTATTATATAGGTCTGATGATAAAAACTCAAATTGAGTTTTTGCAAACACTGTTCTGACCTTAGGAATGGTTGCCACCTTGAACTTACGTGCTCTTCTTTTATCTCTAACGTAAGGGTCGTATGTGAATGTTTTATGTTTTCTTAAAATCAACCCTAAAATATAAAGTTTTCTTACGGATAACAGTTTACTGATTTGGTAAAGGCTTTGAGTTGGGAATGTTCTTCTCTTAAAATACATTATTTTGAGTAATGCTCTTTGTGCTCGTTCTACTATCAGGAAGCGCGTTTTGCGAGCACCGCCCCAAACTGAGATACAGTAAGTTGTTATGCATTGAACAAGAGCAACATATATTTCATTCAGTAGATTTCTGGTGGTACCGGCGCTATCTACCACATTTTTAGAAACGACGTGTCTCAGCGTTCGGAATATCCAATTAAATTTATGTATCCTGGACACGGTCATGTCAATCTGAGGATACCATGACAGCCTCTGATCTACCATAACTCCTAAATATTTCACGTTCTCTACCTTACTTATTGAGGGACAGTTACAGTTATAATTGATGGATTGGTCGCAAGTATGTATTTTTATATCGAATTCGTTATTGGGTTGGAATTTATTGTAAAGGCTAAAACAAACATAATTAGTTTTAGTGGCATTTAGAGTGAGGAGGTTATTTTTGAGCCATAATGCGACCTGCGTTAAACCATTTTCTGTATTTGTTTTTGTAGCAGCCCAACTGGATCCAGTGAAGACGATTGCGGTGTCATCGGCATAGGAAAATATTTTTGCGTTGTTGAGTGTCAAGTTGCATAAATCATTTATATAAATGAGGAATAGGGTGGGCCCTAAAACACTGCCTTGAGGTACGCCACATGACACATCAACATCCTCACTTGTACAGTCTTCTATTTTAACTTTTTGCTTTCTATTGGATAGATAATCTTCAAAAATCGAAAGTTGTATATCTCTAATACCTATCTTTTCAAGTTTTTTTAAAAGGATAGTAGACGAAACGGTGTCAAAAGCCTTCTTGAGGTCTATAAACACTGAGAGACATTTTTCACCTTTATCAAGGTTTTGTGATAAAAGTGTACTCAGGGAGGTTACTGCGTCTTCAGTCGATATATGGCGTCTAAACCCGAATTGATTAGGGGACAGAATATTCTTAGCATCAAGGTAATTTAATAATCTAGTATTTAATAATTTTTCCAGAATTTTCGCTAGGACCGGAAGAACCGAGATGGGCCGATAATTGCTGACGTTGTCTTTATCACCGCCTTTGTATATCGGAGTAATTATAGACTTCTTCAACAAGTCAGGAAAGATACCCATACTAAAACAAAGATTAGCTAAATGTGTTACCATAGGAATAATTTCTTTTTTAGCGTATTTGATAAATGTTGTAGAAATATTGTCCCATCCTGGGGCGCTTTCTGATTTTAGACTTGTTATAATGCTGTTGACCTCTTCATGATCGGTGTCTAGCAGGACAAAGGATTGTTGCTGATTTGGTAAGGTGTTTAGATAATTATTTATGTCATCACTATTAACCGATTGTTTTATTTTATTAGCAAGCTGATTCCCAATATTAGCGAAGAAATGGTTTATATAATTAGCGGAGTCAAGGGCGGATGATTTTAAGTAGGTAAGTTCAGAATTTATTTTATTTAATTTTTTTGTGTACGTTATTGTTTTAATACTTTTCCACAGAATTTTATTGTTTTTAATGGATTTCTCAATGAGTTGCTTTTCATAATTTATTTTTAATTTTTTTATTAACTTGTTGCAGTAATTTCTGTACCGCGTAAATGTAATTTTTTTTATTTCATTTAGTGGATCATCTTTAAATTCTTTTTGAAGCTTATTCCGGTTTTTAATGCATTTTAAAATGCCGTTTGTGATCCAGGGTTTTATTATTCGCTTACTTTTTGGTATTATTGTAGTTGTAGTATTTTCTTTTATTGACTCGGATATCCAGTTGATGAGATTTTCAGTTATAAGATTAGGGTTATCGAGCAAGAGTAGCCGCGGCAAATCAATTTTTTGTAGATATTGTAGAGCTCCTTCAAAGTCGGTTCTGGTAGACGTTTTGGATGAAATTTGGATGTTTTTTAGTTTAGCTATAGATAGAAAAGTTGTACGATGGTCGGTAATGGACGTATTTAAGATAGCAATGAAAGCGGAGTGTTTCTTCTTGTTTATTCTCAACATAAAGTGATCAAGACATTTCCTATCTCGAGTAATCAGTAAGTGACCAGGGAGAATGCCGTATGCTGATAGCATGTCCAGATAGCAGGTCCTATTTTTAAAATCATACTGTTGCTCGTTATCAATAGGTTTTATATTTATGTTAATATCACCAGCAATTATAATATTTTTTTGAGAGCTTATTGTGGCAAGATGTCTTGACAGTAAGTTAATGAAATGTTCTGCAGAGTGATTGGACGGAGACCGATAGATACCTAATATAGAATTATTGAGAATGTCAATTTGCAGACCAGAAGCATGCGTGAGGTTTAGTTCAGCAACTTTTGATGTTAGTGTATTCTTTATATAAACAACCACTCCATCGTTCTGGTTTAGTTGACGAGTGGTTCTGTAAGAGTGATAGTTATTTAATGAAGGGATAGGCTTATCAGGATTGAGTTGGCACTCGGTTAGTATAAGTATGTCGGCTTCAACAGTGGACGAAGACAGATTTATTACCAAATCGTCAAAATTGCAATATATGCTCCTTATGTTTTGCGAAATTTTATTAAGATCGGTTTTGTGAACATAACGATGCTTAGCAAGATCAGACCAATCACATTCGATAGATTTGGCTATATTCATAGAATCAATCTCGTTAATGGCCTGTATTCTGGTACCCATTAAAGAGTTTAGAAAGTACACTAATTTTAGCATGAGTAGGGTATCTTTTTGTTAAAATTTGGCGACTTTTTCTGATTGAGTGGTTAAAGCAAATAGTGCAAAAGGGATTGTGCAGAAATTCAATTCGTATTGAGTGTATATGCCTTGTTTCGTGTGTAGATAATATATGTTCTATTTTGTGTGTCTTATGATAAGTGTAGTTGAGGGATATTGTGTTTGGTGACAATGTAAATTGTATTTGATTTTTACTATAAGAGATCTGTTCATTAGACAACATTATGAAGATTTTTTCGAAGACAAAAACGTGCTGTAAATTAAAGTAGTAGTGTTCACAAGTATACTCCATGCGAGTCAATATACATATCTTAAATTTGTTAGACATATTTCTTAAGCAAAAAAAGTGTATTACATTTTTATATGAAACTAAGACTAAAATATAATAGAGTAAGAGAATTAATTTAATTAACAAGTACACATACCAGAGATTCACAGGTACATAGTTAGTTTGGTCAAAAATCATGATCCGATGCCAACTCCTTATGTAGTGACTGTAGTATAGTCAGATGGTCTGCATTAGATGTTGTACCTGTGCTTCAGAATGTATCTTTATTATGGGAGAGGTTTCATCTTTTCTGACATATACAACACCATAAGCAGTCCAGCAAAATTTGTATGAACGAGATTTCACCAAGTCGCGAGCTAGGAAATGCAGTCGCGACCCTCTTGCCGTGAGTTGTTCTGTGACAAATATAGGCGTATCTTCATTTGTTTTAAGTCCTAGATGCTTGGCACAAAGTTTTGATTTATGCTTTATGTTGAATGATTTACAGGATTTAAGCATGTATGTCTTAACAATGACCGACGTAGTCTCCACGATTATTGGCGAGTTTTGACTTGCTTCGTTCTTGCTACGAACCCTGTATATATCACTTATATCTTTTTTATCCATTTGAGATCCCACGTTGCTTGATAATGTCATGACCATTTCCACGAGATCTTCTTTAGTTTCATTGCTTCGTCTAGGTACATTTTTTATTTCAAAATTAGACTTTCGATTGCTCCTTTGCAAATCTTCAATTCTATCTTCCAAAATGGTTATATATTTTCTGTTTTCTTTCTCTTGACCCTCGATCTTGATTAATTGTTTTTTTTAATCTTCGTTTTGCGCGGTCAGGAAGGCAATGGATTCTTGCATATTTTCGTTTGCTTTTTGAATGTCTTTAAGTGTTGGGCTGATGGTTTTAAGTTCTTTAGTTTGTTCTGCCAATATTGAGGCTATCATGCACCTCATCTCCTCCTTAAAATTAGCAAAATCCGTTGACCAATCATCTTCCCTTCTACGCTTAGCGCGCAAGTGTACATTATGTGAATCATCTGTGTTAAGGTTTGGAGTCGACCCACCGAACTGAACTGCGGCAGGTACGAGATGTTCGTTACTAGATGTTGCAGACGCAGACGGGGATACGGGCGGTGTCCTCTTCAATGGCATTTTGTATTTCGTATTTCTTATGCAATGTATAATTAATTAATTAATTAACTAAAAAATCCGTATTCACCGTTCGTAGAACCTCCGTAGTTCTGTAGAAACTCGTAGCGTGATGTGAGCGTAGCCGCTAGTCGCAACAGACCGCTAATTTCAATGCGGCGTCACACTGCTCTCGTGGCGCAACTGGTACAAGCCCGGAATAAAGCAGCGGCAACGATCGCGCGGTCCACGGTTCAAATCCAACCACCGCAACACTTTGTTGTTAATCGTCCGTCGCGATGTCTGGGGTCTTCAAAGTCAAAACACCACGGGGCGAAGTCCGAGGGCGTAGCCCGACAAAAATAATTTATTTATTTATAATTTCGTTCGAAAATACACACACGTCCGCACGATACGCAGCCCGGAAGGCAGAGAGGAGATCTAAGGCAATGGCGAAGGGTAGATACAAGTCCATACTTACCGATTTGGAAATCGGTATGTATGGACCTTGTATCGACTCTTGTGTCGATGTATGTATTATTGTTTTCTCTTACCAAACATTTCAATGTCCAAATAATTTGTCGGCCTGCATGGCTAAGTTAATTAATTGTATTATTTATAAAAGACTGAAACGTAAATCTACTTTAGGTTTATTGAATAATGTTTTGTAAGTATTTTCATTAGTTTGATGTAAACATTGCAAGGGTAGGTTTACTTAGATATATTTATACAGAAAAACTACTTACTTGTTTCTCCATTAAAATAAAATCATAAAAAAAAAATTCAATTCACTTATGGATGTCGTTAATTTTTTATAATTGTCTTTTATTTTGAGTTACGACGTAATCAATAACTTGTGAGACAAGTCGTTTTTTTTTCAATATTCTTCTATTTAAATTTATCATTTTATTAAAAGATAGCATTGCAAATGCATACTTTAAAAGTCAATCATAACTCAGTCTATAAACAAAGAGGAAAAGATAATTTTACAGTTGATAAACTTTTTATCGAGTTCTGAAAATCGCCTTCGTGTATTGGAAAAGCACTCCCGATGAAAAGTCACCACGTCCGAGCGATAAAAGTTATATTAATTTTCTATGTTTTTATAATGTTTTGAAACTGAACAAGCGTGAGCCAGCCTCGCTCTCGATAGTTAAGAACAAAGATAATTGTTTTTGAAGTGAAAACTTCTTTAGCGGCGTTGTGCACATCAGAGTTTTAAATTTTTGGGATGGGTAAAAAATTTTAAAGTCGCTTCAGGACACGTGACCCTGATCGAAAATTCGTAAGACCATTTACCGTTGACCTATTTCAAATTAAATAAAGTCTCACACTTGAATAACAATCATTATATAATGATCTCTCATTACCACCAACTTTCGTATTGATGCCAGGTCAGTTTTAATGGATGAATACCTGCCACATCAAGTTGGTCTCCGTTTTCATCAACTTTTTATGAAGTTGTGCTCAAGATATAGTGGATTTTGATCGATATTTTCGTTTCAGCGGTTTTCACTTCTGCCAACACTCCTAGAGTGCAACACGTTGATTTTTTTTCTATAAATATCAAGTAGGTATTGTAGTTTCTATGGAACAGATCTTTTCGCGATTAAGTTATTTGTTGACTCCATAGTAAAAGTTGTTCCTATTGATAGATACTATACCACCCCTAGTTTCTCTAGTAATTAAAAAATCACGTAGGTATATTATATACGTGACCTACAGTATACCTACTTTCATAGTTATAATCTTACTAATAATATAAATGCAAAAGTATGTCAGTTTGTTTGTTGCTGTTTCACGCTAAAACTACTGAATGGATTCGGATGACTTTTTTCACAAATACAGTATAATAGCCTGGATTTACATATAGGATACTTTTTATCCCGATATTCCCGCGGTAACGGGTAGGTGAAACCGCGAGTAGCCGCTAGTCTGTGATAATACTAAGGCTTAAAAAATATAAAAAAAAAACATTGATCATCGTTATCACATAAAACGGACAGTACCTAAAGAAACCAGTCTTGAAAAACTTTCCATTACAATCTACGATCTAATCAAGATCTACCAATCAATTGCAGTAAAAACTAGATCCTAAACTGCGTACTAAAAAAAAATCTATTTCGTTCCAGTGTAAAGGGAGGTCACAGGCTAATGAAATTGATCGAGCGTGGAAATGACATTACGTACACACTGGCGGTGACACTTTATTTATTCGGAACACAACCATGAAGAGACACCTAATAATTTATGTTCCGGTGAAATGTTTTCAGGATAATTTTCACCTTCAAATCGAAACCTGTTGTGAATACAAATAAGTGTTTATCATGCGATACGAGTAAAATATTTGTTTCGCAAAATGATGAATCAAGTGTATTTTTAGTAGCGCTTAATGTCATTTAAGGCGTATACAGGGTGGAAAAATCTATGGGACCTGGAACTACCTTAAATCCTTTAGTTATTTTTTTAAAGAAACAACTGCATTGAAACATTTTTGAAAAATATTCTTTCCACACTCAGGAATCGAACCAGCTAAAATCTGTAAAAAACTATTATTCTATACGTTTATACCATCAATGGATACGGTCAATCAAAAGGATCAACTCTCTCTAACAAACATAGTAAATTAAATTAAAGGAAACACGTGAAAACTCAACTTATAAACTCAATGGGACGGATAAAGCATTTACTCAAGCTTTTATTCAAGGCTCATTTGAAATTTTTTTTATTCAATTCACTTTTATTTATTATGAATAATTTATAAAAATCTTTGAATGCAGTTTTGTTTCTTTTAAAAAGTAAAGAAATGTTGCCTTTCAGTAAAATGGGCTAGCTAAAGGATTTAAGGTAGTTCCTCTCTAGGTCCCATAGATTTTTTCCATCCCGTATAAGTATAATACGTGACCACGGCCTCTGAAAAGGTCTCGAAACGGCGGGAAAATAAACAAAAAAACACGTGTTTATAAAAAAGTGCGATTTTGTATGACGTATAGATAGATCTAAATTGAATGGTCAACTAATAAAAAGGTTTTTGTTCGCACCAAAAATTGTTCTAAGCAATAATAGTAGGTACATCAATGCAGCCGCCAGCAAAAGAGACATTGATGGACGAACGTGTGAATGTGAGCCGAGGCGAAGCCGAGGCACACATACGTAAGTCCATCAATGCCTAGTTGTGGTCAAGGCTTGTATAGTACTATTCTCAAATAATGCGCTGAAATTAAAACTACTTTTCGAATCAGACGAAAAACGAACAACAATATTATTTCCCGCGTTAAAGTCTTCATTTGTTTTTTTTTTTAAAACAGTTTTCTATTTGCAAGCCAGTTCGAAATTTAAATAAAACCTTTGAAAAGATACCTGCTTGGTTGTCATATTTCGGAGTAAAAGATCGTTCCATTTTTCGTAGCCTAAAGGCAAAAAACGAAACCCTTATAGATTCGCCCAAATCGATGTATGTCACAGCCACTTTATTTAAATTACACGACAGATATGAGTTTACTATGTAATTTATTTGGCCGCTAATCTCGACAGATATGGATTTTCATACAACTTTTGGCGGCCGCTGCTCGCATGTATGAGGCCAGTCCGGCAATATCGATTTATCTCGAAGAAGGTAGTCAAAATGATGCTCTAAAAGTGTGTGCCTAAAGTCGCAGTCGAAGTCGAGGGCGACATCTAGCTCCTAGCCTATTAACAACATCGTTTTATTTGTTTAAATTGCAATGGTATAAAACTGTTCTGTTGTTGATATTTTTCAATCCACACTTGAGTGCAAATAAATCGTACCTCCATTTTAAAGTCACGTAAATAACAAAGTTTGAATGTCTGCAACTATTAAAATCTTTCGATGAATCAATTCACAAAACTCGCGCATGAAAGTATAATTTCCAGTATCTATTATTACCCGGTTTGTTATTTAAGAATAATCGCCAGAAACTATTGAATTTCCTCAAACAGGGAGAAAAATAAAGCATACGACCATGAAAATTTTATCAGATTGAATAGTAACTGAGGAATACGACAATGACATATCTGAAATAAAACAACTTTTACGGATATCAAACGCGCTATATTTCCACGAACTAAGTTGTAATTGTCCGTATTTTTCGGTTTTTTAGGGGTTTTTTGATTTTCCCGACGTTTCGGCACCTTTACCTGCCTTTTTACCTATAGCTGCCGTGGTCACGGGATGACTAGCTACTTATAAGTCTACCCTCGAAAAGTTAATTTATTTTCGTTCGGATACGGTTAGACATTTACTATGGCACAAATTATTATTGATTTGATATTTTGATTTTAATGTTATTTTAATTCTTTATTATTAAGAAAAGAGAAAACTAAAGACTCTACTGGCAGTTAAAAGATAAGATGTACGAATGACATATCTGTATGAAAATATGTTAAATAGCAATAATCTTAACAATCAATAAATAGTACATTATTGCAAAGGCCGTGAAATAGGCAATTGCAGGTCGAGTATGAGTTTGAAGGCCGAGCCGTAGGCGAGGACTTCACTAATACGAGACAGGCAATTGCCATTTCCGCCGAGGCATATATAGTGCTTTTCTCAAAAGAATGAAGGGAAATAAAACATACTTTTTAACCGACTTCAAAAAAGGAGGAGGTTCTCAATTCGGTTGGTATAATTATTTTTATTTTTATTTTTTTTTATGTATGTACACCGATTACGCCGAGATTTCTGAACCGATTTCCATGATTCTTTTTTTGTTCGATGCAGAATAGTTGCCAATTGGTCCCATAAAAATTTGGTTTCGTTTGACCCAGTACTTTTTATGTTATGAGCATTTTTATATATTTCATTTCATTGTTGACTTGGACGATGTAGTATTTACGATAATTTTGTTTATAATGTACATGAAACCTTATCTAATCTAGAAAAACCCTGCTATAGTTTACAAAACAGCCTATTACAGACACTAAAAAGTAAAAAAAAAACTGCGTTAAAAAAAACCGACTTCAAAAACTAAAAAGCAAAAAATAAGCCTTTTGGAGTCGGTGCCAGCCAAGGCAAGAAAAATAAAAGAATAGGAGCTTAAAGTAGAATGTCTTGGCTGCCACCGACTCCAAAAGGCTTATTTTTTGCTTTTTAGTTTTTGAAGTCGGTTTTTTTTAACGCAGTTTTTTATATTATACATTTAATAATTACTAAAAGAAAATCAAATTCATTGCAGGAGCGTCTTTTTGAATTTGGAACATTACAGCTCTCCAGCAATGTTGTATGAAACGGCGTGCTGGAGTTGTAAAATACTCTTTGTTATGTTCCAAATTTAAAAAAACGCTCCTGCAATGGATTTGATTTTCTTTGTCCGTAAATTCGATACTTCGCGTTTCTTTTTTCGAAAATAATGACAACATTTTCATGCATGTTTGAGAAAAGGTAAATATTGAGGATACTATTGACTCCGTTAGTAAATTATATAAAATATCTTTAATGTTTTAGGTGCAAAATAATGGTACAAGAAATCTTAACTAATATTATAAATATGAAAGTGTGTTAGTTTGTCTTTCCTTCACGACCTAAGTAAACAACCAATCGACTTGATTTTTAGCACAGAGTTAGTTGAAAGGACGGAAAGTAACATACTAACATAGGCTACTTTTTATCCCGATATTCCCACGGGAACGGGAACCACGCAGGTGAAACCGCGGGCGGAAGCAAGTATTAGAAATAATAGCGGCGTGATTTCTATGAAAATAAAGCAGAGGCAGACCTTCTGTTCACTCCAGTGAGTATTTAAATACACTGTTAAATCCCTGTCTAATAGACTTCTTTAGTTTCTTTTAGCAGAACTGAATATTTTAACAACGTACCGCGGCCGCGGGTTGTAGAATGTTCACTCATTTATTTTGAAAGAAAATATCAACTGGTATAGGTTCCGCGTCGTTATTAGTAATCTTTTTTTTTTTGTAAATTTGGTTGGAGCTCCGAGAAGTTTTTATCAAAAATATTTTGTTTATTTTGTTAGTCATTTATGTTGACTCTACTCTTATTAAATACCCGGTTTGTTATTTAAATACATTTTTATAATAAGAAGGTACCTTCTACTACTACAGTGGATATCGCTTGTCGTCGAGCATCATCGTATATCGTATTTTTAATCAATTCGAAGTAACAATTCATTCGATGGCATTTGACCGGACCTTTCAAATGACATATTAAAAAAAACTAAAGGGGGCTCATTTCTCGTTAAATTATCTTATTTAAAAAACCCTAAATGGCAAAAAGGGGCCTATTGCAGCGGGTAGAAGGAGCTTATTGTATGCAATTCTTGCTAAGAAGGGGTACATTACTAATTGACATTTTTAGATCGTGCCCATTGCGCCGCCATTTTATTCCAACAGTCATACTTTGGCGCAATGACAATTATCTTGTCTTCGTTTCCGAGATTTATTTACCTTTAACATGTAGTAGCCCTGCTACGCTTTATTCCTTCGCACGAGTATTCACAGCAGATAAAAAAAAAAAAAAAAAAATTTTTCCCTTCCACCGTTTACTTAGATCTGGCGCTCGACATTGACCTCATTATTGTCCGTGCGCGCGCGCCGATAGCACGAGTGTTCAAAAACCCGAGTTTTTTTTACAATAAAATGCCGAAACGGAAACTCGAGGAGTCCAAAGAAGAGCGATGGTCAAGAAAGTTAGCGAAATACGAAGCGAAATTACAAGAAACACGACGTCGTAATAGCCAGCGAATTATTTATTCAAGCGATGAAGATGATGTACAACCTGAAGGTGCTTATTGCTGCCGTACTTTTTTTATTAATATTTTCTTGTCGAATTCGTCAAGATCTTTTTTTTTTTTGTCCCGTCGAATTCTTCGGGAGCATTTTATTGCTAGCTTATTGCATAGCATATTTGTCCAAATTACAATTTCTTTTAATAGAAAAAACATTAAATTATTCCTTGTTAAAAGAAGTGAGAAAATCATTTGATTTTATTGCATAAATATAGTAGGTACCTAAAAAATTAAATCATAAAAAAAAAGTGCCAGATTCAGTGGATCATATTTTATTTTTTCAGAACATCGAAATCAAGAAACTGATGATATCGTACTGGCTGATGACGTTGGTGAGATCTGTAATAACCAGACTGAGCCAATAGTTGAGGATAGTATCGTGTTGCTCGAGAATAGTGAGGTTAGTGAGAACCCCGTCGATGATTTTGATAAAGAAATATTGGAAGCTCTGGGCGGCGTCGAACCGGAAATAGTCGAGTTTGGTGAAGACTTACATGGGGACATAGCAACCAGATTTCAACAGATCTTGACCAGTGGTTTAAAAAAAGAGTTAAAAGATGAACTCAATAAGAAGAATTTGTTTCCCAAAAATTTGCCTTTCACAAAAGCACCCAAACTTAACCCGGAAATAGAAGCTATGCTCGCCGAAACCTACCGCCAAAGGGATAAGCGATTACTTAGCAAACAAGACCAATTGGGCCGAGCACTGTCCGCCCTTGGTAAAGCTATGACATGTCTTGTAAAGAAAAACCCTCAGATATCCGAAGTTGTTCGTATTTTAAACGACGCGGGAAAGCTTATCGCCGATTCCCATTACATAGAAACTGATACGCGTCGATCTCTTATTCTCTTAACAGAACCATTTAAAAATAGAAACAGAGATGCCTTTTTGTTTGGCGAAGGTCTGGGCGAGGTCGTCAAAAATTCTCAAGGTATCAAGAAAACCAGTAAACTTATTCAGGCCGCACCTTCTACTTCAAGTGCAACTTTAAACTTCAGGGGCCCATCGACTCAACCACGACAACAATGGGGCAATCTAACATATTATCAACATCGAGTCGGTGGGCAACGAGGAACGTATCCGACTCGACGTCGCATCTTGCCGCCGCCGCCGCCATCCCGTGCACAAGTTCCCGCACGCCGCCAGCCGCCACCGCCGCCGCTGCCGCCGCCACAGCGGCGCCAGCCCACACAGCGGACGCGAGGAGTCACCGACCGCCAACAGAGATAAATAATGATACGAAAAATCAGGTACATATACATGCCGGTCGCTTAAAATATTTTTTACATGCCTGGCGTTCTATTACAGATGACAATTTTATTTTAAAGTTAGTGACTGGTTATTCTATCCCATTTCTTACCTTACCGGATCAGCAAGCCTATGAGGTTCCGATGCGATCTTTTTCTCGGAGCGAATCTATAGCCATCAAACAAGAAATACAGCATTTACTGAATATAGGAGCTATAAGAAAATGCAACCCGGTTAAAGGTCAATTTATTTCTGATATTTTTCTTGTCCCAAAGAGTGACGGAAGCATGAGATTTATCTTAAACCTTAAAAAACTAAATAAGTATGTCAAAACTGTCCACTTTAAAATGGAAGATATTAGAACCGCCACTCAGCTATTATCAAAAAATTGTTTTATGGCTAGCATAGATTTACAAGAAGCTTATTTTTTGATCCCGATTCATACCAGTCATAGGAAATACTTTAGATTTTATTTCGAAGGTTTTTATGAATTCAATGTACTCCCTTTTGGTTTGTGCTCAGCTCCGTACGCTTTCACCAAACTGTTACAACCAGTCATAGCACATTTAAGATCATGTGGATTTAAGTCTGTAAAATATTTGGATGACCTTCTTCTTATAGGTGATACGGTAAAAGATTGCTTAAATAACGTACACGTCACTATTGAATGTTTAACGAAATTAGGCTTCGTTATCAATTATGATAAAAGTAAGTTACAACCAAAAACTGTTTGCACCTTCTTAGGATTTCTTCTTAATTCTGAGTCAATGACATTAGAACTACCAGTTAAGAAGAGAATTAGTATTTTACATAATTTAGAAAGAGTATCTGTAGCAAGATCTATGCCCATTCGGGAATTTGCACGAATGCTTGGTTCTCTAACGGCAGCATGTCCGGCTGTTGCCTACGGGTGGCTTCACACAAAGTCGCTTGAAAGAGCTAAATATTTAGCTCTTTTGAATTGTAATGAAAATTACGACTCTATCATGGCCATTCCAGATAATTTATGTGATGACCTAATTTGGTGGAAAAAACAAATACCAATAACTGTTAATAAAATCCGTAACAATAAATACGCGTTGGAGATTTTCACGGATGCCTCCACTACAGGCTGGGGTGCGGCCTGCAATGGTGAAAAAACCGGTGGTTTGTGGACCGAACATGAAGCATCTTATCACATAAATTACCTGGAGTTGCTCGCTGTTTATTTTGGATTAAAATCTTTTGCAAAAAAGGAAAGTAATTGCAATATACTCTTGAGAGTGGACAACACCACGGCAATCTCTTATGTAAATAGAATGGGTGGAGTTCAGTACCCTCATCTTAATGAAGTCGCTAATATGATTTGGAAGTGGTGTGAAACAAAAAGTATTTTTATATTTGCTTCATATATCAAATCTTCTCTTAACACAGAAGCAGACACAGAGTCTAGGAAAGTGAATGTAGACACAGAGTGGGAGTTAGCCCCCTATGCATTTTCAAAAATAATACGTTCGTTCGGAGTCCCCGATATAGACCTTTTTGCATCTCGGGTCAATGCTAAATGTCCCGATTACATATCCTGGAAGAGAGACCCCTATGCCTTTGAAATTGACGCCTTTACCGTAGATTGGTCACCTTATTTTTTTTATGCGTTCCCACCCTTTGCTCTGATTTTAAAAGTATTAAACAAAATTAAAACTGAAAAAGCCACAGGGATTGTAGTAGTACCGCAATGGCCTTCCCAGCCTTGGTACCCAGTCTTTAAGTCATTATCCATTTCAGAAATGGTAGTATTTCAACCTGATAAAAAGTTACTCTCTTCTGTTTTCAGTTCAACACACCCCCTACATCGCCAACTTACCCTGGCTGCGAGTGTGTTATCCGGGAAGGCTTTAGAGGACAAGGCGTACCCGAATCAGCAATAAACATAATGCTCGCTTCCTTGTCACAAAATACTGTAAGTCAATATAATTCATGCCTCAAACGGTGGTGGAACTACTGTTATCAAAACAATTGTGATTTCTATAAAGTTGATATAGGATCATTGTTAGATTTTTTTACAAAAAACTTCGAGTCAGGTTCAAGCTATGGGACCCTTAACAATCATAGGTCTGCGATTTCCTTAATATGTTCTAACGATATTAGCCATGACGATCGGCTAAAGCGTTTTTTTAAAGGAATTTTTAAATTAAAACCTTGTTTTCCCCGGTATAATGTCACGAGGGATCCTGTCATTGTATTGGATTATCTAGCCAATATTTGTAATGAATCAGCTGATTTAGAAGCGTTGACAAAAAAGTTAGTAAGGTTACTAGCCTTAGCTACTGGGCAAAGAACACAAACACTTTCATTAATAAAGATTTCAAACATTCAATCATATAACGATCGCATCATTATAACCATAACCGACTTAATAAAAACATCGGGTATAGGTCGAAGTCAGCCTATTCTTAACTTACCGTACTTTTTACAGAGACCGAGTGTTTGCCCAGCAGCTACCCTTCATTTGTATCTCGAAAAAACATCAATACTTAGACCGCATAATGAAGATCGTTTAATTTTAACTTATAAAAAGCCTCATAAGGCTGCTTCATCTCAAAGTATAGGGCGATGGTTAAAGTTAACTTTACATGACAGTGGGATAGACACTACTGTATATGGTGCTCACAGTACGAGGCATGCCACTACTTCGGCTGCTTCTCGAGCGGGAATAAGTATCGATGTTATTAGGAAAGCTGCCGGTTGGTCTCAACAATCGGCAGTTTTCGCTAACTTTTATAACAGAGCGATTGTTGATTCGTCCGTTAATTTAATAACACACTGATAACTATTCTGTTCAATTATTGTGTTAATTAATAAAACTAATTATTATTACGTTTTCTTTTTTATTTTACCTTTATACTATAATGTATAAGCAACATATATAATAAATCTAAACATCTACATGTTAAAGGTAAATAAATCTCGGAAACGAAGACAAGATAATTAGATGATCAAACGAACTTACCTGAAGTGAAGTTCGATCCTAATTATCTTGGCTTCGTTGAAGAGATTTAAGGTCCCACCCAAACCCAATAACTATCAATTTCCCGTGCTAACAATGTTGCTTCTACATAACTAATTACCGTTTCTTTCCTTCTCTAAAAAAATGAGGTCAATGTCGAGCGCCAGATCTAAGTAAACGGTGGAAGGGAAAATTTTTTTTTTTTTTTTTTTATCTGCTGTGAATACTCGTGCGAAGGAATAAAGCGTAGCAGGGCTACTACATGTTAAAGGTAAATAAATCTCTTCAACGAAGCCAAGATAATTAGGATCGAACTTCACTTCAGGTAAGTTCGTTTGATCATCTAATTAAACGTCAGTCATAAAGATTTTTTTGTTTTTATTTTTATAATCAAATTTTATCCGAAATGTACTATGTGCTTATTAATACAAAGAAAGTAACAGTATGTTTATAGGATTTCACGCCGAAAATTCACATTTGACTTTGAACTTAGTTGATTCCAAGGAACAAAAAGAGGTTCTCTCTTCTCAGAATAACCTTATGAATGATGAACAGCACCTAATTAAGTGTTGAGCGTACAAATTATTTCAACTATACCAATTACCTAGATTGTGTAACCGATAAAATTTTATTCGAGAGATATCCTTAGCAAATGAGTTCGTTTATGCAAATAATAGAAAGGCGCTTTTATGAAGGTATCTACTATTAATGGTAATTTTCCCGTTTTTAGAGAGCTTATCGTTTAATGAAATCTTTTAATGAATCCTTAATAGTCTGCTGAGTACTGAAGCAGGGTTTGGCATGAAATTCTAAGAAAATTGTGTTGATTGCGACTTTACCTCACAGGATCCGGGTTATGAAACACAATAGGTATTCCATTATCCTCTAGACACTGGTGTCCGGTGTCCCACTAGAACGACGAACAAAGAACTTGGTGTTTGTTTAGTAAATTCGTAATAGAGCATATGTAGCGAGAGCCTTGTGTAGTAACATGCCGAAGATTTCTCGCAGTCGCGGTTAAGATCGCAGTTTGATGTCACCGCGATATGAAAAAATTAAATTATCAAGTTTTACATAATACGCAAAGCGAAACTAAAAAAAAAACTTTAGAAATCGCAAAAGTAGCTATTACGTATATGCACATGCATGGCTTAACTCCGGCGTAATATTATGAGGTGTGGCCTGCAGGGTGTGGCTCAGTTGCAATCTCAGTATTCAAATCACAAAGAAAGCTGGTTCAAATTTTAGTTAACATTGATCAAATAGACAGTTGCAAGCCATTCTTTAAAAAAACTTGTATTTTACTAATAGACTTAAGGACGTTCCATGCAGAACGACACTGTGTTGTTGTGTTAAATGTGCCAATTGATAATTATTATTTATTATAAGTAGGTATGTTAAACATTTTGATGGGTTGTATCTTCGTCTTCACGCAAAATTTTTCAAATTATTCTAAGGTAACTTTAATATATTTGGCATCACGCTACCTACGATATTTCGCAGCAGCAGCAGCTGATATTCGATTTAAAATAACTATTTATAGATAAAATAAGAAAGTTTTCAAAAGCAAAAGTATTTAAAGTGGCTATCGGTAGTAAAATTGAAATGTTCCGTATGATTTATAAAGAACTGGATTTGTGCCAAGATTCGTGTAGAAGTGTTCCCGACTAAAAGCATCCTGATAGTCGTCATTTTCAGGAAAGTGCGTGAATGAGTCCCCGGGATTATTGCTTTTATTACAGTAGTAATAAGGCATCAACGTCCGGCTCTGGAGAATAAAAAACCTATCAAAGCTGGGATAAATGCTCCTAACATCGGCCTATTAAGAAGGGAGTGGGTAATTATTGAATGAATTAATCTTTAACACTCGTAGAACCAGTATAATCATTGAGTCCATTGAAATTAAATTATCTTTATTCAAATGAACTCGATCACGTGGTCATTTTTTTTATAATGTATTTTGTATCTTGTACGAATTTAAGGCGCGCGTTGCGCCGCGTCAAGGCGAGTCTCAGACTTTACACCTCACAGACCGGAACCGTTTGCCCCTATTCCGGCAAGCTGGTTTAATTGTAGAATCCGTGAGTACACTAATACCGTTAATCAAAATTACTGGAGCTCACTGGAGATATGTAGACAAGCCAAACTAGCACTATCGCAACTGGACGCTCGTCTATCCAGAGCCCTCCTTAAAGTTACTAGACCGGTGTTACGCCTGATCACAGGGGCCATCACTGGTAATGGTAATTTTAACAAGCACCTTTTCAATTTAGGTGTCACGGACATTCCGCTAAGCAGAGGCTGCATGGAGGAAGAAGAAACAGCTGCTCACGTCCTGCTGGATTGTGAGGAAGTAGCCCCTCCCGGGCGAAGTACCTCGGCTCACCAGGTTCCCGCTCCGGGCAGCCGAACTTGATGTTAACGCGCTGGGAGCATTCCTGGCTGAGCTGCGATGGCTGGATCCGGCCTAACACCCTCCAGACGCAAAATAGGCGCAAAAGAGTCGTCGAGTTGCGGAAACCGCCCGTATTGTATGAAGAAGAAGAACAAGGGTCGCGTCAAAGCGTATGAGGTAACATCAGGTATGATGAAGGCTAAGAGCCTCCCCGTCGTTAATAAAAATAAAAAAAAATGCGGAAGGAAATTTACTAGTAAAACTAGATGATTGCTTACACTGAGATCTGCGCTGCGCTCGGACTCGACGACAGTTGCTCATGCGGGTGGCGGCTTTTGGCTTCCGATGTGTCCGATCAGCTGCTGACATTTCCTCCTACACTGAAGTTCGCTGAGCTCACGAATAAACACAATGTTGTAAAGTAAAGACGGCTCATCTTAGGACACCGCACACACAGCGTCGCTGACGTTATAGGCACTTACTTGGATAGGCCTACGTCCAGCAGTGGACGATAATGACCTGCAGGGATATCGCGTAAAAAATATGGATATGGACATGGGCTTCATTTGACAGTTAAATGACCATATATGGTAATTTTATGAGCTTCAACTGTCAAATGAAGCCCATATCCATACCCAGATTTTTTACGCGATAGCCCCCCTGATGATGATGATAATGATTCACAAATTGTACTTATTCTTATAACCCGTAGTCAAACGAAAGTTATTTTAAAATCACTACCTACAGTAATATGAATCAATCTATACTAATATTATAAAGAGGAAAAATTTTATTGATTGTTTGTTTGTTTGCAACGAATAAACTCAAAAACTACGGAACGGATTTGGGTGAAATTTGGTACACAGATAGTAGATAGCCTGGTTATGAACATATGAACATTTTTATCCTGATATTCCGACGGGAACGGGAACCACGCCGGTGAAACGGCGAGCGGCCGCTAGTAATTCAATAAGTAGACAATTAGAATTAGCTTTGTATCTGTTTCCGCGGAGAAAACTCTCTGTGATTTATTTAAATCTTCTTAATATAGGTATATAAACGACTTTGCTACAACAGATAAAACTATCAGAAGCCTTTTCTTTGAATCTTTATTTTGTAACAGGTACGAAAGTTATCTTATACTCTAAAGACCTATCTCTAGACCTATAAAATCAATTTAAAAGTAGTTAATAATGACGAACTACTTTTTATCTGTTATTATATGCTTACTATAATATAGTCTAAAGTCTTCGAAGTGTGGGTTAAAAAGATACTGATTCCATTTTATCGAAATATTAGGGTTAGGTTTTTGCACAAGAAGATATTCCCTAAAGACGTCTCTCTGGCTCAGTTTCCCTATTACATAACTGGATTATATGCTTTAGGTTAGGTTTTTTCATTCCATTCATGTTTAATATTCACTTATCGAAGTCTCAGGTGGACTCTTTTATTACCTTTTTAATAAAATATTAATTTAAAATTCTATCAGTACTTATCTTCGGAAAATGTCAGGATTTTAATCGCACTCTGATTGTAAATCTGATCCTATCCCATTTGTGATAAAACAAATGACTGTCATAACACTTCAAAAGCCTTCATTTTATAGTAACGAGTGCTTGTTTATAGCTTCAACAGAGCTACTGATATCAAACGTGGTTTACGACAGTGTCGTATAGTATAGATAATGGACTAGGTATGTTATGATTATGAGACAAGGTCAGAATTGATAAATATTGGCAATTTTCAATAGACCTTAAATAAATTAACTTTAATCCGTAAAAAGTTGCTTTGTTTAACCATTTAAATATGTATAAGATGAACTCTTAATTTGGTTAGACCATGTCACCATGTCATCACAATTTATAGAATTTTTTTTCCTCTGTGGTCTAGTGGTACAGCCACCGGTATCAGACCCAGAAGTCCCGGGTTCGATTCCCAGCGGGGGACATATTGTATTCGGTTTGGTTGGTGGTAGGACTTTTTCTAAGTCCGTCTGGCTAGCTACCACCATCTTATCTAAGTCTGACGCCATAACAACAATGTTTACAGCATTGTTGTGTTCCGGCAGTTAGAGATAAGATAGCCAGACCTTAGTTATTGAGGATTCCGGGAGAGGCTCGCTTCCATCTTCAGCCTTATCAATACTTAACATCAAGTATGATGAAGGCTAAGAGTCTGTCCTCGTACATAAAAAAAAATAGTTGCAGCAGTGGTTTAAAACAACTGAATTGTTTGAATTGTTAATATAAATTATTCAAGCAAAAACTTGTCTCGACAGAAGATCCACATATAGGTACCAAAAATTTATCGAAATTTATCTAAATCTCTAATCTCTAATCTAATATAAAATATTTCATACGTACATCTTATGTTCTGGCGCGCACTGTTCATTGAAATAAAACAACTTTTATTAGTTTAATCGTTCGTATTTTTAGGTTTTTTAAGGGAAAACCCCTAAAAACCTAAACGTTTACCTTTTCAACTCCCGTGACCACGGCAGCTAAAAAGGTGCCGAAACGTCGGGAAAATCAAAAAAACCCCTAAAAACCTAAAAATACGGGCTTAGTTCGTGAAATATAGCGCGTTTGATATCCGTAAAAGTTGTTTTATTTCAATAAAATATTTCATTCGAAGAAATTTCAACATATTTAGAGGGTAATATAATAATAATTTTATTTGTTTTCTCATGGGGGTTTGTTAAGTGGGGTTTACAATTTGAAAGCAGAGAAACGAGTAAATCACAATGATGTTTTATAATAAGTAAATATGTTACCTTCATACTTTCTTTCTTTGACGACCTGTTTGGCGCAGGGGTACTAAGCCCGCTTTCTGCGACAGAGGTCCCGGGTTCGCTCCCCGGACAAGACAAATATTTGTATGCATGAACATGTCTATTTGTCTTGGTCTGGGTTAAACACCCAGACCAAGACAAATAGATATATATATATATATTATGTATTTATTAAAAAAATATATATATATAAGTATGTTTATCCGTTATCTAGTAACCATAACACAAGTTCTTTATGAAACTTAACGTGGGCTAGATAATACAACACACACACCAATGTGTTTGTATGTAATTTATTTATTATGCACGCATTGACAATTGACAAGTAAGACAAATCACACGAAAAAGCACGGAAATTAAAGAGATAGTAAATTGAATCGGACCTCATAGATGGTTCCCAATTTTCCCAATTTTCACAATGCGAGCACGTATGACATATCTGTTTCAAGTACACAAATATATTATCATTGGTGAATCCCCTAAAAGACACCTTTTGGTTGGTGTATTTGTCGCAAAACGTTAAGCTTCTATCGCCTAAATACTGAGAGGAAATGAAGCAGAAACCATCGGGGAGGCTTACCGGGTCGAATTTACGCTCGAATCAATTTCCACGTTTAGGCATCTGTCCACTGCCGACAGGGCAGCGACTATAAAGCTATCACACATTTTCACAACAACTAGATGAAATCCCAAATGTTTACCACCTCCAAACCGAATCTCTCAAAGTCCGTTCTAATTAATAATGGTAGTTACAATCGGGGAACTTCCCATTAGACCAGGAGACGTATTTTTTCGTATTTGAATTGAAATTCACCGACTTCCATTTTGTCGCATTTTTTAATCACTCGAATACGTTGTTGCCGTTTCCTTAAACTCCCTTTATTCTACGCAGAATATTTAAAAACCGGAAACTACTTTCTATAGATTTTTAAAAACCGATACTGAATCGGTCTTAAATCACGTGAAACGATACGTTTTTAAGTTGTCAAACTATCCGTTATGTCAATGTCAATTTGAAAATGACATTAAGTGCTAAAAGTCAAACTTTCTATCGCTCGAATCAAAAAACTTGTTGGTATGCGAAAACCATTCGATTGCGAATTGAAATTTCAAAAATACGGTTTTTAGTTTTCGCATTCGCGAATCTTGCGATTCCGTATGAGAATAGTCATATGAATGATTCAAAAATACGTCTCCCGTAAAGCTAGCACGAAAAACTTTCGAATAGGTAACGAGAAAGTATTTGAATCGTCACATCAAATATACTTTTCGCTGGCAATGAACGACACACAATATATATATATATTTTACATTTCCAGCTCAGTGTTCATATAAAAATATATTTCCACCGCTAATCCATACAACAATACATTCGCACTCAATACCTAGTCGGCATCGCTATGAGACGATCATCTAACTTTGTCTACACTACAGGCTCTGTTTCGCTACGCTCATAGTGGTGCATGCCCTTTATCTACAGGCTTTGTTTCGCTACGCTTTTAATGGTGCATGCCCTTTATACGAACCCGCTGTGTCGATTTCAATGGGACGTGATTAATTTAGTGAGGTGACAGCTGCTGCATTGAGAATATGATTCAGAATCAGTAACTATTTTACCTTTAATTTAATTTTCTGGTACAATCGACTTCACGTCTGGCTTTACAGGTTGATATTGAGAGCGCCCTTATATTGCTTGTAATAGCGCGATTTTTCGAAGTGCAATTGTAAAGCTTGTGCTCCTGTCGACTGTACAATCAAAGTTAACAATTGTAAGGTCAATAGGAACTAATACGGTTTATACAAAGTGTCAAAATCCTCCAGACACATCTGAACTCAACGGCATATGTCTTAAAGTAAATCTTGTAAGTACTACAAAACAAGTTCTAATTATGAAGACGATAAGGGCGCGGTCATATGATCCAAATTTAGATGTTCGTAGGGAACCTATTAGTATACTTAATAAATAATGTAGTTGCCCGTAAAAGTATTTTTACAGTTACCTTAGCTACTAACTATCACTACTGAGCAAGAGGCAGCCTCGATTAGGGATAAGAGGACATCATTTATCACTATATAAGTACGGGATCGCTCATAATTAAGATACAAACAAGATCATAAACTTAGATCTAAAGTTTCTAGTAATTCAGTTTTACTAGAAACTATTATTTACACGATATAGACAGACGGATATGATCTAATTTTGGACAGCAATAACGTGGTTCGGCGCCGATGATCGGCCCCATACGAGAATCAAACGAAACACCCGGAACTATTATACTTTGATGCTATAAAACACCTATTGCTGAAACATCAATAAATATATTATACTAGCCTATTATACTAGCACAATACAGACAAGCTGTAAAACGGATAATATAAGCTTTTCATATTGGAACTTTTTGAAATAAAAAATTCAATGTACATAGAGGATTCAGTCGACGAATAAGCAATGTGGCTTATCCAAATTATTCGTCTGTTGACAATTTATTATACCTACCTACCTATTTAACCCCTCTTGGGTCGTGGTCCACCTGCTTAGTTCACCTGGGTGGACCAGGGGCACTTTTTCTTGCCGAGGCACTCTTGCCGGTGGCCCACCTTTATAATAATATTTAAAATGATGTTGCAATCTCTTTCCTTTTGACTTTTGTTTAGTTATTATTAGAGAAATATCTTGGCAAGATGACGTTACTTTTATTAAGCTGTGACTTAATGTCTATTTTTCTTTCGTGTTAACTCATGAGGTCGGTAAATGAGACACAATAAATTTTTCATTGTTGTGACTTGTGAGACGCCGCGGCACGGCGGAACGCGGCACGCGGAACGGCACGGTCTTGATTAGTAAGTAGTTAGTAAGATTTTTATATATTTCTTCGTCAAACCACGTAATTTTTTTTTTTTTCATTTAATTGCCATAATCGCCACGCTTGGCAGGCGGGTTGGCGATCGCAGTATGGCCAAGTTTGTAGGAGACGCTGCTGCCCATCTCCTCAAGGCCGAGTCCCTTAGTCGAATTTTACGACATCCACGGGATGAGAGGGATTGTGATGGTAGTGCTATTCTAAGCCGAAACTACACGGCAAGTTTTCTTGCCTCCATAAAATTAAAAGCAAATTATGCTATACTGACACTGACACTGACACAGTTCTGAACTCCAAAGAAAATAAACAATTAAATGAATTGTTAAGCAATTCACTTAGCAATATTGCGATAGCGCCCTTTTTAGACCCTCTGGCTGGGGTCCAGCCTCATGAGAAATGCTAATTTATTCTGTAATAAAATTCCCTCTACACACTTGTTTGAGTTCGAGTAAATTCTTATATATCTTGCCTAATTGAGATGTAACGGCTATTGTTGGTTTGTTTATTCGGCAGTTTATTTGGAAGGATTAGTACTAGTTAAACTTCCAAGTACTATTTACAGCTCTCAATAATGTTTAAGAAAACTGAACAACGTCTTTGAAATAATTGTGTAACATTCCACTAATCATTCAATCACTTATTTTATTATTTAACATGACAAAAAAGAGTAAGTGGTGATATTTTCACCTCTAACACTCAAAGAAAACAAACATACATACTTTCTTAATCTTAGTGCCAATTTATGGGAAATAATGCTTAACCTCGCTAGTAGTGTATGTTCGCTAGTAGTGCATATACTCATGAAGTAAAAATAAAAAAGTTTTTTGTTTGTTTTTCTTTAATAAAGTAAAAGCAGATAAATGTTTAGTATCGAGTGTGACCCCCTCTAGCTAAAATCACAGCTTGAATTCGTCTGGGCATGCTAGCGAGTATATCTCGGATACTTGCTTGCGGAATACGTTCCCACTCCGCAGTAATCACATTCTTCAGCTCTCTGATGGTCTGCGGAGCCGGGTGTACTGATCTCACACGCCGTTTCAGAACGTCCCAGACATGCTCTATGGGATTGAGGTCGGGAGCTGGTCAATCCAAACGACGAATGCCGACCTCTTGCACATACGCATTAACATCGCGGGATCGGTGGGCGCGAGCATTGTCGTCCATAAAAATCGAGTCTTCACCTAGAGCGGCCAATGCGGGTTGTGCATGAGAAATTAGAACTTCCGTTATGTATCGATGCCCAGTCAGTGAGCCGTTTTCAATAAAGACTAACTCTGTACGATCCATTGAATTTATTCCTGCCCAAAACATAACAGAGCCCCCCACCATTAGGTGTGATTTCTTCGAAACATGCCTCTGCAAAGCGTTCTCCTTGTCTTCTTAGCACTCGCCGACGTCGATCTTCACCGAACAGAGATATCCTGGCTTCATCAGAGAACAAAACCCTATTCCAATCTTCTTGAGTCCATGATTCACAATTTCTAGCGAACCTAAGCCTGTGAACTCTGTGCTCACGGAGTAATTTGGGGCCGCGGGCCGGGCGGTGACTACGTATATTGGCAGCGAGAAGCCTCCTCCTGACCGTCCAAAGAGTAATATGCACATTTCTTATTTCTTGGAGGTTGTTCTTAAGATCCACATACGAAGATTTGCGATTTCTCAATGCGCGACTCACAAGAAAACGATCATCCCGTGGTTGGGTACATGGTTTTCTTCCAGAACCAGGCCTTCTCTCGACGGAACCAGTCTCATGATATCGCTGCCAGGTCCTTTGGACTGTCGAGCGACTAACATTTAGCCTCCTAGCCACTAAACATTGGCTGCAACCCTCTTCAAGCAGCGCGATAATTTTGGTAGCTTTTACCACTTTTTCTACCATTTTTGATACAGCCAAACAGCAATAAATAAAGCTTTGACAGTCAAGGATATAAAATTAATCGATAAAAATTGAATAAAAGTTATGAAAATCGATGTTAACTTCTGGAACTTCGCGCCAAAAATCTATACTAATATTATAAAGAGGTAAAATTTGTAAGTTTGTAAATTTGTATGTAGGGGGTAATCTCTGGAACTCATAATCCAATTCTAAAATTTTTTTAACTGGCAGAAAGCTACATTATTCCTGAGTGCTATAGGCTATAAATTGTTTCTATAACATGTATATTAACCGAGCTATCACAACTTTTGTCTAGCAAGTCGGGAAAAAATACCTCATAAAACAGAATTATTTGCGAGCGCTGCCTAAACAGTTGCTTAAAATTAAAAACAATGTATGGCTACCTGGTTCGTCTTAATTATTTCTACAAAAAAGTCCGCGATACCATATCTCTATCTTTTATATTTTATCTTTTATACTTCTTTTATTGCATTAAAAAAATGTTTTTTCGGCATACTTACGTTTGGTTGATTATTTATTTGAGCAACAAAATATTAATTCTTATAACAATAAATTATTTCAGTATCACAAGAACATCATACAGATAAGATTTGCCATTTACAGTATATCAATTGGTCATACAGTTTCGGAGATAATATAAAATTACTAAAACGCAAAATGCCCCTAGCATAACTTTCATTGTGCAGACGTTTTACCTATTTGCCCATAGATGGCGTCTGAACTACCCAACAAAGATGATGACCCAATATTATTCGATATTATCACCAAAAACATGATCCATGGACCTTGTGGGGAGCACAATTTATCATCACCGTTTATGAAGAACGGTATATGTTCAAAGAAATATCCTCGGCGATTCGTCACCGATACTCAGACAGGCGAGGATGGTTATCCTGTATATCGTCGTCGTAATGCTGGAAATGGTGGTCAAGTCGCAGTTGTAAACATCAGAGGGAGGCCGATTACAATAGATAACAGATGGATTGTACCATACTCTCCAATGTTGTGCAGGTCATTTAACGCCCACATTAACGTCGAATACTGCCATTCAGTTCAGGCTATAACATATATATGTAAATATATAAATAAGGGTTCCGATCAAGCCACATTCAGCGTTAGAAATCCGCATGATGAGGTGGAAAATTATTTAAATGGGCGATATATAAGTACATCGGAAGCCGTCTGGCGAATACTCGAGTTTCCGGTCCACGACCGGCATCCCACGGTCGTGCATTTGGCCGTGCACTTAGAAAACGGGCAAAGGGTGTATTTCACACCAGGAACTGCGCGACAAGTTGCCCAAAAACCGCGCAAAACCACTCTATTAGCGTTTTTTGAACTCTGCAATACTGACGAATTTGCAAAAACGCTGTTGTACCACGAAGTTCCACACTATTATACATAATACAGAAATAAAAAGAGATGAAGCTTTGGGAAGGTTGTACGGTGTACATCTGTCACAATCAGAATGCTTTTATCTAAGAATTTTATTGCACCATGTACGCGGTCCCACATCATTCGAAGATTTGAAAACTATAAATGGAGTGGTCAAGGAGACGTATCAAGCGGCTTGCCGGGACAGAGGTTTGCTGGAAAATGATGATCACTGGGAGAAGACATTAAGAGAAGCTTCGATGTCGGAATGTTCATTGAAACTTAGGGAGTTATTTGTGGTGATATTGCTATTTTGTCAGCCATCTGAACCGTTAAAACTATGGGATATCTTCAAAGACAATGTTTGTGAAGATATCAGACATAGAATTCGACAACAAAATCAGGACTTTACCATGCCTTTTAATGATGTTATGTACAATGAAGGTTTAATACAAATTGAAAATAAACTTTTAGCATTGAATGATAAAACATTGAGTGACTTTGGATTACCTTCTCCAGTTCGCCCTGTAAATGATGCAATAGATACAATGTTGGTACATCTGCACAACATCAGTGAATTAGCTATTTTTGTAAATGAAAATTTACCCAAATTAGTGACAGACCAAAAACAGGCTTTTGATGAAATAATTGATAGCGTAACAAATAATAAAGGAAAAAAAAACATTCTCTTCCAAAAAATTTTTTACTAATAAAATTAAATACAGTAATATCAATCGAGTGTAATCTTATGTTAAAACAAGAAATTTTCCGCGGACGAAGTCGCGTCGCGGGCTGAAGCTATTTTCTATAAATTCAATAGGAGCGAAGCGTCAGTGAGAAATTATTCACATTTGAGGATTTCTGTAACAAACCGAAAACCACGCGGGCGAAGCCGCGGGCGGTCGCTAGTATAGGATAAAAAGGGGTTTTCTGTAAAAATGAGCATCAAATAAAAATTTGAATTTAGAACGTACTTTTTTAAATACCAAAGCATATATTTCTTTGTGATATTGTATTTATATTTTTTTTCTCTCCTCCTTTCTATTTTCATTATTTGTATCGTATGTGTGTGTGTCAATAAATGTGTTTCTTTCTTTCTTTCTTTCTTTATGTGTTTATGTGTCGGTTAACGCTCTAAAGATAGCCTATTGGGTTACCTGATGAGGTAGGCAGCTCTCGTACTAGAAGGGTATTATTTATTATGTTCCTACGTAAGAATCAAATCCCTTGGGTTGTGCCCTGATGTACTTAGCTATTGTCATTCAAAGCTTACTGACAGCAAATCTGTTTTAAAAGTTCACAGGTTCCTAACTTTGAATAGAATAGAACAGACATTATTTATTTGCTATTAAATAAGGTTTTTAAGGTCTTCACATTATATAAAAAGTACAGAGTATTTTGCCACTGAGGTGGCATGCAAAAGATATGTTTTTAAATTGTTGGTTGTTTGGAGGGCTAATGAAAAAATAATGTTACTAGTTGTGATATTGTTAACATCCTGTCATCTTAGCACGACCAACGCAATATGATATGATAAAGTCAAATGTTAACTAGGTACTTTTGTGATGAAATATATAGCTAATCACTGTCTCATAAATATATTATATTTCAGAACAGCAGTGGTACTTTTGGATTTTTTTGCGAATTTAATGGTAACCAAAGTTTGTAAGTAGTCTTACGTCCAATATAACTAAAGGTCGGAAAAAACATAAAAAAAATGTAGATGGCACTTTAACTTTTCACCCTAGCTCGACCAACGCAATATGATAAGATAAAGTGATATATTAATACTTTTGTCACAAAAATATATAGCTAATCACTGTCTCATAAATATATTATATTTCAGAACAGCAGTAGTACTTATTAAAACTTTTGGCGTTTTTAATGGTAACCAAAGTTTGTTTTTTAGTCTTTCGTCCAATATAACCAAAGGTCAGAAAAAACAAAAAAAAAATGCAGATAGCACTTTAAGTTTTACTTAAGGTCAAATTCTCAAGAATTTCTCAGCAGTTGGAATGTCTCGGATGTTTCTCATTTACCTGCCAGGGACAGTAATGTTAAGAATGTTCGAATGTTGTTTAAGCTTACAAGTAGTTGTAGTTTATGTATTTTGAACTTTAGTCTACTATTTCGTAGTAGACAACATGTACTTACAGTTCTGGAAATCTTAATTATTCTTAAAAGGAGTTTTTAGTTTTATTAGTCATTGTCTCAGGTTTTTTAGCCTAACACATTAAAATAAGAACCACTAGTGATTTACATTGCAATCCAATAATTACTAAACGTGATATTAAATTAGGCTGTTTTAAGTATTATTAAAACTACAGTAATAATACTCGTACACCTTCTTTTGTGTCTTAATTCAGCGAATACTACATTAGGTAATGCTTTTCTTAAATGTAAAACGTTATGGTATTCTTTCTTTATTTATATAAATAGATGATGTATGAATATTTCATGGAGTCCCAAAAGAGTTGCCGTGCGAGTATGTGCGAATAAAAGTATCTTACAAACATAACCAAGAAGGGCCTATGTTTACCGCGCCATTTCATATGTACTGCGATCATCATAAAAGCGCTTTTTATCGGGAACATTCATGTGTAACATTTCATAAAGCAGAAGCTAGGTCTGATTGACATCA
Organism: Chrysoteuchia culmella; assembly: GCA_910589605.1. Lineage (NCBI taxonomy): Eukaryota > Metazoa > Arthropoda > Insecta > Lepidoptera > Crambidae > Chrysoteuchia > Chrysoteuchia culmella. The sequence continues at coordinate 5,089,136 of OU342648.1, forward strand.
GACATTGAAATCAGCAAAAGTTTTATAAATATTATTTTAAGATATTAGAAAATAGCAACCGGGTAAAGAACAATTACAAATGCTCATGTCATGTTATTTGGTCATAGTGAGGATCGAACCCATGACTCTTGCTCCATAAGGGTGATCAGTATCACTACGCAATCAGGTCCGTAAAATTCATTGGTTTTATTTTTTATTCCCAATAATACAGAAATATTATGGTTCATAATAATGACTTCGGTATAAGCTACAAACCAAAGCACCAAAAAAGTAAAAAATAACACAAACTCTCGATGCCTTCCAAATATTTTAACGAAAATATTTGTGTACACGATATTAAATTTCATTCTTGAGAATTCGCCTTTGTTATTTATATTTTTAGAATCTTTATACGAGAATATCCATGACCGGTCGGTCATATTGAAGCAGAGTATTGAAAAAATCTTTTTTGCGCAAAATAGTTGCATTCAACCATTGATTCTAGTTTAGCTTCAGCTGATGCCGTGGGTCAGATGGATGATCAAAAATTGGAGTAATTTCATATTCCAGGTAACGTGAACTTAGTCTTCTTAGACTTGCAATAAAATATCTGATTTTATTTTTTAGCGTTTCCCGATTAATCCAGGGAGAGGTAAAATAAAATTAAATAAATTACGAGTATTAACGTTTTAGTTTAGGTTAAATCGTTTCGAATTACCTAGATCACTCGTTATTCCACAAATAAATAATCAAAGAATTAAGCAGCTGTTTCAAATACATCTTTAACATCGCGTTAAATTTAAAATTTATCAGAAATTTATATGTCCCGAATGTGTCGTGCCAAATGCTTCTCGCGTCGAATTACGACCGCCACAAATTACGTTACGGTACGCGTATCGGATGCTCTGACGTTTATATCACTTTACTGGCTTATAGTGATGAAGAGGAACTTGATGGTGGATCGCGCTGGCTAAGCAACTTTCACTAAGGTTGATTGTAGGATGGGCAACCATGAATTTATCACCTACTGCTCCTCCGTGCATCAAAGTTGGAAAATAAAATATCTCTCAAATAAAAGCTAAATGCTTTTGAGTTATCATTAACCTTTATACTACCCCTTCAAAACTTTTAACCAACATTCTCTATCCGAGAATGATTTATTTCTGTTTTCCTCAAAGATGGCCTGCGGTGCAGTAGTGACATTAAAATGGTTCATGATAATGAGTGTGACAAGTTTTTTTTAACAAACAAGCAGTCATCTCCTGACCACGGTCCCTATGGAAAGATGTCAAAATGTATATTAGAAGAAAAAGACCAAATATGACACAATCTCGTAAAAACGGTAAAAGTTGTTTCATTATTCTAGTCTAGCTTCCAGAAACAGGTAATTTCTAGCTCATTTTCATCATAATTTATTTTAATGGCATTAAAATATAACAGTCTGGTCTGGTGGCATTTTAGGTTTCTTTAGTATTATTCGTACTTTAGTAAAAACAAGACATATTTTCCTGTTTCAAATTTGTTTTTTTTTTTTATTAAATAGAGAATTTTTAAGAAGAACCCAGTTTTGCAAATTGACTAATTGCCAATCAAATGAGGTATGGTACTTTCAGGAACATAATAATTATTAAATCTCTTTTTAACCGACTTCAAAAAAAGAAGGAGGTTCTCAATTCGTTTCATTTTTTTATGTATGTTATTCGATTACTCGAAGACGGCTTGACTGATTTGAGTAATTCTTGTTTTGTTCGATAGTGGTTCCATTGTCATCATGTCAGGATCTGATGATGGAATCCTGTAGAAATCCAGGGAACTCTTCAAATATTATAGGCACTCCTTTAGCGATTTCAGTGTTTTATATAGTAACTCATGCAAATTGCTTCCGGAAAGCACCATTTGGGAATGTGGAATTGATGACGAAAACACAAATGGTCATCGGAAATATTAAATACTTAGCATTTCACGGAAGCGATACGATTACTTTAATGTGGTTCATAAGCAATTTATGCTCAATGCATGTGATGAAGTGGAGCTGATGATGAAGTACCGGGAGAACTCCTCAAAAAGTAAAGTCTCTGCACCGGAAAAAGCAGCATTTTGTAAAAGGTGATGAGCAGTTGCCTTTTTTGCCTTTAAAAATTGTAAAATAAAAATGATATTATAAAAAAAATAAAACCGACTAATGAAAGCAAGGAAAATAAAAGAGTAGTATCGCAAAGTAGAATGCCTTGACTCCAAAAGGCTTATTTTTTTATTTTTAGTATTTTGAAGTCGGTTTTCATTTTTTTAAATGCAAGAACTTGTTAACAATTTTATTAATTGACTCCGAGATTCAGACCAATTAAGGTACCTATTACAAACACGTAAATAATAACTCACAGACACGGAACAAAATACTGCATCGAATTGATGTCGGAGATCGGACCCTCGACTAGCGTAAAAAAAAACAAATTGGTTGTTTTTATCTATGTTTATTACGAAAGTTTCAAATAATATTGCTCGAAAAATTTTCGTGTTATGGAAAGAATCGCTACTAGTATTTTTCGTCAAAAAACTAATTGTTCATTTCGGAGTTTTCAACGATACCCACGACTACTGGTTCAGTAGTAACTTAGAACCTTTTCCACCATCGTATTCGTCTAAAAGTCATAAAAGAATATATTGACGTAAAGATATTTAAGTTTGCAGAAACTCTTGACATTTCTTCACCTTGATAGCTGAACTGAAAATAACCGAATAAACCTTTCGCTAGCAATGAACGAGATACAATGGAATTTATAAGTTACAATATGTCTGCTTGCCAGTACAGTTCTATCGAGGGGCAGGCCTGGTGACCTGTGCAACAGGCTTTCTTTGAAACCGACTTCAGGCATCAGTCTCTCACACCACAGGACATAGACTTGCCTTAACTTTACCTACTATTTATAATGATTTTCTTTGTGTGATGAGTAAATAAACGATTTTATTATTTATTTATAATTATTATTTGTTTTGCATTACTTACAAGTATTTGCATATACTCGTACCTAGCTTTCTCAAGGCACTTTCGTTGCCAGGAAATAGAATATTGAATTAGCCTAACGTTGTTTCTTAGAGCTGAGAAGACAAATGCACAGGGAACGAATATATTTTCATTGCAGGAGTAGTTTGTGAAACTGTGTTCAATAATATCGTTTCCTATACTTGCGGTAGAAAAGAAAATAGATTATACTCGTAGTACCTTGCAGTCAGGAACTGCGGATCTGCGTTTCGATTGTATCAATCATTTTATGAGCGTCGAAGAATGATGGGATTAGGTACGTCGCCAAATACCAAACTAAAAATGTATAATTATATATATTTAACGTTATAATGAACTAGTGGCACTCCATTAGTCACTTTCGGGCCTTCCATCATCTATTAGTAATTAACCATCATGTCATAAGATAGTTTTTTTGCGTTTTGTATTAATTATTGAAGTTGTCACATTTTGACACAATTCACACTTTGGAGGCGATGATTGAACGAAGTCACCACAAAAATTCAGTTAAAAAACAAGCTTACTTTAAGAGGTACGTTGTACGGTACGGTACATGGTAAGATTGACACAATAATGCCCCTTTATGCCAATAAATTGACATGATCCAATACGATTTAAAGTACAAAATTTTAATTATTATGAAAGCCGGTATTATCATCCCCAACTTTCGTAAAGTTTGCGCAACAGTAATTCCAAATAACACTACTATTTACAATACTGAGACCTACTGGGAACTGGGGCCTTGGGACCCAAGAAAGAGGTTTTGACACAATATGTTGTAAAAAGTCTGCAAAGGGACAAGGGACAGGGCTTTTACCCGAGGGGATCACTTGCGTCGTACAAAAAGTGGGTAAATCGTATTAAAGTCACCAAAACTGTTCCAAAAAGGTTGAAAGTATTAGACGATTTATCAGCAATAGGGTTATCGAGGATCCATTTACTACTTTAAATGTTATGGTAAATTTTAAATAGAAAAATATTGGAAAAAATCAACTCGGCCACAAGTGAATTTGTGAAGTGAATTTTTTCCAATATTTTTCTATTTAAAATTTACCATAAGTATAAAAATAGCATTGAAAAATGCAAAAATGACAAAATCATAAAAAATACTTTAAATGTTTTGCAGGAATCATTGTTTAAATGAAATATAAATGTCAATGTTTATTTTCATATTGCTTTTTAATAGTGGTAGCCAAGTGATTTTACTTACTATTACGAAACCTCACTCTCCATTCTCTATAGTTATAAACTTGAACTATATGTCATACACTTGGATAAGTATTGTGCTTAAAAGGGTCATAAGTAGTTTATTGAAATAAAACAACTTTTACGGATTATTAACACACTGTTTATTACTCGTCTAGTTAAGATCATATTTTCTAAGGTTTTTTGGTTTTCCCGACGTTTCGGCACCTTTTCAGCTGGGCCCGTATTCACTATGACCACTTACCGATTCCTTGCTCAAACCACGCCAATGTCCTATTTGGTTTCGACATTTTCAAAATTAGTTTTCTCTTTAACACTTACAAATTTTAAAGTCATTTTCCTTGTTTAATAATTATACAATATGTGACTGTCATATATTTGTACAATTACTCTATAATTTGTGAGTATCACGGAGAAAATGGATTTTGAAAATGTCAAAACCAAGTAAGACATTGGCGTGGTTTGAACAAGGAATCGCTATGTGGTCATAGTGAATAAGGGCCCTGCCGTGGTCACGGGTTGACTGTCAGTTACACACACGTTTTCAGAAGTTGTAAATTTGGATTTACCCTACCTAAACTGAGCCTGTTCCAAAAACAGCTCAAAACTAAACTCGTGCTTTGGGATTTTAATGTCGTTTTCCACTGGCCAATATCTACTACACGTACCAACGAATCATGTCAGTTTATATACTTTGCGTATAAATACTGTGTAGAGTATACAGAGTGTTAAAATAACCATACCGAAGCCGTGATATATGGCGTAGTGTACATCAAACTAAATAAGATTATGTAAAAATAATTGCTGGGAAATGACTTTTATTTTTAACCGACTTCAAAAAAAGGAGGAGGTTCTCAAGTCGACTGTATTTTATTTTTATTTTTTATGTATGTTCCACCATAACTTCGCCAGTTGTTAACAGATTTTTATAATTCTTTTTTTATCTGAAAGAAAATGGTTTATGTGTGGTCCCATATAATTTTTACGAGGATCTGGCTAGTAGTTTTTTCATAATCCTGAAAAATATCAATCACCTTTTGGCAAGTAGTCGTATACCTAGATGACATCATTGTTGTGTATGGGCTGATTTTTAGTGTAAGTAACGGCACATTATGTAACAAAAAAATCTGAAATAAAAACAGTTTATAAAAAAAAATCAAACCGACTTCAAAAAGTAAAAAATAAAACTTTTGGAGTCGGTGCTAGTTAGCTAAAAAAAATATAGTTAATATAAGTGCAATGTAGAATGCTTTGGCTGGCACCGACTCCAAAAGTTTTATTTTTTACTTTTTGAAGTCGGTTTGATTTTTTTTTATAAAATGTTTTTTAGTAAAAAGAACTGCTGTTTATTTTTTACACGCAATGGAACGCGTGCAACAACGTTTGCGTGTGTCTATAGAGTACGAGTAGGCGACCAGCCCCCTAATTGTCTAATTTAAAATATATCACAATCCCTTTCCGAGGTATTGTGATTGTGATATTTTCGTCTGTCATATTGCTTAGACAATTCATTTTCGTTTATTCCATACCTTTTAAAACGCGTCCCGATCACAATCCCTTTCAAATGTCAAATAGTGCCAGCCTGAATATCTTTCAAATTAAGAATTGAAAGGGATTGCGATAGCTTTTAAATTAGACAATTAGCCCCCGGGGCCCCGTATCATTTATTTATTTTATTTATTTATTTATTTATTTATTTAGCACCAACAAGATATACATTTGTAAATACAATAATATAACTAAAATACAAAGTAACAGATCTAAATGCTATCTCAGTTACAGGTACTACACAACTGCATAATGAGAGTAGCCGCTATTTATTTAATACCTATGATAAAAGTGTAATGTATTTATGATTTTACTGTAGTATATAAATTTTATTATTGAAAATTAGAATAACAAAAATGAATGTCAGAAGGATTAAAAAAAATATATATATATCAAATAGTCAACTCATCAAATAGTCAAGTCATTAAGTGGTTTTGGTATTCATTGCGGTTTTGTTACTTGAAACGATAAATCTTTAGAGAAAAATTATTGACTTTAACCCTTAATAACTCCTTAACTATCAGTTTCCCAGGTTTGCCTTTATACAAGAAAATTATATTAACGATGGGGAGAATACGTGGTTTTCGTTTTCGTTTTGGGTCTTTTAACACACTGTATTATATTGTACTTGAATCAGCCATCCTAATGAACGCACCAACACCATTCACATAAGTTATCTACACTGCCGAGTCACGGCGTCTTTTATTAATGGGCATGATGTTGCACGGCATATGTAATAACAAATTCGATTGCAACAGCCTTACAGACAGATTGTGTTTTGTAGTACCTAGAACAGCTTTGTACAGGGGGGTTCGCGCAGTCCGGCTGTTCTATACTGCCAAGTGTAGAACTAATGCCGGGCTGCGCGATGTATGTACTGGATGTATATAACACACGTGGAACTCGACATTATGGCTTCTTCGACAGTGACATTTAAAAAAATGGCGAATAAGATCATGATCGACAAACTGGGCTAGAATATCATACATTTCCCACTTTAATATTAAGAATTGACATTGACATTGGTGTGGGTTATATGCTGGTATAAAAATGATGTATTTTAGTAGTTAATATTACTTAGCATATAACTGTTTAATGTCCCAAATTATAAAAATAAAAAAATAAATAAATACACGCTGTTGATAGTAAATCAGCCATCCTAACGATAGTTTAATCAATCCGTCGTCGCCTCTTATACCTACTATCCAGTTTTGCTACTCGCTTTACAAAAAATGTAACGGCGATGGTTTAAAATCCCGTGGCATGTTTGTGGCAGCCCTACCAGATTGATAGTGTCGCGTACTCGACATGAACAGATGATGAATAGCGCACGCCCATTCACCGTTTACGCGTCATTTCGCGCGTGTCTCAATACACGCCTATATTCGTATAAATCTTGTCTTTATGTTACCTACATTGTTCGTTGAGATTTTGAGTAAAGTCACTTCTTTTTGTGACACCAAACATGCTTATAATAAAGATGGAACTTCGATTTATCTTTTGAATTGAGGATATTTCCTATTCATTTAATTGTCATAGAATGATAGTAAATTTTATTAGTCATACGATTAGTGGTATTTTAGATGCCGTTGTCTATAGGCTGATAAGTTTCTTGCGCCCGTTTACTTACAAGATTTCGTAGTAGTAGGGAACAAATTAATGATCTGAAAGTAACATGCATTTAGACAATAGTTGAAAAATTGGCTTTATGCTTACTTATGTTAAATTTTTAATAGAAAAATATTGAAAAAAACCGACGGACACAAGTTATTCTTAGACAGGGCTAACTCAATAACTTGTAGCCGAGAGGATTTTTTTCCAATATTTTCATATAAAAAATTATCATAAGTATAAAATGGCATATGGTAAATTTTAAATAGAAAAATATTGGAAAAAATTAACTCGGCCACAAGTGATTTCTCAAACTGGAACCGATTCACTTGTGGCCGAGTTAATTTTTTCCAATATTTTTCTATTTAAAATTTACCATAAGTATAAAAATAGCATTGAAAAATGCAAAAAATTACAAAATCATAAATATAAAATAGCACTGAAAATGCAAACACTTAAAAATCATAAATTGGCTTTATTTTACTGTTGAATTCCAATAAGGAAGATAAAACGAATGCAACAAGTTATTAGGTTAACTTTTCTTTAACGAAAAAGAAAAGCTTCTACTCGTAACTCGACCACTAGTTACAAAACAACAAAACTCCTTACTTATTTGCTGCTGCTTTTTGCCAATCGGGCACTAGCAAACTAATTTCCCAAGTTATGTCCTGTTTCGACCTGTCTGCGGGTAACGAAGAGGAACTTAATTGTCCTGGCACAAGTTTTCCTGATAATATTAGCCTCTTAGACGCTTCTGACAGCTATGTCAAAACAAACTTTAAGAATAAATTAGTATTTTAGTCCTTCTAACAAGTAGGTACTATTATTTCTGTAGTATTAGTTAATTTATACATTGGACTCTTCTAATATTGGAAACGAAACAGTTTGTTTGTTACGCCTAAATATCTGATCGGATTTAGATGAAGCATACAGACAGCCTACGAAAAGGTCCTAATAGCAGCTTACTTTGAACATGGATGCGATTGGCGGATGGGAAAACAACTTTACGAATTGAAATTGTTTTACTGTAACAAAAATAAATTGTAGCGCGTTTTTTATTTAGCATTTAAGGTAAACATTTGAATTGTGTATTTAGTCCTGAAGTGGTTACTCAGTAAACGCTAAAGATGTCTAATTTGCAGTTAGCTTATTTAGATTTGTTTTTTCTAACTCTTAGCCTCTTAGCCTTCATCATACCTGATGTTAAGTATTGATAAGGCTGAAGATGGAAGCGAGCCTCTCCCGGAATCCTCAACCACCGAGGAACTGGCTATCTTATCTCTAACTGCCGGATATGGCGTCAGAGATGGTGGAAGCTAGCCAGGCTTGTGGATTCACAACAAGTCCTACCACCAACCAAAACCTTGGTTAACCTTACCCTGTTTCCACCCTGTTTCCACTGGACAAAAATTTACAGGGAAAACGTGTTGTAAACGTATAATAATAAATAAATAATAAATAATAAATAATTGCATACAAACACACCAATTATCTAGCCCACGTTTGGTTTCATTAAGAACTTGTGTTATGGTTACTAGATAACGGATAAACATACTTATATACTTTTTTTTTTTGTAAATACATACATAATATACATATTAAACACCCAGACCATGACAAATAGACATGTTCATGCACACAAATATTTGTCTTGTCCGGGGATCGAACCCGGGACCTCTGGCGCAGAAGGCAGGCTTAGTACCCCTGCGCCAAACAGGTCGTCAATGCATTATTTGACAGCTCCTATCGAGAGCAATTGGTCATCCTCTCGGCGGCCGCACAATATTTTACAACATGTTTCATTTTACAACTAGGGGATGTGAAAACCAGAATCCCTAATATGAGTACAATTATTTTAATTATGTTAGTCATGGGAAAATATAAATGTTTTATCAAAGTGTGCCCTCAAGACATATTTCACCAATTACGCTTAAAATTAAGATTAATTTACTAAGCAGATATGTTCTTAGAAATTCTATTATCTTTATGTAGGAATGTGTGATGTAAGTACTGTGTTAAAGAAGAATAAAGAAACGAATATTGAGTAGCAACCTTACATTGTAGACTAGGAAACTGAGGGCCTACCATAATCTTTTAGAAACCATCATTACATAAGAACGTTTTGTTTGCGTTTTGTTTTTATTAAAGTTGACACATTTTGAAACACTTCACACTTTGGCGGCGATAATTGAGTGAAGACGTCACAAAACTTCCGTAAAAAACAAGCTTACTTAAGAGATTCGTAGTACGAAATAGCATTGTATGATTGAAACAATACTGCGTTAAGAGATGGCGGTAGGCCTGGTGCTTATAAGTTATTATTATTAAATTATCTTTAAACTTCACTACTTATAATCAATGAAGGGCAAACAGTACACAACCCTTAACAAACCCGGCCCAAAGCAATGGCTCTACAAGGCAATATCTGAAGGGTACCTTCGTTTTATTTAAGTATTTCAGTAATTGGTGGAAGTCTAGAACTCTTGTAGTAGTTGAGGAGTTAAGCGACAAAAACGCCCGACCCTTACATTGTTTGCCACAAGTATGAAACACAAGTTAAAATATGCCAGTTAAGGTCGGTAGCCTCCCTCTGGTTCGGGATGGGCCTGGTCAAAGCACCGAACCCCCAGTTACATTCCAAAAATTACAACTGTCCATGTTTAGCTAATAGGTCATGTTTGGTGTCATTTTCGTATAAATCGATGACGAAGATTCTGGTATTCAAAATGCTCTTTTTTTCGTAAGTAGTTTCTTAAAACGTTAACAATTTTTTTTTTCTTTTTTTTTTAGTTTGTCACTCTAATTAATAAACTTGTGTTGTGACATGAGACTAGTTGCTTTTTTCTAGTATATTTTCTTGTTTAATATTTATCACATAAAAACTTGTGTTTTTATATACAAACAAGAAATAGATAAGTAGAGTCAATTTAAAAAAATATTAGTTTCAGGTACCTTCGCCAACAAGAGTAACGAAAAAAAGTTTGTGAACGTCGTGTACCATCAATTTATTTTTAAAGATAACAACCGAAAGGCGCATTCATTAGATTCGTCTTGATTTTAGGAGTAGGTAACATAGATTAGGTAATGTAATATATAGCTACGTCGTTAGCGTAATAATAATAGAAGGGTTGCCCCTTCTATTTCTATTCTATTCGCAGGCCGTGCGCACGAAGCTAAATTTTTGGTCACCCATCCCGTGACCGACCATTACGAATGTTGCTTAACCGGCATTAGGTATCGCCTGCGTACATATTGTTCGCAGGGTATCGCAGGCTATGCGCACGAAGCCAGATTCTTTTCTCCAGGCCGTCTTTCATTCTATGTAGGTAAATAGTAACTTACAACAAAAAAATGAAAATACAAAATTGTAATCAAAGTCTACAACTAGCTAGCTACTACCATCTTATCTAAGTTTGACGTAAGGGTGGCCAAAAGTTTACTATCTCGAGCTCCTCCGTTGCTTTGGAAGGCACGCGGCTGCATTTTGCAGTCGTTAAAACCCACCAATCCGTATTGGGCCCGCGTGTTGATCATGGCCCATTCTCCTTTTTCATCCATAAGGAAGGCCATTGCTCCAGCAGTAGGGACATTAAAAATGGTTGATGAGGACTAATAGTAGTAGTAATGTAGTCTGATATTTTGATTCCCCTTGTTCCCCGCACATTACAAGTTTGCAAAGAAAGTCCCTTGAAATAGAGAAGTAGTCAAAAGGAGAAATACGCTATATGAGAAATAGACCTCTGGCGCCTGAAGGAAAAAAATATCTTGCAAAGTCTGACTATTATTTCAGTAACTTTGCTTCGAAAAAAGAGCTGGATTACATAAATTTTCCTTCCACTTTCCGTACGCAACATTTATGCGACGTGTATGACAAGTTGATAGCAATAATGGTTTCAAATGAAAGGTACTTTCTGCCTACCAGAGAACTCGTTTTATTTGTCCCAAACCATTACACATTTCTCTGACAGATTGAGGGTACGGCGTTACAGGTGTGGAGTGAAGAGTGACATGATAGGTTATAAATAACCATACTCGATTGGTGAGAATAAAGTATAGCGCTCAGTAGCCTAGCATGAGCTACTTTTAGTGTCTAAGCTCAAACCGGACCAAGCTATTAAGGTTAGAAGTTCAAAAAGAAAATAACCACAGTTTATGAAATGTTTATATTTTTCTACTTTTTGTGGTCATCTAACCGTTACGGTCATCTGTTTCGAATTATATACCCACTATCGAACACTCTCGCTCTCTTCTACATATCCAAAGAATGCTTACCGATATTAGCAGTTGAACAGAGCATCCGATTCGTACTGGGTCTGCTGTTGTCCTTGCCAAAGACTTTGTAATAGAGATCAGACATTTGTGCGAAAAGGTGCACAAATGCAAAAATCTGCCTCAATAAATCCGTTAGCCTCCGAAAACCTTTCCACCGGATACCGTGTGACGGTGAACTAGCGCTCAGCTGCAATACAAATAGGTCGCCAAGGAATCGAACCGGGGACCTCTGCGTAGAAAACCGGTGGTGCCACTACGCCCCACCACAGGTTGTCACGCTTAATATATACTTGATAAATATTAAACAAGAAAATATACTAGAAAAAGGCAATTAGTCTCATGTCGCCCTGACGGTACATGAGACTAGTTGCTTTTTGCTAGTATATTTTCTTGTTTAATATTTATCACATAAAAATAGCATTGTAAAATGCAAAATTAAAACGTTATAATTTATACTATAATAAGAACCGAAGTTCAGCATACAAAAACACCTGTAAAGATATGTTATAAAGTAATGCAATAACAAAACAATACAGTGCCATCTTTAGGTAACTTTTAGAACTAAAGTTGTTTAAATGCTAAAAATGTGTTACATATTTACAAAACAAAATCTTAATACTAATAAATGTTTATAAAACGGAGAAAACAATAAAATCGAGATTAAACATTCAGCTTGTCTAAACATTGTTTGGATTTGTAAAAAAAAATTTTGGGGGACTCAGAATAAGCAGCACATCCAATTACTGACATTTTTAGAATTTTTATCTAATTTTCTGAGTGTTTGAAAGAGCAAACCAAAACAACTAATTGGAGTTCACAGAATTGAATATATATTTATTGTCCGTATCTTAACTTAACACTTAGACTTTATTTCATCAAAATCGGTATCGTATAATTTGTAGTTATTTCTAAAAGTTATTTAAAATAGCTAATTTTAGAATTTTTTGAACGTTTTCGACTTAAAAAAAGGAGTAGATTATCAAGTCGCGTCTACGTAGTATTTTTTATATAGGTAGTCAACAGCACGTCAGGCTTTACTTTGTGCTTGAGATCGCCCCTTAGGTAGGTATGTGACGTCACAAATACGGTTTGCGCGTTTTTTGGATCTATTCCGATCCAATACCATCATCTAATACCAATGGTATTTGTTTATAACCTTTTTTATTTTCTATTCCGATCGGATACCACTCTTTAAATTAATTTTAATAAATGTACGATCTATTCCGGACTAATACCAAAACATGAATCTTGTTACAGTGAGCCAGAAAAATGTTTTTATTTTTAATTCTGATACGATTGTATTACAATGTGATTTCTAATAACTGCTCTGATCCTGTTGGAAATGTTATCTATTTCTCAGTACTTTTCCGTGCGGTGCATACCAGTGAAGTGAAGTGATATATAATTATTAAGTGAGTATTTTTGTGTACTTTATGCGAATTTTATTGTATTTAAATTTACCTTAGGTTTTAAAATATTATTTAATAATACAGTGCGCATTTAAAAATTAATGTAGTCCAAAATTAGAGGTAAGTAATTAATTTGTAGGTTCACAAACTCATGTTGTGTATGTTTATCTCAGTAATGTCTGAAGAAGCTGGTCAGCCTTCAACAAGTTCGGGACCAGGAGAATTGACTTTTATAAAACGAAACGGGTGGTGTGGTATTATTGAGAGCTCGTTACCAGTACACAAAAAAGCGGGAAAGAAAAAAGCGGGAAACCAAAAGTGGATGGAGCCATTGGAGATGTGTGAAGGTCAAAGAGTGCAGTGGATCTTTGCAGATAAAGGTATGTATGTTACCAACTACTTACTTAATTTTATATTTCTAGGGTTCCATACCCCAAGGGTGCCAACGGGTCTTTGTTATTAACCTCGGAATGTGAAGTAGTGAGCTGAATGTTTTTATAAACCTTTGTTTTGCCATTTTAAATGATGTGTAAAACGCCTGATATTATCTGGTGTCTGCGTCTTGAGATATTCAAGGTGACGTGTTCAACGTATTCAAGACGTATTCAAGGTGGATACATATGTTTATCGATACCAATGGGCTTTAAGTTCGGTATTTTGCATTGCGCATTGCATTTTATCGACAGTTTACGTGCGCGTACAGTCAGTAGAGTTTTTTTGAGAAACGATATTTCGGAAAGTATTAAGGTTAAAGAAATAATTTATTTATGAAATGAAATACCTATTAAAGCTCTAATATTTGTGATATAAACGTTTTCTATGAAGCTATTACTTTTTGAGACAACTTTCTTAAAAAAAACTCTACTGATCAACCAGGAAGTTCCTCGATTGTACCGCCATCTCTATCACAAAAGTTATTTATGGCACTGTCTGCCGCGAGTCTTTGTGTCTGGTATAGTTGCTACTAGGTGATTAAAATTATACGTTCACGTAAATGTCCATTCGCGCAAATGTCCTTTTGCACGAAAGTCTACTCGCGCAAGTGTCCATTCGCGCAAGTGTCCATTCGCGCAAATGTCTATTCGCACAAATGTCCACTCGCGCAAGTGTCCATTCGCGCAAGTGTCCATTCGCGCAAATGTCTATTCGCACAAATGTCCACTCGCGCAAGTGTCCATTCGCGCAAGTGTCCATTCGCGCAAATGTCTATTCGCACAAATGTCCACTCGCGCAAGTGTCCATTCGCGCAAGTGTCCATTCGCGCAAATGTCAATTCGCACAAATGTCCACTCGCGCAAGTGTCCATTCGCGCAAGTGTCCATTCGCGCAAATGTCTATTCGCACAAATGTCCACTCGCGCAAGTGTCCATTCGCGCAAGTGTCCATTCGCGCAAATGTCTATTCGCACAAATGTCCACTCGCGCAAGTGTCCATTCGCGCAAGTGTCCATTCGCGCAAATGTCTATTCGCACAAATGTCCACTCGCGCAAGTGTCCATTCGCGCAAGTGTCCATTCGCGCAAGTGTCCATTCGCACAAATGTCTTTCGCGCAAAAGTGTCTTTAGCACAAATGTACCTTTAGCACCCTTTGTAATCACTACGTTTTAGGCCTTGCTTCGACCTTCGTTCGAAGTCTATTTAATCATCTCACTTAGAATATTACCTTAATATTGCTTGTGATATGGCCCAACCATCCTGTTTAACATTGTTCATTCAGTCGTAAACAGCACAGCCTAACTTTACGCTAAACTAGTAGGCGCAGATTCACAAACTGGGTCGAAAGTTTGCGATTCTGTCGAATTGGATGGAATGCACTAAAGTTTAATGCTCGTTGTCATGCAACTTTTGCAACGATGGATTTTTGTTTGGTTTGACACTTTATTAAAATAAAAAAAAAAACAATATCATTTATTCAGTCTAGGCTGTTACAAGCACTTATGAACGTCAAAGAAGCTACGCCATCGGTTCACAAACCCTACGGCGGGAGACCTTGTAACGAGAAGAACCGGCAAGAAACTCGTCAAAGGCAATTTTTTTCTCCCTGTTTTATTTCATACAGAGTCGTCAAATTGAAAAGTGAGCTTAACATATCAGTAAGGTCAATTTCCACCACAAAAGAAAATACTAATTATAATATTACATTTTATGGTTATCCTAACCGTATACAATTTTCAACTCGTAAGGAAGGACTTACATTTAACATTTCTCGCATTACAAGGTTACTGTAGGTACTGCAAGTTGTGACGTACATACAGGTCGATAGCAATTTATTTTAGATATTATATTGTAATGGGTATTAAAAAAAATCGAACTTTGAGTTAACTCTATGTTTACTTATATGTTTTGGAAAAATATAAAAACCCTTGACAATATCCACTTCTTCTCGTTTCAAGGTCCCCCGCCGTACGTAGGGCTTTGCGAACCGATACTGTAGCGTAGCTTTTTCGATTTTATACACACACTATTTTAACATCCTAGCCTAGACTTAATATTAAAAAGTATAGTATTGCATCTTAATTTGATCATCGATCGAGTTTGACGCTACGATTCTACGTCAGTGCCAATAGCCGCATGCAAGGTCAAACTTGGAAGTTTCCTGTCAAACGAACTAACATCCCAATTGATATTCTAATCAAGCCTCTATCTTTCTTACATCCATAGAACGTATTCGGAATAGCTTATAGAAAATATAAAATTCTTCGCTGTAATTGAAAAACTTGAATATTTTATGCATGCAATAATAACGTAGAAGGTAGAATTCCTGCGTTTTCAATACGTATGAGAGTCGAATTCAATATAAGTAATAGGAAGAAGTTTCCCGTCATACAACTTCTGCATATTTTATGGAGTGTACGTGTTTTCTTAGTAATAAGTTTTATGTATCGTATGGTACAGTCAATCGAACATCAGATTACACTAAATTCAACAAAGTGCGCTATTTTGGACGTTCACTTTACCATTGAATGATCATAAACCTGCACATATACCTCCTATAAAGTAGGTATAGAAGTGGTCATTAATTATTATGTTTGATTACGACTACTTAAACTAATATTTGCATGCCAACCTGTGTACGGCAGAAAACTATTGGATCAAATTAATATTGTAGACTATCGCAATGTACATACATGGTTTTCCAGCAAATAAATTATTTCTTTCTTTCTTCTTTCTATAATACTGAAAACTTATTTTTTATGAGCAACAGGGACACTCTTAGCCTTCATCATATTTGATTAAGTATTTAAACTGGTGAAGTGGTTTGCATGTGAAGAGGCAACTGACATACAAACATAGAGTTTTCACATAGGTATCACTAGAATGGATACGAATATTGAAGTCACCTTAATGAGAAAAAACACGAAGGTACTTAAAGAGTCGTACTTTTATAGAGGACAAGCAAATAAACTTGTTCTTTGACTTTTCAAGTAGTGTCCTTTTTACTGCAAATAAAAGGAGTCGCACAGCCTAATTAGGGTATATCTAACTTTTTATAACGGTACTATACTTTAACTATGACAGGCTTTTATCATTTGGAGAGAACTTAAGATCCCTTCGAAGTAATAGGGACTAAAATGGACTACTATTTTGCTAATTGAGGCTTGCTAAGGCTTTAATTTTATTTTACGCTTGGAGTAAATTATTGATACTTTTCTAATCGTGATGATGATTTAACCCGGGTTTCTAAATTGTTTTGGCTACGGACAGTTATATTTTGACATATTTTCCATAAAATAAATGTCAAAATTTAACTGTCCATGGCCAAAACAATTTGTTAGTAAGTTATAGAAACCCGCGGTTAGTGGCTAGGCTATTTGGATTTTGCCCTGTTGTGGCTTATTCTTGACTGTTCCGAACGAAGTTCACGTGTCGCGTATAAATATACCTAAGTAAAGAAATAAATTAAAATGATTTTACAAATAGAGAAATCTTTAATATTTTCCTTCGTACTATTTCTAAAACGATCATAGCAACAACAAGGAAGGCGTATTTCTTCTTTCTCTTTGGCTACATTTGTCGGTCAGAACGAAAAAATCACAAAATCACAAGAAAACAAAAAAAAATACATTCGGGAAAGAAAATATACCTATTTATCATAGTTGGTCCTAGACTTTACCAAACTTGTAAGCCTTCAAATAACGCAGGTAACCGTGTTTTAAGTCTGTGTTTAGAGTGGATCAGGCATTTTAATTAAAACTGAAGGCAGTGACTACAGTTGAATGATTTCCCAAAGACTTAAACGGAGTGGATGGCAAAAACACCCGGCTTTGGAATAAAAAAAAAGTTAAACAAAAGAAGATACATCATAGTTGGTCCTAGACTTTACCAAACAAAGAAACAATTTAGGTACCTATTCCCTTCATCCTTCAAACAAAGTAGAAGACCGTGTTTTAAGTCTATGTTTAGCGTGGATCAGACACTTTAATTAAAACTGAAAGCTGTGACTGAAGTTGAATGATTTCGCAAGGTATCGACTTAAACGGAGTGGGTGGCAAAAACGGCTTTGGAAATTGTTGACCGTTAAATTTAATCGAACAGTGTTTGATTTTGAAACTCAAAATAAACAGCTACCCAATTAGAATTTTCTTATTATGATGACGAAGAGAACAAATTATAATAATCTCTGTCCGGCTTTAATATAAGTGCCCGCTCGTGGCTTCGTCAGCGAAAAGGGCGGCCAAATACCTGCCGATTCTACTATGTCTTACCTAGCCTACCTCTTCGAGGATATAGCATGGTTTTCAATGTCTATGTATGATTGAATAGCCTTACGATTTTTTTTACATTTTTACGCATTTTTTGTACTTACAATACAATACTAACACTATGTACATATTACATTTACAATAAAGTTTTAATGAATGGAAGCGTTATAAGGTCGGTCTTATCGCTTAAAGCGATCTCTTCCATACAACAAGGCAACTTATGATAAATTTTAAATTGAAAAATATTGAAGTAATATTTTTTGTTTTTTTTTTATATTTTTCTATTTAAATAGCCTTAGTTTAGTATTTTTTAAATGCTGTTGGTTCCAGACAAGTAAACAAATATACAAGTTTTATTATGAAGAAAATGAATAAACAATTGATTGTGTGAGGAGTGAAAGATTTGACTTTTGCAGTTGTTTTAGGGAACAAAATATTTCGACAAATATTAAAGAATATATTTTTTTTAATTTTTCACTCTCATATTTCAAAAGTTAGAGGGAGAGGGGGAGGGGTACACATTTTGCCACTTTGGAAGTGTACCTACATCTTTCAAACGGTTGACTTGGAAAAAAAAATTGTTTTAAAACCTCAATGTAATTTTTAAAGACCTATCTATAGATACCCCCCACGTATATGTTTGATGAAAATAAAATCAGCTTCAGTTCCATGTATGGGGAGCCCCCCTTAATATATATATTTTTTATTTTTGTGTAAAAACCGTAAAGCGGTTTACAGAATACATCTACCTACCAAGTTTCAACTGTGTAATCTTCATAGTTTTGGAATAAAGTGGCTGTGACATACATGACAAATCTATTCGCGAATTTTATCGCGAGCAAGCCATTAATTAAGAAAGAAGAAGAAGTGTAAATAGTACTTTCATACATGAGGTATATAAATGCGATGAGTCATACATACATAGAATTATTGAAATTATAAGATATTAGTTTATTCGTGATTTATGGATGAAAATTTTTTTTTTTTATTATATTGCGCAAACAAATAACTGAAACGAGTTAGTTGTGCATGTATTTATGAATTATTAAGGTATGATGAACCAATTAATATGCAATGTTTGTTTGTATGGAAGTCTGTAAATTGAAATATTTAAATTAAAATATTTAAATAAAATTTTTGAAATGCATTATATTTTTGATTAACAAGACAATTAGTTAAGTTGCTCCAGGAATAGCTTTCTTACAAAGACTTGATCTTCTCTGTGATTCTTACTGAATTTATTTTGGCACGAATTTTATATTGATACGTTCATATTTCTCCCACAAATCTAGTCCGGCAACTTTGTACTGCGTCTCTCAATTTCAACAAAAATTGTATTGAATTCTCGAAACTCCGTTATTTCCCAATAATATTTGAGACACAGTCAACAATGTCGTCGGATTTCTTTATAGAACTTTCTATCCTTGGATGTTCTGTATTAAGTGCTTAAAGAAGTATCTTTCGGCCAACTTTTACTGCAAGAGTTGATTGCATCCTGGTAAGCTCTTCATCTAGGGTTGCCAGATGCCCCGTATTTTATGGGTTACCCCGTTTTTCAGGCATTGACAATATTGGCGTAATTGAGAAAATAAAATACGGGGTAAGTAAAGCTCCCGTATTTTAACTAATTCAGCCAAGAGCTGGTTGACGAAACCAAATGCTGACGTTTAGTCAGGCTTTGTGCACTACAAAAAAAAATTAAAGTTTATTTAAAATAAATAAATTATAAACATATAAGCATACTAAACTATATAACAAGAAAACGCACCGTCCGACTCGCAGCCGCGTGGCATAGTACCGAGAACACTGGCGCTGTTGCCCCGCTGATTACATAGACTCAGCCGCTGGGCAAGATAGGCACTACTGTTTTAATTGTCTCCCGAAAAAAAACCTGTATTTTAGACGTTGGTAGCCCATAAGTCAGGAAGGGGCAGGTGGTGGCAACCCTATCTTCATCCTAGGTTATTGCACTAGTCATGGACAACTTCATTTTTGTGGATACTACAAAGTAGCAAATAATCGTTTGTTCTCATCGAGTCACACCAGAACGTGTCATGCTGTTACTCGTTGGGAATAAAATACCCATTGAGTCATAGTGTTAATCGTTGGGAGAAAAACACCGGCCAAGTGCGAGTCGGACACGCGCACCAAGGGTTCCGTTTAAAATTTTCAAAAATATTTTTTATATAATGTAACTAAAAATTTACGGTTTTCGCAATTTTCCTTTATCTGTACTATAAGACGTTACTTAGTACCAAATTTCAAGATTCTAAGTTCACGGGAAGTACCCTGTAAGTTTTGATTCCCGTGCGAGTTTCGAAAATTTGCGGAAATTTGCGGCACAAACGGCTGTATCTTTTGATTGCTTTGGCTTAGAAGTTTGATTTTTTCACAGCTCCAAGGGACAGTAGACCTAATACTTCTTTGCTGAATTCTTTTTTCTTCTTTCCTGAGAAAAACGGTCTTGACAGACGGACGGACGGACAACGAAGTGATCCTATAAAGGTTCCGATTTTTCCTTTTGACCTACGGAACCCTAAAAATTATAAAGAAAATTCCCAACGAGTCACCCCGAATTGGAAAAAACCTCTCAACCTTTACACCCTCAACAAGGATTTTTAGTATTATCTAAAATAACTCCTGGTTAGCTATTCGACCCTGGTACTTTCACCTTAAAATATTCCATATCTTCGGGGTGTGACTCGTTGAGAACTATTCTTTAAATTGTTCTCCCGACGAGTAACACTGTGACTCGATGGGAACAAACGCATTTAATTTGTTTTATGTTTTCCACGTACAGTCCGGGAACTTCCCGGTTGATCAGTAGAGATGTTTTGAGAAACGATATTTCGGAAAGTATTAAGGTTAAATAAATAATTTATTTATAAAATAAAAACTGCGTTAAAAAAAACCGACTTTTTGAAGTCGGTTTTTTTAACGCAGTTTTTTTTTTACTTTTTAGTGTCTGTAATAGGCTGTTTTGTAAACTATAGCAGGGTTTTTCTAGATTAGATAAGGTTTCATGTACATTATAAACAAAATTATCGTAAATACTACATCGTCCAAGTCAACAATGAAATGAAATATATAAAAATGCTCATAACATAAAAAGTACTGGGTCAAACGAAACCAAATTTTTATGGGACCAATTGGCAACTATTCTGCATCGAACAAAAAAAGAATCATGGAAATCGGTTCAGAAATCTCGGCGTAATCGGAGTACATACATAAAAAAACCAACCGAATTGAGAACCTCCTCCTTTTTTGAAGTCGGTTAAAAATACCTATTACAGCTCTTTTACTTGTGATATAAACGTTTTCTATAAGTCTATTATTTTTGAGAAAACTTTCTTAAAAAAACTGTACTAGTTAACCGGGAAGTTCCCCCTGTTGTACCTATGCTTTCAATGTGTGGGATAAAAAATATACAGGCTACATCTTATGTTTTGGCGCGCACTGTTCATTTAAATAAAACAACTTTTACGGATATCAAACGCGCTATATTTCCACGAACTAAGTTGTAAGTCATCCCGTGACCACGGCAGCTGTAAAGGTGACGACCTGTTTGGCGCAGGGGTACTAACCCCACCTTCTGCGCCAGAGGTCCCGGGTTCGATCTCCGGACAAGACAAATATTTGTGTGCATGAACATGTCTATTTGTCTTGGTCTGGATGTTTAATATGTATATTAAGTATGTATTTACAAAAAAAAAGTATATAAGTATGTTTATCCGTTATCTAGTATCCATAACACAAGTTCTTCATGATACTTAACGTGGGCTAGATAATTGGTGTGATTGTATGGAAAATATTTTTAAAGGTGCCGAAACGTCGGGAAAATCAAAAAACCCCTAAAACCAAAAAATACGGACAATTACAACTTAGTTCGTGGAAATATAGCGCGTTTGATATCCGTAAAAGTTGTTTTATTTAAATATACAGGGTGTTAAAAGACCCTTAATAAAAACGAAAACCACGTATTCTCCCCATCGTTACTATAATTTTCTTGTATAGAGCCAAACCTGGGAAACTGTTAATTATATAGTTATTGAGAATCAAAGTCAATATTTTTTTAAAGTTTATCGTTTAGTTAGAGTTACAAAACCGCAATGAAAATCAAAACCATTCATTGATACGGGGGCCCGGTAGCCTACTCTATGGACACTCGCAAACGTTGTCGCTTTCGTTGACGTTCCATTGCCTGTAAAAAGTAACACCCATTTTTTTTATATAAATAAAAGTCGTTTTCTCAAACATGCATGGAAATGTTGTCATTATTTTCGAAAAAAGAACACGCGAAGTATCGAATTTACGGACAAAGAAAATCAAATCCATTGCAGGAGCGGTTTTTGAATTTGGAACATTACAAAGAGTATTTAACAACTCCAGCACGCCGTTTCATACAACATTGCTGGAGCGCTGTAATGGTCCAAATTCAAAAAGAATCCTGCAATGAATTTGATTTTCTTTTAGTAATTATTAAATGTATAATATAAAAAGTATGTTTTATTTCCCTGCATTCTTTTGAGAAAAACACTATATATGCCTCGGCGGAAATGGCAATTGCCTGTCTCGTATTAGTGAAGTCCTCGCCCACGGCTCGGCCTTCAAACTCATACTCGACCTGCAATTGCCTATTTCACGGCCTTTGCAATAATGTACTATTCTCAGCAATTATTTTTACGTAATCTTATTTAGTTCGTTGTACTCGTACAGTACGCATATATCACGGCTTCGGTGTGGGTCGTTTAACACCCTGTTTAAATATATTTTTTACAACTTCCGTATTCATTATATGAGAAAAATTACGTCACTCATACAGTTTTATAGCGATATGCGTAAATGTCTTTGGTAGCATAAATGGCAATATAACGTCATGGCAATTATATGAGCAGGTAGGTATTATTTCCCATTGTTGTACATTTGGAATTAGGTCTGACTTCCTTTATGTCCTTATTTGATGTTGAAACAGCTTGAAAACTATAAATTAGTCAAAAGAGTGCAAGGAACGTTTAAAAAATAAATCTTCTTATTGTACGTGGATAAGTGCCATCCATCTTTGATGTCAGAGTTTATCAAGCCGCCTATAGAGCATCTGACTTGGCTTAACGACTGTAATCGGATGAGATCAGACTGGACCGACGGTTTAACGTGCCCTCCGAAGCACGGACGCACTCAGTTGTAATGCCACTTTACGGTCACCCATCCAACACCTGACCGAACCGAACGTTGCTTAACAAACGTGATCAAATACGATCAGTCTGTCAAGCGCCGCCATGAGCGCTTCTCGAAAATATAAGTAAATATTGTTAAACAACCTTTACCTTATTTAGCAAGAATAATTTTATAAAATATATAAAAAAGATTTTAAATATTCTTTCAAAAAACTATTATGTTTCAAAAAAACATCGCTATATTGCGTCAGAATCATACAAAATTAGGTTCTGTTTTCTGATTTACCTTACTTATTTTATCTAGGGAACAAATGTCAGTTCCGTGCGATTAGATTGGAACATTTAATTAAATGTCAGATCAATGTCAACAGACACAATGTATCCATATCATCCAAATACCTATATACTCGTATTGTAATAACACTTCTTAACTATGAGCCCTGTGATTAGCTTAAAAATAATTTTAAGAGTAATGTTTTGTGGAACATAAGTAAAATATAAAAACCTCACGCCATCTTCTTCTATGCGACACGATAAGAATTAAATTCATTTAATTAATTTCTTTACTAGAAAGATGGTAACAAACAATAACAGATCTTAAATATTTATAAAAATTTTCGCCTGCAAAAATAACTTTGTTTTTCAAAGTGTCTGTATGAATGACAAAGGTTATATTTGCGGTTTTGGCAAATGTGCTATAGCTCTGAAACTGCATAATATATTTCGTTCAAACTAATTTTCGTTGAAAGTTTCTATAAAAGTCTACCGCATGTATGTTTTTTAGATTTTTTACTTTCTTATTTTAAAAGTTAAAGGGGGGGAGGGGACACATATTTTCACTTTGAAAGTGTATATAATTCAAACGGTTGGCTTTGAGAAAAAAGTGTTTTAGGAACCTCAATGTAATTTTTAAAGACCTATCTATAGATACCCCACACGTATAGGTTTGATGAATTTTACATTTTTCATTAACAGTTCCATGTATGGGGAGCCCCCCCTTGATTCATATATTTATTATTTTTGTGTAAAAACCGTAAAGCGGTTTATAGAATACATCTACCGACCAAGTTTCAACAGTGTAATCCTCATAGTTTTGGAATAAAGTGGCTGTGACATTTTTCCACTTTGGAAGTGTATATCTTTCAAACGGTTGATTTTGACAAAGAACTGTAATAAAAACTTCAATGTAATTTTTAAAGACCTATCTATTGATACGCCTCAAGTATAGGTTTGATAAAAATTAAAAAAAATGTTTCAAATCCCTTCGGGAACAATGCTATATTTCTAAAACTGACAACCATATTTCGTTTAAAACAATTTTTGTTGAAAGTTTTTAAGATCTACAGCATATATTTTTTTAAATTTTTCACTCTCTTATTTCTAAAGTTAGAGGGGGGGAGAAATACACATTTTACCACTTTGGAAGTGTACATCTTTCAAACGGTTGACTTTGAGAAAAAATCGTTTTAAAAACCTCAATGCAATTTTTATAGACCTATCTATAGATACCCCACACGTATAGGTTTGATGAAAAACAATTTCAGTGTCAGTTCCATGTATGGGGAGCCCCCCTTAATTCATATATTTTTTTATTTTTGTGTAAAAACCGAAAAGCGGTTTACAGAATACATCTACCTACCAAGTTTCAACTGTGTAATCCTCATAGTTTTGGAATAAAGTGGCTGTGACATACATCGATTTGGCCGAATCTATAAGGGTTTCGTTTTTTTCCTTTAGGCTACGAAACCCTAAAAAGCAACTAGTCTCATGTCATCCCGTCAGGACGACAGTTGAATTTATTTTATATTTTTAACAGTATTTGATTTATTTATTATTAATAGCGAAATATAGCACACGAAGAATGATGTAAAAACAGTTTAAAGCATTCCAATAACAAATGATTGGACATTATTTTATTGTAAATGAGTTATAGTACATGTATTATGATTGTGACGGCTCCACCGAGCTATATTCAAAATATAATAATATCAAGGTAACATTATTATGGAAATGAGCACCGTATGTAAAATATCTCTTCGGGAAAATCTCGTTTGAATAGACCGTATCAAATTTTCGTATTACATCGAAGACGTTGCAAGGGACCAAGCGACGAACGACTATTTGGTCGTATTCTGAAGCTTACAACGTAGATAATGCCATGATAAAAAAACATATTAATTTTAGTAGATCCTGTTGGTGGTGCGATATTGGTCGTGTCTTCCTATACCTAGAATGCTTTAATTATAAACACCCAGAAGAACAAAAAAGAATAAATATTTAAACATATTTGTGATAAATCGACACTTCCTGAATTGTACACACATACAGGTACGATATTTATGGGATCCGAAGCAGCAATAGTGGCAATGCTGGAAATGACACTACTGTTTTTATTACAATTAATATTTCAATTCATTAATTTGTTTAATACAAACAATGATTGCTACTTATATGTTTAGAATATAGATACCAAACCAACAATTAATAAATTAACTTTTGACAGTTCGTTTGGATAGTTTTAATGCCCACGTCAACATTTAAGATTCTTTTTCTTACACTATTATATCTCGTTCCCGAGGCAAAATAAAAATGTTCCAAATCCTACTTATATTATAAATGTGAAAATATGTCTGTTTATTTGTTTGTTTGTTCCTCATTCTTGCAAAAACTATTGAACGGCTTTGGGTGAAATTGGTATTTAGGGATATCAAGAAACGCGTGGATCCCGTCCGGCCGCTAGTGTCAAATAAATATAATCATCTTATATAATCTTATAAAATCAAATCACCCATTTTCACGAAGACCGATGCAGGCAGCCATAGTTCATAATAATCTTGAATTCTTAATATTTTTTTAGTTATGTAATCAATGATTGTGACCCATGTTACGGTACTAGGGCTATGTTAAACGTGCCCATGAGAATGTCTAGGATATTATCGTAAATCTCACTGAAAAACCCACAACAAAAGCCATTTATTCTCGTCAAATAAACATCCACTTTATGGATCTCAACGCGGCTCCAATCAGAACTTTGTGTAAACTTGAGCAATACAACCAACTACATATATTCTTATCTTTAGGATAACTGCGACGGTATACAAGAGAAGGGGGCCAACCGTCATTATTGTTTCAATCTTACCATGCTATTTCGTACTACGGATCTCTTATAGTAAGCTTGAGTATGTCATGCTCTCTTTAAACATTTCTGCGGTGGTGTCGTGTGAGGCGGGTCGCTACGTTCCCTAAAATATGGTTGAGCGAAGCGATGGCTGGTTCATGCGTGATGCTCGTGAACGGGTGCTGCCAGCGGGATGGGTCTGCTCATGTCTGCTTATGTTAAAATGTGTTGAGATATATATTTTTGTTTTGATTTTATGTTATTTTGAGTTAAAACGCGTGGCGTGGCACTGCTTGATCAGAATAAATAAAAATAAATAATGTTTTCAAATTATTCCAATTATATATAAGAATTCTTTTTTGTTAACTTACTTTAATTATGCTGAGTGATTATGACCCAGCTGATGCGTCTTCTAGTAACATTGTAAGTTGTGTCTTACGTTAATGCACTTTAATCCTTCTTTTTTTGTTGTTGCTATTGTATTTTTATATTTATACAGCTTAACATAAGTACCTGAAGTACGTCATGCTCACTCAGACGTTTCTTCGGCGGTGGTGGTAAAATATGGTTGAGCGAAGCGATGGCTGGTTCATGCGTCATGCTCGTGAACAGGTGCCGCCAGCGGAAATGGGTCTACTTCAGTCTGCTCATCTTAATGTTGTGTTTAAAGCTTTAATATTATTTTCTAAAATAAAATAATTGATACTGACCTGTATGTTCCTCACAAATTGCAGTACAGTAATCTTGTAATGCGAGAAATGTTGTAATGTATGATAAGTCTTTCTTTGCCAGTTGAAAATTGTTGACGGTTACAATAACCATAAAATGTAATATTATAACTAGTATTTTCTTTTTGTGATGGAAATTGACCTTACTGATGTTAACGTCACTATTCAATTTGACGACTCAGTACGAAATAAAACATAGATAGAAATAAAAACAGCCCCTGACGAGTTTCTTGCCGGTTCTTCTCGTTACAAGGTCTCCCGCCGCCGTAGGGTTTGTGAACCGATGGCGTAGCTTATTTGACGTTCATAAGTGCTTGTAACAGCCTAGACTGAATAAATGATATTGAATTTGAATTTGTTTATTGACGGAAGTTTTGTGCTGTCTTCGCTCAATCATCCTGTCAAAATATGTCAACTTCAATAAAATCAAAACGCAAACAAAACGTTCTTATGAAATGATGGTTTCTATATGATGGTAGGCCAACAGAGTCCCGTTTTTCCTAATAATAATAGTAATAGTGAGCATGAAAGTTTAAAGCTGAAAACATTGTTGTTATGCGAAGGTTACAGCCTTAGTTGGCAAAGAGAGAGGAAGCAAGAAAGGAAAAAAGCGATCTCTGCGTGAGAAAGGCGTGACTATAAAGGTTCGATCACGTCTGGCAACGCAGGACCGCATTTTATTAGGCTGCTACCCTTTTCTGACGCTCAAAAACACTATCGCGCAGATCACGGTCAGAAGGTGTAACTATTGCTTCGTCAGACTTGTCATGGCAGCACCAAATGTTCACGTTAGCGCCATATGACCGTAGGAAATGAGTTTCTGTAGTGTTTGGTAACACTGCATATGGGTCCATTCAATATTATAAATGTGTAATTGTTGAAGTTGAAATTAGGTTATCAAATTTTTTACACGCTAGAATTTAATCAGCTGATTTCAACTTCAAGATTTAATCTAACTAATCGCAACTAGGCAACCTCTCCCCTCCACACAAACTTAAAACTACTTATTTTAGGTTTTTAATTTTGCATTATTCAATGCTATTTTTATGTGATAGATATTAAACAAGAAAATAATCTAGAAAACGCAACTTGTCTCATGTCGTCATCCCGTCAGGGCGACATGAGACAAGTTGCGTTCTTGTAGTATATATGTTCTTGTTTAATATTTATTACATTAAAACTACTTGCTTATGTATTGAATTTCACTGAAACGTGATCTTTACGGTTGCATTTGTCTTTAGTAGTAGGTAATAATAAATATAAAATATCATAAAATAGCAGCCTTTAATGTTAGATAAACGTGAAACTTATTTTTAGAGTAACAGAGCTCAGCATTTTATCTTTGCCAATAATATTTATGTTCATGGGTGGTTTATTCCAGCGTTCCAGTCGTTTTGCTTTTCATATCCACAATTTTATAGAATTTTTATATGAAAATCTAACTAAAAACTACTGTAGCAACCAGCAAGAAAAAATGTCTCAGGCAGTCCATGATGAAAAATTAATTGATATTATTACTTTCTACTAGCTTCCGCCTGCGGTGTCACCCGCGTGGTTCCGGTCCCGTGGGAATATCGGGATAAAAAGTAGCCTGCGTTATTTTTTGTGGTTTTAAATTACTCTATGCCTATATAAAAATCAAGTCGATTTGTCGCTTAGTTAGGGCGTGAAGAAAGAACAAACAAACACAAATTATCGCTTTTATAATATTAGTTAGTTCTCAGTGATTGAGGAATCCGGGAGAGGCTCGCTTCCATCTTTAGCCTTATCAATAGCTAACATCAGGTATGATGAAGGCTAAGAGCCTCCCCGTCGTTCATAAAAAAAAATAGGGATTCTCTGAAAGATAAAATCAGAAATAAAGTTATCCGACAGAAAACCAAGGTGACCGACATAGCTCAAAGGATAAGCACGCTGAAGTAACAAAGGGCTGGTCACATCGCACGAAGAATCGAAAGTTTGGGCAAACGAGTTCTGGAGTGGAGACCGCGTTTAGGCAAAAGCAGCGTAGGGCGCCCTGCAACTAGGTGGAGTGACGACCTGCGAAAGACGGCAGGCAGGAGCTGGATGCGAAGAGCTCAGGACCGGGCTCAGTGGCGTGACTTAGAAGAGGCCTATGTACAGCAGTGGACTTCTACGGGCTGACATTACAAGATAAATATCAACGCACAGATCGGCAGTTCTTTTAGAAAAAAATAATAAACTAACATTTTAAAACTAAAAGTAATGACGCGATAATAATATTAAGTAAAATTCTACGTTATAAGTTAGAAGAAATTTTAAACATGCTTTCACCTGCACTTGCATTACAGTTTTCCATCTTTTAATTTCCCTATAGCATTGAGCTATTGAACATGCCTTTACGATGATGACTTACAACCTCTATTTGCCTATACACATCTGGTTCTATGCTATAGCACAAAGGCACTCCAATCTATTTTGCCTAATGGTTCACTTTTAAAATAAAAACAAGTTTTATTAGGCTCGCACCAATATGTTTCACTTTGCTGCACGGCCTTATGTAATAGTTGTTTGTTATACAAGAGAACAAAGTCATTTTTAGCTGCGTGCTGACTTTAAATCACGAATTAGCGAAGTAGTCCAAATTCTCGCTCGCTCCGCTCGTGATTCAAATATGACTACTACTGACTACTGAGCACAGTGAGTGATTTAAAGGCACGAGACATCAGAAAAATTTGCTCTCGTGTGAAACATACTTTTTACCTCTACCAGCGAGAAAAGTGTTACAGGTGAGAAAAACAACATTGAAGGCAACATTTAACAATATTACGTCTTTAATAAAAAAACAATCGTATTTATCTAATTTGTTATTAGATTTCATTAATTTTCCTTTTTTATATTTAATAGTATGCATCTTTGGTATCCGTGTATTTTATTTTTTGTGCTTTATAATTCATGTCCAACGACATAAAGCTATATCTATTCTTTTTGCACATATTAATTTTAAAAGTCTCATCCTTGACACTCTATTCCTTTTTTCCTAATTATTTCAAACAGTGGTGTAAGAATTTAAAAAGCACTTTACATCACGCTGGAGAGGTGAAAAACCATTTACTTTATAACTGTTAAAACATTTACGTATCAATTTAACCTCCTTTAGGCCCCGCATTATGAGAAACAATAGATATTCTATTGTTCTCTGGACTCCGCGGTGTCCCCCTCGGGTTTGATAAAATAAATGAATTAATTTACACAAGGACCAATTTGTAACTTACAACATAATCTGTTACGTCTTGTCTACTTATTAACTATTCTCAATAAAGACTAAGAGCTAGCGCAGACGACGGATAACGGAGGACTTTTTGTCCGCGACACGTCTTTATTGTTAACCAAATAAGATTCAACTTAGATCGCGTATATCCAAAAAAATAACGCGATAGTCCTCGTTATTTATTCAACTTTATGTTCTTTGTGATAAGGTCGTACATTATGCAGCTCTTCTTCTTTCCGTATCACGAGCAAACTAAAGACGTTACAAATCTTATCTAAATAAAGGTATGAAGATATTTATAACTTATTACCAGATTTGTAACATTTCTAATTATCCTACAGTTTAATTTTTTTATCGTATAGCGTCTTAAATTATTAAACCTTGGGTTCAAATAATTGGAGTTTTTAAAAGTCTAATTAGTTGTTGACTCTAGATACAAAATATCAAATAAATCTACTACATGATGAATATAGCAACACTTATTCGAAGATCTGTCACCGGCAGACACTCATAAGAAAATCATAAGGGTGGAATCTAAAAATAACATTAAAGTTATATTTTTTAACAAGATCAAGGAAAGCGCATGGTGGAATTGCTCCAAGGTCAACTAACAAGGTCGACCTTCACACTTACAGTCTGTTTATAAAAATGTTACAACTAAATATCGGTTAAAATAGTAAACTAACTAGTATTTTATGTTTACGAATTCCTAATTTTGTTTTGATACTAGCTGTGCCGATCTATTCCTCGATATATTTATTATCGGTTCGGTTCGGTACTATGGAATAGCAAAGAACGTTTGGAAAGAAAAATAAATAATGACATCACGCAATATGAAAGACACATCAAACTATTATAATAATTTATAAAATTAATTATAAGATGTTTAAGCGACTACGTAAAACTGTGCAATAATTTACTATTCCCACCGATTTGAGCCCGCATCGTGGGTCATGGCCCGTTCTCCTTAACCATCCATAAGCAAGACGCAGCCCCAGTATCAGGACAATGATCAAAAATGACTGTTATAATCTATATATTTAATTCAGGTTCGCAAAATTTGTGACGACTCGATAGGGACTTTGGCACGTAGTACGCGGCCGAGTAAGGTATCAAATTAAAGGTACTCGAGTATATTTGTTCCGAAAACTATAAAATATACAAAATGTTAAACGTGATGATCACAAACTGCAATTAAAGATTTTCGCATAATTTGGAATTTTTCGTCGATCGACGAACCCGAGTATCGGGTTGTAACCGCCCTAGTAATATACTTAATAGTATGATTGTTTGAAAAATACATTCATAAATCTTTATTATTTCACAATGATAAATGTTGAAAGAATGCTATAAAACATGATTTATTCAACGATACCATTATATTTTTACTAAAAATAACGTAAAATTGAAAGATAAATGATAAAATGATCTGATGAAAATGAGATCGTTTTATTTTCATCGGATCATAGTGTAGATCCCAGATCTCAGAAAAAAATAAAGTATATTTAATTAAACACATTTCCACATAACGCTGTTATGTATAAAACGAAATTGAAGAAAACCAATAGGTACCTACCGTACTACATATAAAAAACCGAGTTTAAATCCGTAGTAATGTTTACTGTAGCGACGAGGACTATTCAGTCATAGCGTGCTTTTTCGTTTTTTTTTTTAGTTGATTCAAGTATGGTTTCGTTTAATTAAAACTTTAAATACAGACTTACAAGTTTCTCCGCTAACTACAAGTTTGAGTATCTTCTTCTTCGTAAGAAATAAAGATATTTGTATTTGTTTTCTTATCTGTCAGTTGCGTATTCCTTTAGAATTTCATCATGCACTCCATACAAAATGTTATCGAATTGGTATACAATTTGTAAGGGAACAATTCAATCACTGGCATCCACGGGCACCGAACCGGAAACCGTCTTTTTAAGCGAAAGGAAAAATATAGCAATCAAACTTTGAATATGGAACGGAACTTCTGTGATATATTTTCATGGTTAGCTTTGTGCAAAATCTTACTGAAAAGTAGGTACAGTCGACGACACAACAAGTTTAACAGTCGCATTAGAATATACTCAGTAAGGGCGTTCTCTGTTGACTGTAATAAAATATGTTGTTTATCTGAGTTCGAAAGATGTTTTGAATGTTGAAAGCTTTTATTATTTATGTCCTCCTTTAATCCTAAATCCTAAATATAAAATGCGAAAAAAGTTACTATTTATTAATCTGTGGCGAAAGTGAGTCTTTGTTTGTCGTTTCTTGACGTCCTAACTATGCAACCAATGAACTTGATTTTTGGCATAGAGTTAGTTGAAAGAGCGAAGAGTAACATAGGCTATTTTTATCCCGATATTCCCACGGGAACGGGCAACACACGGGTGAATCCGTGGGCGGAAGCTAGTCAATTATAATTTGTAAAGCCGTTTAACTATGTCAAACTGTGGTAAAAAAGTCGTTATTTTGTTTAAAACGTACTCGTACGATTAACTTTTCTGGAAAATAATTGCCATAAATTATCAACAAATAAATTTGTTATGTTTTTTGTGTGAATTTAATTTTTCCCTTTATTGGTCCTTAAATAACGGTTTTGACGATGAGGTTATCTAAGATACCGATTTCGATCCCTGCTGGGACAAACTAATGCACAATCCACATTGGGTCCACGTGGTGGTTCATGACCCATTCTTCTTATTCTTACAAAAGAAAGACCTGTTTCATTGGATGAATGATGAGTTAACGTAAATTAACTTTTATTTTATATTAAAACAACACATATCACATTTTTTGAAAATTCAGTTTCTGATCGATATTTTTTCTTTTTGTTTATTTCTTTTTAATTTAGCTACTTGTTGTCAAAATAGCACACATATCCTTACACGCTAATATTATTATAGAGTAGGTAACCTATCCCCAACATCATACAGATATGTCCCGTCAGGGCGACATGAGACAAGTTGCTTTTTTCTAGTACTTGTTTAAAAATTATCACATAAAAATTGCATTGTAAAATGCAAAATTTAAAAGTTATAATCATACAGATAGTCAAATAACGCATCGGTCAAAACCAGAAAGCCACTGCTAAAACTTTGTGTATATTTCTTATTTACTTTAGTATCCATCGCATTGCTTTATTCATTAAAACACCTAGTATCATACGAACTGGATTAAAGTTACAGATGTGTCTGACAACTCAAGCCTTTTGTCAGACTAATGGATATTTGTGGTGCAGACTCTACTTCACCTAATGCCGGCTACAGATTGCTGAAATGTAACAGGCAATTAACAACACGCCCACTGTACTCTATATTATAGTCGGATTTTTAGTTTAGTAGAGCAATTTGACAGGTGCCAATGTCACTTATTAAAAAATAATCCTGCTTTGAAGTGTTTTTCGTAATGATTTGCTCAGATCCAGTTCCAGAAGTATTGATTCCATTTATGTACAAAAATTCATTATTATCATTAAAGTTACATTTTACGGCAGCATTATTTTTACGAATGACATTGACACCTGACAAATTGCTCTAATTAAAAATCCAGACTAAAATCGTGTTACATTACATGTTCGATTTCAGAAATCCCAAGTTACACATGCGCTCCCTGAATGCCCTTTCAGCAACCGCCACCCGACAGCGAGCCGAGCGACGAAGCTCGCGGCCAGCCAGCTCTTCGATACACACCATTACATAGCAGCCACGTCATTGTCTAGAATATACGAGTATGTAGGAAACTATTACCACCACACGTCACCCCACAGGGAGAACGAATGAGTTGTACTTATTGACTAAATTGGAACAATCCATCTCTTTGTGGGTTGGTTTGTTTCGACTAAATATTGGATGACTGTTCATTTTCTGGTCTTTACGTTGACTAATGTCATGTCGTGCATGGCTATTTGTTATTGTAAGTAGGAAATATTTTTTAGGTCCTTGAGTTTCTGTGAGGAGGGCGAAAAAGGAGAAATAAAAAAAGCAGTTCTAATTACCAATAACTGCCTAAATAACAAAAAACCGCAACATAGTTTTGATTATGGAAAACTACCTAGAATCAGGGGGTGCATTGGTGGAAGTAGGCACTATAGATTTTAACTAGTCGTAGTTGCGATTATCATTTTGAAAATAAGAGGTTAGCTTACTAATATAAATGCGAAAGTATGTCAGTTTGTTTGTTACTGTTTCCGCAGTTTTTCCGTTTAAAGTGCCCGCAGACATTACGCCCGTGGTTTATGGCGCTAATCTGGTGGCATTAACTAAGAAGGATGGTGGGATCCGCCCGATCGCCGTCGGTAGCACCCTGAGGCGTTTAGCTTCAAAGCTTTGCTGCCGTGAGTTGCACGAATCATTCCAAAATAAGTTTCGTCCTTATCAACTGGGTTTCGGGGTTAGAGGAGGCTGTGAGGCAGCGGTTCATGCAGCCCGCACTTTTCTGCATTCAAAAAATTATGATATTTTCGTCAAAATTGATGTAAAAAATGCTTTCAACTCGGTGGACAGAGGCAAAGAGAAATAGAAACGGAAGTGCCCTCTATCTACCAATATACGAGTATGTGGCAATGTTATGGCTCCCCTTCAAAATTAATGTTTGGTCAAGATGAAATAGATTCATGTGTGGGCTGTCAACAGGGCGATCCGCTCGGCCTTTTGGGGATTTGTCATCCGTACTGCATGATCTGGACTACATCAAAATCCATTCTCTTAATATTGGTTTATGTCTAAATTTCAATAAATGTGAGATATTCGTATCTGACCGTCGATACCTTGGGGCTCAAAGGGCGTAACCACCATTTTGGTCAAAATGAGTTTTAAATGCCATCTTATTCAGTTTTTTCTGCGCTATCGAACTGTATTTTTAAAGTTCTCAAATTCGGAAAACAATGGTGAATACGACCCCAAATTTCAAGGCTGGTAATGCAGATTTTTTTGTATTTTTGGACGTAAAAGCAATAATTATTAGGCATCATCAAAGTACTGGGCGTAAACGACAATCTCAAATGAAAATGTAGGGCGTATATCTGTACGACTTAAAGCCATAAAGAATATATTTAATATATTTCATCATAATTTATTGTTGTATGTTAAGGTTTAGAGGGTGGAAACGTTATCGCCGTTTGTATGGAGACCGTTTGCTACACATTCCTCTTAAAAAGTTTAGTTATAACCCATGTTAAGGCCCTCCAAAACTAAGTTTAATTTTAAAGCCACAATCATTGCTTTAATGTGCCTAACATTTGACAAAGCTGTGAAGCTTTGCAAATTTTGTAGCTTAAGGTTAGTTAAACCTTACTGGCTGTGTAGCAAATTGTTAAAAATAATCATTAAAAATAATTTGTAGTTCCAATTAATTTGTCTTACCTTCCTTATTCCCTTCGTCAGAACTAGCCAACAATCAAGATTGTTTTGCAATAGTAGCCTTTTACTCTTATCTTCCTTCTAGTAACTAACTATAAAATGCTAAATTTATTTTGTCATTCCAAAAGTAAAAAAAAACTTCCCTACTTATAAATATCAGAATAGAATACAAGCCTCTGATGGACTAAGGGTTGCCAAATTGACCTATTTTACTAAAAACTGTTGTAAGTATTGTAATATAAACCCAAAAAGTTGAATAACTAATAACAGATCGATAAAAACTACAGTTTTCATTTTGAAAGTTGGTGGTTACACTCTGCGTTACTAACGCAGCACTCATTTTATGGGGCATAAAAGACAGCGTTACTAACGCAGTAGTAATTTTATGGGGCATAAAAGACATTCATGTTGGATTTTGTGGGGCGTATTCACCAGGTAACTTTTTAATTACAAATATTTCTTAAAATGTTATGTTTTAACATTATGCACATCAAAAATTAACGACTTTTGGTGTAAGAATCATATTTATAGGATCAATAACAACAAAGTTGTGATAAATACAAAATTTAAATTTTAGTTTTTTGGCTCTCCTGAAAAGTCGTGTTTTGGTGGTTACGCCCTTTGAGCCCCAAGGTATCGGTATGTCCCCCAATAGTATACCACTTGTAATCAAACAATTCGAATGCATAGCTCCAAATATATCAGTACAAACAAAGGCGTATCTAACGCTATTGGGAGCCCCTTTGTTTGAGGAGGCAATCCCCTCGCTAGTAAACTCAAAATTAGATAAATTCAGCAAATTTGCACCACGGCTCCATGGGTTGAAGCCACACATAGCTTTTTACATACTTCGGCTTTGTCTATTCACTCCAAAATTCTTGTACATCCTACGCTGTTCCCCTCTTTGGAAGTTTCCCTTGATCACTAAATCTATTGATGCGGTATTAAAAAGTACAATTTGCAAAATCCTTAATTTACAACTTGAAGATCGCCATTAGGAACAAGCCACTCTTCCAACTAGATGTGGTGGGCTGGGCTTACGCACAACCTCTAGTATCGCGCTCCCTGCTTTCCTGTTCTCCGCCTACAGCACCTTCTCACTCATCAGCGAGTTATTTAACTGCCCTACACTCGTTGATGGAGAGATGTCATGCCTGTCGGATGCCAGATCTGCGTGGTGTGCTTCATTCCCGGAAGAGGATTGGAACTGGAACACCAGAGCGCTTGGGAGTCACCAGCTCTCGTTGCAGCTCACGCAGAGCTTCTGGCTGCTAGTCCGGATGACACGGACCGAGCTCGACTGCTAATGTAACCGCCAATCCCTCCCACAACCTACGTACCATCCTTAATCCCGCTACCCTTCGCATCTCCATTTGTTTACGTTTGGGTGCTAAGCTGTGCGAACCTCATCACTATCCGTGTGGCAAAGATGTGGACCAGTTCGGACGCCATGGGCTCACTTGCGTCAAGAGCGCCGGTCGCGCCTCTCGGCATGGTGCGATGAACGATTTAGTCAAGCGTGCCCTCGGCACTGTTTCGATCCCATCATCTCTGGAACCTTGTGGTTTATTCAGGGATGATGGTAAAAGACCCGATGGTGCGACGTTAGTGCCCTGGTGCTTGGGGCGTACCTTGGTATGGGATGCAACCTGTGTAGACACCTTAGGTCCTTCCCATATACGTGGTACGTCCTCAAGAGCTGGAGCCGCGGCGGAGCAAGCTCAATTCCTCAAGCGCCGCAAATATGCGTCGCTCTCAGTAAGCCACGAGTTTGCGGCGCTTGCAGTAGAGACAATGGGCCCTTGGTCGTCTGACAAAGACAAATTTCCACAAGACTGGTCCACGCCTCAGGAGACCTGAGAGCTGGTGCCTATCTTGCCCAGCGGCTGAGTCTATGTATTCAGCGGGGCAACAGCGCCAGTGTTCTCGGTACTATGTCACGCGGCTGCGAGTTGGACGGCGTTTTCTTGATATAGTTAGTATAAGGTAGTGTAGTATGCTTATATGTTTATTATTAATTTATTTGTATCAGTACAATAATACTTCAATGTCTGGCAGTGAAGTATTTTAATTTGTTGTTGATGCCTTTTATGTGATTATTTACTAAGTTTGCGGTAGGTATTTAATTTGTGGAACATCAAAATAGTGACAAAAATCTCCGATCGTTACCTTTTTTTCGAGTTCGAACAGCAGTAATTCTGTATCTATCACATGAGCGGCATTAATCGACAATCGTATCTTGATAACGTGTCACTGTGCTGACCTGTGTGAACTTGGCACCCGCCTTTAGAAAAACTCCTTTTTTGTGTTTTTTGAAAGATTTCGATAAGTAGTGGATAGTAGTGTAATTATTTTCGTTAGTAGTAATAAAAAAAAATATAACAAAATAAAAAATGTTGTCCCCCGAAATTTAAAACCATGTTTTTCCTGCTGTTTTTTATCGATAAACGTTAGTAGTGGATTGTAGTGCAATTTTATTCGTAAGTATTAAAATATAAAACAAATTAAAAAAAAAATGATTTTTAGTATTTTTTCAAAACGATCTATGTGACTTAAATTTTGTGTCAAGGCCTATACGAATACTAGAAACGTTAGAATTCACTGAGGGAGGTTCGTAGACGTTAGTAGTGGAAGAATTTTTGATTGTAGTAAAAAAAAAGTTGATAAGAAGCACTTAAGTTGAGTCGAACTTGTTTCGGAGCGATCTTTACTGGATAATGTCTGTTTAAAGGTGTATACGATTACTACAAACAATAGACTTCACAGAGGGAGGTTCGTAGACGTTAGTAGTGGAAGAATATTTGATTATAGTAAAAAAAAAGTTGATAAGAAGCACTTAAGTTGAGTCGAACTTGATTCGGAGCGATCTTTACTGAATAATGTCTGTTTAAAGGTGTATACGATTATTACAAACGTTAGAATTCACAGAGGGAGGTTTGTAGACCTTTGTAGTTCAAGAATTTTGATTGTTGTAGACGGGATGCGGGTTCGAATCCCGTCAGGGCGACATGAGACAGGTTGCTTATTTCTAGTATATTTTCTTGTTTAATATACTTAAATCACATACTTTAAGCGACAAATATTCATTATCCAGCTTTAAATTTGAGTAATTTATCGCAAACGTAAATAATTTACGTAACTAAAATAAACTAGGTACTTATTCAACGAACCTACCTATATTACATAATTTGAATAAACTAGATATTGCCGCCTCGTTTCAACGAAGTGGCAACGTCTCGTCGTTTGGGTAGCGGGTAGGGAATGCAAACAGGTTTCACCGAAACCGAAAAAAGATTTGGGAGGATTTTACAAGATTTTTCATTTAACCGCAAAAAATGCTGTTAAATAACCGTTAATAACGAATAATGCATTTTTATCGTTAATAACAAGCTTCGCATCTACAAACATATCAAATCGTAGCAGGGTAAACACGACAGCACCATACGCTATATCATATCGCGTGATATAGCGGTGGTCATGCTAGGGGGGCTTGAGCCGTATTTTTTAATCATTCGAATTACATTCGCAAGTTTCGCATGCGAATGCGATGTTAAGCGAAGGAATTCGCATGCGAATTTTGCAATATCGTATGCTAGTGTAAATTATTTAGCTATAGAACAATCGACCACATGTTTTGCAAATAAAGAATTTGAATTGAATTGAATTAATTGAATCGAGTGACGAAACTAAACATTTAAAATTCTATAATATTTAAAAAAAAAGTTCTACTCTCTGGTTTCTAATTTATGTTTGGCATAGATAGCTAATATTATTAATTTATAAACGCGGAAAGTTTAGGTAGCCAATTTGTTATTATACCAACTTTATTAACTGGAAACTCATAAAAGGGATTAATAGATGTTGACGCTGTAAATACATCGCACAGCTAAACACCAAACCAACAGCTTGTCTTATATCTTTGATAACATAAACAAACTCCGCCTGCGTGAAACCGATTATAAACATCACACGATATTATTTTTGAGGTTAATTTTATACGAAATCGTTTTCGACTCAAGAGAAGACATCGAGAAGACTTGTTATAAAAAGACTTACACATGATGCCTTAATTCTATAAAACATGTAAGTACAAACATGTTTGTATTTTTGTAGAAAAATCTCTTAACTATTGTTAGTTAGTAAGTTCTTTTAAATTAATTAGGGCAAACATTTGGCCACCATTTGGCCTGATGGAAAGCGAGCTGTGGCCTAAGATGGAGCATGTTTGTGCAAAAAGACAAACTTTCACAACGCTCAAAGAGATTTATAAGTAATAATTACTTTACACATAATTTAACCGCCTCTGTGGTCTCGTGGTAACAACCACCATTCTGACCCAGGGGTCCCGGGTTCGCTTCCCAGCGGGGGGTACATATTGTATTCGGTTTGGTTGGTGGTAGGACTTGTTGTGAGTCCGCCTGGCTAGCTACCACCAACTTACCTAAGTCTGACGCCATAACAAAAAAAAATTCAGCAATGTTGTGTTTCGGCAGTTAGAGATAAGATAGCCATTTCCTCAGTGGTTGAGGATTAAGGGAGAAGCTCGCTTCCATCTTTAGTTTTATCAATACTTAACATCAGGTATGATGAGGCTAAGAGTCCCCGTCCTCCCCGTCTTTAATAATAATAAAAAAAATATGCTTCGGTTCTGTCGTAAAATCTCTTCCTCGTCGTACTTAAATGTGTCTAAACTACGAACCAGCAGACTTTCGACTTCATTACTTTAATAGTTTTGGAATTTGATATGAGTTTACTGTTGATTTAAATTTGTTTTAAATAACAGAAAAATGCATGAATTTAATTTATAAAATATTCATCATCAGCTTCACATCATTTTAAAAAGTCCCCACAACTAGGACATTTTGGTTGTACCCCTATTACGAGTTTGCTTAACATGACATTTACAGGACTCGTGAGCGTAGACTATCGGATACACTGCTCATGTCGGTAAAACAGTCGCTAAAAGAGACAGAGCTACATTTTACATTAACGTTTACTGTAACGTCGAGTTTGCCAAACTCGTAATAAGCCTACTGTAAATGTCATGTTAAGCAAACTCATAATAGGGGTACAGACTATGATTAATAAATAATCGCCAAATGGTATTTTTTTTGTTAAATATTGCACTCATATGTTTAACTAATAAATTTAATACCAACCGACAGTATGAAGCTTACAAAATGTACAAACGAATGTACAAACGAATGTACAAACGAACGAAAATAAAAATTATGATTACTGATTCTTGACCGTTAGGATCTTAATTTAATATAAAATCATGCAATTGACGTACCGTTTCATCATAGAAGTAGTGAGGATCTCTATAAGTGTAAGAAAAAAAATGTGCAATTTCATAGGTGAAGACCTGTTCTTAAATTAATATAAAGTACTTTTCATCCATTTAACAGATCGCTGAAGGTCGATCCTAATTCGGATCTTAGACTATAACAATATTCAAACCTCGAGGTTTGAATATAGTCTAGGATCCGAACTAGGTGGACGTTGACGTCAAAGGGAACTTTTTGGTTGAAATGCAACTCTTTTGCGACTTTTCCTCGATTGCCCCAAAGTTACCGAAACGTTAGAGGTTTTTCGATATACCCCACATTAAAAATATTTCTGTTACTTAGACCGTTTTTGCTTATAGTGTTAACGAGACATTTTGGCATAAAGATAAATTGAATAGAAACGAGATGGGAGGTAACTTGTTCAATATAAAGTTAACAAAAGATTTTTATTACTCTGTTTTATGTCAACATAAATTTCACTTTAATACTTAGTCCGAAGATAAATATGTCAAGTTAAGTATTGATTTATCATCTTTATTGACGACCTGTTTGGCGCAGGGGTACTAACCCCGCCTTCTGCGCCAGAGGTCCCGGGTTCGATCCCCGGACAAGACAAATATTTGTGTGCATGAACATGTCTATTTGTCTTGGTCTGGGTGTTTAATATGTATATTAAGTATGTATTTACAAAAAAAAAGTATATAAGTATGTTTATCCGTTATCTAGTATCCATAACACAAGTTCTTCATGAAACTTAACGTGGGCTAGATAATTTGTGTGATTGTATGCAAATATTTATTTATTTTATTTTTACCTTTATTTACTTAAGCGTAGGCTCTCGGTGACATACCTGAAACAAAAAATATTTTATTGAGTTATGTATGTTCTTAGCAAACATTTAGAATGTATGCGTGTTACTTATGACATCGAAAGCAATAAAATAATTTGGTAAGTAAATATTTATTTCTAAACATCTAAGCCATAGGTAGTACCACAGCCAGTTCAGACTATAAATAAAATATACCTACCGTATCATAGCTGAGAGGTATCGTGGCTGAGTCGACGACAAGACGACAACATGTAAAAATGATGGAAATTATATTATAAGTTCATTTAATATTAGCCGCCTCTGTGGTTTAGTGGTACAACCACCGGTATCAGACCCAGGGTTCCCTGGATCGATTCCCAGCGGGGGTATTGTGCAGTATTCGGTTTGGTTGGTGGTAGGACTTGTTGCAAGTCCGCCTGGCTAGCTACCACTATCTTATTTAAGTCTGACGCCATAACAACAATGTTTTCAGCATTGTTGTGTTCCGGCAGTTAGAGATAATATAGCCAGTTCCTCAGTGGCTGAGGATTTCGGGAGAGGCTCGCTTCTATCTTCAACCTTATCAATACGGTATGATGAAGGCTAAGAGTCTCACCGTCGTTCATAAAAACAAAAAAAGTATAAATAAGGTACTGGACGAATAATAAGTACTTATTATTTCATTCAATTTTTTGGCAAATATGTTTTCATATTGCTCGAATATGCTGTTAATACTACTGCTGTTAATAATACTTCTTAAAAGCCCGTATTTAGTATGTCAAATGCATTGTAGCTAAACATTTTCCTTGACTAATTATTAAAATAAAGAACCCA
This sequence comes from Chrysoteuchia culmella, assembly GCA_910589605.1. Classification (NCBI taxonomy): domain Eukaryota; kingdom Metazoa; phylum Arthropoda; class Insecta; order Lepidoptera; family Crambidae; genus Chrysoteuchia; species Chrysoteuchia culmella. The sequence continues at coordinate 5,131,416 of OU342648.1, forward strand.
TCATTTGAAATGGAGCATAATAAACTGATCGACAAAAAAATACTAAAATGAGAGAGGCTAAGAGACTCCTCGTGGTTCATAAAAAAAAAAAGACTAAAAATATAGGTTCGGTTGCGGAAGAAAATGTGTTTAGGTTGAGTTAGACTGGCGACTACGTATTTTTGTAACGCCAAAATTTTTTTAGTCGTTCGTTTACTTACTACCCATTTGAAATGGGTTCTATCATACTAACGTATCCACCAGAATTGCTGAATGAGCACACATTATTAATCTTTTAAGATTATTTAAGGTGCCAAATTAGTACTTATTTTTTACTCCATTTGAAATTCGTAGTGATCTTGAAACTCAGTAAAATCGTTGCTGCCAACACCGAGAAAAACTATGTCGAAATGAATCGCTTGTAATGTATGGTAAAACAGTGGGAACCTACTTCAAAGAGAAAAAAGGGGAGACTTCCATAACAACTTTCCATTCTCTTCAAGCGAATTTGTTTTCTTACTGCTCCGCTCAGCGGGAAACCTTTACGAATATGTGTTACGGCAAAAAAATTACATTCCTCAGTGTTATAGAGGTCGTTTTGTAAAATATTACTCTGCCTTTATTTTCTGAGTTAGCTCGTTTGGTAAATGCGTTTAATGGAATGATCCATTGTTGTTCGCAATGACTCGAAATACTTTTTGCTGGTTTTTTATAACAAATAAGTTATGGAGATATGTAGCTTACCAACTTACCAAACAAAAGCAAAGTAAAAGAAACTAAAGAAAACGAAAGCATAACATTAGGTATTTGTTAGAAACTCAATCGCGATATGAAAATAGGCGTGATGAAACTCCTTTATTTTGTTTCGCAATAAATAAAAGCATTTGACAAAATAGTTCTTAAGTGTCATGAGCACAATTCAAACTCAAGAAATGTTTTATTTTTATTTTTATGCAATTAAATACCACCATACATCGTCCCCCCCGTCTCGATCCCTATATAAGGCAAATAGGTCTTATTATTTTTGTGGTTCCAAACATCTAATGTAATTGATCTTAGATAAGACAAATAGAATTAGATAGCCGAAATTATTCTTATCGTTTATTATTGAAAATGAAATGTAGCGTTAGTAACAACGGATATTAATACAACTAGCGATCACAATAACTTTAATCACATAACATATTATACAATACTGATTTATTTGTTGAAGAGCAATATCAATGTTTTGTTATCATATTTGCCTTTTCACAGCCATATTGAATTCGTTCAGACGGACATATTAAATTCCGATAGGTTTTCGAAACTAATATTCTTCCAATGTGTGTTGAAAAATATATGTAAAAGGTAGGAAATTAAAATACAACACGGTCAATATTGATAAACTAATGTATGGTTTCAAAATGGCGGGTCAAGTCGGGCAGCACATGAGTCGTTAATACCACAGAACAGAAGTTAATAGGTACCTACCAATTAACATTGGGACGAGCGACGCGGTGCGATATGGCCCAGCAATCTCCTTATCTACCCACTAGCCTTCCTCCCGCGTGCTCCTGCGTTCGCGTGGAATTAGTTTATCACGTGGACGCGGGATCACTTAATTTTGGAAATACATCTACCACACAATAGATGACGTTAGTAGTATTTATAATAGTAGATTTTTAACCAAGGGGATAAAGCAGTGTCTTCTGTCGCGGGTGACGATTTAAATCGCGAGCGTAACGAAGGACTCGTGGTTTACTCCCGAGTGTAGCGAGGACTTAAACTAAGAACTAAACACGAGCGAAACGAGGGATTTAAGACGAGTCCTGAGTGTAGCGAGGGATTTAAGTTCACCCAAGACTAAGACAGCTTTATCACCTAGGAAAATACTCTACTTTTCGTACCATTTGCGAAAAAATTAACACAATAATAATATGAGATGTATTTGAAGGAAACAAAAACGCGGCAAATTCCTAGACTAATATTTTTTTAAAAGCAAAGGCATCAAGCTCATACGGCCTCGTCGGTTTTCGTAATTTTATTTAATAATCATAACTGCATAATAAATGCGTATTCCTTTTTCAAAAAGATGTGTAATGCTTTATATACAAACTCAATGGTGTAAACACAGATGTAGTTCAGTATAAATTTCGGTAAGTATTCCAAAAAATCACATTCTCCCCCTAGAGGATGAATGAAATTCAGTACAATTTTCTTTCCCTGTTTTTAACAGATTAAAAATGACTATTGTTAAGTTCGCTTTTTGTGGCAAAGAATGTCACTTTTTTGAGCAAGTGGTACGAAAAGTATATTTATCAAAAGTTATAAAGGTTTGGGAATATCGGGATAAAAAGTAACTTAAGTTACTCTCCGTCTTTTCAACTAACTTAGGTTATTCGTTGCTTAGTTAGAGCGTGAAGCAAGGAATAAGAAACAAACACACTTTCGCTAGTTTATAATATTTAACCCGGCGTGAGTGAGGTCGGGTATGTGATACCCGAGAAGTTATTAAACTCAGATTATTTAATTTTACTGTTGCCTTGCGAGTCTCGTCTTTGCAGTAGCTGGAGGGAAGGGTGATGAGAAAAATAAAAAACTGCTGTTCAAAATGTGTTCAAAATGTGTTCAAAATGTGTTCAAATATTTTTTGTTAAATTTTTGGTCTAATTTTTTGAAGTAATTTTAGTGCTATGTTACCTGATCTTTTGACTTTTCAGTTTTTTTTTGTTAAAGTGGTTAGATACTATTGTTATGTTGATTTGCACAAGAATTAATAAATTTTGATACATTTTTATGCGAAAAGAAGTTAAACTACTTAAACATTTATTTTTTTAAGAAATTTTTGTCTTTTGAGACTAAGTAAAAATAAGTAGAAAAAGCGTGATTTTCATTAAAATATAATTTTAATGAAATTTACGCTTTTTCTACTTAATTTTTTTTATTTACTGATTCTGTTGAATGGACACTATTATATAAAAAATGCGAAATACACAATCACAGCAAAAAAAATTATTAAGCTTGAAGTTTCGGGTATCTCCTGCCCATCTCATAGCTAGTGTAACAATTTCTCACCTCATTCATGCCGGGTTTATATAGAATAAGGAAGGCTTATGTCCTAGCAATGGGAACAATAAAACGGTTGGTGTCGCAGACTTAAATAATACCTACTTATTATCTGTACCCTTAATACGAGTTTGGCAAATTAATCGTTTTTGAAAACTATCGCTTTAACTCTTTCATATCCATAGACTGCTTTACCGACTTGAGTAGAGAATTCGATAGTTATCGAAAACGGTGACAGTAAAGACATACCACAACAACATACCACCTCCTTTTAAAGACTGCTGTAGTGTTGTGGCTTTCAAACGTAATTTTAAAATGTATCTACTTGAATTACAAAAAAGTTCAATTGGTGTGTAAGTTACTCCCGCTGTGTTATAGTGTATAATAAGTTAGATTTATTTGTATTTGTATTATATTGGTTTTAATTTATACTTGTGAAATATTTTATTTAAGTAACTAATTTATTTATTATTAATTGTGTTTGTAATAATATGGTGTTACCGGTAGTGCTCTCTCATCGGTATAGGTAGCCTCGGAAGAGCAGCGTTACACTGTCTGCGACATCCAACACATGCTGAGTGGATAACCTTTTAAGTGTCACAATTTTATTTTATATGTCATGTCATATCATTAATGTAAGTGTTTTTCTTGTGACACTTAATAAAAAAATCTTTCTTTCTTTAATAATATTAAGTTTTTCTTTTAGATATCAAAATATTTGAAAATATTTACCTATGATCTTCTCAATATTTTAAAATTAAAGTATTTTTTTATGTCTCCGAAAGAGAGAGAGAGAATTAAGAAAACAATACTGTAATCAAATCTAAATATCAATACTCAAATCGAATCAAATAATAAGTATTAAAGGGTCTTTAAAGTCAATTTCTGTGTCATTTTTGAAGTTTCGTTGCCCAACTGTTTGGCCACTCTCTGTTGGTAAATCCAGTTACTTACTCGTCTATGACACCATCACCCGCCGGCAGCTCCACATCCGACACGAACGTCTCCCGGCCCCCTGCTTTATATCTCCATCATCATCAGCATCATATTACTCCGGCAGCAACACAAAACGCGACAACGAAACACTTTTTCAAGTTTTAATTTAGTTAGATTGTTCATCGTCATTTTTCTTCCTTTACTTCATTTACACTCGATGAATTCATTTTTAACTTTATATTAACGCAACAATAAAAATTTGAAGCTTATCACTAAATTAATTAAAAGTTTTAGTTTCTTTAAAAAGTCACATATGTAATATTTTATATTTTCTTTCTCAACTTCGCAATATCCTAATTTCACAATTCAAGTGGTGAAATATCAGTTCATAATTTATATTCAGTTCACATTTTTGTTTTACCAATTTTTTCGTACTTTTCATGTTTTTCCGTATTCTTGCACACATTTTTATTTCACAGTTTTTTTTTGTTTTTACTAAACCATCTGCGCAGAACTGCCTAGAGGCAGCACTGGCAGGGTCGCCATGCAATGTGCGGCGTCGGGAGACGAAATAACACAAGGAAAGTCGAGTTTTAACTGATTCTTTATTGAGATAAAAACAGGGTTTTTATAGTATTTTTAAGTAGGTCAATAAGTTAATGTCTTACAATGACATTTAGCTTGTTTAGAAAAGTATCCGATTACATGTTGCATGTTTACCTTAAAGAAAATAGAATATTAATTTATAATAAAAACAATAGTCATTTCTATACGTCATCGACATGACGTATGCACCACACTACACTCTTTCTAAATGTCAACTCGTACTAAGGCTTTTGGAGTAAATATTTAAAGTACATATAATTTCATTTCATACTATTATGTAAATAAAAGAAGCTGATTCATACTTCTAACATAAAAGGCACGAAATACACAACCCTTAGACTAGAGTTAGTATGAACAAAAAAACACGAATGAATGAAAAGGGTAAGCAAACAGATACTAACCAATCAGATGACGGCTCACGACCCTTTCACACCGCAAACGATCGTCTGATTAAACGAAAACCCAATGCAAATATAGTTGAATCTTTGACAGGTCGATGACACTTCACTTCGCCCGGGGTTCAAAAAAGAATTGAGATTACAGTTCATTCCAGCAATTTTGTCCCTATTGCTGATATAATGGCTGACCTGTGTATGCCTTGCGCGAATAGATCGGTCCATCTGCTGTTACTGCGTTTCGGAACGCAAATGTGCGTTTTTAATTTTGACTCTTCTGTGGTACATTTAATACTCTATCGACGTTATCGTTAATATCTGTGAATCCATTAACATTTGTGGTGTGTAATGTACATGCAAGAGTGAATCAAAAGTTCTTACAATTTTCAATAAAGCATCAGTTAAATGTAAAAAAAAAAACTACGTTATCTCCCTTTAACTCTATACATATGAAATGCTTCTCCAAATTTTTTTTTCCCTGCAAAAAAAAATATATCCGTACTTGTCATTTTTTTTCAGGCACTGGCTCTTTATCACCGCGCGTATCTCGTTTTTATTCTTGTTTGGTAGACTTTTATCGATTTGTTTAACAAAATAATTAATAAAAAAATCGGCTAAGTGCAAGTCGAACTCGCACATGAAGGGTTTCGTCTCTCACCCAAGGTTGCCTGGAATAGATTGCTATGTAGCAATAAGGCCACCTATTGTGTGTTCCTCTATTTGTCATTTTCTATGTATATGTTTGTTTTTGTATAGTGTGCAATAAAGGTTCTACTATTATTATATTAAATACACCTACCCAAAACTTGGTTTTGCATAGTGTATGAATGACAAAGTTATATTTGCGGTTTTGGAAAATGTGCTATAGCTCTGAAACTGCTAAATATATTTCGTTCAAACTAATTTTCGTTGAAAGTTTTCATAAAGGTCTACAGCATATATTTTTTGAGATTTTTCACTTTCTTATTTTAAAAGTTAGAGGGGGGGGGGACACATTTTACCACTTTGAAAGTGTATATCATTCAAATGGTTGGCTTTGAGAAAAAACTGTTTTGGGGGCCTCAATATAATTTTTAAAGACCTATCTATAGATACCCCACACGTATAGGTTTGATGAAAAAAAATATTACAGTTTTAGTTCCATGTATGGGAAGCCCCCCCTTAATATATATATACATTTTTATTTTTGTCTAAAAGCCGTAAAGCGGTTTACAGAATACATCTACCTACCAAATTCCAACTGTGTAATCCTCATAGTTTTGGAATAAAGTCGGTGAGACATTTTACTCTTTAGAAATGTATATCTTTCAAACGGTTGACTTTGAGAAAAACTGATTTAAGAACCTCAATGTAATTTTTAAAGACCTATCTATTGATACCCCACACGAATAGGTTTCAAAAAAGAAAAAAAAAACATTTCACTTTGGGAAATGTGCTATATTTCTAAAACTGCCAACTATATTTCGTTCAAACCAATTTTCGTTGAAAGTTTTTATCAAGATCTACAGCATGTATTTTTTTTTTATGTTTTTACTCTCTTATTTCAAAAGTTAGAGGAGGGGGGGACACACATTTTGCCACTTTGGAAGTGCACATCTTTCACACGGTTGACTTTGAAAAAAAATTGTTTTAGAAACTTCAATGTAATTTTTAAAGACCTATCTATGGATACATCTACCTACCAAGTTGTTGTTGTAATCCTCATAGTTTTGGAATAATGTGGCTGTAACATACATCGGACATGACGAATCTATAAGGGTTTCGTTTTTTGCCATTAATCATAATAAAAAGGACACGACGGAATCTATTGATATTTGGCATAAATACTAAATGATAATGACACTTGAAAAAAAATCTTCATTCTTCTTCATCTTCTGATGTTAAGTATTGGTAAGGCCGAAGATGGAAGCGAGCCGCTCCCGGAATCCTCATCACTGAGGAACTGACTATCTTATCTCTAACTGCCGGAACACAACAATGCTGAATACAATGTTGTTATGGCGTCAGGCTTAGATAAGCTGGTGGTAGCTAGCCAGACGGACTTACAACAAGTCCTGCCACCGACCAAACCGAATACAATATGTACCCGCGCTGGGAATCGAACCCGGGACCCCTGGGTCTGATACCGGTGGTTATTACCACTAACTAGACCAAAAAAAAGTAGTGTATCTATTTCTAAGAACTTTTTGATTCACCCTCGTATATTACATACTCTTTGGCTAGGTCTGCTGTGTCGCTAGGGAGTGTTTTTGCATTGAAATGGTACAAGGAGAGATAAGTTCGAAGAAGCACATTAAACAGAAGAATTATTGAAAGAAGTATCACGAACGGGTATTTTGTCATGACCACGACAAAAGGAAATGTACCTATGATGTGCTTCTGTGTTTCGCACAAAGGGGTGGCGACGCATCTTACTATGTCTAACCATTCTTGTGTTGTATTGTGAGGAAGAAATCGGCCTACATGATCTAAACGAGGGTCGTTTGTTAGGATATGACCGTATTAATTACATGAATTTAATGAGTGAGTTTGTCTAAATATACACTTTAAGAACGGATAAAATCGGTCTTAACGTGTAGATTTATAAATGTCTGGCAAATCACGTTAACAAGAATCGTAGGATAAAGCTTTCGTCTTCATAACGAGGGTCAGACATTTCCAGGTATTCACACCCATAGTTTATAGTACAGTCAACGGCAACAATGGCTTAAACGATATGTCAAATTTCATCAGAAAATTTTGAACTCAACTGCGTACGTTTTAAAGTTCAAAGTTATTAGAGAAATTTGACAGTTTTGCTAAGCCTGACCTGCTGTTGACTGTATATCCGGCACGTGAGTGGGGAATATTAATCATTCGGAGTATTTCAGGGCCCATTCATGAGTAAATATTGCCGTGGATTATGGGAAATCATATTACAAACAATGTTCACAGATGTTGCTTAGCCAAAAGGTATAGTTACAAAGATTGGTGGATTATTACATGATCATCACATCTATACGTATAATAAAACTTTAAAAATTATAATTTCTGTACATTGAATATATTTACCAAAAACCAATTGGGGACGACGTAAAAATAGTAAGAAAATACGTTAAGACGATTTTTTTAATTTTTGTCTGTCTGTTTGTATGTACACGCTAATCTCCGAAAGTACTGAACGGATTTGAATACATTTTTTGTGATATGTAGCTAATAAGTAGGGCCATAACATAGGCTTTGTTTTTTAATCTGTGAAACCTGATGTAGGATACTAAGAGATCAGCTAAACTATGAGAGTTAGGGAAATGTCACAAAAGCAAAAGTTGTTAAGCGTGATGAGCATTTTCTGTTGACATATTAAAATCCAGAATATTTGAACCCAATTAAGGACAATGGAATGCCAGGAAAGTAATAGACCTGCTACTATTAGAGATATGGAAATTACCCCTTAGCAAAAGTTGTTAAGCGTGATGGGCATTTTCTGTTGGCATATAAAAATCAAGAATATTTGAACCTGATTGTAGGAAAATGAAAATGGCAGAAAGAAAAGACCAGCTAAACTATTAGATATATGGGAATGACTCCTTAGCAAAAGTTGTCTCCGCCCCCGCCCAACAGCCCTCGCTGCTTAGGACATTTTTCGCAACTAAGTTAGTGTTTTGTGGTCTTTTGAATACTTTAGTATTGTGGAAAAATACAAAACATTCGTCTCTGAAGACTTTGAGATAACAGACCCATGGGTAACGACACATCCCTTTTCTCGGGAGATTTTAGACAAATCTTATAATAGGTATAAGTCAGGGGACAAGAGCCGAAGAGATTAACGCCTCATTAAATTATTCTAAGGTCATATACGATAAGGCCGATACATAAGCTGGGATTGACAACCGATATGAAATCGCAGCTTGGCGGTCATTCACATGCCCAAGAATTTTCAGCATATCAAAAATTTAAGAAGGGCTCCTCCCTGTAGATCATGGTCAGGTAAGTCTGAAGAGGAACTTATACAATCAATATTCGGGGACCTCAAGTTAGGAAAATTCTTGGTTATGTGAACGCGCCATACTAACACCCAAAAATGACCAAGCAAATGCAAAATTTAAAAAAATAGCGGAAATTGTTGCGGATGAAGTGATTAACACTTGCTTTAACAATGTAGTTGATCAGGACGACGCCACAAATTACCCAATTGAATTTTTAAATTCACTTCCAGCGAGTGATCTCTCTGCTCACAAGATCAATCTTAAAGTCGGTGTTGCGATAATGCTTTTGCGAAATTTTACTAAGCCAAAATTATGCAACGGGACCCGACTTAAAGTAAGTGCTTTGCAAAGAAATATTGTCGAAGCTAAGATCCTGACTGGGGTGTCCTGCCGGTGAAAATGAGTTTATACCGTGTATACCGCTCATCCCTAACAATTTTCCGTTCGAGTTCAAGCGCACGCAGTTCCCTGGGTGACCCCGTGCTTTGCAATGACTATAAATAAGTAGCAGTGACAAACGCTGAAATCCGCTGGTGTCGCACTAAGGTCTGATTGTTTTTCCCACGGCCAGCTCTATGTTGCTTTTTCGCGGGTCAGTAGAGCTGTGGTTCTATTCATATTGGCTCAAAACGGAAAAACCTCCAATGAAGTTCATAAAGAAGTACTCTAAGCACCTTACAGCTACATTAGTAAAATAAATTTCCTTTGGCATACGGCATTTAATAATATTTTTTTGTTGTAAGTACAACGATTTAATGGTCGATCTTTAACGTCGAATTAAAAAATGTAAGTACTACATAAAAGTCCACGCGTACGAAGTCGCGGGCACCAGCTAGTTTATAATAAGATAAATAACTCTGTCTGCCTGTTACGCGTTTATAGATATACTTAAACGTCTAAACTTTGATAAAATTTGGCGTTGAGATACTTTAACACCTTGGGCAAGGAAATAGCTTGCTTTTTGTTATGAAAATTTTAATTGATGCCTAAAAAACTTGGGAACGGAATAAAACAGAATTCGTCGTAGAGGAAGTCGCGGGCGGAATACTAGTCAGAGATAAAGTTATATCTGGACCTCTGTCCAAGCTCATAAAACTTACAGGTGGAAAATGTAGCATAGCTGTCGACATATGTTCGTTTTTCTGAATCCACTTTGAAATAGTATTACGAGAGCCTAGCCCAAAAATGCCTACGTCATCAGGTACCCCATCTATCAGGCTATCATTAGATCGTTAACCTTTTTACCCGACTGCAAAGGTAGGGTAATGTTTTTCGCTAGGTAATTATGTATGTTTGTAAGATTGTATGTAATATTCTTAATTACCTCTTATCTCTCAAACGGCTGAACGGATTTCTATAATAAAGATATCGTTAGATTTGTCTTAACAGCCCAAGTGTTCTTTGGTAAGTGATATTAAATAAAAACCAACATAGTGGCTGCGAGGTGCTATTATTTTAAGTAAAAAAAAAAGGATTTTAGAAAACTTCAATATCGTCCCCTTAGTGGTAAAACCGATTATCTGCACTTTTTTTTTGCAAAATTTTGTTATAATAAATTCTCAAATTATTGTCAAGATGGCAAGGTAATAAACAACTTAACTATGTGTTAAGGTGTATATTACCTTGGTATATTACCTTGCCATCTTGACAATAATTTGAGAATTTATTATAACAAAATTTTGCAAAAAAAAAAGTGCAGATAATCGGTTTTACCACTAACGGTCGGTTTCAATAACTTGTCTACGGTAAGAGATAGGCTTACTAGAGCTTCGTTGCCTAGATATTTTTGTTATTCAGCCTAAAATAACCCAAAATAACAGCGGTTGCTAAGCAACGTAACCAAGGTAGGCCTACCTCTTGTTAGGGATAGATTATTGAAACCGGCCGTAAGGGGACGATATGATTATCCTGTGAAAACTTGTAATTGGCCGTCAGTACATCTATTATATAAAATTCTCGTATAATATTTGCAAAAAAAACGGGCGGTTTTGATTTTCATTCATCTTTAAAAAGATACAACACCAAAAAGGTTTTAATCGTTTGTACACGTTACTGGCCGGTTTTAAAAATGCTGTGGTATTTAAAAAAGTACGTTCTAAATTCAAATTTTCATTTGATGCTCATTTTTACAGAAAACCCCTTTTTATCGTACATTTTTGGCGCGAAGTTCCAGAAGTTAACATCGACTTTCATAACTTTTATTCAATTTTTATCGATTAATTTCATATCCTTGACTGTCAAAGCTTTATTTATTGCTGTTTGGCTGTATCAAAAATGGTAGATAAAGTGGTAAAAGCTACCAAAATTATCGCGCTGCTTGAAGAGGGTTTCGTGGCTAGGAGGCTAAATGTTAGTCGCTCGATAGTCCAAAGGACCTGGCAACGATATCAGGAGACTGGTTCCGTCGAGAGAAGGCCTTGTTCTGGAAGAAAACCATGTACCCAACCACGGGATGATCGTTTTCTTGTGAGTCGCGCATTGAGAAATCGCAAATCTTCGTATGTGGATCTTAAGAACAACCTCCAAGAAGTAAGTAATGTGCATATTAGTCTATGGACGGTCAGGAGGAGGCTTCTCGCTGCCAATATACGCAGTCACCGCCCGGCCCGCGGCCCCAAATTACGCCGTGAGCACCGAGTTCACAGGCTTAGGTTCGCTAGAAATTGTGAATCATGGACTCAAGAAGATTGGAATAGGGTTTTGTTCTGTGATGAAGCCAGGATATCTCTGTTCGGTGAAGATCGACGTCGGCGAGTGCTAAGAAGACAAGGAGAACGCTTTGCAGAGGCTGTTTCGAAGAAATCACACCTTATGGTGGGGGCTCTGTTATGTTTTGGGCAGGAATAAATTCAATGGATCGTACAGAGTTAGTCTTCATTGAAAACGGCTCACTGACTGGGCATAACGGAAGTTCTAATTCCTCATGCACAACCCGCATTGGCCGCTCTAGGTGAAGACTCGATTTTTATGGACGACAATGCTCGCGACCACCGATCCCGCGATGTTAATGCGTATGTACAAGAGGTCGGCATTCGTCTTTTGGATTGGCCAGCTCGAAGTCCCGACCTCAATTCCATAGAGCATGTCTGGGACGTTCTGAAACGGCGTGTGAGATCAGTACACCCGGCTCCGCAGACCATCAGAGAGCTGAAGAATGTGATTACTGCGGAGTGGGAACGTATTCCGCAAGCAAGTATCCGGGATATACTCGCTAGCATGCCCAGACGAATTCAAGCTGTGATTTTAGCTAGAGGGGGTCACACTCGATACTAAACATTTATCTGCTTTTACTTTATTAAAGAAAAACAAACAAAAAAACGTTTTTATTTTTACTTCATGAGTATATGCACTACTAGCGAACATACACTACTAGCGAACATACACTACTAGCGAGGTTTAGCATTATTTCCCATAAATTGTATCTAAATTTTATGAAATACTGATGAAAACGATTATTTTCTTATTAATTTACCAAATTGTGAGGATAAAACAACCTATAATTATCAAACAAAGCAATATTAACATTTGAAATGGTTCATTGCTTAGGTGCCCGTTTTTTTTGTAAATGAGTTTATATAAAATTCTCGTGTCACAGTTTTCGTTCCCATACTCCTCCGAAACGGCTTGACCGATTCTCATGAAATTTTGTGAGCGTATTGAGTAGGTCTGAGAATCGGCTACTATCTATTTTTATCCCGAAATTCCACGGGAGCGAAGCCCCGGGGCACAGCTAGTCTAATATATAAAAATGTATTACAAACATAGCTGTTAGTTTTCCAGAAATTTTAAAAAATTAAAAAAATAAAGGACTGGTCTTGGGGATTTCAAAAACGTATATCATGACTGATAAATAACTAAAAACATGGAAATAAAAAATATACAAATAAAAAAAACTAAAAAACACGCCTGCATCAAAAGACAAGCCAACTGAAAAAATATTTTTATATTTACCTTTTATATAGTTGATCTTGATTCCATCTTTTCAGTTGACTTGTGTTTTGATGCAGGCGGTTTTTTTTACTAATTATATCAATGGTTAACTGCTGCCAGCACTTTCATTCAAAACACAAAAATGTCGATTTTTCCATGACCCGGAAGGATCGGCGCTGGCAGACCTGTTTTGTACGTGTTAAAATGTCGCTTAACGATCTGAAGATAGCCTATTGGGGTACCAAATGCGGTAGGCATTTTTGGCCCCAGCTCTCGTACTATAGCGCCAGTTGTTGAAATATTTGTAAAGCATCGTCCATAACACAAGATGCCTAACTCTAAAATACATAAATATTAACATAAGGTGCGTCCAAGGTCAAAACTTTGCATTAAACTTTGAAATAGTTTGTCAGAACACCCTATTTCACCATATTTCATTAGATTCTCAGCCAAATACATTTGCGATATGGTCAGATTGGTCAGTCACATCGGTGATCGACGCCCTCGCAATCACGCAATAAAACCTCGGCTGAGGTCTAATTTTTGTTGGAAATATTTTAAGTTACTCTAGTGTGAAGTTATATTTTGGACCTTGACCTATACGATAGGACTGACATGTCTGATTTAGATTTAAAAAAACCAAAAACATAAAATAATCTTTTAGAGTGGTGCCAGTCAAGGCAAGAAAAATAAAAGAGTAGAACCAGAAAGTAGAATAAATTTTTTGAAGTCGGTTTTCATTTTTTATAAAATGTTTTTTGATTCACAATTTTTAAAGGTACATGAAGTTCCGTGACTACACTTATTACCGCATGTCTTGTGATGTATTACTGTGATGTAATATGTGATACTTAAAAAAGGGAGGTTCTCAGTTTGACATGTATGTATGTATGTTTGTCCGGGATTATCTCGTGTTTGGCTGAACCGATTTTAATGCGGTTTTCAGAAAAGTATTTGTAACATTTAGGAGAAGGTTTTAGTATTTTAACTGACTTCACAACTGACTACATACATACAGGTCAAACTGAGAACCTCCCTTTTTTAAGTCGGTTGAAAAAAGTTGATAAAACGCTTTTTATTCGGTATGAAATTACTCTAGATTGTTCAAAAACCATCCAAATCATAAATTTCTCGAGAGTTTCAATGGGAAGTCGTAAAATTGATATTTGAAGCGATGCAAATTGCAACCGCGGTTGTCACTCTGCCAGCATCGTTGAGTGCTACGGAACTCACTCAAAAATTGCACACTTCAGTAAATCGCATCTTTCATTCTATGCTCAGGATCAGAGCTAAAATTAAACAAAAGGGGAAATAGTTTTGTGTGAGAGATTACGGAAAACCGTAACGTACTATTAAATTGTGTAATGCCAAAAATATTATTGAATTTATAATACTATCACAAATGAAATATTCGCACGTGAAAGTATTCGACAAAATATGCTGGAGAACCCTGATATTACAATCTGTATGTTTGTACCATATTTTTCGTAAATAAATAAATGAATTATTAATGATTCCAGACGAAGTAAAAGGTAGGCATTAGAAATATAAAAGTAGATTATGCACTAAGGGGATAAAGCAGTGTCTTATGTCACTCACGGGCAGCATGTTGAATCCTGAGCGAAATGAAGGATTCTGTAGTTAATTTCCGAACGTAATGAGGGAATTAAGTATGGTAAGAATCCTGAATGAAGCAAAGATATCAAGTCTGCCCAAGGCTAAGACGCTTTTATCCCCGAGGAGCATTACTCTACTTCAGAGCAATGAATATTTGCAAAGACACAGACTGGAACAAATACAAAGCTGCAAAAGCAGAGTACAAGAAGAAAATAAGATACTGGAGAAGTTCGTCCTGGAGGAAATTCAGCACGGAGATCAACACCTTCTGTGCCTACTGTGACGTTAAATTAAAAAGTAAGGATCGAAAATCATCGATTTTTTCTTTAGATATTTAGTTCCGTGTGCAATGCAATGATAATTTCATTATATCTGTGATCAAGGGTCAAAACTACACACATTTACAATTTGATGATTTGCCATGTTTTACTGATAAGTAAGACAAAAGACACGAAAAAGCACAGAAATGAAAGAGATAGCTATTACATTATATTTGAATGAGTGCACAATATCACATAATTCCAATTTCAAATGTTTTCTTGGTGCTAGGTTCCCCGATACG
Source organism: Chrysoteuchia culmella (assembly GCA_910589605.1). Taxonomy (NCBI): domain Eukaryota; kingdom Metazoa; phylum Arthropoda; class Insecta; order Lepidoptera; family Crambidae; genus Chrysoteuchia; species Chrysoteuchia culmella. The sequence continues at coordinate 5,146,451 of OU342648.1, forward strand.
TACAGCCATGTTTATATTTTTCATAGGAGTAGTCTCTTTGAAGTGTCAATTTTATAGTTAAAAACTGGAAGTTATGGCTTGAAAAGCTTTCTATTTTTATTTTTTATGATAGAAGTTTTTTCTGACATTTTGGCGTTCCAAATTTAAATGTTATCATAATTACCCAAGGGAAGTACAAGATTAGCTCCCTCAGGCATTAATAGTGTAACGTTGTGTTTTTTTCAAAACAAAGTTTCATTTTAATATTTATTTATATTGTATCTTATTTATTTAATCACAATAATTTATTATTATATTTCAATAATTTTCCTTAATTATATTTATTTCGTATATGCGACCTCATTTCATCCATACTCTTTTTTCAAACTATCAACCTCATTGTATAAAACTCCTTGGTATCTATGTAATATTTGAAATAAGTTTTAAATCATGTTCGACCTCATTTAAAAATATTCAAGTATTCTACCTATCCTTTTCACACACACTCTTATTATCATTCATCCTTTTTACTCATTTCTTTTTTTCTGCCGATGGGGTTTTTTTCGTCGTTTTCCCGCGTTTTGAAAAGATTTTTCACTTTTTCACGGGACGAAGCCAGATTTTGTTTTGCAATTAAGAATTGAAAATTTTATCTTTCCCTTTTAAATATCTAACACATTTTATTGTATATTGTTAAGTATAAATGCTATCATTATTGAAGTTTCCACAAAATTTACATAGGTTTAGTATCTTTTAGTTTCATCTTCATACACGTTACGTTACTTGGACTTGGACATTTCTTGGAGGAACTTTCATTTTAATTAAAAGAATATTGATAAATTAAAGGGTACGTATTATTTTCTTTCTTTGATTTAATCTCTTAGGTAGTTACCTATGTATAGTCAAGATTTTTTTACTTAAGTAGTTACTTTAACTAACGCCTTCTTTTTTCCCGTACTTTTCAGGAGGGAAGAGGAGGGACCAACCAACCTACAAACTCATTTATCGAGATCCATATATATTTTCATTTATAATAGATCGATATCTATAAAACAAGTTGCCTCATTTCCTAAGCTGAGTCTGAAAACAGTCTGCTAAGTTCTAAGTACCGGTCCTGATCCTTTGGAACTGACTTTAAACAAGTAAGGGCGTTCCTGTTTTTATACCTTATGTAGGGAGAAGACGCGACTTCGGGCGGCTATCTCTATTTTCCACCGTTCCCTACGACGACGCGACTTCGGGCAGCGATCATTGTATTTCCATAAACTACGATTTAGTATAAATAGTTTTTAACGATTTGAAGTAATAATCTATCCGTAATTTTCATTTTAAGAGAGCAAAAGATTAAGGTAACCACCCCAGGTATATAAGTGTTTTTAACAAATTTTAGGTTTAAGTATATTTAATTACATACATCTTCATCTTCCTGTAATTTTTTTTCTATTTTTTTTTATTATACGCTTGTTCATTAACTCAGTTTTATTTTATCTTCATTTGTAATCCGCTCACTCTGTTCCCCGTTCCTTAGCCGGGCCGGGAAATAGTCTTGACAATATAGCTTACTTTCAAATTGAGAATGCTTGATATTTAATACGTGCTACAGATACAGGTGGTGTATAAATAAAATTAATGCATGATGAATACGACATAAGAATTATATATGACTTATAAGCGTTTTCATTAAGCATTTTTATTCCTCGAATTCATTTATCTACCGGTACCCACCAGTAGTTTTAACTAAAAATGAAAACTGAATAACCTAAAAGATATCTAAGAGTACTATCTATTGTAGAGTTACGATATTGTTGTAAATAGCTATGCATAAAAATATCATTTTTATAAAAAAATTAAAACCTACTTCAAAAACTAAAAAGCAAAAAATAAACCTTTTGGAGTCGGTGCCAGCCAAGGCATTCTACTTTGCGGTCCTACTATTTTATTTTTCTTGCCTTTTACAAAATGCTTCTTTTCCCGGTTCAGGGACGTTACATAGTGAGGAGTTCTCCGGGTATTTCATCATCAGCTCAACTTCATCACATGCATTACGTCGAGCATACATTGCTTATAAACCACATTAAAGTAAACGTATCGCTTCTGTGAAATGTTAAGTATTTAATAGTTCCATGGCCATTTGTGGTCTTCCTCAACAATACCACTTCACTAAATGGTGCTTACCGGAAGCATATGCATGAGTTACTATAGAAAATACCGAAATCGCTATAGGAGTGCCTATAATATTTGAAGAGTTCCCTGGATTTCCAGGATCCCATCATCAGATCCTGACATGATGACAATGGGACCACATGGGAAATATACCCTTTCGAACAAAAAAGAATTACTGAAATCGGTTCAGCCGTCTTCGAGTAATCGAGGAACATACATAAAAAAATCTGTCAAATTGAGAACCTTCTTTTTTTTGAAGTCGGTTAAAAAACAAAAAGTTCTTATAAAATACCGTTCTGAATAATGGTAATCAAAGTATCGAAATGCAAGAAAGCAACTTCTCATTTTCGGACTCAGACACATTCTCGTAACCGATTCTCTCGACTCTTGACCCAATTTATTTAGCGCCATTTTCAAAGCGAGTCGTGTTACTCGACTCTGGATTAACAGGCAGATTGGTTTCGTGTTGCCGATTTACATTAACCAAGTAAATGGATGCCACTCGATGACAAAAATCTTTTTCAAAGTGGATTACCGTCAGTGTCTTTGGAAATTTGAAAAGAAATATTTTCGTGGCTTGTTGCTTGCTTCATGCATAAGGCCTATAGCCCAATTTAGAGCCTGTCATAGTTGGCCATCTGACTGATTAACTTTGTGTTATGTAATATCGGAACTGAGAGATGATAAAATTAGAAAAAATCGATAAAAGTCTGAAATATCAATTACGATATAGTTTAACTATTGTTCTATAGGGGTAGTTAAAAGAACATAATTAAAAGACACAAATCTGTCTTTTAATTATGTTGTTTTAACTAATTTCCGTAATTGGCCGCCATTGTCGACTTTTAGTAAAAATTTAGAAATGAAGGCAACTTTACCCATTCCCCTTTATGATCTTTCTCTCTCTTCCAAACTATAGATCACGAATACATAGCTTCACTCTTCAGACGTCAGAGTCAGCGACTTGATTCTCCCTTGTATCGTTTAACCAAAGAAAACTAACTTTGACTAACTTACTTTAAAACTACATCTTGTCTTGGGTCTTTCTCTTAGGAGTGAAAGATGCAGTGCCATATTAATTTCTACTAATAACTGTGTTGCTACTAATAAATAGCTAACATCCCTTGTAATTTACTTAAATTTAACATTATCTTCTTAGAATACTTCAGATAACTACAAACTTACACAAATACTGCAACATTTCATAAAACTTTCAATCCATTAATGAGTCGTACCAATCTATTAGATAGGGACTCCTTATGTGTACACGAAACTTGATAGCCCTGGGGGTACGTGTTACTTATTAGTGATTTACTAACGCGATATCTTGCATCAGGATGTTTTGAGCCGTATCTCAGTCCAAACTACCCAAAGTCTGTCTATTTTAGGTATGGGTAATTGTAAAGGTCCATTTACACAATGTTGTATAATGATTAGGATAAAGGTATTGTTATCGGCAGTTGCAAACTCTTCGTAGGCTATTCGGTATTTAGGACACCTACACGACGAGAGTAGGTAGTAAAAGAAAAAAGAACACATTGATGTGGCACAAAAATCATAGACAAGAGAAGAAATTCATTCATCCAACCCGAACCGGATCACCGGTGTCCAGAGAACAATGGAATATGTATTGTGTCTCATAATCCGGAGCCTGAAAGGTAATATCCATTTTTACTTTATCGTCTGAGATTTTTCCACAATCGTGGGGACCGCTCAGATCTCGGCTTGTAACAGCACATCTGCCGTTGGAGCAGTTAATGTAGACCGGCACTGACACAGCATAGCCACAGCCCGCAACTTCGCGTGATATTTTTTCCAGATTTCCTACAAACAATCAACCCCTTTGTTGTTCCAATCCGCATTGAGCCCGCGTGGTAGATCATTACCCATATTATGAGGACATTAGAATAGCTGATGATGACGATGAAGAATCATTCCCTACTATTTTTGTAAGATTTAGTCTTGCCATAGGTAGCTTAGAAGTTATCTCAAGCACAAATATTTCTTTATTTCATGTACCAAGATTCATCGCAATATTACTGATACGTACAGAGATTACCACGCCCAAACAAACGGCAGCAATGTTGTACCGTATATTTTCTAACTTGAAAATAACTGTATAGGCGGGCAAATGGGCTAGTCCATGCTTCACTCGAATGCCAACGATTATTGGATTACAATGTCCATAACACTTTAGCTTATTTGTAAACATCCGAGTATATCCATCATGTTGAGAATTCTAATAGGCTGATGGGTAAATGGTTTTTCGGCTTCGTGAGTAAAATAGTTGTTGAATATTGTTATTTATTTATTTGTTATAATATATCATCAACCTATTTAATACCCCCACTGCTGGAGGACTGGTTTTTATTATAATGGCTTATATTATAGTTTGGGCTTCGACCCTCCGAGTATTTAAGACTGCAAACAAAGCTGGTTCTAATGGCGGAGTCCAATACGGAGGAGCTCTAGATTAATAATTATGGTCACCCATCCCGTGACCGACCTTTGCGTAAGTTGCCCGCAGTTGTAGATTGTGCTCTAGGTTTGGTTGAGAGCGGAGCCAACGCTCCAATGAGCTCTTTGAATTTTTGCCATTAACAAATGTTGCTATCGCTTGGTTATTCAGAACATTTAGATGTACATTTTGATTTGATCATTGCCTAATCGAGTACTAAATAAGATTCGTTTTGTTCTACCGCGTGGTAAGCTGTAGTGTCTGGCGTCTGCTGTACATTTGTCCAAGCGTTCAGTGAGATAGGTCTCTGTGGGTGTCGCTAGCACAAAAGAGCCAGCGGGTCCGCTATCGCGAAATCAACTTGTTCAATACTCTGGCCGTCATTGTGAAACTGTAAACTTACGGGGAATCTCGTACTGGCTCAGAACTCAAAGAATATTACCACTGGAAATGGGCACGTTTAATAGGATAGTTAATAGGATTATTTGAACTACCGCTCGCTCGAGCTCTTTTGAATTTTTGCCAGTGATATATTGTTGCTATTCGTTCGCTTTGTCAGAACACCTAGATGTAGGTACGTTTTGAGTTCCATAATTCCCTTATCGGGTACCCAATAAGATTCGTTTTCGTTTATAAACGAAAACCGCGTGGTAAACTCGACTAAGTGCACAAAAGAGCCAGTGGATCTGTCGAAGGCGGATTGTAGAATTCGCCAATTTACAAAATGTCTAGGCAGATTGTAAACTCATTCAAAATCTAATTAGCTAATTGTATTGTTATGATTCCCAATTTGGCTTGGAAGAGTTGTTAGGTTATTGTTAGGTTTTCTAGTGCTACAATTATAGCGTGCTAGTGCAAAGAGCTCGCCATAATCAGGCTTTTAAAATCATGTTTTACAATCTGCCTAGGCTTTTGTGAAACGGCGAATTCTACAATCCGCCTTCGACAGATCCACCATCGCGAAATCAACTTGTTCAATACTGTGGTGGCCATTGTTAAACTGTAAACTTACGGGGAATCTCGTCCTGGCGAAAGCTCAGAGAATATTACGACTGGAAATGGGTACGTTTAATATCACAGTTGTATAATAGGATTATTCGAACTAGTACTCGCCTGCGGCTTCGTCTTCATGAACTTCGTTATTTACTTAATTACCTCAGTGGCTTAAGTTCCAAGCGGATCTTGGCTTTAGATGTAAGTATGTTAAGTAGGTACGGAATTACATCCAGTCTCGCGTCAGTTCTGATCATTATTTGGAATAGTTAAAGTAATTAGCAAGTAAAAAAATTCAGTCATAATAATTTGAGTTTCCGTTCCAGATAAATCTTTCCTTTTTCTTTTATACACAGATTGTTCAAAAGGGTCCACAATATCAGGGATGATTAAGAATCAATCATACAAGTATAGGCAACTTAAGTTAAACTCAACGACATCCTACTTTTAATAAACAATAACGTGAACATATAAGTACGTACTTACCAACGTAGCTTATCCAGTACCTACCTAAATAGTTAGGGTCAGTAGACCCTAATGACATAAATTTAGCCTTTCTGACAGACGGAGATATGAAAAAGGGAACCCGTAAAAGCACTTTCATTCGATATAATGAAAAACTGTTAACCATCTCAATAAAAATATTAATTAGTATAATTACAAACATACATACAGCTCACGCTACGCCTAAGTCACACAGGAGAAAGCATACATATAGTACCTACTACAAGTAAGTATCTACTCTTAGTAGATCATTAAAGAGTATCCAAATTAAAAATAGTAAAAAGCAAAAAAAATACTTAGTTTCCGAATCCCGTCTGAGTAGTTGAGAGATTATCCGTTTTCTGTTTTATCTATACTAATATTATAAAGCTGAAGAGTTTGTTTGTTTGAACGCGCTAATCTCAGGAACTACTGGACCGATTTAGAAAATTCTTAGACCACTAGAAAGCTACATTTCTCCCGAGTGACATAGGCTATATTTTATCCCGATATTCCCCACGGGAACGGGCACCACGCGGGTGAAACCGCGAGGATCCGCTAGTAGTATATAAGATTGATTTCTGTAGTCGCTTTTATTAATACGTGTTGAAATATGTCGTTCGTCTGTGTCTACCCTTACACTAATGGGTGGTTAAGCCTTATAAAAAAGGGTTTAATCCATTTGCGCTGGCAAAAGTGTTTACCTTGACCAAACACACCATTCCGACGTCCTCATTAATAACAATTAATTAATACTACATCGTGTACGGACATATTCCACATGGTTCAGGAAATTATAAATATTAACTGATTTATAGTACGCTGCTTGATATCGGCGTCGATTTATTCTTGACTACTATATCTGCATCGGAGGGAGAATTTACACGATTTTCTCGACATAGAAATTAAAATCGCTAATTTTTTGATGTAATCAATTATCCAGAGGAGAACAAATGACAATCACGCATACAGAAGTATTTATGTTATTTAATCTACTACATTATATTTATTAGGCTAGTGTATTAATAATAAAGGTAAGCGATTTTATTTATTTACTCTTTTCTTTTGTATGCTATTAACATGCGCTCCTACAATTACCACACAAACACCTCTCTTCAGTACTTCGGTATTTTTTCAGACACGACTGTACCTAGATTCTTTGTATATCCTATAATATAAAAAATATAATTAACATATTTCTTGGCATTGTTATTATATTAACAAGATTCAACTTACTTTAAAAAGTCGCTCTGCTTTTAATGTATGGTATGGCCGACGTCTTCATAATGAAGCTAAAACTTGGATCATATCATATTACTTCATTAACCTGTAAAGTTTGAATATAGTCATTAAAAATAGTTTCTTAATAGCGTTAATAATGACGGGCTCGTGTTCGAGAAACTTAGTAGTGAAACGAGCTATTGTGTTCCATAAGTACTTAGTCTTCGTCTGGTCTTCATTAAGAACCGGAAAAGCCCCAGTACTTAGAGAAGACTTGCCTCATAAATATTTTATAATAGGTATTCATACTTACATAAATAGGTACAATACCTTACCCTTAGTGCCCAAAGTGCGGACGCTGAGAAAACCTATTTCTCCCAGTTCGTTGAAGTCGACCATAAACGTTAGGTTAATTTTCAACTATCTCGAACAGTACTTAAGAACTTAAGATTAGAATTTTTTAAGATTGAAAGTACGTAAGATTTTCGAAAAAAAAACTTTATGAACATATATATAGTCATATCTCCCGCTATGCATCCTCCTTCCTGGTGCGAACAGCCAAGGACTGGAATTCATTGTCTGCTGATGTATTCCATGAAGCTACAATTTGGACCTCTTCAAAAGCACAGTGATATGTACTTGTTGGGCAAGCATGCTACATCTTAGGCCACAGCTCGCTTTCCATCAGGCCAGTTGATGGGAAAATGCTAACCCAATTAAATTGTAACAAAGAGGTTTGCAATGTATCAAAGGTGCAGCTTGGGAGTACATAATGTATAAAGTCAGTCTCATAACCACACCTCCACGACGCCACATTTAGCCTTGGCGGTAAAATGTTGTCCGGAAACAATAATGTATCAGAGTGCTTAGTGTGAGTTTCCTCATCTAACTCGCTTACGCCGAAGTTTGCGAATAAATTATAATTCTCAACCTTATTCCCATTGCATTAAGACTATCTGTGAAAATTTTACTCTCACGCTATGGTAACGTTTCTCGTACGATAGTTTTCGAAAATGGCCGTCCCTTGATGCTTTTATTATCAAACTAGCAGCTGGTAGATTATTTATTTTTCTTTCGGTCTCAGTCTGGCATAAGAGAAATTTTAATATTCGTGATACTATAAATTAGGGATCGCGATATTAGTGTTTACGTAAGAGCACTGATATATCCTAGATGTTCGTCGGTAACTAGCTGGCTTACCGCCATCTCTTAGCGCAATATTGTTTTATGTCAAACATTATCGGCGCATTATTTTTATATGTCACTTCGTACCGCGGACCTCGTTAAACAAAATAATTTTTTGACGGAGGTTTTGTGTGAAGTGAATATATGACAACTTCAATTCGTTCGTTGGCAGGAATAATGAATAAAGATGAACATGGATCTGAGATAGTTGTTTATAGAAACTTACATTATTCAAATATATCATGAGTATTTGGATGTCGATATTTTTCTTGCGAATGTTCAGGAGCTGCCTACTCAAGTCCGTCATTACAAAGTACCATCAAGTGCACGTTCTTTTTTTGTAATATTTCATCTCCATAGATATATCGCAATCGTTGTGTCATTGGAATGGAAAAAAATACTTTATGAAGTTCGCGGTACGAATTTAAACGGAAATTACTATTATACTGTGTTGCTATTGAAACCAAAGGAAAACAAAACGTTCTTACCACATGATGGTTTCTAAAAAATGGCGGTAGGCCCCTATTCTCAAAATAGAGACAGATTTTGCAAGAGCAATATTAAGCAAGTTAGTAATCCCTCATCGTGTCCAACGACGTGTGGGCGAAAGATGACAACTGGCTTAAGACGTAATCATGCAGACAAATGACATAATTGTAGTCTAGACAGCAGGTAGGCTTTAGTTTGACCTTGAGACCGGCATTTTATCGGTGAACTTTATAGTGCAAGTTTAACTATATAGAAGAAATAGGTTAGTCATGAGGAGTAGGAGTAGAGGAGAGGAGAGAATTTCCATTCTTTTGAGACAAATTACGCAAAAAGAAGGAGAAGGTTAGGTATCAAAAAACATGCCAGTTCCATCGAGCCTTATTACTATTTTTCTCAAACATGCTTAAAATATGAGCATTATTTTGACCACCTGCTTCGAGATAAATCGATATTGCTGTACTGGCCACATACATGCGAGCAGCGGCCGGCAAAAGTTGTATGATAATAAATAGCTGTCGTGTTTAGCGACCAAATAAATTACATTGTAAACTCGTTATCTGTCATGTAGTAAAAAAATGGAACGATCTTTTACTCCGAAATATGACAACCAAAGAGGTAAGTTATCAAAGATTTTATTTAAATTTCGAACTGGCTTGCAAATTATAGAAAGCTGTTTTAGAAAAAAAAACAACAAATGAATACGTGGGAAAAAATAAATATTGCTGTTCGTTGTCCGTCTGATTTCGAAAAGTAGTTTTAATTTCCGCGCATTATTTGAGAAAAGTTCTATACAAGCCTTGGCCACAACTAGGCATTGATGGCGTATATGTACAACTATGTATATGGGCCCACAATTACACGTTCGTCCATCAATGCCTCTTTTGCTGGCCGCTGCAGTAATGTACTATTTCTCTACTCCGAGAGTCAAAATAAGGTATCAAATAATATGAAAGTTTAAAATGTATCACCTAAAACTATTTTAAGCTGTGGATTGTACCAAATAAATAATAAAATACAAAGTAAGTATGAAAAGTCAGTAACGCTACTTTTGATATGGTCGGTGAACAAAAAGATATCCTTAGACCTTCTCCAAGTTTCGGAAGGCCTGATTACCAGTAGTTGGGACATTTTCAAATGGTTGAAGATTAATTGCCGACATCCCTGACGTGTTTCAATAAAAAATATATTAAATTACGGCCTTTCTCACAACAGAATAGAAATAAAAACAATGTTTCTCTCAAATCCACGTAAAAATCAATGTTTGTTATTCTTTTTCTCCAGTATGATTGATGACTTTTAAAGCTTTTAACCAAAACACGAATTCTTAAGTTTAGTGAAACTTTTTGCGGTAAAAATTGTTGGTATATGTTTTATGAGTATAAATGTAACGGCGACGACCGCTTGGTTTTTTATTATGGCTTACTGTACAGAAAGTCAAGAGTTTGAATCTTAGAGAAATGAAAATTTGCATGTTTAACACTTTAATAATGATTTTGGAATAAGTACTCAATATGGGTACGAAATTAAAAACCTAGTCTTAAGAATATCAAAAATGTACCTATGTCATGACCGTTATATAACTAAAACGATATATTATATAAATAAATAAAAAACCCGCCTGCATAAAAAACAAGTCAACTTCTTCTTCTTCTTATCGAGTGAGGATTAGTGGCCACCTCTGGTGTCAGAGTTTATCAAACCGCCTATAAGGCCTCTGACTTTGGTTAACGACTGTAAGCAAAATGACAACAGCCGGGACTGACGCGACGGTTTAACGTGCCCTCCAAAGCACGGAAGCGATAACTTATAATGCCACTTTACGGTCACCCATCCGACACCTCACCGGGCCGAACTTAGCTTAACAAACGTGATCGAAAACGATCAGTCTGTCAAGCGCGGCCATGAGTGCTTCAACAAGTCAACTAACTTGTTGAAGCGAGTCAACTGAAAAGATGGAAACAAGATCAAATATAAATATATTTTCATCAACATAATAACATGCAGTCAGAGGCATAGAATTTATTAATAAGTCGAATCATTCATCATATTGTGCCTCAGACTGCTTTTATTATTTTGAACAAAATATTTTTATATTGACCTTGTTTCCATCTTTTCAGTTGACTTGTCTTTTGATGCAGGCGGGTTTTTAGTTTTTATAATTTATATAATTTTAGTAAAGTCACGTTTTGACACACTTCACACTTTGGAGGCGAAGACGTCACAAAACTTCCGCCATAAAACTAGCTTACTTTAAGAGATTCGTAGTTCAAAATAGCATGGTATGATTGAAATATTACGCGCTAAGAGATGGTGGTAGGCCCCCCTGTTCGTTGAATAAAACAACTTTTAAGGATGTATAACGCACAAATTCATAACACTTGTAATTAAATATACTAGGTATGTATTAGTGCTTTCAAAATATTTCATGTAAGTACCTCGATACTATTTTACTATTTACTTGTATGTAAGTATAATTATCTGTGAAATAGGTAAAATATTAATTTCTATAAGCATAAACTTATAAATGTGCTGGTCTTGTTGCTCCTTCATTCAATCTCATGTTGCGCATTTTATTTGATGAGCAAATTTTTTATTGGATATTTCTAAACGCTTTCTCAAATACGAAAACACAAAACACTGTCAAAATAATAATACTTAATACTTTATTTTAACCACAAGAATTTCAGCTTGGTGCACATCAGAGTACAATTTGCTGTAAACATTTCAAAATTGAAGGGTGACTGCTGAAATGTTCTTAAATAAAAGAGGTATGTTTAAAAATTGAATTCACATCGCACTGAAAAAGTACGTATATTGTAAACAAAGCAGAAACAACACACCTTTAAAGACACGTGCGTATTGAATTTACTCTTCCGTTATGTGTAAACAAAAATAAACTATACTGTGAAGACAAGATATTTTTTTAATAGATTCTGGCATCACCTGGCGGAAGATATAGGGATATCTAAATATAGAGCCAAAATAACGAACTTATTTCTGCAATATCTACGTGTTACTGTCACCTTACTCTAATTCATAAAAATTGGTTCAGTCGATCTGGTGGGTAGGTGGGGATACTACAAATATATGAAAAAACTAAATATTTTGAAAAAATTTTAGCAACATATTACATGCAGTCGGAGGTTAATAATAAGTCAAATGATTCATAATGTCATGCCTCCGAACTGCATATTATTAGGTTGAACAAAATATTTTTATATTTTACTTTTATAATTGATCTTGTTTCTATCTTTTCAGTTGGCTTGTTTTTTGAAGGAGGCGGGATTTTTAGTTTTTATAAATTTATTTCTTTTTAGTTATTTATTGGTCACTCATGATATATCTTTTTGCAATACTAAAGATCAGCCCTTTAATTTGATACACATATTGAAGTATTCTAAAAATATATTTAATATTTCACTTCAAATAAAATCATCTCACAGCCACCATATTGGTTTTATTATATACCCAGTGTCACTTTCACATTAAATACGAATCTAACGACCCCTCTCAAGCTAAAATCCATAGAGCCGTTCAGACCGCAGAGCGTGCCACACAATCATACATACATAATCTCGAAAAACATAACCATCCTTCTGACGCAGTCGGGTAAAAAGACAGTCAATGTTTTAACGTGATGCATACAAATATTGGGACTTTCAGTTATTTTTTTCATTACCAAGTAACAATTATAAAAAAAAAAATGTTTAGATGAGTTAGCTGCATATACATCGTCTTTATGTTATTATTAAGATAAGTACCTAGCTAAAAAATTTATTAAAAAATTGGCATTGAGGTACTCTTGTACGTAGTAAATAATACGATAATAGTTTTGTATCACGCACATTACATACCTAAAGTCGTATAAAAGCTTTGTTACCGAGTTCCATAGGCAACACTAATGGTTACGTTTCAGTGGGAAGATAATCTATTTGTGAGTTCTCGTTATCAATGGGATAATAACGATGCTTCTATCATATGGTAGCGAGAAAGACATAAATAGTTGTTTATCATCCATCATATCGCGTGCGAATCGTAAATTTTATGGTTCCGTATTTATGTAAGCGACAATTTGGCTACCATGTCATTATTCTGTATTACTGACGTTTACGCCGACGTTTATATATCGGAGTTTTATAGAGTCGTAATAAGATAACTAGTAATTTTATAGGTATTATTGGCACCTGCCAGCGTCTTCCTTCACGTTTTTTGTACCTACACTAATTTTCCAGATACCCGTATAATTATGTAATTTCATACCTTATTTCAGCCCTCTTGAAAATAATTCTTGTGTAAAATTGATAATTACTTTAATAATTAATTATTACAGATTCTTGCCCCTGTTTCTACTTCTCGTACCTAAATCCATCGATACAAGTACTTCAACAACTTACGTGGGCTGTTCCAAAAATAATTAGTGAAATGAAAAATTTATTTACAGCTTTTCAAATATCCCCCTCCAATCCCAATGCACTTATGCATCGGGTGAACCAGCTTTCAAGCTGGTGCTAAATCTGGGCTGTACGGAGGATGGGGTAACATTTGTACCCCGACGTTGTCAAATACTTCATGGTATCCATCGCGAAGCAAGCTCCCTAGCTTTAAGGTTTTCATGCAGGATGGTGGAAACTGCCTGTGATCCAATGTTTAGTTCAACCTGAATCTCTAGATATGTAATATGTCTATTAAATAATCTAATTTCTCGCAATAGCCACTCTACCCTGATAACGTTTTCATGAGGTACTGCAGTTGTTGGTCGGCCGGGACTGCGGTCATCGTTTAAGATCTCTCGACCACGTTTAAATTCACGAAATCAATAAGTAATTGTTGCTAACGCAGGAGCAGACTCCCCAAAACTAGCTTGTAAATTTTCTTGAGATTCCTCGTTTATAATCATAGAAAATCATAGCACGAAAAGCTTCCCACAAAACGTCCATTGTTGTAAACAAAGAAGAGTGACAGATAATCTTTAAACATAAATAAAATAAAAATCGGCCAAGTTCGAGTCGAACTCGCACATAAAGGATTTCGCCTCTCACCCAAGGTTGCCTGGAAGAGACTGCTACGTAGGTATAAGGCCGCCTATTGTGTGTTCCTCTTTTTTGACATTTTCTCTCTATGTGTTTGTTTTTGTATCGTGTGCAATAAAGTTTCTATTATTATTATTGCCAAAATGCCACTATAATTTTTCGTCTGCAAAAATAAGTTTGTTTTTCATAGTGTTTGTATGATGACAAAGTTATATTTGCGGTTTTGGAAAATGTGCTATAGCTCTGAAACTACTAAATAAATTTAGTTCAAACCAATTTTCGTTAAAAGTTTTAATAAAGATCTACATCATATATTCCTTTTTGATTTTTCACTTTCTTATTTTAAAAGTTAGAGGGGAGGGGACACACATTTTTCCACTTTGGAAGTGTATATCTTTCAAACGGCTGATTTGAGAAAAAACTGTAAAAGAAACTTCAATGTAATTTTTAAAGACCTATCTATAGATACGCCTCAAGTATAGGTTTGATGAAAAAAAAAATTTTTTTCTAATCCCTTTCGGGAAAATGCTATGTTTCTAAAACTGACAACCATATTTCGTTCAAACCAATATTCTTTGAAAGTTTTTATTAAGATCTTATTAAGATAGCATATATTTTTTTTGAATTTTTCACTCTCTTATTTCAAAAGTTACAGGGGGGGGACACATTTTACCACTTTGGAAGTGTACATCTTTCAAACGGTTGACTTTGAGAAAAAATCGATTTAGAAACCTCAATGCATTTTTAAAGACCTATCTATTGATACCCACACGTATAAGTTTGATGAAAAAAAATATCAGTGTAAGTTCCATGTATGGGGAGCCCCCCCTTAATTCATATATTTTTTATTTTTGTGCAAAAACCAAGCGGTTTACAAAATATATCTACCTACCAAGTTTCAACTGTGTAATCCTCATAGTTTTGGAATAAAAAGGGTGTGACATACATCGGTTTGGCCGAATCTATAAGGGTTTCGTTTTTTGCCTTTAGGCTACGAAACCCTAAAAACTACATATAGGTGGCCACTGGCCAGTGATTTTCACAAAGGAGGTTTGTGTTGAAATTAGCCGTAAAATCAAAATAGTTTCATCAAAGAAGAGGTTGTATTTATTATGTGGCTTTCAATTTCGTAACAACCTAGGTATCATGATCATCGTCAACTTACAAAGTTATCAGGTTTAGTAATAAAATAATAGATAGCTGGGTGAAAAATCTTAACCAATTGCCACTTTACAGTTTCACATAGATAACTCGCAAGATCATCCACAAAGAACGAATATTAAAGTTTGTTTGCAAAGTATCGCAAAGGAAAGACTATTTTATGTCAAACTGAAGCCAACCATAGTTGAGAAAAATACGCCTCAGATTTTCTTCAAGTAGTAAAACGTTCTTTTCGCATAAACTTAGTTTGCAAACATGGAATCGTAACTTTTGGGAATAGGAGAGAAAAAAAGGGGTTAACCATTGTGTTGCCGTAAGGAAATCGTAAAATGTTAAGAGTGATTCGGCCGTGTTTACATAATACAGTAAGTATTGAATAGAAAAGGATTGTTGAATCTTGCAATAAAACAAAAGATAGCGTAAGAAAAGCATATTTTGTACTAAAGAAAACACTTATAATACTTATAAACAATTATATATAATAGGTAACATGTAAATTATGAATAAAACAAGGTTATTAGGCAGTATGTGGAAACTTAATCGGTTTTTTTTAACCTTAATGATTATCTTTGATTCTAGTGTAATACATATATATAAAAAACACCTCACAATAAAAAACTTAAAATTAAATTAGGAATATACAAATATTTACAGAATAAGACCTTTCCTATCACCTAACCTGAACTGGGTTTGATTCTATAGACGGTTTTTTGACGCTTTGCAGGCTTTTGTTCTTTCGTACAGAAACCTTACTGGGCGTTTATTGTTAATGTTTTATCTAATGCCTAATAACCTATAAGGATTGATAATTTAGCTATTTATAAATTGATTCAAAAAATATGTATAAATAATGTTAAAAGCTCTAAAAGAGACAACAGCTGCCAGTATTTCGATTATCGACAATAAACGAACCGCGTTCTGTAATATTTTACATCAATCTTATTATAATCGTACAAACTTTAATACAAAATCTCTGATAACCTTCATATTGTTCACACAAAATAGGTAAACATGAAAAGAAAACAATCATTATAAAATCAGAAACGCCTATTCATGATATTGAAAATTGAAACGGGTATAAAACGCGTAGAAACGTGATAGGTATTTCACCTACCTAATTTTCCCGACGTTTCAGCCAAGTTACATCGGCCGTGGTCACGGGCTGACTGCGTCGGGAAAATTAGGTAGATGAAATACCTATCACGTTTCTACGCGTTTAATACCCGTTTCAATTTTCAATATGAATAATGCAACGCGAAAGTTTCAAAAGGCTTATTCATAAGCCTAAATAGAATTCCTTTCAACAAGAAAATTCGAACACTATACTACCGACGTCATAACTACACAACTTTTATAAGTTTACGATAATGGATATTTTGTAATAAAATTGGGTTATATTTAAGCATCTCATCATAAAATGGAATGAGCAATATATTTTAAAAATAGATATTCGAACAGAAGTAGTTAATGAATTCCATTCGCTGAAAGTTAAAGTTAAAATTAAAGTAAATTAAAACAGATTTTCTTAACCGTTTTACGACAGATTAACATCTGTGAAAATTTAAGAGTCAATCTTTATTTGAAATTTATTATTTCCAGTAGAAGAGACACATTATATTAATATTTCTTACACTCACACCAATGAACCTAGTATGTAATCTAGTAAGAACCCTGTAAAATAAGCACTGTAAGGCTTGTATTATGGATTAAGGAAACGGATATAAATACATATAATTATGCGTATACTCAGCTGAGCACAGTTTTGAAGCTGCACGTTTTTGTTTTATGTACATTGCTGTTTTGATAATTATAGAATTGTGAGTTCATTTAGTAGGCAATCTGCTATTAGAGGAGGGTCTCTTATAATTTTACATAATAATTTTCAGTACAAAGAGCGCAAAGATATAATATCCCTCTCAATTGAACGAATAATTGAATTGTCTTGTGTGGAACTAGACCAAATAATTGTAATATGTGTTTATAGACCCCCTCAGAGTAATTACCCAGAGTTTGAGTCCACTATGGAGGAAGTTTTAAGAATAACTAGTAAAAGTAATAAAAAGGTTGTCATATGTGGGGATTTTAATATTGACATTTTAGACTCAAAGTTGTCGAAGCTAGCAAGTAGATTTTTAAATTTATTTAAATCGTTTAATCTATCACATACCTTTAATGAGCCTACCCGAATAACACCCACATCTGCCACCTGTTTAGACAACATTTTTTCAAACTGTGTAGTCACTGAGAAATCTATAATAAATGTTATTAAATCGGACCATAGTGGACAACAAGCCTCTATAGAGCACCATCATGTCTGTCCTAAGCGGAAAATTGTGTGCAGGCCAATAACTAAAAAGGGCATAGATGAATTTAGAAACAATGTAATTAATAAAATTGAGTCTTTACCAGTTCCTAAAATGGAATCTAATTATCTTTATAATGATTTATTTCATGTGGTTGAAGACGAATTTAGTAAAACATTTAAGCAAAAAGTGATCAATTGTAATTCGGATAAAGTAAAGTTTAGTGATTGGGCCACGCCGGGAATTTACACAAGCAGAAGGAAACTATATGACCTCTATGCGTCAAAGCATACTTCCTGTGACCCAAATTTTATTGGATATGTCAGGAAGTATTCTCAAATGTTTAAAAATGTATGTGTAGCTGCTAAGGCGATGTTCTTTTCAAATAAAATCAAATTAGCGGATAATAAAATAAAGGCTACTTGGAATATTATTAACCAATCAACTGGGAAAACTAAAAATAATGTAAAATCCTTCTGTCTTAAAGTTGGTGATAAATTAATTGAATCTGACGTTGAGGTTGCCCGTGTTTTTGAAGATTTCTTCTCTCGGGTACCCTTAGAAACTACCAGTAAGTTGAATTCCTGTCCAAACGTTGCTGCTGCCCTCTTAGAGTCTTGTGTTGATAAGTGTAATAAAGTATTCAATTTTAAACATATTAATAGTGAAGACATTTTAAAAGCTTTCAAGTCTATAAATATTAAAAAGACTGAAGATTTATGGGGCATGTCAACCAACATTATTAAATCAATTATTGATACAATAGCTCCATATTTAGCTTTCATTTTTAATCAATGCATAGATGAAGGTACTTTTCCCGATTTAATGAAATGTAGTAAGCTTATTCCTCTTTTTAAATCGGGTGACAAAAGTGACCCTACAAATTTTAGACCGATTTCAGTACTACCGGCACTTAGTAAAATTTTTGAAAAAGTTATATACTCTCAATTATTAGACTATTTAACAATAAATCGAATCCTTCATAACAATCAGTTCGGCTTTTCTAAAGGTAAAAATACTACTGATGCTGGCATTGCACTCCTCAAACATATTTTTGAGGCTTGGGAGGGCAAGCAAGACGTAATTGGTATATTCTGTGACCTGTCTAAAGCCTTCGATTGCGTTGATCACGTTACACTTTTAAAGAAACTTGAACATTATGGTGTCTCTAAGAAATCTGTTAGCCTTTTGCAGTCATACTTGCACAATAGAAATCAAAAAGTAATTGTCAATAATACTGCTTCTACTGGAGCCCCCATTATTATGGGCGTGCCACAAGGTTCAATATTGGGCCCTTTGCTGTTTTTAATTTATATTAACGATCTCCCTCATTACACGAGTGATTTATGTGAGACAGTACTATTTGCAGATGATACATCTTTAATTTTTAAAATTGATAGAGGAAACAATTGTTCTGACGAAGTAAATAGTGCTCTCTCTCAAGTCGCACACTGGTTCAACAGTAATAATATGTCTCTTAACCCTTCTAAAACCAAGTTTGTTAGATTCTCATTACCTAACGTAGTGCAGGTCGATATGCATATCAATTTGAATGGGAATGTAGTAGAGTTAGTTGAGAGTACAAAATTTCTTGGCATTACATTGGATTCAAAGCTGCAATGGGATCCACATATTGAAGCCTTATCGAGTAGACTTAGTTCCGCGGCTTTCGCAATAAAGAAAATAAGGCTCTTAACTGATATTGAAACGGCAAGACTAGTTTACTTTAGCTATTTTCATAGTGTAATGTCCTATGGCCTGTTGTTGTGGGGCTCAGCAGCTAATATAGAAAATGTTTTTATACTTCAAAAAAGAGCTGTGCGCGCCATTTACAACCTTCGACGGAGAGATTCTCTTAAGGATTTGTTTAAAGAGATTAATATACTAACTTTGGCGGGACAATACATCTATGATAATATAGTATATGTAAGGAAACATCTTGATTTATTTATTAAGCATAGCGATGTCCATAATTTTAATACTAGAAATAAGAATAAGCTTGCCGTTCCAAAATTTCGACTTGAAAAATGTAGACGCTCGTTTTTGGGGAAAGGTATAGCTTTTTTTAATAAAGTTCCACAACAATTGATAGAGCTGCCTTTGCATAAATTTAAAATATATGTTAAAAAGACACTCTTAAGCAAAGGTTATTACAAGGTAGATGATTATTTAAAAGACCAAAATGCATGGATGTGATACTAACATAAAACATAACTATTATAAATTAGATAAAAGGAAAATATTCTAATAATTAAATATTGGAAAATTTTCCTCTTATATTAAATATATTTCAAAATTGTAAATTTGTGCTTGGCAACAACATGTTCCATTGTAAATGTTGTTGTTTCTGTTAAAGCTGATAAGTTTCTTGCGGCCGTTCTTCTTATCAGTTAAAAGATGTCCTGAATGGCTGGTAGGGAAAAAAATTTTGGACTATTCGAAAGTACTTATCTATAAGTCTATTTGAATAAAAATCTTTGAATTTGAATTTGAATTTGAATTTGTTTTTTTGTCGATTGTCGTGCAGTGTCAAAATAAATGTTTTTTCTTTCTTTCTAATTAACTTAAATAAGTATTTATATGTAGAAATATATATAAACGTCCATGACTCAGTTACAAATGCTCGTATTCATCATACAAACATTTGCTCTAACCGGGATTCGAACCCGGAACCTCAGAGTCGGTGACACCTTGAAACCGGTGTACGTACCACTCCACAACGGAGGTCGTCACATTGCTAAATAATCAGGCCCCGTAACTATTGAAAATGAAAATGAAAATATTATTTATTCAATTGAGCTTATTACACGCATTTTTGAATTGTCAGTTTTTTTAAAAACCCGTTTCAGTCTTTTTAGCTGACAAGAAAAATCTCAAATAATTGCGTCAAAACAATAGGCGAATTAAAAATACCTATGTATTTAAACGGTTTCGGTCGGTCGAAAATGGTGATTTGCCATGATCGCCTTTTGTTTGACAATGCACTCGAAGAATTTTCGTTAGTATTTACAAGTAGAAATGGGTCGTCAACAAAAGAACCCATTTTAAAATAATCAAATCTGTAAAATACAAGCGTCCTTCTAGCTTTAGTACTTATCGAACTGTTTCTTAAAGTTTTAGAATAGAATAGAATAGAAAATTTATTTTGTTGCAACACACATAGATACATCTGGTATTTTAGACATCATATAAATAGGTAACATATTTTTAAAATCACTTCGTCAGACGTAGTGCGTATGCCTCTATGTGCAGCAGCAAAACAGGGTCTAGGCTCGATGTGGTATTTTCGCTCGTGGGATGAGCGAAACATCGATTTTCAGCCCTCACCCTATTGATGGGTGGGCGGGAAATGGTGAAAATGACGCACTTAAAAAAAAAACAAAAAGTATAAAGTCTTAAAAATATATATATTGGAAGGGAAAGGATTGCGCGGAAGACTTATAAACCAGTAGGATTATGAATGACTTACAAGATTAAATAAAATATAAATAGTTTAGTAACAAGTTAATGCAAATAAATAAATAAAAAGTAATAAAAAAATATCTAGCTGTGAAAGGGGTTCGACGTCGCTATGAATGGATATTTTGGAGCTCTAGCAAATCGAAACGTAATTTATTTTTGAACGTAAATACTCCAGTTAGAGCTCTAAGTGGTGGTGGTTTTACCGAACTGTTTCTTGAAAGCAATATCAAAGTCAAAGTCAAATATTTTTATTCAAGTAGCCCTAAAAATAAGTGCTTGCGAAAAGTCCATTTTTCCCCTACCAGCCAACGTAGTGATTATATTCTCTTTGTACCAGCCATTCAGGACATCTTTTAACTGACAAGAAGATTAGCCGCAAGAAACTTGTCAGCTTTAACTGAAGTAACAACTTTTATTACTGCTAACTAAATAGCTATATAAATAATTAAATTAACTTTGTTTCTTTCTTTAATTCATAACTATCCACAAAAACATTATTACTGTTCCGAAATGGAGCAAACGAGATATTACGAAACGCACACACAGTACTCGTATATTCACAAACGAACCTAAAAAAAATGACAGCCGTTTAATAAATGAACGTCACTATATATGGGGCCCAATTTTGCTAATGCTTAATCACAATCGTAATCCAATCGTGTTTCAATGGTAGTGTTGTTTTACACAGTTCTTGTTACAACAGTGTAAATAAACACTATTATTGAACACCATTGAGAGACTATTATGACAAAAATTTCGCAGAATTGACCCCTGTTTATATACTTACATGCTGCCATCAAGAATATAGTAATTCTGCTAGTTTTGCGTGTTTCGGGTGACAAATTATATTTTCATTAGGCCAATAACGTGCGTCACAACTTGATGACCTAATGTGGTGGTTGGGAGAATTTCGTCACGTATTTGTTTAGCCGTGGCCGCTGCGAAGGGAGAATGGGATAGGGGATGATCGATTGTTTTTGTGACGAGACGAACAGTATGTGTATGGCGCAGAGAGGTAGTAGGTTCGATTTTCTCAACACTATTCCTGTTGGCTTCCCTTTTCCCTTTGACTGAATTGTACTACCAAATTTAATGTTTGCACGCTGACGTATCAACAGAATGTGTCAGTCATTAATTTATGTAACAACCCTTGTATCTATATTGTTGCAAATAGATGTATTTATTATTATAGCAATCCCACCCCACCGATCCACCATGTGCGGATCATAATAATGGTGTGTCATTAATTATTGTCACCAATTAGTTAAATATAGTATAAAAATATAGTTTTGGTTGGTGGTAGGACTTGTTGTAAGTCCGCCTGGCTAGCTACCACCATCTTATCTCAGCCTGTCACCATAACAACAATGTTTTCAGCATTGTTGTGTTCCGGCAGTTTGAGATAAGATAGCCAGTTCCTCAGTGGCTGAGGATTCCGGGAGAGGCTCGCTTCCACCTTCAGCCTTATCAATACTTAACATCAGTTATGATGAAGGCTAAGAGTCTCACCATCGTTAATAAAATATATATATACATATATATACCTATATACGTGGATGCTAGGCAGTTGCAAAGAGAGCAAAATGTTTTATTTTTCATGTTTATAATTGTCTGATTTGTGGATTTTTCTTGATCCGGCTGACCTTCGCCATATTTTGACCCCTTGTCACTGCTAGGCATAAGTATATCTATCGCTATGGACCTTGAGTATAACAATATTGAATGGAAGGAGGAACATTTCCATTTCTATTTTAGTGTTAATTTCTATATGTTTGTCTTCTAAATATTCAGTAATGCTATTGTAGCATTTTTTGATAAGTACCTACTTGTTGATGTTTTACAACAATTATAACTTTTTAATTTTGCATTTTACATTGCTATTTTTATGTAGTAAATATTTGTATGCAGTAAATAAAGCAACTTGTCGCATGTCGCCCTGACGGGATCCCGTCTCCAATCCCGAGAAGGATTTGGGTATTGGGTACAAGTTGCTTTTTTCTAGTATATTTTCTTGTTTAATATTTTTCACAACAATTTATAAGTGCAAAACATGTTTATTTGTCTTAGTCTGTAAATTAATATATTTTTTGATAAATTTTATGTTAGCCAGTATACTAAAACGAAAATTAATACAAAATGTCAATAAATTAGTACGCGAAAAAATCGAAGAGGTCAGGTTATTACACTAAGTCCCACAGGAAGGAGGCGGATTACCTTTACTGCATTATGTAATTAATAAAGTCGTCCATTTAGTAAACACAAAGGATTAAAGTAGATAACCTACCTTATTGCTTTAAAGTGCTAGGTAATATATAAGTCAATGGCTAGGTAGTATCCAACTAACGTTCATGCTTCTGCTACTGTTGATTTTATCTAGCGTCAAAAGTCGGATGTTACATTCTAGAACTGTGTTAACACAATACGCTTAGGGAAATGCAAAGCCGCTTTACATTCTATTGAAAGGTATTTAAGTAAATTTTTTATCGTTTGTGTTATTATTGTTTTGTTATTTCAAGATAGTGTTGTCTCATGGCCAAACGATATAATTTCAGACTACTCAAAATACAGTGTTATTGATAACACCCAAAACAATTATAAAAAATGCGCTAGTAGCTGTGTCTGTTGGTTA
This sequence comes from Chrysoteuchia culmella, assembly GCA_910589605.1. Taxonomy (NCBI): domain Eukaryota; kingdom Metazoa; phylum Arthropoda; class Insecta; order Lepidoptera; family Crambidae; genus Chrysoteuchia; species Chrysoteuchia culmella. The sequence goes on from OU342648.1 coordinate 5,170,007, forward strand.
AGTTTTTTATAATAATAACAATATACTTGGAAAACTGGTAAAAAATAGAAATGAGTATCGTGGTCCGACCCGTAAGATGGTTTATGACGACTGGTTGGGAGGCCCGTTGCACTCGTATTTATCCCGAACACAAATGCTTACTAAGCATTATCATCACTACACTACAGCAAGGATATAACAGAATGTATTAATTATGTATTATGGAATGGAACCTTGATAACTTTTAAACAAGTTAATATACTAGAAAAAAGCAACTTGTTTCATGTCGCCCTGACGGGACTCGAACCCGCATCCTTGAGAATCCGGCCATGCACTGACCAATTGTGACCTTTTTCTACGGTGTTGGCCACCGTCGTTTCATCAATGAGAGAAATATCCTCGCATTCGAAAGAAACATCTTTACAGATGTTTGACTATCGATTAAGATGAAACAGCCATCTAATTATAACTTTTTATAGTGAATGGAACCTTGTTAAATTTGGAAGCTATATTAATTTAATCTTTGTACAGGGTATTTTAACTTGAACTTTTGGTTCGTGGGTGTTCTGTGTGAAGTGGGAACTTCCAAGCAGAAGACGAAAGGAAAAGCTAGTACCTATAATAATAAAATGCAATTAAATATTTTCCAGATAAAAGCGTATAGTTTTGTCGTTATCCCTTGATAAGGAAAGCTGAAAAAACGTTATGCAAGAAAATGACAAAGATCCATCGCATTCATGATTATTTTACTTTGATATTGTAAACTCCAGGTAGAGTTCCATAATAAAACATAAAAAAATCAAGTAAAATCACATAAATTATGTAAAGCTGAGCTGTATAATATGTCATCATAAAATATTTTCTTACCTAATTTAATTTTTAAAAGGAAGTAAACAGATTAAGAAAGCCCGCGAGGAGGTCGCAAATTACGTCACTTCCGCTTCCTTTGGATCCGGAGGCTTTCCTCAAGATAATGAGCGCTATTATTCCATGTAAAAATTCGAATACGCGAGACCAAAGTTTCACTAAATGCGCATGTGTAATCTAAAGTAAGACACAAATAAAGTTGATACTTTAAATAAATATATAAATAAATATTTCCATACAATCACACCAATTATCTAGCCCATGTTAAGTATCATGAAGAACTTGTGTTATGGATACTAGATAACGGATAAACATACTTATATACTTTTTTTTTGTAAATACATACATAATATACATATTAAACACCCAGACCAAGACAAATAGACATGTTCATGCACACAAATATATGTCTTGTCCGGGGATCGAACCCGGGACCTCTGGCGCAGAAGGTGGGGTTAGTACCCCTGCGCCAAACAGGTCGTCGTTTGATTATATTTTAACGTCCAATTTTTTTATTATGAATTATTTCAATAGTCATCCATACTAATATGTAAAAGTAATAAGTCTGCGTCTGACCGACTGTCTGTAAGCTTGTCCCATGTAAATTGAGGAACTGTAAATTAGTGCAATTTTGTGTGACAATTAAAGTTAATTGTGCTTTTACAAAAATATATAGGCTAAAGTAGGTTGACGGACTACGCAAAGGTAATATTAATAAATAACCTACAGGTTGCTTTGATATTTATTTACCGATTATTATGTTTTTTTGTTGGCATTTCAATGATACCTTATCTATCGTATATGATAAATTTTAATAGAAAAATATTAGAAAAAAAAGACTAATCAAAATTTGCTCGTACAAAAAATATATGATTAAATAATTACCACACTACCAAGATGAATCGGTCGTGTTATAAAAAGGGCCTAGGGATTCCATGGTATACTTAAAATATCCTGACAAAATTCCCGGTTTCTAATTAAAAAGTCCCGAAGATTTGCTAATGCGACGTAAGTAGTGATTGCGATAAGACATTGTAGTACAAATAAATTTTCCTGATTCTGAACCTAAGTGCTCAGTATTAAAAAAATACCTAATTTTCTTAATTTTCTAAAGGGAAGGGAAAAAATAAAACTTAATTTTTACGATTTGTTTTATCGGAAATCCAATAAAACTCACAATTACCAAATGCGGCCGAATCCTGACATGTCGGGGCAATCATAGCAATGACGACACTGGCTGGACTAGGAGCAAAGTGACACGTCCGTACTCTCGAAAAGCGCCTTGCCCACTGATTTGTTTGAATGAATTCTGAAACCGATTATTTAAGATGTTTTACTGATTTTGAAAAAGGAATTATTAGTTACTTTGAGAATGTTTATTAAATATTGTCTTGATATAATAAGCAAGAGTTGTTTATTCAGTAAATAAATATTAAAACAAAAGATCTCATCTATTTATCGAGAAATTTATAGTCAAACAAGAAAAAAACCGTGATTTTCGTAAGAAAAAAAATTACTTTCAAAATTTGGCGTCTTTAAGCACTTGTAAGAATATTCAATTTTGAATTTAAATTTATTTGTCAATTACTGCTTATAAAGTCATTAAATTAATATTAGAATACATACTCATTAACATTCTTCTTCACCTTTCTCCTTCATTTAACCAAATTCTGTTAAAAAAATGTGATTTGATTATCTGACAAAGACGACTATTCTTAAGTTGGTTATTTCCTGTTTAGCAGATAATAAATTAATAATTATTATGTAAATTTAACATTAAATTCATTATATTATTGAAGCTTATCGATATTGGTTTATCAAAATATTAAAATCGATAATTAATAACAGTAAATTACTAAAAAGATGTTTTGGTCAGACGATTGACAAATAGTCAGGTTTCCGTTTACTTCCTGTTATTTTCCTTAATCATTTTTGTAATACAAATATTGAACATGTATTGTATCTTGTTAAATTAAGTTATAAATAATGTTAATAATATTTATATTATAGTTAGTACAAATAGTTTAATTAAAGTATGTTATTTTCAAAAAATAATTAATTTGACTTGTTGGCGCCACTGTAGCAAATTTATTATTTTCACGGATGAGTTGTTAAAATGGCGGGAGAATCCCCCTCCTCTTTTGGCTCCCTCTGAGCATGGAAGACACATTTTGTGGACAGTCTTGTGTGGTGAGTCGAGCAGAGCGGTCTAAAAGCTAAGTACTTTAATACTGTCTAATTCTACTTAAATATTGTTTTATTTTAATTTAATACTGTTTAAACTTGATTCACTTTTATTTAGAGGTCTAGCTAAGTGTTTCCATACTGTTTTATTCTACCCTAATTATTACTGTTTTATTCTCCCGTAATAGTCACTGTTTAATCTTTTCTAATACTGTGTTATTCTCGATTAATTTTATTTGAGGTTATACTTGATGTTCTCCTTAAGGGTAAAGATTATGTAAATAAATGTGTTATGTGTTTAAAGTTGTGTTTTAAAGAATCATTATAATTGAAAGAATATTTTTAAATTGTCGTTTTTATTTAATAAATTCCAGTAATTGTTGAAAGATTTCTAAGGTTTTATTTCTTTATTCCTCGTATAACAATACTTTATTTTAACTACAATTGAAGCTCTTTAACATTTCCAGTAGAATTTTAATTACATATCCATACATGTTGATACATGTACTTATGTTCATAATTTCGAACATCAGAAGTGGGATCGATACTCACAAACACTTTCGTAATACGTTATTTAAATAATTTCAGGGGGATGTTACTGCATTGCAAGATCTTCACGCCGCGCCGGCCGCTATGCTGTTTCCGGAGCCCGAGGAAAAGACTACATCGCCGACGCCGACGCTTGATCCTGCTACAAGCTACAGTGATGCTGAATGTTGGTGCTGCAAGATAGAAGCTCTCTCAAACGGATTCGGCTGGACCAGCATTACGACGGTTGAAAAGGAAGGTAAGGCCCTTTAAGGGGTCTTCTAGCTTCATTTGTATAGTTCCTACGAATCATTGGACCAGACTAAAGGCCGTTCTTAGATAAACTGACGAACAGTATTAACAAATTTTTTTTTTGTGAATATGAATAAAACTTTTACCAGCTTATAGAGTTGGTTTGTGGTGGAATCACTAATGTAAATGTTCTTACGGCATCTTAATAACAGTGTTAAAAACTATTTCCGTTAAGTCATGTGCAAAAGCTAAAAATATGATCTTTAGAGCAAAGTGGGTAGGATGCTAAATTGCGTTTTCTCCTCTTACCACCAAAGCGCAGTGTTTTATGGGTGTAAGTTCTTGAAACATTTTTTTAACACCTGAATTGATATAAAATAACCACCAAATCACCCCACTAAATAAAAGTACATTTTAGGCTTATCGAATTATAAAATAATTATTTACACACAAACAAGTTTTTATATACGGGTTTAATGATATAATACTCATCATTGATGTGTTATTCATATGACACGATATTATATCCTTGGATGTGAATTTTATTTATTTATTTATTTCGTTAGGAAAACTTACAGCTCTAAAATAAATACAATATTGTAAAATATTATTAGGTGACTAATGAGCCATTTACAGGTTTTCACTTATAGGTAACTAGACATGGTGGAGTATATTGACAAACAACAGAATATCTAATAATTGATTACTTAGGAGCAAAGTGCGAATATGCTTTGATGTGTGTCGTTAATGTATATATCAATTGAAAATCTTTTAACCAGTTTTTATTACTGATATTTTTCAAAATGCTTTCACTTTAAATACCTACATAAAGAAAGCCTGGCCGAGTCATCAGAGTGAAATTGCATAATAAAGAACATAAACAATAATATTGCATTAGTGAAAGTTAACATTACAAGATGGCAAATGATTAAATTTCCATTGTAATTTACTTTTAAATAATTTAGTTTACACAGCTAAATTTCAAGAGTATTTCAATAATAAGTATAGATTAAATTCACTAAGTGTTAACAAGCATTTAGTCCGACTGGTGATATGTATTGGATATACATATCAGTTTTGTTGAAATATATTCCGGATCCGGATATTTTGATATTTACTATAAATATCAGCTATATTTTCGAACCCTGGTTATCTTTTACTAATAATTATACATATTTATTGAAAAATTTCTACAATTAATATTTTATGTTTTCTTTCAATATCATATCATAATAACAAAAGTGTCTCTGCACAATGTAACTAAAAAGAAATTCGCTTATTGATACTGAAGCTTGGTTGGTTATCGCTTTTCATTGCGTTTGTAGATTAGGTTAAGGTAGACTTTATTATTTGACGATTGTTATAAGAGATGTAACGGAAGTTTAGTTCCGAAAGTTCAGACTTCCGATTGATTTTGCACTTTAAATTCCGGTTACGATTTCGAATCCGGTCCGGTCCCAATTTCAATTCCGATACAGGTTCCGTTTCCGGTTTTGATTCCGTCTTACTAAATTATTAAAAAAAAAGTCCAGTATCGATTTCGGTTCTCGTATAACTACTTCCGTAAGATACTTACATTCTTAATTACTTATTAAGTACGATATAGCCAGTACATATTTAAATAGAAGGGTATTGAGGAATGAAAGAGAGAGAATGAGAAACATTTATTGATATAAATACATATTAAATCATTACACATGTACCATTGGTGTTTAAAGAAGCAAACTGAAATTATTACATAATTATAGATATGAAAAACAAAGAAATTGAAATTATTTATTAAGAAAATTTTACAATAATCAAATTTTACTTAAGTACTGCTGGTCGGTCACCGCCCTGATACCCTTCTGAAATTCATGTGCAGCAGGTGATAGGATTGGTATGTCAAGGCCGGAGGCTATTATGATATGAAGTACTGCTGGTCGGTCACTGCCCTGATGCCTTTCTGAAATTCATGTGCAGCAGGTGATAGGACTGGTATGTCAAGGCCAGAGACCATTTATGACGAATTATGACTATGACTATGACTATGATGTGAGAAAAATATGATTATTGTTGTCCTTCGAGAGCGAAGTACAGGTCAGTCTGGCCGTGATAGATTATTGCAGATATTTCAGTTTGTTTATTACACTAACAAGCATCTTATTCTCTAATTTTCAAAACTAAAAACGCCCCAGAAGTTAATTAGTAATTTAATAACATTGTAAAAATTTGTAATTTAATAAAATTTAGAAATATTACGACTGTGGGTAACGTTGTTGGCCGTTAAGCCAGACACAATGTCAGACTGGCCGAGCCATTTACAGAAAATTTTTCTCTATTTATATATATTTTTTTGTCCTTAGAATTAACTAAATATATTATGTACACACGAATAAGGTAGGTAAACGATTGTTTTAAGTAGATTCTGTACAAAATGTCGTTTTAAAGGTAGAAAAAGATTTGGCTTTAACGATTAAGCGTTAGCGAATATCATAAGTTGCAAAGACAGATTTGATAAAGAGACGAATTTAGTAGAAAAGAATTATAACCCCTATAAAACATTGCCACAACTCCACAATAACCGCTTTGCTCTTGAAAGGTATAGGTTATTTAAGAAAAATAGTTATTGATAAACAATAATTACGTGTTTGAGTTGGGGAATGGGAAGAATAAAACACTGCTGCTAAATATGCTATTAAAAATTAATAAAACTAGCTTACTTTTACTTATTAAGTATGTATTTTGTACAATGTGCTTTTTTTCCATGATGTTCAAAAGGTCATTCAGATAGGCCAGCAGTAGTTCAGCAGTGTGTGAATGTGATCATATAATGTCTGTATGATTATAGCAAAATCCATATGTAATTAGATTAGTTAATTTCTTGATTGGTGTCGGCAACATGTCTATTCAATAAATGTAAATTTATAAAAGTACTTGAAATAATATTTATTTTGAACACACAATTTTTAGCTTCCAGATTACGACGAAATAAGCTTTGGTTGATAATGACGTCTTTAAATCTTGTAAATGTTTTGGAGGTATATCAAAGGTTCCTATTTGTATTGGGCGATTGTGTCATAGATAACCGTGTTAGAATAGAAAATAGCTGGTCGATAGTGTGTTTGGTGTAGGCTTGGTCTTCACGGGCAGCGGTGATGGAGCCGTACATGGCGAGGCACACTATTCATAGGGAATCCACTGTCACTGTGAGCTTGGTGTCCTCTTGGTCTTCACCGACAGTGGGTGATGGAGTGGACATGTCGAGGCACACAGTGGAAAATCCACTGTTACCGTTAGCTTGGTGTCCTCTTGGTCTTCACCGACAGTGGGTGATGGAGTGGGCATGGCGAGGCAAACGGTAGAATCTCTCACGTGAATATGACCCAGTTGGACTTTAGTAGTAATAAGCTTTTGATATTAATAAAGTACTTCGAGAACGAAGTACTTGTCAGTATGGCCGTGTAAGAATATTCAATTTTGAATTTAAATTTATTTGTCAATTACTGCTTATAAAGTCATTAAATTAATATTAGAATACATACTCATTAACATTCTTCTTCACCTTTCTCCTTCATTTAACCAAATTCTGTTAAAAAAATGTGATTTGATTATCTGACAAAGACGACTATTCTTAAGTTGGTTATTTCCTGTTTAGCAGATAATAAATTAATAATTATTATGTAAATTTAACATTAAATTCATTATATTATTGAAGCTTATCGATATTGGTTTATCAAAATATTAAAATCGATAATTAATAACAGTAAATTACTAAAAAGATGTTTTGGTCAGACGATTGACAAATAGTCAAGTTTCCGTTTACTTCCTGTTATTTTCCTTAATCATTTTTGTAATACAAATATTGAACATGTATTGTATCTTGTTAAATTAAGTTATAAATAATGTTAATAATATTTATATTATAGTTAGTACAAATAGTTTAATTAAAGTATGTTATTTTCAAAAAATAATAAATTTGACTTGTTGGCGCCACTGTAGCAAATTTATTATTTTCATGGATGAGTTGTTAAAATGGCGGGAGAATCCCCCTCCTCTTTTGGCTCCCTCTGAGCATGGAAGACACATTTTGTGGACAGTCTTGTGTGGTGAGTCGAGCAGAGCGGTCTAAAAGCTAAGTACTTTAATACTGTCTAATTCTACTTAAATATTGTTTTATTTTAATTTAATACTGTTTAAACTTGATTCACTTTTATTTAGAGGTCTAGCTAAGTGTTTCCATACTGTTTTATTCTACCCTAATTATTACTGTTTTATTCTCCCGTAATAGTCACTGTTTTATTCTTTTCTAATACTGTGTTATTCTCGATTAATTTTATTTGAGGTTATACTTGATGTTCTCCTTAAGGGTAAAGATTATGTAAATAAATGTGTTATGTGTTTAAAGTTGTGTTTTAAAGAATCATTATAATTGAAAGAATATTTTTAAATTGTCGTTTTTATTTAATAAATTCCAGTAATTGTTGAAAGATTTCTAAGGTTTTATTTCTTTATTCCTCGTATAACAATACTTTATTTTAACTACAATTGAAGCTCTTTAACATTTCCAGTAGAATTTTAATTACATATCCATACATGTTGATACATGTACTTATGTTCATAATTTCGAACATCAGAAGTGGGATCGATACTCACAAACACTTTCGTAATACGTTATTTAAATAATTTCAGGGGGATGTTACTGCATTGCAAGATCTTCACGCCGCGCCGGCCGCTATGCTGTTTCCGGAGCCCGAGGAAAAGACTACATCGCCGACGCCGACGCTTGATCCTGCTACAAGCTACAGTGATGCTGAATGTTGGTGCTGCAAGATAGAAGCTCTCTCAAACGGATTCGGCTGGACCAGCATTACGACGGTTGAAAAGGAAGGTAAGGCCCTTTAAGGGGTCTTCTAGCTTCATTTGTATAGTTCCTACGAATCATTGGACCAGACTAAAGGCCGTTCTTAGATAAACTGACGAACAGTATTAACAAATTTTTTTTTTGTGAATATGAATAAAACTTTTACCAGCTTATAGAGTTGGTTTGTGGTGGAATCACTAATGTAAATGTTCTTACGGCATCTTAATAACAGTGTTAAAAACTATTTCCGTTAAGTCATGTGCAAAAGCTAAAAATATGATCTTTAGAGCAAAGTGGGTAGGATGCTAAATTGCGTTTTCTCCTCTTACCACCAAAGCGCAGTGTTTTATGGGTGTAAGTTCTTGAAACATTTTTTTAACACCTGAATTGATATAAAATAACCACCAAATCACCCCACTAAATAAAAGTACATTTTAGGCTTATCGAATTATAAAATAATTATTTACACACAAACAAGTTTTTATATACGGGTTTAATGATATAATACTCATCATTGATGTGTTATTCATATGACACGATATTATATCCTTGGATGTGAATTTTATTTATTTATTTATTTCGTTAGGAAAACTTACAGCTCTAAAATAAATACAATATTGTAAAATATTATTAGGTGACTAATGAGCCATTTACAGGTTTTCACTTATAGGTAACTAGACATGGTGGAGTATATTGACAAACAACAGAATATCTAATAATTGATTACTTAGGAGCAAAGTGCGAATATGCTTTGATGTGTGTCGTTAATGTATATATCAATTGAAAATCTTTTAACCAGTTTTTATTACTGATATTTTTCAAAATGCTTTCACTTTAAATACCTACATAAAGAAAGCCTGGCCGAGTCATCAGAGTGAAATTGCATAATAAAGAACATAAACAATAATATTGCATTAGTGAAAGTTAACATTACAAGATGGCAAATGATTAAATTTCCATTGTAATTTACTTTTAAATAATTTAGTTTACACAGCTAAATTTCAAGAGTATTTCAATAATAAGTATAGATTAAATTCACTAAGTGTTAACAAGCATTTAGTCCGACTGGTGATATGTATTGGATATACATATCAGTTTTGTTGAAATATATTCCGGATCCGGATATTTTGATATTTACTATAAATATCAGCTATATTTTCGAACCCTGGTTATCTTTTACTAATAATTATACATATTTATTGAAAAATTTCTACAATTAATATTTTATGTTTTCTTTCAATATCATATCATAATAACAAAAGTGTCTCTGCACAATGTAACTAAAAAGAAATTCGCTTATTGATACTGAAGCTTGGTTGGTTATCGCTTTTCATTGCGTTTGTAGATTAGGTTAAGGTAGACTTTATTATTTGACGATTGTTATAAGAGATGTAACGGAAGTTTAGTTCCGAAAGTTCAGACTTCCGATTGATTTTGCACTTTAAATTCCGGTTACGATTTCGAATCCGGTCCGGTCCCAATTTCAATTCCGATACAGGTTCCGTTTCCGGTTTTGATTCCGTCTTACTAAATTATTAAAAAAAAAGTCCAGTATCGATTTCGGTTCTCGTATAACTACTTCCGTAAGATACTTACATTCTTAATTACTTATTAAGTACGATATAGCCAGTACATATTTAAATAGAAGGGTATTGAGGAATGAAAGAGAGAGAATGAGAAACATTTATTGATATAAATACATATTAAATCATTACACATGTACCATTGGTGTTTAAAGAAGCAAACTGAAATTATTACATAATTATAGATATGAAAAACAAAGAAATTGAAATTATTTATTAAGAAAATTTTACAATAATCAAATTTTACTTAAGTACTGCTGGTCGGTCACCGCCCTGATACCCTTCTGAAATTCATGTGCAGCAGGTGATAGGATTGGTATGTCAAGGCCGGAGGCTATTATGATATGAAGTACTGCTGGTCGGTCACTGCCCTGATGCCTTTCTGAAATTCATGTGCAGCAGGTGATAGGACTGGTATGTCAAGGCCAGAGACCATTTATGACGAATTATGACTATGACTATGACTATGATGTGAGAAAAATATGATTATTGTTGTCCTTCGAGAGCGAAGTACAGGTCAGTCTGGCCGTGATAGATTATTGCAGATATTTCAGTTTGTTTATTACACTAACAAGCATCTTATTCTCTAATTTTCAAAACTAAAAACGCCCCAGAAGTTAATTAGTAATTTAATAACATTGTAAAAATTTGTAATTTAATAAAATTTAGAAATATTACGACTGTGGGTAACGTTGTTGGCCGTTAAGCCAGACACAATGTCAGACTGGCCGAGCCATTTACAGAAAATTTTTCTCTATTTATATATATTTTTTTGTCCTTAGAATTAACTAAATATATTATGTACACACGAATAAGGTAGGTAAACGATTGTTTTAAGTAGATTCTGTACAAAATGTCGTTTTAAAGGTAGAAAAAGATTTGGCTTTAACGATTAAGCGTTAGCGAATATCATAAGTTGCAAAGACAGATTTGATAAAGAGACGAATTTAGTAGAAAAGAATTATAACCCCTATAAAACATTGCCACAACTCCACAATAACCGCTTTGCTCTTGAAAGGTATAGGTTATTTAAGAAAAATAGTTATTGATAAACAATAATTACGTGTTTGAGTTGGGGAATGGGAAGAATAAAACACTGCTGCTAAATATGCTATTAAAAATTAATAAAACTAGCTTACTTTTACTTATTAAGTATGTATTTTGTACAATGTGCTTTTTTTCCATGATGTTCAAAAGGTCATTCAGATAGGCCAGCAGTAGTTCAGCAGTGTGTGAATGTGATCATATAATGTCTGTATGATTATAGCAAAATCCATATGTAATTAGATTAGTTAATTTCTTGATTGGTGTCGGCAACATGTCTATTCAATAAATGTAAATTTATAAAAGTACTTGAAATAATATTTATTTTGAACACACAATTTTTAGCTTCCAGATTACGACGAAATAAGCTTTGGTTGATAATGACGTCTTTAAATCTTGTAAATGTTTTGGAGGTATATCAAAGGTTCCTATTTGTATTGGGCGATTGTGTCATAGATAACCGTGTTAGAATAGAAAATAGCTGGTCGATAGTGTGTTTGGTGTAGGCTTGGTCTTCACGGGCAGCGGTGATGGAGCCGTACATGGCGAGGCACACTATTCATAGGGAATCCACTGTCACTGTGAGCTTGGTGTCCTCTTGGTCTTCACCGACAGTGGGTGATGGAGTGGACATGTCGAGGCACACAGTGGAAAATCCACTGTTACCGTTAGCTTGGTGTCCTCTTGGTCTTCACCGACAGTGGGTGATGGAGTGGGCATGGCGAGGCAAACGGTAGAATCTCTCACGTGAATATGACCCAGTTGGACTTTAGTAGTAATAAGCTTTTGATATTAATAAAGTACTTCGAGAACGAAGTACTTGTCAGTATGGCCGTGTAAGAATATTCAATTTTGAATTTAAATTTATTTGTCAATTACTGCTTATAAAGTCATTAAATTAATATTAGAATACATACTCATTAACATTCTTCTTCACCTTTCTCCTTCATTTAACCAAATTCTGTTAAAAAAATGTGATTTGATTATCTGACAAAGACGACTATTCTTAAGTTGGTTATTTCCTGTTTAGCAGATAATAAATTAATAATTATTATGTAAATTTAACATTAAATTCATTATATTATTGAAGCTTATCGATATTGGTTTATCAAAATATTAAAATCGATAATTAATAACAGTAAATTACTAAAAAGATGTTTTGGTCAGACGATTGACAAATAGTCAAGTTTCCGTTTACTTCCTGTTATTTTCCTTAATCATTTTTGTAATACAAATATTGAACATGTATTGTATCTTGTTAAATTAAGTTATAAATAATGTTAATAATATTTATATTATAGTTAGTACAAATAGTTTAATTAAAGTATGTTATTTTCAAAAAATAATAAATTTGACTTGTTGGCGCCACTGTAGCAAATTTATTATTTTCATGGATGAGTTGTTAAAATGGCGGGAGAATCCCCCTCCTCTTTTGGCTCCCTCTGAGCATGGAAGACACATTTTGTGGACAGTCTTGTGTGGTGAGTCGAGCAGAGCGGTCTAAAAGCTAAGTACTTTAATACTGTCTAATTCTACTTAAATATTGTTTTATTTTAATTTAATACTGTTTAAACTTGATTCACTTTTATTTAGAGGTCTAGCTAAGTGTTTCCATACTGTTTTATTCTACCCTAATTATTACTGTTTTATTCTCCCGTAATAGTCACTGTTTTATTCTTTTCTAATACTGTGTTATTCTCGATTAATTTTATTTGAGGTTATACTTGATGTTCTCCTTAAGGGTAAAGATTATGTAAATAAATGTGTTATGTGTTTAAAGTTGTGTTTTAAAGAATCATTATAATTGAAAGAATATTTTTAAATTGTCGTTTTTATTTAATAAATTCCAGTAATTGTTGAAAGATTTCTAAGGTTTTATTTCTTTATTCCTCGTATAACAATACTTTAAACATTTCCAGTAGAATTTTAATTACATATCCATACATGTTGATACATGTACTCATGTTTATAATTTCTAACACACTCATTCACTATATGATCAATCACAAAACAAGCTTTTATAAATAACTTTGTAGCAAAATATCAGTGTTTGCCAACTTGAAACGTTACTCTGACGCGTATTTTTTTAAAATGTCATGTAAAGTTTTACTCATAATATTTCCAAAAATACTATTAAAATTGAAATTCTACGTCCTACATACACTTCATTAGGATACTGTGCTTATAAATCAGTATTTTTTCATACAAAAAGCATTGATCATAGTAACAATAACATCATCCAAAAAATCGCTTAATCGTCGATTTTAGAAAATAACTAATCTTTATTAACTTTTTCTTAAAGTTTCTGAAATATGAATTAAATCATGAGGCTATTTTGAATTTTAGCATATGTGCCATTTCTTTTTTTCTCGACAAGGACGACTTATGCAAACTAATTACGACTAGATCGGCGTTAAGTGTTTGCCTTGGTCATTTTTAAGAGATTAGAAAATGAAGAAAAAAAAGAATCAAAATGTCAATTCTTTGAAAAACCTAGGTTGATTTTCCAAAATATTAATGTTTAAATATTAACACAAGTGATTTATGTACCTCCCAGAACTAACTAAATTATTATACGTATTGTACAGTCAACAGCAGATACGGATTAAACTTTGACCTTTTGCCCTTACATCGCTCGCAATAGCGGCGGTTTTCTAGTGCAAATGAAAAGCCGTACGTGTTGTTGACCGTACATGCTAAAAAAACCGGGCAAGTGCGTGTTAGCCCAAGCACAATATAGGCCTGTCACAATATGATTTACTACCATTTTAGACGACTTAATCTACATAGTAATTTTCAATAGAATTTGGTACGCCATTTCGCTATTTAGTTCTCAAAGCACGTTTTATACGCTCAGCCTACACAACTTTGGTACAATAAGTACCTACTCATTGTATTTTTTTGTTGAGATAAATCGTTATAATATTTTCTAGACTTGTAATAAACACTTCGTAAGTATACGTGCCTAAAGATTTACGCTAGGTAAGAGCACTTTTCAAAATTGCAAGATAATAAACTTTTGTAGGTAACCGATTTTTATGGCCAACTTTATAGTGCCTCGTAACTTTATCTGCACATTTTCAGTTTACTTACACATAAAAAGGAATAACAATCATCAATAATAAAAATTTAAGTTTTTATAAATCTAATTACTTACTTATCTGCACTAATTCCACTTGTTATTCAAATCATATTTTAACAGTGATAATAATAAAATAGATAAAAGATCCCTGAGAAATTTTATTGTGTCCAGCTAAATTACACTGCCTTTTATTCTAATATGCAAAGCTTTAGGCGGATTTTTTAAGCCCCATATCATTAATTTAAATAATACTTATTTAAATTGTACATCTATGCTTTGTTAACTTAAAATTGTGTTTAACTACCTATTTTATTTATGTATCAATTCAATTGTGAACATGCTGACTTACAGTTATCCCAAAACGCCAGTCGTCGTCGTCGTCGTCTCAGCCACATGACACCCACTGCTGGGTATAGGCCACCCCCAAGGATCTCCACGACGATCGGTCCTGTGCTGCCCGCATCCAGCGCCTTCCCGCGACCTTCACCAGATCGTCGGTCCACCTTGTGGGGGCTTACCCACGGAGCGTCGTCCAGTACGCAGTGCCATTCCAGAACCTTTCCGCCCCAACGGCCATCGGTTCTTCTCGCTATGTGTCCCGCCCACTGCCACTTCAGCTGAGCAATCCTTCGAGCGATGTCAGTAACTTTAGTTCTCCTGCGGATCTCCTCATTTCTGATTCGATCACGCAGGGAAACGCCGAGCATAGCTCTCTCCATTGCACGCTGAGTTACCTTGAGCCTCCTTATCAGACCCATAGTTAGCGACCACGTTTCACTGCCGTAACTCATCACTGGCAACACACACTGATCGTAGACTTTCGTCTTGAGACACTGAGGTAAGTTGGACGCGAAGATTTTACGGAGCTTCCCGGAGCTTACACAATAATTAAGATGTCAATATTAAACAAAACACACATACATAATACTAAAATTACAAATGTCAATAATATTACGATGTCATTAAATAAGTACTAAGTAGTCAAAAGAAATTGTAAAGATGTCAAATGGTAAACAAAACAAAACAGTAACAGGTAACTTAAATAAACAGACAATCATTCACTAAATTACAATTGTAATATTATGAATCCTTCTTTTTGAGTATAGTTATTATTAAAGTTATATATTGCGCGATAATTGTTTAAGAAGCTGAACACATAGAAAATAAACAAAAATTTCACTAAAATGTCAGTTTACAATCAAAGCGTCTATTGATCGCTTATAAACACCCACACTTCGATTTTTTTCTTGAAACGAACGCTTTCTGACATTTGTGTGTTCGTTAGGTCGTCGTGTTGTTTGTAATTTCTCATCACAGGCTCTTTGTCTTCAGTAACGCAATTAAATGGGTGTTCACAAAGAACGTTTCATTAACGTGCTAAAAATTTAATTATTCGTTATAAACCTTGTCCGCACAGCGGCGCAAACTGGTTCTGCACAAATGCCGTGGCACGCGGAACCATAAAATGTGGGATCAGTATATAGCGTATTAGCAGCCGCTCATTGTTTCACCCGCGTGGTTCCCGTTCCCGTGGGAGTATCGGGATAAAAAGTATTTATGTTCATAACCAGGCTATCTACTGTCTGTATACCAAATTTCATCCAAATCCGTTCAGTAGTTTCGGAGCCTATTCAATGCAAACAAACAAACAATCAAATCTTTCCTGTTTATAATATTAGTAATAATACGAATATTGCTGCCTTGTAATTATAGACTAATGTAAACAGTATTCATCAATAGTGTTAAAAAATTCTAAAAACAATCTCTCTACTCTACTCACTGATTTTCATCGTGTTCGGCCGCAAGTCTCGGTAGCTCAGTGGTTAGAGCATTAGACCGGATTTCCAAAGGTCGTGGGTTCGAGTCCCATCTGAGAATTCACTTATGGCCCAGTTGACTTTTCCAATATTTTTCTATTTAAAATTTATCAGTATAAAAATAGCATTGAAACAAAAAAAAATAAAAAATCATAAGTCATGAACCTATATCACGCGATATGATGTAAACGGGACAGTGACATGTTATCAAGCTACGAGTGACGATAAAAGTCGCTTAAGCTAAGGCTATACAGATGCATCTAGGAAGAGTTCAAACGAATAAAGTAATGGGCATTTCATGATTTTGGAAGCAGTGTTGCCAGATGACAGTATCGCGTTCTCCCCAAATGTTCCCCGGAATCCCCCCAAAATAAACGTTTTAAAGAAAAAACCCACAAAGACAAAAAGAGATGAAACTACAATTATATAGCAAAATAGGGTCTGGCAAATGAAAGCTGATACTGAGTATTTCTCTGAATTTTTATTATGGCAACAATTTCACATTTTAAAAATCAATGTCACGTGGTGTCAGTGATTTTTTTACTTGCATATTTATTGCCATCATCAGTCTTTTGATTTATTTCTTACCTATTTTTCGTGTCAATTTTCATAAGTCAGGCTTTATTATATATTTTTTTGTTTTTTTTTTTTACTTTTAAGTCAATGTGAAGTCTACTTATAGTTTATTTACAACAAATGAGATACAATTTTGTCCCTCCAAAAATCCCCCCAATTGTTTTAATTCTTGTGGGGCACAATAATTAAAACCCCCCAAATTTGGGGGGATTCCCCCCAATATAGCATCAGTCTGGAAAGGGCCCCATATACGGAACGATCCGTCTTAACGACCGAACGTAGCGACCAATTGTAACGACCGATCGTTCGCAGTTTGCCGCTAACCATTTATCATCCATCCATTTTGTATGTTTTTCACATCTTCTGCGAAGTAAACCGTTTACGATCCTCAAATACACTGACGATCGGCCGCCACGATAGTACAAATTTCAAATCGTCTGACAAGCAAATCGTTGACGATCTTTAGATACACTATAAGTAATTGGTCGTTACGATCGGTCTGTTGCGACAGAGAGTAACGACCGATCATACCGTATATGGAGCTCTTTAAAGTTGCTTAAAGCCGCATTAGCAGGCAGGTTGCGGTAGGTGGAAGTTTGATGCATTAATACGGAGCTTCATCTATTTTATTCATGACTATATGACGAAAAGAGGCTAACATTAGGTGTGATGAAAAACTGTGATGTTACATAGCGGGTGTTTACGGACCAAAGCGGCAAACAAAGAACTCATCTCGCTTATAAAGCTCTCTAGGTTTTCATTTACGTCACCTTCCTTTGTTTAACATTCACAGGCACGTTGTAGGTACTGTGAAAGTTTTTGGCACGACCTTTTTATATGATTTTTGAGTTTTTTGCATTTTCAATACTATCTTTATATACGTACATCTTATGTTTGGCGCGCACTGTTCATTGAAATAAAACGAGATGACGGGATGACACCCGTGACCACGGCAGCTGAAAAGGTGCCGAAACGTCGGAAACTAAAAGACCTAAAAATACCGACAATTACAACTTAGTTCGTGAAATATAGCGCGTTTGATATCCGTAAAAGTTGTTATACTATCTTTATACTTTATGAAAAATCTTATTCTTTTTTCTTTAAACCCTACTACCTGCTAATATAGATGCTAATGTAACTTTATCTGCCGATCAGGTGGTACAATGGTTTTTTTTCATGAAAATTCTTTACAAAGTTTTTGTGAGGTAATTTTTAACATCAAAAGAATCGTTTCAACATATGTTCAACATTCATCGTGCCCTCGTGCCTATGCATTAAGACCTATTTTTCAACATCAGGAAGCCTACTGTCATCTTTTAGATTTCTGAGCGTTTTGTTTTCAATACTCTTTAAATTCGTACCACGACCCTCCACAAAGTAAAATTTTGTTATTCTATATTTATGGAGATGAAATACCTATAAAAATATGTGTTTATGTAAAACTCAATGATAATTAGTAATAGCCAACTTATCTAGGCAGCTACTGAACATTCGCAAGAAAAATATCTATATTGAAATATTTGTATTAAATTTATACGTTTCTAAAGACAACTACCTCCTAAACTTCTATACTTATTCATTGTTCCTGCCAACGAACAAATTTAAGTTGTCAAATTTTGACAAACTTCACACGGATGGCGGTAAGCCCCCAGTTGCGCTAGCATCACCTCATCACAGCTCATAACTAAGTAATGATTTCAGAAGTTTGTATTTTACTTAATTATAACGTTTATGATCCTTATGCTGCAAAAGCGATCTTTTGATAGGCGTCAGTAGTAAGTTTATAGTCGGATACCTTCTATCTCGTTTTAATGCCAAGCACATATTTGATGAAAATTTTCACGACGAGATCAAAGGTACTATGTATGAATTTTAGACATTTCATCTAAGCAAGTTGTACGTAGTTTGAAGTATAATAGTTAAACATTGACAGGCTTAAAGTTACTTCATTAATTCAAGTTATCTTGTTGTCCAAGTAGTTATAAAAGAAAATTTTTTTTCATAGAAATATACAATTTCATAATTTATTACAGACATATTACCATAAATCATCTCTATAAATAAATAAGGCCCGTGTTATCTATTCTAATGTTCCCTCCAGCGCCAACCTACAGCCTTCACTAATAGCTTCAAAAATCACAAAAAAATGTAGATGGCCGAAATTATATAATTATTTTTTTAAAATTGACCTTATCGAGGTCAAAGGTCAGAAAAACTTTTTTCTCAAGTGATCCCAGTGAGTACACGTGCGTAGCACGCGCTTAAGTCTAGTATTTCATATAATGTTATTCTAACTTCTAAATCGTCTTTAGTACTTTTTTATAACTCTTTCCTCGCTTCTTGTAGTATTGTGTGTGTATCTTATCTCCTGTGTGTATGTGGCTAATAAATGTTTTTTCTTTCCTTCTTTTAAATCGCTTTCGAGTTGACAGAACATGAAAAGTGTCGGTCGAGAGTGAAATGTATAAACATCACTCTCATAGCCACACCTCAGCCACACTACATTCGACATTGCCTATCTTTGCAACAGCAACGCGACAATTGCTTACGTGACGCATCAACAGTGCGGCCTCTACCGAATAAACGATGAACTACAATGTACATTCATTTAGTTCCTGTTATTGCTACCAAATTGTTTTTGGCGCTAGCATCATAGCAACACGCGGCGTCTCACTCTCGCGCCTAGGAGCGCGAGAGAGTGAGACGCCCCTATACGAACCATCAACAATCAAACACGTAATCCCATTTTTATTTTGACGTTCCGCAGCGATCGCGTAATATCTGCGCGATAATTGTTAATTTTGTAATAGCCCCGCGGAAACAATAGAGATCGGTTTCTAGCCTATCGCCTACACCTATTGGTTTTCGAATATAACCTGCCCATTGTTAGCGTTTTTGACTCCCATTCCTGCATATGAGGTACTGCGACTATTAACTAGACAAAAAAAAACTGCAATTTAAAGATAAATTATTATCCATCATTTTTGTACATATCGGAGCCGACACCGATATGTCGGCGGCGACATCGGGGTATCGGACGATATTGTTTGCCGTAATTTTTGTTTTTTCTATGTTATCAGAGGAAGTGAAGGAATAAGTTATCATCCTGGATTCCAATTACTTCCACCACCACGTAGAACACATATATTTAATTTAATTGATTAAACAACGCCATTCTTTTAAAAACACGTACAAAATCGCGTGTCGAAACACTGAGATGACAGATTTTATCGACCGATAATGTGATGACACACCGGTATCGGATATCGGCACCGATGCCGATATCGGAAAACGCTCTTAGTTTAAGCTTCAATTCTTTGTATTAACGTTATGTGTTTAATACCAAAAATTTAATTGAACCGTTATTACTTGGAAGTAAAAGAAGCGTGAATTCGTCAAAGTCTGAAAATGTCTAATTGCGGTTTCAACAACAGTTTAGAAATAATTTAACAAGTTATATTCAACGGGTTTTAATGAAAGGACTAATTTGTTCCTTCGATTGCAAGTCGGACCGTTTTAGTTTAACTGAATGTGCCTCGTCATTTTGACTTTAGAAAGCAATTTAAAGTTTTTCTGTGTTTAATGGACGAGAAGTCAAAGACGAGACTGTTAATTTACCTATCGTAAGTTGTTAAGTAAGCTTATTTATATTAATCATGCTTTGTAGTCATCAAATAAATTTCTATATTAAACTAGCTTTGAATCTTTCAGATTTTTCAGGGCTAAGCCACTGAACCAAATGTAATGATATTTTTCACAAAGATAAATTAGTCATTGGAGAAGAAGATAGAAAAATTTAGGGACGCAATAAATATAACAAATTCTACGCGAGCAAAGTCACGGGCATACGAAACGTCATCAGTCATTTTTAATGTCCCCACTGCTGGGGGACTGGCCTTTCTTTTGGATGGATAAGGAGAATGGGCCATCATGACCCACCACGCAGGCCCAATGTGGATTGGTGGGTTTAACAACTGTAAAATGCAGCCGGGACCAAAGCTTTAACGTGCCTTACGCAGCACGGAGGAGCTCGAGATAGTAAATTTTTGGTCACCCATCCCGTGACCGACCATTGCGAAAGTTGAAACCTCAACAACCACTGCGCTACGGGCACCTCAACGGAACGCTAGTCTATTATACCAGGAAAGGTGACTGATTGTTCTATCCTCAGCTGCAACAGTTTTATAACAAAATTAAATTATTTTAATACATTCTGTTCTATATTTTAGAGTTATTTAGAAATAATCCCAATATTTTATTCACTTGTAACAAAAACCATTATACAATTAAGTTTCTATCTCATAGTCAACTAATAGATACTTACAACTATCTTTTTTTTATGAAGTACGGGGAGACTCTTAGCCTTCATCATACCTGATGTTAAGTATTGATAAGCTGAAAATGCAAGCGAGCCTCTCCCGGAATCCCCAATCACTGAGGAACTGGCTATCTTATCTTTAACTGCCGGAACACAACAATGCTGAAAACATTGTTGTTATGGCGTCAGACTTAGATAAGATGGTGGTAGCTAGCCAGGCGGACTTACAACAAGACCTACCACCAACCAAACCGAATACAATATGTACCCCCGCTGGAAATCGAACCCGGGACCCCTGGATCTGATACCGGTGGTTGTACTAGACTAGACCACGGAGGCGGTTAAAATCTAAAATCTTATAAAAAAAAACAATATTTAATAACGGAAAAGGGAGCATGAACATAATTACTTACTTCATAACTTGAATTGAAACTCAACAAGTTGTGAAACAAGCCCTTTATATTGATAATTTGCTTAACCTCCATAATCTTTTAAGCCGTAATACGACAATTTCATATTTGATAAGAGACATCCTCCCTTGCCAGCCCCAGGCATCAAAAGTTCCCAAAGTAATGCATACATTTAAGACTGAACAGAGTCGTGTAGATACTTCTACTCAACTTGCTACATGATCCGAAAGATGTAAAGGAAAACGGGCTTATCTTTTGGATAGCATATTTATTGGCGTACATCGGCGTGTGTTTTGTGTGGGAACTGAAGGGAATGAGGGGCTAAAGAGTAACAGAAAGGCAAGGAAAGCGCGACTTATAAGTACATGAACTTTATCATACTTTGTTACTTAATTTTTTCTTTTCAACATCTAATGCTGTATTCTTACAATTATCTACTACCTTTGTTTTTAACCGACTTCAAAAAAACGCGTATCAATTCGTGCGTATGTTTTTTTTTTATGTTTGTTACCTCAGTACTCGGTCATTTATGAACCGATTTGAATAACTTGTCTTAGACATATTAAACATTTATCACATAAAAATAGCATTGTAAAACGCAAAATTAAAAAGTTATAATTATCTTAGACAGTTCAATTTCGTTCATTCAATACCTTTCAAAACGCGTCCCGATCACAATCCCTTCCAAATGTCAAATAGTGACGGCCTGAAGTATGTAAATATCCTTCAAATTACGAATTGAAAGGGATTGCTATATATTTTAAAATTAGACAATTAGCCGCCTGGCTGGCAGCGACTCCAAAAAGTATATTTTGAAGACGGTTTCTGTTGTAATTATGGGGTTTTATTATTTGGTATTTTTTGTTTTAATTTTATATTTTCCTTTTTGAAGTAGGTTTTAATTTTTTTCATTGCAAAATTCCGCATTTATAGTATGTAGTAATTATAAATTAATTTAACGCTAATATGATTTATCATATGGCGCGTTTACATGAGCTTATAGTAGCCATAGCTTGGTATTTGTCACTTACACTAATACCCAAGGTGTTTTTCGTACGTAAGCGATTAGTACCAATAACTTAGTACTAAGCTCGTGTATACGCACCATTACGTATAGTTTCAGGAGTTTGTAGGCGTTGTGCTAGCGCGATTAGCCTATATGATTGTGGTGGTTACGCAATTTTCGTAATGATCGGTCACGAGATGGGTGTTAAGGAATGATAAAGCACGTTAATACGTTAATTATATACGAGAAAAATGTAAAAAAAGATAAATTTAATATCACGGACTCCAAATTTTGTCTCCGTTCCGTGATTTAAAATAAACTGTCGTTAATACAAACCAATCCTCATCAAGGAGGGCTGCTCAGCCGTGGTGAAATCAATATGAATGACGATGATGAGGAACAATGCCCGTTTTGGTAACGTTAATTTATTAAGGAAGCTTTGGTATTTTTTAATATTTGAAAAACACACATACATTCTAAGCTCTGCTAGGTCTGTGTAGGTAATATAATTTTACTAAATGGTTAATGCAACCGCCCGTTATAAAGTCAGTATTATCAGCCCCGGATTATTCTATTTCAAGATAGTTATGAAACAAGTTTTCAGGGTTTGTAAATTTATTAAATATTTACAATGTTTAAACGTTGTTTTTTATAATTTTATAGTTTTTAATAAAAATCCTTAAAATAAGTTTTTTTAATCGTTCACTAATCCTCGGATACCTACCTGCTGATTGATTTTTGGTTTGCGTGGAAATAGCTTTGGAAAAATTTAGCTTATGCACTATTTATTGCCAGTTTCAATCGAACTTGACAGACACTCTAACGGCTTCATTCTGTCACACAAGATGTCACGAAACGAAAAACCAAAATGAAGAGTTTCTTGTAGCGTTACTTTGGACGGTTTAAATTTCTTTTTTCGGAATATGTATATTATTTTTCTACGTATACCAATACGTCGACAAAGCAATCCTCTCCGCCTTCGCGACACGATCTGTAGACTCAGATTCGACCTCCAAGGACCAAAGGAAGGCGATTAAAAGCTAAAAATTATATTACCTCTATTTCGCTCAAAAAACTACATACCTAGTAAGCCTATCGAAAAATTCAAGCCCCTGACATTGAATTTGAAATTGAAATTTCTTCGTTTAATTTTGCTGTGCAAATTACTATTAGGGCGAAGTCTATTCTTACAGAACCACACTACAACATTATTAGCTATATTTAGAATGTTTTACAAAAATATTATTCAAATAATAAGTCTCAAATAAATAAATACATATGAAATTCCCTTAAATATTCAGTGAATAAAATATTTTGCTTATTTTTGAGTACCGAACAGCATACTTAAACATTTTTCGCATTCATTTATAACTTTATGTTCTTCATTTTAAAGTTATGTTGTAATGTTCTTCATTTTATTTTAACCATGGGCATGTCAACTTTTTATTAATTATAAATTGTATGTATGTAATATCTTTAAAATAATAAAAAAGCTTACCTTCGTATGCGCCGCGATAACGTACTCTTGGACTTCTTACCACCATATACTAAATTGTACCATACACCATATAATATTGACGAATATTAACACTAATTCATAAGTAAAATAAGTACAAATCACTAAACTTACACGTTGTGTGAAACATTAAATTAAAAAAGTTTCGCTAACGTTTATTTGATCTTACATCACACACTTCTCAATTATCAAAACTCCACTCCACACTCAGTTTTCAAACTATCTTACTGCCATTTTTAACATTCACATTTCCGCCATTCGCGCCATTTCTAGTAAATTAAAAAATAAAGTAAGTTTTAAAAAGTTTTATCATCGAAGGAGGTTTGTACGTCGAGTTCCGTTCGCTAGCGGCACTGAACAGCCGTGCTTGTTAGAGCGTGGTCGTTGTCATACTACGGACTCGACTCTCGCAGATGGCGAATCGGACTACAAACTGCGATCCCGCTACGTCGTCGGTCTCTGGAATTTTAATATTGAATAGATGCTTTCATATTATTAACGAAATATTTTAAGCGATTTGTACGAAAAAGAATGAATGTTGCGTGTTAATTATCTCATAAAAATCTCGGCACGTATCATTCTGTATATATGCCATTTTAAAATAGGAATGGTCTTCAATACAAGGTAACAATTTTTAAGATTCATTGATATATCTTTTTGTACTTTTATGTCCAATTTTATTCATGGTCCAGAAGTTTTTTCTAAGTGGATTTTTTTAAGTAAGTACCTATTGGTAACTCTTGATAGTTTACGGTTTATTTGTCAATAGTTATTGACATTATCGCATCGTTAGCCATTGCATGACCTTGATATTTAGGTGAACTGAAAATCAGAACATTCCACATTGACATATTGGACATATACAGCTGATAACAGATACAATATGTTCAATTAAAAAGACTGATACAAAACATTTGTTTGTTAGATTATTGTGAATCAATCCACATCTATAGCCATCGTTAGATTTCATTATGAAAATTAGAATATGCACCTAACATTTCTAAGCGTTTCTTTCCTGATTCCCTTTATTTCTGTACAGAAATCTAGAAAACCGTTGTGGGCCTAGAGTTATTGATATTTCATACTAATAGTGATAGGAGAACCAGTTATAGGAGTTAAAACGCTTACGCACTGCGCCCAAATCCGTGAAAAAATGGATCCGTGAAAACACGGTCCGTCATAGCCATTGAACTATTTGTATGGTAGCTTACGCACTACATCCGTTTTCATCTCCCCGTCATCCGTGAATCTCGATGATGGACCGTATGAACAAACTATTAACACGAACGTGAAAGGACTACACACTTTTAATACACTACGAAATCATCTGAAAATCAAAATAATAGCCTTTGTCACTCATTTTCAAAATCAGTTTAGTACTTCCTTTAGTACTTGGTACTTCCTACAAAAAACTCGAAAACTAACTTTTCCTTTTAATAATGGCTGAAATGGGCAAGTTCCACCTTTTGTAGGTAAATCAGGTGATTTGTGAACATGCCAGTTTCATCCCTTTTAGAAGAAACATAGCAATAGTAGTAGAAATGACGCGTGGAAATACTTTTATACTCTTGCAAAAGTATTTATTACAAAATAAACAATACTTTGTATTTGAATTTAACGCGAGTGCTTTTTTCGGCTGGTTGCCAGGGATTTAAATGAAAATCTTGTTGCATGGAAACAAATAAATTGTATCTTTTATAAATGTGGAGCAATACGCGATTCTCAGTGCAATTTCGAAATTAAAATATAAGTAATTTACGGAAATTTGTGATTGTAAGAAATTTATTGAATGAGTTCCTTTGTAAGCTTTTGCAAATTATGGTGTAACCCATTCCACCAAAAGTGTGCCACACAAATGTGCAGTACTCAAATAGTGCGTCAACTACGTGGCTCTATGTCCACTGACAAAGTTGTGCGTAACTTTTGTAAGCGAACAGTACCTCACCTTTTTTTATATATAGTGAGGGGAATGCTTTTACGCAAACACTGAGGTTATGCTGGGCTCACCTAGAATACCAGAGTGAGTCCGGCACCCTATCCCTCGTCGCCTCCCAACGGCGACGCCGATTTCGCGGTAGGATCGAACCAGCTCCCGCCCCCCCATCGAGATCGAAAACTCGATGACCCACGACCTATGGAAATCAGCTCCAATGCTCTGGAGGGATGGATTGCCAAAGGTCGTGGGTTCGAGTGGGTTCTCAGATGGGACTCGAACCCACGACCTATGGAAATCCAGTTCAATGCTCTGGAGGGATGGATTGCCAAAGGTCGTGGGTGCCAAAGGTGGGGTGGGTGTGGTTGGAGTCCCATCTGAGAAATCTCTTGGTGCCGAGTTGTTTTTTTTCCAATATTTTTCTATTTAAAATTTAAATAGCATTGAAAAAAGCAAACATTAAAAAAACATAAAATATACTAATGTTTTATGATTTTTTTATATAATAAATGTTTGCTGAAGAGAGTCCACCGAAAGGAACATTTGTGCAGAGGGCCTAGTGTGACTTTGCAAATGTCCAAACGGTACCATCGCGTCAGAGTAAAATATTGACAGGTTCTCTTAATACAATAAGAATAAGGTTGAAAATTAATCTCTATTCACAAACATCGACGTAAGCGAGTAAGGTGAGAAAACTCACACGAAACACTTAGAACTCTGTGCAGCACAGTGTCGCACACTGTTGGAATTCCGCCGTCGAGACGTTTCGTTGCGATGTTGTTTTTGTTTTGCTTTTGTTTCAATGACTGCGTTTCGTCATAATTTCTGCGCCAACACAACGTAGCGTCACAGTCTTTAGAATATCTTCCTTATTTTCTCTTCCCTCTACGTTGTGGTAGCATACTGTATGTCAAGAGAGGTTCGGCACCTCGCTTGTATTTATTCGAAAATTTAATGTAGAAACAAATACTGTCTATGATTTTGTAATTTTTGTATTTTTCAATGCTATTTTTATACTTATGGTAAATTTTAAATAGAAAAATATTGGAAAATATTGACTCGGCCACAAGTGAATTCTCAGACGGGAATAGAACCCGCGACCTTTGGTAAACCGGTCCAATGCTCTAACCGCTGAGCTACCGAGACTTGCGAACCACCGTCGAAATTCTCCAATACTTTTATATTTTTAATACGCTGTAGGCCAGCGTTGTCACATCAATGCTAGGAATATCCTTGCATTCGAAAGAAACATCTTTTCAGGTGTTTAACGATCGATGAAGATGCAACTGCCAATAATTTATGATTTTGTAATTTTTGCATTTTTCAATGCTATTTTTATACTTATGGTAAATTTTAAATAGAAAAATATTGGAAAAAATTGACTCGGCCACAAGTCCCGTCTGAGAATTCACTTGTGGCCGAGTAAATTTTTCCAATATTTTTCTATTTTAAATTTACCATAAGTATACAAATACTGTCGCCAAACAGCATCTCGGAATCAAACAGGTATCAGTAAAAAAGACTACCGTTAAAATGGAAACTCAGAATGAATGCGTGAATGTCAAAGAAACTACGCACTCAGTAGGGCTAGCACGAAAAACTTTCGAAATAGTATAAAAAAATGTATATGAAATTGTAGTTCCGTTTACGTCCGGTGCGGGTTCGAACTACGTTTTCATCGCTTTTGTTTCAATGACTGCGCTACGTCATAATTTCTGCGTCGCCGCAACATAGCATATATTATAAAAGGTGGAAAGTTAAGACAGGGCACGAAGGGCCTTACCTTAACCGTTGTAGCTACATGAAAACGTTCTCAGGAAACCAACCTTAATTTTAAGAAAAAAATTGAACTGTATTCACAAATTTTTTAAAATATGTAGTCAGCAGAAATATAATGAGTTTTCAAAAATATTTTAATGGTAATTGATTCTGTTTCTCATGAGGATCAAAACACTCTAAGACACTAACTTAGGTCTAGAGTGTTTTGACTCTATGAGCACTAGAAAAGTCAGAAATCGCTGAAAACTATTTCCATAGCTCTGTACTTGTTCTAAAAGAAAGACGAAGGGCACAGCTTCACGCCGTCAGGTGGGCGGAGCGCAGCGCGCTTGTTACCATTTTGAAGGTAATTTTAGTATTTTTTCTTTCTTTCTTTCTTTCTTAAATTATCGTCTTAATATCAGGGTGTTTTTAGGCTCTTTTCAAAGAAAAAAAAATGTTCTCAAGCTATTGTTAGATGCCTGAAAGTCTCATACCGTGTTTTCTGGTAGCGCACGGCACGCGCCCCGCCCGCCCCGCGCTCGCGCAGTATGCAGCCGCATCCGCTTCACCTACATTCCTCTTTTTAGCGGAGGTATGGAAATAGTTATTAGCGATTTCTGACTTTTCTATTGCTCATACCTCAGTTGGTGTCTTAAAGTATTTTGATCCATGAGAAACAGGATCGCTTGCCATAAAAAAAAAAAAGTAATTTTCCTGCTGACTGTACTGTTTTTTTTCCAAATCTGTGAATGCAGTTTAAAAGGTGGTACGACTTCCATTCAAACAAACATTACACAATTATTAGTTCATCATACCTTAATTATTCATAAACACATGCGCAACTAACTCGTTTCAGTTATTTGTTTGCGCGAAATTATAAAAAAAATGTATTTTCATACATGAGCTATATAAATGCGATGGGTCACACACACATACGTAGAATTATTGAAATTATAAGATATTAGTATATTCGTGTTTTATGTATGAAAATACATTTTTTTTATAATTTCGCGCAAACAAATAACTGAAACGAGTTAGTTGCGCATGTGTTTATGAATTATTAAGGTATGATGAACCAATAATTGTGTAATGTTTGTTTGTATAGAAGTCGTACCACCTTAAGAACGTTTTCATGTAGCTACAACGGTTAAGGTACCTTCCCTTCGTGCCCGTCTTAACTGTCCACCCTGTATATTAAAAATTTTGTTTCAGAAACAAATATAATCGCCAATAACTTTGAATTTTATTATTGCATCAGTAAAATTTTATAATTGTTACAATACAAACGTCCTCGTAATATCTTAAAACTAAACAGGTAAAAAAGGCTACCATTCAAATGGATATTCAAAAGCGTCCATAATTTTTTTACAAAGGGAATTTCTTCATGTTTTCATGGTAACGGGGACATTCCTGGTTGACCAGTAGAGGTTTATAGGAAACGTTTTCTCGGAAAGTAGTAAGTACCTACTCTATACTTTATTATACAAACTAGCTGACCCGCGTGGTTCCAGTTCCCGCGGGAATATCGGGATAAAAAATATCCTAAGTTCCTCAGGCATTCAAGTATTTGTATTCCAAAGTCCAGGTTATTTATTATTATACAAACTAGCTCCCGCCCGCGGTTTCACCAGCGTGGTTCCTGATACCGCGGGAATATCGGGATAAAAAGTATCCTATGTTCCTCAGGCTTTCAAGTATTTGTATTTCAAATTTTATCAATATCCCATTCAGTCGTTTTTGCTTGATTGAGTAACCAACATCTGAACTTTGACATTTATAATATTAGTAGGATGAAATACCTGTTAATGTTCTATTATTTGTGATATAAACGTTTTCTACATTTCTATAACTTTTTAAATAAAGATCCCAAAAAAAAATCTACTAGTCAACCGGGAATGTCCCCGACAGTACATGTCTTTGAGGAAACACTTTTTCAGTACTTGCCCATTCTAACCTCTTTTTAAGTCAATGTCATTTTTTCGGCTTAGGCTGTTACAAGCACTTGTGAGTGTCAAAGAAGCTACGCTATCAGTTCACAAACCCTACGGCACTAGGAGACCTTGTAACAAGAAGAACCGGCAAGAAATTCGTCATGGGGTGTTTTTTTTAAGTGATGTGTTATCTACAACGTATGTGCTAAACTTCATCCAAATCCATTTTCTATAATTTTTTAATTTTTGCATTTTTCAATGCTATTTTTATACTTACTTGTGATAAAATTGGAAAATATCAACTCGGCCAAAATCTCAGATGGGACTCGAACCCACGACCTTTGGAAATCCGGTCCAATGCTCTAACCACTGAGATACCGAGACTTACGAACCACCGTCGAAATTCTCCAATACTTTTATATTTTTAATAGCTAAATAGGCCAGCGTTGTTACATCAATGCTAGGAATCCTTGCATTCGAAAGAAACATCTTTTCAGGTGTTTAACTATCGATTAAGATGCAACTGCCAATAATTTATGATTTTTGATTTTTTTCATTTTTCAATGCTATTTTTATCCTAATGATAAATTTTAAATAGAAAAATATTGATAATTTTTAAACATGTAAATAGGTATACTAGAAAAAATACAACTTGTCTCATGTCGCTCTGACGGGACTCGCATCCTTGGGAATCCGGCCCAATGCACTGACCAATTATGCTACAGGGACACATGAGAACACGTTTAAATTCTCTAGTATATTCACCTTTTCTACGGTGTTGGCCGGTGGTCGTTTCATCAATGAGAGAAATATCCTCGCAGTCATAAAAATTAAATCAAAAGTATTATAATATAATAGAAAAATATTGGAAAAAAAGTCGTGGTTAGAGCATTGCACCGGATTTCCAAAGGTCGTGGCTTCGAGTCCCATCTAAGAATTCACTTGTGGCCGAAATGTTTTTTTCCCAATATTTTTCTATTTAAAGTTCATCTAAATCCGTTCAGTAGTTTTTTCGGGAAAGAGTAACATACATCAATCCATCCAAACATCCCCACAAACTTTTGCATTTATTATAATTGTATATGTCGGATAGAACACTGAACACGCGACATAATACGATAGACATTAAGAGTGTTTTAATCATTGAACATTCAAAGCAGTTTCCATATCACAGGCGTTTACTCATACGATCATAAAATCAAGGAGCAAACATAGATCAAAGTGCGGGGAAGCTGATATGTATCTACTTCGAGAATTTGTAATCATTCCTATAGGAAATTTCCATAAACTATTTCTAAGATCCGGTATATCGAATTCTGCTGTACCTACTAATACACAATATTCACAACAGAGGACCTACAATCAGCTGCAATCGTAATATTGAGATACAAAATTTAAATTGAAGTCTGCTGAAGACTCAAATAAAATGTTCAGCAAGCCAGCAAGCTGGCATTAACTGCATGCATGTTGCCGCAAACCGTCAAGTGTGAAGAAGCATGTGCTGTGCATATGTACGCTAGGAGATGGCGGTACCATCTAATCTACCGCTTAATCTTACAATGCTTTTTCGTACAACGAATCCTTTTAAGTAAGCTTGTTTTTTGACGGAAGTTTTGTGACGTTTTCGCTCAATGTGTGAAAGTGTGAAGTGTGCCTCCAAAGTGTGAAGTGGGTCAAAATGTGACAACTTCAATATAAGCAAAACGCAAATAAAACGTTCTTATGGCATGATGGTTGCTAATAGATGATTGTAGGCCCACAGAGAGGATGCCTATATCCGAAGACGGATGCTACAATAGATAGAAAATGTATTGAAGCAGCTGTTATTATAGTTAGATAAAAAGTAGTTCATAATGATGAGTATTGAGGTTTTTTTTATGAACGACGGGGAGTCTCCTACTCTTCATCATACCTGATGTTAAGTATTGATAAGGCTGAAGATGGAAGCGAGCCTCTCCCGGAATTCTCAGTCACTGAAGGTCTCTGCTCACCTTATCTCTAACTGCCGGAACACAGCAATGCTGAAATCATTGTTGTTATGGCGTCAGACTCAGATACGATGGTGGTAGCTAGCTAGGTAGACTTACAACAAATCGTACCATGAACCAAGCCGAATACAATATGTACCCCCGCTGGGAATCGAACCCGGGACCCCTGAGTCTTTTACCGGTGGTTGTACAGTCAGGGAACTTCCCGGTAGTCCAGTAGAATTTTGTGTGTAGGAAAGACACTTAATTTTTATTTCAAAAACTAAAATAATTTATAGAAACCGTTTATATTATTATCACAAATAATAGATCATTAATAGGCATTTCATTTGAATAATAAATTATTACTATTACCTTATTACTTTCCGAATAAACGTTTCTCTAAAAAAGTCGACCAAGTGCGAATCGAACTCGCACATGAAGTTCGATTCGAA
Organism: Chrysoteuchia culmella; assembly: GCA_910589605.1. Lineage (NCBI taxonomy): Eukaryota > Metazoa > Arthropoda > Insecta > Lepidoptera > Crambidae > Chrysoteuchia > Chrysoteuchia culmella. The sequence goes on from OU342648.1 coordinate 5,202,059, forward strand.
GAAGGTTGCCTGGAAGAGATTGCTATGTAGCAATAAAGCCGCCTATTGTGTGTTCCTCTTTTTTGTCATTTTGTCGGTATGTGTTTTCTTTTATCGTGTGCAATAAAGTTGCTATTATTATATTATATAAGGTATTCCCTTGACTACCGATTACCTACACCTACCCAAAATGCCACTATAATTTTTTGTATGTAAAAATAACTTTTCACCTCACACGCTCTGGAAAGGAGGTTTTGTCAATCAGTTTAAGCGTAGAAAATCGCTTTTTACGGCCTAGCGCGGCAAAGTACTTTTTTTAATTTAATACCTAAAAATATGTCATAATGTGTTCCGAATCGCACTATTTACTTTTTTGTTACATTTTATTCTTATTTTAAATACCGTTCAATTAATTATAATACTCCGCTTTGGTTTTATTATATTATTTTAGTTCATTGAATCATAAAAACAAGAACAATAAGATTAAACTATTTGTTATAAAAAATATATATTAGGCTGGGTGAGATTTCACAACCTATGATTGGATTTCGGAACGGAATCTTTATTTTTAAATTGACTTTGACTCGTACCTCATGTCAATGTCAACATTTACGGAATCTTTTTTTATTATTATTTATAAGTAACAATATATTGCTAAGTATAACTATAATACTCCCTTTTTTATTATTTTGGTTTTTTATATCATAAAAACAACGAGAATAAGGTATATTTAGATTAAACTTTATGTTTAAAGAATTTTTAACCGGAAGTTGACCGCGGAAACAACCGTAAAATGTTCCTCGCTGTTGTGAGGTGAAAAATTGTGTGTTGTGCTCAACAGAAAAGTTTTTAGCGTCTTGTACCTTTGAAATCCTCGCTTCGCTCAGGATTCAATCTTTGAACCACGAGCGTAGCGAGTGGTTCAATCCTAGAATCCTTCACTTGCTCTGATTTCAATAGAGGTAACTCGCCGCTAAATAACCAGCCTTGCATATCAAATAACTATTGTTTTTAATTTTCAACTTATATTTGCGGTGTTGGAAGATGTTCTATAGCTCTGAAACTGCGAAATATATTTCGTTCAAACCAATTTTCGTTGAAAGTTTTTATAAAGATCTACCGCATTTTTTTTTCACTTTCATATTTTAAAAGTTAGGGTACACACATTTTACCACTTTGGAAGTGTATATCTTTCAAACGGTTCACTTTGCGAATAAACTGTTTTAGGAACCTCAATGTAATTTTTAAAGACCTATCTAAAGATATCCCACACGTATAGGTTTGTTTTTTTTTTTGTTTCAGTTCCCTTTGGGAAATGTGCTATATTTCTAAAACTGCCAATATTTTGATTGAACCAATTTTCGTTGAAAGTTTTATGACTCTTTTATTTCAAAAGTTAGAGGGGGGGGGGGGAGGGACATAAACATTTTACCACTTTGGAAGGGTACATCTTTCAAACGGTTGACTTTGAGAAAAAATCGTTTTAGAAACCTCAATGTAATTTTTAAAGACCTATCTATGAATATCCCAAACGTATAGGTTTGATAAAAAATAAAATAACAGTTCCAGTTCCATGTATGGCGAGCGACCTTAATATATATATATTTTTTTTTTTTTTTTTTTTGTGTAAAAATCGTAAATCGGTTTACATAATACATCTACCTACCAAGTTTCAACTGTGTAATCCTCAAAGTTTTGGAATAAAGTGGCTGTGACATACGGACGGACAGACAGACAGACATGACGAATCTATAAGGGTTCCGTATTTCGCCATTAGCTTACGGAACCCTAAAAACCGGGAAGTTCCCCGATTTTACCTCTAGACCACTGAGGCGGTATTGGGTAAACGTAAAATAGCGTTGTATTTTCACCAACATTACTGACCGATTAACGCTACATTATTAAGATTCCATTACATTTCAGTCGTTTGTGGGACAGAACAGAAGGATGTTTAAAATACCGATTATCTAATCGAGATTTTTTTAAATTGGCTCTTAATATAGAGAACTTGGCTATTTAAAACATTTCCATCTTATCGTATGAATTATAGAAAACTAGCGTCCGCACGAGTTTCACCCGCGTGGTTCCCGTCCCCGTGGGAATATCGGAATAAAATGTACCCTGTGTTTTAATCCAGGCTATCTATTATCTCCGTATCAAGTTTCATCCAAATTCGTTTAGTAGTTTTTGCGTGAAAGAGTTACAAACAAACGGACATACTTTCGCATTAAGTAGGATTGGTGCATTTGACATTATGTGACATTATGGTAATATATTAATAGCAATAAATTCTCTTCACTTCAGAATTAAACTGCATTCGCCGCCAGCTTCCAATATCCTTTACCTAATGCACTTTATTGCAGAACCTTACATGTGAGCGTTTCATGCAAGCTTTCATTATATACTCGTATTTTAGACAGTTGATAGTTTCTTTTTTGTTAATAATAAATATTTAAAATAATAAATTCGCATTTAAGAAAAGTCCTAATTTTATTTCACATAAGATACCCTAGCGACATTTCAAAATCTTTTCTCAAAGAACTCGCAGAACTGTTATGCAGAGAGAGTGCTGAATTGTCCGAGCGAACAAAATAGCACTTGAGAGAATCGCAAACGCTATAAGAAAATGTTCTGCTTAACAACTACCTACGCCTTTTATCATGTACACAGTTAGTTTATTTATTCTTAAGTAAATAGAACGAAAGTGACAGATGGAAAAACAAGGTCTTGTGGGTAAGTATTTTCTACTGTTGAGTCCTCGTTCCACATGTACCTATACTTGACTGCGTACTGTTACTGTACTATTAATTATTCTGTGGTACCGTGGACTACAAAATGTAATTCACTGTATATATGCCCAGTGAAACATATTTTCATTTTCATTGGGTTTAAGACCATGAGCAAAGCCAAAATCCTTTTTTTTTATTATTATTTTTTTATTCAAGTGAATGAGGTGCCATTACGGAGATCTATACTAATTATAATAAGCTACGACTAATGTCCTGACTAGACGCTCCGTCTTACCTGGGAGCATGCCTGCACAAACCGGTTTGCGCAGGTAAAACGTAGCGTATTGTCCGGAGGCCTGATTATCTAACGAGACAAAACTCGATTGAAGAGGCCTACTCTCTAAGCCCGTCAATTAAGATACGGACCGCCGTCCGTAAGTTTCCCGAAACTACGGGTGGAGCCTACTCTCTATGGATTTCGGATGTACTAGTTTTGGACAAACGGCACAAAAACATGACAATGTCAAAACGTATTCTACGTTTTGACATTGTCCCTCCATTCATTCTTAGTTCGGGTCTCCGAATTAATAAGCTGTTCGTAGGTGATTCGGAGTATGAAACGTCCGTAACTTAGGCCGAAACTACGGGTTGCTTGCTTAGAGAGAAGACCTCCAGTTTCAGCTCCGTCGCTTTTTTTTTTTTTTTTTTTTTTTTTTATTCTTTATGAAGAGACCGGGGTTTTTGTCTTTCAGACATGCCAACCCCATCGTAACCTTATCCTATTCTGCTCAAATGAGAGGCAGCTATTGCAAAACCGTAACTAAGCGACAAAGTCCTTTAGCAATAGTTGAGGTTGGTTCCGACAAAATACCTTGAATTAGCCCAACATCGAGGTTATTTAGCTTGAACTCATTTATAAATAGTTGCCTCTCATCATTGTTTTTGACACACTCCATCAGCAAATGTTGCACGTCCTCAACTTTTTGGCACATTGAACATTTATCAGTTTGCACTTTTTTCATTAGGAATGCAAATTTTGCTGACGGATAGTGTCCAGCGCGGAGTCTTAATGCTAATTTAATATAGTTTCTGCTTACATTGCAGTCATCAAACCAAGGGCCACGAGGAAGCTTACTTTGGATAGTTTTGTACCATATGCCTTTGTCTTTAGAAATGTTTTCATAATGATCTTGCCAAATAAGAAAACATTTATTTTTGAATTTTGATAAAAAATCTGAATAGTCTGGTACAAAGTCATATTCATACCCTTCAGTTGATGCTAACTTTGCTATACGGTCAGCTTCGTCATTGCCCATTAACCCGATATGTGCTGGAACCCATTGCAACTTCACAGAAACGTCATTTTTATTAAAGATGATAAGCTTTCCGAGTATTTCGTTGGCTATCGATATGCTTCTGCTACCAGAGGCGCATCGAGCCAAATATTGCAGAGAGCTTTTGCTGTCTGTAAATATGACAAATTTATTCAGATTATGGTTTAATGCATAAGACAACGCTTCAGATATCGCAATGAGCTCAAGTGTCATTATACATGTAACGGAATTAATCTTATAACTTGCTCTATTATTATAAACCTGATCATATATCCCAATCCCCAAGCCCCCATTGTTCTTCGAGCCATCAGTGTAAATCTTATGCCAACCATTGTACTTATCATGTAATTCTAAAATTAAATTATTGAGGAGAGAATTAGGTTCATATGATTTCTTAGAAAGTTGTATGGATTCAAGGTCTGTAACAATAATAGACCTTATATCAATAAACGATAACCATACCTCATGTGTAAACGTTAGGCTGATATCTGAGGAAGAACAATTTATATCAATAACATCACTGAAAATTTTAGCCAGAAGGGGCTTTTTCTTTTTCTCCCAATAACAGGTTTCGCTTAGTTCGGATATTTCAGACAGGAGGTCAGTGGTTACATTGTTACACCAGGATAGAGCTTTCAGACTATATTTATAGGCAAGATATTTTCTTCTTATGAAAAGTGGGGCTATATGCAAATCACTCTCCATGACATGAATGGGAGTGCTTTTAACGTATCCTCCTATGATTCTCAGTGCTTGGTTTTGCAACCTATCCAATTTAGAAACATGGCACTCTGCGCTGCAATCATAAACAAAGCATCCGTAGTCAAGTCGGCTTCTTATTAATGAGATATACAGCCTTCGAAGGTGTTTTGTATGAACTCCCCACGAGCTACCTGATAGCATTTTTAACAAATTCAAAATTTTGGAACATTTTAAAACTATTTCATTAATATGTTTACCCCAAAGTAAACCTCTATCTAGCCACATACCAAGATATTTAACATTTTCGACTAAAGTTAAGGGTTGATCATTTATTTTTAATGTTGGTAAAATTCTACGTCGTCCCCTACTGAAGACACAATAATTTGACTTGGAGGGAGATAGAGACAGTCCTAATTTATCTAGAAGCTTGCTCACATTATTTAAATCTGTTTGCATATAATTTTCGCTGTTTTTAATGTCTCTATCCCTGATAAACAAGACAAAGTCATCTGCATATTGAGATATCATTACATTCTGAATTTTTTTGCAAATCTCATGAGTTATTAAATTAAATATTAATGGCGAAAGAGGGTCACCCTGCGCTAAACCTTTGTGAGTACATCTTGTGTAAGTTGCCCCATCAGCGCCCAAATCAATCTTTAAATGTCTTTGACTGAGAAATGACCATAGATAGACACAAAATTTAGAACCAATTGAGAGATTATCAAGGATTTCCATTGCTACTTCAATAGAAACGTTGTTATAGGCATTTTCTATATCTAAAAAAACCCCAACGGTTGCAACATTTTTTGATAATCCTATTTGAATATAGGTAATTAATCTCGCAAGTGAATCCAAAGCAGATTGAGATTTTCTAAATCCAACCGTCTGCGGAGAAAGAAGTTTATTATTCTCTACGTACCACTCCAACCGCTTGAGTATCATTAAGTGGAAAGTTTTACACAAACAAGATAGCAAAGAGATGGGTCTCAATTTTGGGTCAATGTTTGAGTTACTGTTTGCTTTAGGTATCGCAATGATTTTAATATTTCTCCATTGATATGGGACGACTCCAGACTTAAATATGTTATTAAATGTTTTTAACAGAAATTGTTTTGCTATATCGGGCATATGATAAATCATGGAGTATGAAATGTCGTCTTCACCCGGTGCTGTATCCTTGGTTTTGAGACAACTATTGAGTTCTGATAACTGGAAGTCTACTTCTAAATATTCGTTCTTAGATTTGAATGAAGGTGTAGCATTTAATGCGTAGTCAGGTGCCAAAGAACTAATTAAGTCTTTTTGTTTTTCAATTGATGGGAAAGACTTTGTTTGCCTGTAACCTTTCATCCATCTTGTTTTTCGCCACATTTCAGAAGCCGACATGTTCCCATCCATTGAATCACAAAACTTCTGCCAGTTACATGATTTTGCATCTCTAATAATAGTTTGAGCATTTCGTGTTTTTTCCTCTAATTTACTCAGATTATTAGGGATAGGGTTACGGCGGAACTCTGACAATGCCAAACGGCGCTGCGCTACAGCTTTAGATAATTCAGGTGTCCAGTAATCTTTAGGAGTGAATTTACAATTAGGTTTTCGACATATCTTATAATAGGGTATATGCTTATCAGCTGCTTTCAATAATTGGTCACTAAAAAAATCATACATTTCTTGGGTGCTTTCTCCGCAGTCACTTGAACTTTCAAAAAGATCAGAAAGAGTTTGACGGTACTCCGGCCAATTTACATTTTTGAAATTGCGTTTTTTAATATTGTGAAAGACATTGGGTATTCTAATACGCATTTTTATAATTAAGTGATCACTTCCGAGATTTTCATTAGTCACCGACCAGTCAACTTTTACCGCAATATCAGAAGAAGCAAATGAAATGTCAGGCGCAGTTTTCTGTAAGTTTCCGTTAACTAATTTAACCCGTGTGGCCTCGCCACTATTAAGAGAAATAAGGCCATTTTCAAGACATGAATTCATAATTTGTACTCCCCTTGTGTCTGTTTTGGTGGACCAATTTGTGTGATGTCCATTGAAATCACCAGCAATTAATGTTTTCTTCGAGGCAAATGAGAATATTTCGTCCCAGTCTGATGCAACTGTCTGTACGGAGGACGGACAGTAAATGGATGCAACATACTCCAGATCCACGCAGTTAATAAGTTTAATGCAAATAACCTCAATACCTCTATTAGATACATTAACGGGAACTACATGGGCTTGAATAGTATGATGAACTAACAAGGCCACACCCCCATAAGAGTCATGTCTATCTGATCTATAAACATTGTAACCACTCACACCAAAACTCATGTCGGATTCTGAATCCAGCCATGTTTCGCTTAAAATACAAATATGAATGTGTTCTCTATGCATTAAATCTGAAAATTCAGTAATTTTAGGCTTTAGGCTTTGTGAATTCCACTGAAATATATTGATATTAAAATTTTTATTTGTATTAGCCATTAAAACAAGATACTAGTTTTTCGAGCAACTCTTTTTCCCAAAACTTAGCAAATATTAACTGTTTTAACTCTTCGCCTATCAATCTTATTACTAATAAACATTTTTCACTAAAATTATATTGTGCCATAAGTATCTGTTTAAGTTTAAACCAAAACTTTGCAAAGTCAAACCTATATGATAGTCCTTTATCACGTTGGTGCGCTTCCTCATGTTGTTCATATTCCTATTCTTTTGTTTCTCGTTGCGCTTGGGGTGGAGAACTCTTCTTTTTTTGAGGTTTCTTATTAGATCTTCTTTTTCTTTGCTGCTCTGTTGTGATTTCGTCTTCTGTTGTCTGAACTTCTTCTGTCTGTTCCTGAACTACTGGGTCTTGCCGATGTATCAAAGCTCTGGCAACTACGCTGCTATATGTCACTTCATTGTTGGTTGATACAGGAAGCGAGGTGTTGTAATTATCATCATTTGTAATATCATTTGAATAAAACTGCTGTTTGTCTTTCCTCTCGTTAAGCAGCTGTAAAGCTTTCTTATATGTAACTTGTTCTCTACTCATAATAATCCTTATTTCTTTTTCTTTCAAGAAGAAAGGACATTTTTTTTTATCAAGTACAAAATGGTCGCCTTTACAATTCAGACACTTTACAACGTTTGTTTCACAATTTTCATGATTACCTCCGCATTTCGGACATAGTATTTTCCTTGAAGGGCAGTATTTCATAATGTGACCAAACTCCCAGCATCCAGAACACTGAGTAACTGGAAATACATAGGGTTCAATTGTAAAGCGGCAACCATAAACATATACATATCCAGGGAGCTCTTTGTTATTAAAAGATATTCTGATTGATTCACTGTTAATCCATTTTCCATCAAAGTTTAATCGTTTTAGTCTTCTTACAGAAATAATTTCCATGTCCGACTCTATAATTTTCATAAGCTCTTCTTCCTTTAACTCCAAGTCTACTCCCTTCATTACTCCATAGGAATTTGCCAATTCATAGGTCATTTGGCATCTAAAACCTCTTTCTTTCAAATTCTCACATTCGACTAACTTGCTAGCCTCTTCCTTGGTACTGAATTGGATGAGAACCTTATATGAACTTTTGTATTTTATTTTCGTAATGTTATTTATATTTTCCATTCTCAATAATTTGGCCATTGCTATTGGTTTCGGTAAACATTCTAAGGAGGTAACACTTACCTCGTAGTTTTTGGAGCCTTCCATTTCTGTATTTGTCTTCATAGATTTTTGGCTATTCTTCTCAATATCATCCGATTCACTTCTAATCAGTCGTTTAGGTTTTCTTCTAATTACTGTAGTAAATCCATCTTCCTCACTGTGTTCGTCTTCCCTTGTCTTTCTTTTGTCAACGATTTTCCCCTCTTGATTTTGTAAACCACTTAGTTCTTTTTCGCAATTTCTAATAAAATCCGAGTCATCCATATCTTCTTCACTCATTTTGCTCACACTGTAGTAGTACGCGGGTATCCGTAGAAAAAACTTAGTTGTATCGCTACGTGGACGCGTGCACACAGCGCGGCGGACCGCAGCGAACTCTGAGCTCCGTCGCTGTTGTGGCTGTCATGCAGTATGAAAATGCGACAGCTGCATCTGTCTCACCGCGGGCGAGTGAGCGAGTAACTATGGGCTATTTTCTCGCTCAAGAAACGTACAAAAGATGACACATTCCGTGTAAACAAAAGAGATGCAAATATTAATAGTTCATCGCTGGATGTTCACACCGCCGGTTTACTAGTTTGCAGCTGAGCGAGAAAAATTCACTCGCCTAGCGACACCCTGTCTCACCGCGGGTGAGTAAAGCTTGGCGGCCTTCAAATATTTTGTAGATTCTTCCGATAATCTGTATTATTGTAGTTATATAGACGACCTGTGTGGCGCAGGGGTACTAAGCCCGCCTTCATCGCCAGAGGTCCCGGGTTCGATCCCCGGACAATATAAATATTTGTGTGCATGAACATGTCTATTTGTCTTGGTCTGGGTGCTTAATATGTATATTATGTATGTATTTACAAAAAAAAATATATATAAGTATATTTATCCGTTATCTAGTATCCAAACCACAAGTTAACGTGGGCTAGATAATTGGTGTGTTTGTGTGCAGTTATTTATTTATTTACCTAATTATTTATATTGCAAGGAGTCAGTATTTTTTCGTATAATTAGGAGAAATAATTAAAACACGCTACGTCTTGCCTGCGCAAACCGATTTGTCCAGGCATGCTTTTAGGTAAGCCGGACCGTGTAGCCGCGACATTAGAGAGCCAACTGAATCACTGTGGAGCTGTATACAATGTAATTATTGGGTACCCATCTCACAACGTGAAAGAGCACGTTGAACGGTAAGCTACTGTGCTAATTAGCTTCATAAGCAAGGTAAGTTTCAATTTGACGTCTCTGCACGAAAAAAAGGCAAGAAAAAAATTGTCTTGATGAGTTTCTTTGCGGTTTTTCTCGTAAGCTTACCCGTAGCTTTCCGAACCGATGCAGATGTAAAGCTTCTTTAAGTTTCAAGGAGCTTCTAGCATCTTAGACTAAATAAATGACTTAATTTCCGAGATTTTGTAAGTACTTACTTACATAAAATCTCGGAATCTTGCTAATAATAAAAATGTGAAAGTTTGTACGGTTACATAAATATTCGTATACTCAACTATGAAAATATGGCTCAATGGATTTTGTTGAAGTTTGCCACAAAGACAGTTTATAGCGTGAATTAAAATATAGTATAGGTTACAGAATATTATTTTATTCCAATATTCCCACAGGTTCGAGATGAGTACTTTTTTTTTATTCAAACAATTTCAAATGAAAATTGATCACAATAGAAACGTCAAACGCATTTTCTCTTTTTCATATTATCAATGTCGTTCTACGTTCCAATGGCAGGAATTCCAATATCATAACAAAGTGATTTAGAATTTTTCGAGGCATTTTCCTGTTTGTTAGCTACAAAATTTGATGTTCTTTCGCTCATTTATTGTTTACAAATCGGAACGAGTAGACATGCGAAAGATTTCAAATTCAAAAAGTTTTTATGTTGGTCCAAAAAATATTCTTGTTGTAATGATACGAATAAAAAAATATCATTTAAATTTTTGTTACTATTTTATATGAGTCGCGTTTTGCCCGCGAAGTTAGAACCGTTACATCACTGCGTTCGTTGCGGGGCGTCGTCGCACTGCAGAAATCTACGACGTCGCATAACGCATCGCAGAATCCGATGCGCTGAACAGCAGACCCACCAATTTTTTTGCGTTGCGTCATCGCATCGTATTGCGTTACGACGTCGTTTTTGCGATGCGACGTCACAATGCAGTGTTGCTGGCTCTTGTATCGTGCTCCTGTCGCATAGATCACATTTTTAAGACAAAAAGTAGTAGCTCATTTTCATGTCCATCCAGGCTCCCATCAAATTTCATCAAAATTTCCGATTTGTAAGAACAAAGTTCGTTTTCCATACTAGCATAACTAACAGCTATATTTTTTTTCCTTTCGAGGTATTTTTTATTGTATAAGAAACAAAAATAATAAAATTATGATTACTGATTCTTGACCGTGTTGATGATCTTGATGCATTTTTTAATCATAGAAGAAGTCAGGTTCTCTAGAAGTGACAGAAAAAGATCGGCGATTTTATAGGTTGTCCTATTTTTTTTATTTTTACACTTTAAATTCTGCAACAAATGAACAATTCGCGTGTTTATCGTTGCAATAGTTTGCATGCATTAAGAGAATGCGGGTGTGGCATACTGCCAGCCATCAGGTTGCTGGATTATAGTAGGTACACTTACGAGAATACAATATTAAAGTTTAAGTCTTTTTATTGAATCCGCTACATGCATTATAAACTCCTTTTTATTTTGAACTAGCTGATGCCCGCGACTTCGTACGCGTGGACTTTTATGTAGTACTTACATTTTTTAATTTGACGTTAAAGATCGACCATTAAATCGTGGTACTTAGAACAAAAATTTATTATTAAATGCCGTATGCCAAAGGAAATTTATTTTACTAATGTAGCTGTAAGGTGCTTAGAGTATTTCTTTATGAATTACATTGGTGGTTTTTTCCGTTTTGAGCCAATTTGAGCCGCTGCTCTACTGACCCGCAAAAAAGCAACATGAAGATTTGTATAAGCAAAAAGAGCTGGCCGTGGGAAAAACAATCAGAATTTAGTGCGACACCAGTGGATTTCAGCGTTTGTCACTGCTAATTATTTATAGTCATTGCAAAGCACGGGGTCACCCAGGGAACTGTGTGCGTGTGCGTTTGAACTCGAACGGAAAATTGTTTGGGGATGAGCGGTATACGCGGTATAAACTCAGTTTCACCGGCAGGACACCCAGTCAGGATCTCAGCTTCGACGATATTTCTTTGCAAAGCACTTACTTTAAGTCGGGTCCCGTTGCATAATTTTGGCTTAATAGTAAAATTTCGCAAAAGCATTATCGGCACACCGACTTTAAGATTGATCTTGTGAGCAGGGAGACCACTCGCTGGAAGTGAATTTAAAAATTCAATTGGGTAATTTGTGGCGTCGTCCAGATCAACTACATTGTTAAAGCAAGTGTTAACCACTTCATCCGCAACAATTTCCGCAATTTTTTTTAATTTTGCATTTGCTTGGTCATTTTTGGGTGTAAGTATGGCGTGTTCACATAACCAAGAATTTTCCTGACTTGAGGTACCTACACTGGAGGTCCCCGAATATTGAGTGTATTCCTCTTCTGAGGCAACGACTTTTCTCAGTATTTGGGGAAGACTTACCTGACCATGATCTACAGGGAAGAGTTCTTCTCTAATTTTTGATAATATGCTGAAAATTCTTGGGCATGTGAATGACCGCCAAGCTGCGCTTTCATATCGGTTGTCAACCCCAGCTTATGTATCTGAGGCCTTATGGTATATGTCTTTAGAATATTATAATGAGGCGTTAATCTCATCGGCTCTTGTCCCCCGACTTATAATAGGAAGGGTATGTCTAAAATCTCCCGAGAACCATAACCTCTTTTGTAATAATGGTATTTCAGTATATATTTTTTTCGCATAAATGTTTTCACCTTATTGATTGCTAATCATAACATTTATGGGCATATCAATCTTTATCACTGAATTTATAGGTATCAAATACTTTAATGTTAAAAGTATACAATGCATACATGCAATGCATGCAAGCAAGCAAGCAAGCAAGCAAGCATGTAAGCATGCAAACAAGCAAACAAACATACAAGCAAGCATGCAAGCAAGTAAGCAAGCATGCAAGCAAAGCAAGCATGCAAAGTAAGCATGCAAGCAAACAAGCATGCAAGCATACATATGGGAAATACACGTCTCCGGCACAGCGGGAAGTGCAGCCCTTTCGCCCTTGCGTATGAAAACACAGACTCCGCGCCTCCAGGCTCTAAATTGCACTCCAGTATTGGGCATACAAGTACCACGGCAAGGTGACCACTGCAGTTCAGGATCGGGACCTAATTCCCTACCAAACACGCTAACTTAAATATAAACTTTAACTCTTCATTGTGGATGGTTACAGACAATATAGTATGGTTAAGTCCATTATGCATTTCGTATTTTATGATAAATTGCCTATATACGTATATCAATTATGCCCTTTAATTTTATGGTCATTAATATTATGTGAAATTAGAGTAAGTAAGAATTATGCTGATGAAACCATTCTGCATTCATAAAACTATACTTATCATAATTTATGCGAAAAGACTATATGCCAAAACTGTTATGCCAAACGACATTATGCAACCGAAAGGGCACCCGTGGTAAAATAGTACGTAGGTACACCGGTTTCAAGGTCCCCTATTCTGAGGCGGGTTAAGAATCCCGAAAGTGGCAAATGTTTGTATGATGAATACCAGCATTTGTACTTGAGTCATGGACGTTTCTATGCATTTCAACTCATAAATACTTATTTAAATAAAATCATATGTATTTATATCGTTACCCTAGTATCCCATAACACAAGCCTAACATTACTTTGGGGCTAGGTAATTGGTGTGAGTAAGTAATATTTATTTATTTATTATTTATATATATTATACGAACGAGCGACATAGGGTAAAGGTTTAAAAACTGTAAAGGCTGTGGTGTTTAAGTATTTACCCAAAATATTTATAATGAAACGTTCGAAGTTCATAAAAGTACCTTTTAACCGCTATCTAAAAGTTCGAGCCTATACACCTGGAGGCGTTTTGAATTAATTTAAAAGTTATCGACATTCTTCGTATTTTCAAAGTTCGACGAATTTCGACGTTCAAAATGTTACATAAACATTCGATCATGTTCTAACAGAAATAACATTTTAAATGTTATGTGGCTTATAGGTACAATATCTTCATAAATAAGTATATTTTGAAAAATAAAATAGTAACTAATATACTTATTTAAAAAATGAGGAATGAATCGTAGGTATAAATGCCAACCTTCAGGAAATTCACTCAAACGCTTGAGTCTAAAAGTTCCTAGAATTTTTTTGTACAGCCGACGGGGGGCAATTCTCGCGCTGAGATATGTCGAATTCGACATTTTTCAAACCATAATTTCTTTATTAAAAATGTAAGTAAAATCTTTACTACGGTCATAATATACTTTTGTTTCAATGATCTTTGACAATGCTATAATGTTGAAGGTTGTTTTCTGTAAGTTTAAAATATAGATTTATGGCTCCAAAAATGTCGAATTCGAGATGTCGAAGGCGCGAAAATTGCCCCCTTGCAGCTTACCATCAGCGATTAGAAACTATCATGTCAAGAACGTTTTGTTTGCGTTTTGTTTTTATTGAAGTTGTCACATTTTGACACACTCACGCTTTGGAGGCGATGATTAAGCGAAGACGTTACATAACTACCGTCAAAAAACAAGCTTACTTTAAGAGATTCGTAGTACTTAATAGCATGGTAAGATTAAAACAATACTGCGCTGAGAGATGGCGGTAGGCCCCCTGACGCTGACCGTAAGTTGTTGCCATTTTGCTCTATAAACTAAGTTTAATAATCAAAGGAACTCTTAAACACAAGCCACTTTAAACGAGTTTATCTAATAGACAATCTTATTTTGTGTTCAAATTAGCTACTTTAAGCTAACATGCTATAATCTTTTATTTTTCGTTTCCTTGAGTGTCCCGAGAAAGTCCGGGAATACTGCGGAAAATGGGAACTTTCACGTAGAGAAATAATTTAAACAGTTTATAGTTTTGCCGTTCTTATTGTACAGGCGAAAGCACACGTGTTATTACTCGTTGGGCTGGAAAGAGCAGGGTTCTAATCCTACTAATAATATGAATGCCGAAGTATGTCATTTTCTTTGTTTATTTGTTACTTTTTCCTGCTAAAACTACTGAATAGTTTTGGATGAAAGGCACAGTGATAGTATCTACTATCTTCAATTAATCCAGGCTATCTAGCCTGTATAAAAAAATCGAATACTTTTTTACCGATATTCCCACGGGAACGGGACTCACGTGGGTGAAACCGCGGCCGGCCGCTAGTATAAAATAAATATAAGATGAAAACTTCTCAAAACATCTAAAAATAACTCTTCGTTAATTATGCGACCCTGGTGCTTTCAACTATAAATATTTTAAATTAATAAGTATTTATAACACGCCTCTAAATAACAATTAGCACAAAATGAGTATTAAAACTTCTGTCCATATCATAATATATTTTCTTCATGCTTTTACCTTTGGGTGCGCTTTGAGGAATAAAATTATAATATTTTTATTTGATTCCTCGAAGCGCTCCTAATTGGTGCGCCTCGAGGAATAATTTAGGTGCGCTTCGAATTATACCTCAAACTGATCCCCAAGGAGCGTGATATAAATAAAGTTCACGGGGTCGCGGGTGGAAAGCTAGTGTATGTATTATAGGTATTTTTTCATGTATTTATTAACGTCACAGTTTCCGTAAAACAAATGAAAATGTCGACTGTATGAAACGCATGATTGAAATCCGTCCATGTTTACAGTATACACGTAAAACGTTTCGAGGACAGAGTGCCATTCGCGCTCCCTGGCCAAATGACGACAAATAGCTTTAATTTGCTTTATAAAAAGCACAACGGCGAACAGAACGGTAGACAGCGACAAATAAATACTTAACGGTTGAAATATTGTATTGGCCGCTACTGAGTTCAGTGAAAAAGTGGAGAGGACATTCCTTATTCACACAGGTGCGAATTAAATGTTACATTTATTATAGGTAAATATACCGGACGAGCGCGATTCTGAGCCAGTTCTTGTAATATCCTGCACGTTGTTTTTGCGAGCCGAAACTTACACATTTAAAGCCTGATTTACAATGATCCCGTAACTGGCGCCAGTGCCACGCGCATCAAGTAGAACTAGAACGGCTGTGTACTTTTGTATCAGCTGGATCAATGTAAATCCGGCTTTAATGTTTGTCCATATAAGATCTTAGAAATTGTATTTAATTAATTTTATTTTTGAGCTGCGTAGTGTCGGCTTAAAATAGAAATACCCCCTCTCATCCCGTGGGTGTCGTAAAAGGCGACTAAGGGACTCAGCCTTCAGGAGACGGGCAGCAGCGTCTTGGCCATACTGCGATCGCCAACCCGCCTGCCAAGAGCGTGGCGATTATAGCAAATCGCCACGCTGAGACGAATTTTATTTTAAGTCTCTAGCTAAGTCTCTAGTTTCTAGCTATAGCTTGTTTGCTAAAGGTATAACCTATATTAAGAAAGTCGCCATTGTCTGTTTAATATCTAACTGATAAAAATATAAAGAAATAATAAAATACAATAATTTTCTACATCATATGTATTTTTTACATTGTAACTTATGTAACTTATTTTTCTTGTTTCTTGTTATTTATGTTTTTAATTGACATTACATTGTAATAGGCGGAATATGTGTGTATTACAGGATGTGACCCTTCTCTGTGGCTATTTGTGACCGATGAAAAATCGTGATACTAAAAATTTGTGGATTAAATTGTATCCTTCGACTTATCATTTTTAATGGCTTGACCTTCATAAAGGTTTACGAACAAAGTCACAAAATCAACAGCGACGGAAATGAAACAGGTATTTTGCGTATCGAAAGCTCAGTTTTGGATGTTTCTGGATTAATGTTACAACCTTTTTTAATTATCTTTATTGAATCTGTAAACACAAAAGATGAACCAATTTTATAAGTGAATTTAATAACTGACGGTCAGAAGTAGTGACTTGGCTGTGGCTGTGGTGGAAAAAGGTGGCTTTTGTGCGAAACACACAAGCATGCAGTCATATCACTCACGCATATTTTCATGGGATAGCGTAAGTCCAGAAAAACTAAGGCCCTATCGCATGAATATAGTTTCATATAAATTATGACAAAAAGTGTGACTAAACTAGGAATACCTAATAATCTGATGGTAAATTTTAAATAGAAAAATATTGGAAAAAATTAACTCGGCCACAAGTGAATTCTCAGACGGGAATCGAATCCGCGACCTTTGGAAATCCGGTCCAATGCTCTAAGCTACCGAGACTTGCGAACCACCGTCGAAATTCTCCAATACTTTTATATTTTTAATACGCTGTAGGCCAGCGTTGTCACATCAATGCTAGGAATATCCTTGCATTCGAAAGAAACATCTTTTCAGGTGTTTAACGATCGATTAAGATCATTGGACCGGATTTCCAAAGGTCGCAGGTTCGACTCCCGTCTGAGAATTCACTTGTGGACTAGTTAATTTTTTCCAATATTTTTCTATTTAAAATTTACCATAAGTATAAAAATAGCATTGAAAAATGCAAAAATTACAAAATCATAAATACCTAATAATCTGTCTCTTAACAGAGACATGAAAAGATGGACAACTCTTCTTTCGTGTTAAATTTCTAAAACAAGCTACTTGACAGATATTAAATATATATTGTGATGTAATGAATAGAAATGAGAAGTAACCTAAGTAATTTATATGCCAATATTCAGGTTTATTTAAATGAAATTTTAATATTTACTAAACCCATAGGAGATAATGAAACCTGTAGGGCTTCATTATCTCCTGTAGGGAAATAAACTCATTTGCAAAAAAAACGGGCACCTAAGCAATGAGCCATTTCAAATGTTATTACTGCTTTGTTTGATAATTAATAAGTGAGGATAAAAATACCTGTTTTATCCTCACAAATTGGTAAATTAATAAGAAAATAATCGTTTTCATCAGTATTTCATAAAATTTAGATACAATTTATGGGAAATAATGCTAAACCTCGCTAGTAGTGTATGTTCGCTAGTAGTGCATTTACTCATGAAGTAAAAATAAAAAAGTTTTTTTGTTTGTTTTTCTTTAATAAAGTAAAAGCAGATAAATGTTTAGTATCGAGTGTGACCCCCTCTAGCTAAAATCACAGCTTGAATTCGTCTGGGCATGCTAGCGAGTATATCCCGGATACTTGCTTGGGGAATACGTTCCCACTCCGCAGTAATCACATTCTTTAGCTCTCTGATGGTCTGCGGAGCCGGGTGTACTGATCTCACACGCCGTTTCAGAACGTCCCAGACATGCTCTATGGGATTGAGGTCGGGACTTCGAGCTGGCCAATCCAAACGACGAATGCCGACCTCTTGCACATACGCATTAACATCGCGGGATCGGTGGGCGCGAGCATTGTCGTCCATAAAAATCGAGTCTTCACCTAGAGCGGCCAATGCGGGTTGTGCATGAGGAATTAGAACTTCCGTTATGTATCGATGCCCAGTCAGTGAGCCGTTTTCAATGAAGACTAACTCTGTACGACCCATTGAATTTATTCCTGCCCAAAACATAACAGAACCCCCTACCATAAGGTGTGATTTCTTCGAAACATGCCTCTGCAAAGCGTTCTCCTTGTCTTCTTAGCACTCGCCGACGTCGATCTTCACCGAACAGAGATATCCTGGCTTCATCAGAGAACAAAACCCTATTCCAATCTTCTTGAGTCCATGATTCACAATTTCTAGCGAACCTAAGCCTGTGAACTCTGTGCTCACGGAGTAATTTGGGGCCGCGGGCCGGGCGGTGACTGCGTATATTGGCAGCGAGAAACCTCCTCCTGACCGTCCATAGACTAATATGCACATTTCTTACTTCTTGGAGGTTGTTCTTAAGATCCACATACGAAGATTTGCGATTTCTCAATGCGCGACTCACAAGAAAACGATCATCCCGTGGTTGGGTACATGGCTTTCTTCCAGAACCAGGCCTTCTCTCGACGGAACCAGTCTCCTGATATCGCTGCCAGGTCCTTTGGACTGTCGAGCGACTAACATTTAGCCTCCTAGCCACGAAACATTGGCTGCAACCCTCTTCAAGCAGCGTGATAATTTTGGTAGCTTTTACCACTTTATCAACCATTTTTGATACAGCCAAACAGCAATAAATAAAGCTTGGACAGTCAAGGATATGAAATTAATCGATAAAAATTTAATAAAAGTTATGAAAGTCGATGTTAACTTTTGGAACTTCGCGCCAAAAATGTAGGATAAAAAGGGGTTTTCTGTAAAAATGAGCATCAAATGAAAATTTGAATTTAGAACGTACTTTTTTAAATACCACAGCATTTTTAAAACCGGCCAGTAACGTGTACAAACGATTGAAACCTTTTTGGTATTGTATCTTTTTAAAGATGAATGAAAATCAAAACCACCTTTTTTTTTTCAAATGAGTGTATTATCGAGAAAGTATTCCGATCATCACGTCAAATATTTAAAGGAATATCTAGTACGTCCGATAGATAGGTAACAAGTAATTTGCCTTTTTTGTTTTGAGTTGAGAGGAATCCAGTCTTTACAGATTCCTGCCTTGAGGATATGCTGGGGTCACCTAGCATACCCGTCCTGGTTACCTGGCCCTGGTCACCTAGGAACAAGCACACTATCTCTCGCCACCCCCGTTACCCCGTCGAGCCTAATAGGCTCGGCGGGGTTACGGGGTAGGCCGCACCCACTCCTGATCCTCCACCGGGCCAAAAGCCGAATGGGAGATAGGGACTGGGGAGGGAAGCGTGGCCATCTCTCAAACTGGTGAGGGGGGACGCTAAAGGGGAACAAGATGCGCGCAGCGCCGTCTCCTACGCCCCACCCGTCTTCGCCGGAGCCGATCCGCATGAGCGTCCTCCTCGCGTATAAAGTGTACCTACCTTCAACGTCAAAGGTCAAAGTCGGCCAAATTCTGCTTGAGACCATTTCCATAAAAACACGCGTCGGTCGCTCAGAAACGTAAATGGTTACTTGTGCAGTGCTTTTTTGCAAGAGCTCGTCAATAACTTTTCCCATCACTTAAATCTCGCTCTTGACATCATCGTAGGTACGAAAAGTTCGACACGCTTAGTTCTCATCCAATTTGGAGCGCTCTTTTCGTCTATCCCGATATAGGTATGTGGTAACCAGATAATCACCAATAATGACTTAAAGTTTTAAGAGAATTATTATATTATTTTTATTATGTGTAATCAACTAATCAGACCGCCAAGCCTGTTGTTAAAATAAATAACGGAATGACAGAATATCTTTTTAGCACAAGAAATATAAGTTAAGTTTTCATTTGAAAAAGTTATGGATTCGCTACGGATGGTAATACTTTTAATTGCATAATGAAGAAACTTGGTCCGCGTAACGAGTTTTAACACGAAGTTATTTGTGAGAGAGAATTCTTAATTTTAATTTGAACCATCAAAAAAGGTTTGTTTGATCTTTATACAGTTGCTTATTTTCGTTATAACCGCGTAAGAAAATTGAATACAAACACATTTTTTCCACACGTTGCGTATAATTTCTTCTTCTTCGTCATCCAATACGGGCGATTTCCGCAACTCGACGACTTTTTGCGCCTATTCTGCGTCCGGATCACTCCAGCCATCCCAGCTCAACCAGGAATGCTCCCAGCGTCTTCACGTCAAGGACGGCTTCCCGGAGACTGCCAGGTGAGCCGAGGTACTTCGCCCGGTAAGGGGCTACTCCGTCACAATCCAACAGGACGTGAGCAGCTGTCTCTTGCGTATAATTTTTAGGAAACTTTTAATGTATTGCAAATAATTATACGTCGAAAAATGCATAACGATTCTAAAAAGGTATAAATTACATATGAAATCGCAGTTATAACGCCGCCTGGCATTAAATTCTGCGAACTTCTCTTCTCTACTACGGCACTCTCACGTCGCGCTTATCTCGTTATCGTTATCGACCGTATTTCGGCTTCCGACAGTCGAGACGATAAATAACTTTAATTGCATATTTATATCAGCAACTCGTGGTAAGGTTTCCGGTTAGACTACTGGGTGCTTAAGCGCCTCCGAAACGATAAAATATTCTGTCCGATTTTCTTGTTGGACAAATTTATTTGACCGTCTGCGGTTGTTTAATGCGTTTGTCTGGAAATTTATTTGGCAAACATGTTTTTCAAACAAAATTTTAAAATTTTCATGGCTTACCTGGCTCTTACCAGATACCAGGGCTCTTTATCCCAAACTAATTTACAATAAAAAAATAACTGTGGAATCGGTTGTCTTTTTTCTGTAAAAAGTTTATCATCTATATTTCTGCAAAATAATAACAGTCCCAACTGATTCCAAATGTCTTTAATTTACTAAAACGATAAAAAATTATTTATCCGAATCATGATACCGATCGGTACGATAATCAAAATATATAAATAGAACTTGTCGATACTGGGGTTGAAATGGTTTTGTTATTATTTAGTAGTACTTGTACGAATTCGATATGATTCTATGTTTTATAATTATTAATTGCACTCCTGCATGACAGACAAAATTACTAGAAAATGATTACAAATCATTAGAATGTTTATAATCGTCCAAACTAAAAAAGAAGGAAAGGAGCTCTCAGTAATACATGTTTGTACCTGATTTTAAAATTCTTAAAAGTATTTCAAACTAGCTTCCACCCGCGGTTTCACCCGCGTGATTCCAGTTACCGTGGGAATATAGGGATAAAAAGTAGCCTATGTTATTATCCGTCCTTTCAACTAACTCTATGCCAAAATTCATGTCGATTGGTTGCTTAGTTATGGCGTGAAGGAAGGACAAACAAACACACTTCCGCATTTATAATATCATATAGTTAGGATTATAAATCGTCAACTCGTTCCTTTATAATTATACTGCACACATCCACAACACTGACAGGAGAAGAATTAACTAGTACGCAATTTACCATTTGTCATATTCAGAAGCACGTCCCCGCTTTCCTTTGGGACAATAATACGTTAGCGGGATTGAAGTGGTCTGCAATAAACAAACACAATTATTAAATATTCATGCTACCTTGAACTAATTTCTAGACAGCAGACTTTGAGAGTACTACTACTTACTTTGTTTCAAAACTAGGTAGAAGATACAAAAGTGTGATGTATCAAATGTATCTATAGAGAGAGCGAGCAACTCGTCGGATATTTCTCGTCATACGTACTAATTTGACCTTTAGCAAAATTATTTCTGGTTTTTAAATTATCTATACCTTCTTACATTCTTAGGTATAACAGTGTTTCACCTTTCATTTTCTAGAAGAGTTACAAACAACTCTTCATATATATATTTCTTGTCATTAAAAAGTGTGTTGCAGAGCATACCGTTATCTAGATAGGCGAGGCCCAACAACATCAGAACAATTCGATCGAGTGATTCTGTTATCGAAGTGAACGCTGATTCTGTGTCCTCCGACCAATTGGATCCACTGCCAGATTGCACTTGTAGATTAGTGGATACTTCTTTTTCTCTTAAATCCACATTTACATCCATGAATGCTGTTTTTATTGCCCTTATGCGTATGCAGATGCTCGTATGCAATGCCAGGAAACTCGTTGGGGTCGATAAACTTTAGTGAATACCAAGCTCCACAGTCTCCCTCATCGTCAAAGAGTTGCCTTATTGTCGGTGTTCTACATATTGTACTTCGGAGAGAGCTATTGAGCTACATGAGCTCAACTGCCAGCTCCGTTCTACCACCGGGAGTCCAGAAGTACTGTGGGCTATCACCCCTACCTGGTTGATATTCCTCGTCTGCGTACAAAGCTCTTCTCCTCATCATTTGATATGCGCACAGCCAGGGAATGGAACTCCCTGCCTGCGTCTGTAGTCCTGGGAGCCCAATAACCCTGGTATATGGCTCAAGTGAATAGGCTATTTCTAGGCAAACTCGCTCCATCTTCGTCCTCTTCTTATATCTAATGATTCAGAATGAGGCCAAGAGCAAGTCTATTGAATGTAAAAAAGTAAGTGACGAGGTAAACGGATGGCCTGCATCACACCAAATGCAATGACATTTTTTTTTTATTAACGTGACAGATTAAAATGTATTGGCTCCTTTCTATCTAAATGTATACAAATATTGTTCAAAAGAAGAAATGACAATGAAACCTATCCTATTAACCCGAGATCTTTCAGGAACAAAACAATAAGGAGATTCCGCCCTAGGAAATGATCGCGTCACACGCATTACGGTGTTGAACCAATGAGGCACTGGGGGGTCTACTACGAAAGACAGATCGCAATTGTCGGACGATTTACTAATCGATTCAATAACCTATACTCAGTAAATGATAGGCTGAGCTGTGTTGAGATATTTTTGTTAATCAGTCCCAAATAACGAACATTGCTATGTAACGTAACCAAAATATGCCGGGGTCAGCCGACTCGAGAGAAGCCAGTCTACCAAGCTCGGCTAATTTGGAGTCTAATTTTACGGTCGTCGTTATTGGACTTTCATAAATCAAAAGTTAAACTTACTAAACTCATTAAATCTTTGGAATTGGTCATTAGATAACCTCTATGGTATGTCCACCGGTATGCAAGTTGTCGCCTACTCTGAGTTTTTGGGTTCGAATCCCGGTAGGGCAAATATTTGTAAGATGAATACGAGCATTTGCTACCTGAAACATGACTGCTTCAAAATATACTTATCTGTGTATTTCTATACGTTACCTGAGTACCCCGTCACAAAATATTGTTGTGAGATAATTTTATTAGATTAGATTGACAAAGCTCTCAAATGCTTGACATTTTTTTACCATTAAAGTGAAATGCAATCCACCCGATATTGGACTTATTTTGTCGCCGATGAACTTTTGATAGTAAACGATCGTTCGTTCGCCTATCGCGTTTGGTTTTCGGAGTACATCCCTTCTCCTCTTGTTTGCACTCGTTTCCGCTTGCTCATGACATTTAACAAGCATTCCGGAATTAGATTTGGGTATTACCTTTGTGGAGAAGAATAATACTGCTTATGTCGTCGTGATTGTAAATAATACTTAAGCAAATGAAAGGTTCTTGATATCACATTATTGTGTGTTCCTAACGCGGCAATTTTGAAAACGCCTGAAGCATCTGTAAAGTGTATTAAATTACACAAAAGCTTTATATCAAATTTTGAGATTATAAACTAAAGAAAAATATAGGAATCCATTATTTATACCGTGTTGGGCCTAGAAGCGGGAATAATATTAAAAACTGAGGCTCTTTCGGTCACTAGTAATTGAATCATTATGGTTCCAACTAATTAAAACCAAATCTTTACTTTTTGATTTTTTCTAACAAACTTAATCGTAAATTCAATGTAATGCATACAACAGTTCCGCTCAGCTCTTTCGGAAAAATCCACGTAGATATTGTTTTTTACTAAAGTGTTTATTTTGCACTCAAAGACATTTTAACATTTAATTACAAATTGTGTAAATAAATCCAATTCTAATAATTTAAACTCAAACCAAAGAATATCCTATGAAAATATTCTGACTTTACTAATCAAAATTATTCTTTTAATTTTACACTCTTTGCACTATGATCTTCTTTTTAAAAAGATTATAATGTAAAAAGCGTAGAATCCATGGAATTAATAGGTACTACCTACTTGTACTTAATAATTCCATGGCTGAATCTACTTGGTACAAAGAGTATACTTGGTATTGATTGAAATGACATGTCATGTATGATGGATGAAATTGTAAACTGTCATTGCGATATTTAATAATAAACTACAGATTTTAATACATTTGAAACAGAGATTTAAGCTGTGGGAAGTAGCGGGGGCTGTTTCTATTCAAGGAGTTAAAGGTAAATGTTCTAATGGATAGTGATATCATGGTATTTTGCGGTGCTTTTTTATTGTCCCCTGTACCACGACAAGTTCGCAACGTTAGCGATATTATCGTTTTGCAATAATACACTGATTATGAATCGTAACTTTAAATTCTTATTGTGAGTAATGCATGGGTTTTGATCAACTGGAATCATTTTAGAATTTTTAATATTTTCTCCGATTCTAGGCCCCACACGGTATATAGGTATTAACACAATATTAATAATACAATACTACAATATTCATAATTAACAAATCAATTAACATGTTGTTAGTGTCGGGTAAAACCAGAATTGGTTTATATAACACTGTGTTATAACAATATTGAAATTAAATAAAAAAAAAAATGAAACTATTAGCAAATATAAGTTACTTACCGTAAAACTAACAAATCGACCCTTAACAGGTAATTAATTTATAACTCTAGACACCCTTGTTCCCTTGTTAACGTCAGTCATCTTTATGTTTCATAATTTTTTTTTAGTGATATTATTAGCTAATCTTATTAGACTACTAAAATAATTTCATTAGTTAGCATTTTTCTGTTTCATAAACTTTTCGATGATGCTAATAATATGGGTTCTTTGAAATTACTAATACTATTAGACTACCATAACTATCACCACCACTAAATTTTATTATCTGAATTGATATAAATTAATAGTATCAGTAGTCGAACATGGTTCAAGCATGGATATTTTTCCTTCAATGTACCATGCTTCATTATGTAGAATCGAATAGAACACAGTGACACGGTGGCTCGCTCGCTCGGCTTGCTATAGTAGCGGCTATGCAACTTTCGCAGTGGCTTAGCACGGGATGGATGACCTAAAATTTATTATCCTCAGCTCCTCCATACTTCGGAAGGCAGATCCCGTCTGTATTTTGAGTCTAAACCTACCAAACCGCATTGGGAGCGTGTGATGGGACTTCTTTCTTATTACCCATCCATAAGGAAGGCCTGATAGTAACAGGCTGTTACCCCAGCAGTGGGGAACTGGGGACATTAAAATGCTGATGATGGTAATCATGATTTCGTATAATCGGTGTTAAATACACAATTTCAGAGGGTAAATAAATATATTGTTCCAACAAAACACATCGCAATCCGCCATCCATTAGAGTAAGTGTAATAAGGACCTAATAGTTCGTTGAATTTATAAGTAAACTCATGCCAGTATAGAGTTCTCCTAAATATCTTCGGGCATCTCATAAATAGATTCTCTTCTGCGTTTGACCCTGAATCACTAAATTATAAGTATTTATGAAACACTAATAAATTGGTTTCTGAAACTAGAAAGACTTATGAAAAGTAACTCATAGTATTAGCTGATAATATTAGTTTAAATTGTTAATGAAACAGTTTACTATTAAAACAAATAATACGAGCTAATAATAAAAGCGTTTACACTAATAACTAATATTATTAGTTTGTACTTTTATGAAACAGACTCTAATAATTATAACTATTAATATTAGTATAAGACTAATAATATTAGACTATTATTTTTTATGAAACAGACCTCTGGGCTGAAAAACCAACCTAAAATCATGTTTTTAAAATGATTTAAAACAACTGACACTATACCACCTAGTTCGTTAAAAAATCCAAATACGTCTCTAGAGGCATAGAAATTTTACAGCGATTTTTTCCGGTAACATGTTGCCTTCTAGAAACTAGTAGGTTTTTGGGAAACTAGATACTTAAATAAAATAAAGAAAAATATACTATTTTTAATATAATTATCACGTCGAGATGACGTAATCTGTAATATGTATTTCAACACAGGTCTCGTTCATAACTGTTATTGTTACAGCTGTTGCTTTCTATCCGGCTCTAAGGACCGATTTTCTGAAAAGTGTGCAAATGGCGGATTAATTAGATACGGACCCACGTCGCGCTGATGTGTGATTCGGGGTACAGTATAAAGATAAACAATATTTTGCCTTCTTATTAAAGGTCTTGTCGCGAGTAATACCCGACGCGCCTCGGTCCGGCGAGATCTCGGCAAGAGTCACGTTCGGTTTCGAATGCGCCGCGGTGACGATCGCACGCTGTGAAGGTTTTGTACGCAGTAAGCGTGTGGTAATGGCTAATCTATGTTGGCGGGCAGTCCTATCGCGAATTGCGTACTCCGCGCGGCTGCAATTACCTTACATAAAAGTTCAAATGTGATTGACTGATCTATCTACGAACAGCCCAAACTGCTGAACCAAACTTGAAATATCACACAAAGATACCTTAAGGCGATACTCGAAAAACATATGCTGAAGCGAGATAGCAATGAGAAAACGACGCGCACGGGAGCGAGACCGATTTTACAGATTAGGCAAAAAAAACACAAAATCACTTCGTATTAAAAAACTACAGCGATTTAAAAAAAATGCTTCTATACGATCCTAAATATTATTGGTGTCCACTTATTAAACCAATTTCCAATAGTGTAAGTAACCCCATTTAAGAATAATCTTGAATTTTCGTATTTTTTAGAGGTCTTTACGAAAAGAAAAAGTGTCGAGACAAAATCATAAAATCGTGTTTTTGAAACTATACGAATCTAGATAAAGGTATTAAGAAATATATATGTTATTACCAGATTTGTAACAGTTGTAACCGTGCTATAGTTTTATATCAAAAAGTCCATACTTTTTCCGAGTAGCGCCTTAAATAGTTTAGAGATTCTCTAAGGAAAAAAAATTGGAAATTCAACCCTTAAAGGCGATAATAAGGGATGAAAGTTTGTATGTTACGTTCCCTAAAATATGGTTGAGCGAAGCGATGGCTGGTTCATGCGTCATGCTCGTGAACGGGTGCCGCCAGCGGAAATGGGTCTACCTCAGTCTACTTATCTTAATGCTGTGCTTAAAGCCTAAATATTTTTATCTAAAATAAATTGATACTGACCTGTATGTACCTCACAACTTGCAGTGTAGTAGTCTTGTGGTGCGGGAAATGTTGTAATGTATGATAGACAAGTCTTTCTTTGCCAGTTAAAAATTGTTTACGTTTACAATAACCATAAAATGTAATATTTTAATTAGTATTTTCCTTTTGTGATGGAAATTGACCTTACTGATATGTTAAGGTCACTTTTCAATTTGACGACTCTGTATGAAATAAAACAGGGAGAAAAAAACAGCCCTTGACGAGTTTCTTGCCGGTTCTTCTCGTTACAAGGTCTCCCGCCGTAGGGTTTGTGAACCGATGGCGTAGCTTCTTTGACGTTCATAAGTGCTTGTAACAGCCTAGACTGAATAAATGATATTGACTTTGACTTTGACTTTGACTTTATGCAAGTCCGTCAAATTTATAGTTAGGATCTTCAAATTTTGTATTTAGTTTGACAATAGAAAATAAACATTTACCTATCTCGGCGTTTTTTAAAACTCCACTCCCAAAGTGGTGAAAAGGGGGATGAAGTTGTGTAATAAAAGTCCTTTAGTTTGAAAGTAAAAATGTTAGGATCTTCCAAATGTTGTATTTAGGTTGACGATTCAAAATAAACATTCATCTGCGTCTTTGATAATTCCACCTCCAAAGGGGTGAAAAGGGGTATTAATTGTGTAAGAAAGTCTCTATATTTTCAAAGTAAAAGTCACTTATTTTTTATTTGGGATATGGTTAGAAATTAAATACAAATAAAAAAACACATAAATATATCATAATTTTTTGAAATTTCACCCCTAAGGGGATCAAAAGGGGTGAATTATTTAAAAATAGATATGTATGTCATTGTAGAGGCTTTCTGGGATGTTGATTCAATTTATTGATCTTTGAATAAAAAAATATCGCTTTGATTTTGTTTCATCATTCATGTTTTTATTTCCCTATTGCTGGGACATGCTCATAAATGGATAAGGGAGACGGGCAGAGAAGCCATGCAGGCCCAGTTTGGAATGGTGGGTTGAAACTACTATAGATTCAGCCGAGATCGACGTCTTATCGTGCCTTTGGAATTGCAAAGGAACTCAATATAGTTTTTTTTGGCACCGATCCCGAGCATAGTAAAAGTTTCTTAACCGCTACAGTAAGAGGTTGAACTGCGCCATCGAGTAACTATCCTTTGCGTATTATATTTACTTCGGCTAGATATATTAGTTCTATAACGAGTGTACATGAATGGGGCAGCTGGTGAAATGACATAAGATAATAAGTAGATAAAAAAAATCTATGCATTGATTAGTATAATTAACACGACTTTCTATATTCAAGATAGATAGATTTCGTCTCTTAAGTTTTTAACCTACAACGGGGAAACACATACCTAATGTTAATAAGTAATAATAAAGCTGAAGATTTTGATACCACTTTTTCCTGAATTCTCAATGACTGAGGAATTGCCTATCTTAACTGTAACTGCCGGAACACAACAAAGCTGAAAGCAATGTTGCTATGGTGATAGTCTTAGATAAGATGATGGTAGCAAGCGTGGTTGGACTTAGAACAAGTCCTACCACCAACCAACGAATACAATATGTACACCCCCTGGGAATCGAAATCGGGACCTCTGTAACTGATACCGACAGGCAAAAAAATAACCATTACATCAGTTTTGTAACAAGTATTACTAAACTGATTAAAGGAAGCTAGTAATAATTTACTATTATCAAGAAAAAAGCTAAGACCACTTACTGTATGTATACTTATCTCTATACTTTGGATACGGTCCCACGTCTCGGCTTGATGTGAGATTCGGGGTGACACGTCGTGAACGTTGAACGGATAGTGATGGCTTTGTGTCGGGAATATTACGCCTAAATGTAGCATAGTGCGGGATAGAGTGGGATAAGGACCTGTATTATTCGTATGGAAATGTATGTAGTTGCTTAAATTTTACACTGTACGAGAAATATAGATATTTTGAATACTAAGTAATATAATTAAAGAAACATGTCTAGTGTCTTAATCCAATGTTAGGATTACTAAGTAGTTCTACCTAGTCTTACTGGTAATTTATTGATAACATTTTAAGGTATCAGGATAAATATGAAAAAAATCTTGTAACTTATTTAATATTCTTAAAAAAGTTACTGTCATAAGATAAGTTCAATTATCTCTTTTAAAAAGATAATTTACCGATAGTTCTTTTATTTTTTTATTGTATTTTTATATAAAACCTACAGTGGCAAAGTAACATTATAGGTAATTAATGTATAAATCTATGCACATTTATAAGTGTTCGCATATAATAACAACCTATGCTTGATAAAAAAAGAAAAAACTTTTACAATAAACGTGCTTGCACACACTAAACAATTAAAAATAACTAACTGTATGTAAAATGAAACACTAAACATAGTGACAGCACAATCAGCAACCCGAACGGACAGTCGGTGATACAGCGAACTATTTTTGCATCATAAGGTTTTGCAACTTTCAACTTTTTACAACAACAACAACCGCAAGAAAAAATGCAGATGCAGCCCAGTGACACACCTTGCACCTTCACCGACTACTCTACACGTGTTTCGCCCACACACGGAGCATCCTCAGAAGTTGTTAGACCGAATATCACCTCACTATAAAAGTGAGACAGAGTAATAATTATTGAAAATGTTATAATAAATGTAAATTAAATGTAAAAGTATGATATAAATATGTGAAGTAACGCCTGATTCTATCAAATACTGTAAACATATTGACACAGAACACAAGAAAGTGGTAAAGACTTACTGGAAAGCTACCGCTTATATCTCTTAGCGCAGTATTGTTTCAATCTTATCATGCTATTCCGTACTACGAATCTCTTAAAGTAAGCTTGTTTTTTGACGAAAGTTTTGTGACGTCTTCGCTCAATCATTGCCTCCAAAGTGTGAAGTGTGTCAAAATGTGACGAGTTCAATTAAAAAAAACTGCAAACTTTCGTTCTTATGATATGATCGTTTCTTATAGATGATGGTAGGCCCGCTGAGTTATGTGTGTATTGAGCGTCATTCCTACCGGACGTCAACGTAACACTCTATACATTTTTGGACGTGACAATTCGATTACTTTAACAAAGGATAAGCGTGCAAACCCACAGATTTTTTTACGGAACAGCCTCTGTGGTCTAGTGGTAACAACCACCGGTATCAGACCCAGGGGTCCAGGGTTCGATTTCCAGCGGGGGTACACATTGTATTCGGTTTGGTTAGTGGTAGGACTTGTTGTGAGATCGTCTGGCTGAAAATGTTTTCGGCATTGTTGTGTTCCGGCAGTGAGAGATAAGATAGCCAGTTCCTCAGTGGTTGAGGATTCCGGGAAAGGCTCGCTTCCAACTTCAGCCTTATCAATACTTAACATCAGGTATGTTCATCATAGAGTCTCCCCATCGTGAATAAAGGACAGGATGTCACTCGAGGAATGTCACTCACATAGCAGATAATAAATTAGTAACAATAGTTCAATTGGTCTACATAATGCGATATCAACGAATAAGTTGTATCTATAAGCATAGGAAAAACATTCTTAAACCTATTTAAATAACGGGCAAATTCA
Source organism: Chrysoteuchia culmella (assembly GCA_910589605.1). Lineage (NCBI taxonomy): Eukaryota > Metazoa > Arthropoda > Insecta > Lepidoptera > Crambidae > Chrysoteuchia > Chrysoteuchia culmella. Next base: position 5,232,879 of record OU342648.1, read on the forward strand.
ATTGAATCACAAACCAAATCCCGGATTTCCAGATGTCAGGCCCGTACTATTGATACGTATAATCTGCTCTCACCCGAATAACTTTGATAGCCGCTGGACACAATCGTCATCAATTACGATTGCTATTTGGTTGGAATTCGGTAAACAAACTTCGCGAAGCAAGGTATTTTGTGTAGAATCAACAATAAATCAACATTGACAGATGAACTTCCGCTACTGAAGAGCCACTTTTATTGATCGGTTAACTGTAAAGTTTTAGATGCTGAACTCTTCAAAGTCCATAAAGACAAAGGACCACCACACGCCAACAGCCCTTGCGTGTTGACAGAGCATCAAATCTTCAAAGGAAAAACAATTTCAAGTACACTCTCATGGTCACACCTCAAAAACGTCGCATTTGGCATTGGTTGGGTCTGTACTGGCTACAGGCAACCTCTTACCTACCGGGGCTATTACCTAAAAATTTGCGATTATCGCGCAGATATCACGCGGTCGCTGCGGAACGTCAAAATAAAAATGGTATCATGTATGTGATTGCTGGCTAATCGCTCGCTGATGGTTCGTTTAGCGGCGTCTCACTCTCTCGCGCTCTTACCTAGGTGCGAGAGTGAGACGCCGCGTGTTGCTATGACGCTAGCGCCAAAAACAATTTGGTAGCAATAACAGGAACTAAATGAATGTACATTGTGGTTCAGCGTTTGTTAGGTAGAGGCCGCACTGTTGATACGTGACGTAAAGCAATTACCGCGCGATATCTGCTGTCGCGTTGCTGTTGCAAAGATAGGTAATAGCCTCGCTGAAAGCATGCAAGCACTAACCGGGTTGTGCAATTAAGACGGAGCGTGTGGCCGGTAAACAGTATACCCTGCAGTCCTGAAAGCGTGGACTAAGTAATTATTGAAATGCTAAAGATTTGGAATGCGCAAACTTGGACCACACGGTCGGTTTTGCCTGCACGTGTGGCTGGGCGTTCAGTCCGCGCCTCAGTCCGTCAAAATTGTTTTTGATAACATACTTCATAAATGTATGAAATTGAGCGATGTGAGAGGTTATTCGAAGGAGGTTTTAACTGTATTCATAGAGCTTTCTCTCAAAAAGACTGAGGACTGCGCAGTCGGACTGTGCGTGGGTATAAGCACGCACAGTCACAGCACTTGTTGCTGGTCGCTCTGTGTTCCGTATTTTGTTCCGGAGCGTGTAGCCGGATGTTGTCTTAAAACAATGGCAGGTTGCCAGCATATCGCTTAAGGCGCCTAGGTATATTAGTTATCGAATATCACCTGCCAATGGATTTTACTAGCTGCACTGGAAAGCTAATAGCTAGCTATACTATGTTTTTCTTTCGCTCCCAGTCCAGCATGTGATGGGGTACTTCCCAGTCCTGCATAGCAGAGTTAGAGTTTTTTGGGACTGTTAATTCAATAAGTAAGATTATTAGGAAATGTTTATATCACAATATCACAAATAATAGAACATTGATTGGTATTTCAATTGAACAATAAAATATATCTTTAAACTAATACATTTTTGAAAAAACGTTAAGCAAAGCAATTAAGCAATCATCGCGCAATTTTTGCTGTCGCATTACCGTTGCAAAGATACGTAATAATAGCGCAAGAGTTTTCTGACGACGGTACAAAGCTAACGTTAATTTGTTTATTAACGAAAATTTTATGCAATCGTGTTTTTGAGTAACATAGTCACTAGTGTTAGTCCTGTAGTTTGCAGCATCTTAATTTGAAAGTCAGTTTTTCATTAATATTGATATTACAGACGATCATGTAAAGCAATCTGATTTTCGTTGGCCTATAGCGGGCCCTTAAGTACATAAAAATCTGTGATTTAAAACGATGGACATCGCGTCGTGTCAAAAATGTTTTTAACACGATCACAAGTTAACAAGATTGTGTCGAAATAAGTCGAAAGCACTTAAAGCCCATTCTGCTCTCATTACGTAGGGTGCTAATGAAATTTGTCAATCGGACACCCGTTGCCGTCCCGGCCACGTCACGGCCCCGTCTCGTAGGGATGTACGGTGTCAACGTGTTCTTTGCTGTTTGTATTTTACTAGCGTACTCTCGCGACTTCGTCTGTGTGGTATTCGCACTCCTTGAGTGCTAATGAAATGATATCGATATCTTGGCTTGGTAGATAATAAATCAAAATGTCTTATTAAATGCATAAAAGTTACCTATATTTAAAAAAGAATCGACTTTGTGAAGTGTGAAAACATAGAAATAAAAATAAACACCTAAATTAATAAAAAGCCAAGTCAAAATTCACAGAAACATTTATTTAGAAAAGTATATGAAATATTATCAAGCAATCAAAGTGGCACAGGCGCTAACGCGCCTCAATACGCTACGACGGAGTGGCAACGTCGCCCACGCCCGTAGTTCGTTTCGCGCGCTTTTCAAAATGTTGGTATCGGTTGTATTTTAATCGGTGATGCCGATATATCGGCCTGCCGATTATATCGGCCTATATATCGGTATCGGAATCGGAATCGTTACATCGCTATTCCTAATCAAGGGTATAATATTCCTCAAATCGATTAAATAAAATATGAAAAATCTTCCAATGTCACAGAAGCTTTATGAAAAAGTTTCGTCTTGAAAAGGTGAAATTAGACAGTCGTTTTTGTGTATTCGATTTACCTTATTTATAGAAAATCTTATTATTTCTTAGCCCAGTAGAAACTAAAAAAATGAACAGTATCATAAATAATCTTAAAAATAAAACATCTTTTGATATTGATGAAATTCCTCCTTTATTATTAAGATAATGTGCTTATTTATTAACACCGCCATTTACCTCATTAGTGAATCAATCCATCTCTGAGGCTGTTTTCTCAGAAGCCCTAAAAACATCTGTTATTAAACCAGTTCACAAAAAGAGAGATAGATCTGAAATACATAATTTTCGTCCTATAGCTTTGCCTACAACATCATCAAAAATATTTGAAACCGCCATGGTCAAGCGATTTTATTATTTTTATGAGAAATTTAAAGTTTTAGATGACAATCAAAGTGGTTTTAGAAAAAGTCACTGCACCACGTTGGCTGTATACAAATACATAAAAACATTTTTGAGGTAATCGAGAATAAAAAAATAGCAGTCGAGCTTCTTCTCGATATGAGCTAAGCGTATGATAGAGTTTCTTAAGCAACTCTACTTGATAAACTCTACCAAACAGAAATTAGGGTCCTATGGCTCATAAATGATTCAGATCATACCTAGGTAACCACTTTCAACAAGTAGAAAACAAGAATGTCAACTTTGACACGGGTAGAATAACTTTAACAAGATCAGATAGAGTCCATGTGTCTGGCTCTATACCACAGGGCAGCGTATTGGGATGTGTCCTTTTCCTTATTTACATAAAATAATCTTCCTAATATCTTAGATGACGTATGCGTGCTGTTTGCTGATGATATATCCATCCTAATCCATTGCTCTACCACCTCAGAAATTAATCTTGACAAAATCATAATTAGGTTAAAGGACAATGACCAATGAAGTATGAAGGTTGGTTTCAATTTATATGACATTGTGCCCGAATGAAACCCACATCATTTTGTAGAGTTTTGAACTTAGATTCAGTTAGAAAAACCACCATTACTCTAATTCGACGGATTCATGTGGAATATGCTTTTGAAATTCAACAATTTATAGGTTATTTGATGGAAAACTGCCTACATGATTTGATCTGACTTTGTCTCATAGTATGCATAATTAAGTTAGACATAATTATTAGTTTCTGTACTTACTTATTTAAGGCATTTAGTCAAAATAGAAACTTATATTTTGAAAATGATTTGATACTGATACAAAGCGAAACCATGTTTGACCAAGCTAAAGACATCCTTTTTGAAAATGACGTTAGTAACGTCTAGCCCCCATACCATGTTAATTAAAACTAAAACCACGTTGCGACTTACCTAAAAAGTTTGGCCCCTGTACGGGAAGCAGACATAATAACTTATAACAATAAAAAATTTATTGTGTCTCGTTCATTGCCAGCAAAAGGTTTATCTCTACTTATTTTATTAAACAAATAAAATAATTTCTAATTGCAAAATGTTATTAAACATAAATGATTTTTTTGAAGACAAATTTAATGGAATGAATGTTTTATTTAATATTAGTAATTTACTAGTAAACTATTATTATTGTGTTGTTAATGGTGTAAATGAACTTTAAATGATAATTCAACTTCAAATAAATTATTAAAATAGATTATATTATGTAACCAAGAAAATGAAAATAAAACTGTACTATTTGTATTTTACATTTTTGTCCTGTGATTGATAATAATTCAATGTTAATTTTGTGTGTTACTAAGTTAAATCTTTTGTTATATATAAAAAAATAGGCTTACTTTATTTAACTACTGCTATCCCCTCGCAGGGCGTCACATGTAAACAGCTGGCTCCAAAAGTGACGAAAGCGGCTGGAGCGTTGGGTCGTCTCTTGCCGAATCTGGGTGGCCCCGGCGACAAATGCAGGAAGTTGTTCGCCAGTGTGCTCAGAAGCATGGCCCTCTATGGGGCGCCGGTGTGGGCGGACAAATTGAACGACAAGAACCGCCGTCTCCTCCGGCGGCCTCAGAGGGTAATGGCCACTAGGATGGTCCGCGGGTACAGAACCGTGGCATTTTCGTCAGCGTGTGCGCTAGCAGGTACGCCTCCCTGGGAGCTAGATTCTCAGGTACTCAAGGAGGTGTACCACGAGCGCCGACAGGCGCTAAGAAGGGGAGATCGCATTGCCCCTGAAGAGTTGACGGCCGCAAGGCGTCTAGCGGAGGAGGAGCTAATGTGCGCCTGGGAGAGGAGGCTTGATAGGGACGAAGCAGGAAGACGAACGGTCGAGGCCATTCGTCCCATACTGAGGGAGTGGTGTGGACGGGACTTCGGGTCGCTGACTTTTAGATTGACGCAGGTGCTTACCGGGCACGGGTGCTTCGGTAAGTATCTGTTTCGGATTCGAAGGGAGGTGACCCCACGGTGCCATGACTGCGGCGCTTCGGTGGACAGTGCGGAGCACACTCTTTTGGTGTGTCCTGCCTGGGCTCCGCAGCGCGGTAGTCTGGTTGCCGTGATCGGGGAGGACCTCTCGCTGCCCAGCATGGCACGCGCCATGCTGGCCACCGAGAGATCCTGGGAGGCGGCAGCATCCTTTTGCGAAGATGTCGTCTCGCAAAAGGAGGCATCGGAGCGGATCCGTGAGGAGCAGGCTTATGCGGATCGGCTTCGACGTAGGCGGATGGGTAGAAGGAGGCGGCAGTATGACCACCTCATTCCACTCTAGAGGGATCACATTGGAGGAGGTGGGCGATCCCCACTGTCTGGGGAGATGGCCGCACTTGCTCGGCCATCTCTCCGCCGCGAGAGGGTCCGAGTGATCGGGCCAGCCGCCGGGTCTTAGGGGTGATTACCACCACGGACCCCCGTAGGCCAATCGGCAGCTAGAGGGCAAGTAGTGAGGGGTTTAGCTGGTAGTACCCCCCCCCCTCCCGGCCTCCCATTGAGCCTTTCGAGCTGAATGGGGGGCCGGGAGGCGGCGGTCCCTCCCTTCTCCCGTCCTCCTGCCGAGCTTTCGAGCTCGGTGGGGGGATGGGGGTTGGTTCGATCCTATCCCGTACCGAGCCGAGCTTAAGCTCGGCGGGGTATCGGGGGGAGGCGAGGGACAGTGTGCCGGACTCTTGAGTCCGGTATTCTAGGTGAGTCCAGCATAACCGCTCGGTATGCGTAAATGCATTCCCCTCACTCAAAAAAAAAAAAAAAAAAAAAAAAAAAAAAAAAAAAAAAAAAAAAAAAAGGCCGTCACATGTAGACCGTATATTTTCTTTGTCATCTTTATTATGTAATGTGATATGCAATAAATGGAACGAAATAAAAAAAATCCTTGCAAAGAAAATTCGTTTCAGAATTTATCTCACACAAATTATATTCGTAGTAGTTGCACTTCAAATACACATGTTTAAGTACATATGTTAAAGTAAGCCGTAAATTACACCACATTAACCTGAAACTGTCTTGTTATATTTGATATCTCCAACCTTAAAGTAGTTAAGGCTTTGTCACCCATTGCACAACGCGGTCGTAGTTAATATCAGTGTTAAATTTTGGAGGGTGCTCAGTAGGATTCCATATTATTTCCATTAGTATCAACATACAGTTTGTATTTTCGTATCAATTGTATTCACCTTTTGTTCCCAATGAGTCACACCACAACGTTTCACACTGTTACCCGTTGGATAAAAAAAATACGTTCGAATCAGTGTTAGAATCCGCGCTAATGAAGAAGTCCCGTGGAATAAAATGGAACTAAATTTATCTTCATAGTGTCAAAGCTTATTTTCGAATGTTGAATGGGTCAGGCCATAGACTGCAGCGCCTCTCTCAAGGGACTTCTCTCGTGACGCGGAATTTACGCGTTCGGAGAACAATATATAAAAATAATTTCCAACGAGTCACACCCCGAAGGTAGGATATTAAGCGCTAGGGAAATCTTCTCTACCTGTTGCACTCTGAACAAAGGACTATTAGTAACTTCTTAAAACATCTAAAATAACTCCTGGGCCCGTAGACAAAGTAATATCATTATGTAGCGAAACGATAATTCGATTCGTTATTGTCTATATTTGCCAATTGACTTGCGGTAAGACCACGTGATTTAGAACGCCTTATGCCAGTGGCCAATCCCATACATTTAATTCTTTTCGAACTCCGTTATCGTTTTAGAATAGTAACTTTGGCTCCCTAGCCAAAGTTACGATTCTAAAACGAGACCAAGCCGACCGCCTAACTGTATAGCTTTTGCTAACGCTATAGCTATCGATTTTTTAAACCGCGTACAAGGGCTCTCGATGACGCTATTACTTTCATACTAAAAATGCAATAGCGAATCCAATAGATGTATAGAAATATGTAGGAATTAGACAAATGCCTTATCGTTGAAGGGTTTTATGAGAGTTTGAAGTTTGATAGCTATAGCGATAGCACAAGCTATACCGTTAGGCGGTCGGGGTGCAGGGTCCCTGCCCTGGTTAGCTATGTGACGCTGGTACTTTCACTTTAAAATATTCTATGCCTTCGGAGTGTGACTCGTTGGGAATTATTTTTATCAATCGTTATCCCAACGAGTAACACTGTGACTCGATGGGATTTTTCTTTCCAATTAGTAACAGTGTGACTCCTTTTAGTGTGACTCGTTGATAACAAACGGTTTTAACCGGTTAAAACTTTTTAATTTTGCATTTTAAAAGGAAAAAAACAAGAAAAAAGCAACTAGTCTCATGTCGCCCTGACGGGACATGAGACTAGTTCCTTTTTTCTAGTATATTTTCTTGTTTAATATTTATCACATAAAAATAGCATTGTAAAATGCAAAACTAAAAAGTTATAATTAGATGGCTGTTTCATCTTTATCGATAGTCAAACATCTGTAAAGATGTTTGACTATCGATAAATCTGAAAAAGAATGCAAATTATTTTTTTATTTAGTTTAGCATTAACATTTCCAAGGCAAAAAATAAAACTCATTTATACGTATTTGATTAAAGATTAAATTATGAACACTTTAAGAATTAATAGAAAAAAGCACTGCATTTTACACATGAGGCTTTATTAGTTATCAAATATGCAAAGCTGGCAAAGTTGGATTTAGAGGCGAGTTACCTCTATTGAAACCTGAGCAAGCGAAGGATTCTAGTATTGAATGCTGAGCGTAGCGAGGAAAAATGTTAGGTCAATTTCCGGTAAAATATTCTTTAAACTCAAAATTTTATATCTTGTTGTTTTAATGACATAAAAAAACGAAAATAATAATAAAGGTAGTATTATAGTTAATTCCAAGTTATTTCAAATAGGAATTACATAAAATAACATTATGAACGATTCGGGAAAGTTGACATAGACATGAGGTACAAGACAAAGACGATTTAAAAATAAAGGCTTTTGTCACGTTCCGAAACCCAATCATAGGTTGTGAAATCTCACCCGGTCTAAATATAAATTTCTTATAATAATTCAAGAAACTAAAATGTTATAATATAACCAAAAGGAGTATTATAATTAATACGAAGTTATTAAAAATTAGAATAAAATGTAACATAAAAAGCCAATAGTGCGATTTGGGACGCATTAAGATATATTTTTGGATTTTAAATAAAAAAAGTACTTACACCACGCTAGGCTGCAAAATGCGATTGTCCACGCAGAAATTGAATGACAAATCCTCGTTTTCCGAGCGCGTAAGATAAAAAGAAACTATTATTTATACAGAAACGAAATCAAGACAAAATGATTTCTGTACAAAATAAATGCAACATAATTTAAACTAGCTCCTCTTTTTAAGTAACAATAACACAGTCACTTTAACCTGTGACTCCACTGGCTTAAAGTGAAAATGAGAGTTAAAAGTTATTCTTTAGTCGCAAACAACCCGTCACTTTGATAAGGGGCCAAAGTTTACTTGATTTCTCCGACAAAAAGAAAATCTGGAGAGCCTCCCTGATGAGTCGGCAAGTATTTCCTAACCTTTTTCGTGTTCAGTTATTTTATATGACTTTGAGTAGAGATTACTTACGTTGTAAAAAACTGGATATTTCAAACATGCCAGTCATTTTGATTTACGAAAGTACATTATAAATAAGGTCGGAATCCTTTTCTTTGTTTTCTAATAGATTTAGGAACTTGGAAGCCTAATCATTTTTCTTTTTTGTGTTTGCTTCCCAAAAACTAATAAACAGTGCGACAAGGCTTTTAATCAACATGGCAAAAGAAGGAACTAACATGAAACGTCATTGGGCGTTTCTTCATTGGGCGGCCCGGCCCGGCACCGACACCGTCAGTACTCAAAGACATGACACCGACAGCTATACATTCTTCATTTGACCGACACTACACCGGCACGTTCCGGCCCGATACGGCGGGCCGGTGATTTTATAATCTGTTTAATAACAGTCAGTACGTGAGACGTAGGCAAGATAGATGGCAGCGTATAACAAATTGTATTTGATTATATTTAAGACGCAAAGAGGAGTATTAATAAACGGTTTTTGGTGCACCCAATTATAATAGTGCGATATTTGGATGGTGTCTATTACAATTTATTCCAAAAACTAACTGATGACCCGGATAAGTTTTTTCACCCGGAGCGAGTGGGGTCATGGGATCATGCCGCACCGGCAACGACATATCGTTGCCGGGCATGGGGCAGTGAGACCACAGAACTTCTGTTCTGTGAGTGAGACAGCGTGCAGTACAATTACATAGAATAATGCTCCCACTGGTGCCATTGTCGTTGCCGTTGCCGTGTCGTGCCTGGGCCATGTCGTGCAATGAAGAAACGCCCATTGTTGACAGTTGTGCAGCGCCTCTATCCGCGTTAATTATAAACCTTATCTCACTTGCGATAAGGGCCCGTATTTACTATGACCACTTACTGATTTCTTGCTCAAACCACGCCAATGTCGTATTTGATTTCGTCATTTTCAAAATTAGTTTTCCCTATGACACTGACAAATTTGACAATGACAATTGACATTATGACCCTATGACAAATGTTAAAGTTATTTTACTTGTCTAATAATAATAACTACTTAAACAATGTGACTGTCATGTACTTGTGCAATAACTCATTAATTTGTGAGTATCATGAAGTAAACGATTTCATGATTTTCATGAACTGATTCAAATACTGCTTTTTGTGAATCTAACATGCCGTGGCAGTTTGTAATTAAGGCCACACTACGTGTCTTTTGTATCCGATCATGTTTTTCACTTATGTATAAGTGTGAGTCTTGTAAACTGTCATTTTCTTAAAAAAAATAAAAATAAAATATAAAAAAAAACGAATTTTGAAAATGTCATAACCAAGTACGGCATTGGCGTGGTTTGAGCAAGGACGCGCTTAGTGGTCATAGTGAATAGAAAAAAGAAACTAACACCGCCAACTTGTGTTTACGTCAATTTTGACAGTTAGGTACAATCGGGGAACTTCCCGGTTGACCAGTAGAGTTTTTTCCGAAACGTTTACTCGTAAAATACTAAGGTCAGAAATAATTTATTATTCAAATGAAATACCTGTGAATGTTCTATTATTTGTGATATGAACGTTTTCTACATATCTATTACTTTTTTAAATAAAGCTCTTTAAAAAAGCTTTACTGGTCTACCGGGAAGTTCCCCGACTGTTTTTTTTTATGAACGACGGCGCGACTCTAAGCCTTCATCATACCTGATGTTAAGTATTGATAAGGCTGAGCTGGAAGCGAGCCTCTCCCGGAATCCCCAATCATTGAGGAACTGGCTATCTTATCTCTAACTGCCGGAACACAACAATGCTGAAAACATTATTGTTATGGCGTCAGACTTAGATAAGATGGTGGTAGCTAGCCAGGCGGACTTACAACGAGTCCTACCACCAACCAAAAACAGCACGTCCACGTTCAAACATCTGTAAAGATGTTTCTTTCGATTGCGAGGATATTTCTCTCATTGATGAAGCGACGGTGGCCAACACCGTAGAACGGTGAATATACTAGAAAAATTCGACGTGTCCTCATAGGTCTCTGTAGCATAATTAATTGGTTAGTGCATTGGTTTTAACCGGTGTTTGCATTCTTGCTATGAAAGGAGATTCCACATTTATACAAACTCTCACGCCATAAAAGATTTACCTTGAGAGCGACGTGAGTAAACTCATTTAAATCATAACGATACCATACGATTTGATTATGTCATTTTTAACACTTAATGGCCTCGGCTAAGCGGTGTGTTCGTAGGATTTATGAAAACCAATCTGATTCCAATTAATTTAATTGTACTTTTAGTTTCAGTTTAGTAATTTCTGATTTAAATTTAATAAATAGTGAAAAGTAGTTAATTTTATATTGTATAGCTACACTTATATAGTAGTCTCCGTGTAATGTGTTATTTCTCTTATGCATGCTGTGCTGGCATCTAGTAGTAATCAATTTAATAAAGCTATCCAAAAAAATACTTCATTGTGATTTTATAGATTGTATCCGGTTTTGTGAACCAAATATATAAAGAAAATCGACACTACATTTGGCATTGTTTAAAATAAATAAATAATTGCATACAATCACACCAATTATCTAGCCCACGTTAAGTTTCACGAAGAAATTGTGTTATGGATACTAGATACATACTCATATACTTTTTTTTTGTAAATAGATACATAATATATATATAAAATACCCCTGACCAAGACAAATAGACATGTTCATGCACATAGATGTTGTCCGAAAACAATAGTAAATGATTGCCAGCCAATCTCCTACCTACAGTGCGACAAGGAATAATAATGAACGTGGACGTGCTGTTTTTGGTTGGTGGTAGGACTCGTTGTAAGTCCGCCTGGCTAGCTACCACCATCTTATCTAAGTCTGACGCCATAACAATAATGTTTTCAGCATTGTTGTGTTCCGGCAGTTAGAGATAAGATAGCCAGTTCCTCAATGATTGGGGATTCCGGGAGAGGCTCGCTTCCAACTCAGCCTTATCAATACTTAACATCAGGTATGATGAAGGCTTAGAGTCACGCCGTCGTTCATAAAAAAAAACAGTCGGGGAACTTCCCGGTAGACCAGTAAAGCTTTTTTAAAGAGCTTTATTTAAAAAAGTAATAGATATGTAGAAAACGTTCATATCACAAATAATAGAACATTCACAGGTATTTCATTTGAATAATAAATTATTTCTGACCTTAGTATTTTACGAGTAAACGTTTCGGAAAAAACTCTACTGGTCAACCGGGAAGTTCCCCGATTGTACCTAACTGTCAAAATTGACGTAAACACAAGTTGGCGGTGTTAGTTTCTTTTTTCTATTCACTATGACCACTAAGCGCGTCCTTGCTCAAACCACGCCAATGCCGTACTTGGTTATGACATTTTCAAAATTCGTTTTTTTTTATATTTTATTTTTATTTTTTTTAAGAAAATGACAGTTTACAAGACTCACACTTATACATAAGTGAAAAACATGATCGGATACAAAAGACACGTAGTGTGGCCTTAATTACAAACTGCCACGGCATGTTAGATTCACAAAAAGCAGTATATGAATCAGTTCATGAAAATCATGAAATCGTTTACTTCATGATACTCACAAATTAATGAGTTATTGCACAAGTACATGACAGTCACATTGTATAAGTAGTTATTATTATTAGACAAGTAAAATAACTTTAACATTTGTCATAGGGTCATAATGTCAATTGTCATTGTCAAATTTGTCAGTGTCATAGGGAAAACTAATTTTGAAAATGACGAAATCAAATACGACATTGGCGTGGTTTGAGCAAGAAATCAGTAAGTGGTCATAGTAAATACGGGCCCTTATCGCAAGTGAGATAAGGTTTATAATTAACGCGGGTAGAGGCGCTGCACAGCTGTCAACAATGGGCGTTTCTTCATTGCACGACATGGCCCAGGCACGACACGGCAACGGCAACGACAATGGCACCAGTGGGAGCATTATTCTATGTAATTGTACTGCACGCTGTCTCACTCACAGAACAGAAGTTCTGTGGTCTCACTGCCCCATGCCCGGCAACGATATGTCGTTGCCGGTGCGGTATGTCGTCGGCAGCAAAGCTCACTACTGTCGTGCCGGCATCGTTACGCCGGCAGCGTGCGAGTGGCATGATCCCATGACCCCACTCGCTCCGGGTGAAAAAACTTATCCGGGTCATCAGTTAGTTTTTGGAATAAATTGTAATAGACGCCATCCAAATATCGCACTATTATAATTGGGTGCACCAAAAACCGTTTATTAATACTCCTCTTTGCGTCTTAAATATAATCAAATACAATTTGTTATACGCTGCCATCTATCTTGCCTACGTCTCACGTACTGACTGTTATTAAACAGATTATAAAATCACCGGCCCGCCGTATCGGGCCGGAACGTGCCGGTGTAGTGTCGGTCAAATGAAGAATGTATAGCTGTCGGTGTCATGTCTTTGAGTACTGACGGTGTCGGTGCCGGGCCGGGCCGCCCAATGAAGAAACGCCCAATGACGTTTCATGTTAGTTCCTTCTTTTGCCATGTTGATTAAAAGCCTTGTCGCACTGTTTATTAGTTTTTGGGAAGCAAACACAAAAAAGAAAAATGATTAGGCTTTCAAGTTCCTAAATCTATTGGAAAACAAAGAAAAGGATTCCGACCTTATTTATAATGTACTTTCGTTAATCAAAATGACTGGCATGTTTGAAATATCCAGTTTTTTACAACGTAAGTAATCTCTACTCAAAGTCATATAAAATAACTGAACACGAAAAAGGTTAGGAAATACTTGCCGACTCATCAGGGAGGCTCTCCAGATTTTCTTTTTGTCGGATAAATCAAGTAAACTTTGGCCCCTTATCAAAGTGACGGGTTGTTTGCGACTAAAGAATAACTTTTAACTCTCATTTTCACTTTAAGCCAGTGGAGTCACAGGATAAAGTGACTGTGTTATTGTTACTTAAAAAGAGGAGCTAGTTTAAATTATGTTGCATTTATTTTGTACAGAAATCATTTTGTCTTGATTTCGTTTCTGTATAAATAATAATAGGTCGTCAACAAAAAGTTGTTATTAATAAAATAATTAAGAAAACAAAAAAATCACCTTTTCATCAGAATTCGAAGAAAATGACGCTGGCGTACCACAGGGAAGTGTATTGGGTCCAATTTTATTTCTCCTTTATATAAATGACATAACTGATATAACAAATCATAAATGTACCCTGTATGCTGACGATATATCTATAATTGTGACTTCGAATAATTCTAAATGCAATGACGCTATACGTAAGCATGAATTGGAGGTTAATCGGACTATTGACATAATAATTGACTGGCTTAAGGCGAATAATTTAAACATAAATCTTGACAAATCTTATTTTATTCAATTTAATAAATCAAAACATAAACAATATAACTTTGCTCTTAATGTGCCAAAAATGAATGAATCACATTATTTAAAATTTTTAGGAATAACTATAGATGAGGACTTGGTTTGGAAAAAACATGTAAACGAATTATGTGCCAAAATAAACAAATTCGTCTATGCCCTTAGACGTGTCAGAAACGTAACCGATAAAAAAACTGCCATACTGTCCTATCGTGCATATATAGAGTCGATTCTGCGCTACGGTATCATATTATGGGGAAACAGCACGGAAAAAAATAGAGCTTTTATTGCTCAAAAAAAGTGCATTAGGGCTATTTGTGGCGTATTACGTGACGTGTCTTGCAAGGGACTATTTAAAAGTCTAGGATTATTGCCACTTCCTTCGCTTTACGTTTATGAAGTTGCCGTTTTTGTTCACAAAAATACTAATTTGTTTAAAAAGGTAAATAATTATAGATTGAGAGATCCACATAGGATGATTTTTGATAATATTCCGAAGTCGGATAAGTATGCAAAAAGTTGCCTTTGTATGTGTGTAAGGGTCTATAACAAGATTCCTAAAGAGTTAAAAATGCTCAATATATATATGTTCAAACAAAAATTGTACGAATGGATTAACCAAAATAATTTTTATGACATAAATTCTTTCTTTAACAAAAATAATTAATTATCAAATTTGTATTGACATTTCTTATTTGTACTGACATTCATATTGTTATTATTTCCGTATTAATTTTTGACATGAATTGTATTATTAATATTTGCATGCTATATTCGTTATTAGCGAAACATGTGGACTATAATTTATTGTATCAACTTGTAATACCGTGTTTTAAGCAAATAAACAAATTTATTATAAAAAAAAAAAAAAAAAATAGTTTCTTTTTATCTTAGGCGCTCGGAAAACGAGGATTTGTCATTCAATTTCTGCGTGGGCAGTCGCATTTTGCAGCCTAGCGTGGTGTAAGTACTTTTTTAATTTAAAATCTAAAAATATATCTTAATGCGTCCCAAATCGCACTATTGGCTTTTTATGTTACATTTTATTCTAATTTTTAATAACTTCGTATTAATTATAATACTCCTTTTGGTTATATTATAACATTTTAGTTTCTTGAATTATTATAAGAAATTTATATTTAGACCGGGTGAGATTTCACGACCTATGATTGGGTTTCGGAACGTGACAAAAGCCTTTATTTTTAAATCGTCTTTGTCTTGTACCTCATGTCTATGTCAACTTTCCCGAATCGTTCATAATGTTATTTTATGTAATTCCTATTTGAAATAACTTGGAATTAACTATAATACTACCTTTATTATTATTTTCGTTTTTTTATGTCATTAAAACAACAAGATATAAAATTTTGAGTTTAAAGAATATTTTACCGGAAATTGACCTAACATTTTTCCTCGCTACGCTCAGCATTCAATCCTAGAATCCTTCGCTTGCTCAGGTTTCAATAGAGGTAACTCGCCTCTAAATCCAACTTTGCCAGCTTTGCATATTTGATAACTAATTTAGCCTCATGTGTAAAATGCAGTCCTTTTTTCTATTAATTCTTAAGGGGCCGTACAAAGCCAAATACACATTTTTGATCAAGGATTTCACATAGTATTACTAGATTTATCGGCCCCAAAAAAATACTGTAGAAAGTAGACTATAGTACTCAGTTATGTGATTGACAGAAACATGATTGCTAAAACTTTTCTCGATAGAAAAAAATGGTAAAGTTACTTCCAATTTTGTAGTTTTTCAATGCTGTGCCAACCGCTATTAAACCTTTAGTCTTGAAACTATTATTAAAAAATACCGTAGCTAGTTCTAGTTTTGTGATTGACAGTTTTTCAAAATGTTAAATAGTTCATTAATAATAAATTAAAAACGATAATGTCGCTTACGTTGATGTTTTTAAAACAGACACCAGTGTTTGCATCTCTATCGCATGCGTTATTTCACCGTATTTCTGTCTGATTCGCTCCTCGCTCTTCAGTCGTGAGTGCTCCATTGAGACGTGTGGGCTGCGCTTGCCTTACGCTCCGCGACGATTTCGCTCGTAGATTATTTAAAAAGTCTATTTGTTAATCATAACCTAGGTATAGGTAATTATAGCAAACAGAGATAAAAAATAAGCTTTTGTAGAAATTTGTAGAAAGTAGACAAGTATTCGACGAGCAGCATATTAAAATACAAAACTGTCAAATATCTGTCAGAAATCAGTGCCAATTTAAATGTTTGAAATTGTTTAAAGATATTATTTGACTGTACTTTTTAGATAAAAGTAGTAATTTATTATAAGTAAATACATAGTATACTTTTTTTAGTTTCAGGCACAAACAAAAGGGGGGGGACAATAGCCATTGCAATTATGATATAACCTCCCTGACCCAAATCCCCCCCCTGTATTATATACTATGTAAGTTCCGAACAGACCAATTTGGTACCTCATTGGACACATCGAGGAACCAAAATATTGCTCGGCACTTACTTATAGTAATGCAAAGTTTAGATGACGGAATTATTTAGACGGAATGATCAGAATTTATTTTCTTTATTTCCTCGGGCTGTACCTGTTTCCGGTTTTTATTTCAGAGCCGAGTCTAGTAGTAACAGCATTGTAACAGGTAGCTCAATGTTCAATTCTGATATGACGGTGCAGGAAGCTACGAATGTCGAATGTATTAGTCCCAAAAGGTATCTTAAAATACCTAATACCTTAAAAGTGCTTTGGTGCATGACAAAACAAAACAGTTATAAAATGTATTATTTTTCGGTTTTTTAGAATCGTATTGGCAGATCTTACAAACATAATTCCTGATGTTACTTCTACTTTCATTAATGATGAGCAGCAACCACATTTAGATAATGAGAATGTGAGGGCTAAAATGTAAGTAAGTTTGCAGACAGTGGTACCAGTATCGAGGGTAATAAAAGACTTAGACTTAGACGGAAGGTAGATCTATTCGTGTGCCCGCATAACAATCATCAATTCTTCAGTGACCATGGCGCATGCAAATATCGGAGTCTCAAATATAAGCAGGTACATGGTGTAAATCCAGTCCTAGTTTATTCTAGTAACTTCAATAACCATGGAAATTTAAAAGAAGATAAGCTTGTAAAATTAATAATACTTATATTGTCGAAGACATTATACAACCCTACATGTTTTTATTGTTAGACACAAATACATGTTAATTGTCTCTTTTTCAGATCTGAGCATAGAAGTAGTTCAATGTCCAATTTTGATCTGACGTTGCCAGAAAAAAATACGGATGGCGAATGTTGTCATCCCAAAAGGTTTTTAAAAATACCCTTATTGTTTTGTACTGTGTGTGTATGAAAATTTAGAAAATTGAAAGAGACGACAAACTTTGGGAGACCTTTATGCTACCGAAACTAAAAGACTTTTATATGCAACATGTTTTGCCAGAATTAGTGAATCCTCGTCAGACTCGAAATATGGCCTTAAGGTGGTACGACTTCCATACAAACAAACATTGCACATTGATTAGTTCATCATACCTTAATAATTCATAAATACATGCGCAACTAACTCATTTCAGTTATTTGTTTGCGTGAAATAATGAAAAAAATGTACTTTCATACATAAATCACGAAAAACCTAACATCTTATAATTTCAATAATTCTATGTATGTGTGTGTGACTCATCGCATTTATATACCTCATGCATGAAAGTACATTTTTTTAATATTTCGCGCTAACAAATAACTAAAACGAGTTTGTTGCACATGTATTTATGAATTATTAATGTATGATGAACCAATTAATGTGCAATGTTTGTTAGTATGGAAGTCGTACCACCTTAAGCAGTCCGCTAGTAAATGTAAGCAAAAATAAACGAAAAGGAGCAATATCAATGAGTATTGAAGCTAAACGTAAGAAAATGTAAATAAAAAATTGGTTGCTTGTTGAATAGTTTATTATTTTTCACGCTTCCTTCTTACATGGGTTTTGGGTATATTATAATATATTTTTTTGCATTTCTATACTAAAATCAAGAATTCATAAGAAAAGGATCTTTGTGTTGAGTGTATTAATTAGTATAGTAATTAATTATTATTGAGAGACGTACTGAACCCCTGTCAAAACGTGTAAATTGCGTTTTTTTCATATAAATTTCACGTAAACAAACAAAACTCACACTAGGCATACAGACCAATGGATCCCAAGATGGTTATTAACATAAGTAAAACGAATAATAATGCGGGAGGTTCACCAAACCACATTACAATACAAAAAACATTTTATAAAAAAAAACAAACCGACTTCAAAAAGTAAAAAATAAAACTTTTGGAGTCGGTGCCAGCCAAAGCATTCTACATTGCACTTCTATTAACTATATTTTTTTTGGCCTTAGCTAACTAGCACCGACTTCAAAAAAGTTTTATTTTTTACTTTTTGAAGTCGGTTTGTTTTTTTTTTATAAAATGTTTTTATTTCAGTTTTTTTTGTTACATTATGTGCCGTTACTTACACTAAAAATCAGCCCATACACAACAATGATGTCATCTAGGTATACGACTACTTGCCAAAAGGTGATTGATATTTTTCAGGATTATGAAAAAACTACTAGCCAGATCTTCGTAAAAATTATATGGGATCACACACAAACCATTTTCTTCCAGATAAAAAAGAATTATAAAAATTTGTTAACAACTGGCGAAGTTATGGTGGAACATACATAAAAAAAAAAAAAAATAACGTCGACTTGAGAACCTCCTCCTTTTTTGAAGTCGGTTAAAAATGTAATGTCGCACTTTTTTTATATATTTATTACTTGTATGTTTATTATTAATCCTCAGGTTACCTAAGGATTACCATATAAAAAGTACTCGTCTCCTGTTTTTAATCGCGCTACACTGTTGCCAATCTGAAACAGAAAAAACATTATAAATATTATTAAAAAACGTAATTTATAAAATAAACAATAAACAGTACTCACCAGGAATATCTATTTGAATGCATTAAGTATGTGTATACGACACTTGTCTCTGTTTTCTTCATTACACTGTGCACGTAAACTCAAGCTAACTTTGTTCTCGGCCTGCGATAACGACACGCGCGGAGCTAGTCGACAGCGGCATAGGGTGCGGGACGCGCGGGGGAAATCCTTATTTCTTCTAGCTTTGTATGGCCCCTTAAAGTGTTCATAATTTGATCTTTAAGCAAATACGTATAAATGAGTTTTATTTTTTGCCTTGGAAATGTTAACGCTAAACTAAATAAAAAAATAATTTGCATTCTTTTTCTAAAACTTATTTAGAACCTTAAATACCACAACTACCTAAATTTTCCCAGCTTTAACGAAATAGAGCGTAACAAGATTGCGCCCGCTACCCGTCGAAACAGTAGGATTATTCGAGTGCAGTAGTGCAGTTGCATTCAAATTTTGCACTGATTTTCTAAGTAATATGCTCTCCTCTCACATACAAAGATAATCCTAGGATTTAGTGCAAAACCGACTTGCATCACATCGCGTTTATATATTCATCGTATGATTTCTGAATCCTTTGTTATCATAAATAATGCATGTTACATTTCCAGGGTTAAAGGATCCTATTCCTCACAGGAATGTATTTCTGATGAAAATGATTCAGCTAATGGAGCTCGAATAACACTGAATGGCTGCGATTTATTTTATATTCCGCTGTTTTAGATACTCTTGACGTTTCTTTTATTTTTGCTCGTTATGTAGATATGTTATGTTTTTATGAAAACAGATTTATAAAATATATTCCTTCATTTTTAGGGTTTTATTGTCAAACTAGCGGATCCTCGCGGTTTTACCCGCGTGGTGCCCGTTCCCGTGGGAATATCGGGATAAAATATAGCCTATGTCACTCGGGAGAGATGTAGCTTTCTAATGGTCTAAGAATTTTCTAAACTCGGTCCAGTAGTTCCTGAGATTAGCGCGTTCAAACAAACAAACTCTTCAGCTTTATAATATTTAGATAGATTTGAAACCTTTATATATATAGTTATATAGTTTATAGTTTTCCATGTTTGTTACCTGCAACTTATATCAAAACAGATACTATTGGTAGTAGAGTAAAATTAATACTGAACTATTCATTGTAGGTACGTGACCCAATAACATGAACGTTTATGGTTTTTTATTTTTTTGCAATCTTCAATGCTATTTTATCCGACTTCAAAAAAAAGGAGGAGGTTCTCAAGAAGACTGTATTTTTTATGTATGTTTTAATATAACGTCGTCATTTGTCAACTAATTTTAATCATTCTTTTTTATCTGAAAGAACATAGTTCAAGTGTGGTCTCATATAATAAAGATCTGGCTAGTAGTTTCTTCATAATCCTGAAAAATATAATTTACGTTTTGGCAAGTAGTCGTTTACCTAGATGACATCATTGTTGTGTATGGGCGGATTTTTAGTGTATGTAATGACACATGATGTCCTAACTAAAAATAGTGAAATAAAAAACATAAAAAATATATAACTGACATCAAAAAGTAAAAAATAAAATAAAATTAAATGGCTGGCACCAACCTTTTTTTATTTTTTACTTGTTGAAGACGGTTTTCATTTTTTATAAAAATATTTTTTCTACTTATGATACATTTTAAATAGTAAAAATATTGGAAAGTATCAACTCGACGAAAACTGCCATATGAGAATTCACTTGTGGCCAAGGTGATTTTACCAATATATTGTGATTTAAAATGTCATCGTCTCAGCCACATGACACCCACTGCTGGGTATAGGCCTCCCCCAAGGATCTCCACGACGATCGGTCCTGCCGCCCGCATCCAGCGGCTTCCCGTGACCGTCACCAGATTGCCGGTACATTAAAATTTAAAATGTATCATAATCAAATCGTATTTAAAATGTAATGTAAAACACTAGAGGCCGGGCGCGGTTTCACCCGCGTGGTTCCCGTTCCCGGGGAATTTTGGGATCATTTATAGCCTATGTTACTACTTGGGGTCTAAGGATTCTCTATACCAAATTTCGTCAAAATCGGTCCAGTAATTTTTGAGTTTATTCGTGACATACAAAAATACAAATCTTTCCTCTTTATAATATTATAACATAGATTATATATTATATATAGTATAGATGAACATTTTTTAAAATACAGGTATTTTTTTTTATGATTTTTAGAATTTTTGCATTTTTCAATGCTATTTTTATACTTATAATAAATTTTAAATAGAAAAATATTGAAAAAAAAAAACATGCGTTCGATTCCCATCTGAGAATTCACTTGTTGCCGAGTTAATATTTTCCAATATTTTTCTATTTAAAATTTATCATACAGGTAAATTTTTACGAGTGGGTGAAATTCTAGCAGTAAGTGAGTCATCCTCGATTAGAACTATCGTTGTAGCAAACCAGCAATAGTCTGAAGTCTTTTTTTTTGTAATAACTGGCCAGGCCTTTGACCACCATCGTGCTTAACAAACAGGATTTTGTCTAAGGTGTTGCATGCTTGCCCAGGAAATGCCTATTCACTCTCGAAGATGCCTTTCGTATCACATAAGAGAAATCAATAAAAAAACATGTATCCAAATGAAAATATACTAATCAATCTCTTCGTAAACTGCTAGAGGTGTCCTTGGTATATGAAAGCAATACGAGGGGTCTATTTCAAAAACCGAACCAGCCTCCTTACGAACGGAATCGATTTCACATTATGATCAAATCAACGTCAAAAATCTGTATTGTTGGTACTTTGAAAATGGTTGCAATGTTTTTATAATACCGTATATAGACATTAATTGGATCCTGATGTGAACTCGATTCCGTCAAGAATAACCCCCCAGTATAATCAGACGAATGTTCATTGAGTGTCAGGTCTTTGTCTACATCAAAATCAGGTCTATTGGACCTGCAGTAAATTGTATGAAGAGAATTGAAGAGAATTGTCATAGAGAACCTCTGTACCGAAATAATTGAATTCAATTCAATCATTACAAGTACTCATTAAAATTGAAAAGCGAGGCAATGAGTCATTCTGTGTAGCATGAATGAGACGGAATTGAGGTGCCATTATTGACTCCGTAGGATTGTATTATAGCTACAAGGTTGTTTACCGCTTTGAGTTAAATTCTATGCAAATCAATTTATTGTAAGGGAATTAAACAAAGCTTTCTGATACCTGCTAGGCTGTTAAAAAATATAATTTAAAAAGTAACCGAGTTTCGCTTAAACGAAATTTTTCTGGAATAGGTATCATACAATGAGTGATTCAATGGATCTAGGGCAGGGATGGCAAACCTTCATGTATCAACGTGCCATTTTTCTTAAGAAACGATTATTGAGTTCATTGACGTACCATCAAGTAATTTTGCCTTTGTGATTATTGGAAAAATAATAATGATAAATACTATGAACTCAAAATTCTTTATTTACTACAACATTCGCGTTCCCCATCATATAATAGGTACTTCACACTTTTTTTTCCTAGTGCAGTGAATTTTGTGATCGGTGACGTGCCCATAATGTTGTGTCACGTGCCATCGATGACACGCGTGCCATTGGTTCGCCATCCCTGATCTAGGGAAATGCACGCCGCTAGGGACCGATCGTCCTTGGAATGGAAATGGATGGAAATCCTTAGGGACACATGTAAAGGGAAACATGAAGAAGGTTAAATAAAACTTAACTAATGCAACATTTTAACTAAATAAAGGATAGAAAGCAGCAGAGATACCATGAAGAAAAAATCTGACGAAAAGGGAGAGAAATATATTTAATGTTTAAAAAGAAATTATCACCGATTACCAGCAGGTACAGTCGGGGAACTTCCCGGTTGACCAGTAGAGATTATTCAGGGAGCTTTATTTAAAAAAAGTAAAAGATGTGTAGT
This sequence comes from Chrysoteuchia culmella, assembly GCA_910589605.1. Classification (NCBI taxonomy): domain Eukaryota; kingdom Metazoa; phylum Arthropoda; class Insecta; order Lepidoptera; family Crambidae; genus Chrysoteuchia; species Chrysoteuchia culmella. Next base: position 5,255,666 of record OU342648.1, read on the forward strand.
AAACGTTTTTATCACAAATTATGAAGTATTTCAGTTGAATAATTAGTACATTACTGCAGCAATCCTCAATGTCTAGTTGTGGTCAAGGCTTGTATAGTACTTTTTTCAAATAATGCACGGAAATTAAAAATAACTTCGAAATCAGACGAACAACGAACAACAATATTTTTTTCCCGCGTTAAAGTGTTCACTTGTTATTTTTTTCTTAAACAGCTTTCTATGTGCAAGGCAGAAATCGAAATTTAAATAAAACTTTCGATAAGTTACCTCCTTGGTTGCCATATTACGGAGTAAAAGATCTTCCATTTTTTAATTACACGACAGATATGAGTTTACTATGAAATTTATTTAGCCGCTAAACACTATAGATATGGATTTTAATACGACTTTTGCCGGCCGCTGCTCGCATGTGTGGCCAGTACAGTAATATCGATTTATCTCGAAGAAGGTTCAAAATGATGCAAAGGTCAAAATATAGCTCATATTTCCAAGCATGTTTGATAAAAAAATATTTCTTTAACCTTAACACTTTCCGAGAAAACTGTTCCCCGACTGTACCTTTTTTAATAAAATATGGATATAATTTGTTTTTATTTTCTCTCTCAAAAACTATTTAAAGACCGTGTACGTGACTATGAGCGCAATTCACTTGCCACATAAATGAATAAGCAATTAGAATTTAACCACATTCCGCGCTAAATACTAATTACACACTATTACAATCATCAATCATTAAATCCAAAGATAATAAGACCGTGTTCGGTTCGGTTTGACGGAGAGTAAGCGACTCCGCCCTACAGCTGTTGATTTAATACATTTAATTAAAGGACCTAGTGATACATCGACACAATATGTGCTAGATCTGAATGATCAATTTAGCATGTAAGGCAGATTGCCTAGGGTTGGCATTGACATGTGGTATTGCAGATTTCTTGTCCTATGGGTGACAAGAGCCCCATTCAAAAATGCAATCTAAAGTTCACATTCGTAAAAAGGTTGATTGGTTATACAGACGATGACGAATTTAGATATCTTTTGACTTGACCATAGGGCTGATTATTTACCCCCTTAGGGGTTGATTTCTATGAATCACAAAATTAAGATTTGTTTATTTCCAACCATAAGCCTTGTAAAAAAAGGTGACTTTTACTTTGAAAATAAAGGGCTATTCTTACTCAACTTCATACCAGTTTCCACTCCTTTAGGAGCGAAATTTTCAAAAACGCCTAGACAGGTAAATGTTTATTTTTAATTATCAACCTAAATACAAAATTTGAAGATCCTAACACTCTTACTTTGAAAATAAAGGAGTATTCTTACCCAACTACATTCACCTTTTCTCACTTTTGAGGGTGCAATTTTCGAAAAAGCCGAGACAGGTAAATATTTATTATTAATCCTCAACATAAATACAAAATTTGAAGATCATAACTTCAAAACTGACAGACTTTCATGCAAACTTAGAATTTCAAAAAATTCGTCCTTAATGCACCCTTAGACCTCACAAGAAATCTATGTGCAAAATTTGGACCTAGCGGTTTGGGCTGTGCGTTGATATGTCAGTCAGTCAGTCGTCAGTTTCGTCTTTTTATATAATTTAGATTACAATAATTGGAGAACATTACTTAAATTTATTTCTTCTGATCAAGCAGTGCCACGCTCTCAACTCAAAACATCATAAACAACATAAAATTTATAAAATTTAAACGAAATATCTCAACACATTTTAACACAATCGGCCATGAGCAGACCATCCCACTGGCAGCACCCGTTCACGAGCATGACGTATGAACCAGCCATCGCTTCGCTCGACCATAATGAACGTAGTGACCCGCCTCACACAACACCACCGTAGAAATGTTTAAAGAGAGCATGACATACTCAAGCTACATGCGTTAAAAGTTTAATCTAAAACTATACTATTCACTTGAATGACACGGCTACAATTTCGAAAAATAAAACAAAACATTTAGGAGCAAGCTGTTTTGTCATTCAAATAGTCCTTTATAGTATAATATCCTTTTCTTTAGTAGAATTTTTTTTACATGAATCTTAAACTTTTCAAAATGCAAATCCAAAATACAATCTGGAATTTTATTGAAAAATTTACACCAGATCCAAGAAAGATCCGTGAACCTTCTTATCCTGTATCGAGGCATTACAAGTTTATTTTTATTTCTCGTATTAAGATTGTGCACATCACTATGTTAGATTGCGACGAACAAAAATTATACAGTTCAAAATAAATTGAGATGCAGCTGCTAATATACCTATGACTTTGAACTTATCCCTAAGATACTGTTTTAGACCCTAGCTGATAAATGGCTCTTATTGCTCGTTTTATAAAATGAATATAGTGTTTATAACCGCTGCGGGGGACAGCAGCGGATATAAACACTATATTCATTTTACAAAAGAATTCCATAAGACATGATGCTATGGAAATAACTAAAATATCAATAGAATATTGTTTCAGACTTGAAAATATGTTTTCTAGTTTCTTAGAATCGCTTTGCCAAAGTAGATAGATGCTCGTACTAACTTACATACTATTATGTAACTACATATTGTTCAAATCTTTCAATATTACCTACTCGTACACACATACACACCTAGAGGACAAATACTACTAACTACTTTCACGTTAAACGATACTTTTTCCTCATAAAATGGTTATAATATTTTTTCACGTAGCCTAGGTATATTGGCTTCATCTCTTTGATGGTTGACTGGCTTTTATTAGCCAACTACCTTATAACAAAGTACTGTCAGCAACAAAACTATAGTGCAGACTGACTAAGCGAATCTAAGCAAAAAATAATTTCATTACGAGTGGCGAAATATTGCAACCATTCACAATGATGAACCAAAGTAATTATTATTTCTTCTTAAATACACAAGTGTCCGCCCGCGGTTCTACCCTCGTAGCTCCCGATCTCGTGTAAATATCGGTATAAAATGTATTGCTTGCTGTATACTATACTATTATTTTAATAGAACAGCGCTTGATCCTTATCTCGCCTGATGGTAAGCGATGATGCAATCTAGGATGAAAAGCGCCCTAACTTGAAGGCCCTCAGATAGTAAATATTAGGAAACATACTCATGCAAAGAGTTTCACACTCTAGCGGTACGAAAGATAAAATTGTATGTAAAACGCTAAGTGTTTGTCTGATGGAAGAAGGAAGTTGGTGGAATTAGATAGAACAATTATATAATATTATAATAATAATAATCATTTTATTTCGGACCTTGATCCATATCACAATAACATACAAACAATATTAATTACACTATCATTCATAAATTAAAAATTACATTCATCTATATTGTAAGTCCTAAATAAACAACACAAACAATAAAATTTAAAAGTCATTATTAAATTACAAATTCATTATTACTTAATTTAAACTCTAAAATATTATTTTGATCATATAACATTCACATAAATAATAATTATTAAAATAATAAAAAAAATTAAAATTACAGTTTATTAATATTTATTTTGAAATATTCTAAAACAACTATATGAAAAGACGCATAGCGTAACTGAATGGGGTCTTTATAATACTTACCTACTTTAGGTACTTACTACTTTATCCTAGCTAGGATATCAGTAGAAAAAAAATGTCTTTCAATAGGCTAGTTGCCTCTAAAAAATTTTATTTTTATTAATGAAAATTACATAACAAATTGATGACACTACTGCTGACGCTACTTGTGTTTAGCTCCGATTTTCTAGGTTTCTTATCTGCATAACGCAGAGAGGATTTGTGTTGTGTTAACATAAAGTATTTTAAATAAACTTTAAAATTTAGATATAAATAAACCAATTTAAAAATAAATTATTATTCTTGTAAAGCAGGGGCCCAATTCTGCTAATGCTTAGTCACAATGGTATTCCAGTTGTGTTTCAATGGTAGTGCTGTTTTACACAGTTCTTGTTACAACGGTGTAAATAAACACTACTATTGAAACACCACTGAGAGACGATTATGACAAAAATTTAGCAGAATTGACCCCCAGGTATATTGTTAAACATGTAATATGAATTTTAATTTACAAGTAAAAGATAAATCTCTATGTCTCTTAATTATTTGGATAGTCTAACCGTAGCCGAAAGAAAAAATAAATTAACTAATTATAACTAAAAATAATTGACTTATAAGTAACCAGTCATCCCGTGACCACGGCAGCTGAAAAGGTGCCGAAACATCGGAAATCCAAAAAAAAAACATTAAAACCCCATATAATATACAATTAAATATTTGCATTTGTACGGGTAATAATCAGTGCACTTAAAAATCCGTAAGAGTTGTTTTATTACCCGACTGCAAAGGAAGGGTAATGTTTTTCGCGCGTAACATGTATGTATGTATGTACGTATGTTTGTTTGTTTATATGTAATATAGTCATCCCGGGACTACGGTAGCTGAAAAGGTGCCGAAACGACGGGAAAATCAAAAACCCCTAAAAACTAAAAATATGGACAATTACAACTTAGTTCGTGAAATATAGCGCGTTTGATATCCGTGAAAGTTGTTTTATTATATGTAATATTCTTTATTACCTCTTATCGTTCAAATGCCTGAACGGATTTTTATAATTAGGATATAGTTAGATTTGCCTTGACAGTCCAAGTATTCTTAGGCAAGTGATGTTAAAAAAATCGGCCAAGTGCGAGTCGAACTCGCACATGAAGTGTTCCGTCTTCCGGGTTCCTCTCACCCAAGGTTGCCTGGAACAGATTGCTATGAAGTAAAAAGGCCGCCTATTGTGTGTTCCTCTTTTTTGTCATTTTCTCTGTATGAATTTGTTTTTGTATCGCGTGTAATAAAGTTTCAATTATTGTTGCCCTACCCAAAATGCCACTATAATTTTTCGTAAAATAACTTTGTTTTTCATAGTGTTTGTATGAATGACAAAGTTATATTTGTGGTTTTGGAAAATGTGCTATAGCTCTAAAATTTTCGTTGAAAGTTTTTAATAAGATATCTTCCCTCATTTCAAAAGTTAGAGCCGCTTTGGAAGTGTGCATGAAATGTACGTCAAACGGTTGACTTTGAGAATAAATCATTTAAGAAACCTATTTTTTTTTTAAAGACCTATCTATAGAAACCCTACACGTATAGGTTTGATGAAAAAATAATCAGTTTCAGTTCCATGTATCCCCCCTTAATATATATATATATATATATATATATATATATATATATAATTTTTGTATAAAACCGTAAAGCAGTTTACAGAATACATCTACCTACCAAGTTTCAACTGTGTAATCTTCATAGTTTTGAAATAAAGTGGCTGTGACATACGTCGGACAGACAGACATGACGAATCTATAAGGGTTCCGATTTTGCCATTAGTCTACGGAACCCTAAAAACCAACAATGCGGTTGCGAGGTGCTATTATTTGAAGTGAAAATAAAAAAAATTAAAAAAATATTTCAATATGGAAATCAAAATAATGGGCAGGAAGGATTTCAAAAAAGTATATCTTGACCGGTAAATAACTAAAACGATATAAATATAAAATATACTAAAAATTAAAAAAAACTAAAAAACAAGTCAACTGACAATATGAAAACAAGATCAAATATAAAAAGGAAATATAAAAATATTTTGTTTAACATGCAGTCGAAGGCATAGAATTAAATAATAAGTCGAATCATTCATAATGTCATGCCTCCGACTGCATGTTGTCCGACATTATGTTGAACAAATCGCCATTACGCCGATATTCCTGCAGGCCTACCGCCATCTTTTAGAAACCGTCATGTCGTAAGAACGTTTTGTTTTCCTTTTGTTTCAATACTGTTTAAATTGCAAACTTGACTTTATTTGACCTAAGACGTCGTAGTAGGTTTGATTGATAAAAATCTTGTTTGAGTGAATGATTGAGCGATGACGCCACAAAACTTCCGTCAAAAGACAAGCTTGTTTTAAGAGGTTTGCGGTACGATGTGACATATAACAACATTGCACCGATACAAACTGACATTAAACAATATTGCGTTAAGAGATGGCGGTATCCGATTTTAGTGACTCTTTTTTGTTCGATGAGGAATAGTTGCCATTTGGTCGCATAAAAAAAAATATTTAGTTTAGTCTAGTAAGTAGTTTTTATTTAATGAGCTTTTTTTTGTTAACTTGGACGTTGTAATTTTTACGATATTTTGTCTATAATGTTAATGAAACCTAATCTAATCTAGAAAATTCCTACTGTAGTTTACTTTTTTAACCGACTTCAAAAAAAGGAGGAGGTTCTCAATTCGACGGAATCTTTTTTTTTTATGTATGTTACTCGATTACTCGAAGACGGCTGGACCGATTTGAGTAATTCTTTTTTTGTTCGAAAGGGTATACTTCACATGTGGTCCCATTGTCATCATGTCAGGATCTGATGATGGGATCCTGGAGAAATCCAGAGAACTCTTCAAATATTATAGGCACTCCTATAGCAATTTCGGTTTTTTCTATAGTAACTTATGCATATGCTTCCGGAATGCACCATTTGGTGAAGTGAAACTGATGATGAAGACCTCAAATGGTCATCGAAACTATTAAATACTTAGCATTTCACGGCAGCTATACGATTACTTTAATGTAGTTCATTAGCAATTTGTGCTCGACTCAATGCATGTGATGAAGTGCAGCTGATGATGAAGTATCGGCAGAACTCCTCAATAAGTAACGTCCCTGCACCGGGAAAAGCAGCATTTTGTAAAAGGTGATGAGGAGTTGTCATAAGGTTATCAGCGTAGGCACGGGACCTCTTCTATCTTTAAAAAATTAGAAATAAAAACTTTTTATAAAAAAAAAATTAAAAGTTTTTATTAACATGTTCGCAATATCAATGTCCATTTTATGATTACATAATTCACGTACATCGATAACGGCATAACGTACGTAATGTTCGTGTTACGTACCTTCATGATTTTAAGATATAAATGATCGATTACTACAATGGTGGCTCTGCTGCAGAGCACCACACTGGACAGACTCGAAAGATTCAACAAGTTTTCCTTTTTTGACATAATTTATTTCCTTACATATATACCTATAATAGGCACCATCTCGTCATACGTGATAATATATAAAATATCACGACATTTCAACCTGCCACATAGGAGGAGTAATAAAATATGTCAACATGTTATCAGGAATAAATATGTTTCGTCGCAATTTATGTCTGCAAAATAATAATTATTATAATATTGCGTAATATAATAACTACTTATTAGATATAATCAGTTATTTTTAATGTGCCCCTCTGCTGGAGCACTGGCACAGCCTTTTCTCGAATTATTCCACTTTGCTCCACCAAGCTGCCTCACTGGTGGGGCACAGTGGAATGCCTTAAATTTGACGTGTAATTTGCCCCACTAGGGCTTGCACTTAAGAGTAAGTAGTTTTGTTTGCTCATATTTTAATATATTTTTGTAAAAGTATGTATGCATATGATACATTTTAAATAGAAAAATATTATAAAAAAACAACTCGACCACAAGTGAATTCTCAGATGGGACGACGACGGGATGGGATGACTGTTGGTTGAAAAATCATAAAGTATTTATACATTTTTAATTTTGCATTTTACAATGCTATTTTTGTGTGATAAATCTTAAACAAGAAAATATACTAGAAAAAAGCAACTAGTCTCATGTCGCCCTGACGGGATTCGAACCCGCATCCTTGGGAATCCGGCCCAATGCACTAAACAATTATGCTACAGAGACCTATGAGGACACGTCGATTTTTTCTAGTATATTCACCTTTCTACGGTGTTGACCACCGTCGTTTCATCAATGAGAGAAATATCCTCGCATTCGAAAGAAACATCTTTACAGATGACTTTGACTACAAATTAAAAATGTATAATTAAATGGCTGTTTCATCGTAATCGATAGTCAAACATCTGTTAAGATGTTTCTTTCGAATGCGAGGATATTTCTCTCATTGATGAAACGACGGTGGTCAACATCGTAGAAAGGTGAATATACTAGAAAAATTCGACGTGTACTCATAGGTCTCTGTAGCATAATTCGTTAGTGCGGTGGTGTCGTGTGAGGCGGGTCGCTACGTTCCCTAAAATATGGTTGAGCGAAGCGATGGCTGGTTCATGCGTCATGCTCGTGAACGGGTGCTGCCAGCGGGATGGGTCTGCTCATGTTTGCTTGTGTTAAAATGTGTAGAGATATATGTATTTTGATTTTATGTTATTTATGATGTTTTGAGTTGAGATGCGTGGCACTGCTTGATCAGAGTAAATAAAGGTAAATAATGTTTTCAATTATTCCAAATATATAAAAGCTTTTTTTTTTTTTTTAACTTTAATTACGCTTTGAGATTGTGACCCAGCTGATGCGTCTTCTAGTGACATTGTAGGTTGTGTTGTGTCTTACAATAAGGCACTTTTATCTTTCTTTTTTTGCTGTTGCCATTGTATTTTTTTATATTTATACAGCTTAACAAAAGTACCTGAAGTACGTCATGCTCACTCAAACGTTTCTTCGGCGGTGTCGTGTGAGGCGGGTCGTTACTTTCCCTAAAATATGGTTGAGCGAAGCGATGGGTGGTTCATGCGTCATGCTCGTGAACGGGTGCCGCCTCAGTCTGCTTATCTTAATGCTGTGTTTAAATCCTAAATATTTTTATCTAAAATAAATTGATACTGACCTGTATGTACCTTACAACTTGCAGTATAGTATATATATATCTTGTAATGCGAGAAATGTTGTAATGTATGATAGACAAGTCTTTCTTTGCCTTTTAAAAATTGTTTACGGTTACAATAACCATAAAATGTAATATTTTAATTAGTATTTTCCTTTTGTGATGGAAAGGAGACGGACAGAAGTGGGGTGCCTCGTTCGACTGAGTCGATATTTATACCATTTGAAGCTTTGGGTTTATGCTTTAGGATCATACAATTATTATATTTAAAAAATCCGCCATTCTCTTGTAATTTGTAAAAAAATTACAACTAGCGTATTTAGTTTTAGTTTAAGTTTCAGAACGAATGCACCTCAGCTTGACGTTGACGTTAGCTGTCATCAAAGTGTCAAAGTCATGTCAAGCGGCCAGCGAGGTTACCTACTTCCTTTAAATATTTCGATAGAATATATTCGAAATTAGAAGCCCAAAACACGGCATGATACATAGTAATACCCAAATTGGATAGAAATAAATCGGTGATATTTTATGTGTGTTTGAAACAAAAGACATCATACCTTCATCCAACCAACACCAATGGTCGACTACGAAAAAATGTTTAAAAATAAAAATAAATAAAATAAATAATTTTAAATAAATGGAGGATGCTTTTAAATATTTTTAGTGCTTAATATATTAGAAAAAATACGCACAATAACCAGTATGAATTACTTCTCTGTCGGTGGCCACACCCCACCTCCTATAGAAAATCTGACCATCTCCTTTACCTTACTGATATGTTAAGGTCACTTTTCAATTTGACGACTCTGTATGAAATAAAACAGGGAGAAAAAAATAGCCCTTGACGAGTTTCTTGCCGGTTCTTCTCGTTACAAGGTCTCCCGCCGTAGGGTTTGTGAACCCATGGCGTAGCTTCTTTGACGTTCATAAGTGCTTGTAACAGCCTAGACTGAATAAATGATATTGACTTTGACTTTGAGTGCATTGGGCCGGATTCCCGGATACGGGTTCGAAGTTAGTCTTGACTCCGTAACGAAACTACAATAGGCTTTCGATTATAAAAAATTGAAGCAAAACGACGCTCCTGATGTACCCATATAATTTTAAGCCCAAAGATTTGAAAGTTCTTACCTAAATGAATACAAGTTTATGGTACAATCTTAGCTTAGGATAACATCTGCGTGAAAGTTAGGATTTACCCTGAACTGACCCAAACGGAACCCAAACAAATTAAGCCATTACAAGCCCGTAAATCCGTTATTGGATGCAAAGCCAAATTGATTTTATTCCTAACGTTTTTTTTATAACCAAGTCGCGGTCACTAGTTAGTAATTGACAATAGTGTAGGTATGTTTTAAATTCGTAGAACAGTTCAGCATTTTAACGAGTTATTTTCGAACGCGACTGAGGTCACATTAGCGAAGGATTAATGGTTAATTGCCCCGTTGCGTTTACAAACGCAAACCGTTAAATAAGTTTCGGCACGCAATCGGCAAATAATACATTGCCGATTGTTTGTAGCGATCTTGGCAATGTATCACGGACGGACAAAATGATATCTATCTTGTTTATATAACATGTGTTCTATAAGCATATCTAAAGTTTCTTCGCACTCATAATTGAAATTAAAATACTAAATAACCCGCCTGCTTAAAAAAAGTCAACTGAAAAGATGGAAACATGATCGAATATAAAAGGCAAATATAACAATATTTTCATCTATCGTGTTTATATAACATGTGTTCTATAAGCATATCTAAAGTTTCTTCGCACTCATAATTGGTGTCCGTTTCGACTGCTCGGCCACAGTGTCCCAGAAAAAAAACGACTACGTCAACATTACAAAGTAATTTGTAGAAAACTAATAAAGAAAACCGCAAATTTGCAGAACCGATATTCAGAAAGTTATAAGGGCTTAACCATGGCCGCGCAGTCGAAACGTGGAGAACTGCGCGGCCACGGAGATCTCAGATACGGGAGCTACCTAGACATCTCATTCTTTTTGCTAATCACTGATATGATTTCGCAGAAATTGTAGAAAGTCTTAATAGAGCCTTGAAGTATGTACTTTACGAGCTATAGTTCATTAAAGTCGTGGCCGCGCAGTTGAAACGGTGACAGCCGAGCGAACATAGGGATCTCAGAAACGGAGCTTCTCAGAGGTCCCATTCTTTTTGCTAATCAGAGATACGATTTCGCAGAATTTATAGAAAGTTAGAGTAAAGCCCTAAAGTTTGTAGTTCACGACCTGTAGATCTTAAAAGCCATGGCCGCGCAGTCGAAACGGTTAGAACCGCGCGCCCACTCAGATCTCAGAAACGGAGTGTCGTAGAGGTTCCATTCTTTTTGCTAATCACTGATACGAATGTTGATAGTATATAAATGGCTGGCATAAGGACCTGCATGATATTTAAATAAACCCCTGCGTGTTTTATGAAAACGCCTAAAATTTTTGAATAGTTATTTCATGATTCAGAGATTGCTAAGCTACTGAGTGCTTACTTTTTTTTTGCAACTACTATAGGTACGTGCCTCGTACCTAAGATCTTTAAATCTCAATTAAATTAGATATTGCGTGTAATTGATTAAATATTCCGACAAAGCGTCGAAACGTTTTGTGAGAAAAATTACCTGTAAAGCTAGAAGTAGGGTGACCATGATTTGTATTGCGTCAAACAGACATTTCCAAAGACGTCACCATTTTAATCACGTAGGTATTACTTATCATAATGAGGTATACGTATGGTTAGTTGGATGAGGAAAGTATAGGTACAGATACGAAAATATTTATACCGTTTTTGTATACATACTAACAATAACATTTGACAAAGAAAACACTTATTTAATATTTATAAGAAAGTATTTTTTTATAAATTTGAAAATAAAATAATATTTTTTGTGCGATATTTTTTTTTTCACACATGTAATATTCCAATTATCAATTTCTGACACATTATGTTGAACATCATACACAGAAAAAAAACATTAAAATTATAAAACTGATTCACTGGGGTTTTTAGAGGAAGGGTATCATTTTTTACATAAAATTACTGTATAAACAACTAAACTTCGCCCGCGACTTCATCCGAGTGGTTTTGGTTTCCCATGGAATTTTCGTTTCTCGTGGGAATTTCGTTTCCCGCGGGACTTTCGGGGTAAAATTTCACTCTTTAGCCCATAAACTATCTCTATACTAAAACCATGTCGATCTGTGACTGCGGTCCAGCGTGAAGATTATTATAAATTATTCAGTAGTATTTGACAGGTGCCAATGTCACTTTGTAAAAATAATCCTGCTTTAAACTGTTTGTCGTACTGATTTGCGCAGATCCAGTGCCAGTTCAGTAAGTATTGATTCCATTCGATTCGATATTATCATTATAGATACAATAAAATTCAACATTATTTTACAAAGTGAAATTGACATCCTGTCAAATCAATCTACTAAGTAAAAATTCGACTTTAAATCATTGCGGTTAGACCCCACGCAGAACTGAAAGTGGCAACATTCTGATGTTTTGAGTTCCAAAACTACTTTTATGATTCAATCAAAATAATTTCAAACTAATGTTTAAAAAGAAGTGTTAAAGAGACCCAACAGGTGGCGTTGGTTTTGCAAAAGGAATGGATAACGTTCAGTTTGTTGAGGAGGTATTAGATTAAGTACCTAATTATATTCACAGAGGTTTACTAAGAATCTACGCGACACGAAATGTTACTAACCAGCACTAAATTAAATACTTAAGTCGGTATGTTAAGTACTTTTTTGAGCCGATATCTGAAAAAACCGTACAAAAGCGTAAAATTTTACGTGTTTGGCACGGGCAACCAAAACAAAAATCCAAAAAAGTTGAATAAACATTTTTATTCTTCTGAATATTTTACAAGGGACATGTTAAGCTTCAAGAAAACGGTTGATGACATTCTGTCACCTTTGGGCAACTCGAGTCGATATCGCGTGGTTTTAGTTCCCATGGGAATGTTTCCATCTTTTTATAATACCGGTATCAGAGATGAAGTGAAAGGTGAATTGACACTGCAACGCGAATAAATTTCCTTCGCGGTTTCAGATTGCTTTGAGTGGCTTCACTCCTTCGTCGTTCTAAAGTTTAGACACCATAAAAAATATATGTAATATAATATAAAAAGCTTGATGAGTTTTTCAATGTTGCGTGTGCACGTGGGTGGGAGCCGCCTCGCTGCTCTAAGGGTTATAAAAATACCACGCGAGCACATGAATAAATGTTCCGACCAGAGGACAAGCTTGTTCCGCGAAAAATGCCTCGGTTTTATAATTTTTTTAGTCTCAAGTATTAAGTAGGGACGTATACGTATTTTTACCAGAGCTGACGTGAGAAAGGAGGATATAGTACTTACCTACACTACACAGCACCGCAACCACAAAAAGTATCGATGCGAACGCATTCTGAAATCAGATTAAGTGCTTGGCCAGACTAACCACGCGGGCGCGGCCCGATGTCTCAAACGTATGAAATTTTACTAGCCGCGCCCATCCGCGTGCCCACTGTGGACACTCGAATAAGGTTTCATATAGGAGTATATCTAGAGCGGGCGCGGCGCGATGTGCGCCGCGCCCGCGTGTTCAGTCTGTTATTTATGCTATTGAAATTCACCTTTCACTTCATCTCTGATACCAATGCTAAAAAGAAACAAAGTATACAAACTTATGACGTTGCATACTTAATTCTTTGGAAATGTCTGTTTGAGGCAATACAAATCATGGTCACCCTACTTCTAGCTTTACAGGTAATTTTTCTCACAAAACGTTTCGACGCCTTCGTCGGAATATTTAATCAATTACATGACGCAACATCTAATTTAATTGAGATTTAAAGATCTTAGGTACGAGGCACGTACCTATAGTAGTTGCAAAAGTAAGTACTCAGTACCTTAGCAATCTCTGAATCATGAAATAACTATTCAAAAATTATAGGTGTTTTCATGAAACACGCAGGGGTTTATTTAAATATCATGCAGGTCCTTATGCCAGCCATTTATATACTATCAACATTCGTATCAGTGATTACCAAAAAGAATGGAACCTCTACGACGCTCCGTTTCTAAGATCTGAGTGGGCGCGCGGTTCTGACCGTTTCGACTGCGCGGCCATGGCTTTTAAGATCTACAGGTCGTGAACTACAAACTTTAGGGCTTTACTCTAACTTTCTATAAATTCTGCGAAATCGTATCTCTGATTAGCAAAAAGAATGGGACCTCTGAGAAGCTCCGTTTCTGAGATCCCTATGTTCGCTCGGCTGTCACCGTTTCAACTGCGCGGCCACGACTTTAAAGAACTATAGCTCGTAAAGTACATACTTTAAGGCTCTATTAAGACTTTCTACAATTTCTGCGAAATCATATCAGTGATTAGCAAAAAGAATGAGATGTCTATGTAGCTCCCGTATCTGAGATCTCCGTGGCCGCGCAGTTCTCCACGTTTCGACTGCGCGGCCATGGTTAAGCCCTTATAACTTTCTGAATATCGGTTCTGCAAATTTGCGGTTTTCTTTATTAGTTTTCTACAAATTACTTCGTAATGTTGACGTAGTCGTTTTTTTTCTGGGACACTGTGGCCGAGCAGTCGAAACGGACACCATAATTGAAATTAAAATACTTAACAACGCGCCTGCTTAAAAAAAAGTCAACTGAAAAGATAGAAACATGATCGAATATAAAAGGCAAATATAACAATATTGCATTTTTTTTAAATTTTTGTATTTTTCAATGCTTTTTTTTTACTTAGCACTTACTTACTTAGCATTGAAAAATGCAAAAATTCAAAAATCATAAATTATTGGCTGGTGCATCTTAATCGATCGTTAAACACCTGAAAAGATGTTTCTTTTGAATGCAAGGATATTCATAAGTCATAACTGTCAGATTTCCATACTGTATGACATCCACAACAGTAATGAAACTGGAAACTGAAGCCATTCGGAGCTTATTTCCTACAAACAAACTTACAAACTACTTCTTTGTAATATATCTACGAGTATGTCAGATTTTTTTATCCATTACCCCAGTTACTTGAATTTGGGGCTAAGCTAATTGGTGTAAGTGTGAAAGAAAATATATATTTCAAGTAATTAATAACGTGCAAATCTATACTATAATATTATAAAGCTGAAGAGTTTGTTTGTTTGAACGCGCTAAATTCAGGAACTACTGCACCGATTTAGAAAATTCTTAGACCATTAGAAAGCTACATTTCTCCCGAGTGACATAGGCTGTATTTTATCATGATATTCCCACGGGAACGGGCACCACGCGGGTAAAACCGCGAGGATCCGCTAGTATTAACTAATTCTCTTTGTCAACGACTACCACGAAATTCTGCTACTCTCTTCCAATTGCTTTTCCATCAGAATAGGTACCCGTTAAAATATATCACTGCACCATGTAGTTTCGTATGACATGTTGTCATCTCCACTGTGATATATGACCCGAACGGCTCGCTTCCGACGCCGAGACACCATGCAAACAGATTTTATCAGCTGTGTGAAATGCTGAAGTGTTTGGAAACGATAGAAAATAATCATTATACTTTTATGGAAACTCTGATAAATAATGTTATCTTTTCACTATTATCTAATAAATCGTATATGACGTAGGTATAGATGTTGGTCATCTGAAAAGTAAATAAATAAATTAATGTCCGACTCGAATTAATTACTTCAATCGATTCCGAACAATTCAATTCAATTCATTTATTCTGAACATTGTACATTGTGTTGAATATTTAAAAACACTGGAAATTTCTTAAAACTAAGTTTACACACCATAAAAAGTAAAAGTTCATCAAATATAAAATCATGTCAAACTTAAATAAATCATTAAAATAAATGTCATGCATCATGATTACAATAATAAAATTAAATAAGATCATAATGTCAACCTGATTGAATATGAATGAATGTCCAAATAATTAAAAATAATAATAATAATATGAAAGTAAAATCATCCAAACACATTTGATTAACTCATTAATTATTGTTTTCATTAATAAATTCATCTACTGTATAATAAAAAAATTCCAGTAAATACAACTTCAAATTTGATCTAAAGCTAACACATCCGTCTAAAGTACGAGGGGACATTTTTAAGTTGGGGGGGATGGCGGAGGTTTTCTTTTTTTTAATAATAACTGGGTAGGCATTTGACCATCACCATCGTGCTTAATAAACAGGATGTGGTCTAAGGTGTTGCATGCTTATCATTAGTTTATATTCCAAATTTGAAATTAATCGGGACATTAACTTTTGAGTTATTAGCGTGCAAGCAAGGCAAAGGGGAAGCAATCGACAAGTATAGAGAAAATTGAATCTTGCGCCATCATTAAACTCTTTTCTGATCTGTTATCGATTAACGATGTTTCTCCTCTTGGTAAAACCATGGCTTAACCCGGCGTCATGGGAGCTGGGTCAAGATTACCCGCGCCTTTTTAGTTTGCTTATAACTTACAAATTATTTATGCGACATTGCCGCTTTTCTCAGTAGCTGGAGTTTTTTAGTGCCTCGATATGTTTTTGGCGCGAAATCAGTCGAGCATTAGCCGCGTTGGTACACTGTAATATACAGCTAAATATACAGCAGGTATACAGCTTTACGTGCCGCAACTTGAAAAAGGTAATTATTACCCACGCCCGTATTCGGTGTAACAATTTATTTCTAACTTTTTAATAGTATTTTTTGTCGTTTTTTTTATTATTAAAGTTATTCGACTTTTCCCTTAATTCCCTTAAGTCAATATAAGAAGATTTATAAAACTACCATTTAAACAATTTAAGACTGATAATTATTTTTATATTTTAACTTTGATTTTGCTAGAAGAAGCCAAACTTGTTGTTTTTTTTTAGAAAAGTATGTTTCAAAGCCTTGTTGCTATTATTAAAAGTTCATTCCTTAGTTATTTTTTGTGTTTTATTACCTTGACAACAGTAACATATTGCTTGTCATAAAAAATATTAATGTTCTTAAATAGATACTAAAATATATGACATTGTCTGTTCTGGTAATAATTATAGTCTTTGAGTGAACCATTAGATTTTTTTTTATTATGAAAGAGCTCTCTGCTATAAAATTGCCACCGATAAAGTGGCGAAGTCATCTATTTTGACGCGAAGTACAAATGTTTTTTTTCGATGGTTTTTACAAATTATTTGGGCGATCTGAGGAATTTATTACGGTACAGGAGAAATAAATTGTAAGGGAAAAATTATTAGGTATTTTTATTTTCACTTTATATACCTCATTCCGCGAACTCTATCGGAAATCGGTAAAACCGGTTACGTAAAACTTAACGTGTCTGTTCCTTAAAATATTGTCGTAGTTTACACGTTTACTATCACAATTGCGCTTGACTGACATTGTATTAATGCACTGGAGCTAGCATGAAAAACTTTAGAAAAAGTATCGATAACGTCACATCAAAATGATGTCTTGAGTAGCAGCGTTCCTACTTTTTCGTATACATTTTTTGACGTGACAATTAGAATACTTCTTCGAAAGTTATTCGTGCGTACCCCACTGGATCATTAGCTTTATCTACAGCAAAAACGACTGATTGTGGGTCACCAATATCCGCTACTTCTTCTGACCCCAATCACATAAACATAATGCAACTCATCACGTTTTAGCAACACAAAGAACGAAATCTAGGCAATAAATCAAAGCCCTTTGAGCAGGCTTAATGTAGATGCAATAAGTGCCACTTCGGCTTAGCTGTAGTTAATTTCCTACTTACACAGCATAATCTAAATAATGTAGTTTCGCGACGCGTCACACCCCTGTTGATTTATGACGTGACGTCCCTGACCCGACAAACAAAACGTTAGCCATTTTGCCACAACAAAAACACATAGTACTATTTCAAAAAAACATTGTACCAGTAACTTGATAATGCAAATGGCGCTATTTTGACAAGCGATAAAACTGTTTTTGTTTACTCTAAAACTAATGATTTATGTCTGTTTTTACAAAATACATTAACCATTTTTCTTTGAATGAAATATGATGGAGGAGGAATTTCAGTAGATTAGTCCATTGACAAGATTGATAGTAAATTTATATCTGTATTATTTTAGTAGATAGTAACCAGATAAATAATTTTTATTTATTCAATTATGTCGCCAGCCAGAATGAACAGTCATTAATTTCTCTCTTGTTTTGCTAGTGACATTTATTTATGCTGATTATATTAGACTCTACTGATAGCTAGAGTTGAAAAATGATTTTTCGTTTGTGTAGAATTGAATAATGATGTGTGAATTGACGATTCACTACGCAATACGTTAAAAGGGAATAATAACTAGTTGATACACATTATTTATTTATTTATTGGGCAGTACAAAACATGTACTAACAATATTATGTAATAAATTAAATATAGAATCTTAGTCTAAATACAGTTTCTAATTATAGCCAGCCACTGCATGCAATTACGAACTAAAAAAAAAAAAATACTCCAATACATATTGCGGAAGGTTAAAATCAGTTTGTTACAAGATGATCTAATTAAATGTAATTTAATATTATAAAGGCCAATTTCATCATAGCAGCAAAAAATCTTCTTTTGAATTTTTTTTTTGTAATTATTAATTGTCTGGAGTAAAGTTCAGTATTCTAAAGAAATACTCCCTATTGGACAAACACTATGAATTCTTTTCAAAAGTTAAACTCTCTTATTACTTAAGTAAAAGGGCGTTTCAATGGCGGGTAAAGAGAACGCAAAAGTGAAATAAACATTTTATGAAAAAAAACAAACCGACTTCAAAAAGTAAAAAATAAAACTTTTGGAGTCGGTGCCAGCCAAAACATTCTACATTGCACTTCTATTAAGGCGGTACCCTGACCGAAAGTGGCGCCACGTTGAATTTTATTTAATATCGTAATTCTAATTCACAATTTTAATAAAACTTTACGTGGAATTTTTAGAGCCCATAGTCTAGTATTTTTAGACGGTATCATTACATTCCCTCGTAGTCACTGCTAGAAGTAGATAGCAAAACTGCTAAAAGTGGCCGTTTTTGACACATTTGCTATCTACTTCTACGAATGACTATGACGAGATGTAGCGATACCTTCTAAAAATACAAGACAATGGGCTCTAAAAATTCCACGTAAAGTTTTATTAAAATTGTGAATTAGAATTACGATATTAAATAAAATTCAACGCGGCGCCACTTTCGGTCAGGGTACCGCCTTAACTATATTTTTTTTGGCCTTAGCTAACTAGCACCGACTCCAAAAGTTTTATTTTTTACTTTTTGAAGTCGGTTTGTTTTTTTTTTATAAAATGTTTTTATTTCAGATTTTTTTGTTACATTATGTGCCGTTACTTACACTAAAAATCAGCACATACACAACAATGATGTCATCTAGGTATACGACTACTTGCCAAAAGGTGATTGATATTTTTCAGGATTATGAAAAAACTACTAGCCAGATCTTCGTAAAAATTATATGGGACCACACATAAACCATTTTCTTTCAGATAAAAAAAGAATTATAAAAATCTGTCAACAACTGGCGAAGTTATGGTAGAACATACATAAAAAAAAATTAAAATAAAAAAATACAGTCGACTTGAGAACCTCCTCCTTTTTTTGAAGTCGGTTAAAAAACGAAACCGTTCATTGTGCCAATTGCCTTTTGCAACTGTGTGGGTGTTGTGTGGGTCTTGTGCTCTTTTAACATAGTTCTTGTTACTTACAATGTAAAAGTACTACAATTGAAACACGATTAAGATACGATTGTAACAGAACGTTAGCAGAATTGGCCCCTTAATGATATCGACGCCTTGCAATTACTCTACTGTTTTAAACTTACATTGTGACTTTATTCACTCACAACCCACGCAATTTGGTACATGAAACTTTATTAACAACATATCAGCTGTAGAGGCAGTGTGTAAACAAATGCCTGAGCTAAGTAAAATGCTGTATTTCTCATCTTTACCATGATTGCAAATCGTGATCAGCCTGCGATTGTCTACGTTTGTCATGAGATGGGTGACAAAACTGTATTTATTTAATCATCAACAAAGTCTATTTATTTAATCAGTTTGGGACGGCATTAGCTCGTGTAGTCGTCTATCCTCCTTAACCATTTTTATGAAAAGCTAATACTATAGTGGTGTAGTTATAATGTATTTTTTCTGAGATATTTAAATGATCCTTTTAATTTCATTTTAATTCTACTATATACTTATACTATATATTCTACTTATACTAACGGATATTAAAATCAACTAAGTATTTTGTTTTAATTCTGTGCTTTGTCTTTGTCTTTTCTGAAGTGAGTGAGAGCGTTAATGCATCATGGACTTATTAAGTACTAACATAGTACCTATTAATTCCATGTAATGCATACATTCCGCTCTCGGGAACTGTGGTATATCCGAACGCAGCCTATATATATATATGTCTCGCTCGCTCGGTATATCTCTCTCTCGACCGTTGGTGTTTTGCAAGGTATGGTCGTGTCAAATAAAAGTTTATTGAATATTAATAAATTGTTCTTATTTGAAGACATAACAAATTGGCGACGAGGAAACGAACCAGCGAACGCAATTGCGTTGAAAAGTTTAGCGAAATTAAGCGACTTTTAAGCACAAATAGTCAATTGACGGAAGGCGTTTTAGTGCGAACGACGGACGCCATTTTGTGGCTGCGCTTGGCATATTATAGAA
Source organism: Chrysoteuchia culmella (assembly GCA_910589605.1). Lineage (NCBI taxonomy): Eukaryota > Metazoa > Arthropoda > Insecta > Lepidoptera > Crambidae > Chrysoteuchia > Chrysoteuchia culmella. The sequence goes on from OU342648.1 coordinate 5,276,055, forward strand.
GAGCGGTGCGAATATTAATAAATTGTTCTTATTTGAAGACATAGCAGGAACATTTCCGAATGTTCGTGAAAAAGGGGGCAGGACAAGTCAAATTATTTTGAAAAGAAATTATCTGTATGTACCGATCTTCATCATCATCCAAAGAGTTTTAAAGTGAACACACAATGTTCACTTAACAACAACGATACGCCTGCTTTGTCCACATATCCAGAATGATGCTCACTTAACAGAATACAATTGATACCCTTTGTATACAGATAATTAGAGAACAATTGAGCAACATGAGGTTTGTGATTGTCTGTACAATAATGTGGACGCACCTGGAAATGTGATAAAGGCACGTTTGTACCAGTGAGACCCCGGACCATGTCCACGCCGAAGTTAACGCCCATGCCAATAAAACCATCCCCATAAAATTCCGCCTTTCACAAAATCTGTGTACTTAGTGTGATTTATGATTTTGCATTTTTCAATGCTATTTTAAGTATAAAAATAGCATTGATAAATCCATAAATTCAAAATCGTAAATTATGGGCTGTTGCATCTTAATCTGAAAAGATGTTTCTTTAGCTTTTTTCCAATATTTTTATATTTAAATATTTATCAGTACTTAGTGTGAGTTTCCTCACCTAATTCGCTTACGCCGAAGTTTGCGAATAGAGTTTAATTTTCAACCTTATTTCCATTGCATTAAGGCTATCTGTCAAAATTTTACTCTCACGCGATAGTAACGTTTGAATATTTGCAAACTCGCACAAAGCCCTCAGTAGGCTTAGCATGAGCGGCTTTTATCAACGCGATAACTCGATAACGTTTCACTGTCCCGCTCACATCGTAGCGAAGTAAGCAAGACAGCATGATGCACTATATTATATCGCGTGATATAGCGGTGTTCATGCTGCTGATAAGTTTCCTTACATACCATATTTTTTAAATCTGTAAACTGTATTTGATTTATGAATATTTTAGCCATGTTCAGATACTAAAATTAAAAAACTATAACATCAACAGTACTTAGATTAGTTTTATGCGGTTAAAAATTACTAAAAACACATAAATAAAAATAACCAACCCCAAAAAGTTGTTGTGTGAAAATCACGAGAAGTACACAACTCAACAAAACAGTTCACTCGATGAATAAATACCTATATGCGCGATCCCATCCATTCCGACACCGCCCATACAAAATTGTATGGGTTAATATACTTACTAATTTACTATTCCATACACACTAGGTTTTTGCCTGTCGCTTTTACTTGTAAAGTTATAACCGCCATAAAAACTGCGATGACCGGTGCGGCATTCTATGTACGTATTGTACTTAGGATCATTCGCCTTTTTCTTTTCTTTTTTTAATACAAGTTTTTTTGATAAATCAATTTAGTTAATACTATTTTTTAACGTGCAGAACTAAATTTGAAATATAAGAGACCGAGAGAAAACATTGCTATTTTAGGTAGAAATCTAGTAGAAATCTTTGATAAAGTTTTTTTTTTTTTAATGTACACTTTTCCAGAACCTGTAGTTTTAAAATAGGTAGGAATTTAAAGTGTATAGAATATAAGTTGTAGAAAATTTTATGAGCTTTCATAACATACAAGATAATTTTGATCTACGACTCACCGTTTTGAATATATTAGTGAATATATTAGCGAAAAACTGAACCCCCCCCCCCACTTTTTTCATTTTGAAATGAGTAAGCCACAGACCTATATCGAGATAGACGAAAACAGCGCTTCAAACTGTCTAAGAACCTAGCGTGTAGTGACGTTAAAATATTATTGACGAGCTATTGCAAGAAAGCACTGCACAATTAACCATTTTCGTTTCTGAGTAGACTGACTTCTAAATTTTACGACCTAATTAGGTCGTAAAACTTTGACCATGGATCAAACTTCTGGCACGCAAGGTAGGTGCCAAAAGTTCACAAGGTACCGTCTATCTCATTACAGGTCTGTGGAGTCTCCTCACTCTCACAACCTAAAAAAAAACCTAAAAAGAATTTCAAAGAGTTGATGATAAGGCCCCGTCGCAGTAGCGTTTTAGCTTGAAAGTGCCAGTAGAACCACGAAATATGATGGAAAATGCTGAGACTTTGAAGATTTCTTTTGGAATTCCATATCTCACAACATTTTCGGTTACCGATCTCGACACTAACAAAGCTTTTTTTCGCGAGTAAGGCGTGCTCTATACCTACAATAAAAAGGCACAATATTTTTATTGCGCAATAAAACATTGAAATAAGTACACAGTCAGCCAAAACGACTTCAATTCAAATCAATTATATTGCGCAATATAATTAATCGTCTAAGGCTCGCCTAAGAGTTGGCATGGCTAAGGAGGAGGGCATGACATGGCACCTGCATCGTTACATGCCTCATCGCCAATTTATTTGGAAAAGTATTTCAGTTCGTCTCTTACAACGACAACATCATACAACGCGTGTCGCGACACATTTGTCCCCTACTAATGAATACAAGTCTTAAGGCGCTACTCGGAAAAAGTATGGACTTTTAGATATAAAACTATAGCATGGTTACAGTTGTTACAAATCTGGTAATAACATATATATTTCTTCATACCTTTATCTAGATTCGTATAGTTTCAAAAACACGATTTTTTGATTTTGCCTCGACACTTTTCTTTTCGAAAAGACCTCTAAAAAATACGAAAATTCAAGATTATTTTTAAATGGGGTTACTTACACTATTGGAAATTGGTTTAATAAGTAGCCACCAATAATAATTAGTAACGTATAAAAGCATTTTTTTTAAATCGCTGTAGTTTTTTAAAAGGAAGCGATTTTGTGTTTTTTTTGCCTAATCTGCAATATCGGTCTCGCTCCCGTGCGCGTGTTGTTATCTCGCTTCAGCATATTTTTTTCGAGTATCGCCTTAATACACATCCGTAAAGCGCAATTATATCCATACTAAAATGTGACAGTCCTTTAATCGTGGTATGTAGCCTGTATTACTCGTAATTCGTGCGACAACCGGGTTTATACCGCCACCCATATAAAGTTTAACGCTTTTGCGTTAGAGAGGCTGTGCGGTGACTGACTACATTTTATTAAAATATGATTCTACTAGCGTCCTCCCGCGGTTTCACATGCGTAATTTCCGTTCTCTTAGAAATATCTGGATATTTTGTTTTTAACATCCGTACTGCCAGAGAGTGGAATGCTTTGCCTGAGTCTGTGTTTCCTGATACTTACAATTTGGGGGTCTTCAAGTCGCGTGTGAATAGGTATCTTCTAGGCAAGCGCGTTTCATCCTAGATCGCATCATCGCTTACCATCAGGCGAGATAGCGGTCAGGCGCTAACTTATACATAATAAAAAAAATAAAAAGTAGCAAGCAAAGTCGAAAAAAAAAAAGTTGATTGGTTGCTAGTTAGGGCGTGAAGGAAGTACAAACAAACACACTTTTGCATTTATAACGATAGTCTGTCGCAGGTTTGGAAAAAAAAGTTTTAGGCTGTCTTTATCAACTGATTGATTTGAAAATATTCAAATTGATCAGTTGATAAATATTTATTTTCAATGTGTAGACGTACGAGTATTACTCGTTTTTATCTCTAACCAGTACTGAACACTAAAGGCTTTTGAATACCTTGTTTGCTCTGATGTCCATTATTGTTAAAATATAAATCGATAATTTTCGGTTCAATTGGCCTATAAACCATTATGGCCAAATTGAGTTATGCATACCATTGTAATAGGATAATACAGACATTCGCAAAAAAAAGTTTTATACGACCCAGAAATGTTTGGTCGTAACGTCTTACAAAAGGTAAATTATCTATGTAAAAGCCGAAAGTTTTGTTTTTGTAATTTTGTTATGATATAAGGCAATAATTTATATCAACTCAGGGCGTAAAAATCGTCGTTAGTGTAAATGGTTTTTACGCCATAACTTGTTACATATTACTTACACAAAGTTCAAATTCCACGTCGTAAATCCAAACGGTCAATAGCATTTTGATGTATAAACCATGTTCTCCATACATCGTCCGTTATGATAAAGTATCACGTTATCCCGTAAAAATCAATTTAAAAATTCACTTATGACACCTATCAAGCCCGGGAGCTAAGACAGGATCCACGGTGGAGGGAGCTAGCCCAGAAGGTGCCTATAAACCTTAATTAGCCCGATAGTGCGTCTGGACGTCCGATGGAACAAGGGGAATGGCGGTGTGAGCTCATGTTGTGACGAGGCATACAACCGCGTCATAATCGTGGCAGTCCCTTTTGGCTTTTTCTTTCGACATTCTATTTCTAAATTCAAAAATTACTAGGAGATCGTCTTTTGACTTCTGTCAAGACAGTCTTTGTCCGAATTGGAAAAATGTGGACACGAATTTTGGTCGTATATAAAATAAAATATGAAAGTGTATTGTGTTATTAAAATTATAAGTGATAAAAAGTGCTCTCCGCGTGCTGACCGTCGCACTGGCGCCCAACGTGGGGCATTAACCTGCATACTACCATCATTATGTTCCAATCTAAGTTCCCGTCTTTCATCATTTCGTCGTCGTCATCATCGTTCCTGCCGTTCCGTCAAATTTCATCAAGATTCATAAAGAACCAACCGCCATCCCGTCAACGTCGACCGTATCGCCAACCCACCGATTCCGTGCTCCTCTTGCTCCAAGATTCTGATCCAAGTTCCCCCTGCCTGTATTGTATTGTGTGTACTATTTTAAACAAAAAAAAATATATACTTTACCATAAGTAGAATCTTCAAAATTCAAAAATATTGCCCGGCACAATTACATTATTGCCTGTTCCGACCCCAAACCTTTCGGCCTAGTAAGCATTTTATTTGTGTTGTACTTTATTTTACACCCTCATCCCCATTAACCCATTTACTTATCTTTTTGCTAGGGCTTATAGTGCAATCCCAGCACTTTAGGGCAATAAGTTTTTTTTTTATTTTCAATTAGGTAATTTACCATTGACTTATATATTACTAGCGTAAGGACCCGGCCAACGGTGCTAAAAAGCGTGCCAAATCGTTGGCCCTAAAATATCAGTTTAGGGCCAACGGCGATGCAGTTGTCTACGGGAGACTGAAGTTGAAAGACGTTAGCTGTCATTTCATAAAAATGCCGAATTTGTGTAGTAAAATGGTGAAAAAATTATGACCCAATAGTTAACAAGATCCATGGAATATCGTATCATCCGTAAATAGCTTTACATGATTTTTATTGCATGTCTAACAATTTTATTTAAACGATATTAACTGTTACAAGAATTGTTCGAAGACAGCCTTAACCCTAGAGTGGTCGCGTACTAAAATTACCTGATTGGTCGCGACGTCGTCGCGAGGAATACAGGTGTCTGCCAAATATATATGATAATAGAAAAAATATGTTATTCTACCGGAGGATAATTATGTCATAATATTGACTGTCATACTAAAGTACGAAGTTCAAATATCTATGTTCTTGAATTCAAAAAGTATAAAAGTTTGAATAACGGGACCCGCCGCGCCGTTTCCACTGCCGAAACAATTTCAAGAAAATATGATTTAAACGTATAATGCGACGACTGAGAGAATGCAATATTTGATGGCTCCTATCGAGACAGGACAGGAGCGCGACAGCACTGACGTGCTGTCCAGCTGAGACTACTGCCCAATCTTGTCTATACGTACCCAATTGCTGGGTCCGTAATTCTGAAAAACTAAGTCCAGTCACTCGTGTAAATAACGCATTAATTTGAAAAAGTATTTAAGGGGTCGCACACATTATTTCCAAAGTATAAGTTGACTTCGAGGAATAAACATCTTCAGAATATTATAAACATCACAGATTAGCACTATACAATGTTTTCGATTGATAGGATTTGAAGCTATTGTAGATGAAACAATTTCAAGAACTTTATCACTTTCCCGTATATTGAGCAGTTATGCAAAAAATGTGATATTGTGCTGTTATTCTACCGGAATGAGCAAATATGTAATCCGTGCGAGCAGTAGCAGGGTTAATGGCAGAAGATCAAAGCACTAGAGATGGGAAATTATTATGAACGATTCATAAAAACTGAATGAATGAATCATTAGTCTAGTATGAAAGGAGACGGTTCAAAATTCCCTTGATAAGCAGCTGGCATAATGAGATTAATCGGCGAAGCTTAAAAATCCGAATGTCCTCACGTAATTATTAAAATTCTAAAGCTAGCCAATTTTTTATATATTTTTTTAAAATATAAATATATACTTTTAGATAATATATATATATATATCTTACACTCTCACCTATTTACCTATTACCCCAAAGTAGGTACTGTAAGGCTTGTGTTATGGGATACTAAAGTAACGGATATAAATACATGTAATTATACATACCTATATAAGTATTTATGAAGTAGAAATATATATAAACGTCCATGACTTAGGTACAAATGCTCGTATTCATCATACAAACATTTGCCCCTACCGGGATTCGAACTCAGGACCTCACAGGTAGGCGACACCTTAAAACCGGTATACATTCGTACCGGTCGTCATGAAACGAACTATGAAACGAACGTATTCTTGACATAAGACAGTGGAAACACTTGTAGGCTGTCATTGTCAAAGGAACGTAAACCAATGAAGTAAGACCAAAATGTAACGAAACTATGAAAACTCAGTCGCTATCACCGATTACCAGGTGCCAGTTTTTATAGAAATACCTTCATAGCGAGAAAGAGTTACTTTTTTCAGTTCCTCCCACCGTTCTACCAATGGCGCTAGTTTCTATGGAAATATTTTCATAGCCAAAGAGCCAATAGAGTAAAACTTAAAGTATGTTTTTATTGTCAGGGGTTATGGTTAGTTAGAAGAAAACTATTATAGTTAAGAGATGACTTTTATTATAAGGTTTACAATAAACTTAGCAAATAGCACACCGCCATATTGAGCCATGTCGCACCAAAGAGAAAGATATGCGTCATAGACCTTGCACTAGTGTGGTGACACCAAAATCAGTGTTGTACCATTGCAACCTTCAACACCCTTCCTCAATGTCACATCACTGAGTGACACCACCTTAAGCTTCACATTCGTTAAACAAACTCAACAAAAATTCTGTCTGCATTTACATTACACAATATTATTCAAACAATTCATTTCTACAATTCTCAAACTTAACTTTACACAACGGCTTAGTACAGATATCAGCAATTTGATTCTTACTTTCAATATACCTCAATATTACAATTTGCTTTTCAACTTTCTCCCTTATAAAATGGTATTTCAAATCTATATGCTTTAACCTCTTATGGTGTTCAGGATTTTTAGAAATATGAATGGCAGATTGATTGTCTTCATATATAATCATGTTACTACATTTAAGATTAATTTCATTAAGCAAATTTTTTATCCAACACCCCTCACATATACCTCTAGCTAGAGCAACATACTCAGCTTCAGTTGAAGACATCGCCACACATTGCTGCTTACTGGATGACCATGAAACTGTGCAACCATATACCTTAATTATGTATCCTGATGTAGATTTCCGGTCTGTCGGATCTCCACCCCAATCAGCATCAGTATAGCCCACCAAAGGCTCACCTGTACCATTTTTATACACTAACTTAATACCTAACGTCCCTTTAATGTACCTTAGAATTCTTTTCAAACCCCGCCATACTTCCTCATTTGCACATGCCTGATAGCGACTCCAATAACTTAAAGCATAACATATGTCAGGCCGAGTGCCCAACATAGCATACATAAGACTCCCAATTAGCTCTCTGCACTGCCTTATCAACTTTTCATTCTTCTGATCACTCTTCTCAATTTTAAGTCCAGGCTCCATAGGCGTAGAAACCGGCTTACAGTTTTCCATGTTGTACTTCTTCAAAACCTCTTTTAGATAATTTTCTTGATCAATTTCAATATAGTTTTCCTTCTTCTTTATGTTTATACCTAAATATTTAGAAACTCCGTTCATGTCTTTCATATCAAAGTTATCCTTAAACACTTGCTTTAACTTCTCAATCTCTCTAATTTCTTCTGAAACTAATATTATATCGTCTACATACAATAAAACATAGAATTGAAACCCTTTCTTGCAATATAAGCAATAATCACATTTGCTGCGCATAAACCCTTCCTGAATCATTAGCTTGTCAAATCTATCATTCCAATATCTCGGTGACTTCTTTAGTCCGTATAAAGATTTTTCCAGTTTCAATACGTTACCATCTTTTTCCATACCTTTTGGTTTTTCTAGATATACTTCCTCTTCTATTCTTCCATTTAGAAAGGCACTTTTTACATCCATCTGCTGTATTTCTAAATTATATTTATTTGTTATGGCTAGCAAGACTCTTAAGGTTGGCAACTTTGCTACTGGAGCATACACTTCTGAGTGATCGAACCTCTCTTCTTGCTTAAACCCTCTCACTACAAGTCTTGCCTTATAGATTTTGTTATCTTCTTCATTCTTTACTTTAAAAACCCACTTGCAATCAATTGTCTTCTTCCCTTTAGGTAATTTTCTCTCAATCCAAGTTTTATTTCTTTTAAGTGCATCTAACTCGTTATTTATTGCTTCCAGCCACTTGTGTCTATCTTTTCCATTTACTGCCTCTTCATAACTTAACTCTTCTTCTTTTTGCGCTAACATTCCTAGTTCATAATCTTTAGTCCATTTAGGTTTCTTTACTCTTCTTCCACTCCTTGTTTTCCCTTCTTCGAACCTATTTTCATCTGAGCTAAACCACTCCTCATCAAGATATTCTTCTTCGTAGTCCAAATCGATATCAGAGTTATCTTCATTTCTTCCTTCCCTTTTGTCCGACTTTTCTTCTATTTCTATTTCGTGAACACCTTGTTCTTCCAGCAACATTTCTTGTTCTTCATCCGCTGTTAGTCCCTGCTCTTCTTCATTCTTGTTTTCTTCTACTGTCAACTCATCTCTAACTGTATTATTCTCCTCTTCCTTTGCTAAATTCTCTTCTTCTGTATGATGTATCTTCTTCTCTGCCCTTTTTGTTCCTTGCACAAATATAACATCTCTGAAGGTTTCAACGTCTCCTTCATCTTCAAACCACACTCTATATCCCTTTGTATTATATCCATACCCTACAAATCTTCCTTGCTTTCCTTTTGGATCCCATTTGTATCTTCTCTGTTTTGGGATGTGAGTGTACACTTCATCTCCAAATTTTCTAAAAACATTTACATCAAACCTTTTCTTATAAAGTAACTCATATGGTGTCTTACCCTTCTGGCTACTTGTACCTGACCTATTAATTGTGAAAACTGCATTATTCACTGCTTCTGCCCATAACTCTTTGCTAACATTAGCATTTATCAACATTGTTCTAGCAGATTCCACAATTGTTCTCATCTCTCTTTCGATCCTACCATTCTGTTCTGGCGTATAAGCCACTGTTGTCTCATGAACAATTCCTTTCATTTTGAACATTCTTTCTACATCCCTATTTTTAAACTCACCACCTCTATCTGAACGAAATCTTTTAACTTTACATCCAAACTCATTTTCAAACTGTTCAAGAAACTCTGCTATTTTCTCTTTTGTCTCATACTTATTCTTAAGGAAGTATACATACCTGTAACTACTGTAGTCGTCCTTCAGCAATAAGAAATAAGATGAACCGCCCAATGACTTTGTCTCCATGGGACCGCACAAGTCTCCATGCACCAGCTCTCCTGACCTGCTTGCTCTGCTGTCACTCTGAGAAAAAGATAACCTGGTCTGTTTGCCCTGAATACAAGATGTACATTGTTCAATCTGCCCTTCATATTTTATATTATTTTTACATAATATTTCTTTCACATGTTTAAAATTTTGATGTGCCAACCTCTCATGCCATGAAGATAAACTTAAAAATGCCAAGCTCTCATTATTCACATTAAATTTTAATTCCATCATATACAAATTACCTACACGTTTTGCTTGAGCCACAATGGTTCCTTCAGATAAAAACTTACAATATTTTTCATTTGACATCACTGTATATCCATGATCAACGGCACTGGCCAATGAAAACAAATTTGCACTTAACTCAGGCACAAACAATACATTATACATCACAGAAGGAATATACTTTGATCCATTAAAAGCAAAGAAATGTATATCCCCTTTACCCTCTACATTTAATTTTTTTCCATTACCTACTACAACTTGTTTATCAATTTTATGAAAATTACAAAACAAACTTCTGTTATGTGACATATGGTCACTTGCTCCTGAATCCATAATAAACTCTAAATTATTTTTGCACACAGGCTCCTGAACTATAAACGCAGTTTTAAAACCTTTACTACTTTCATTATTAACATTTGACACTAAATTATTCTTACAGTCTCTAGCATAATGTCCGATCTTGTTACAACTGAAGCACTTTCTTTTACGACACTCATTTTTTACACGGCCACTTTTACCACACTCAAAACATTTACGCTCACTATTTTTCAACTTATTAAAGTTGCTCCTGCTAACAAATGCTGAAGTTGTAGGCTCTGACTGGCTACAGCGCTCTTCTTCAACTAGCAATCTTGATGTCAATTCTTTCATATTCTGCTGATTTTCCGGCACCGACTCCCAGGCACTCACAAAGTGTTTGTACTTTTCTGGCAAGGTCATCAGAATTTTAGTTATCAACATCTTCTCCGATGGAGCTTCATTAAAGCTTCTTAGCTGACCACATATTTCATCTAACTTAGAGATAAACTTCATCATAGGTTCTTCATATGTCATATTGAAGAAACGCTGCTGTACAAGGTGAACACTCACCTGTGATGATGGCTCATACAGTGCTATTAATTTTTGCCACATTTCACAACTTGTACAACATGTTGACAGATAAGACATAACCTTTTCATCTACTCTTGTCACCAAGACTTCCTGTGCTTTACAATCCTTTTCTTCAAAGACTTCTTTTTCTTTTTCATTTTTTGCCTCCGATACAGTAACAGCTCCTGTCACAACATCATACAATTTCTTCGATTTTAAGATGATAGACACTTGGAACTTCCACGCCGCCCAGTTCTTTCCGTTTAATATAACGTATTTTGAATCTGCTCGTCCCTCCATTTTTGTACTAGCACGTCGCCTATACCGCCGACAAAATAAACTTTCTTAGCTCTGTTGATTCTCTCGACGACACCAACTTCCTTTATAGTACCAGCACGCCGCTTTTACCGCCGACAATGCCGTACCTACCTAACCTTAGGTTGGTTCTTTACCGACACCAACTAATCTCTTCTGACATCTAAACACACTCGCGCCTCTGGGCCCATAACCTATTGTCAGGGGTTATGGTTAGTTAGAAGAAAACTATTATAGTTAAGAGATGACTTTTATTATAAGGTTTACAATAAACTTAGCAAATAGCACACCGCCATATTGAGCCATGTCGCACCAAAGAGAAAGATATGCGTCATAGACCTTGCACTAGTGTGGTGACACCAAAATCAGTGTTGTACCATTGCAACCTTCAACAGTTTTGTGATGCTATTTTAAACATATTGTGAAGAATCAGCTAGACTTAGAGGATTTTTTCAACTCATACTGTTTTTTTTTTCATTCACTTTGTATCAGCTGCATTTTAGTGAAGTCTTTCTATGGAAAGCTGGACCTTTAGTTCCATAGTTAATTAACCCAAAGAATGATAGTAAATCAAAAATAAAGGTAGGTTACGAACGCCGCGTATAGAAACGAGACAATTGCACAGGTTACGGTGTTATTACCTACGTCTAATATTGCATCAAAATTTGTTGGAAAATATTGAAAAGTTACTCAATAGTCCCTCTATAAGATGATATATTCTTTTTAAATAAAAATATTTTTCGTTTATTTCTATATACAATAATTGCAGTGTTGTCAGATTGAGGAGTAAAAGATAATTTTAATTTGAAACATGCGTTTTAATTTTGAATTAGTTAAACAATATTAAAACATTTAAAAATAGTATTAGCTCCCCAAATAAACTAGATGAGTGATAGATAAGATAGCTCTAATGAGGAATTTTCCAAGGTCCGTTCTTTAATAATCTCATAGATGGCGCTGTCCATCTCCTTTGACATTTGCTAAGACAAAAACAATAGAAAATAAAAATATGCATGTCATGCACATTGCACATTTGTGCATAACATGCTTATTTTTTACTTTTTTAAATATACAAAAGGATCAACCAACGCACCGAAAAAAATACTAACGAATTCAGCGAAATGACCATGCCTAGAAATGACATTGAACATGACATTACTATTACTAGTCTACATACAATTTATATATGGTGCCAGTGTTGCCAGATGGCCAGATCGGTATGTCGCAGAAAAACGACCCTCAGGTAACCCAAAATCGCGCAGAAACAATGTTCACAAACTTCCCTTATTTTAGGTGCTGACCAAATAGTTTTTAAAGTTGATGTTTATTGATAATAATAATTTAATTGAATAGTTTTATGACCGGTGAACACTAGTCTTTATTGAATAAAATTTTAGCAGTCAGAAAATTATATAACTTATAATCAATATTTTGAATACGAGCTTATAGTAGGGGAGCCCACGATGCTAAATGGGGATTTACTTTACTCGAGCGTCATAGTGACCTATTGGGTTGCAAAGCCTAGATGATACGAAGAAACAAAATCTATTTAATGTATTACCATATTCATCGGTGGGGGGGAGCGGCTTTAGATTTTCAAATATGTAAAAAAATACTGTTGCATGGACATACTCGAGCGCGTCAGATATTGATAGCATCAATGTCCTACGTATTTTTAATAATATACGTATGTTAATCTGATCCTTTGCATGATGCGTGTGGACGTACGTAAGGGTTGAAAATGAAAAAAAAAATCGAGCGCGTCAGTATTTCTAAGGGGATGTTAAGTGAACCTAAAAAGCTCTCATTCAATAATCTGACGATTTCGATGTGCAAAAAAAATCGCCATTTTGAAATACTCAAGCGCGTCAGATTAAGATATATATGGTTCATCTTTATGTCCAAGGCGTGCTGTGCTGTCTCATAATCTGACGATTATCTAGAGGGATTCGCCTTATCTGAAATAAAAAAAAAAATTAATCAATGAACTTAATTAATTGAAAAGCTCAGGAAATAGCATACAAATAAAAGAGTGTATATTTTTTATGTAGAATACTTGTATTTATAAGAAAATAATAAAAAAAAACATTAAAATAACGTGTATATTTAATTATTTGAGAAGGTATACCTGATTCTGGAGTATCCTCAAGAATATCCGGTTTTACCACTACATCTTCATACGCTTTGAGCAAATATTAAACAAGAAAATATACTAGAAAAAAGCAACTAATCTCCTGACGGGATTCGAACCTGCATCTTGGGAATCCGGCCCAATGCACTAAGCAATAATGCTACAGAGACCTATGAGGACACGTCGAATTTTTCTAGTATATCCACCTTTCTACGGTGTTGGCCACCATATTTTTCATTATCCTTGACTTATTTCCTTCAAAATAAAAAATAAATTAGCCACGCTCGAGAATGTCGAGATGACGTTTTTCTTACAACTTTGTAGCCCACCCATTTCTTGACACTGACACTCTCAAATAGTCAAATTAGTGGAATATACACTTTTTAGCATGTAATTAACTCACTCTACCTTAATCTGACGCGCTCGAAAATTTCTGATGATCATTTTTTTCTTACTAATCTAATACCCGTCGAGGATAAAGGATTACCTTTATCCTCGACGGGCGGCCTCATATATGGGGCTCAAATTTGGTGGAAGTACTTAACCGGGTACAAGGTTTCCCCCTGTATATTAATCTGCCGCGCTTTAGTAAATCCCGAAATCCCCGCTTGGGCTCCCTATATTACTAATACAGAAACGCAACAACTTTCAACAAACTGTCTTTTATAATTTTGTTGTTACCAGTGAAGTCAAGAACCCCAAAAATCGCGTAAAAAATTGTCGCAATTTCGGTCGCTAGGTGGTAGCCCAAAATACGACATATCGCCCAATCTGGCAACCCTGATCACAACAAACAAGAAGCAGTGTTGTAGCTTTTCTCTTTTTTTCTGTCAGAACAGAACAAAGGGCTATGCACATGCAGTCCGTAAGTAAATAATTTAGTTAAAGTTACAGGAGATGGACAGCGCCATCTATGAGATTTTAAAAGAACGTACCTTGGAAAATTCCTCATTGAACGAAATCGTTCACTTCTATAATCTTTTTTGCCCACCTCTAATACACCTATGCGATGCGAAAAGTTCGAGAGAGTTGTTCACAGATGGCTCTGATTTTACTGGTATGAGACAGTTTTATGTCAAATGTTCAGATGGGCGCATCCTTCCTTTTGAAGTCATTGTAATTTACAATCGTTTATAATATTAATGACATTGTTGTCATAAACAAATCAAAGTTGTCTTATCAACCATAAAGTTGATTATGTCAATACTCTATAGATTACCTTTAATCTAGATAGGTAGGTACAAAGAGTAAAAATAAACTCTTTACAGACTATTTACATAGGTACATAATAATTTTCTCTACTCTACGTAGGCAAGTTTTAAACAAACACAGAATAGAAAATCCAACTATGGATCCCACTCTATTAGTTAAACCCGATATCTTATACGAACTAAGGATTAGAGATGTAACCTTTCAGACCACAGATACCGCAGATAATCTACGAGAACTATTATCTACTAATTTTCACCTACCCATACAAGCCATGTGCAATTATAAATCTTGATATATCCGAAATAAAAAAATGACTGACATTTCTTTCTACAAGACTATCACTTCCCACCTATAACATAATTCACACAGATAAAGTTTCCGCTTACCTTCACCATGTAATACATAGACTTGACAGACTCGACATTTCCACAGACCTACCTTCCGAAATTTTAGATGACATTAACGGATTGTCAAATCAGCCGTCTTGTCCCCAATCCAAATTTGACAGATTCACTCAACCATCACTATATTTCTGCAGCATCCTCTCAGTTTATGATCTCTCCGATATTTCTGGCAAGCCTTTAGGCAAATGACATGTGAGAGATATCAAACCCACGAAGTAACATCAAGAATCGTTTCTCGCATATTATCTCCATGTGTAGGTATATATAGTATTCTTAGGATTTAATTACTCACCTCACACGCCTCCATTGTAACCTCATTCACCCATTCGAGTCCATCAATGAAGAATAATTCATTTTTAAGTGGTTTAATATCACCGAGCGGTAACCAACTCGTTTAATAAGCCTATCCCGAACGGTAACCAAGTCGTAAAAAAAAGCCTTTATCTTCATTTTATTTAGTCTTTTGGCTAATTCTGCCCTGTAAAGGCAGACTACATACCTACTAATTTTGCTTTCCAATCGGTTGGAATTATTTGTACATAGTTTTATCATCAAATGATGTTCCTTGGAACTATGTTCCAAACTTTAGGAATTTGGTTAGGTGTTCCGCGTAGTACAAGTTCGGCGGAACACCGGTGTGCAAGGTTTCCGGTCTCTATGGGTGACGGAGAGACATTTGATGATTGCGTGAAGTATGAACGAGAACTAACCTCATCCATTGTACATATTTCTCACCCACAAAATTTTCCATTTCTTCCATTTTTCTGTTAATATTGTATTTTATACTCCTAAATTTATAGTTTACTCTTTACCTTAATTTTGGGGTATTGTGACGAGGCATACAACCTCGTCATAATCCTGGCAGTTCCTTTTGGCTTTTTCTTTCGGCATTCTATTTCTAAATTCAAAAATTACTAGGAGATCGTCTTTTGACTTCTGTCAAGACAGCTTTGTCAGAATTGGAAAAATGTGAACACGAATTTTGGTCGTATATAAAATAAAATCTTGAAAGTGTATAAAGATAAGATAAAAGATAAAATATGCTTTATTGTACACCATGATAGTTAATAAAAGTATTTTTTAAATGAAGAACAATTGCCGGCCTTATCGCTAAAAAGCAATTTTTTCCAGGCAACCATAAAGTTGAGCTGAATTAAAACCTCGGTAGAATTGGGTAGTTTATGGTGTTCCACATACAAAATATTTACGCTTAATAATGCATAAACGCTTTAGATACAATACATAAACATACAACATAATGGGTATATATAAACATACTTAAGTAATAAATACCATTAAGTAATTATATAAGTAATACTATGTAACGAACGGACAAAGTATTGAAGCTCTATGATGTGAGTGACAGGTAGTGATTTTGACGAGCCGTTTAAAGCTATCTGAGGATTGTGCACGTTTTATATCCTCCGGTAAAGAATTCCACAGCCGGGCAGCTTGTACTGCGAAGGACTTGTCTAGGACCTTAGTGGAGTGCCTGGGTATCTCTAACGTCATGTTCTCCGACGATCTCAAAACTCGAGAATGAGTGTATTGTGTTATTAAAATTATAAGTGATAAAAAGTGCTCTCCGCGTGCTAACGCAATCGTCGCAATGTAACTCCTGATCGCACTCTCTAAAGTATAGTTAGTCTGTAAAAGACCGACAGACAAGCAACTTTGCGGCAGTGAGCTAAAGTTTGAAGCTTGCTCTTCGCAATTTTTTTGTCTCTAATTAACCTCTCAGCTTTGCGTTGCATTGTGTCCAGTGCCCTTCGTCCATGTTGGTAACTAGATTTACCTAACCAGTTACAAGAGAATTTTTTTTTTTCGTTGTTTGGTAACTAGTTGTAAGAGAAGAATTATTTTTCCCCTTCGTCCATGCTGGTAACTAGATTTACCTAACCAGTTACAAGGGAAGATTTTTTTTTCGTTGTTTGGTAACTAGTTGTAAGAGAAGAATTATTTTTCCAATTTCGTATATTAGACTATTTCCATTTATGTAACCAACCAGTTACAACTGAATAATTTTCTTTCGCTGTTTGGTAACTAGTTGTGAAACTGAATAATTTTCTACCAACAGTCAACAGTAATTACCTCCTGTCACTGTCAGATAGGCATGGCTTCATCCTCCTCTGTAAATTTAAAAAAAAATATAATATTAATTTATAAAAATAAAAATGAAGATATGTATTTAAAAATATAATGTAGATATTTGTGTAATCCTCTTTGTGATATTATTGTACATAATATGTTCTATTACTGTGTTGTGAGTATCGTTTTGTGTTTGTCCGTAGGTTCCACAAAGAAAATCAAGGTATAAACTTTGAAAACGTGCTTTTTTCACCGGGCAAATTCTCTATAAACCGTGTCTCTTTCACTACGGGACGTTGGCGGAATTTCTGTGGAAAACGGAAGAAGCCAAAACTAAAAAAAAAAAAAAAAAATTTCTTTCGCTGTTTGGTAACTAGTTGTGAAGATAAATTAATTTTACATTTTCTTAGAGATCAATGAATGAGTCGTATGGTAGCGGCTTATTAAAAGATTACTACCACCCCATCTCTTCCTTTGGATGTAGTAAAAGGCGACTAACGTATTGAAGTTCTCAATTTGGAAGAAGGGAATGCACAACTATCCAACAGCTTATAGCGGCGATGGGCTCACCAACTGTCACGCTGAGCACATGTGCAGTGACTGCTTGGTGAAGCGTGGACTATGGCAGTGGACCGTTACATCAGTGTGCCGCCTGCCTAGTCTCTGACTAATCCTTAGGGGATAACAGTCGTGATTCTATGTAGAAATCAAATTATTTCCATTAATTATTTAACGTGGACGATGAATGTTTTCCTGACGACCTATCCCTAATAATGTTTACAACTGCAAACACTTTCAAAACATTTAACATTTAAAATTTTATTAAAAAACAAACATATAAAAAAAAACAATCCATACGTTATTTATAACCAAGGATAGCATTCTAGAATTAATCGTTATGTGGGAAATTAAAATCCATCCATCGCTATAGTGTTGGAAATTCTAATCAAGGGAAAGAAACTAAAATTAAATCCATCAATTCAGCAGCTAAACAACGAAAAAACAACAATCGTAATTTGAATTTTGAATTTAAATTTGTAATAATATTAAATAAATAATATAACAGAAACTGAACTTAGATTGTAAAAGGAGCAATTAACTCTAAGCAATGTCCAACTGAAATTTCTTTTTTCGCTAATTGCTGTATTGTTTTATTTATTTCAGTGTCAATTTCATCATAATTGTTGTTTTTTCGTTGTGTAGCTGCTGAATTGAATGATTTAATTTTAGTTTCTTTGGTTAGAATGTCCAACACTTTGGCGATGGATGGGTTTTTATTTCCCACAAAACGATTTATTCTGGAATGCCATCCTTCCAAATGATTATTACTTCTTAACTCTTCCACTTCACAACACCAGATCTTAATGAAATTTAAATCTTGCAGCCAATAACGATCGAAGTATGAGTTAAATTTTGCTACTGGATCAGTTTTGGGTGATCTCTTCATGGCATAACTGTAACCAGCACTAATATATTTTGACGGCAAACGGGCCAAACCTGCACATCGCGCAACATGCCGCCTCTGAACTCTTGACTTGATTCCGAGCTGTTTTGCTTTTTTAAAAAGGCTGCGGCTGAAGTGGTAATAGCAACCTTTTATATGTGTATCTGGATATGCTTCCTGGATGGCGTTTATAGCTGACTTTTCAAAATCGACTAGCATTTTCGATGGTTTCCAGGAAGGGAATTTAGCTTTGATAATGTCAAATAGGATTCCTTATGTTTTTTCTTTTTTGTCTTGTAGGAAGGCAAAGAACAATGGTACTATTTTTTTGGTAAAAGTTTTGTAGCCGTGAATGCTATATAATTGTTTGAATGGAGGTGGACATACCTTAAACGTACCATCTAGTAAAAAAATATTAAAATTACTTAGTAAAATGTCAATCTCAGGATTGAAGAATACTAAAATTCTAATATCATCTCTGTAGTCAGCCAATAACAAGTTCTCAAACTTTTTGGGTATTTCTACATCTTCTGGCCGTTGATAGTAAAGTTTGGCCACATTCAAATGTTTGTTCCGAGCATTATACAAACCGCTCTTTATACTGTTGAATGTGGGCAGATTCGAAATGAAATGTGCACCACTATCCTTTAGTTCACACACTACTTGCTCATATTGTTTTTGAATTGGGTCATAATTGTCACAAATTCGTTTTTTTAAGTCATTAAACATTTTTGATATTTGGCATTGGGCGAAATTTTGGTGGCAGTCGGGGATGTGAGCGTTTTCTTTGACAACGGTGTCTTCACGGCTCGTTATACTTCCTTTGCAACTTGGTTTGTTGCATAGCCAAAATTTATTGCCACTGACATAAGTTTTTCGTAGATGGTATTGGCGACCACCATATATTAGTTTCCACAATCCATAGTTTTTTCCATATTCCTTAAATTAACTAATAAAATTCACAAAATTATTGTGCGTGACACACAACACCAATCACCTATCTGTCAGTCCTTATTATCATTTTTCATCATAAGTGGCCAGTGAGCTAGTAACTAACAAAGAGTTTTCAATTATGTGTGTACTCTTTTTCTTGCAATTAGTTACAAATATGGAAAAATAATTCTTGTCTCATAATTAGTTACGAAATAACGAAAAAAAATCTTATCTTGCAACTGGTTACAAATAGTTACAAATGTAGAAAAATAATTCTTCTCTCACAACTAGTTGCCAAACAGCAAAAGAAAAATCTTCTTTTGTAACTGGTTAGGTAAGTCTAGTTACCAACGTGGACGAAGGGTACGAAATTGGAAAAATAATTCTTTTCTTACAACTAGTTACCAAACAACGAAAAAAAAATCTTCTCTTGTAACTGGTTAGGTAAATCTAGTTACCAACATGAACGAAGGGGTCCAGTGCAGCAATTTGGTATTTCGCTGATCCATCCCAGAGGTGACTGCAAATTCCATGCAACCACCTTTGTGGTCCAGTGATAACAACCACCGACTGGTGTCAGACCCAGAATCTCTGATTCGATTCCCAGTGTCTATACCTACATATTGTTAGTGGTAGGACTTGTTCCAAGTCCGCTTTGCTAGCTACCACCATTATCTAAGTCGGTCGCCATGGCCACAATGATTTCAGCATTGTTGTATTCCGGCAGTAGTTGAGGATTCCGGAATAAGTGTGAAAGATTCCACCCTCAGCGTTATCATTATTTAACATCATTATTATTTTACTTAAGTTAATTTCTTGGCAGATAAAATACCACTAATTATTGTTTGATTTTCCTCAAGGTTGAGCATAAAATTATGATGATGATGATGTGCTCTATCATTCCTCTGCTGAAACACGCCATGCTCAAATATACTTTAGCTCAAATAAGCGCTTTCGTTTTAACAAGACTAGCTCAAGCTCAGAGTGATTTGAGCCTGACTCAAACTCAATTCTGATAACAGGATTCAAGTCTTTCACAACACTGGCTCGATTACCAAGAGGTAAAAGGAGGGTTCCTTTTACGTTTAAAGTATTAAACCGTAAAACACCAAAAGTAAAAATAAGCCGCTTCATATTGCAGACTTTACAGCCAAAGTTACATGTTTGGATTATCCAAGATGTTGAATCGCTTTTCATCAGAACTAATCGAAAAACTTCTGTGAATTATGACAAATATTTATTTATATTTATTACGCAGACTAGAATTTAATGATTTTTTAAGAAAACTTTTAACTTTTTACATCGTCTACTTTTTGTATTTAGGTAGTGTTTTTTTCTTACAAATATACTTAATCTGATTTATGATTTATTATTACTATTGCCGCCCATGGTTTGTCCAGGGTAGTTCCCGTTCCCTTGAAAATATCGGAATAAAATATCTCATGTTCTAATCCAGATTTATAATCTAATCTATATTATAATCTTGTCTAATTTCCAAATTTAATCCAAATCCGTTCAGTCGTTTTTGCATTGAGTAACAAACATCTAAATAACCAACATTTATTTCGCATTCATAATCAGGAAGCAGGATGATGTATGTTTACGGTGTTTTTTTTTAATAAATATTTTTTTCTTACAGTCACAATAAATAAATATTTCTTACAGTCACACCAATTAACCAAGCTCCAAAGTAAGCCGATGTTCGGGTAACGGATATAAATACATATAATTAAACATATGTAAGTATTTATATGTAGAAATATATAAACATCCACGGCACATGTACAATTTTTTTTATGACCGTCGGACAGTGTCTTAGCCTTCATCATACCTCATGTTAAGTATCGATAACGTTGAAGATAGAAGCATGACTCTCCCGGAATCCTCAATCATTGAGGAACGGGCTATCTTATCTCTAACTGCCGCCGGAACACAACAATGCTGAAAACATTGTTGTTGTGGCGTCAGACTTAGATAAGATGGTCAAGTCCTACCACCAACCAAACCGAATACAATATGTATCCCCGCTGGGAATCGAACCCGGGACCCCTAGGTCTGATACCGGTGGTTGTACCACTAGACTACAAAGGCGGTTACTCGGCAGTTTGAGATAAGATAGCCAGTTCCTCAGTGACTGAGGATTCCGGGAGAGGCTCGCTTCCATCTTCAGCCTTATCAATACTTAACATCAGGTAAGATGAAGGCTAAGAGTCTCATCGTCGTTAATATAAAAAAAACGTACAATAGTACAGAATAACAAATTAAGTTTTAAACCAATTAATATTTTGAAATGTTCTTAAATACATTTTATCATAATCTTCCATTCTAGCTTTTCTCTTAACAAAGGTAAATAAAATAAAACAGTCGGGCGCTTAACGAACGGTTCCAGTTGAATAATGTTCTATCTTCTTTCATAATTCGTGAGAAATTGACAAAGCAATCGCTCAAATGAAACAGGAGACCGATGATCGCGTTAATTTTATACGATTATCCAATATCGAATCGCTGCCATTTAATTTTTTTATTAAAAAGTATTATTTACTTAAATTGTTTCACTCATGAATGGCTAGAAGAATTGTAAGTAGTAAGCGAAAAAGTACTGTAAGCCTAGCACGAAAAAACTATCGAGTAAATATCGAGACAGAATCGTCAAAAAAAATATGACATTTGAGCCGCATTCCTACCGGACTTAAACGGAACTACGTTTTCCTACATATTTAACGTCTCGTTTCCTCGGTACTATTTCGAAAGTTATTCATGCTAGCCCCACTGAGTTCAAATAAAAAAAAACAGGGACTAAGGCAAAAGAACATCGTTTCGTAGCGAAACTATCTAAATGCGTAATCGTCTCATCAGCGGGCTGGGGTTCAGATAGGTTATTCTCTAACGCTCGAAATTAATAACCTATCTGTAGATATGGATTGGGCTATCTGAGATAGTTGCCTAGGATATTTTGTTAATACGACCAAAATAACGACGGTTGCTAGGCAACGAAGTCTTAGGTAACTATCTAAGATAGCCCTATCCGTATCTACAGATAGGTTATTAATTTCGGCCGTAAGCAAACATCCTTAAATATCGACGGTTGAAACAGCGGAGATTTCCCAATTTTCAATACTATTTGACAGCTTATGTGACATTCAGTCATGACAACAGCGTCGTTGTTTACTTACGCCCGAAATTAATAACCCATCTGTAGATATGGATTGAGCTATCTGAGATAGTTGCCTAGGATATCTTTGTTAATATGACCAAATTAACAACGGTTGCTAGGCAACGAAGCCAGTTTCCTAGGAAACTATCTGAGATAGCCCTATCCATATCTACAGATAGGTTATTAATTTCGGCCGTTAGAGAATAACCCCCAAATTCAGTTTTCTCGCTGTTTTGACTGTCATACCGTATGAAAATGTGACAGTAATGACAGGAATTCCGTTAGATAAGTACCTAATCAGCCTGCCGTCTTCTAACTTACGGTAGCTTATCTTAACAAAAACAACTTATCAAACATTCTTTAATATTTCAAACTTATTTAAGTTTAACTAAAACCGACTCTAAGCCTTATAAAATAGATTTTAAGTCGCGTAGTGTGTAAAGTCAAGCGCGGTCACCGGAGACCGCTCTGTGGTAAATGGATCCACGTGATTTAACACTGCTAACGCCAATCTAATACTTATTTTTTTACTTCGTAATCTTTTCAAGTTGTACGTCTAAGCCCCCTGAATTACAAAGTAAATTTCTGTATCCCAAAAATGATAAAAACAGAATCCGATATTGAGGTCTAAGAAATTGAATGTGAAAATGTCGGTTTCTATACAAAATCATGCTGGCAGATTTGGGTACCTAAGTGTCAAAAGCATTTACGAGTATACTGTGGGGAATAAACGTCTACTCGACCTTTGCCTTCTGACCGTCCTGAAAATATCGGGAACGGTCACTTCAGGCTGCATTCACAGGCGACGTGTTATTACAAATGACAATTTATGAATCCGAAAGTATTTTGACAAGAATGTGGGTTTAGCTTAAAAAATTATGTAATACCTACAGACAGAATCAGATTAAAACAGTTATTATTGCCGCATTTCTAGAAATACTGTATAATCTGATAATTATTAATTTAAGTATAAGTAGATAAAAGAGGGAAGGTTTTTATACTTAATAACGATCATTTTGAAATCGATCTAACTTTTTCTTCTTAAAAGTTGCATTTAGATACTACTTACCCTTAGAGAGAACCCGATGCCCATCGGTGCGGAAAGGTTCTGGAATGGTGACCGCGCACCGGACGACGCTCTTTGGGTAGGCACCCCCACAAGGTGGATCAACGATCTGGTGAAGGTCGCGGAAAGCCGCTGGATGCGGGCAGCGCAGGACGGATTGTCGTGGAGATCCTTTGGGAAGGACTATTCCCAGCAGTGGGTGTCATGTGGCTGAGACGACGTAGACGACAACTTAGCCTAATAGCCCATCTTCAAAAAACCAAAAACTCAATTCAACAACTTTCTATTATAGGTATTCGGTAATATTTATAGTTCTTTTTACGATTTAAAATAATCGATTATTTCTACATTTGCTACCCACCCTACCCAAGCTGCTAATCAAATGGTACCTTCCTCAGAATACAAGAAAACAGCTTAATGAGCATGTCACGATATTACTTGAGCATGTCAGTCTTGAATTAATTTACAGGCATCTCCTGCTACTTCTACAAGTTACTTCTTACCTCTTTCTAATGTTATGTGGTTTCTTCCTTCAATATCATCCCCGTAAGTTACCGTAACATTAGAAGTTAAAGAAACATCATCAATGTTCTTCTACATTCGTTTTATTTTTGAAACTCGTCCAAAACTACTTGAGAACTGTCAAGTGTTTCCAATCAGTGCGAGTCGCTACGTGGTTTCCCCCGAAAAGTTTTTTAATCAAATAAAGCCGCACTACACGTGTCTTTGCCCACACAGCTATAGAAGCAGCGCACTGATGGCTACCAACATAAAATAAAAAATAAGTTGTTTTAATTGTTTTCTTATACAAACTGCGTTCCGTATGGTGACGGCCTAAGAATACAAGTATCACCACTCCCATAAATACCTGGGATGTCGTAAAAGTCGACTAACAGGCTCGACACATGGAACACCTGTGCGAGAGAAGGAAAACTTGAAACAAACCCTCTACCAACCCGTCTGACCAGCGTGGTAGCAGTAGGCTAATAGCCTCCTATGAACGCCAAAATAGGCGTGAGCTAGGAGAGGCTTATGTCCAGCAGTGGACGTCCACAGGCAGATGATGTCTATAAATTACAGGTAAACGTTTTCAAAACTTTTAAAAAGTAAGTTTTAAAAGGCTGACCTTAGCTGTCCACCTAAACATTATAATTTTTCACATTCTCACATAAACTTGCGTTGAGAAACGCAAGTTTATGTGAGAATGTGAAAAATTATATATAGTCACGGTCATCATCAAGCGAGATTTAAAATTCGATTGCGTTTATTTTATTACATAATATTAAAAGTTACGTGTTTGAAAATTTAAAAAAAAAAGTATTTACCTGTTAATTTTAGAACCGACAATCAAGCAAAAACAAAACTCTGCTTAGTATTCGTTTGATGTTTTTGTGTATCCTCGCAGGATTCAGAACAAATCGTATAACGAAGGTTAGAGCGGGCCCTTATTATCGTATCATGAATCGAAAATGGTAGCCGCCTCTTAAGGGAATATACTTGATGGAGAATTAAAATTCTTAAAATTTTACATTTCTATGAATAATCAATGCTGTTTTTCTAATTTAAAGACTATTTTTTAAATAATAATACCATACTTTAATAAATTGCATTTTTGTATTATAAAATTATCTTTATTCACTGCGATAATTTTACTGCGAATTCGCCATTCGTAATTTATTTATCGAAGATTAAATAATTGAAACAAATAAACCTTAATTCCTTGAGATATACTGTGACTATCGAAGAATTACATAGATGCAAGTTAATTCGGGGTACCTATGTATTACAATATGCCGAAGTAGAAAAGACCGAATTTTAAATGGCCGAATGGTTGTTTAGCTAACAAAAAACGTAAATAACGTGAACGTTTAACATCACGAAGGACATTTTACCTATACCTAAGACTAAATTCCGAAGCTTTTCTGTAAGCCGACCTACTTAATATCGAATTTTCCAAAAATCATAAAGTCAAAATATCGAAAACAAAACGTCAGCACAAGGGGAGCTCGGGGGCAAAGCTCGGCCACCAAGAAAGCACGAAAGGTAGGCACTTACCTTTTGGTTAGGTAAGGTTAGGTTAGAACTGCGACCAAAAATACGCGCGAGCTGAGCAAGCGGCGATCCTGCCGCGGCAGCGGTCAGCGAAGCGCCAGAGACGACCCTGCTTTAAAAAATAGAGTACATAAAAAACCTATTATTTTCATACATTTTGAGGTAATATTTTTGTACTTTTTAAAGAAAATCGTTTCTGTCACTTCGCCGGCCGCTGCCGCGGTACGCTCTCTCGGGCGTCTTTTTGTCTTTTTGGTCACAGTTACCTTTTTTTTTTTTTTTGCTTGTACGCATCCCTCGCCCCCAGGTGCAGGGGCGATTCGAAATGTTGGACTCACCTGGGCGGTAGTACCCGCTAAACTAAAGCTCCTAGTACTTGCCCTCCAGGCCGCCATTGATCACGGGGGGTAGGGTTCGCAATCAACCCTAAAGGTCACAGTTACCTAACCTAGAAGTGCCTTTCATGCTTTCTTAGTGACGGGGGTATTTGGTCGTATTTATGAAGTTCCGGTACTTTAATACGCACCCTTTTCATTGAATCTGTCGTCATTTACGTAAACGCCATAAAATAAAATAAACGTTTATAATTTGGTACACCTAATAATACTAGAATTATAATTGTCCTGGAACTGTAATTAGTACACCTACTTTTACAGCATTATTTAAAAAAAAACCTCGAAATTAACACGTCAACAATTATTTTGTGTGAGTAACCCTACCACTCAGAAACAGTTGGCAGCTCGCAATTAAATAGCTTTTAATGAAATAGAACTATTTAAACTGAAGTGGTCGTAGTTTTGTCATCAGACTACACTGGCCTATAAGTAATAAATAGAGGTCAGTGTCACATCAAGGTCAGTGTCCGACTACTATTACATGGAAGCTAATACCGGACTATGCTTCATAAAGCTCTGAGTTTAGTTGAGTGCTTTGAAGGATCCAGTACCACCAAATATCACAAATTAACTTACTTTGTAATGCTTAATGGGTTAGTGGATTAATTTTTCTCCTTTTGAAGTTCATTTTGAATACAATGTATGTTGTGTCTGCTTTTATAATGACTTAAAAAGACAGAGGAATAGCCTGCCTTTGAAACGAAATACCTACTAAATAAATTGTACGGTTTAGGAGTCAGAGGTGTGGCACATGATTGGTTTGCGTCTTACATTCAAAATAGAACCCAATATGTCTAAATAGAACATCACGATAACGATACAGGTAATATTAACAGAGTTCAATTACAGAAGTAAAACGTCATTAAATCAATACCGCAGGGAAGTGTGCTTGGTTGTGTGCTATTTTTAATCTATATCAATGACCTCCCAAACGTAATAGACAATTAGCCCATACACACTGTTCGCTGATGATGTATCAATATTAATCTCTTGTATCCCTATATAATGTACCTACCCTATTTAATGGCAAATAAAATATTTGAATTTTTGTATTTTGCAACAATAAGTCTGATTTTAACTTAAAAATAGAAAATACATTATAAGAATAACTTGCCGATCCGATCATAACCTTAAAATTAATTTCACAAAAACATATAGATTGTGTGGATAGCTAAGATAGAAATAGATTCAAACATAACTTGGAAAAATCACATCAAAAAAAATTCTGCAAAGCTTTCACGATTTACATACGCGCTAAACGAGATAAAAAAACATAACGACCGCTATAAATGCATATTACGCGTATGCACACGCGTGACTCCAGTATGGTATCGTTTTGTGGGCGTAGATTCTATAAAATAATTTTAACTAGAAAAGCGATGTCTTCGAAAAATTGTAAATATTGATGAAAGAACTAGTTGCCGACCGTTCTTTAGGAGTAAAAGAGTTCAGAAGTAAATAAAAAATTGGCCAAGTGCAAGTCGAACTCGCACATGAAGGGTTTCGTCTCTCACCCAAGGTTGCCTGGGAGAGATTGCTATGTAGCAATAAGACCGCCTATTTTGTGTTCCTCTTTTTTGTCATTTTCTCTGTATGTGTTTGTTTTGTATCGTGTGCAATAAAGTTTCTATTATTATATTAAATACACCTACCCAAAATGCCACTATAATTTATCACCTGCAAACCCTGTTTTTAATAGTGTCTGTATGAATGACAAAGTTATATTTGCGGTTTTGGCAAATGTGCTATAGCTCTGAAACTGCGTAACATATTTCGTTCAAACAAATTTTCGTTGAAAGTTTTTATAAAGGTCTACAGTTTTTTTTTTTTTCTCTTTCTTATTTTAAAACTTTGAAAGTGCATATCATTCAAACGGTTGACTTTGAGAAAAAATAGTTTAAGAAACCTCAATGTAATTTTTAAAGACCTATCTATAGATACCCCGCACGTATAGGTTTGATAAAAATATTTTTTTCAGCTTCAGTTACATGTATGGGGAATAATTTTTAGTTCATAATAGTTTCTATACATTGGAAGAATATTATAATTATAATAGATAATATTTTATATATTAAGAATTAAAAAAAATATAATATGTTAATTTTTTTTGTTATTTATTTTAATAGTTTTGATAACATTTATTTATTTATAAGTACTTGATTTTATTTCGAAGTGTAAACACTATATTTGTTATGTATTTTTTGAGGATGTATAATTGTTATTTCTCTTGTAATAAGTTAAGAAACTACTTAGCTTTTGAGACCTCTCTGCTTGACTGCCCACACAAGACTGGGCCAAAATATGTGTCTTCTATCTCAGAGGAGTCAAAAGATTGGGGGTTCTCCCGCCATTAATTACAACCAATCAGAAATCCGTATGAATATAAGCTTTGCTACAGTGGCGCCAACCGGTCAAATCTACCATTTTAATGAAATATCAAAGATAAAGTAAACTATTTGTACTAACACTAACTGTAATGTAATTATTATTTATTTTATCAAGAAAAACACTTGTTATTTATTTGTATTTCAATATGATTAACAATTTACAGAAAATAAACAGAAGACTTGAGTAATTCTAGTCAAAAAAAATCACACACACTTGTGGCCGAGTTGATTAATTATTCCAATATGTTTCTATTTAAAATATATCATATGTATAAAACACATCTTTCAAGTATTATACTGTTCTTATAATTACACTTTTAATATTTTGATAAACCAATAACGACAATTTCCATTAATATAATAATTAATTATATACCAATTTGACACACCAATTATCAAATATCTAATAAATCGGATATAACCAACGTAAGAATAATCGTCTTGATCAAATAATCAAACCACGTCTTTTAAATGCCGGAAATGTTCAAATAATTATGCTTTGAAGATGTTTATTTTACAAAATCAGGCTAGTATTTAACAGGATCACAAGTATGTATTCCAAAATAAAGTACTTTATACTATCCATAATCAGCCTGTGGACGTCCACTGCTGGACATAAGCCTCTAAGCCTAGCTCACGCCTATTGTGATTGTGACGTTCATAGGAGGCTATTACCCTACGACTACCACGCTGGCCAGACGGGTTTGTAGAGGGTTTGTTTCAAGTTTTCCTTCTCTCGTACAAGTGTTCAATGCGTCGAGCCTCTTAGTTGGCTCTTACAACATCCCAGGGACTCCACTCCTTTGCCCGGCCTAAGAATACTGACACTTGTATTCATAGGCCGTTACCACACGGCTAGTACTTTATTATAACTTTTTAATGTTGCATTTCACAATGCTATTTTATGTGATAAATATTAAACAAGAAAATATACTAGAAAAAATGCCGAATAGCTGTTTCATCTTAATCGATAGTCAAACATTTTGTAAAAATGTTTCATTCGAATGTGAGGATATTTCTCTCATTGATGAAACGACGGTGGCCAACACCGTAGAAAGGTGAATATACTGGAAAAATTCGACGTGTCCTCGTGAAATAGGTCTGTGTAGCATAATTGGTTAGTACATTGACATGAGACAAGTAGTTTTTTAAGTGCTTTAAATAAAAAAAAAATAGCAATTTAATTTAAAATAAACTTGAATATTCTGTCAACTGCATCTAGCAAATGGTCTCCGATTTTCTACGCAAGACTTATGGCGTGAGTAGAGGCAGAAAGGTTTAGTTGAAGTATCTGTACGTAGACAGCTATGGGAGAGTGGCCGCTTTTGCGCTGCACCGGGTTAACAGCGCATTATCGGCAGCACTATTGGCGACATAGCAGCCCGCTCAGCTGGGGAGGGGACTAGAAAATGCTTAACCCCCCTCAATACAGAAGTAAGAGTAGTAACCACGCCTGCTTCTGCACTAATAAGTTCGTGGTCGAAAACGATCAATATTACCCATCTCAAGTCCGAAAACAATGCAGTCTCAAAATGGAACATGTTGCAATAGTGAATTATCAAATAACTTCTAGAACTATTTAAAACTCATATGTAGTAGTACATAAATACTTCATAGAATTGTAAATAATCGATGTGAGACAATAGCGGTTACATATTTAATAATATAGTTTGAAAACTAAATTTATGCTGAAGCTGTATCGTACAAATTGGCTAGCTTTAGTGATTTATTTGTAAAGCTGGGTACACGCATGACCCAGCACTCTACTTTTTTTAACCGATATCAATTGTTGCATAATTTAAGGTAGAGTGACACACTCTTCATACAAATATAAACACTAAACCAATAAAACATTTACGCTCATACTATCTGTATTTTGCAATACACTCAAATTTGTTCCTGATTAGTCCAAGCTGGAATTGTGCTCCCAAACTGGACTGGGCGTGTAAGAAAATCTATAATGTACAATCGGGGGACTTCCCGATTGGCCCTGTGGAGTTTTTTTGGAAAATGTTTTCTCGGAAAGTACTTAGGTTAAAGAAATAATTTATTATCCAAATGAAATACCTCTTTTGTGTTATAAACGTTTTTAACTTTTTAAATAAAGCTTCCTGAAAACACTCTACTGGTTAACCGGGAAGTTCGCCGACTGTACCAGCGTGAAGGCTGATCAATGGATAGGGTAAATTCGAAAACTAACGTGGGTGATGGTCTGGCTAGCTGTCACTATTGTTTCTAGACGATGTAAACATTGTATTTCTTTAAAGGACTAATTTGTCCTTGGGGGCCGGAAATGTTGAATAGTTTAAGTTAATTTATGTCTTGTGAGTCGCGCTAGCTTGTTATTGTTTTGAAACCACAAGGTGCTTTATATTATTTTTTAAATAAACATTCCGGTTCCGATCTCCGCGCCGAACAGTCACGTGCGTGTCTGTCCTCGGCTGCGCCCCGCTCGCGACCGCGATTTTCGTGTTCGTTGTGTTGTGTCTTCACGCAGCCACTAAGTAAGTGCACATAGTGCAATACGACTTGCTGTTATTGCATTCGTTGCAAGTGTCCAAACTTGCTCGCGACGCGTCGTTGGATACGCGTAGCGTTGGTGGATACCTAACGGTGCCAACGAAGCCGACGGAGCGATCCCGGCTCGCTCTCTAGGGCCCCTAAGGCTCTAGGAAAACCGAAGTCTCTATCCCATTGCACTTGGGCTTGCCCAAGGGATAGAGAAGGGCAGCCGTTATCCACTAGGGATACTGCCTACATCTCGCGCCCCCTCCCCCTCCCCCCTGCCTCCGGCAGGGGAGGTCTTTTTGCTATATTTCGTTGTTTTGTAAATTTGTTCTTGCTCGCGTTCCCCATTCTTGGCCGACATGGAGTCCCATGGCTCCACGGCCCACCCCAACTCCATCATTGACCAGATTTTATCTGGTTACTCTTCCCAGGACGCGATCGACAGTGTCCAGCGTCTCCTTGATGAGCACCGGACACGTGTCGAGCGCAGCTCCCCCACTCCTAGCTTCACATCCTCATCCTCTCCTGAACCCATGGAGCACGAATCGCTCCTGGCGAACAAGAGGCCTGCCTCTCGCCGCTCTCCCTCCACTTCCCCGTCTGAGTCGGAATCAGACGCCACCCTGACCGATGGTTTCACCACGGTCCGAAATAAGCGCTCAAAGCGCCGCGCCACCCCCACCACGTGCACGACCCCCGTGTCGCAGCGTGATGGCGGCCCAGCTGCCCCCACTCCCCTGTCGCAATCTCGCGACCCGCGACTCCAATCACGAGCCGCCACTGCGTCCCTCTCAGCCTCCCAGGCATCCCTCCCGGCCTCTCAGGCCCCCCTCTCGGCCTCCCAGGCCTCCACTCGCCCGCACACTAGGTGCGACCCCATCTTGGCGAAAGCTAAGCCCCCGCCACCGATTTACCTTAGGGATAAATCGAAGTGGTCGGAAGTATCCGCCCTCTGCACCGCCAACAAGGTGCAATACACACATGCCCGCAACACCGGTGTTGCCATCAAAATTGACTGCCCCACGAGTGATGATTTCAGAAATCTCACTCGTCTCCTGCTCAACAGGAACATAGGCTACCACACCTTTGCTCTCCCCGAGGAGAGGAAAGTTCGTGCTGTACTCCGCGGGGTACCACAGGAACTTTCCAACGACGAGATCCTCAGCGATCTCGTATCCCAAGAATTCCCTGCGGAGGCTGTGCACAAAATGCACACCCGCACTGGGAAAACCTACCCCCTCGCCCTCGTCATCTTGACGAACTCCCCCAAAACGCTCGAGATCTTCCGAGCCAAAAACCTCAAGGTTTGCGGTTTGTCCGGGATCAGAGTGGAACGTCCCCATAGGAAAGGCACTCCTGGCCAATGCCATCGCTGCCAACTATACGGGCATGCAGCTAAGAACTGCAATGCCTCCCCCAGGTGCGTCAAGTGCCTGGTTCCCCACCTTACCAAGGAGTGCTCCCGCACTCGCGACTGCCCCACACCCCCTGCCTGCGTACTGTGCGGCCAGACTGGCCACACAGCCAATTACAAAGGCTGTCCCAACGCCCCACGTCCCGCTCCTCCCGTCAAAAAGGGATCCCATGCACCATCTCTCCCTAAGGCGCCGACCAACCCTCCTAAGGTGTTGACCGACCCCTGGCCCCCCCTTAGACCCAAACTGCCCGCCCCAGCCCCTATGGCTAGCACAGCGCCCCCGGCACCGGCGCCCACCCCATTGCCTCCAAAGGCAAAGAAGCCCCAGTGGCTCCTGCTCCTCTCCAACGCCCGGCGCCCGGTGCGCCCTCTTTAGCCGATGACATGCATCTTGTCCTAGACACGATTCGTGCCATCGACCTAAACGAGGTCTCCGTACTGGCCGGGAAACTACGCCGAGCGCGTAACGCAAATGAACGCCTGCTTGCACTCTGCGAGCACGAATCCCTCTTGCGCTCAATATGAATGCACACCCATACTCCCAAGTCCCTCTACCGTCTGCTATCACGCCCATCCCTAGCGGTCCCGGTCGTACTAAGCCCTCGGGTGTTTCGCTTGTTTCCTATAATGCTCGTTCCCTCCGCTTACATATCCCCGAACTAAGGGATTTCGTAAGCAACAGGGATATCGATTTCTTACTCGTCCAGGAGACGTGGCTCAGACCTTCAACCCGAAAGGGTCTCTCAATCCCTTCTTACTCCCTAATTCGCAATGACAGACCCATCCCCCCGCCCGTACCAGGGCAACGTAGACACCGCGCCTCTGGCGGTACTGCCATCTATTATAGGAAAGCACTCCACTGCTGCCCTATTCCCACCCCGCTCACTAACATGGAAGCCACTGTATGTAGACTGGCTATGACGGGTCACAGAACCCTTATCATAGCATCAGTGTACATACAGGCCGGCTCCCTACCTGTTAAAAGCGATTTCGAAGCGCTTCTCTCCTTAGGCGATTCCGTCATTCTCTTTGGAGATTTCAACTCCAAGCACACTGAATGGACTTGTTTCAAGACAAATCCCGGTGGTCGCAAACTTCTGCAAATCACCGAGGATTTAGACATTAGTGTAATTTCCCCATTTTCCCCCACCCATTACCCTGACAGCGTTGAGGGAGACCCCGACATACTAGACTTTGCACTAGTAAAAGGGGTGTCGCTCAACCTCAGATCGATCGAATCTCTTAACGATCTTGGGTCAGACCACCGACCAGTCTCACTTGTCATGGGTAATCCTCACCAAATAGCTCCCCCTCACCGCACCATCACCAACTCTTGCGTCAGCTATGGACGCTGAAAACTCACCGTTTGCTATTTCCTCTGATTACTTTGACAGTACGGAGAAAATAGACAATGCGGTGAGCTCCCTGACCCAACTGGTCCGCTCAGCCATTGCTGAGAACACGAGGGAAGTTCCTGTGAGAGCTCGCAAGAACTATCCCCCGGCTCTCCGCAATCTGATGCGTGCCAAAAACGCCGCACTTAGGCGATCAGCAAAGTACCCGACCCCCGAATATAGGCTCATATCGAACCGCCTCCAGCGGAAAGTCAGATCCCAACTCAACGACCTGAGGAACGACCAGTTTGGCGACCTCATGGCCGAAATCTCTCCCTCTCATAAAGCGTACTACCAAGTGGCGAGAGCCCTTCGTAGTGACACAACCACTTTCACCCCTCCTATCCTCCGTCCGAACGGCACTACAGCCTTTGACGACGAGGAAAAGGCGGAATGTTTTTGCCGATAGCATTGCCTCTCAATGCTCAGTTAGCACCCAACCCTGTGACCCCACCCACATAAGGAAAGTAGAGGAGGAGCTCAGCTCTCTGAACTCCCTCCCTCTGCCTACCGACTCAGACCCCATTTCTATCTCTACTGACGAGATCAAGTCCCACATTAAAGACCTAAAGATCAAAAAGGCCCCCGGCGCCGATGGCGTCTCCAACAAGGCCCTCAAATACTTTCCCAACCAAGTACTGATCTTTCTCTCCCTCATTTTCAATGCCTGCTTCGACCACTGCTACTTTCCAGATGCCTGGAAGGAAGCGGTGGTAATAGGTATTCCAAAACCGGGTAAGCCCCCGGACCTCCCCACCAGCTACCGCCCAATCAGCCTCCTCAAGGCCATGGGCAAACTTTTCGAAAAGTGCATACTCACTCGTATGAGAAAGCACCTCTTTGACAAGGACTTAATCATTCCCCACCAATTCGGCTTCCGGCCCAAACACTCATGTCCCCAACAGGTACACCGCATAGTCGAGTTTATCTCGAGCGGTTTCTTCCCCAGGAAATACAAGACTGTAGCAGTCTTTTTCGATGTAGCCAAAGCTTTCGATAAGGTTTGGCATGCCGGCCTAGTCGTCAAACTGCGCAAACTTGACCTGCCAGCCCGACTAGTCCGACTCGTAACTTCATATCTCCGCAACCGTACCTTTCGTTTTAGACACGAAGGCACTCTCTCCTCTCCTCGTGCTATAACAGCAGGTGTGCCCCAAGGCTCAGTCTTAGCTCCCCTGCTGTATATAGCTTACACTAACGACATCCCCCAGCCCGTCAGTGGCGTAGAACTATCCCTTTTTGCCGACGATACGGCCCTATATCGGAAAGGCGCGTCCCTTGCTGCTATCCTCCCGAGATTACAGAAGTCCATCAACCAGCTAGGCGAGTGGTTCCGCAAGTGGCGTATCGAAGTGAACCCGGAGAAATCCTCCGCAGTTCGCTTCGATGCGTCACGCAGACGCGGCACTCCCATACGCTATAGGCCCCCTACCCTACTGGGTAAACCCATCCCCTGGCAAACCTCCGCCAAATACCTCGGTGTCACCCTAGACCAGCAGCTTACGTTTAAGCCGCACGTCAAAAGGGTGACACGCAACGCCCGTTTCTATATGGGCCGCCTCACTCCCATGTTAGGCCGACAAAGTAGGATGTCCCTCCGAAACAAGCGAACCCTCTATAAGGTCTGCATACGACCGGTCATGACTTACGCATCTCCCGTATTTGCCCATGCCCAGCCCTCCATCTTGCACAAATTGCAAGTAATCCAAAATATCTTCTGTCGCCGAGCGACCAATGCCCCCTGGTATGTTCGCAACGCGGACTTACACAGGGACGTAGATCTTCCTACCATCCAACAATTCCTCCACAAGGCCTCCGAGCGATTCATCGAATCAGCAGAGAGCCATCCGAACCCCCTTATCCGCGACGCAGTGGCGTACACCCCTCCCGATTCCTTACACCTCTACTCCCGTAGACCCCGATCGGTCCTCACGGACCCTCCCGACCAGCTCTCGGCCACCCTGAACCGCCTACTGGAGGCTCAGGAGGCCGAAGCCACAACCGCCCGCCAGTCTTGACCCCTCAGGTCACCCCCCCGTCCTCGCTCATACGGCTGAAGTCCCATTCTGGGAAGATCCCCCTCAGGGTGTCAGTCGTGTAGCTATTCGATTTCAGACGGTCCCCCTCTGGGAGCCGTCACTTTTCATTTAGATTCCGGCCGGTGCCCCGTCTGGGTGTCGGACGTATTTGTACTTCTCCATAGCGCACTTCACTTAGGTGAGTGACGCTCGCGCCGTATCCCTCCCCAGGGTTACGGTCGCTTCAGACGTAGGCTGCCGTCCCTTTCCGGGGAATCCAGCCATAAGGTGGTGTTTAGTCAGTAAGAGTCTGACATAACCTTCGACACAGCCGGCTGTGGGGTATCCAATGCAGGATTCACCACCTCCCTCCCCCGCATCCGGAGGGTTGCCTTTAACTCGGGAAAGGCACAAAAAAAAAAAAAAAAAAAAATTTAAATAAATGAGTTCGGAAAACAAGTGCAGTGGTTTAATTAGTGTGTGTAATGAACATTGGTGTAATGAGGAGTCGCTGAGGTGAGGCTATGAGAGTCATGTTTATACATTTCACTCACAAGCTGCACCGTTGATGCTCTGCCAACACCGAAAAGGATAGGTGAAAGTACCAGGGTCGCATAGCTAACCAGGGGCCTAATTGTCTAATTTTAAAATCTATCGCAATCCGTTTCAATTCGTCATTTCAAAGATATTCATACATACTTCAGGCCGACATTATTTGACATTTGATAGTGATTGTGATCAGGATGCGTTTTGAAAGGTATTGAATGAACGAAATTGAACTGTCTAAGCAAAGTGACAGACGAAAATATCTTTCAAATGTATGAAGAAGTGTCAAAAGAAGTGTCACTAAAAACATCATTCGTTCCAAAAGGGATGGCGACTATAAGTTACACAATTCCATAAATCACTATCAGAATCACAGTATCTTTCAAAGGGATCGTGATAGATTTTGAAAGTAAACAATTAGGGGACAGGAGTTCAGAGTGTAACAGGTTGAGAAGATTTTTTTTCCCTAACGCCTAATATCCTACCTTTGGGGTGTAACTCGGACAAACGGATTTATGGCACGCCATAAACCCTCACGAGGGTACGTATGTATTGTATGTAAGTTTGTGACGGGGCTCCTAGTCCGGCAGCACTACAGTCGCCGGAACGTCGGAACCGCGCACTCGTTTTAATAAATTGGAACGAAATAAAAGAATGGTTCCGGGAGACTTGTTTTATTTGTATGTAAATAAGGAACTGAAACAATATAAAAATACAAAGATATAGAAATCTAAATAACGAGTAAAAAAGTAGCTAATTATGCTTACCCCGTGTATCGGGTTCCTGATGTATTTAGAGAAATATAAATTATTTACCAAACTTTAAAATAGTACCGTTCAGGTAGCTGGTTTCTGTATGATTACGTCAAAATGAGCCGAACAGGAATCGTGGAACAGAGAAAATTTGAATTTAGACAATACAGATAAAAATACAACTTGATTACCATAGAGTGAGACTACGGAGTTTCTAACCATTATAGAGGTTTCATCCATCCATAAGGCTAGAACGAAATGGCATCGTTACAAGTTTAGCAACAGCGACATTGTGGCCTAGTCAGATTTCATAATTTTTATCTAATTAAATTTTCTTAACAACGTAAGTAGTCATTCTCGCTTGAAGTAAGGTATTGGTCGGGGACCACATAAAGTATCGAAAAATAACCTCGACTTTATTCAGTGTGTAACACTTAAATTTCTAATTTCAAAATCTATCACAATCCCTTTCAAAGGTATTGTGATTATAGTGATTTATGGCATTGTGTAACTTATAGTCGCAATCCCTTTCGGAACGAATTATGTTTAAAAGACACTTCATTTGACACTTCTCCATACACATGAAAGATATTTTCGTGTGTCACTTTGCTTAGACAGTTCAATTTCGTTCATTCAATACCTTTCAAAACGCGTCCCGGTCATGATCCCTATCAAATGTCAAATAGTGAGGGCCTGAAGTATGAAAATATCTTTCATATGACGAATTGAAAGGGATTGCGATAGATTTTAAAATTAGGCAATTAGCCCCCCGGTCTTCGATAGAGTAAATAATGTAACAGTTCATAGCGCTCAGTGTGAGTTTTCTCACCTTACTCGTTTACGCCGCAGTTTGCGAATTGAGTTTAATTCTCAACCTTATAACCATTGCGTTAAGGCTATCTGTCAAAATTTGACTCTCAGGCGATGGTAGCGTTTGGACATTTGTAAACTCACACTAAGCTCTATGTCAGTAACTGTCCGTGAATGAGTACTGAGCTTTATTTTAGGCCGCCACAGGTGTTAGCGATGTAAATTTCATTGTTGCTTGTGGACGTTAAAATTCAGTGCAGCTGCCTTCTCGTTGTGAGATTTATGATTCGAATGGTCTATTGTTGTTTCTGGTGAATGTTGTATACTAGTTTTAAACTCTCACAGAGCCAATTACAATTAACTTTAAACAATTGAACAACTATAAGACGAAAAAGTCAATATTGGCATTTGATAGCACGCTTAATTTTAACCGCCTCCGTGGTCTAGTGGTACAACTACTGGTATCAGACCCAGGGGTCCCGGGTTCGATTCCCAGCGGGGGTACATATTGTATTCGGTTTGGTTGATGGTAGGACTTGCAGTAAGTCCGCCTGGCTAGCTACCACCATTTTATCTAAGTCTGGCGCCATAACAACAATGTTTTCAGCATTGTTGTGTTCCGGCAGTTAAAGATAAGATAGCCAGTTCCTCAGTGATTGGGGATTCCGGGAGAAGCTCGCTTCCATCTTCAGCCTTATCAATACTTAACATCAGGTATGATGAAGGCTAAGAGGCTACCCGTGCTTCAAAAAAAAATAAAAGTTTCGGCTTTTATTAAAACACTGCTCAAAATAATTTCAAACAAATCGTTTGTGTTATATGGTCTAAGAGAATTGTGTAGTGCCGATACGCGTCGCAAGTCCTATACCTACTTTTTCCTTCCGAAATATTGTTTCATGACCGTGCGGTTCTTATCGTACGTGTAGTTCGTAATTTAAACGTCACTAAGCAAATCTAGTTGGTCACACAGCCTAGATAAGTAACAGTTGACATGTAGGTAATAAACTAGACAATTTTGGGACATTTTATTTTATATATTAACATTTTATTTGATAATAGTTTGACATTAATTTTAAATACCTAAATATTTTTTTTTACATTTTCGTATTGTGTTGATGATCACCATTAAAATTACGTATCTTTAATGAATTACCAAATGACATTAAAATTCTACCTGAAAAATTATTTAAGAAACAATTGTATAAATGGTTGAATGAAAAAAACTTTTATAGTATTAAGGAGTTTTTTGACATGTTATTAGTAATAATAATTAAGGTGGAACGATTAAGTTACAAAAAGCTGAACGGTCGTTAGATGGCGCTACTTTCGCTATTTAGTAGTTTTTATTTATTTGGTAATTGTTCTTTGTATCTTTTTAACTCAAAATACTATTAGCGCATTCTATAAATAAATATTGAATTTTCGAAACCAACATTTATCTTTTTGTAGTACATAAATCATCCAAATATCTCGAGAGAGTGTTTCTGTCTCCCAATTTTACTAATCACTCACACATGCATACCTTATTTCTGAGTTTCTTGTAGTAGAATATTTCGACCCAGCTGAAAATGATAAAGTAGCCCAGCGGTCTACGTACTCGGCTTAGATATCAAAGAGTTAAGGTTCGAGACTTCTGATGGTAGATTTTTTTTTATTATTTATTTTATATTATTGTTTATTTAAATAACATCACAATATTAATTTTGATGTATAAATTGCAACAAATGCAATTGCAACTTTTTTAAATTGCACAAGTGACAAGAATGTAATTGATACTCTAAATTTTAAGATTTCTTAGTGTGTTTGCCCATTATAATATCTTTTTTTTAAACCACTGCTGAACAGATTTTGATTAAAATTGCAGTGTTTCCTCAATCAAAAAAAAAGTGGTGGTGGTTGTTGGATCATCATGTTACCGTTTTCTATACTTCTATACTATATAATATTACTAGCTTCCCGCCCGCGGCTTCGCCCGCGTGGACTACACGACTTATGCTATTGTGGGTTATCCATAAGAGATAAACATAAACCACCGCGGAGTTTTCTGTAGACATTTTCAAGGTGTACAAATACTTATTACCTTATATTGATAAATCTCGTAGGATTCAGCCTGCGTTTGCAATGTAAGCGGAAAAAATGTAATCATTTACGACATCACATTAGAAACCTTAAAAATTACAGTATTTCTCTACTATATATTGAAGGTTATTTTACCTTCCTCTTGAATCACTCTATCTATTAAAAAAACCACATCAAAATCCGTTGCGTAGTTTTAAAGATCTAAGCATACATAGGGACAGACAGCGGGAAGCGACTTTGCTTTATACTATGTAGTGATAAAGAGGAAAGATGTGTATGTATGTATGTAATGAATAAACTCAAAAACTACTGGACTTATTTCAAAAATTCTTTTAGGATGCTACACTATCCCTGATTAACATAGGCTATATTTTATCCCGATATTCCCACGGGAACAGGTACCACGCGTGTAAAACCGCGAGGATCCGCTAGTACAATACTACAATACTATTATATTAGTTTTATTTAAAATCAATACATTTAGCTCCTTTCGGTATATTGGCGCGTATATAAATTTGCGCAAATGATCATATTTTGTCTACTTGTTTGTTAGTTACAATCTCCATTTTATATTATAATAGTTTTGGAATCAAGCTCGAGACGCCATTTTTATACTTACTCTTTTTGTTTACTTATGTGGTGAAATTTTACATCTTGTAAATCTTGTTAAATTCTACCTTTAAAGCTTTAATTTACTGCGATAATTTATTATGGTGATGTAAAAACTTAGAAGCTTGATTTTTACAGTTCGGGGGAACCATAGACTTTAATCTTTATTAATATCAATTTGATACTTCACGTGTTTCTGAGCATTGAGTCTTTAAAGGCACTT
This sequence comes from Chrysoteuchia culmella, assembly GCA_910589605.1. Lineage (NCBI taxonomy): Eukaryota > Metazoa > Arthropoda > Insecta > Lepidoptera > Crambidae > Chrysoteuchia > Chrysoteuchia culmella. The sequence goes on from OU342648.1 coordinate 5,316,750, forward strand.
ATGTGCATATAACTAATTTCGTGTTTTAATTTATAAAGATACTGATATTATAAAATATTAATACATAAAACATGTAAGTAAGCAAAAATTCCCCAAAAAAAATTACTATTAAGTACTTACCTCAAAATGAAATTGTATTATACAACAAATACTTAATTCGTAAAGCAGCGCAGCGAACACCGGGGTTGGAAACAATTAAATATCTATTGTGTTTCGTTTTCCGATGCCTGAGAGGTTATAAAATAAAAAGTGCTAACCTCTTGTGTATCTTAAATATGTATTATGTAATGTTAAGTACAATCTAGAAAAAAAAGTGCTGAGATAGCGCTAACGTTCATTCATGCGCTATACGGTGAAAATGTTTTTGAAGGCTAACTGACCAATAATTGAGGCAAATTTAATTACATTTGTGCACTATTCGCGCAAATGTTTATTCGAGCAAACGGCTTTTCGTTTAAGAGTCTTTCGCGTTATTAGCTTTTCGCGCAAATGTCCTGATTCATAGTCGAAACAACAATAGTCAAGTGATATGTGACGTCAAATTCATGTTTTGTATTTGGCTTAGTCTATGTTTATCTCTATGCTATCATCATTCTTATGATGTTTTGAATAGCTAAGTGAACAATTAATACGTTAAAATTGTAAAATTAAAAATAAAATAAATCATTAAGATCGTTAAATCATTAAGATTTACGTAAAATAAATCATTTCTAGTCAGAAAATAAATTTCACTCAAAACTGAAATATTTCCACCCGTTTTGAAAGATTTCATAAATTTCGTTTATATTTAATTTTCATTTCAGTGAAATTTTTACTGGACCCATTCCCTAGTCACAATGAAAAAACACTACAAACAAATGACAAATACGGAACGGTGTTGTCAGTACGTAGATGTGATTGCGGACAATTTAATATTTGAAAAGGGACCACATGACATTTGTCTAAATAAAAAAAAAAAAAAAAATTAATAAATAGGTTACATAATACAAGTAAATTTTATTTGCACGAAGCAGATACAATTTTCGTTTCTTTTTTTTCCTTTATAAAATCTTATTTTCTATTTTTTTACAGTGATGAGAGAAAAAAAGATTTACGCATAAAAAACAAAATATAAGTCGTGTTTAGCATTTTTTTAAATCGGAGTCAAGATAAATCCTACAAATCACAACTTTATATCATAATCCCAAAGTAAATTATTACTGACGAAACTCATCTCTTTGGGACGCAACGGCAACACAGCTGAAAAATCTAGTAAAGAGAAATTTAAACAATTATTAAATCGAGACAAACGTAAGAGCGGCAACTTCGCGCGTTGCGCGTCTTAGCCGCATGGAATGGCAACGTCGCGATTTTTGTATACGTACACGACATTTGTCACATACACAGTCGTAATTTTTGCAATAATTTAGTGTTCATTTATAGGTGATTTCTGAATGAAACAATGTTTGTTTATTAATTAAGCGCAAATGAATACCCGAGAATAAATAGTTGCACATATATTTAAGTATTAATTCTGTTAATCTACCAAGATTATCTCGACTGTTTTTTGTATGAAAATCGTTCCACCTTAAGAAACGAATTCAAATATCAAACTAATTAATGCAATTTATGTACTGGAAATCTTATTATATTTTAATAATTTGCATGCTATCTATATGTTAGCTTAACATGTTGATCCCAAATGTATTTTGTAACAACTTTTATACCATGTTAAGGGCAAATAAAATCTTATCTTATCTTATCTTATCACTAAAGCAAAAAAACATTTACGCTCATACTATCTGTATTTTGCAATACACTCACTAATTTGTTCCTGATTAATCCAAGCTGGAATTGTGCTCCCAAACTGGACTGGGCGTGTAAGAAAATCTATAATGTACAATCGGGGGACTCCCCGATTGGCCCTGTGGAGTTTTTTTGGAAAATGTTTTCTCGGAAAGTACTGAGGTTAAAGAAATAATTTATTATCCAAATGAAATACCTCTTTTGTGATATAAACGTTTTTAACTTTTTAAATAAAGCTTCCTGAAAAAACTCTACTGGTTAACCGGTAAGTTCGCCGACTGTACCAGCGTGAAGGCTGATCAATGGATAGGGTAAATTCGAAAACTAACGTGGGTGATGGTCTGGCTAGCTGTCACTATTGTTTCTAGACGATGTAAACATTGTATTTCTTTAAAGGACTAATTTGTCCTTGGGGGCCGGAAATGTTGAATAGTTTAAGTTAATTTAGTGCGTTCATATGACGATAGATGGCGTTAGCTGTCTTGTGAGTCGCGCTAGCTTGTTATTGTTTTGAAACCACAAGGTGCTTTATATTTTTTTTAAATAAATTCGCGCCGTATCCCTCCCCAGGGTTACGGTCGCTTCAGACGTAGGCTGCCGTCCCTTTCCGGGGAATCCAGCCATAAGGTGGTGTTTAGTCAGTAAGAGTCTGACATAACCTTCGACACAGCCGGCTGTGGGGTATCCAATGCAGGATTCACCACCTCCCTCCCCCGCATCCGGAGGGTTGCCTTTAACTCGGGAAAGGCACAAAAAAAAAAAAAAAAAAATTTAAATAAATGAGTTCGGAAAACAAGTGCAGTGGTTTAATTAATGTGTGTAATGAACATTGGTGTAATGAGGAGTCGCTGAGGTGAGGCTATGAGAGTCATGTTTATACATTTCACTCACACGCTGCACCGTTGATGCTCTGCCAACACCGAAAAGGATAGGAGAAAGTACCAGGGTCGCATAGCTAACCAGGGGGGCTAATTGTCTAATTTTAAAATCTATCGCAATCCCTTTCAATTCGTCATTTGAAAGATATTCATACATACTTCAGGCCGACATTATTTGACATTTGATAGTGATTGTGATCAGGATGCGTTTTGAAAGGTATTGAATGAACGAAATTGAACTGTCTAAGCAAAGTGACAGACGAAAATATCTTTCAAATGTATGAAGAAGTGTCAAAAGAAGTGTCACTAAAAACATCATTCGTTCCGAAAGGGATGGCGACTATAAGTTACACAATTCCATAAATCACTATCACAGTCACAGTATCTTTCAAAGGGATCGTGATAGATTTTGAATATAGACGATTAGGGGACAGGTGTTCAGAGTGTAACAGGTTGAGAAGATTTTTTTTCCCTAACGCCTAATATCCTACCTTTGGGGTGTCACTCGGACAAACGGATTTATGGCACGCCATAAACCCTCACGAGGGTACGTATGTATTGTATGTAAGTTTGTGACGGGGCTCCTAGTCCGGCAGCACTACAGTCGCCGGAACGTCGGAACCGCGCACTCGTTTTAATAAATTGGAACGAAATAAAAGAATGGTTCCGGGAGACTTGTTTTATTTGTATGTCAATAAGGAACTGAAACAATATAAAAATACAAAGATATAGAAATCTAAATAACGAGTAAAAAAGTAGCTAATTATGCTTACCCCGTGTATCGGGTTCCTGATGTATTTAGAGAAATATAAATTATTTACCAAACTTTAAAATAGTACCGTTCAGGTAGCTGGTTTCTGTATGATTACGTCAAAATGAGCCGAACAGGAATCGTGGAACAGAGAAAATTTGAATTTAGACAATACAGATAAAAATACAACTTGATTACCATAGAGTGAGACTACGGAGTTTCTAACCATTATAGAGGTTTCATCCATCCATAAGGCTAGAACGAAATGGCATCGTTACAAGTTTAGCAACAGCGACATTGTGGCCTAGTCAGATTTCATAATTTTTATCTAATTAAATTTTCTTAACAACGTAAGTAGTCATTCTCGCTTGAAGTAAGGTATTGGTCGGGGACCACATAAAGTATCGAAAAATAACCTCGACTTTATTCAGTGTGTAACACTTAAATTTCTAATTTCAAAATCTATCACAATCCCTTTCAAAGGTATTGTGATTATAGTGATTTATGGCATTGTGTAACTTATAGTCGCAATCCCTTTCGGAACGAATTATGTTTAAAAGACACTTCATTTGACACTTCTCCATACACATGAAAGATATTTTCGTGTGTCACTTTGCTTAGACAGTTCAATTTCGTTCATTCAATACCTTTCAAAACGCGTCCCGGTCATGATCCCTATCAAATGTCAAATAGTGAGGGCCTGAAGTATGAAAATATCTTTCATATGACGAATTGAAAGGGATTGCGATAGATTTTAAAATTAGACAATTAGCCCTCCGGTCTTCGATAGAGTAAATAATGTAACAGTTCATAGCGCTCAGTGTGAGTTTTCTCACCTTACTCGTTTACGCCGCAGTTTGCGAATTGAGTTTAATTCTCAACCTTATAACCATTGCGTTAAGGCTATCTGTCAAAATTTTACTCTCAGGCGATGGTAGCGTTTGGACATTAGTAAACTCACACTTAGCTCTATGACAGTAACTGTCCGTGAATGAGTACTGAGCTTTATTTTAGGCCGCCACAGGTGTTAGCGATGTAAATTTCATTGTTGCTTGTGGACGTTAAAATTCAATGCAGCTGCCTTCTCGTTGTGAGATTTATGATTCGAATGGTCTATTGTTGTTTCTGGTGAATGTTGTATACTAGTTTTAAACTCTTACAGAGCCAATTACAATTAATTTTAAACAATTGTACAACTATAAGACAAAAAAGTCAATATTGGCATTTGATAGCACGCTTAATTTTAACCGCCTCCGTGGTCTAGTGGTACAACCACCGGTATCAGACCCAGGGGTCCCGGGTTCGATTCCCAGCGGGGGTACATATTGTATTCGGTTTGGTTAGTGGTAGGACTTGTAGTAAGTCCGCCTGGCTAGCTACCACCATTTTATCTAAGTCTGGCGCCATAACAACAATGTTTTCAGCATTGTTGTGTTCCGGCAGTTAAAGATAAGATAGCCAGTTCCTCAGTGATTGGGGATTCCGGGAGAAGCTCGCTTACATCTTCAGCCTTATCAATACTTAACATCAGGTATGATGAAGGCTAAGAGGCTACACGTGCTTCAAAAAAAAAAAAGCTCCGGCTTTTATTAAAACATTGCTCAAAATAATTTCAAACAAATCGTTTGTGTTATATGGTCTAAGAGAATTGTGTAGTGCCGATACGCGTCGCAAGTCCTATACCTACTTTTTCCTTCCGAAATATTGTTTGACCGTGCGGTTATTATCGTACGTGTAGTTCGTAATTTAAACGTCACTAAGCAAATCTAGTTGGTCACACAGCCTAGATAAGTAACAGTTGACATGTAGGTAATAAACTAGACAATTTTGGGACATTTTATTTTATATATTAACATTTTATTTGATAATAGTTTGACATTAATTTTAAATACCTAAATTTTTTTTACATTTTCGTATTGTGTTGATGACACCAATTTCACATGAAATTAAGTGACACTGACGTTTGCCGTTACTGCGGATTAGAGAGAGAAACACCCAAACATCTCCTATGCGACTGCGGACCCCTAATTCACAAACGCAGTATCCACCTGGGCCGGCATATAATTCGGCCAGAGGAACTAAAATCTGTCAAAGCTAGGAAGATTTTAGACTTCCTGGAGGCCGCCAGGCTTAAAGAGTACTATAACAAGGTGGCGAGTTACAATAGATCTTATAGGTCGCAGTGACTACAGTTCCAACTGGAACTGCATAGCCCCTATATCCTGCAATTAATTCATTAATTGTGTTGATGATCACCATTAAAATTATTGACATTAGAATTAATCCTTGAAATTTGCTGACTTGTAAACTTTGAATGGAGGAATGAATCAATATTGTATTAATCTAATTTTATTATGTACCTATATGTTTTGCATGCTATTGTAAATGGCTGATTGGGCTGATCTATATTTTATTGTCATCTGCAGTGTACCCCAAACAAGTGCAAATAAATGATTATGATTATGATTCGTGCGGTAACGTTTCCACCCCCCTAAACCTTAATGAAATGAGGCAATTTTGGTGTCATTCGATTCAGTACACCTTAATCTAGTGCTGTATAGTTTTCTCTTTTTACCGACTTCAACAAAAAAGGAGGGAGGTACTCAATTCAACGCGTATTTTTTTTTTTTTGTCTGATGTATGTATACCGATTACTCCGGTGTTGGTGATCCGATTTTAATAGTTGTTTTTTTGTTCGATCGGGTACACTGTCAATTTGGTCCCATATAAGTCTCATTGAGATCCAATGATAATCTTCGGAGATATGGGGCCTAATGTCATGGAAGTCATGAAACAATTATATCATCCAGGTAATTGTTAGATTCTTGTTCGAGCTGAAGTTTCACGCAATAATTATAATTCTTTTTTATCTGAAAGAAAATGGTTTATGTGTGGTCCCATATAATTTTTACGAAGATCTGGTTAGTAGTTTTTTCATAATCTTGAAAAATATCAATCACCTTTTGGCAAGTAGTCGTTTACCTAGATGACATTGTTGTGTATGGGCTGATTTTTAGTGTAAGTAACGGCACATGATGTAACTAAAAAATCTGAAATAAAAACATTTTATAAAAAAAATCAAACCGACTTCAAAAAGTAAAAAATAAAACTTTTGGAGTCGGTGCTAGCTAGCTAAGGCCAAAAAATATATAGTTAATAGAAGTGCAATGTAGAATGCCCTAGCTGGCACCGACTCCAAAAGTTTTATTTTTTACTTTTTGAAGTCGGTTTGATTTTTTTTTATAAAATGTTTTTAGTAATTCGGTTTAGAATAATTTAAATAAATTAAAACGCTCGAGGTACATTTTTAGTAAAAAATATAGATATTGAGATGCTAATAACTATTGTTATAAGCCTATGTTATAACTATTGTTCTTTAAAATAAAAACGTATTTCCCTACTTATCCAATATAGTATCAACAACATGTAAAACAATATCAAAATTGAATAATGTTTTAGGGTATCGACGAGAGATTTCTTTCTCGAAGTTGGGCTTATCTAACTGGATTATTTGTCCAAGATAAACTTAATGGTCAAAAACTTCGAGTGAGTGTTCTCAACGTAAACTGGAATTTCGTCTTATCCAAGTTCGTTCTAAGACCCAGTCGTTGGGAAGCACTACGGAGATCTTCGAGCATTGTGTACAGGTCCTCCGAGGTCTCAGCCATAAGGACTATATCATCGGCAAAACGAAGGTGTGTCATATACTGGCCATTTACAATATAACACCGAATTTAACAAACCAACTGGGATTTTAGTATCTTTACTTCTACCCCCAAGTAGGCCAACAAAGCCGCGGTCAAAGGGGCGATTGACACCACGGTCCCCCAGGACCCTACGGCGGTGAGAGAGCAAGTAGTGAGGGGTTTAGCTGGTAGTACCTCCTCCCGGCCTTCCATCGAGCCTTCTTGTGCCGGATGGGGGGCCGCGAGGCATCAGGTGAGCCCAGCATAACCTGTTTGGTATGCGTAAAAGCATTTCCTCAGTTAAAAAAAAAAAAAAAAAAGTAGGCCAACAAAAAGCGTCTGCGGCGCGCAAACATTGTGAACATTATTAGCATAGGTACCTTAATAAAGAACAGCTTCCACACTACACGTCGCCGTGTAGTGGGCCATCCCCGTTTGACAGTGCTTATACGGCACCGTATAATTGGCACTGAACATGTTAACATAAAAACAAAACAAACACACAACATGTAATGTTGGTAGTGTTCCCTTCATCAAACTGAGCAAGCACGTAGCAAGCGTCAATAAAATTTTCGCCAGAACTTAAGGTTGAGGAAGGTGTAAATAATTTCATTGTTACGTTGGCAAGCTCTGTTTATGTCACCATTTGCGACAGTGAGGAAATAATGACAGCCGTAAATGAAAAACATGGCGGCGAAATAAAACTGATTTCGCAGAATACAGCCGAGATGACACGAGTTCGCGACGAAAGATTGTCACCGTTGTATTTCTTGACGGAAAAAATGAACTGTCTGTGTAACAGGTTTATAAAGTCTAGTCTATTATTGTACTTGTGGCAGAATATTATTATTATCTTGTTATGGTCTTTTTCAAGTACCGATATAGGATTTTAATTATTGATTTTTTGATATTGTCTAAATAAGTAAAATACCTATTACTAGAAAAAACTAGCAACTTGTCTCATGTCGCCCTAACGGGACTCAATCCCGCATCTTTGGGAATCCAGCCCAATACACTGACCAATTATGCTACAAAGACCTATGAGAACACGTTGAAATTCTGTAGTTATTCACCTTTTCTACGGTGTTGGCCACCGTGGTTTCATCAGTGAGAGAAATATCCTCGCATGCGAAAGAAACATCTTTACAGATGTTTGATTATCGATTAATATGAAACAGCCATCTAATTATAACTTTTTAATTTTGCATGCTATTTTGCTTACTTACTATTTTTGCTGTTTACTTTTGCTTTTTTCTAGTATATTTACTTGTTTAAAAATTATCACATAAAAATAGTATTGTAAAATGCAAATTTAAAAAGTTATACTGTTTTTTTTCTTGATACCTACGAAGCTGTGAAATGTTCAAAAATTATAGATTTTATTATACAAATACAACATTTATAAATCACCGTTGCCAAGGTTATTTATTTCATAGTACCTACCTTTATGTAGCCTCTTTCAAAGGTTGGAAAATCAGAAAATGAAAACCTAAATCACGCAAAGTCTTACAAAAGACTATCGTAAAAAGGTAAAACGTTTTATTTCAATTTATTTCTAGAAACTTGTTTGTACAAGAGTTCCAAAGCTTGTAAGCTGCTGTCCAGTTTAGCCTAACATGACTGCTACTAAGCATACAGCCTGTCCAAATGGAATCCAAATTGATCTACTCTGCAGTATATACGTACTTCAAGAATGCACCTGTCGGTACAGTAGGACCGGGTAAATTGCCTCTTCACGGATGCCTGATAAGAATCTGGATTGGACAGGATGCGATTTCACTGAGCACATTTCGCTTGCGCGATTTTCTAGGCTTCGTTTTTTAAGACTGATTGAGGACAAACGAGTAAAACTCTTATGAGTTTATGATATCGCAAGAGTAAGTATAACGACCTCCGTGGTCGAGTGGTAAAGTAAACCGGTTTGAAGGTGTCTCCTACTCTAAGGTCCCGGGATCGAATCCCGGTAGGGGCAAATGTTTGTACGATGAATACAAGCATTTGTACCTGAGTCATGGACGTTAATATTTATTTCTACACATACTTATATAAGTATAATTATATGTATTTATATCCGTTACCCTAGTATCTCATAACACAAGCCGTACAGTGCTTACTTTGGGGCTAGGTTAATTGGCGTGAGTGTAAGAAAATGTTATTATAAGTTACGGCGGCATGAACTCTATTTTTAACCGATAAAGTAAAGCATTGTGTAAGTAAGACTTTGTTTAAACATTATAATTATAAAGAAAAAAAAGTTTTATCATGCATTATTATGTTTATGGAAATAAAATTTAGCAACTATTTCGTTAGGTAACTTTGTTTTAAATATTTTATTGCAGAATTATAAACCTTTTACAAAGGAAAGCTAAAACGATTACTTGCCGGAATACTTTCTTTTATAGTTGTCATATATTGACATTTGGTTGATTTTAGTGTAGGTACTTATTACTTTAATGATTTATAAAAATGTAAGTGGAGGGTATGCAGACACTGTTGTGTCACTTCTATTCTGGCTACCTAGCTGAATTAAAGTTTCTAATTAGTGTTTTAATAGTTTTCTCAGCTACAATAACAGTAAAACAACCCAATATTTTATGTTAAACAAATAATTATTTCTCTAATTAACTAATAAGGTTGTTCCACATTAACAGCTTAATATCGAGTTACTCATTAATAGCCGTAAGGCAGTCAGTATTATGAACATGGCCAGCAATTAAGTCTTGATGTACGTTACTCGAGAAAAAGTCAAATTACTGTGACTTGTAACTTACTGTAACTACTGTGATTGACAGCGGAATATAATAAATAAACCTGTCGACAAAAAAATACTAAATTGAGCGACTAAACATTGAGGTTTGGTTGCGGAAAAAATAGGTTTAGGTTAAGTTAGATTGGCGACTAAGTCGCTCACCTAGTATTTTTGTCACTCAAAAAGTTTTTTAGTCGATCGTTTAAATACATACTATTGACAGCAACTAATCAGATATTCTATTTTATTTGATTATGTGTTAACGTGAATGTGTTTGGAAAACTCTTTACCAACAGACAGATATAAATAATGATATCCACCCTCCCCATTATCTCCGAAGTTTACGTACAGAAAAATCTGAAATTATTCTATGTGATAGAAGTTACAGGAAAAATAAAACGATTATAACTTTTTAATTTTGCATTTTACAATGCTATTTTTGTGTGATAAATATTAAACAAGAAAATATACTAGAAATAAGCAACTAGTCTCATGTCGCCCTGACGGGATTCGAACCCGCATCCTTGGGAGTGCGGCCCAATGCAGTGCATTGGGCCGGACTTTATCAAATAAAACGATGTCTCTAAGTACCACACTTTTTCAAAAATCTTAAAAATGTGATTTTATACTTATTTGCTTTTGGTACACTGACCTCGACCTATGTCGATGTATAGGGACAAATTATGATGATACGGAACCCTCAGTGCGCGAGTCCGACTCGCTCTTGATCGATTTTTATTTATCCTTCTCACACAATCTATATATTTTTTGTGGTTTCCTTTCCATCCATCGGCATTCATGTCCATCACCTTTCTAATAACATTCCGATCACGCCTATAAATAATCAAATAAAACTTCTAAGTAAATATTCTCGCTACATTAAACAATAAAAGCATCGATTATTTCCACTCGTTCGATACCCAAAGACAGATAGCCGGTACCTACTGCGATTTCCCGTGTTCCCCACAACGCGTGACGTCAATAAGATTAAACGTATCGTCCATCGTCCCTCCCATTTTGGGCGGCTGTGTATAAAGACCTCATTTCTTACTTGATGGAGAGTAGAAATAGTAGATTGTTTACCAAGGGCTGTATGACACCCATAACAGTCGAGTGTTTTGGCGCCCGAACGAAGTGAGGGAGCCGATAGTTCGAGACTGTTATGGGTCCATACACCCGAAGTAAACACTCTACTTTTCATTTTGAATATGAGGAAAGTAAAAACAAACAGAATATTCTAAAAAAATATTTAATAAGAAAAATGTTACAAAATCATTTTATAATGTAGCAAAATAAGCTGTATAGGCTTCTGTGCCTTTGCCTACATACCTTTGGTAAATAAAAGTCCAAAGAGATTACAGATATCGATTTGACATGACACCCCCTATTCTTTTTTCAAATTTATTACAGCCCTAGGGCCGCCACATATCACTTTCAACCCGCATTTTAGGCAAGTTATGAGTTACTTTCAGAATATGAGACATGAAAATGTTTTTTCTGTTGTATGAGAATAGCGTTAACAAAATATGTTTTTGTTTGTGTTATTATGAAGAGCGCATACGCACTACGTTCGAATCTGCGAAAAAACGGATCCAGAAAAGTCGGACAGAATTCGGATGTCGCTTAGGCACTGCGATCCGAATCCGATACGTAACTTCCTATTTTAACCCTTAACTAGGTAGTTAAGGGTCTTTTAAGGGTTGAAAGGTTGTTGAGGTTTTCTTTGAAGGTACCCGGAGTCTCTCAGACTCCATCAAAGTTGTTTATGTTTATAACTTTACGCGTCTGCGATTTTCCTTTGTAAATCCGTATACCTCCGCCCCGCTGCATCGTCACGTGCACCTCCGCGCGCGCGCTGCATTTTGGTAAGCATAAAACTTTTACGAGGAGTCTGACAGACTCCCGGTAGGTAGTTACGTGACTTTTTAAGGAATCCAATTCATATAAATTTATCTATCCATTTGAAAAGCCTGAAATTATTTTTAAGTACTGCAGATTAGTGCTGATGCACCAAAAGTTAGTGATAGCTCTTAAGTAAAAAAAAGAAACCTAAGACTCAGTACTTCTGTTTCATGTTGTAAGAAGCCCATTTTCCTGGACTGCTTTTTTCACTCGTTCACTCATGTGGGAACATGACGAGTGAAAAAAATGTAAACTTTGAGCATTGCACTTTTGTGAAAATATGTCCACTATGACAAAAAATATATTTTTTTTATACTTGTTATTTAATAAACTTAAAAAAAAACATAAGGAAAGTTCCCAATTTTTGTTCTCAAAAGATCTCATTTCATGAATGTTATTATTTGCATATTTTTTTTGTTAGTGCAAAGACAGTTGAAGTTTTAGTTATGAATGACGTTTTTGTTAGTTTGTCTAAATTTAATTTGAAGAGAAGGTTATAAGAATAATGTTATTTATTTCAATAAGGACAAAGTACCGGAGTCAGAGACTCCAGGTAGGTAGTTACATGTCTGAAATTAAGGGAAGGTAGTTTAGGGTTAATATTATCAGTGAAAGGATATATAAGGATCTTAGCCTCCACTTACATCCACCACCACGTAGAACAAATTAACGCACAATTTTATTGCTTTCACAACTCAAATTTCTTAAAAACAAAAAATCTATTTGCTGAGTTTTTGTCAGCCATGTTTGTTTACTCGACTCGCGATTTTGATTCAGTTTTTTTTTTAATAAGTTGTGCAATCAATAAAAGTAATGCATAATTATGTTCTCCGTAGTGGTTGAAGTAAGTGGAATCCAAAATGCTAACTTCTGTGCTTGATTCTTTCACGTATAGTGATAAAATATGTATTTAATATATTAGTAATCACTCCGTAAATTCGTAGTCAAGATGCACTACGCTGGATGCTACGAAGCTACGAAATTCCGTAGCAATCCTCCCGTACTACATTTAATACTCCGATGTTATTTTTTTCTTAAATGATTCTAACTGCATAATTTAGCAGCTTTCGTTTGCAGTTTCCCCCTCGAAAAAAAAAAAAAGCTTTCGTTTGCAGTAAGTTACGAAAAAATGTTTTGTGATTATGTTACCTTTTCGCATTTGCTAAGTTATTCTCTACCTTATTAAAAGGTAGATTAGTCGGTAATGCTACAGGTTTTTAATTTTTATAGATTGTGTTAATCGGTAAAATGGAGTGGAAATAATGGATTTAATTATAATAACATTAAAAATTAATAAACGTGATTCGTTTTATCGATGCTAAGTTCATTGTTGATAATTTCTCATTGAACTGATAGGTGCCTGTGGTACACCTAGGTGGACCAAACAGCGGGGCGGCGACTCGGAGACTGCTACCCTTATCCCGAAGTCTCCGCCCACACGCGTGGTAGGAACACCCAGGGGGTTTTAGTGGGTTCAAGTCCCACATAACCTCCCTGTCTCCCCTGACGACGGGGTATGCGATGGCATTTCCCCCTGGTCAAAAAAAAAAGAAAAACAGGTGTGCCAAACAGGTGTACCACAACCCATGGCTGGAATTGAAGTACCTATTTATCATAAAAAATAATTTATTGTTTGTGTTGCTAATACACTTACACACTCATGTACAGTCAGGAGCAATGACATGAATACACTTTACAAGCTTATCGCATTGACGAACACGGAATCAAAGCTCTCTCTGTCCACTAATGTCATTCTAATGTCATTTTAACCGCCTTTGTGGTCACAACCACCGGTATCAGACCCAGGGGTCCCGGGTTCGATTCCCAGCGGGGGTGGGGTACATATTGTATTCGGATTGGTTAGTGGTAGGACTTGTTGTAAGTCCGTCTGGCTAGCTACCACCATCTTATCTAAGCCTGACGCCATAACAACATTGTATTCAGCATTATTGTGTTCCGGCAGTTAGAGATAAGATAGCCAGTTCCTCAGTGATGTGGATTCCGGGAGTGGCTCCATTCCTTCTTTTTCGTCTTATCAATATTTAACATCAGGTATGATGAAGGTTATGAGTGTCCCCGTTGTTAAAAAAAACAATATGTGACAAGGTTGCTTAGTGTTTCTATGTAATCGCACGTGACTGGCTGGACGTTCCATTTTTTTAAGTGCAATTACTTTATTTCGTTTCCTTATTTTGCCATTAATTTTATTACCAAAAACAAGAAAGAATTCTATGCAGTCTCGATCACCTTTCTACCTTCGTGTAAGAGAAAATTCTTCGTCGTAAGCGTTGTTTTTATCCACGTCGAGCACGCGCTGCGCCGATATATTATAGAGTTCAATTTGATCTCGCTATCATCAGTACGTGGGCTGCGAGTAATACGAATTAACAGTCAATGGCTTTCCTTAGAAGAGCTGCTTTATGTAATCAATGTGTTCTATATATACATTTGAATAAAATAGTTTAGACTAATAGTTTAAACTAAATAGTTTAAACTAAATAGTTTAAACTGCTTAGACTATAATTGTTGATCCAATAAGCCTTTTGAACACTTCATCAGACTCAATGATTCCATTTATTCGTGGTTCCCGTTCCGTGGAAATAAGGGTTAGTGACGTTTGGTCCGAAAAAGTTTCGTGCTATTCGGACGAACTGACACTTCTTAATTATTATTTTTTGTGACGTTTGGTCAGATTTTGATGTTGAAGCATTTTAGAATGTGTAGCGCACAGTGTAGTTTGATGCGATATCTTTCGAATATAAATGTTTAGTTGAATGTAACAGGGTCGCATAGCTAACCAGAGCTATTAACGTGTTTGTATTTTGGAGATATTTTCCTATTCCCAATCATGTATTAAAAGTTGAAGCTATTTATTTAGTTTTTTTCCTATTCCAAATAATGTATTAGTTTGCGAACGGTAACCAAACCACTAACTTTGTAACTAGTGATTGTTACATGTGGCTGAACTCGTTACTAGGTTATTGCATGGTTACTGTAAAAGATACGGCACTTCTATTAATACCCACCCTAGCCTTATACAAGTACAGTCACGTGCAATAACACAAATACACTTAAAAACCTTGTCACATTACAAAATTTAATGACATTTGCTGACAGCTTTGTTTTCGTGTACACACACGACACACGTCAATGCGATAAAGTTGTATATACATTGCTCGTGACTGTACTTTTACGGTATCTACTTGTGATCGCTTGGGTCACTGGCGAGGTAGGTTAGATCGTCTATTAGAAACCATCATGTCTTGAGAACGTTTTGTTTGCGTTTAGTTTTTATTGAAGTTGTCACATTTATTCACACTTCACACTTTGGAGACGTTGATTGAGCAAAGACGTCACAAAACTTCCGTCAAAAATCAAGCTTAATTTAAGAGATTCGTAGTTCGTAATAGCATGGTAAGATTGAAACAATACTGCGCTAAGAGATGGAAGTAGGCCCCCAGGCATCTAACGATCAATTAATAAGGTTTTGCTCGTTTATCTAAATTAAATATACAGCTGAAATGTCCCTATTCTAAAATACGAGAAGATTTATTTATTTCATTTAGTCTTCGGAAGATCAACGACGCATTTGCAAAATTGGTAGTAATACAGGCCTATTCTCGCGCTTCAACATCTCTATTTTAACATGTATTAAAATTCAATGAGAACAATCTTCAACAGTATAGGATTGTGTCGAATTTTGTTGAAATTAAGGAATTTGAAAGTAGTAGAGAGGTCCCGGAATAATAATTTATAGTTGTCATTTACAAATTCGTATTTTTTAAGGCGGTATATGACTGAAGAGAAATAGTAATGAGAAAAGAAAGCGCGCGGGAGCGCGCTATAGTGTGTAGTAAACACACCTTGAATTACTTTTTATTAAAATAAATAAATGCAGGCTTCTTTACCTCAAATAAATTCCTCAAACCAACATAGTAAAGTCTTTCAATATTTTCATTATAATGTTATTTTTCAAGCTTTGTGATGTGTCACGCGGTACTCGCGCAAAAAATTATCACATCTATCAGTCAAGCTCGGTGCATCGTGCAGCAAAACGACTTTTCTACTGCATCTGTGTCTCATTTCCAATAATTTGAACTAAATCCTTACAAATAGGACTGGGGTCCTAGGTATTTAAATACTCTATAACGGTATTTTTTACGAACTGTTTGGCACAGGGGTACTAAGCCTGCCTTCTGCGCCAGAGGTCCCGGGTTTAATCGTCTGACAAGACAAATATTTGTGTGCATGAACATGTATATTTGCCTTGGTCTGGGTGCTTAATAATAATGTATATTATGTATGTACTTACAAAAAAAAATAAGTATGATTATCCGTTAACAAGTTTCCCTAACACAAGTTCTTCATGAAACTTAACATGGGCTAGGATAATTTTGGTGTGTATTTTATTTATTTACATAGATGCTTGAGAATTGGATATGTAAAATATATTTTTTCATCTTTTTCTGTTCGAGAATTGATTTCTTCGCTATACTATGGAACTGTAATTAATTAATCTCATTAGTTTATTGTCATGCATTTCTATAAAGGATATTATTAATGCGCAGGCCACAACACCACAACAACAACTCGAGGCTGGCGGGCTGCGTCTATGTGAGGTAAGCGAATCTTTGGCGAGGTAAGCTATTGGGTTCAAAACTAAAACTAAGTGAGCAAGCGAGCGGGCGGGTGAGTATCGTTTCACCTGTTTTCATATACAACATTATTTTATCAAGTTATCAAACAACCCTGGAATCGCAAAAAAAAATCTCCTGTTTCATTCATTTTAGCAGAGTTCAAATATGAAATTGTTAATGAAACTGCTCATTTTGTTTTCGCGATTCAGGGTTGTTTTGATACAAAAAGTTGTTTGTTATGATTTCTACAAATGGTTCTCAGGTTTTGGGTAAACAAAAAATAATGTTGTATAGGTTCACATCACAAACTACCGATTGAAGCTAAGATACTACACCTTTCTACATATTTAAATATGGGTCAATTGAAAAGGTACGGGAAGAAAACCTTGACAATACTTCCGTTCTATCTAAATAAAATATTTTAGGCACCTAAGTTTTGAATATCATTCGTGCTGGAATGATTCACGATGATTATATCAACTGCCTCTCGGTTTAATATATCACCCCTACAGATTAGACGCCTTATCCTTGACTCTACGTTTCTGCATAAAATTGTTAATAGTAAAATTGACTGTACTCCACTTCTAGACAAAATTAGCTTCAAAGTTCCACGTCCTTCATCACCTTCCAAAAGTACTTTTTACATTCCCCCACATCACACAAATTACACAAAAAAAAAACATTTTTAAGGCGTTCACTTGAATTTTATAACAAAAACTTGACCAACATTGACATATTTTCGATTAGCTTAACAAAATATAAAAGACTAGTTCGCGAGGTCAACTTAAATTAAATTTTATCAACTTAAATTATTCTATCAACTTAAATTTTACTCAATTGATTCTATTTGATAAAATATAATATTACTGCAGAAAATTATAAATTAAGTTAAGTGTTTAGTAGGTACTCATACATGAATCTGTTTTTGCATTTCTTTATATAGGTACTGGAAGTTATTGTAACTTGAATATATTGTTATTAGATAGGTTTCTTCTTTTTACAATGTAATGTTTCTTACGTATTCTCCGAAACAAAATATTGCTTGTTTTAAATATTAATGGTACTGTAGGTCTGTTTGTGTATATTGTTAGTTTGTTACTTATTCTATAAGACTGTATGTTACCTAAATAAATAAAATAAAATAAGATACGAGAAAAAATTATTTAATTACTGATTTTCGATTTTAGTTTGACACAATTTGTACCAAAAGTTTTGAAACTAATCAAATTAGGTTATTACAATTTATTAAACATCTTGCGACTGTTTTATATGGATGATTTCTGTTATACATAAATTGTACGACTTTTATTATAGTGTTTCTTACTCTATATGACGTTATGACCACGCAAGGCAACACATGATCGAGTTGTAAACGGGCATCACACATGTCTTCTGTTTTACATGAAACACACGAGCATTTTATACATACCTTTTGAAGGATTATGAATTCAACACGGTGTCGTAGCAACATCATACATATTTTTAAGTGAGTATTCTATAGAGCTTGCCGTGTGGTGACGGCCTAAGAATACACGTGTCACCACTCCCTTATGAAGCAGTGACACCAGCAGCAGCAGCGAAGCAGTAAGCGGGAACGGTGGAATTAAACGATGTTTCAACTTTACTTGGGTTTTATTTTCTTTAAATTAAATAAGTTTTATAATTTTACAATGTTGGTTTTGAGAGCTATTACTAAAACTGACACACTTCTTGATAACTAGTGGACGGTACCGTAGTCAGCGATCGAATGACACTCTGCCGACGCAGAGACCCATCCCAACCACCGGTTGGGGTGGGGGTTTATGCGTCTTGTTGAAGTTAGCGCGAACGGTTTGGCGCGAATTGTAACCGGAAGTCTAAGTAGTAACTTTTAATCTTTAAATTAGATTGTATTAATAATACAAATATGACGTTAAAATAAAACAAAGATTTATGTACTGCTACACTTATATGCCTGGGATGTCGTAAGAGTCGACTAAGAGGCTCGACGCATTGAACACCTGTGCGAGAATAGGAAAACTTGAAACAAACCCTCTACCAACCCGTCTGGCTAGCGTGGTAGCAGTAGGCTAATAGCCTCCTATGAACGCCACAATAGACGTGAGCTAGGAGAGGCTTATGTTGGGGGGGCGGGAGCTGGTTCGATCCTGCCCCGAAACCCCGCCGAGCCTACTAGCCTACGGGCGTCGTGGAGCGGCGAGGGATAGTATGCCGGACTCACGAGTCCGGTATTCTAGGTGAGCCCAGCATAACCTCAGTGTATGCGTAAAAGCATTCCTCTCACTATAAAAAAAAAAAAAAAAAAATGGATACAGGCTGATGATGGATGATGAAGGATGGATTCTATGAAGCGATACTCCGATTATCCGAAATCTCCGATTCACCGAGTAAAAACTTAATTTTACGAGTATATCTCGATAGGCATTTTATCCTAATCTTATCTAATATTATAAATGCGAAAGTGTGTTTGTTTGTCCTTCCTTCAAGTCCTAACTAAGCAACCAATGGACTTGATTTTGGCATAGGGTTAGTTGAAAGGACTGAGAGTTACAAAGACTACTTTTTGTCCCGATCTTATCTAATATTTATTTATTTATTTATTTAAGGACAACCAACATAACAAACAATATTCACATTTACAATAATGCACATTCTATAAGCATTTCAAATCGTTGTCATACTTAAAGGCTGCCACAACATGCGCCAATTTTAACTATTAGAAAGCAAACAAAAAACAACTTAATTTAAACACTTTCCTATTTAAAAATGATCATATATCATCATATAATCTTAATATCTTAATCTTAATATATATAAATCTCCTGTCACGATGTTTGTCCGCGATGGACTCCTAAACTACCTAACCGATTTTAAATTAAATTGGCACACCGTGAGCAGTCTGGTCCAACTTAAGAGATAGGATAGCTTTGATCCCAAAATTCCCACGGGAACGGGAACCACGCGGGTGAAACCGCGCCCGGCCTCTAGTAATATATATAAATCTCCAGTCACGATGTTTGTCTGCGATGGACTCCTAAACTACTTAACCAATTTTAAATTAAATTGGCACACCGTGAGCAGTCTGGTCCAACTTAAGAGATAGGATAGCTTTGATCCCAAAATTCCCACGGGAACGGGAACCACGCGGGTGAAACCGCGCCCGACCTCTAGTATATTATAAATGAGAGTGTTTTCACGCCATAACTAAGCAATCAATTGACTTGATTTTTGGCATAGGGTTGGTTGGAAGGATAACATAGGCTACTTCTGGTCCTGATATTCCCTCGCGAACGGGATACCACGCGAGTGAAACACGGGCGGATTCGATGAACTTTCCTATAACTTGCTTTCTACATTATCTGCAATTAATATTACGATTGGTTAATTCTCAACAATAAAAAACATTTTATAAAAAAAACCAAAAGTTTTATTTTTTACTTTTTGAAGTCGGTGCCAGCCAAAGCATTCTACATTGCACTTCTATTAACTATATTTTTTTTGGCCTTAGCTAACTAGCACCGACTCCAAAAGTTTTATTTTTTACTTTTTGAAGTCGGTTTGATTTTTTTTATAAAATGTTTTTATTTCAGATTTTTTTGTTACATTATGTGCCGTTACTTACACAAAAAATCAGCCCATACACAACAATGATGTCATCTAGGTATACGACTACTTGCCAAAAGGTGATTGATATTTTTCAGAATTATGAAAAAACTACTAGCCAGATCTTCGTAAAAATTATATGGGACCACACATAAACCATTTTCTTCCAGATAAAAAAAGAATTTTAAAAATCTGTTAACAACTGGCGAAGTTATGGTGGAACATACATAAAAAAAATAAAAAAAATAAAAAATACAGTCGACTTGATAACCTCCTCCTTTTTTTGAAGTCGGTTAAAAACATCCTAGCATATATGTAATAGGAACCGTTGATCCTATAAAATCTTCAAATATAACTATAAACAATTAAAACAACCAAATTCGTTAGCAATGCTGACAATATAAAGAAAATTTTATTGAGTAGTGACAGTAAAGACGTCTAATATAAAAAGTCAATTAATATCTTCTTAATGTTCCAAAGAGGTTATTCTAACAATATATAACACGTACCCTTATAAAATACACGATTAATGCGATTTTTCCAACGCCTCAAATCCGTTTATATTAAAGATTTTATAGTCTAGCTATCGTTGTGTCCTGAATTTGGGAATCCATTATGAATAATGCAAAGGCTGGGAAACTATTTTTTGTATCGCAATCAAGCCACGTCTCTTGGGCAAAAGAAGGTTTTGAACACTGACGAAACTTTAATATCATGGAAATTTATAGTTGCTTTATACATGAGTAGGGTATTGAAAAGCATTTAATTTGATTTGTATCGACATTATAGGAGATTTTTATGTTTCTGAGGTAACAGTAAATATAAATTATTTTTTAAAATATAACATTTTCAGATATGGACTCATTGAAGAAATATAACTCTGGATGCTATCGCTAATATCGTAAATAATATTTGTATCGACATTATAGGAGATTTTTATGTTTCTGAGGTAATAGTAAATATAAATTATTTTTTTAAATATAACATTTTCAGATATGGACTCATTGAAGAAATATAACTCTGGATGCTATCGCTAATATCATAAATAATTAAGATATTTGCATGCTACTGTCCATGGCTGAATTGGTCCGAACTTGTACTTAAATTATGGACTTTCAGCGCACCCCGTTTCAATACAAAAAGAAATTATATTTTCTACATTTATTTTTATTTTAAGTCAATACCTACCTTTATATTTCTAATCAGTTTTTCTCATGAAAAGCGATTCAATTCACTCAGAGATTATCAAATGTTTATATTATATTTATTGTAATCGTTGTCTGCTGTCCATTGTTGTTAGCCCATTTCATCAAAGTTTATGTCGTTTAAATTCAAGCAATTATCACAACACAAGGTAAGTACGCCCCTTGAAAGATAAGTGGGGCAGCCCTTGACAAAATACGAATATAAGGAAGTCCTTATCTACTCTCTCTAAATCAGTGATGCATTAAATGGGATGCAAACTTTGGCTGAAAAGGTTGTTTGTTAATTTTTAATGAAAACTAAATTTTTGTCATCAGATTTGTAGAGTTGATACACAGAAAAATGCAACATAAATTGGCATGTATAATGACTGTAGAGGATTTTCCGAAATTGTTTTTATTTTATTTTATTTTATTCATTAGGAAAACTTACTGCTACAATACATAATATAAATGAAAGTACATGGATTATGAGCTGTTAACAAGTTTCCACAAATAGTTTAATATAATCTAGATTAGAGATTAAGCGTGACGAAATTTACCAGTATTGTATTATTTGTACTATATTTATACCGAGTTCTTACCTAGCTAATAACTCAGTATAAATATAGTACCTAGACCTAGGCCTAGGCCTAAGCCTAGTCCTAGGCGTAGGCAAACAATAGAACGGAATCATTTAAAGTTTAATTTTCGCTATAAGGTTTATTATATTTTTTAAACCTACTTTACAACTTTAGTATTAATTCAGTTAATTTGTACTCAAAAAGGTAAAGTTTTGATTTCTTTCATTCTACATATATCTTGGCGTGCTAAATCCAAATCTGAGGTATGCTAACAAAATTTTTGTCAATGTTCCGTCACAAAATTTTGTTAGCAAACCTCAGATTCGGATTAAGCACCCCATAATACATAAAGAATGAAAGAAATCAGAACTACCCCAAAACTTTCCTAGTAAAAACACAATTTTACTGTACTAGGTATATAATGTAAGTAAGTATATGACAAGGAAGTAGTATGTACTACGTACAACTGTAGTTCATATTACTTCCATGGTATACGATTAAACTGTTTAGGACTAAACAGTTTAATCTATGCATTTTTTGCTAAATAAATTTTCGAAATGCAAGCCACAGCGGATATCCTAAAACCACACTTTTTTTTTTGTGTTAAGGTACCCTCACACTCTAGTTCCAAAGGCAAACCACAAATTACCAGAGTAAAGAATTTCAGGTGGAAAACCTCTGGATCAGAGGGCAACCCCATCGCAAAGGTTGAAGGCGGAAATCTAAATAAAACAAGTAAAAGCTACGTCCGACTTTCAAAAGTCACGGAAATTACAAATAAATAACACAAAGTGCTCTCTCACTTATTGGGCTAACAGTATTACGTGCCTGTCTAAAGTTACCTTAAAATGGATCAACCGGAAAGGCTAACATCGGTGCGAATTAAATTTCCCTATCCTTATGACTTAGTAATAGTATTTTAGATGATTGAAAATTGTTTTCGACTTTGATAATGTAGGACTATTTAGTACGTTGGGGTCATTTTAGATAAGGAATTTAGGAGTAGTTATTAAACAAGGAGAAAAAAGCAAACCCTAACGAGTTGCTAACATTTCTCAAAAATTACGTCATTATCATGAATTTTCAATTTTTTATGAACGACGGGGAGACTCTTAGCCTTCATCATACCTGATGTTATGTATTGATAAGGCTGAAGATGGAAGCGAGCCTCTCCCGGCATCCTCAGTCACTGAGGAACTGGCTATCTTATCTGTAACTGCCGGAACACAACAATGCCAAATTCCATAAATCACACAAATTGAAATTGGAAGTGAGTGCCAGCTTAAGTAATTAACTTCATAGCAATTATTTTCACATCGAAACTATAAGCTAATTCCTCGATTTTTTTAATAATAACTACCCAGTTCCCCAAAACCCCCTGGGCCCTTATTCACTATTTAGATTCCACACTTAAATCTCACCACGCCTAAAAACCACGTCAATATCGTGTCTTGTCCATGGAGGTCCCCACAGAGTACTTTTGTATGAGGTCCCACAGCGCTCCAAGACCAATTATCTGTGGTACGTACGTACGAAGACACTAATAGTACGTTCGAAAACTAAACTTAAAACTATAAAATTTTAAATGTATTACTTGCTAATTTTTAATTCACTAACAATTAACCGTAATTTTATTATTTTTATATTAATATTTAATCATTTATATTATAATAATGCAATTTTAGCAATAACAAAAAAATATTACACAATAATTAAACAGACACGCAGCAAAGTCAAAACCTTTGAACGTTCCTTTTTACTTTTTTATTTATTGTTATCGATTTACACAATGAAAATTAATTGATTCATTTTTGTCTGTTTATTAAAAGTTTATTGCAAGAAAGAAATAAAAATACTTAGTAATTTGATGGAAATATATACTTCACTTTAAAAAACATTAATATCGTACCTACGAGTATATTTCGTTTAAAGAATTATATTGTAGCGGTATTTTATTTGAAGCAATATGTTATTGTAAGTACCTATGTACTCGTTTGTTATTGACAAAAAATTTACTATTTACTTAATATCGAATTAACTAAAATATGTGATTTGTTTAAAAAATGTGATTCACAAGTTTATAAGTGTAGATCAAGAATGGTCTTCCGTGGTTGCGAGCAAAATACTTACTTATAAGTTCATAATAAAATAGTTTTAAAGTTACATGTGGTTTAATCCGATACAATATTCACAAATTATTAGTAATAATAGGTTATGAGTTGACAATAAATTACGCTGAAATACCTAAAGAAAAAGATGGTGTAAGAAAGTAACACTAAAAACAAATATTACTTACGTTATAGACTTATTTATATAGTTTTTAGCACAACAACAATAAATTTCTTCACAGTCATAACGATTCCTTGCATATTCCAAGCGTTTTACAAACGTGGAATTTTTGACAGTTCAAACCACGCGCAAGTCACGTTCATGTCACACGGTTTCATTCAAGTGTCATAGAGAATACGAATTTTGAAAATGTCGTAACCATAAGCGAAAAAAATCTAAATCTATGGTCGTAACCATGTACGATATTAGCGTGGTTTTGAGGCAAGGAATCGCAAAGTGGTCTTAGTGAATAATGGCCATGAAGATAACAAAAAACTCCTGGTCCAAAGGTCCTGGCTTAGGGTCTGATTGATCCATTATCATGCATGATCAGCGTCGGGGGTCATTCTCCTGGAAAATAAAAGAGGTGGTGAGACACTGACTTGTGATCAAATATCAAGGAGAGTTGAATGACTACAAAATAACCTGTGAGATTCGACATACCTTCGCATCGTGGTTGGCTTTGGCACAAGACCACTGCTAGTTTTTTCCACCCCCACTCATTTGGGTCTTTTTGTTGCTCGTCGGGTGTGGCTTGACCGGATAACCACTGCTGCACACGATAGTAGACTCAGTGAATGTTCTGGTGCAGCAGCTTCAGTGGGGGCTTATTTTTGTATGATGAAGATACGTATTTTGCTGTATCTCAAACTTAATAACTAGGTGAAATTCACTAACTGACAGCTTTTTAATATAAAGTTTAAGCCAACTAATAGAACGTTATGTGATGCTAGTTCAATCAACGATCGGCCTAGGCATTCCACTGAATGTCGGCGTTTTATTAAAGGGCTAGCCATCCAATCAAAATGGCTATTATTATGTAGTGAATTTAATTAATTTAATGATAATAATGTGTAATATAAAATTAATCGATATTTTTAAGGGTTATGCAGAGACCGCTGAAATATGCCAATTTTCAACTCACACTTGAGACCGAACGGTTAGTTAGTCTAAAAAAACTTAATAGTGAGAATTTTAAGTACTTTAATGTATGTAAACAATTCGTAAAGAATTTTAAGTACTTTAATTTATGTTAACAGGTAATTAACTAAAAGCGAATAATTTCCGAGTTTGAAGCAAAAATTTGGAAAAAAGCAGGTGTTTTTAGTTTTTTTGCGATTTTGTCAATGTTCCGTCACGAAATTTTGTTAGAAAACCTCGGATTCGGATTCGGAACCCCAAAATACATATAGAATGAAAGAAATCAAAACTACCCCAAAACTTTACCCTTTTGAGAACAAATTACTTAACTGAATTAATATTAAAGTTGTAAAGTAGGTTTAAAAAATATAATAAATCTTATACCGAAAATTAAATTTAAAATGATTCCGTTCTATTGTTTGCCTATTTCGGGAAATCCTCTACAGTCATTATACATGACAACTTATGTTGCATTTTTTTGTGTATCAACTCTACAAATCTGTTAACAAAAATTTAGTTTGCATAAAAAAATTATAAACAACCTTTTCAGACAAAGTTTGCATCCCATTTAATGCATCACTGATTTAGAGGGAGTTGATAAGGACTTCCTTATATTCGTATTTTGTAAAGGGCTGCCCCACTTATCTTTCAAGGGGCGTACTTACCTTGTGTTGTGATAATTGCTTGAATTTAAACGACATCAACTTTGATGAAATGGGCTAACAACAATGGACAGCAGACAACGATTACAATAAACATAATATAAACATTTAATAATCTTTGAGTGAATTGAATCGCGTTTTATGAGAAAAACTGATTAGAAATATAATTAAAAAAATGTAGATTATATCATTTATTTTTTATTGAAATGGGGTGCGCTGAAAGTCCATAATTTAAGTACAAGTTCGGGCCAATTCAGCCATTGACAGTAGCATGCATATATCTAAATTACCGGGATGTACGGCGTAGACGTACCAATGGCACTTGGCGGTAGACGTGCTCTGCCCATCATCGCACGCACATCGCACGCCTGGGCGCACATCATCTGCCCTCCATCCCAAAACATCAATAGTTTGTTGAGAACTTAATATTTTTAGGAATATTTTTATACTCAACAGCAACAAAAAATATTAAAATGGCATCAATTGTGTCTTGGAAACTTTATTCCATCAAATTGATTCCGGTTGCGGTTTCACACTCATCAATCTTAACAATTCGTTCGAGATCCTATAAGAGATTAATCACTTTACTTTTCCTTTCCTCCATTACTGATTCAGAATATTCAGAAAGCCCCTTCTTAGTACTTGACTAGCTACATTTTGTTCATTGTGTCTCGTTTAGTGTCCGCCAAAGTGTTAAGTAACGCTCGGTCCAGCCAGGTGTGAGATGGGTGACCGTAAAGTGGCATTACAACTGAGCGCTTCCGTTATCCGGAGGGCACGTTGAACCGTCGGTCCCGGCTGTTGTCTGTTTTATCAAGCCGCCTATAAAGGCGACTTGATAAAATCTGACCCCAGCAGAGGTGTCCACTAATACTCATAGCATAAGAAAGAGAATACGCTTACAGGTAATCCTCAACCAGTTTCAAGCAGAATTCAGTCGCAACTAGCGACATGACGTGTCAACATAAGAGGATGGCGGGAGGGTCATTCTGGAAAATTTTATATTTATTTTATTTATTTTTATTTATTAACGAAGGGGAGACTCTTAGCCTTTATCATACCTGATGTTAAGTATTGATAAGGCTGAAGATGGAAGCGAGCCTCTCCCGGAATCCTCAACCACTGAGGAACTGGCTATCTTATCTCTAACTGCCGGAACACAACAATGCTGAAAACATTGTTATAATGGCGTCAGACTTAGATAAGATGGTGGTAGCTAGCTACAAATTTTTGATGCTGGCAGATAACCCTTGGAAAGAAGAGTAAATAATACTTTAGGGCTAAGGGATAAATGTTGAGTGTTTTATCAAATAATGTACTATCCGTGAATATAAGTGAACCCTCAAATCCCTACCGTGGTATTCAAACAGAGATAATGGCTCGAGCGTTGAATAAACGTAAGAGACTGCAAAAAGAGGTTTAAATTGAATTACAACGACGTAGCCGTCCACACCCACAGGGCTGCCCGGAGGCTGTTCAATAAATCGTTTTAAAAATATCTTGTTTAAATCGAATAGGTAATTAATTCAAAAATATTGACTGGACTTCATTCTAGACATACTGAAGGAATTCAATACCATTTCTCCCCAAATTCAAGATTTATTTAACGTAATCATATTTAAATTAAACGTTAATTATAGTGCTAATTTATGAAGCATTTCAATTACTAATTAGTTACTTGAAAGTTATTTTTGGGTTCCGAACCTCGAAAGAAAAAAAAGGATCACTTTGTTGTCCGTCTGTCCGTCCGTCTGTCCTCGTTTATCTCGAAAACGCGTGGAAGTATCGATATGAAATTAAAACCATACATTAAGGTTAACAGTCTGTTGAAGGGGTAAAAAAATGAAACTTGTAAATTAACGTAAAAAAAAGATTGAAGTGTTAACTTAGAATATAAGTATTAGCATTATAATGTAAAAGGGCAGTCTAAATACACTCGTCGTGACGATAACACTTCTTTCATTTTCCAAGTTCCTCTAAATAATATGTGATCAAATATCGGTTCTCATTCGTACACCTCATGGCGAACCTGCCAGGTTTCGAACCTGGAATCTTCTGATCAAATATCGGTTCTCATTCCCACACCTCATGGCGACCCTGCCAGGTTTCGAACCTGGAATCTTCTCATCAAATATCGGTTCTCATTCCCACACCTCATGGCGACCCTGCCATGCGCCGCCGCCGCGTCAGCTTTCCGGGTACCTGTCGCTATCGAGTAACGGGCGAATAGTGCAAGTCGGCGGATTCCTGTGTGCCTCGATGCCACGTCTGATGTGAAAATGAATTGCGTTAGAACTGTCGGGCTGCGAACACTTGTGATCGCGTGATTGTTTCATCAGTTTTACAATTTACAAATGCACAATGGGGAAGCCCTATTCCAAGTTGAGGACAAAGAAGTCCTGATCACACAAAGTGCTGCTGGATCGAACGGGGCTACCTCAACGGAAACCGAGTCCCGTATGCACGCCAACAACATACTGATAACGACCATGCTGGTGGTTTTACTGGTGGTGGCAGCTGCTGCTCTGTGCCTGAAAATAAAACAAAAGCAAAAGAAGTGGATTGGTGAAACGTTAAACGTATCGAATCCGAGTTTATCCGAAAAATGCGTTTGAGGCTCTCCGGGTGTCTGGATCGTGACCGTGACGAAGACGGTGTTTGATACAGAGCAACGGGCCCCATGTTTCCCTATTGTTTTAGAACTGCCCCTTAAGTCCCTCAAAAGTGAAGTGCTGTCCCTTAAATTTAGTGAAGTGCTGCCCCTTTTTCCTTTAAAAATGACTTTGTTTATCTCTCGTTTTATAATTTAGTGTTCCATGAAAAGCCCCTACTAGTTAAGTGTGAATAACCCCTACCAATGTTCATCGTACGTACGCATAACGGTTGGATTTCATTTAGTTTATTTGGTTATTAGGTATGGACCATAAGTAATAACGTCTTTTTCTTTCTTTCACGTGTTAAAATAAGTTCAGATTGATTTAAATGGTACGTAATTTTTTAGTTTTATATTTTTTTTATATATACTTTTATGGAAAAGGATTTAGAAATAATTTTAAGTGATTTAACAGAAATTCAAATTAGTTTAAGAAAGATTATATTATAAAGATAAAGTAAATGAGAAAATAATAAAAGCTAAAGAATTATATATGTTGTATGAAAATATTTTAATATTTTCATACAACATATATAAAAATACAACACATAATAAAATATTTATAAAAACATATATAAAATATTTTATTTAAAATAGAACTAGTTTACCAAAAAATATTAACTTACGAAGTAAGTAACAGTGAACCAACTTTAAAAATGGAGCAATTTGATATTAGAACGGCTACGTCGATAATTCCTGTTATGGATAACTCGGAAGAGACAACGGAAAAGATTATTGAAGGCATTGAATTATATAATAACTGTCTTAAGACCCTAGAATCGAAGAAGCAATTAATTTCTTTTATTTTAAAAACAAGACTAACTAAAACTGCTAAATTGAAATTGAAATGCGAATATAGTAACATAAAGGACCTTGGGGCTAATTGTCTAATTTTAAATCTATCGCAATCCCTTTCAATTCGTAATTTGAAAGTTATTCAGGCCGTCACTATTTGACATATGAAAGGGATTGTGATCGGGACGCGTTTTAAAAGGTATGGAATAAACGAAATTGATACAGACGAAAATATCACAATCACAATACCTCTGAAGGGATTGTGATAGATTTTAAATTAGACAATTAGGGGGCTTGTTATTGTTAGCGACATGAGAACTTATTTGCTTACGAAAAAATCTGCAAATTCTATACTTTACCAATTAAACAACTTATCGCAAAATAATTTGTCTGTATCGGAATTCGGAAAAAAATTATCAGAGTTATTTGTTGGTCTTACTATAACGCAAGCGGACGACGGTAATGAAAAAACATACGAAATACTAAGTCCAATAAACGAAAAAATTGCCATTAAAAGATTTTCTGATGGATTGAGGAATAGAAGGTTAAGTACTATAATTGCAGCGCGAAACTACTCGGATCTGAAGGATGTGGTGCGCGCGGCGGAAGACGAGGAGCTGGCACAGCCCTCCACGTCGAACACCATTTTCAGCGCAAGAGGTAAGTCATATAATAGATATCCTAACAATTTTAATAGAGTTCGAAGCGGTTATTATAGTAGAAATCCCAATTGTCGTTATAATTATTACCAAACTCGTGGAAATTTTAATAACATGCCCTCACAAGTGCCACGTCACTTTTATAATAAAACACAAAATCGTTTTGGATATTATTCACGTGGAAGTAGTAACAACTATTCTCGAAAGCCGGGCTTTTCTCGTGGTAGAGGTAATCAGCGTAATAACATATTTTCGGCTCAACAACATAGCGAATCTCAATCGGAAAATGAGAACTTAAATTCGGATGAGAATCATAATCTGGGTCAGTTTTTTCGGACCTAAAATATATAACATTTTATCTTGTAATAACAACATTAGATATGTAATTTTTTTTGTTAATAATGCCAAGTGTTCATGGTTACTTGACACCGGGCGTCGCTTTCCGCTATTACTAAGCGAACATTGTCGGAACGAACATTAGTGCATAAAGATAATATTGTAATAAATGGAATAAGAGGTAAAATTTACTCAGAGGGATACGTTTACTTAACATTAACATATAATGGTAATCGTTATAACCACAAATTTTATTTATTCGACGAGTTACCATGCAAATCGAATGGAATTCTCGGTCTTGATTTTTTATCAAACTTTAACTGCACCACAGATTTGGAAAATGATACACTGACATTACGAAACGGACACGAAGTTATTATTCCAATTTATAGTTCAACGAATTCGTAATGATTATTTAACAATTTCTCCAAGAAGTGAGTCAATTCATTATATACGCTTAGAAAGATTTATTTGATGATTGTGTCGTTTTACCAAAACAATTACAAGACCATTTATTTTTAGCAGGATTAATTGTAAAACCTGACGATAATATTGTACCAATTAAAATATTAAATACTAGTGATGCATCTGTTAAGTATACCGACTTTTCAGCCTGATTTACACTTATTAAAAGAATACGAAATATGTAATTTTAGTAAATCGTACATTATTATCATTATTAAAACTAGATTATTTACATACAAGTGAGCGTGTTACAATTGAGTCTATATGTTCTAAGTACAATGATATATTTAACTTACCGGGTGATAAACTTACCACTACAAGGTTATACGAACATAAAATTAATTTAAAACCAAATACGGCCCCAGTCTATACAAAACCTTATAGGTTGCCACATAGTCAAAGACATGAGATAGATCGGCAGATAAAACAAATGTTACAAGATGACATAATCGAAAAGGCTGGAAGTGAGTGGTCCAGTCCCATTTTATTAGTGCCCAAAAAGTCAGATGAAAAATGGAGATTAGTAGTAGACTACCGAAAATTAAATTAAGTTATTCAAGATGACAAATTCCCGTTGCCGAACATAACAGATATTTTAGAATCACTTTCTGGTGCAGTTTATTTTTCTCATTTAGATCTCAGCCAATCTTACTATCAAGTCACCTTGAACCCAGAGTCTAGAAAACTAACAGCGTTCACTATTGACTCAGGACAACCCGGACAATATCAAATGATATTATCTTTAAACCCATCGGCATTCCGATGGGTTTAAAGACTAGTCCAAGTTCTTTTTCAAGAGTTATGACAAATGCAATGTCAGGCTTATCATACGAAAAATGCTTTATATATTTGGATGACCTTGTAGTTTTTGGGCGGAATTTGGAATTGCATAATAAGAACCTGATAGATGTTTTTGAACGACTTAGTAAAGTAAATTTGAATTTTTTTTTATTAAGGAATTGTTGTACTTAGGACATACAGTATCAGCAGAAGGCATAATGCCAGATAAAAGTAAAATTGAAGTTCTCGACAACTACCCCACTCCAAAAAATACAGATGAGGTCAAACGTTTCGTTGCATTCTGCAACTATTATAGAAAATTTATTAAAAACTTTGCAGAGATAACCCTACCTTTAAATAATTTATGCCGTAATCATATTCCTTTTATATGGTCTACAGAATGTGAAAATGCATTGAAATTTTTGAAAACAGCTTTAATATCTCCACCCATCTCACAGTACCCAGATTTTTCTGACGATAATGAATTCATTTTACAAACCGACGCTTCGGGCTTTGCTGTTGGAGCGGTATTGTGTAATAAAGACATGAGACCAGTATCCTACGCAAGTAGACCATTAAACAAGGCCGAAAGGAACTATCCTACCATACAAAAAGAATTAGTTGCAATAGTCTGGGGAATAAAATATTTTAAACCATATTTATTAGGCCGAAAATTCACAATAATGACTGATCACAAACCCTTATTGTATTTGTTTGGAATGAAAGATCCTTCTACTCGATTTTTAAAGTTCAGGTTACTAATAGAGGAGTATGCCTTCAAAATTACTTATGTTAAGGGAAAGGATAATTCAGTAGCAGATGCATTATCTAGAATTTCAATAACTTCTGATGAATTGAAAAGTATCAATGAAAGTGTTTTAATGGTTATGACAAGAGCGCAAAAGAAGATGAACGATGGTGATGTTACTGATGTTACTCCTATCCTCAATAAAGACACTGACAATCAGTTTAATCAGCTGAGAGTTGTGGAGATATTGCGGATTCCGAGCGGTGCGGTAGAGATGGTCTTGATACAAGAGAATGCGCTAAATAAAATTAGAAAACAAAAGGAAATAGATGTAGAATCAGAGTGTTTCGCATTTTCCCAAAATAAAAGAATAATTTACTTTAACCTTAATTTTCAATCACAACTCACGCGAGCCGTATTTGTGAAAAAATTAAGAGAATTTAGTAAAACTATAAATGTCGACGAAATATGTATACTTAATTAAAGATGAAAAAAACGCGTTATTTATAAAATAATTAGTAGATGAGATTAAAAATACTAAGATGTGGACCGGTCCTCGCATATGTATTTTACGTGGAGTTGAAAATTTATAATAAATGACTACCAGTAGTCATGCTAGTGTGCGCAGAATGGTTAATAATATTAAAAAAAAGACTTCTGGCCAGGCATTGAAAGGGACGTCATAGATTTTATAAGTAAGTGTGAAAAATGTCAAAGACATAAGTATTCACGAAATATTAAGGAACCCATGGTGATTACTACCACGGCGTCATACGCATTTGAAACAGTATTCTTAGATTTAGTTGGTCCCTTAGATATAGATGGTAATAATTATATACTTATACTGCAGTGCGAGTTAAGTAAATTTGTTGAGGCCTCTTCAAAATAAAGAAACTGCTACCGTAGCTAGAGTTTTAGTTAATAATTTTATTTTAAGGTTTGGGGTCCCTAAAATAATTGTCACTGACAGAGGTGCCGAATTTATGTCTGCCACGATGACAGAGGTTTGTAATATTTTAGGTATTGAAAAATTAAACAGTTGTGCTTACCATCATCAAACGATAGGATCTCTTGAAAATGCTCACAAGCATTTAGAGTCATTTCTAAGAATCCAGTGTGATAGGTTGATACTTGGAGCCACTGGCTGCCATTTTGGTCTTTTGCTTATAAAAATACTGTGCATTCTGTTACGAAATATGCCCCTTATGAATTAGTCTTTGGAAGACCTTGCAATGTGCCAAGTAGAATAATTAGTAACTTAGAACCTTTGTATAATCCCGATAATTATAGTTTAGAATTGAAATATCGCTTGCAGGCAGCACTTAAAGATGCTAGAAATAATTTACTGAAGTGTAAAGAAATTAGGAAGTCTCATTATGACAAAAACGTAAACAAAATATTTTACAAAAAAAGATGATTTAATATTAGTAAAAAACGAAACTGGTAACAAATTAGCTGAATTGTATAATGGTCCATATATTGTTATTAAAGATCAGGAACCTAATGTAAAAAATTTAAGGAATAAAAGATTTGATACCGTTCACAAAAATAGAACAAAACTGTTTAAACAATAAAAATAAAAGGGGACTATATTTCTTGTCACCAAATTTATATTTGTCATCAAGTTGTATCACCTAATAAATAGATCTATCGCCACGAAATATTTTCGTTCTCAGATAAACAAAAAGTGTTCCCAGGTATGAATTATCGAGTTAAACGTGTTCTAATTAGCCGGTGATATCGTTATCAGTGTTTTCCTGATCCTGGATGCCACAAATAACAACAGCTAAGTTGTATTTATTTACCTACAATTTACCTACAAGTACCCTCATTCTCCAACTAATCGCAGGTGCCAAAATCAATTTGACAGTTGTCAATATCAACTGACGGCACCCTTTTGAACGTGAAAATTTTCAAAGTGTTGCCATAGCAATAAAAAATTACCCTGAGGTTGGAAATTAGGAGATTTAACGGAACATCTCGGAGTAGGATATTTTGATAGCCTGTGTTACACTTTTCCTGTTACGAAAATTTGACGCTATAAAAGATGGCAAATCAATGTGCTGGTTGTCGCCAGAAAATTATTTCTCGAGAATACCTTACCTGTGCTCTCTGTAACAAAACGTATGATCTCGATTGTGCAAACGTTTCTATTCAGAGATACCTAAATACAATGTCACCGTCTCGAAAAAAGAATTGGAAATGTCCAGCGTGTACGTGTAGGGCACCCAAGGGAAACAATTCAATATAACACTGCACCGTCAGATATAAGCAATGTCACTATAAAAAGAAAAAATACAAATTTAAACGAAACTATAGACTCAACTGAATGTAGCATACTTGGTGACACTGTATGCACTCAGAGTACTCCACCGGCAGTGGCTGCTTGCCAATCTGAATTGAATCTGCTAAACCTAAGTGAATTAATCACCTTTAGTCTGAAAGAAAATAACAAGTCCATTATTAGAGATCTACAAAACAAAATTCAGACGGAGATCGAAAAAGCTATTCTTAAATTTAAGGAAGATATACTACAACAAACTACCTCGTTACACAAGCAAACCGAAAAATTTAACGGCGAAATACTTTAAAAAAAAAAGAAAATTAAAAAAAAAGAGAAATCTTATTCTCAGAAAGGAAATACAAACATTGGAAATTAAAATCGTATCAACTGAAAAACAGTCTATTCCGGAAAATAACACCAAAAAATTTCTAGTTTACGGTTTTTGAGAACGTTTCGAATCAGACTACAACTTGCATAATAGAATACTCCAAATGTTTCGAGAAATATATAATGTAGATCTGCTTAGATATATAGAAGATGCTCACTGGATTTGAAGAAACATCAATAAAAACAGACCATTAGTAATTGAATTATTAAGCAAAAGAAATTGATTGGTGAAATTCATTACTCAAAACAGCCATTACTTACAAGGAACTGGGTTATCGATTTTACAATATCTGGATCTCAAAAAATTCAAAGAAAAGAAGGCTATGCGGGAACAAATGATGGATGCACGTAGAAATGGACTATATGCTGTAATACGAAATAACCAACTCTATGTTTCTACATATACGTAAACAAGTAGAGTGCTACTATGACAATACATACGTTTAATAATAAATAATACGACAATAAAACCCTGAACTGTTCTACCAAAAGCACTAAAGATGCAACAAAACAAATAGAAGCTCTATGTACTCAAAACCAACAAGGAACTTCATCACATAATATAACCATTCATACATTTCGAAACAAAAAAGACACCATTTAGAGTACTATATCAGAATTTACAAAGCCTTTATAATAAACAACATCTACTTGAAGCATTCATAAATCAGAATTCAAATTACCAAGCATTTTGTATAACCGAAACTTAGTTAAACCAAGCAAAATTAGACCTATTGAAGTTTTCAGGATTTAAAATTGCAGCATCCTTATGTCGAACAACTAGAATCGGAGGCGGTGTCTGCATTCTACTTAAAGATAATTTCGAATATATAGAAAACAAAGAAATTTTAGAAATTTCTATAGAATATATAATAGAAGTATATGGAATAGAGTTGCCGAAAGATAATGTATTGTTATTAGCTATTTATTATAATGGGAGAGAGGAAGAAATTTTTTATGAACAACTGCAAAAAATATTGAAATATATCGATAAAAATATCGAAAAATACTCAAAATATAAAATTATTCTCGGGAGAGATTTTAATATTGACATTCTCAAAATTAATCAAAAATCTAATCGGTTTTTAAATTTAATGTCTGAAAATAACTTATCCCAACATATTAAGGAACCTACAAACTTTACAGAAACTTCGGCAACATGCTTAGATCTAATATTTACTAACTTTGACAAAAACTACACAAATTTACTTGTTGAAATCGAAGAGTTAGGATTTTCTTCTCATGCTGCTACAATTATTCAAGTAGAATTGCATGCACCAGCAACGCAGCTAACTTGGTATATTGAAAAACGGTAATATAATACAGCTAACATAGAATTTTTTTAACTAAGTTTAAGAGAGATTAATTGGCATAACATTAAGCATGTTATGCTTAATGTTATGCCAATTACCCTCTACCCTCTCCCCTCTCGGATCTCGCTGAATGCGGACGTGTGTTAAGTCAGTGAAATTAGTTGGTTTTTAAATTCAATTTGTCTTTAAAAAACAATAATATTGCAAATTTTTAATAATTCTGGTGAGCCGCCACTACCAGGAGCTTATAAACAAAAGAAGCAACATCTTTACGCGTGAGTAAGACATCTCTTATTAGAAGGTGACGAATATAGGTTAGAACACTTCCGTTCTACCTGTTACCTCGCCTACGGCCATAGGATACGCGCAAACACGCATCCCACTACGCATCGCAAGCGCATAGGCCACGCCCCCTCGGACGATCACAATAGCCGACGGACGGCAAGCGATATCATTTAGGCCTACAACTATTAAAAACTAGTCATGTCGACTCGCCGCACCCCGCCGAAAACCTTATCATCTGCTAACAACTTAATTAATACTGATTTGACAGCTGGGGTTTCGGACACGGAAATTGTTGAGATAGCAAAACAAAATATGCGAGGTTCAAATAATACATCACGAAGAGTAAAACGTAAGCTTGACGCCGACCACGAAGATATTGTTTCTGCGTTAATGCCTCAAATAACGGAATTATTTAAGAAATTTGAAGAAAAACAAAGTTTGAAAATGGAGAACATGATGTCAAGGATTACTGAGCAAAATTCAGATATACAAAAAAGTATTGATTTTTTATCGCAACAATATGATGATGTTTTGCAAAAATTGGAAAATCTCGAAAGTGAAAATGTTGCGCTTAAGAAGAAAAATCTGTCACTGGAATCAAAAATTGAGCATTTCGAAAACAGTTCGCGGTTTTCAATGATCCAAATTAAAAATATACCTAAACAAGTACCCGAAAGCAAGGAAATTTTGGGCAATATTGTGAAAAAAATTGGGCAAAATATAGGTCAACCAATACTAGACGCGGATATGCGAGATGTATACCGACTGAAAACGAAAAAAGAAACAAGCAATCATATCTTAGTTGAATTTACAACAATTGGATTAAAAAACTCGATTATAAAAAAATGTCGATTATTCAACAAAGAGTATAAAAATAATACGCTAAATACCGAGCAAATTGGCTTGTCTGGTCAAAGAAAGGAAATATTCATAGATGAAGTTTTAACAAAACAAAATAGCAACTTGTTTTATCTGGCGAGACAATTTATAAAACTACATACCTACTACAGCTGTTGGACATCGTACGGCAAAGTATACATAAAAAATAACAAGAACGAAAACTCGAAAGTAGTTCGTATTGATTCGGAGGACGACTTGAAGAAATTACAAATAAAGTGACTAGTTTTAATTAAAACTTTACTATTTAATGCATTTTTTAGATATTACGATTGCTTTATATTAACACTATGTTCTTTCTTATGTGTTTGTGTTACTTTAATTTACGTAGTGAAAATACTTACCGTGAAAATATGCAGTGTTTTGATCACTTTATTGTTAATGATTGCTATGTTCTTGTGTTCCTTAAAAAACCAATATCACACTCTTCAAAAACACTTTTTCCTATTCGACCACTATAACACAACAAAATATATAATAAAAACACACTTGAATTTTTTATATGATAAATTTCCACTGAATATTAACTGGCATTGTAATACTTTATTATTACTACATATTATTGAAACACTTACACACTCAAAATCTGGCATGGTAATTTACGTTCAGCAACACATTCACTGTCTTAAAAATAATATAAGATCAGGCCTATATTTAAAAAATACACTAACATTGGACTTAACTATTGTCACTACAAAAATATTTATATCAAATAACGGTAGATTTACCTTTTCTAGGCACAACTATTTGCACTATGTTTATGTCTTTATAATTTATATAAGTCAACCACATATTAGGCTTCATTATGCATTGATGTTTATTAACCATAAAAAT
Source organism: Chrysoteuchia culmella (assembly GCA_910589605.1). Taxonomy (NCBI): domain Eukaryota; kingdom Metazoa; phylum Arthropoda; class Insecta; order Lepidoptera; family Crambidae; genus Chrysoteuchia; species Chrysoteuchia culmella. The sequence goes on from OU342648.1 coordinate 5,354,853, forward strand.
ATGATAAATATACAAAAATACTGTTCAAAACACGTCAAAAATCCAACACAATATTTACAAAACGGTTTGTCATTAAAAATGGCCTGCGCAATTTCAGAAATAAAATACATACCTACAATATTTAGATGTATTTTTTTTGTTTGCGGTAAACAAGATAATTACAATAACTATAACTATAAATCATTAGCACCACGTTTTAGACATAAACCTAAGAAATTATATCAAGTATGGATATAGTAGATATTTGTGAGGAAATAGAAAATGTTTCTAATTTTAAATCTCTGTCTTGTGAAGTAGAAACAACTAGCTGTTATGTGCCATCCACACATAACTATTTATCTTTGTTGACGCAAAATGTACGTAGTATCAACCATAATTTTAACGATTTTGAAGTACTATTGCAGAGAATTAAAATAGATTTTGACATTCTTGTTCTCACCGAGTGCTGGCTTACTCCTAATCCTCTACTGCCGTCGTTGGAAAATTATCAAAACTTTTATACAAAAATTAATCATAAACAGAACGATGGTGTTGTACTTTATATAAGAAATTCATTCAATACGTGTGTTGAAGAACCTACCCTGGTAGATGCAAACTGCCTAATTATAAAACTTAGTCCTCATACAGTTGTGGTAGCTATATATCGATCTCCCTCTTATAGTAACATTATTCCTTTTTTAACATCACTGAATGAAATCTTAACAAGTTTGTCTTCCCTTAATAATATAATTGTCATTGGTGATATAAACATTCCTATCAACCCTGAGAAAAGTAATCAAAACTCAGAAAAATATCTGAATCTTGTATCGTACCATGGTCTTCTACCAGCCCATACCATAGTGACGAGAGATCACAGTTGTATTGACCATGTTTTATTAAAAACGAAAAAGAATGCTCTCACCCTAGTACCAAACTCAACGATTACTGATCACAAAGCCGTAGTTACCGTTTTGTTTGATGAAATTTTAAAAAATAATGAAACTACACTTGCGACAGTTATAGATAATGAAGGGTTAAAAAAAGATATTCTTAACATTGACATGTCGCCTATTTATAACATCACTGACCCAGAAACTAGTATGAACTATTTACTCGAAAAAATGTCACAAGCAGTAGAGCGAAACACAAAAACGGTAAAAAAGTCAAGACGTAAGTTAATAAAAAAACCTTGGATCACGCAGGGCTTACTTCGCTGTATGCGAAACAGAGACAAGTTACATCTCAAATCTAAACGAAATCCAGGGAATGATACCCTAGCACTTACCTACAGACGTTACAGAAATTTCTGTAACGATCTTTTAAAAAAAGTTAAAAGAGCATATGATAAGAAACAAATTGAAATAGCAGGTAATAACAATAAAAAAATATGGGAAGCGATAAAAAACATAACAAGTAACACAAATAAAAATAAAAATGCTTCTAATGAACTTTTGAGATTGACCACAGATCCCCTAACTTCACTGAACTTAGTTAATGATTACTTCGCCAATGTCGGAAAAACTTTATCATATGAAATACTTAATAAACTAAATCGTAACAATGCAGATAGTTCAAGATATACAGACTCAAGCTCTTGCAAAACAATGCTCTCCTCATTTGTTTTAGAAGAAACAAACGAGGATGAAGTTGAAAAAATATTAATGGGATTAAAAAACGAATGTTCAGTGGGTTGTGACAAAATTTCAAATAGACTATTGAAAGATATAAGATCCTTTATAGTACCTCCGCTTACTTTTATCTTTAATCTTTGTCTCAGCAGAGGAATTTTTCCGTCATCTCTTAAAAAATCAGTAATAATACCTATACATAAAAATGGGGATATAGACCGCATCGGAAATTATAGGCCGATTTCATTGTTACCAGCTGTATCTAAAATTCTAGAAAAGATAATAAATACGCGATTAATTAACTATCTTGAAAAAAACTCCATACTGTCTGATAATCAATTTGGTTTTCGTCGCGGCAAATCGACCACAGATGCTGTTCACAATCTCATAGAATTTATATCTAAACACACTGATGAAGGAAAAAAATGTTTAGCCATTTTTCTTGATTTAGCAAAAGCATTCGACACGGTCTCCATCCCTATCCTACTACGGAAACTGGAAAATATTGGTATAAGGGGTATACAGCTGCAATTGTTTGAAAGCTACCTATCTAATCGATCACAACGGACAAATATAAGTTTGTATACAAGTTCAGACGTTCCTGTTACATGTGGAGTTCCACAGGGGAGTATTTTGGGCCCTATTCTGTTTCTTATATATGTAAACGACGTATGTCAAACTACTTTTACCAATGGTAAACTATTAGCTTATGCAGATGATACTGCTCTTGTCTTTGCTGCTGACACATGGGCTGAAGTCTATGATATGGCTCAAAGGGGTTTGAACCAGGTGACAGCAAAATTGACACAGCATGCTTTATCACTTAATATCACAAAGACAAAGTATCTCTGTTTTTCAATTAGAAACATTCTGCCATTTGCTAATTTGCAATTACGTGTCCACGTCTGTGACGATACGGATTGCTGCAGCTGTCCCTTGTTAGAACAATGTGCACATTTAAAATATTTAGGAGTCATTATAGATAGTAACCTCTCCTTTAAACAGCATATTGCATCAATTTCTAATAAAATACGTAGACTTATAGTGGTTTTTAAAAATCTGCGACATGTTCTTAACGCTCAACTGTTGAAGACAGTGTATTTTGCACTCTGCCAATCAGTTAGTACATACTGTATCTTAGTATGGGGAGGTGCTGCTAAAACAATACTGCAGCCTCTTGAAATAGCCCAAAGAGCTATTCTGAAGATATCCCACTTTCGACCTTTTCTCTACCCAACCAATCTGTTATATAAGGAATGCGAAGTTTTAACTATTCGCCAGCTGTACATTTTGTCTGTCGTCTTGAAACAACACGGAGAAACCACATTTGATCCTGATTTACTGCACAAAAGGAACTGTAATATTATGTCTAATCAAAAAATTAAATATCGCACAACTTTCGCTCAGAGGTTCTATGGTTTTTTAGGTCCATACTTGTACAACAAAGCAAACAAACAATTATCCATATACCCTAACACTAAATTTCAATGCAAAAGGAAGCTTATAATGTGGCTACTCACCTTGTCATATGATGACACAGAATGTCTATTAAATGTTTTAAAGTAAATAACAATAAATATCCACTCACTGCGTAAACACGTTCACACTCAAACACACATACATACAAACACACACACACACACACACACACACACAACTCACACACATACACACACTAGACTGCTTATAGACGCATAATAAATAAATACATACATTACATATGTTTCAATCACTTCACACATAACGCATTATTAGAACTATACTGTTGCAATGTAATCTGTATCCAGGAGAGCCTGGAGATCTGTAGCACAGGTTTCGACCTATTTCAGACTCCAGACTCTCACAAGGACCTGATAAAACTTATTAAATTATTTGTAACTATTATGTTTAAAAACCTTGTGAGAAGTGAATAAATTTCTTATTTATTTATTTATTTATTTATTTAATTATGTATATAATCCCTGAAAATAATGTAAATGAAAATTACACCCAATTCCATAATATACTATCGGATATTTTAAATAAATGTATACCAAAGCGTAAGATAAAGCTAAAATCAAATTATAAAAAATACTGGATAACTACTGGTATAAAAATATCTTCTACAAACAAACGACTTTTGAGGATACTTACTTCAAAAACAAACAACCAAACATTACATAACTACTATAAAAAATATAAAAATTATTAAAAATGTCTGTAAATTGATCTAAAAAAATAAACTACATAAATAAATTAAAGAACTCATCAAATAAATTAAAACAATGTGGAGTATCATAAAGGAACGTACAAACAAGAATAAAAAAAAGATAGGAATAACGTATCACTAAAAATAAACAATACCATAATATCAGATCCAAAAACAGTTGCAAACACATTTAATTCCTTCTTTGCGTCCATAGGCGAGAGTAACTCTCCAATAGCAGTTGGCCGTCCTGTCCTGAGTCCCACCCAAAACACGTTTTTCCTAAGTCCTGTCCATTGTGAGGAGGTGTGTAAGACTTTGAATAGCCTAAAAAACAAAAACAGCTTCGGAATTGATGAACTTTCACAGGCTTTGCTCAAACATTGTTCCTCTGAACTCGCCACTTAGTATACTTATAAATCAATCTTTTGATGAAGGTGTTTCTCCTGACCTACTAATGCCATAACCACGCTATAAAACAAACGAAAAAGACGACCCCAATAACTACCGCCCAATAGCCTTATTACCTTCACCTTCCAAAGTTTTAGAAAAAATTATGTGCGATCGAGCTTTTGCGAAAAGTATAATATTTTAAATAACTGTCAAAATGGTTTTAGCAAAAAACTATCGACTACATTAGCAGTGTATAAATACATCCAGGAAGTCCGTAATATAATCAATGACAAAAAATACGCAATAGGTATCCTACTAGACATGTCGAAAGCTTATGACAAAGTTCAATCTAAAATGCTCCTGAATAAGTTATATGGAATAGGGATCCGGGGAAAATCGTGTAAATGGTTTGCATCGTATCTGCAAGATCGGGAACAGTTCGCAGAAATTGAGCACTTTGATCATAACACTAAAGAAATCAAAAATATAAGATCAGACGGAAAATTTTGTAATGCATCTATTCCACAAGGAAGCGTAATTGGATGTTTGCTTTTCATTATTTACATTAACGACCTTCCCAAAATTATTGAAGACCCATGCGTGTTCGTTTGCCGATGACATGTCCTTACTTACTTACTTCCAGCAATAATAATAATAATTCACAAATTAAGTGTAAATTACAGTCAATAATAGACAAGACTTCTGATTGGATGGCTGAACACAAAAATTAGGAAATAACTGCGATACTCGAACCGTGTCTGAACTGGGTCTGAACTATATACATTTGTGCGGAACCCTCGCTGGTCGAGTCCGACTCGCACTTGTCCGGTTTTTTAAACATGAAATATCTAAAATATATATTAACACTGAAACACAGTTATATTTTTCTCCTCTCATCCTATGGACATTAAATAAAAAAAATAAAAAACTAGAACTTACCCTACGTTGAAAACCCTGAACGAAGCATAGTTAGTACAAAGCATGTAAGCGAAACAACTCCAGTTGTTGATGATTGCTTTTTAAAACGACTTGGTTATCAACCATTTCCTTTGTGGAAGAGGACTTATGAATGAAAGAAGAATCGAGGAGAGAAAATCAATATCCTCTGATTGTTAACTTACTGACAGCGATTCGATGATACCTTTAGAAAAACGTCTCTTGTATTTGGGAGGATTCTTTCCATTTTTTCTCAAATCATTTAACGGTAAAAAGTCTTTTGTTTGATGCTAAGAATAACAGACAATCGAAATTGTCAGCAACAAATAATTCTTATTTCTTGTATTTGACAAGGAAATATTTTTAGTAAATGTTAATAATAACTAAATATGAGACAAATGTTCACGGAGACTAAGTCGTGGGCGGTCGCTAGTGCTCAATTAAAATATTAGACAACACTAGCGGCCGCCCGCGGTTTCACCTGCATGGTTGCCGTTCCAGTGGGAATATCGGGATAAAAAGATTATAGGATTATAAGATAATGTTTTAATCCAGGCTATCTACTGTCTCTGTGCCAAATTTCATTAAATCCGTTGGTTAGTTTTAGCGTGAAAGAGTAACAAACATAAAAATAAACAAACAAACTGAAATACTTTCGCATTTAAAATACAGCGGCCACCCTCGCTTTCAGTCGCGTCATGCTTGTTCCCATGGCTATCTCTGTGCCAAATTTCATCTAAATCCGTGCAGTAACTAACGCAGTATTTTTTGCGTGAAAGAGTAATAAACAAACAAATAAACAAACAAACAAACAAATAAACAAACAAATAAACAAACAAATAAACAAACAAATAAACAAACAAAGAAACTGACAAACAAACTGACATACTTTCTCATTTATAATATTAAAAATAAAATTACAAAGTGACAACATTACGATATAGGTATGTTGATCTGATTAGCACGGAGTAGAATAGCTCTACCATTTGTGTTACGCATAAAAATGTCCATCATCACTTGAAGGTTTCCCGGGTAACTATTCACATTTGAATATTAGGTACATCACCCAGTAAAGAGAACCAAGCATTACATACGTACAAAAAACGAAATAACCACAGCCACAGGAGTCAGCTAGTGACCCACTAAAAATAAGTACGAAATTCCGATCCTAAAATGGTAAGTAAGTACTGAACGTTCCCGAGTTTTACGGTCTTCGCTAGACATAAATCTTATTAAAGCGTCTCGCGTTGAAACCCACATCAATAATGCAGCAGACAAGCCTTCCTCAAACTATTAATATTGATCAACCTTTCAACTGTGAGAAGAATATAATTGGAAAGGCGTCTTTCCAATTATAGTTTTCTATTTAGACGAGTTTGATTATTTCTGAGGTTAAAATGTGATATTTTAGGGACATAATAATAAATAAATAATAATATTAAATTTATTTCCCAAAGAAAACAAAATACAAGGCTTAATACATTAACCTAACCTCTACACTAGGCTGGGCCTTATTTTTTTAAACGAGTGGAAAATGCGTAACGCATACCTATGTCGCCTGGGAGAGCAAACAAAAGGTTATGTGGGACTCTCCCGCCGATGGGTCTACCCACTAAAAACCACTCGCCGTGTCCTTCTTCCCATAGTGTATCGGCAATGGCTATCGCTGTAGCATTATCCATTAGCCTCAACTGGGTTGCTCGCCGAAGCAAGCCCACCTCGGGATGCAGAAACTACTTCTGCCACCCCATGGGATTTCTCCCAAACGCCAGAAAGCGTACTGCACGGATACGCACCAACCAGCTTGGGGTCCATAAACTTAAAAGCAAGGTCTCCCAACCGAGCTCGGGACCCACTACAGCGTACTATCCATAATTTTCCGCCTCCATATGGACGCGTAGTCCTTACAGGTCTCCGCATTCGAATGAGAGAAACATAGGCTTTCGGATTCACCGCACACTTTGCGTCACCTTAGTCCATTGCCTCACTCAGAGCGTCCGCCACTAAGAGACTCGTGTGTACTAACTTCCGGTTTCCGCCTCTATGTAATACATAGAGGCGTAGTCCCTCTCAGGTTTCCACATTGTCGCTCGAATAGTGAGTTCCCAAGGGAAACTAGGCGCGCCTCTCGCGCTTATCCCTCAGTCCTCACTGTTTTCGAGCGTCCGCCTCTAAGCGACTTTCGCTACCCTCGTGTGTACTTTCTTCCGGTTTCCGCGTCTATGTAAGTCATAGAGCGTATTCCCTCTCAGATTTCCACAACCAAACGCGTACTATCCGAAAGGTTTCCGTTTCCGTGTAAACACAGAGACACGTAGCTCTCAAATCTCCGCAACCGTTCGAGAGCGGTTGCTCACCGCTCTGGTTTTGGTTCGCGCCGGCAAGCCGGTAGCCCCCATATCTAGAGGCCGTTCCCCTATCCACCACCTGGGGACGCGCCCGATAGCAGACCTGAAACTGCCACGGGACACTAGGCTGGGCCTGTCCTGTGGAGGTGGAAGCGTTTACCATTACACTTTATTTGGCACTATTTGTTCGTGATTTGTTTACAAACAATAACAGGTCTGAAATTGACAATCTCTATAGCGTATTATAGAGGCGCTATGCATAAGAACAACAAACAAAAACCAAATAGTATATTACTCACTGTTCCCATGCATTGTGTTGTGGCAGTGTGGTGAGGTGTCCGTGTGCATAGAGGTAAACAATCTATTGGGCTATTTTAAGTAAATTTTCCGTTTCGTCATAGGTGAACCTTAGGAGCATTTTGGGTAGAATGGCTTTAATTTATGATACATCCAATGATATTTGATACTAGATATGTAACCTTCATAGTAATTTGCCTCGAAATCTGTGACCAAGCTAACTACCATGTTTTACTGACAAGTAGGACAAAAGACACGAAAAAGCACGGAAATGAAAAACATAGCATGTTTGAACCAGTGGCCCTACCAAGGGCCGCGCCGCGCAAGTGGCGTCACCATCGAAATCGGCTTCATTTGACAGATGGATGTGACACATTGCTGCTTCTTTTTGACACAAAGGAAAACTTACCAAAAACAAAGAGCAATATGTAACATCCATCAGTCAAATGAAGTTGATGTCGATGCCGACGACACTTGCGCGGTAGGGGGGCAAGTAAGTGTCGTCGACTTGTCGAATATGGTCGCGACTCTTCACACGCGAGCGCTGATGCTATAGCGCTGTCTCGGTCGAACACTGAGTCGAGAATTAACTAATTTAAATTTTAAATAAATTTAAATATTTCCATACAATCACACCAATTATCTAGCCCATGTTAAGTATCATGAAGAACTTGTGTTATGGATACTAGATAACGGATAAACATACTTATATACTTTGTTTTGTAAATACATACTTAATATACATATTAAACACCCAGACCAAGACAAATAGACATGTTCATGCACACAAATATTTGTCTTGTCCGGGGATCGAACCCGGGACCTCTGGCGCAGAAGGTGGGGTTAGTACCCCTGCGCCAAACAGGTCGTCAATTAAAAATAACGTTGAAGTTGCGTTGTACGAAAACGCCGTCGGCTGTCAAAGTGACGTTGACAGCGATGCCGACGGCACTTACCCCCGTAAAGTTTTCCTAATTGTCACAATGCAAGCTAGTATGACATATCTGCTTCAAGTACACACTTATAATAATATCATTGGGGTCATATTTAACCTTTTAACATATTGATGACATAACTTTTTGGTAAAACTATTTCCTACAATGCTTTAAGGATAGGTCCTTCAATGTGGCGACGTTACAGTAAACGAAGGTTCACAGGGGTACCTATTCTCCTTAAGGATCACTTCCAATTACCACAAAAACATTTTATAAAAAAAATCAAACCGACTTCAAAAAGTAAAAAATAAAACTTTTGGAGTCGGTGCCAGCCAAAGCATTCTACATTGCACTTCTATTAACTATATTTTTTTGGCCTTAGCTAACTAGCACCGACTCCAAAAGTTTTATTTTTTACTCTTTGAAGTCGGTTTGATTTTTTTTATAAAATGTTTTTATTTCAGATTTTTTTGTTACATTATGTGCCGTTACTTACACTAAAAATCAGCCCATACACAACAATGATGTCATCCAGGTATACGACTACTTGCCAAAAGGTGATTGATATTTTTCAGGATTATGAAAAAACTACTAGCCAGATCTTCGTAAAAATTATATGGGATAAAAAAATCCAGTGCTTAAAGGCTCAACGTGTGACATCACGCCACTTCGGCCCGCTTCCCGCTTGTAATTTCAAGCCACCGCCATATATTTGAGACCACAGACAATTCTGTACGGAAATATGTAACTAATCTAAATAATTTAATTCTCAGCTATTTCTTGATGAATTTCATTAAAAATGTCATTGTCTTATTAGTTTTGATATTTGAATACCATTCAGTGAAATATAATGTTTTCAACATCACAGGGACCTTACCATCAACTGTTTGCGTTTTTTTTTCTAGATTATTTTAGTTTGTGAGAGTGGTATGCTGCCATACGGCGCGTATGGCGTCATACTCTTACTACATGTAATAACTTAAAACGGATCGCATTACAATTGATAGTAGGACCCCAGGAAACTTCCCCATCATCGCAACAAAAAGTAACCTATGTCCTTGTCCAAGGGCTTATATCTCTTTGCCAATTTGTGTTTAGAGTTGTTAAATATTAAATAAGAAAATATACTAGTAAAAAGCTTTTTTCTAGTATATTTTCTTGTTTAATATTTATCACATAAAAATAGCATTGTAAAATGCAAAATTAAAAAGTTATAATATGTTTAGAGTTATTCTTCACTATATCCACAGAACAGATTATCAATATCATACTTGATTTCCTTGCGCAATAATTCAATTCCTATCCCGCATTGTTTAGTGAGTCAATCAGTTTCTCCTTTTATACATTTATTTAAATGACTCGTAGTGGTAGCCAATATGAGCATGTCGTGGTGAGAGCAAACACAATATGCACGAAGCACGAACGCAAACAACCGATGCAATGTGCAACTAGACAACTCTGAATCACAAAAGCAATCATTAATTACATTTGTAATTAATGATTACATTAATTACAAATGTAATTAATGATTACATTTGTGATCATTGATTGATCTTTGACGACCTCCGTGGTAGAATGGTACGTACACCGGTTTCAAGATGTCGCCTACTCTGAGGTCCTGGGTACGAATCCCGGTAGGGGCAAATGTTTGTATGATACCTGAGTGATGGACGTTTATATATATTTCTAGACTTTTATACATAACTAAGTATAATTTCAAGTATTTATATCCGTCACCCTAGTATCTTATAATACAAGCCTTACAGTGCTTACTTTGGGGCTAGGTTAATTTGTGTGAGAGTAAGAAATCCTTTTTGTTTTTTTTTTATTTTATTTTTTTAATTCTTATATTCTTAGAGTTTGTGCAGTTTGATTCCCGCATGTGACAAAGATTTTCTTTATTTTATAATTAGGTTTTTTGTTATTATCTGCATTTACAGTGCTATTTTATGTGACAAATTTTAAACAAGAAAATATACTAGAAACAACTTGTCTCATATCCCGTCCGTCCTCTCAGCGGGCCTGCCATCATGTATTAGAAACCATCAAGTCATATTAAGTTTTGTTTTTATTGAAGTTGTCACATTTTGACACACTCACGCTTTGGAGGCGATGATTGAGGGAAGACGTCACAAAACTTTCATCAAAAAACAAGCTTACTTTAAGAGATTCGTACTACGAAATAACATGGTAAGTTCGAAACAACACTACGATCACATCACTTAAGATGGCGGTTGGCCCCCAGAGCGATATGAAAGAACTTCTTTTTAAGGTAACTTCTTTCAAAGAAGTTGATATTTGCCTTGTGGGTATATTTTCTTGTATAAAATTATTTATTTTATTTTATTTTTATTTATTTATTGGTAATACTTAAACGAGAGACCAGTTACATAATCATATATAATTTGCTGTAGTTTTTGCATTCTATAAAAATGATTTTGACCTGTGTGTGCTATTGTCCATACTAATATTATAAAGAGGAAAGATTTTATTGTTTGTTTGCAACAAATTTATTTTTATTTTTTATGAACGACTGGGAGACTCTTTCATCATACCTGATGTTACGTATTGATAAGGCTGAAGATGGAAGCGAGCCTCTCCCGGAATCCTCAATCGCTGAGGAACTGGCTATCTTATCTCTCTGCCGGAACACAACAATGTTGTTATGGCGTCAGACTTAGATAAGATAAGATGGTGGTAGCGGGACCCCTGGGTCTGATACCGGTGGTTGTACCACTAGACCACAGAGGCGGTTAAAAAACTTAAAACTACTGAACGGATTTTAATGAAATTTGGTACATTAATAGGAGATAGGTTATGAACATAAGATCACGAGATCCACGGGAACGGGAACTATGCCGGTGAAACCGCGAGCCGTTGCTAGTTGAACAATATTCGTAAATATTTGACTTTCTGTCCTGATAAGTCTTTGTAGGTACTATATTTCATTTATTCAGTAATACGCCAGTTACGTAAATATCTTAAGAAAAGTATATTTATTTAAAACATGTGAACCGAACCGAGTCACGGAATAAACGCTCCAAATATATTAGCTGATGTCTGAGTACACTTAGACACTTATGCAAAGTCTGAGTCAATGAATTAGAAATGACGTCTCCAGACGAAGACGTCCATACGAAAAATAACAAAATGAGCTTACATTACGCAGGGTCTTCTTTTTGTTTCAAGAGAAAATCCTACTATCCTTGATACTAATATTATAAATGCGAAAGTTTGTGAGGATGTTTGGATGTTTGTAACTCTGTCACGCAAAAACTACTGAACCGATTTGGATGAAGATTCGCACACAAATAGAAGAAAGCCTGAATTAACACGTTCGCTGCGGAGACATTTTTGATGGACTTCCAGCCAGTGCGTATGAGGTCTAATCGAGGCAAAGATGAACTTCTTTACAGTGCGAATGAGACATTTTCGGCCGTACAAAATGTGGCTTCCAAAAACCCCTAAATTTAGCTCAAAATTTGCTATTATTACAACTATTAACTTAATTAGTTGTTAAATTTAAATCTAGCTTCACATGCAGTTATGGCACTTCGGTTTTGAATATTGAATATATGACATCGATTCTGCATCATCGTACTTAAAGAAAGTTGGATTTGTATCTCGACTAGTGATGGAAATAAAAGTGAGTTGCAGTAACTTTATCTTTTTTATAAAAATTCAATTAAAATACTTTTCACTTAGTTGCCTAATAGCGCCATGCCTACCATACATATCATTTTTAGTTTAAAAGTATGCGAGTGTGTTTATGAGTACATATGTGCGAGTATGTGCGTATGTGCGTGGGTGTGTGTTTGTTTTAATGGGTGGTTTTTAATGGGTGTGAGTTTACTCTTACTCATTGAGTATAACACCTGTGACCACTGCAGAAACGAACTCGAAGTCGCCAAAAGAGAAGATAGACTTCCTAGCTTAAAGGAATCTGGAGTTCCGTGCTTTCGTATCGAGACTTATCACATAATATCACTAAGCTAGGATGCGCAGCGCCCAAGCCGGGCGCACTTCACTCCGTTCGGCTATGAGGCCCCTACAACTTTTAAGGCAGATTAGACCCCACTCCACACTGTACGTGATTTTTATTCCATTCAGTGCGTTTGAGGCTTATTCAAACTCATTTCCTTTTAACTACGCCGTTGGGCTAGACTTCGTAAGAGAAACAATTTAATATAGTTGTCGTTGTCATACTCATAATAATGTTTATTTGGCGCCCCCCCCCCCCCCCCCCGTATTGAGTGAATGAACGCGATTTTGACTAAGTCTGACGCCATAACAACGATGTTTTCAGTTTCCCGGTGGCGGAGGAAAGTGGGAGAGGTGCGCTTCCGCCTTCAGTCTTATCCTTACTTAACATCATCTATTGAACCCCGTCGTTAAAAAAAAAAAGGTTTTTTAGTAAATGATTTCTCGGAAAGTACTAAGGTTAAAGACATAATGTATTATTCGAATGAAATACCTGTTAATATTCTATTATTTGTGATATAAACATTTACTATATATCTGTAACTTTTTTTAAATAAAGCTCCCTAAAAAGCTATACTGGTCAACCGTTAAGTTCCCCGACAGTACAGGCAGTGGCAGTGTTTGGGCAGCAGAATATTCTCCATACATCCAAGCACATATTATGTGCTGCATGGTTTGGATCGCTCAACAAACACACGCATCGGAATTGAAAATCAAAATGAAAATGAAAATATTCTTTATATAATTGAGCATATTACACGCATTTTTGAATTGTCAGTTTAACCCTACCACCCATTTCAGACTCTTTAAGCTGACAAGAAAAACGGGCGCGAAATAACTTACCAGCTTTATCAAATGTAAGTAATGGTATTTACAAACAATATACCATTACTAAATACAAATCAATCAAAGTATTATTTGATATGACTGATGAGTAACATAGTAGACGTTATGTTAATTATCAGTTCCATGCGTTTAGTGCATGTTATTATTAACAGTCATTTAGATATACTTGTACCTTGACGAATGACCTTTGCTCATGAGCGTCTTTTTAACATGTTTTTTGAATTTATTTAAGGTAGTTCAATCACATCTTTTGGAACTTCATTAAAGAATGCTATGCCTTTCCCTAAAAACGAGCCTCTTACTTTTTTTAAGTCTAAATTTTGGAACGGCAAGCCTGTTCTAGTCTTAGTCAAGAACGCCGGTCGTAGGGTATATATATAAACCTAAATATATAAACGTTTTTTTCATTTTTCATCATTATTGTTTTAAACATTATTATTAATTAACTTCTTAGGGAAGATATAAACTCAAAATTGTTGAAATAATAATCGAGAAATGATTAACTTGTTTGTTACTTTACCAATGTTTGGTTACTGTAATAAGATTTCTATTTTTCTTTTCTATTACGATATTTAGAGCATCTTAGAAAACTAGCCACAATTAATTAATTTATGGAATCAAAAACGCAAACGTTATTTAACATAAATCTTGATGAAAATATACTATTAGTTATTAGAGTAAAGTTCTTACCTGCACCATTTTACCGTTTTTACTTAAAACAACAGCTCAAGTTTAACTTAAAATAACGAATCTTGATCAGAAAACTTTTTGCTAAGGTAAGGAATTTTAAAACGTTCAACCTTTTGTCCACGGCGAAAGTTATAATTAAGTTTTAAGCGAGAACATTTTAACATCTAATCTTTCATGCAGTTAGCAGCATGTCATACTCATACTTGCTCCACGAAAACCTCCGTACCCAAAGGGTCTCAAAGTCAAAGTCAATGATTTTTATTCAAATAGACTTATAGATAAGTGCTTTCGAATCGTCCAATTTTTTTTTTCCTATTAGCCATTCAGGACATCTTTTATCATAAGAAGAACGGCCGCAAGAAACTTATCAGCTTTAACAGAAGCAACAACACTTACAAAGGAACATGTCGTTGCCAAACACAAATCTACAATCTTGAAACATATTTAATATAAGAGGAAAATTTTCCTAAGTAAGTCTCTCACCTTGGGGGTCTACTGTCATCTTTTAGAATCAGTCATCTCTCGGAACGTTTTGATTGCGTTTTGTTTTGAATACTCTTCAAATTCGTACTATGACCTCCAACAAAGTATTTTTTTATTCCTGCCCATTGAAATACCCACGAAAAAAACTTGTCTATCTAATCGTACACTCGATAATACTTTGTAATTGGCGGACTTTACTAGGCGGTTATGGAACATTTGCAAGAAAAATACAATATCGAAATACGTACGATACATCTGTATTATGTTAGTTTCTAGAAACAACTAGCTCAGTTTCCATGTGTACTTCTATAGTCTTTTTTTTTTAGTTTTAGCTTCTTCCGTTTTCCACAGAAATTCTACTTCTATAGGCATTGTTCCTGCCAACTAACAAATTGAAGTTGTCAAATTTTGACACACTTCACATTTTGAAGGCACAAAACTTCTGTCGTAAAATAAGCTTATTTTATGAGGGTGGTGGTATGTAATAGCATTGATATGATTGAATCAATACTGTTCTAAGAGATGGCAGTAAGCACCCAAGCTGTCATTAACCGTGATAATTAGACAGTTGAAACAACATATGCTAAAAACGGAATAAAAGTGGGGCTCCCATACAACATTTGTGATGAGATTGTGATGTGTTTTTCCGATTTTTGCTCGATATTAATAATAATGGTACGGAACCTTTAGTGCGCGAGTCAAACTCGCACTTAGCTGGTTTTTTTAAAGCGAAACGCAAAGGGAGCTCTCAAGGTCAAACTTTAAAGGCTGACGTGTTGCTGACTGTACCTAGTCTTACGTAGGTACAAGAGGTACCTACCTCATCTTACTTAATTAACTGGTCTAAATTAGACGAAACGCTACTTATGTTGCCACTTCTAAAGTATGATTTAAGATTAGCGTAGACTAACCTGGGGCCCAATTCTGCTAATGCTTAATCACAATCGTATTCCAGTGGTGTTTCAATGGTAGTGCTGTTTTACACAGTTCTTGTTACAACATTGTAAATAAACACTACTATTGAAAAACTATTGAGAGACGATTATGACAAAAATTTTGCAGAATTGACCCCACTGGTTTCCACTAGAAAAAGTGAAAACTATTGCAAAAGTTGCTTTACCGCCATAATCACAGGCCGAACGCGCCAACAACAATGCTACTAAGATCCTTATTATTTTGTATTGTTCTTTTGTGTAATGGTGCCTGTTCTTCGTTCTACTCTCTAAGAGGTCTACTCTCTAAGCACGAAACCCTAATTTCGGCCTAAGTTACGGACGTTTCCTACCCTACAGACAGCTTATTATATAGGAGACCCGAACTGAGAATAAATGAGAAATACGTATTGACATGTCCCTAATCCCAATATGTTTGGGCCGTTTGTCCAAAACTAGTACATCCGAAATCAATTGAGGTAGGCTCCATCCGTCGATTCGGGAACTTAATACTCGTATCTTAGTTGAATTGAACAATGAAACCTGATGTAATAGCGTTTGACTCATTTCAATCGGTCCAGCCGTCTTCGAATAATCGGTGAACATACCTACATAAAAAATATACGCGACGATTTGATAACCTTACCTATACATTTTTAATTTTGCATTTTACAATGCTATTTTTGTGTGATAAATATTAAACAAGAAAATATACTAGAAAAAAGCAACTAGTCTCATGTCGCCGTCCCGTCAGGGCGACATGAGACTAGTTGCTTTTTTCTAGTATATTTTCTTGGTTAAAATTTGATAACCTCCTTATTTTTTTGAAGTCAGTCAAAAACTCTTAACTATAGCATGTATCGAAAGTCACTTTACTTTTATGCTACTTCAAGAAACATAATTTTCACTTAAAGTATAATCCTCGTGTTCTTAACAAAAGTTCACACTTAAAGCCCACATGTCAGGTACAGACTTCGGGAAAGTGAAGTGTGTGTGAAAAAGGTCAAGATTAAAAGCTTAATTTATGCTAGCAAGCATTTTCATAAAATGAAAATACTTTTCACTAACGCAAATATTAACACGGGTGAAAAGTAAAATTTCATAATTTAATCATCCCATAATTTAGGTACTTGTGTTTCAAGACTATTTATATTCCATTAGATTTAAACTTCAATTGTGTACAGTGTTTCTTCTCATATACACTGACGAGCAATGAAAAAGTTCCACCCACAAAATTTATTGGCCACAAAATGGCCCCAATTTTTTAAATCATTTAATTTAAAATTTGAACACAATATTTACGTTCTTAGTTGGTAATATTCTGATCGCTGTTAAATGTACTTCAATATTGCAGACGGCGTCATTAACCTAGCCTTTCCCGTTTAGGAGTAATTTGGTGCTATGTCACTGGAACTTTTTCATTGCTCGCGAGTGTATTTGCAAATTTTATTACATTTATTTAGTAGCAGTGTTTGACAAAATGACTGTAAGGACCAGGGGCCCAATTCTGCTAATGCTTAGTCACAATCGTTTTCCAATGGTGTTTCAATGGCAGTCCTGTTTTACACAGTTCTTGTTACAATAGTGTAAATAAACACTACTATTGAAACACCATTGAGAGACGATTTTGAGATAAATTTAGCAGAATTGACCCCCAGGTAAGTACCAATATTTGTTTCATACCTGAACCACTGTTTATCTCCTTTATGTACCTAAGCAAAACTTTATGAAAATAACGCAGTGGCTTCTTTTTCTTGTCGTCGAGTGTATTAATGGATACAGTGTCTTTCTTGCTCGTGTAATGTACAGTATTTCCTCTTAAAGGGTATCTCGTATGGCTTATGCTCAGTTTAGTCTCCGGTTCTAGACACGCAATGCCACCGTTTTCCATTTGGTAGGCAATAAACTTTATTGTTACCTAAATACTAAACTCGTGAGAGTATTGTTATTTTGAAATAAAGGTCAATAAAAATTTTGTAAAAATCTGACAAATGTATGGAACGGGATATTTTTAAGATGCGTAACATTCGCCCACAGACAGCGGATTACAAGGTTGATGTAGGTTTACATAATAAAGCGAAGAACAATATAATGTCCATGGATGATTTAAAAACAAAAACTAGAACTATTTAAAACAAAAGCCATCCTTTTAACAATCTTATAAAAATTTGTTAAGATATAAATTACGAACCCCAAGAAAGGCTTACAAATTTTCAGTTCAGACTAAAGCCCTAAAGGTAGTAAAAGTAGTCGTAACTTAGGTTTCGTGGGGAAATTACAATTTGCGGTGGAGGCTGATTAACGAGACATCGACTGGGCGTCCATTGCCTACTTACAAACGAGCGCCTTGAATTACTACCATACCACCGGGAAAGGAAAGTGGGCAAAACACAATCCTTTAATTTTTACACAGAGGTGTTTAAACTGCGTCGAACAGTTTTAATAGTTCGGTCGGTGTAATGTGTTTTATGTGGGTGCGTTTATTTGGATGCGTGTGTTAGAAATTAAGACCATAAGTACATGTATCAATAGATATGTAATTAAAATTCTACTGGAAATGCTAAATAGCTTCAATTGTAGTTAAATTAAAGTATTGTTATACGAGGAATAAAGAAATAAAACCTTAGAAAACTTTCAACAATTACTGGAATTTATTAAATAAAAACGACAATTTAAAAATGTTCTTTCAATTATAATGATTATTTAAAACACAACTTTAAACACATAACACATTTAATTAACATAATCTTTACCCTTAAGGAGAACATCAAGTATAACCTCAAATAAAATTAATCGAGAATAACACAGTATTAGAAAAGAATAAAACAGTGACTATTACGGGAAAATAAAACAGTAATAATTAGGGTAGAATAAAACAGTATGGAAAAACTTAGCTAGACCTCTAAATGAAAGTGAATCAAGTTCAAACAGTATTAAATTAAAATAGAATAAAACAATATTTAAGTAGAATTAGACAGTATTAAAGTACTTAGCTTTTAGACCGCTCTGCTGGACTCACCACACAAGACTGTTCACAAAATGTGTCCTCCATGCTCAGAGGGAGCCAAAAGAGGAGGGGGATTCTCCCGCCATTTTAACAACTCATCCGTGAAAATAATAAATTTGCTACCGTGGCGCCAACATGTCAAATTAATTCTTTTATGAAAATAACATACTTTCAATAAACTATTTGTACTAACTATAATATAAATATTATTTACATTATTTATAACTTAATTTAACAAGATACAATACATGTTCAATATTTGTATTACAAAAATGATTAAGGAATATAACAGGAAGTAAACGGAAACCTGACCATTTGTCAATCGTCTGGCCAAAACATCTTTTTAGTATTTTACTGTTATTAACTATCGATTTTAATATTTTGATAAACCAATATCGATAAGTTCGATAATATAATGAATTTAATGTTAAATTTACATAATAATTATTAATTTATTATCTACTAAACAGGAAATAGCTAACTTAAGAATAGTAGTCTTTGTCAGATAATCAAATCACATTTTTTAACAGAATTTGGTTAAATGAAGGAGAAAGGAGAAGAAGAATGTTAATGAGTATGTATTCTAATATTAATTTAATGACTTTATAAGCAGTAATTGACAAATAACTTTAAATTCAAAATTGAATATTCTAACACGTGCGTAAGTTTTATTGGATGATAACCTGTTAAGAGATACTTGTGTCAGGAGGCCCCGCTCTTCCATAGCTTAATGACATCTAAATAATACATGCAATTTTTATATTTATGTTATCATCAAACACATAACTATGCATTTTTCATAATACGAGTATGTGTTGTGTAAGTGTAAGTAAATATCTAGGTGTGTGTGTGTGTGTGAATGAGTGTGTGTGTGTGTGTGTAAGTGTTTATTCACTGCAATAGCTGTTCTATGTCATCATAGGACTTAGATAAAAGCCAGTTTAATATATCTTCTTTACATTTCCGTAAGTTGTTTTCATGAATTATAAGGACACTATTTAATTTATTGTACATAGCCGCTGATAGTCTTGCATATTGGTGTTTGGCAAATTCTCTCTCTTGAATAAGTTTTTTTATTAAATTATTATGTTTATGGATTCGGTAAAATAGTGCCAGACAGCCCATCCAAACTTATATTTTTTTATCAGTCTATTACTATTAGTTACCTACAAGTCTAAAAAAAATTATTCGTGAAACAGGATTTATTAGAACTAGTAATAATAACTAATATACTAGTAAACTAATATTTTCGTAAAATAGGCCCCTGGTCCTTATTTTTCGTTAACGGTTCGCCGATTTTGGCCCACGCTTAAGGGCGCGCTCTAGGCCAAAAGCAAAAGTAATAACTGCAACGGCGAACTGCAAAGTAAATGCTGCCTTATTTCTATGAGAAATAAGGCAGCATTTACTATATAATTCACCGGCCCCATTCGGCCGATCCGGAATGAAGAAATGAAGGAAATTCTTTTTTTAAAGGATATAAAGGTTATTTCCAAAAAATATATAACATAAAACCTGCCTTATCTATAGTGTAATTATACTAAAAAGTTCCAAGCTTTATTTTAATGTATTACTTGAATACTAGCAGTTTATCGTGTTAATTATAGTGATTTGGAGGCAACTTCGCAATCAATTCAATTAATTCAATGCAATCGTGTTTTTGAGTAACATAGTCACTAGTGTTAGTCCTGTTGTTTGCTGCATCTTAATTTGAAATTCAGTTTTTCATTAATATTGATATTACAGACGATCATGTAAAGCAATCTGATTTTCGTTGGCCTATAGCGGGCCCTTAACAGTATAGATGTAGACGATCTGTGGTCCTAACTCCTAACCTGTGTGCCAAACAACATAACCCACAATGGAAATTCTGCATGAACGATATGGGGGAACGTTATTTTTTTCAAAGGTGTTGTGAACTTGCCACCAAGATTTCACACCGCCGGACTTATTTTTGTGGGGTTTGCTGAAATCGTTGGTCTATACCAATAAGCCACAATTGACTGATATCAAAGCTAATATAACTCTTGCCATCGATCAAATTCAGCCAGATTTATTTAAAATTAGAACTGTCGGAGCTTTGCCACCGTGAGAAGTCACGGCGGAAATTTGAGTGAAGTGATATTCCACATAAATTGCCATATCAAATACAAAAAGAAGTTCTTAAATATCTCACACACAGCTTATTTTTTTCCATTTCAACATCGACCCGTCCTTATTGGAAAACCCTGTAGTTTAAGCCACAGAATATATAATAGTAGGTACCTACTAGACGTAGTTTAGCGAATGTATATTTAGTTAGATTTTATAAGATGAGTCTGAAAACAACAAAAGTATTGTAGCTGATAAAATTCTGTCCTAGATTTTATGTAACTAAAATATTTTGATTTGCCAAAGTGCCCGTGTCTATTCAAATAAATATTTTATTACTCTAGCAATAATTCAAGTATAATAAGATGAAATAAATTTACTCAAAAGGAGCAGTCGTATATTAAATTGCCTTGTAGAATGATTTACAATTTAGCCGTTTTATTCTTAAGAAAATTCTTTAAACAAATGTCTTCGTGTCTCCGGTATCCGTTTTTTATATTTTATGTTTTTCCGTTGAATAAACCGCAGCAACTACGAATATAACATTTATTGAGCTGTATGTGTAGTGTATGTTTTATGTCGTTTGTAAAAAGTAATGAATTTAAAAGTGTTTTGTTGAATTGTTCACTCTTGCATAAGATAAGATAGCCAACTGCTCAGTGATTGAGAATTCCGAGAGAGGCTCGCTTCCATCGTCAACCTTATCAATACTTCACATCAGGTATGATGAAGGCTAAGAGTCTTACCGTTGTTCATAAAAAAAAAGTTATACCTCCAATAACAATAATTATTACATTAATACGTATATTTACTTGAGTTTCCCAAACGAATTAGGTATATGAAAAATATTTCTACGTTACCATCATCCTTCAAACCACAGGTTTCAATAAAACGCATTTTTATTCTATAATTATTTTTTTTCGGCAAGTGACAGTACGTACGTAGTAGTAGTATTTGGTGACAATAAAAGTGTGGACTCCCGCACTTTAAAATTATTGTCATTCCACGTGCGGTAGTTTGTAAACATTTCAATGCTTGGGCCTAGGCACAGTGTTACGGCTCGTAACACATTTTACTGTATTTTTTTCAATCCTATAGTGACACTTTCGTTTGTCTATGATTGGTGCACTGAGGGGCGGGGAATTTTAGTTTGGTTGTAATAATTACGACTGTATTGATTGTTAGTTTTTATTTTTATGCACGTCAAATATGTGAATCGTGTGCCTACTTGAGTTGACGTCACCACTCTTCTTGTGCCAACTCGACGACTTTTTGCGCCTATTTTGCGCCCGCAGGGTGTCAGGCCGGATCACTCCAGCCACCCCAGCTCCACCAGAAATGCTCCCAACGCCTTTACATCGAAGACGGCTTCCCGGAGACTGCCTGGTGAACCGAGATACTTCGCCCGGTAAGGGGTTGTCCCGTTACAGTCCAACAGGACGTGAGCAGCTGTTTCCTCCGCCTACATACAACCTCTGCATAGTGGGCTGTCAGTGGCACCTAAATTATAAAGGTGCTCGCCACCACTGTACTCGGCCTCGTCACCACTGTATTCGGCACCACTGTATTCAGCATAAAATCAGTGCATCAGTTTTGACATTACACTGCAGTGTAATAGTTATAGTTTGTATCTAGTACAGAGACTAGTCTGGAGACAATTCTGTGTTAGGTTCATGAGATACATTCATACGTTAGTAATAGTTAGTGAATACTGTTATATTACACTTACTTTAGAAAACAAGATTAATACAAACATTTGATGAACCAATAATGCTAAATAAAATGTTATGTATTTTTCACATAATAGAACGTTTTTTTTCCTTGGCAGACTGCTTGTTTTAACCACTTTCTTGTCTTAAAAAGGTATGTATTCGCACTAAATCGTATATATGTTGGGCACCCTGAAGCTATAAAGGTTTTTGCCTATATCTAGTTTTATCACCGCTCATTTATTTTCACTGGTTGAGGTCTGCTCGGAAATGACGGCAATTTTTATGAGTTCTTTCACAGATTTTTCATTTCTCACAGAAAAAGACCGGCCTTGTTATTTCTAGAGTTCGTTTAAAACACTCAATTGAATTCATTTGAATTGTAGGCGGTGAGATATTGCGAAAATGTTCTCTAAGAAAATGTTTTATGAATAATTTTTGAAACTTACGAAACCGATCTGTCTATAAAATTAAGTAGGTATTATACTCGTACACACATATTATATATTTAATAAGTAACGGTTTCTCTTTGAATTACTAACTTTCTCATTTGTCATAGTAAATCCTAATACTTAGTTAGACAACAAAGAACTTAATTAATCCTATTGATGGATGCGAGCAACTAGTACGAATAAATTCATAAATAAAACTTATCTAGTTGTTTATGAAGATTTATCGTTTCGCTCCGCATACAGTGAACCAAAGCGAAAAATGAAATACGCTGAACTGAAAAGATTAGTGTTATAACCTCTGAAAAAAGAACACCTATTAATTACAATCTGTCACCTTTTTTAACCGACTTCCAAAAAGCAGGAGGTTCCATATTCGGTTGTATAGTTTTACAAAGTGACAGAATGTTTATGAATTGCAAAAGGTACTTTTGTAATATGAAAGCATGGTATGCGAAGTGCATATTTTTATATAGAAAACGTAAACTGGTACCTACTCTGAAGTTAGTTCACTAATGATAATCACGAAAATAACAATGAAAAACATCGAGGCAGTGCAAAAATTAGGTTATTTTCCTGACTGTAAAATACATGAAAATGTAATGAAAGACATGAGACAAATGTTTTAGCGTAACCGGGCCTTAACCATAAGCTGTTCTGTTTATTTTGACTGATCGCCCTTAAAGAGGAACATCGAAGTATTAGGTACGTTATTTCCCCCTAAAGCCTCTTGAGAACGCACCATAGCCTTTAGAATAATAAAAATGTCGCCTATACAACATTCCTACAAGTGATAAAAAACAAAATAAATAAATAAAATAAATAATTGCATTACACCAATTATCTAGCCCACGTAAGTTTCACGAAAAACTTGTGATATGGATACTAGATAACGGATAAACATACTTATATACTTTTTTTTGTGAATACATAAGTACTTAAATATACATATCTATTATTTTAAATTTAATTCTGTGATTTCATATAATATAATGGGTTTTTGAATAACTATGGTTATCCTATGAGTCTGAAATAAATGTTTTTTTTTTATTATTATTAGTATCAAACACCCAGACCAAGACAAGTAGACATATTCATGCAAACAAATATTTGCCTTGTCCGGGGATCGAACCCGGGACCTCTGACGCAGAATGTGGGCCCCTGCGCCAAATATGTCGTCTATCTAATGCTACGCTTCATTAGGAAAATGCCGTGAAAAGAATTTGAAACAGATCTTGTAATAGCTTAAAAGACTTAATCTATAGGTGGTTTATTAGTCTTCCATGCAATCTTTTCCTTTCCCATTTTTAACCGACTTCAAAAAAAGGAGGAGGTTCTCAAGTCGACTGTATTTTTTTTTTTTTATGTATGTTCCACCATAACTTCGCCAGTTGCTAACAGATTTTTATAATTCTTTTTTTATCTGAAAGAAAATGGTTTATGTATGGTCCCATATCATTTTTACGAAGATCTGGCTAGTAGTTTTTTCATAATCTTGAAAAATATCAATCACCTTTTGGCAAGTAGTCGTTTACCTAGATGACATTGTTGTGTATGGGCTGATTTTAAGTGTAATTAACGGCACATGATGTAACTAAAAAATCTGAAATAAAAACATTTTATAAAAAAAAATTCAAACCGACTTCAAAAAGTAAAAAATAAAACTTTTGGAGTCGGTGCTAGCTAGCTAAGGCCAAAAAAATATATAGTTAATAGAAGTGCAATGTAGAATGCCCTGGTTGGCACCGACTCCAAAAGTTTTATTTTTTACTTTTTGAAGTCGGTTTGAATTTTTTTTTATAAAATGTTTTTATTTAATTTTTTTAGACCTTATACCTATTTTATGTGCGTCATTTTCACTATTTCACGCCCACCCATCAATAGGGTGAAGGCTGAAAATCGATATTTCGCTCATCCCACGAAAATAATACATCGAGCCTAGACCCTGTTTTACTGCTGCACATAGAGGCATCCGCACTACGTCTAATGTAGTGATTATAACAATATCACGTAAATTATAAGATGTCTACCGAAATACCAGATGTACCTATATATGTGTATTTACTATGTGTGTTGCAACAAAATAAACAATTTTCTTTTCTATTCTATTCTACTGCTTAGTCAAGTCTGTTATCCGTAGTGTAGTTTTTCTCGTGCAAACTATACATAAATATATTTGACCTTGGAAATGTCTTTTATTTCTCGGAATGCAATATATTCACAACGGTTTACCTGCGTGGTTCCCGTTCCCGTAGGAGTATTGGGATGAAAAGTAGCCTATGTACTCTCAGTGCTGCCTCTGTCCTGCCTAGGTACTCTCTGTCCTTTAAACTAACCGCCTCTGTGGTCTAGTGGTACAACCACCGGTATCAGACCCAGGGGTCCCGGGTTCGATTCCCAGCGGGGGTACATATTGTATTCGGTTTGGTTGGTGGTAGGACTTGTTGTAAGTCCGCCTGGCTAGCTACCACCATCATATCTAAGTCTGACGCCATAACAACAATGTTTTCAGCATTGTTGTGTTCCGGTAGTCAAAGATAAGATAGCCAGTTCCTCAGTGATTGGGGATTCCGGGAGAGGCTCGCTTCCATCTTCAGCCTTATCAATACTTAACATCAGGGGGTCAATTCTGCTAAATTTATGTCATAATCGTGTCTCAGTGATGTTTCAATAGTAGTGTTTATTTACACTGTTGTAACAAGAACTATGTAAAACAGCACTACCATGTATACACCACTGGAATACGATTGTGACTAAGCATTAGAAGAATTGGGCACCAGGTATGATGAAGGCTAACAGTCTCCCCATACTTCATAAAAAAAAATCGAACCTGAAAACTGTGAAGAATATATGATTGTAAACACACTAAACCTTTTTTACGCCTTTCTAAAGAAATAAAACAAAAGGAATAACACTAAAAATAATTTTTTTTTTGCATTTACAGTGCTGAGTTTATTAATATAAAAAAAAACCTTTAATAAAAAAATTAAAACCGACTTCAAAAAACTAAAAAGCAAAAAATAAACCTTTTGGAGTCGGTGCCAGCCAAGGCATTCTACTTTGCGGTCCAACTATTTTATTTTTCTTGCCTTGGCTGGCACCGACTCCAAAAGCTTTATTTTTTGCTTTTTAGTTTTTTGAAGTCGGTTATAATTTTTTTATAAAAAGTTTTTTATTTCACAATTTTTAAAGGTAGAACAGGTCTCGTACCTACGCTAATAACCTTATGTCAACTCCTCATTACCTTTTACAAAGCTGCTTTTCCCGGTGCAGGGACGTTACTTATTGAGGGTTTATAGCCTATAGATATGTTGGCGAGGACCAATAGCTATTTAACAAAAAAGTTTCATCAAAATCCGCTCAGTAGTTATGGCGTGAAACTTCAGCTCGAACAAGAATCTAACAATTACCTGGATGATATAATTGTTTCATGACTTCCATGACATTAGGCCCCATATCTCCCTCCTTTTTTGTTGAAGTCGGTAAAAACTAGAAAATAGTACTAAGGATAGAATCAGTCAGTTAGATATTTGGTGGATTGACTAGTTCCAAAAGTTATATAACAATTTAATTAAGTACAAAAATACAATTATTATTATTGTTAATAGCTAATTGCACGAGTATATATTAGAATAATTCTTACTAATCTTAAATAATTATTGTTATTGATATAAAGTAAATGTACAAATCCCAGATAGGTGTTAACAGAAAAACAACCGTGTCCAAAACAAAGTCATAATTTAATCGCACTCTTTTTTTTGTGCCTTTCCCGAGTTAAAGGCAACCCTCCGGACGCGGGGGAGGGAGGTGGTGAATCCTGCATTGGATACCCCACAGCCGGCTGTGTCGAAGGTTATGTCAGACTCTTGCTGACTAAACACCACCTAATGGCTGGATTCCCCGGAAAGGGACGGCAGCCTACGTCGGAATCGACCGTAACCCTGGGGAGTGTGAAGTGAAGTGCGCTATGGAGAAGTACAAATACGTCCGACACCCAGACGGGGCACCCACCGGCCGGAATCTAAATGAAAAGTGACGGCTCACGGCTCTCAGAGGGGGGCCTTCTGAAATCGAAAAGCTTTTCGACTGACTCCCTGAGGGGGATCTTCCCAGAAACTGTACTGTACTGTACTGTTCTGTACTTCAGCCGTATGAGAGAGGACGGGGGATGACCTGAGGGTTCAAGACTGGCGGGCGGTTGTGGCTTCGGCCTCCTGAGCCTCTAATAGGTGGTTCAGGGTGGCCGAGAGCTGGTCGGGAGGGTCCGTGAGGACCGATCGGAATCTACGGGAGTAGAGGTGTAAGGAATCGGGAGGGGTGTACGCCACTGCGTCGCGGATAAGGGGGTTCGGATGGCTCTGCTGATTCGATGAATCGCTCGGAGGCATTGTTGGATGGTAGGAAGATCTACGTCCCTGTGTAAGTCCGCATTGCGAACATACCAGGGAGCATAGGTCGCTCGGCGACAGAAGAGATTTTGGTTGTACTACTTGCAATTTGTGCAAGGTGGAGGGCTGAGCATGGGCAAATACGGGAATGCGTATGTGTCATGACCGGTCGTATGCAATCGCACTCGCACTGTTAAAACCTTATGAATACCAAAAAAAGAGTAAGCGAGATGTAGTATCGTACAGCGCCATCTAGTGACAAAGTTGACAATTACACTTGTAAACAATATCGACAAACAGATTATTTTTATAACCAACCAAATTATACAATCATTATTGAGGTAAAATGTAACAAAATATCACAATTAACCAGAACACAATTTTATTCAGAAATACAAGAGGCACACTTAAAGCTCTAAAAGCTGCAAATTAATGGATTGAACTTTCTTAACATTACACTTTGAACTTTTATTCTTAAACAGCTGTAAATTTAGCTTCTCCTAAATAGAAGGGTGAAATCGGGATTCATGTGGAATCACTGAATATTTACGAGATTTGCCTACAAAGCACGAATTTCAAGGTAACTCGTAGGTAGGGAAGACCATGTTTGGCTGTTTTAGGCCCGATTGCTACAAAGCCAAATCCAGACAAAAAGATCTTCTCCAGTTGAGCAGTTGTGTTCATTCCATTAACATTATTAACTTTGTAAGGTTTGAGCATGAAGAACAAACAATTGACTTGAAAAAACAACAAATTGAAAAAGGAATTGGACGATTCAAAAGTAAGTACTTATTTGTTTTAAGTGTTTGGCTTTGACTTAATTTTTATTTTATCATTATTAATGATTTCTTTATTATGTTGCTGACGGTTTGTAACCTGACGCTTTTTGTTCCTGCCAAATTCACACCGAGTCAAGGAACTATTTTGTTTGTTTTGAACAAACTCAAAAAAAAAGAGGATTTCTCAATACGATTGAGACGTGTTTATTGTTTTTTATCAACTATGCTATACTTGTTGAAAGTTCTAACAAACGATTTATCTTCAATCGTCTTAATTTAAACTACAATGGATGCAATATCTATACTAATATAATCATTTGTTGCCGTACGATTGCCAAGTCATTTTGATTGCTAAAGATTAAAGACGTCTAAATGTAGTTATCGTAACTAATAATAAAGAAACAAACTAAGGTGAAGTTGGTGAATAAGTTCTTCAATACTAACTAAAAATAACTGACTTAGCTTGACATGAGATCTCACCACTTTTATGGCCTAAGAATTTCGTTGTGAGACTTGACATTTTTGAACATTTTATGTTTTTGATGGGATCAATCTGTCTGAACGACTGAAATATCATTTTACCTTAGCGTTGAATTAAAAATCTTGTGCCAGCAGCTTAGTTTCTTTGAGAGACCTAATTTAATTAAACCTTATATAATTACTCCCAAATGAACATGTGCTCTGAGCCAACCTCTGCCCGTGCCAAAATGCCTGGATGTATTTTAAAGTGCACAGCTAGGTACAAATTATTAATTAGTCAAAATATTTTTAGGCGCTTACTATATTAATTTGTTTGCATACCAATGTTATAATCTATCCTAATATAAAACGATAAAAAGTTTGCTTGCACGTACTTATATCGTGAGATAACAGTCTCATTCGAATAGGTTTTTAGGGTTTTGTAGCCTAATGGCAAAAAACGAAACCCTTATAGATTCGTCATATCACATCCACTTTATTCCAAAACTATGAGGATCACACAGTTGAAACTTGGTAAGTAGATGTATTCTGTAAACCGCTTTACGGTTTTTACACAAAAATTAAATATATATATATATATATATATATGTATGTATGTATATATATATATATATAACGGCGGACTATGGTCAGCAGAGTCTTTAGAAACAATGGCGTCAGCATCGCTGACGCCACTATTCCTATCGCTAGGATCACTCATAATCAGAAATGATGAAACTCAATACCAATGTACACTTTTATTAAACAAATAATAAATTCTTAATCGTTATTACAATAATTAAAAAGGTACTCACAAGATTCCAAGCAGTAACACAAACACTGTCTTGCTTCTCAAGAAACTTCACCAATAATGGCGGCCAAACCGTTTTCTAATCAACTGAACATCGTTGGGCGGAAATGCCAATAATCAGAACATGATTTTAATAACAAAAAATTAACTCATTGATTTTTCACAGAGATAAAACAATGTTGACAAATCGTTACTGATTTTTCTAATGTGGTTTTAGTTCTTAACTTAATTTTAGCTCCATTTTCAAACGCAACCCTCTCGGCGGGAAAATGCCAGCGGAAGTTGCTGTATGAGAATGAATCTAAATTAGTTTATCAATTTTAAAGTTAACACAAGACAGTTGTAAAATCATTTATCATTTTTATAATGTGATTTTAGTTTACAACTTAATTTTAAACCCATTACTATTTAAAATAATAACGGCACGAAAATCCTAGCGGAAGTTGTGACATACGAATGAATCGAAATTAGTTTATCAATTTAGAAGTTAACTCAAAACATTTGTAAAATCATTAATCATTTTTATAGTGTGATTTTAGTTTACAACTTAATTTTAGTGCCCTTATTAGTCCAAACAATAACGGCGCGCAAATCCTAGCGGAAGTTGCGACATTAGAATGAGTTTTAATTAGTTTATCAATTTAAAACTTAACGTAAAACAATTGTAAAATCACTAATAATTTTAATAATGTGATTTTAGTTTAAAACTTATTTTTAAACTCATTGTCAGCTGAAACATCCGAGCCGGAAATAAGGCGGCGGATGCTGCGAGCTGAGAACGAGTTTAGTTCTTTGAGTGTTACTAAAATCTAATTTTCTGCTTTTAATTGAGAAGATTACTATTTGAAATCAATGATAATCACAACAAATAATGCATGGTAAATATTTGAATTTTAGAATCATAATAAATGTTTCCTTGCGTCGACATATATATATATATATTAAGGGGGGCTCCCCATACATAGAACTGAAGCTGAAAATATATTTTTTTCATTAAACTATACGTGCGGGCTATCTATAGATAGGTCTTTAAAAATTACATTGAGGTTTCTAAAACATTTTTTTTTCAAAGTCAACCGTTTGAAAGATGTACACTTCCAAAGTGGCAAAATGTGCGTCCCCCCGTCCTCCCTCTAACTTTTAAAATAAGAAAGTGAAAAATCAAAAAAATATATATATGCTGTAGACCTTGATAAAAACTTTCAACGAAAATTAGCTTGAACGTAATATATTATGCAGTTTCAGAGCTCTAGCACATTTGCCACAACCACAAAAATAACTTTGTCATTCATACAGACACTATGAAAATCAAAGTTATTTTTGCAGGCGAAAAATTATAGTGGCATATTGGGTAGGTGTATTTAATATAATAATAGAAACTTTATTGCACACTATACAAAAACAAACACATACAGAGAAAATGACAAAAAAGAGGAACACACAATAGGCTTATTGCTACATAGCAATCTCTTCCAGGCAACCTTGGGTGAGAGACGAAACCCTTCATGTGCGAGTTCTAACGGTAACGGTTTAATAACAACGACAAAGTTTTCACTAAACACTAAAGATAAATAGTAATGGCAATAATGTTTTATAATTCAAACAAATTCTTATTTCTCAAAGGCTTTGCTTTTAAATTAGAAATTTAATAAGAATTCTATTAGCGTCTAAATAAAATTTTCCTTATCTCATTGCGTCTTTCCTATTATTGGACTCTGTTATTTGCTGTGAAAATCTCTAATAGAAAGTAAGTATATAATGCAGAAATAATACTTTTAACGTTCATGCTCAATATCACTATAATTATTAGGAAAAACCGTATTTATTACTCCGTGATCATGGCACATGCACCAGCGACGAAAAATCGGGGGCTCAATATTCATACATTTCTTAAAAGCTAACAGACATTCGTCCAAAACACTTCTAAGATTAGAATATGTCATGTGAGTACAGCATGAAAATTATTGAATCAATACAGGATTTACAAATGCATTTAGATATTAGGTAACTAACAATAATAATGTTAAACAAAATTTCAAAATTACGCATGTCAAAATATTATTCAATAAAATAAGTGTCAAGTACTAAGGTCTAGCAGTAACACAGTCATTTAAGTTATTAATGTCGAACTTTATTATATATTATAAAAGTAAAAAAGTAAAATTATAAAATGTCAATAAAATTTAAGGCAATAAAAATAATGCTAATAAAATCAATGTCAAATCTGTAGAACAAAACTAAAGGTCTCAATTAACGCACAAGTAAAAATTACGAATGTCATAATACACTATGGAATAATAAACAAAAATGTCAATAAAATCTAAGTTCAAACAATGTCAACAGAAAGAAGAAGAATAAAAATAAATTAGTAATGTCACTCGTGTACAAATTTCAGTAAATATTAATTGAACATGTCATTTAGTATTTTTCTAAACTCGTTACAAAGAGATCTCAAGCTATCGGCAAATAGATCGATTTCAAAGTGCTGAGCAATTATGTTCCCGATAATGCGAAGTGCACGATTAGTGGGAGCATGCCTGCCGCGCTCCGTCCGCGCCACTGGCAGCGCCAGCAGCCGCGGGTGGCGGCGCGGTGCCATCTGCCCTGCCGCGTCCCTGGGGATGTTTATGGGAACCCGGATACAAAATCTCTCAAGTATCTGTGGACTGTCAATACTGAGCGCTGAGCTCAAAGACAATGTACATGTACAATTTACACATACAAGTATGGCTCAACCGCGCTCGTCAGATAAAACATCTGTAACAAACAAATAATATAATAAGATGGTGGTAGCTAGTCCACGTAGCTCAGAACCAGTTTTACCACTTAACGAATCAAGTCCAATATGCAACCCCACTGGGGAATGTATCCGATCTTCTGGATTTATTTTCAGTGGTGCTACCAGTACACCAAAGAGGCGGTTTAGTTTTCAGAAACTTTAACTCAAACCAAAATAGTAATTCTATAAAATATTAACTAAGTATACTTAAGGGTATAAACCCGCAACCCATTGAATTAAGTGCAAAGTTGTCACTTAACCGTCGGTTAAACTTTAACACGCGTTAACTCATTAGACCCCGAAGTTACAGTAATTTATATATAAATTGTTTCGTATTAAAAGTTTAATGTGTTTTCGGTAGGATACAAATACTATCCCTCCAGAACTTACATCTAACTTTGCCATTAACATTATAATTTGAATAAAGATTTATAGTTGATAGTATAAAACAGTAACAAAGATTTTATAAATTCATTAAGTAACAAGATCGCCAGCGGTCTCACAATAATGAAATAGTACGTTATTGCAAAGGCCGTGAAATAGGCAATTGCGGGTCGAGTATGAGTTTGAAGGCCGAGCCGTAGGCGAGGACTTCACTAATACGAGACAGGCAATTGCCTATTTCACAATAATAAAAACAATAACATTAAGATTAAACTATTTGTTATTAGAATTTTATATTAGGCTGGGTGAGATTTCACAACCTATACCTATTTCGGACTGTGACATAAATCTTTATTTTTAAATTGTCTTTGTCTTGTACATCATGTCAGTGTCAACATTTACGGAATCATTTTTATTCTTATTAATATGTAACAATATATTCCTACTTTAAATAACTTTGAATTAACTTTAGTACTCCCTTTTTTATTATTTTAGTATTTTATATCATTAAAACAACGAGAATAAGGTATATTTAGATTAAACTTTATGTTTAAAGAATGTTTTACCGGAAGTTGACCGCGGAAACAATCATAAAATGTTCCTCGCTGTTGTGAGGTGAAAAATTGTGTGTTGCGCTCGGCAGAAAAGTTTTTAGCGTCTTGTACCTTTGAAATCCTCGCTTCGCTCAGGATTCAATCTTTGAATCCTAGAATCCTTCACTTGCTCAGATATCAATAGAGGTAACTCGAAGCTTTCCAGCCTTGCATAACAAATAACTATTTTAATATATTTTTTTCCATCGGTTGACCCATAATGACAGACGGAAGCTTATTAAATATTTTTATTGCCATACGCTTTCGTTACGATTTAGTCGAGACAGGTCGAGACTCTTGATATAATAGCAAGTAGGAATCGTATCCTCATTATATTTTCCCCTCTTTTCCTCAAGTTCGGCTTTAATGTTTAAATCCGTAGACATTGAGGAGATTCAATCCAATGGCGGTTTCCAATTTAACGAAACTTATTTGAAGTCGACGAAAATTGGACGGACGCATTCCCGTTGGTTGCCTTTTATTTGACTCTTATCTGCACTTTTAAGTTAAAATTCCGGATTTGTTTAGGGTTTTTTGTTAAAACGCTTTCCTCAATTTAACTTAACATTACAAATAACATTTATTTATTTATTCCTAAGGTACAACAGCAGTGCATACAACGCAGACAATATCTAAAAAAAAACAACAAGGCACGCTTCTGATGCATAGGTACAGGTAACACGACTTTTACCATAAAACAGAAATAAAGGTAATTAAAATACAGCACAAAAAAGGTCCGCTAGTTAGAAAAAAATATCACATTAAAATCACATTAAACACATTACTTATAGATTAGGTAATAACAATGATTTTAGACGAACGTTTCAATCAAATTGTTATACGAAGTAACGACGGTGTCAGTGGCGACTTAGAAAAGCAGTTTTCCTACAATCATTTACTATTTTTCAAACATGGCCACTGTCCCGGGCCGGTCTTCTACGCACGGGAGAGGAGACGTGAGTTCGGTACCATTAAGTGCTTGTTCACGTTGACTCGCGGGCGCGGTCACGAAATATCAAACACATCACGTAATATGCATGTGTTCACGTACGAAACGCAAGTGCGGTCTATAATAATTATATGTTTGATATTCCGTGACCGCGCCCGCCACCGCGCCCGAGAGTCAACGTGAACAAGCACTTAACACCAAAACCACCGGCCGCCGCCGCCGCCCCACCGCACGGACTTGCTGCCCCTGAACACTCTTGCTTGGGCTCCTAACTACAAACGCACGTACTATACGGTATTCCAAAGCTCAATCGCCATTTAGTCATTATCACGTCGCGTAGTCTTAGCATTACCTAATTGTAGTCAATTCTAAAAAGCCAGCCCAATTGTTTTACAGTCCACTCTTTTATTCAAGTCTCCAGTAGGACCCTTTTGAGCCATTATAATAAAATCTCCCTTATTTACCTCTTCATTTAGCAGTTGAGATCTTGCAGTTAAAAATATGATGTTTGCAATACCTAAAAAAATATTAAGTACCGAAACCCAATTTCATTTAAGTGGACTGTTCCAAAAATAGTTAGTGAAATGAAAAATAGATATAAAAAAAAATTATAACTTTTAAATTTTGCATTTTACAATGATATTGGTATGTGATCAATATTAAACAAGAAAATATACTAGAAAAAGTTGCATTTTTCTATTTTTTTTTCTTGTTTAATATTTATCACATAAAGATATAAAAAAAAGTTTATATAAAGCTTTCCAAAATATCCCCCTCCAATCTCAATGCATTTATGCACTTGACCAACTTTCAAAACATTCATAAAACGTGTTTTACCGTACGGTCGAAAAATAACCGCCGAAATTCTTCGACGGCCTCGTCTGCAGTGCTAAATTTTGGCCCACGAAGCATTTCTTTTACCGTGGGAAATAAAAAAAATCGCAAGGTGCTAAATCTGGGCTGTACGGAGGATGGGGTAACATTTGTACGCCCGAAGTTGTCAAATAGTACCTACATGGTTCTAGCAGCTGTGTAAGCGGGCGCGTTATCTCGGTGAAAAAGAATGCCACGGACGCCGCTCTTTGGGCGCTCGCCATCCAACTGGTTGCCGAAAGGTTGAGGCAGACAAACTTTGCTATACCATTCACTAGTAACTGTTCTACGGTCTTCTAGCGGAATTACTGCTATGGTCCAATGCGTCGAAAAAAAAACGATATCATTTTCAATCCGACCGCAACTTTTGTGGGCAAATCGTCCTCTTCAAACACCCATTGCGTGGATTACTGCTTCGTGAGAAGATCGTAGCTATATATCCTTCATTCCTCAGTTGTAAGAATGTAGGATACGTTTTGCGAATTTCCTCCTTCAAACTTTTCTAACATAAATTTACACCAATAAACACGACGGCATTTTTGCTCATCGCTGAGAGAATGAGGTATCCATCGCGAAGCAAGCTTCCTAACTTTAAGGTGTTCATGCAGGATGGTGGAGACTGCCTGTGATCCAATGTTTAGTTCTGCCTGTATCTCTCGATGTGTAATATGTCTAATCTCTCGCAATAGCCAATCTACCCTTATGACGTTTTCATGAGTTACTGCAGTTGGTGGTCGGCCGTGTATGGGGTCATCGTTTAAGTTCTCTCGACCATGTTTAAATTACGAAACCAATAAATCATTGTTGCTAATGCAGGAGCAGACTCCCCAAAAGTAGCTTGTAAATTTTCTTGAGATTCCGTGAATGTTAACCCTCGATTATAATCATAAAAAATCATAGCACAAAAAGCTTCCCGCAAGACATCCATTGTTGTAAACAAAAGAAGAGTGACAGATAATCTTTAAGCATAAATAAAAAAAAAACTACACAGTGGCTAGTGATTTACACAAAGGAGGTTTGTGTTGAAATTAGCCTTCAATTCAAAATAGTTGAATGAAAGAAGACGTATTTATTCTGTAGCTATCAATTCTCGGAACAACCTAGGTACTTATTTTTTAAAACTAAAACTTTTTTCAGTCAGGACGAGACCTTCTAACTTGAGAGCACTTTGAAAGTGAAAGCTAAAACAAAACTGATCTAATTAAATTATTTTTATGTCATGGAATGAGAAAGAACCATTTCTTGAGTCAACTGCAGACAACTTGATTAGCCTTAAAATCACTTTTGACTTCAGAAAATCGAATCACTTTTCGAACTACATAGGAGTAATCAAATACATAAATTGAAAGGTGCCTTTATAATTTTGTAATTTTTGCATTTTTCAATGCTATTTTTATACTTATGGTAAATTTTAAATATGAAAATATTGGAAAAAATTAACTCGGCCACAAATGAATTCTCAGACGGGAATCGAACCCGCGACCTTTGGAAATCCGGTCCAATGCTCTAACCGCTGAGCTACCGAGATTCCCGTCTGAGAATTCACTTGTGGCCGAGTTAATTTTTTCCAATATTTTCCTATTTAAAATTTACCATAAGAATATAAAGTTTATTTAAAAAAACACTCTACAAGGGATTGAGGTTCTGGATCTAGACAGACACGCGTATAAATCCATCCACCTCTCCTCTAGCTAGCAAAAGCGGTTTATAATGACAAGCAAAAGAAGCAAATCACATTAATGACGACATTTAATAGTAAAGCTTCATTACACAAAAAGCTTATAAACAGGTAACTAATTCATTTTACACCTTAGAATATTAAGGTAAATGTTACATGGCCTATTTGTTTTTATAGGCAAAAACAAAATGCAATTTCGTGTTTCGTTTCGTTATATCATTGACTAAGTATTTATTTTCGTTCGGGAGGGTATTACATCTTATTATTTTAATTAATATGTACAACAAGCCACAATTTCATTATGAATATGAACACACAGTTCCAGAACTTCCCACAATGTACAAGTTCCAGCACTAATCCGTCCACATGGAGCGAATCACTTTATGAATTAACCACAGGGACTTTCGGTACTCGATTGCATTCATATAAACTTAGCTGCCGTTCGCCGTTTTATCAATTTTAATTCAGGGCTGCTTGTGAGCAAGTGATAATATCACAACTCTTTCATATAATATTGTATAGACTTGTCTGTTTAATCATGCTGTTGGCACATATTCGTATGTTTGGAGTTGCAGCCCACAATGTTACTCGTATTTTGTTCTTGTGATGTGTATCCTTTTTTTGCTGTAAATAATATTGTGTGACAAATAAATAAATAAAAACATACATCTACTCTATCATGCTGGACTGGTAGAAATAGAAAAATAAAATATAGGAAAATATAGAATGCGCCACCTGTTTTTGTGAGTATGAAAGTTAAACATATACCTAGTCATAGTGTCCTTTGGCTCTGACATCCCAGTTCAAATCTCAGACAAGATTTTGATATTCATTTAATATCAAAATTAAAAAATAATAATAAGTATTTTTAGGTAAATGTAAATAATTATAAAATAATAATAAGTAAAAACTGAACTTATCACATGTTGCTCAAACGGGACTCGAACCCGCACACTTGGTAATCCAGCCTAAAGTATATTTACTAAAACTACCTACCACCCGACCCAGAAATGGTCATGTAAGCCACTGAAATTCTTAAACTGGCATTCTTTATGCCCTCAAAAGGCTGCAAGCCTTGATTTACCCTCATAAGCCTCCGCTACCACACAATAAAATACCATAGCGTTCAAGAGGGTCTCTGGGATCCAACACAAATTGCCTGCCTTTTGATCTGTAAGCTTATAGTTTGTAAATCCATAAAATGGCGATCATACTTTGATATTTGACTACGACTGTTCAGTAAGTTTGTTTGGATTTTATTCCATTCACTTATAAATATTTCATTTTATTTTCTATTCTACTTAACATTTTGCGACAAAGGATGAGCTATACAGATACAATATATCAATACCAAAAGCGTTGACATATAGTTACTTCCACATGGGGTTACTTTGCGACGGTCAGCACGCGGAGAGCACTTTTTATCACTTATGATTTTAATAAATTATTCGAATACACTGATTTTATATAAAAACTAAAAATTGTGTTCACAATAATTCTTAATCCTGACCAAGACTGTCTTGACGGCAGTCAAAAGACGATCTTCTAGTAATTTTTGAATTTAGAAATAGAATGCCGAAAGAAAAAAGCCAAAAGTGACTGCCAGGATTATGATGAGGTTGTATGCCTCGTCACAATACCCCGCTCGCCCTGCAAGAAAAAACCAGAAGGGTTTTTTTTAGGTAAAGAGTAAATTAAATAGTAAAATATAAATTTAATAGTAGGTATAAAATACAATATTAACAGAAAATGGGAGTAATGGAAAATGTTGTGGGTGAGAAATATGTACAATGGATGAGGTTAGTTCTCGTTCATACTTCACGCAATCATACATCAGAATCAAATGTCTCTCCGTCACCCATAGCGACAGGAAACCTTGCGCACCCACCGATCCCGTGCTTCTCATGCTATAGTTGGTGGTAGGACTTGTTGTGAGTCCGCCTGGCTAGCTACCACCATCTTATCTAAGTCTGACGCCATAACAACAATGTTTTCAGCATTGTTGTGTTCCGGCAGTAAGAGATAAGATAGCCAGTTCCTCAGTGGTTTAAATTTTCGCGACAAAAGGTAGCTTTTCATTGTCAGAGTTGATCTAAGCAATCTCTTTATCAAAATTCGTGAAAAGTAAACAGACGGACAGAGAAGCTTTCGCAATTAGATGTACTAATATTAAATATTTATTCGTTCGTCATGGCAGCAGATTAGGTACACTACCGTTCCAATTCCATATCATCCAATTCTAAATACGCAACCGAACTGAATGCCTTCATTATTATACTATAACTTCATAATCTGATTTCGAAGTTGGAGAATGGAAAACAAGTAACAAGCCTTTAAGCTCCTTTAAATTGGACAAAAGACATATTTCTTAAAGGACATACTTCTTTGGAATTTCAACAAGAATTTGTATAATCAAAAACTTTGGCAAATTCGTGTTGACGGAATCTATATTAGTTACTTGCGCTTCTAAGTTAGAAAATTTGATTATACTGATAGGCAACTCCGAAACCTGGACAAAACTGAAAAAAATACCATCAAGAGATTAGAAACTTCAGAAAAAAAATGGTTTTATTTTTCTATACGAGTGATTTTGCCTAAAATGCAGGTATGTTTGCCTAAAATAGTATCGTACAAATAATAAACTGAGCAAATTCTTTTACGGATATCAAACGAGCTATATTTTCACGAACTAAGTTGTAAATGTCCGTATTTTTAGGTTTTTCGGGGGGAGTCATCCCGTGACCACGGCAGAAGGTGCCGGAACGTCGGGAAAATAAAAAATCCCTAAAAACCTAAAACTACTAACAATTACAACTTAGTTCGTGAAAATATAGCGCGTTTGATATCCGTAAAAGTTGTTTTATTTCAATGAACAGTGCGCGCCATAACATAAGATGTACAGTCGGGGACTTTCCCGGTTGATCAGTAGAGTTTTTTCAAGGAGCTTTATTTAAAAAAGTAAAAGATATATAGAAAACGCTTATATCACAAATAATAGACAATAAAGAAGTATTGTATTTGAATAATAAATTATTTCTTTAATCTTAGTACTTTTCGAGAAAATGTATCTCAAAAAAACTCTACTGATCAACCGGGAAAGTCCCCGACTCTACGTATGAGCAAATTCTATTTAGTAGTATCTTTAAATATCGGCTGCAAATATGGCGTCTCGTCTCGTGTCGATGAATCCGGTTACCGAAGAGAAACTCAATTTCGTTTGCCGGTGTACCGGGTTTTGCTAATATTACAGTTTACATTTTCAGGCGGGGAATTTTTAAATTTGGTTTGAAATTTCCACTTCACCTTAAAATAAATATAAGTTTTCGAAGTCTAAGGGTTTTCGTGCGCATGTGGTTACACTGGCCGCATTTTTTAGGATTCCATGTTACTAAGACTCCGCTGTCCTTCCGTCCGTCCGTCTGGCCGTTTGTCACCTGGTTGTATCTCATGATATGTGATAGTTAGCCAGTTGAAATTTTCACAGATGATGATGCCGCTATAACAACAAATACTAAGAAACAGAATAAAAAAAATATTTATGAGGGCTCCCATACAACAAACGTGATTTCTTTCCCGCTTTTATAGATAATGGTACGGAACCCTTCGTGCGCGATTCCGACTCGCACTTGGGAGTTTTTTTTTTAAAGGCGAGACACTTATCCTCCATTATTATCATTATCTATCATTATCCTCAACCACTGCGGAGTTATAGCAGAGTTTTAAGAAGCTATTTATTATTCTTCCGTATACTTGTTACGTCTTCAATGAGACAAAGAGATAGCTCGACGAAGATGCGACCTTGGGGTGCGTTCACTAGCTGTACTTCCAAAAACGCTAAAAGGCTTTCCAAGCTCAACAAAAACTAATCAAACTACTGTCAATTAAAAGAAATACCCACGACGACTTCCGTGGTAGATTGGTACGAACACCGGTTTGAAGGTTTCGCCTACTCTGAAGTCCCGGGTTCGAATCCCGGTAGGAGCAAATGTTTGTATGATAAATACGTGCATTTATACCTGAGTCATGGACGTTTATATGTTTTCTTTAATGAAGTACGGGGAGACTCTTAGCCTTCTTCATACCTGATATTAAGTATTGATAAGGCTGAAGATGGAAGCGAGCCTCTCCCGGAATCCCCAATCACTGAGGAACTGGCTATCTTATCTTTAACTGCCGGAACACAACAATGCTGAAAACATTGTTGTTGTGGCGTCAGACTTAGATAAGATGGTGGTAGCTAGCCAGGCGGACTTACAACAAGTCGTACCACCAACCTAACCAAATACAATATGTACCCCCGCTGGGAATCGAACCCGGGACCCCTGGGTCTGATACTTATTTCTACACATAAACACTTATATATGTACAATTATATGTACCTATTTATATACGTTATCCTAGTATCCCACAACACAAGCCTTACAGTGCTTACTTTGGGGCTAGGTTGATTGGTGTGAATGTAAGAAATATTTATTATTATTATTTTATTATTTCTTAGCATCAAGTAACTAGAGGTTACAGTATGCCTAATTACTATATTGCAAACAAAAGATTAAAATGGGAGTTAATATTTACTGATATCCATAGGTTACACAAAAGCTTCAACTTCAATTCTTAACAATAATATTGGCATAGCAATAATACTTGAAAGGAGGATTTTAATATCAACATATTCGTATTTTATTTCTTATATCTTATTCTATTCTTTTCTCCGTTAAGATAAAATATTGTATCACATCTTGCAGTATTATTTTTCAAGCTTACAAGTACTCCACACAATCACCTGTTCGTGTAGCATTGTTCAATGGCAGAGATTAACGATGCTCCTCATACCTTGCTCTTTAAAAATCAATGATACTTACGTACAAAAGACATCAAAGTCCCAAGCGATACTCGTTAAAAGCGAGCAAGCAGTGAAACAAAAGTAACGCACCAATGAAGTCATCCGATAAAGTTTAATATCACGCCACGAAAATTGCATGATAAGTCCCCAAAAGCTCTTAAATAAATCAGGGCAAATGGGAAAGGCCCCATACGTCCGCAATAGATGTTTATGGTGCCCCGTGAGGACTGTAAGAGCATTAGCGGATCCGACATTTGCGAACAACTTTTTTTTATGCCTTCTATTAGATGCCGATTTAGCAATAGGAAAAAGTAAATTTTGTACTTACGATAAATTTAATTCGAAAAATATTGGAAAAGTTCAACTCGGCCACAAGTAAATTCTCAGATGTCACTCGAACCCATGACCTTTAGAAATCTGAATGCTCTAACCACTGAGCTACCGAGACTTTAAGTGTATTATCAGTATAAACTAGCATAAAAAAACATTTTATAAAAAAAATCAAACCGACTTCAAAAAGTAAAAAATAAAACTTTTGGAGTCGGTGCCAGCCAAAGCATTCTACATTGCACTTCTATTAACTATATTTTTTTTTGCCTTAGCTAACTAGCACCGACTCCAAAAGTTTTATTTTTTACTTTTTGAAGTCGGTTTGATTTTTTTTATAAAATGTTTTTATTTCAGATTTTTTTGTTACATTATGTGCCGTTACTTACACTAAAAATCAGCCCATACACAACAATGATGTCATCTAGGTATACGACTACTTGCCAAAAGGTGATTGATATTTTTCAGGATTATGAAAAAACTACTAGCCAGATCTTCGTAAAAATTATATGGGACCACACATAAACCATTTTCTTCCAGATAAAAAAAGAATTTTAAAAATCTGTTAACAACTGGCGAAGTTATGGTGGAACATACATAAAAAAAAATAAAAAAAAATAAAAATACAGTCGACTTGATAACCTCCTCCTTTTTTGAAGTCGGTTAAAAATGCAAAAGTTAAAAAATCTTAAAAAACTGAATTTTAGTCGTAACTTTCTTTACTCTTTAATCTGTCGATTTGTCAAAATTTA
This sequence comes from Chrysoteuchia culmella, assembly GCA_910589605.1. Taxonomy (NCBI): domain Eukaryota; kingdom Metazoa; phylum Arthropoda; class Insecta; order Lepidoptera; family Crambidae; genus Chrysoteuchia; species Chrysoteuchia culmella. The sequence continues at coordinate 5,397,357 of OU342648.1, forward strand.
TCAAAATAGATTCATAGTTCGCATGACTTTTACTTTCATATTATTATGTTTGTTAGTTCCAGTTCATATTATTTGATCTCTGGAACTGAACAGTCTATTTACATTAATCAGGTAGTCTATGAACAAAAGCGTATATGACGTAGTTACGTGATACTATTCATTGACGATCAAACCACGCACTGAACAAGGTATCTCATGGTGCTAATTAATCCACTATTGTTAACTTAAATACCTCAGTACACATACTACACTCCAGCCATCTTAAGAAAATAATTTATTTATATAATGAACGACGGGGAGACTCTTAGCCTTCATCATACCTGATGTTAAGTATTGATAAGGCTGAAGATGGAAGCGAGCCTCTCCCAGAATCTCAATAACTGAGGAACTGGCTATCTTATCTCTAACTGCAGGAACACAACAATGCTAAAAACATTGTTGTTATGGCGTCAGACTTAGCAAGGATGGTGCAAGCTAGCCAGACTGACTTAGAACAAGTCCTACCACCAACCAAACCAAATACAATATGTACCCCCCGCTGGAATCGAACCCGGGACCCCTGGGTCTGATACCGGTGGTTGTTACCACTAGACCACAGAGGCGGTTAAGAATGTGTGTAAACAAACATTTGTGAATTTTTCGTAAGTAATACAATACATTATACAATACATTTCAGTAAACTCATGCCACACATCAAACTTGGACAACGTAAGTTAACTATTAATGAGGTGCACTTAATTCTAAGACGTGTAATAAAAAAGTAATTTTGAGGTTAAATGGTGGTTTTGCTTACAAACATTCTTTCCGTAAAATGGGTAATTCCGTAATTTTCTTAGAATTTAACTTCCAACCATCTTACTCAAGGGAAACAAATTATTCCTGCAGTTCGAGAACTTAGCACTTCGCTTACCTATACCAAAGTAACCAAAGTGAGGGTCTTGTTAAATTTTAATTATTACAGGAAATTGAGGCTGAATACACTAATAACGCTTGTCAGAAATTCTCTTAGCGTGTGAGAAATAGGTAGGTAAGTGCAATTGCAGTGCTGCACACTCGAGAATTAATGAGGTCTCGGATTTAGGAGACTGGTGGGAATGTTTTTGTCTGTGTAAACGCTGCTTAGCTTTTGCTTTTCAGATTACGTTTTGCAGAGTAAAAACTAGGTTTTAACGCACCTTTGTACTATTTTAAAGATGCAGAATTTTTCTAAGTTATTCCTTACGTCCCGGCTACACGCGCAAACCGGTTTGTGCAGGCATGCTTTCAGGTAAGACGGTTATTGTAGCCGGGACATTAAAGTTCAGAGACGATTGAAGAAATTTGCAGCTTTTTTCTAGAGAAAATAAATATTGTTCGCCATTTTTGGAACGATGGAAGTCCTTGATTTAACATCAAAATACTACAGAACAAAACAACGTATTTCAACTTGGTTGAAAGTCATCATACATAAAGCCCGTTTTATATATAAGTACCTAAGATCCTTTTGTAGTATATATTGCGAAATCTCCTTTTTTATTTACATTGATTAGATTAGGCGTTTCATAGTAGTGCCAGAGTTAACATAAGAAAGAATATTCAAATTAGTTGAAATACCGAACACGTCTCTTGAATCGTAAGGGAGGCGCGACAATAAAGTAAATATAATAAATAAAAATAAATAAATAAATAAAGTTTGCATTTCAGTTCACTTTGCTGAAGAACGGGATCTTTTTGCGAGTCTCCGTCCTTTTTGAGAACAAATTGATACTTAGGGTACATACTACGTAGGCTTATGTTCGATCATTTGCATAAGAATATAAGGTCCTGAATCGAGAAACGCACAAAGTTTAATAACACCTACCCATGGATCCGACATGGATTAACACTTCCAATGGATAAATAGTTATTTGTTATGGAAGGCTGGAAAGTTGGTTATTAGCGGCGAGTTACCTCTGTTGAAAGTGAGCAAGTTAAGGATTCTAGGATTAAATAAAATATAAATAATTCAATGATTGAATCCTGAGCGAAGCGAGGATTTCAAAGGTACAAACTATTCTGCCGAGCGCAACACACAATTTTTCACCTCACAACAGCGAGGAACATTTTATAGTTGTTTCCGCGGTCAACTTCCGGTAAAAAATTCTTTAAACAAAAAGTTTAATTTAAATATACCTTATATTCGTTGTTTTAATAATATAAAAAATAAAATAATAAAAAAGGGAGTATTATAGTTAATTCAAAGTTATTTAAAGTAGGAATATATTGTTACTTATTAATAAGAATAAAAACGATTCGTAAATGTTGACACTGACATGAGGTACAAGACAAAGGCAATTTAAAAATAAAGATTCATGTCACAATCTTATTGTTATTGTTTTTATGGTTCAATGAACTAAAATAATATAATAAAACCAAAACGGAGTATTATAATGAATTTAAAGCTATTTAAAATAAGAATAAAATGTAACAAAAAAGTCAATAGTGCGATTCGGAACGCATTATGACATATTTTAGGTATTAAATTAAAAAAGTACTTTGCCGCGCTAGGCCGCAAAAAGCGATTTTCTACGCCTAAACTGATTGACAAAACCTCCCTTACAGAGCGTGTGAGGTGAAAATAAAATTAATCAGTTGAAAGTATGTATAACCCTTTTTGTTATATTTTAAGAAAAATATCAAATCCTGCGTGGTGGGTCATGGCCCATTCTCCTTATACATCCATAAGGAAGGTCAGTGCCTCAGCAGTGGGGACATTAAAAATGCTGGTGACGATAACGATAAAAATAGGATTACACCATGCATCAATGCATACAAGATTATTAGGTCTAAGATAAAGACGTGTAATAGTTATTTGTTAAGCAATACTGAAAAGTTTGATTTTTATGTGATACATATTAAACAAGAAAATATACTAGAAAAAAGCAACTAGTCTCATGTCGCCCTGACGGGATTCGAACCCGCATCCTTGGGAGTCCGGCCCAATGCACTAACCAATTATGCTACAGAGACCTATGAGGACACGTCGAATCTTTCTAGTATATTCACCGTTCTACGGTGTTAGCCACCGTCGCTTCATCAATGAGAGAAATATCCTCGCATTCGAAAGAAACATCTTTACAGATGTTTGACTATCGATTAAGATGAAACAGCCATCCAATTATAACCCTTTAATTTTGCATTTTACAATGCTATTTTTATGTGATACATATTAAACAAGAAAATATACTAGAAAAAAGCAACTAGTCTCATGTCGCCCTGACGGGATTCGAACCCGCATCCTTGGGAGTCCGGCCCAATGCACTAACCAATTATGCTACAGAGACCTATGAGGACACGTCGAATCTTTCTAGTATATTCACCGTTCTAGTATACTTTCTTGTTTAATATGTATCACATAAAAATAGCATTGTAAAATGCAAAATTAAAGGGTTATAAGTTTGATTTTATCAGAGAGTTAGCCACCTGCTTTAAAACCTGAGCAAGCGAAGGATTCTAGGAGTCGCTACGCTCGTGGTTCAAATATTGAATCCTGAGCGTAGCGAGTGTTTCAATGGTACGAGACGCTAAAACTTTTCTGCTAAGCGCATTATTTTTCACCTCTCAACAGCAATGAAAATTTTGAGGTTGTTTCCGCGGTCAACTTTTGGTAAAAAAGATTTACCTCAGTATATCTTATTCTTATTGTTTTAATTATATAAAAAAACTAAAATAACAAAGGCATTATTATAGTTAATTCAAAGTTATCTCAAATAATAATAAGTTGTTATATAAAATAACATTAAATAACGTCCATGCAATAAAAACGATTCGGTAAATGTTGAAATTGACATGAGGTACATGACAGACAATTTAAAAATTAATTTTGTTTATGTCACATTTCGAAATCCAGTCATAAGTTGTGAAATCTCACTTAGCCTAAATATAAAATTCTTATAACAAATAGTTAAATCTTATTGTTTTGATGATTCAAGGAACTAAATTAATATAATAAAACCAAAACGGAGTAATACAATTAATTCAAACTTATTTAAAATAAGAATAAAACGTAAAATAAAAAGTCAATAGTGCGATTCCGAACGCATTAGGACATATTTTTAAGATTTTAAATTAAAAAAGTATTTTACCACGCTAGACCGGAAAATACGAAATTCAATGACAAAACCTTTTACGAGCGTGTGAGGTGAAAAAGTCATTAAATGCTTTCAAAGCACGCTCCAACTTCTATGTTCTGAACATCAAACTTTACTTATAAAAGTTAAACGGAAAGCAACTCGATGTCTTTTATAAATATAAGTCAGTTAGCAGTTAAGTACAAGATTAATCTTCTCGTAGTAAGATAACTCAAAATGTGGAAGTAGGTTGCAACAAATTTATATGACAACAAGGTACTTCGAAAAGACCTTATCGACTAAGATTACGAAACTAATGCCCCGAACTACATATTAGTTACAAAATTTATGAGTGCTACGTTTGATAAAGTTCTGTAAATGGTGATTATTAATTACTTTACCTCAATGTGTGTGTCACAAAAACAAGTTAGTAGGTCCTTAATATATTTCTATACTCTCCGTTTCGCTTTGTGCTTACTTTTCCTTAAGCATGTTAAGAAAACATACTAATAACACTTCCTAAAACTATACATGACATGAAAAAAAAACACCTGTTGTTTAAGTTTGTAGCATAAAGGCTTTTAAGTGTAGGTAGTGATAGCTGAAATCTTCAAAATATCATTAAACAAAATAAACCATACAACAGGGGCGGTTTTTTATAAATTTCAAATATTTTTAGACAACCTTGACACAAAAAAATAGGACACTCGTCTTGTTTCATTCCGGACATATTTTCCACTCGGTGGGGACTCAACCAGTATTCAAAGCCAAATTTAGGACCAATATTAAGGGTTTGTTAAAGGCAAACCCTTAGGAACTATAATATTAATAACAAGAGATGTTTGTCACAGAATTGACCGCGTTTGCGGTAGATAGCACTCAGAGCGCATTTCATTAATTTGTCGTTGATGTCCCAAATTGAGAGCTTAGTTTGGAGGAAGATATAATTCGATTATAATGTTATTATTATGCTAGACAAAAGGTTTTATCCGCGTTTGATGTTGTGTATACATGTAGACCTCCTACTTCACATAATTAAAAAAAAATATGAACCGCGAATTAATAACAAAAGATTAAATGTTATGCAGTTATTTCGGCAAAGGCATCTGCCGGACTAACTTAGTTTTAAACCATTTCAACTTCCGCCCCTGAACTCGTTCAGATAAACTTTGAAGAGCTCTTAAACACGGAATTCTTCAAAGTTGATTTCAAAAAGAAATAGGTATTGGATAAAGTTGATATATACACTATTAACACGAGGAGCCCGTGGCGCATTGGTTCGTGCTTTCAGCACGCGATTGTTGAGATTAAGTAATTTTCATAATGCGGCTGCTCTAACCAAAAAGAAAGTAAAGGACGTTAACTGTAAAATTAAGGTTTATAGACGGTTGAATCAGAAATAATGTAACGTATCTAATGTTATTTTTAACTTTTTTTTTACTCATTTGGTTTGCAAGATATGAAAGGTAATGAAAACAGTAACTCCACTATTTTTCTAACTTCACAAAGCAAAATTACAGTAACTAGCTGCCACAATTCAAAAAGAAAGTATAAGATTATGGTTTACTTTGTTTATGCGTGGTTGCCGCAGTTTGATTTTTTTTTGCGTTGTCAAATAAACGAATCTTTGTCTAAAATACATTATCAAAGTACAATACATTCTAATTTGATTGTTTGATTCTGACCTATGAAACATTTTTTTGAGGTTACGGCAGTTACTTTTTTTATGTGTGGTGGTCTAATAAACAAATTTCGTCTAAAATGCATTATCAAAATAACTTAAATTTTGATTAATTTAAACGAAACGCAAATGCCAATGTCAGCCAACCAAATGTCACTGCTATTCTCAATGTCAACCCATGACAAATCTAGGTATCTTTACAAAATATGTATGATGACTATGTAAAAAGAAATCCAAGCATTTTTACTTTACTTTGTTATTGTTTTGTGTTTCGTTTGTTATTTTTTAATTAGTTGTAATTACTGGTACTTTTCTGATATTTCAAAAAGAACTGAAAATTTCCTAATATTACAAAATCCTTAATTTATTTCTTTAAACACTGCTCTCATAGAATATATTAAAAATATACTTGAATTATTGTTACATATTTATAAAACTAATGATTTTGGCAATTTATTTTTCCCGTAAAATTACTCTGAGGTTATTTACTTTCTTTTTGGCTAGAGCAGCCGAATGGTCGGTCACGGGATGGTTGACCAAAAATTTACTGTCTCGAGCTCTTCCGTGCTTCGGAAGGCACGTTAAGCCATGTGTGTGTCTCCAGCTTCCTCATAAGACATAGAGAAATTCTAAGCATGCCATATTTTTGTGCATATTAGGAGCAATCAAAGCGTGTCAGTGATATTTTAGGTGCAACCATAACTTCGTTACTAGGAGATTTTTTTTGTGTGTTAGCTGGAGAAACGTGTCCCCAGCTGACACATGCCGTTTCAAGGCAAACCAGTGAGGTTAGGGCTTTAGACTATAGTCAGAAATTTAGTGCACAATAGGAGCAATGAGAACCAAAAAAACTAACCGTCACACTCAAATACTGTTGAAACTACGATCATTAAAGTGTGTGTTAGCTGGAGACCCGTGTCTCTGGCTTACACACACCTGTATCTTCGTAATTATTTGAGGTAGGATTATGTTTTATACCTCAAATTTTTGAGTCGAATTGGAGCAGTAAGCTCCAAATTTTTCTAATCTCTAGCTCGAATAGTTTTTAAGCTACGAATCGATAAGCATGTGTAAGCTGGAGACACGTTACACGTTTTGAATCACTGTAACCGTATAAGTTAGAGTGTCGTATTAAGAATCAAATGATACCTTATAATAGGTGCACACGGCATGCAAAATTTCAAATCACTGGGCTTCTTACTTTCAAAATTATAGGCAAAAAACTGGTTTCCCGCCAAAAAAATCAAAATAAATGGCTCGGACGCAGCTATAGCGCGGTTGCCTTTCCGTGCGCTACACTGTTGCAATCGACTTTGAACCTAACGGCTGGTATTAATTCGAGTCACTTTAGTTTGCGCTTTCGATCGTTTTAATTTCTGTTTTGAGAATTTCAGACCAGGAGCCGTCCGATATATCTACGCTGATTACAAACCATCTATGGTAGTTACTTATAATTGAACTATCTGATTCTCTTATGAAGTAGTTTTTAAATGTTAGTGTTAGAAAATTCACAACATTTGTTGATATAGGGCATGGATGATGGGCAATTTTCTATGAAACCTGGGCGTTAAACCAACAGAAATGGAACTACAATTTAGTACTTAGTACTAGAAAATATTTTCTTGTTTATTAACTATCATAAGCCCCCAGGTTTGCTTGAAAATAACCAGAGCGAAATACACTATTATAAATTCTGTACCTAACTATACTTTTTTCTCTCTTATTAATTCAGTGATCGGAATAGGCTGAGTATATTTACCTATAGTTCATAGAACAAAGACAAAAATCGGAGATTTCCTTAATACTTTTTTTTATTCCGGTAAAACTGGGAATTTAATTAGGCGAACTTTAACACCTTATTATTAATATTTAAATTATAAATGCTTTTCGTTTTGACACAACTGCTCAAAAATAATTAGAATGTTTTCATGGTTCACGTGATTTTAATTTCCTAAAATTTCATTAATATTCACCATAACCAGTGATCGGATAAAGTTAATTTTTGGCTGAAAAATTGTGGAAGCGGCATCTTAAAAACATTTTGTTTTTTTTTATATTAATCCCAGGATTCCAAAAAATTCGGGAATGCAAAAGTAGTCGATAACATAGTGTGGAAACAAAGACATTATGGTACTAATTATTATAAAATAATCCGGGACTCGCAATCCAGGTGTTGCAAAAGGGGGGGTTACATATTCCTATTTTAGTACTTTTATAAAAAAAAACTGTCGTCTCTGGAATTTCGCCGGCCACTGCCGCGGCACACTCGCTTTTCTAGTTCGATTCGCGCGTCTTTTTGTCACAGTTCTAACCTTATCTAATCTAGAGGGACCTTAAGTACTGTGGAGATCATACATGTCTCCGCACTACAAGAAGGCCGCAACACCGCCGTTGCTGGCTGGTTTTGTTTTTAATAAAATTAAGCAGGAGAGGCCCGTCGTCCGTAGATATGAACAGTTGCCATGTCAAATAAATATTTTAAAATATTGTGAAATAATAATATAATTGCTGAATATAAAAACAGTATCGAAGTCCTCCGCTGCTCTTCTATATTTTTTTATATATCTCGGAATCGGTGCATCGTAGCACAAAAATAAGGTATTTTTCGACCCCCTACGTAACCCATAAAACCCCCTTTTAGCATTTAATATCAATAATAATAATAATATCAATAATATCGATCGATTTTGTATGGCAAGCGACTTATCCAAATTTTAGAGTGAAATTTCTATGGAAACTGCCCCCTAATTGTCTAATTTCAAATCTATCACAATCCCTTTCAGAGGTATTGTGATTGTGTTATTTTCTCTGCCAGTTGTATAGATGGTTTGTAATCAGCGTAGATATATCGGACGGCTCCTGGTCTGAAATTCTCAAAACAGAAATTAAAACGATCGAAAGCGCAAACTAAAGTGACTCGAATTAATACCAGCCGTTAGGTTCAAAGTCGATTGCAGCAGTGTAGAGCACGGAACGGCAACCGCGCTTTAGCTGCGTCCGAGCCATTTATTCTGATTTTTTTGGCGGGAAACCAGTTTTTTGCCTATAATTTTGAAACTAAGAAGCCCAGTGATTTGAAATTTTGCATGCCGTGTGCACCTATTATAAGGTATCATTTGATTCTTAATACGAGACTCTAACTTATACGGTTACAGTGATTCAAAACGTGTAACGTGTCTCCAGCTTACACATGCTTATCGGTTCGTAGCTTAAAAACTATTAGAGCTAGAGATTAGAAAAATTTGGAGCTTACTGCTCCAATTCGACTCAAAAATTTGAGGTATAAAACATAATCCTACCTCAAATAATTACGAAGATACAGGTGTGTGTAAGCCAGAGACACGGGTCTCCAGCTAACACACTTTAATGATCGTAGTTTCAACAGTATTTGAGTGTGACGGTTAGTTTTTTTGGTTCTCATTGCTCCTATTGTGCACTAAATTTCTGACTATAGTCTAAAGCCCTAGCCTCACTGGTTTGCCTTGAAACGGCATGTGTCAGCTGGGGACACGTTTCTCCAGCTAACACACAAAAAAAAACTCCTAGTAACGATGTTATGGTTGCACCTAAAATATCACTGACACGCTTTGATTGCTCCTAATATGCACAAAAATATGGCATGCTTAGAATTTCTATATGTCTTATGAGGAAGCTGGAGACACACACATCGTTAAGCCGTTGGTCGCGGTTGCATTTGTAGTCGTTAAAACCCACCAATCCGCATTGGGCCCGGGTGGTGGATCATGGCCCAATCCCTTATCCATCCTTATGGAAGACCAGTGCCCCAGCCGCGGAGACATTAAAAGTGGCTGATGACGATGATACTATTAACACAGTCTTAATAACTTAACATAAATTAAGTTATTAACGTAAGATGTTCTGACTACTTATACAAGATAGTCCAAGCCTGGTGGATAGATTTTTTTATAGACAGTTGACCAAGCGGCCTATTAGGAAACGCAAGAGAAACATATATATTAGGTTAACAATTTTGTTAATAAATCAAAAACAAACGTTTCTTCGATATTTTTTTTCTTGCGGATCCTTCTAAGCCGCACGGTCAACTATCTATAAAACAATTTATATCCACCAGGCTCGGAACACCCTGTATAATCCAGCCAATTTACAAAAATAATGTTTGCAAACAAAACTTTATAACTTGTGTGCACAAATTTAAGAAAAAATTATGAAGATACCTTATTCAAAAATAAACAATAACATTTCCCACATTTTCTCAAGTTCAACAATTATTTAAATACCAAATAAACTAGGATTTCCCAATATCAATCTGTTCCTTACGAATATTATGCTTTGTCCGTTATAACATACAGCATATTAAGGTTTTCATATCAAAGGGTGCAAGCATGTTCCGATGAAAAAACTGTAGTGAAACATTTGTTACAGTTTTATTCTTTATGTTTTTGGTACCTTTTCAGGGCTTAAAAACAGATAACAGGATTAAAATCCGTTTTTTAATATCAATAAATATAAAAATATCGAAGCGAAAGTAGCACGTAATATTTATTTCTTATGCAAGGCTCGAAAGTTAGATTTAGCGGCGGGTTACCTCTATAGTTTGGGAAAAGTATATTTTGACCCCTAGAATTAGATTAATAAGAATGAGGCTGCAAACTGCGGATAAGAAAATTGTGTGAGCCGATGCCGTAGAAAAGACGTTTTCACCTCATACGCTCAGAAAACGAGGTTTTGTCATTAGAATTTTCTTTTTCGCATTTTGCGGCCTGCTAAAATAATAAAAGCAAACGAGGTAAATTTATAATTTAAAACCTAAAGATATGTCTATATGCAATTCGCAATTACTGAGGAACTGGCTATCTAATCTTTAACTGCCGGATCACAACAATGCTGTTATGGCGTCAGACTTTGATAAGATGGTGGTAGGTAGCCAGGCGAACTTACAACAAGTCCTACCAAAAACCAAACCGAATACAATATGTACCCCCGCTGGGAATCGAACCCGGGACCACTAGGTCTGATACCGGTGGTTGTACCACTAGACCACAGAGTCTGTCGCGTTGTCGTTGCAAAGATAGGTAATAGCCCGGCCGAATCGCACTATTGACTTTTATGTTACATTTTATTCTTATTTTAAATAACTTTGAATTAATTATTATATTCCGTTTTGGTTTTATTGTATTATTTTAGTTCTTTGAATCATAAAAACAATACCAATAAGATTAAACTATATATATAGAAGAATTTCATATTTACGCTGAGTGAGATTTCACAGCCTATGATTTGATTACGGAACGTGACAAAAACCTTTATTTTTTAATTGTTTTTGTCAATGTCAACATTTACCGAATTGTTTTTATTGTTATTATTTTATTTATTATATATAGTTAAGTAAAAACTAATTCCAATTTTAAATAACATTGAATTAACTATAATACTTCCTTTTATATTGTTTTAGTTTCTTATATCACAAAAACAACGAGAATAAGGTATATTTAGATTAAACTTTATGTTTAAAGATTTTTTTACCGAAAGTTGACCGCGGAAACAACTTAAAAATATTCCTCGCTGTTGTGAGGAGAATAATTTTGTGTTGCGCTCGGCAGAAAAGTTTTTAGCATCTCATACCTTTGAAACCCTCGCTACAATCCTTCGCTTTCTCAGGTTTCAATAGAGGTAACTCGCCGCTAAATCCAACTTTCCAGCCATGCATATCAAATTAGTTATGCATGGCTTTGCTCAGTTAAAAATATATGACGAAACATTTTTTTTTGGTAAAAATCCATCGTCGAATCGGAATCTCTTTCTTGTGGCCAGAACTACACTCTTATTCTGATAACTACAATACCAAACCTTGTAAATCGACCATGATGAGTTCAGGCAGTCTTTAGATCCTCTATACATTGTAGTATTGATAAACGATAGTGATTATTCGACTAAGTGCTGACTAAGTGCGGTTTCCACAGCCAGGCACAGACAAACACGTAGAACAATTAGGCAGAGTACACTTAGGCTGTAATTTTGGTTGTGCCGCTGCATTCATTAGATGACTAGAGTATCACGTTTATTTCACTAAGTAGTATGTTTGAATAAATAAAATAATAAAATAAATAATTGCATACAAACACACCAATTATCTAGCCCACGTTAAGTTTCATGAAGAACTTGTGTTATGGATACTAGATAACGGATAAACATACTTATATACTTTTTTTCTTATACATTTTTAATTTTGCGTTTTGCATTTTACAATGCTATTTTTGTGTGATAATGCCCAATGCACTAACCAATTATGCTACAAAGACCTATGACGGTGGCCAACACCGTAGAAAGGTGAATATACTAGAAAAATTCGACGTGTCGTCATAGGTCTCTGTAGCATAATTGGTTAGTGCATTGGGCCGGATTCCCAAGGATGCGGGTACGAATCCCGTTAGGGCGACATGAGACTAGTTGTTTTTTTCTAGTATATTTTCTTGTTTGATATTATATACTTTTTTTCGTAAATACATACATAATATACATATTAAACACCCAGCCCAAGGTAAATAGGCATGTTCATGCACACAAATATTTGTCTTGTCCGGGAATCGAACCCGGGACCTCTGGCGCAGAAGGCAGTGTTAGTCGCCAAACAGTGAGTCAAAGTCATTTGATTGATAATTGTTGACTGCTATGATTATTGATTTGTGTACTGTTTATTTTTGACGTGACAACGTCTTCTAATTCGATGAAGCTGGCTGCACGCACGAAAAAACATGACGTCATGCGGCGTTACCTCGCTCTGAGGCGTTCCATTTAAGGCTTGAAGTGCAAGCGAGAGCGCGGAACAACAATCGGCCTCCGCGTTCGGTAGCGTTCGACATCTGTCTCTCTCCTACTTGAGTGAGCGATGCCTCCGCGTGTCATCAGTATTTTCTTATGACGTTGTCACGTTCAACTATCGTCAGTAAACCGACTTTACAGACAACCGATTTTTTATTTGTTTTTATAATTTTCTGCATAATAATTATGATTCTCAGCTTATACTAGTTTCAGGTCATTTTTAATATGACGACTCTGGGCCTACGTAATAAGACAGGGAAAAAAAACAGCCCTTGACGAGTTTCTTGCCGGTTCTTCTCGTTGCAAGGTAGACTGAATAAATTATATTGACTTTTCAATGAAATTTTTGAGACAGTTTTTCGATTGTACCTGCTATTAATAGAAGGTAACTCAAGTATAATAAATATACTCTGTAATTTTGTTCGGTCGATCAAGATCGAAGATGCTCTGAAAAAGGATACAAAAGATCCTTTTACACTTATCAACTTCACGAGAATATGTGTAAAACGAGAGAAATATCAATTTCAGTTCGCCTATAAATAGTTATGGACTTATGGCCTATAAACTCTATTTTCTTTTGTTATATCGATATTGAACAACATGATACTGGAGTTTCTATCTTTCTACTGATTTTGGAGTAGTTTCCTTCGTCAGTGGATAGTAAAAGCGCTTAAATCCGTTTTTTTTTTGTTGCAATAAATACGCTTCTATTTCGAAGTATAAATGTTTCTTTCTTTAAATTTTAAGATTATGTTCATACCAGCGGCCGTCCGCGATTTCACGTGTGGTTCCCGTTCCCGTGAGAATATCGGAATAAAAAGTATCCAATATTTTAACCCAGGCTATTTACTATCTGAGTGGCAAATTTCAACCAAATTCGTTAAGTAGTTTTTGCTTGAAAAAATAACAAACATCCAAAAACATCTTCACAAACTTTCGCGTTAATAATAAATTAGTAGGATTATATATATTATTTAGTTGACGAAATTCTACTCTGTTAAGGGCTAACAGAGTAAAATTTCGTCAGCCAACAATTTGTATTATCAGTTAGGTACCTACTTATTTAAATTTTCCCTGAAAATAAAGCCTTAAACTTGCCCCCAAAACTTGAAAACTCGCGAGCAGCTGTCATTTTTCTCATTTTAATCTTGATTTTTACTTTTTCCATATTTTTTCACTTTGATAATAAAACAAGGGAAACGTTTTTACTACCTACGTTCAACGGAAGCACGTTGTAACCTGTAATAATTACAGTTTCTTTGTAAAAAATACATTTCAAACAAGAGAAGTTCATTTCGTACCGTCGATCATTTTTCAAAGTGTAATTGGAAATTGATTTACAGGAAACAATGGAAAACTTTTTTTAAACAGTATTCTGCAAATGTTTTTAGTGTATAGGTACGTCCTATAGTATAAGACCTTTATAATTCGGGTCATCCCAACCCTTAACCCTTTTAAACTGTTCTTTAAGGACGTTATTTCCTACTCTCAAGCCTGTACTTACCTACCTCATTCACATTACGCTTACCACTATGACACACAGAATATTAATATTACGGGCGACTGCACTGCCCCTTCGGCCGCCTACGAAAGCGTAGTTTCGTAACTGGTTTCGATTAAGGAATTTTTCTTCCTTGTAATTGTGTCGTCAGCTTCAAAATACTTAAGTAATGTGCTTTATTAACTGGGCCGGAGCCTCTGAGACTCCACGTCCATATATGTTTTCTTCAGCATTGTTGTGTTCAGGCAGTTAGAAATAAGATAGCCACTTCCTCAGTGATGAGGATTCCGGGAGAGGCTCGCTGCCATCTTCAGCCTCATCAATTTATCGGTATAATGAACGCTAAAAGTCTCCCCGTTGTTCATCAAAAAAAACCCAAAGAATCCTACAATGTGAAAGTTTGGAAGTGTGGATGTGTTGTTACTCGATTACGCCATAACCACTTAACGGATTTAAATTAAATTTGGCACATATATAATTTATAGTCTGGATTGAAATATAGGATACATTTAATCCCAATATTCCCACGGGAAACCGCGAGCCAAATCTCATAAATAGGCTATATGAACCTTTAGTTTGTGTTATTAAATTTTTATTTTGCTGTGTAAGAGGTAACTTTTTTGTTTATTTTACTTCTTAGAATTTATATTTTAAGAAAAAGTAATATTTTTTATTTGGAGTGCTTTTTTATAATATTATTCCCATTTTAGATTTATGATGTCGCCAATAGCTAAAAATGTAGGTACTTTATAGTTTTTTAATTCGTTTTGATGATTTAAATTATCCCAAAAACATACTTGATTTGTATTCCTTTTATTTTATTTTAGTCATAGAAACTAAGACATAACTTGTATCCTCATATTTAAAAGTAGTATAAACCAACTAACACCATGAAGTAGAGGAGTCTGTGAGACTACACGTCCAAACCATTGTAAAAAAAAACACGTCCATACTTAAAGGTTAAAAGAGACTTAATTTAAAGTAAACTTCGCTGTTTACCGATTTACCCGATCTTGTCGGATATTGTAAAAACGCCCTGTAAATGAGAAATTGGAAAGTAGCATTGTCACACCGAATCTCGAGCCTTTATAAATTAAAGACAATTCTAACAAAATAATAATTCATCCGCTTCCGGGTAATAATTTAATTGAGAAATTTGAGATATCTATGTATTCATTTTATATTTCGATTCGATTTTGCGTCAATTTCGATATTTAATTGTTATAATGATTCATAATATTATATAATATATTTGTTTAATTTGTATTGTGGTCTAGAGCAAACCAATTTTGGGCGTAGAGCCATTTGCGCTATCAACTAATGTGTCAATAGCATTTGGTAAGGCCAAAGGTTATTAATATCACTGCAATTTCAGTCGTTTGTTTGGAGTTTATACTCCATGCAAATAGGGATAGTTCGTCGTCGTCGTCTCAGTCACATTACAGCCACTGGGTATAGGCCTCCCCCAAGGATCTCCACAATGATCACTCACTCACTCACTGCTTTTTCAGCTCAGCAACTTCCGAGTAAATGAGTGGGATAATTAATTGGTGAGTTTTTTTTTGTTAATTTACATTTCTACATGTAGAGGGGGGTAAAATATTTGGTTAGGTACCAGTGAGCCAAATTCCATTAAAATGGGGTTGTATAATAATAATAATTTCATACAATTACACCAATTATCTAGCACCATGGATACTAGATAACGGATAAATATACTTATTAACTTTTTTATAAATACATACATAATTAAACACCCAGACCAAGACAAATATACATGTTTTTGCACACAAATATTTGTCTTGTCCGGGGATCGAAACCGGGACCTCTGGCGCAGAAGTCGGGTATAGTACCCCTGCGCCAAACATATCGTCGTCGGTCGTCGTTATATAGATTGAACGTGACGTTTGCATTAACCTGTCCCCGTTATAAGGGACACTTCATAATAAGGGCATTCGCAGAGCCTCTTATAGCCTCGTAGGGCTTAACATTCCTTAATTAAAACCCTTTAATTGGCTCAGCAGCTGTTTTGACTATTAACTTATATAACGCCAGTTGTGATGGTTATTTTTAGTATTAATTAATGATAAAATCAATTTGCAAGGTAAGGGAGCACATCTATGGGGCAGTGGCTTAGTGTAGTCTACTATTTTAGGGGTTAAAGGACTTGTACTACGGTCAGTATAGGATGGGTGACCAATTCCTGCATCCACTTTTCTGTGATTTAGAAAGTACCTTGTAGACATTGTGGATTTAGGCCTTCTTAAAATCTATTAAAAGACCTATGTAGTTGTGTCATAAAGATGGTTGAAAATAAGATTTATAAGGTGCTATTATTGAAGAAATAATGAAAGAATATTTATTCGAAGGAGTAGGTACGAAAAGATATCGAAGGCCTCAAGTATCAAATCAAATGCATCAGTTGCAGTAATCATACTTACAACTTTATCAAGTCAGTCAAGATAAGTTTTCCTATTCGCACAGCTCCGAAACAAAGTGTTACAATCCAAACTATAATATTGCCTTATTTCTATAGTTTATAAGAAAAACTGCTTATATTTTATATTATCCATTACAACAATTCCAAATTTCATGAAAAACGACATCTAGTTACTTAGATAGGTTTAAGTTATGCTATTCGACCATAGATGGGAAATGTGACGCTATGATATAAATGTTGTAAAAATATTCAAGTTTCAATGTAAATCACTACTTGCACTGACCAATGTTTTAAGGGTTTCGTAAATTATAAAAAAAAAACGTTGACACGTGTTGTCGATATGTTTGGTCTTCAACAAAAGGAGCAGCCGTTAAAATAACAAAATGTGGCCATAGTAAAGCAATAATAAATAACAGAATTCGTGACACTAACGGCTTTCCAAGGGCTTTTCTCAAGTTACGAGTGAATAGGATAGTTTCAAGGACCCAAACTTGACATGTGCAAGCTACTTATAAACTTACATAACATTTTTGGAATTCGGTAAAGTACGGTGGAGAAACAAAGATTGATATTCGGAGTGTTGACACCGTCCTGAACGGTCATAATATTCTTGAGAATAATTATATTTGAATTAACCACTGAAGTCAGTGGTTTAGTACTTAAGTATACTGTGAAAGTGAGTAGGTAGCGACGAAGTTCTGGGTTGAGTAAGCTGCTCCCAATAGTTCGGTGAGTTTTATTTACAAATTTTACTATATTATGCAAATGACTGACAGACATAACATGAATTGAATTGAATTGAATATGTTTTAATGGTTTGCCTGTTGTTAATACTGGCTTCAAGGTGTGCCATATAGTTAGTGGACCCATAACATCCAAGTGTAAACTAGGACGGACTCTGCTAACAGATGTTGACCAAGATTAGGCAGTTAGGGTTAGCTAGGTACTACACAATATCATAGACACTGATTCAAAATACATGGCGCTATAAAATAATAAAAAGAAAATACAGGGAACAGTGAAAATTCAATTTATTTTCTCCTCGTTGGATAATAGGCTTAAAGCTTAACTAATAACACTAGTGGTCTAATGTACAAGCAAAAGCATAGAAGTTTAACTTGAAATATTAATAAAAAAGGGGTCTCATAACCAGATATCATTCAGACACGTCACACTTCTTCAAAAATCCTATTAAATCCTTAGTTAATCCGGTTTTCCTTCTCTTCCATGATTTTAGTAATAAGGTAGACAGTTTTGATCATTATTTGTTTAGCATCCACAGTGTAGGATTGGAACTCTTCTGAAATAGATTATATCATCTGTTAATGTATTGAAATATTACAATCTGTATCCTTGTTAAAATTACAACCTGGAATTGTGTGCCTGTGATAGAATCTCATCATAATTAATGACTCTAATATAGCTACATTAGAATTAACTAGATCCACAACTGAATCATTCAGATTCTTTTATGAGTACTGTAGGAAATTTTTCTACATACTTAATAATTTTATAAATAATGTCTTGTAAGTTGTTCTTGCTATAATTATGGCAATATTTACAGTGCTCCCACTATAGTTATAGATAATTGATTCAATTTAACTGAATACATTGATAGTAGAGTTAATAATTGGATAATGATCAATGTGGAAAAATTTGCTTTGAGTTTAATGTTACTAGATTATCATGAAAAAGGCAAAACCATTATCAAACTCTTACCTAGGAGCAGTGTAGACAATTTTATAAGTAGGTATTGTAACCAGGAAACAAGTTATAACTATATTTTGAGTATTAGTGTTATCATAGGTTCAATGGATACCTATAGGTAATTAGGTTAACTTCAGCCGTTTAGGGTACCTGAAACATAATAAGATGTTTTACCTATTAACGGTGTCTAGGTTATACACAAGAAGGACACGGTTCTTGAAAAGTTAACTTTTAATCCGAGGAATATAAAATTTAAAATATAGGTACTATTATTAGTGGAATGCATTGATTATAATTACCTTGACATAAGTATTGTTGATTGAATTATATTAATAATAGGTTGTATTTGTGCTTGTTATTCTCAAGTTGCTCCAAAATACAACTTTGTATCTCACGTGCGATTGTTTTGGATAACAGTTTTATAGAACATAATTTCAAGTGACATTTGTTTTCTTTACTTATCTAACGAGAACAGAGTGGGTGAATCTATGGTTTATAGGTACCATTTTCACCGTTCCTGGCTAAATCGTTAAATCAAATAAACTAATATTTGATGAGATAAGATTTCGTTATGGCTACCAATTTCTAAGCTGTATTATTTATACGGCTCGTATCGTAATGTGCGTATAATAATAAGTGTGTCGTTATTTTTCTTTTCAGAGATATATTTTTTTCTGTTGTTAGTTAGGCTGTATAAACAAATTCCAAGACAAATTTCTACATAAATAGAAAACTAAAATTTAAATTTCCTTTCATTAAGATAGGTTATTCTAATTTAATCAAACAGTTAGTCGTCAAGAGGCGACTTAGACAGATCATGACGACGACTATAAAAAAAATACGAATGCGATAGGACAGCCACTCGTAATTCTGTTAATAGTGTGGATTACTGTGGATAAAATTGTAGGAACGATAGGACGTAGCTGGTCGAAGTATATACCTAGTCGTAATATAGGTTAGGAGGACATTGTCTAGGAGATGTCTAGGTTTTACACTAGGTACTTACCTACCTACCTATTATTCTAGAGAAAATTGTGCACTGCATACGAAAATTCGTTTAAATATTATTTTATGTGTTATGTGAATGGCGTAGTGTTTTGCTCCATTGAATAAGACTCTACAACAGTAGTACTTGTTGTGCACTATTCGTTAAAGTAACTATTAAGCTGGGAGAGAGGAGTTCAATGTGTCCAATTGAGCATGACATTGTCCATTCAATCAATATTTAGCAGTCACATGTAACTTACCATACTCATTATATTTATTATTATAAATTATTTGTATTTAAGCATTATTGTTCTTCGCACTTCATATACACTCATTACAAACATTTACAATACCCAATATACCTACAGATTATTGTGTAGTTCTGAATGGACTCAGAGTAAGCTTTCCAGCGAGTTGAGGAAGTTCAGAGCGAGGTAATTTTGTGAGGAATGGTAGTTTCTGTAAGGTAATGTCTGGCCTTAGTTCTGGTTGGCATTAGTTTGCAGGAATGAAGTAATGCTGAGCTTCCAAAATTTTATAATAATTGTAATAATTACTTACCTATCTATAACTTTCAATTTTCAATGATTGTACTTATCTGGGTCTATGGTCCAGTATATGATTGCAAACAAATTGTGTTTCATTATAGGATTTACCCCTCTCGTGGTAGTACCGAGTCAGCCAGTGGAAGTATTTCCGGCTAATATTATGATAGGCAAAATGTTTATCTTAATGTTTTCTGGATACGTGCCATACTTACACTATTGCTTTTGAACGATAATCAAACCTGATTATTTGTCAACAGTGATTTATGTTTGTGGCGACTTGTTAAGTAGTGGCTGATGGATGGTGTGAACCATGGCTTTTTACACTTGAGCAGTCTTGTGTAAACTGACATGCTCATATCCGTTTAGGTCAATGCTATCCAGGGACTTCGACTAGATGGATCCTTGTGAGCATCTAGTGTTCGTACTCACCCGGCCTTAAATTCATATTTTGTAATGCCATTAATTCAGAATTCATGGTAGAACAAGATATGATAACTGTCCTCTTGTGTTTCAAAATATTGCAACCATATATTCGACAGATATACCTATGATTTTTGATACATTGTATGATTTGGGAAACTCTAGCAGCGGTAATGGTTAATGATTTAGACTTGCCTTTTCATAAACCTTATCCTGTCCTTGTGAGTATACCTGATTGATTACATTAATATTTAACATATTGATAAAGTTCAATGTTATTGCAACTTGATCTATTCATCCGGTTTCACCGATGCTTTCTCAAAATATTGTGTTCTATGTGTCTACGCATAGACTTCATATAATATATCACTCTACATTATAGTGGTATGTTCGCATACCACCATTTTCTCATCTTGGATGACTAAACTATGTGAGACTGGTTCTTCCTAGTTTGTAGCGGTTCGCATTTCGAAGTACTTATGTTTAGTTTGTGAGGCTCACTAAATGAGAAGAGACTATATATTGGAAAAGATTGTGGATTTGTTACCCAGTCACTCAAGTGGGAGCTTATACATTATACCTGCCTTGTCTGCTTGCAGCTAGGCAATTTCACTATAATATTAATTTGCTAGTATGTCCTCTATATGGCTTACTAGTGAATATTTCACTTTTGATCTGTGCGTGTTACATGGAGACGTAGTGTTTGGGCGAGCATCGATGGGATAGGAAGAATTTCTTCCAAACTTACTTACTTATGGCATCGGGTTTTACTCTCTCCATCATTATCCTGTCCTTGTTTGGTGTGGTTTTAGGACGGGTCTGAAGGGGTGGTTGGAGCGGACCCCCGGGGCCCGATAGGGCCCCGGTTACTTCCTTCCTTTATCCTGTCCCTATCCTATTCCTATAAGTATTCCCAGTTGCACACTTTACAACATACACATACACGTATAAACTATAGTTTTATGGTTAGGTATAAAATATATATTTTAACTGCAGATAATTCTTAGGTTAGACACAGTATTCACCTTGTTAGACTTATAGCTGCGCCTCAGACATACCACATCTTAAAGAAGTTTGGATTACTAAAACAAAAATCACTACTTAAATTTGGCCAAATAAAATAATACTTTCCATAATTATAGTTCCAACTTATAATATTATAAGGAAGGTATTTAATTTAAATATTTCAGTATTTAAATTATAAAAGTATTTCCTAAAGCATTGTTTTAAAGATCTTAACAGACTTGCAAAGGAAATATAAAAAGTCTCCAGAAGGAACTTTACCTTGGTGTGTAAAGGATCACCACCAATAATTATTATTTAAATAATAATTTTATAAAAATAGAGAGTAAAGTAAGTTTATCAAAAGGGGGGGGAATGTTACAAAAGGCAAGTTTTAGGTAGGATATTTTTTTTCGTAAACTTAAAAGTTTTCATTTACATTATTTAGGTAATGTATATAAAAGTGTCGTTTTAAAATATTGGAAGTAAGAAATGTGATGTGGATGTAGTAACTAACGATGAGTGCTTTCGACCGCAAGTAGATTTATCGTTACCTATTACTTGAACGAGTCCACTCACTTCACGGCTGGGAAAGTTTTGTTCGAGTGTTTGCCGCAAACACGAGATTAAAGCTGATACGAATTAATGGTCAGGAAAAACAACATTACATAGCTTACTTAGACACTATAGTGTTACCTCAAGATTTTCCACAAGTTTGAAGGGTAGAAGTTTTATTTGTGGCAGTATTTTCTTTTCCAGATATCCAACGAGTATGTTGTTTGTAACGTTACGAGTTCCTCCAAGGTATATAAGTATTTATGCTCGGAAGTTCTATCGACTTATGATATGTAATCTGTACTGAGTCGAGGTAGATACAATATACTTTGATATCGCGAATCAGATTCAATTCAATATATTTTTTGCCAAAAGCTAGCAGCTTTACTTTCTCCTCCGTCGTTACAATTTTTTATCTGAGTGCTTCTTGTGAGTTTTCTCACCTCACTCGCTAACGCCGATGTTTGCGAATAGAGTTTAATTTTCAACCTTATGTATATTGTATTAAGGCTATCTATCAAAATGTTACTCTTACGCGACACACTCACTTTTTCTCACTCACACTAAGCCCTCACTTAGCTCAATAGCTGGTGAATTTTTTGAGTAAGTAAATCATTTATGTCATTGCATAAGTATTGTATATTTTTGTAAAAAAAATCTTTTTAGAAAAATATTTTATTGTTATGTTTACGAAGTACTTAACTATTTACTAATCTGTAGTTATGTATTTTGAGCGTTAAAACATTCTAGCATAGTCTCCACACGAGTAAAAGCCAAATAAAACTAAACTGTTTGCCCTTTTTCACATAATAATAACCCATAATATTTATTCATCTTGAATTAATGCTAGTTTTGCCTAATGGAGGTGAAGCGAGGACACACAAGCAGCCGGAAGGAGCAGGTGCGGTCGTAACCAGGAGGAAATTGGTTCACTCTTGCCGCTAAAGGCAATGCCTTCATATTGTGTACATTCAGATTTAGGTCAAACCAAACGAAAATATAATTTGACACCTTTAAGTATAACTACGTTAGTAATAGTTAGTATTCTTTGGTATAACCCAGAGTTTAACGTCAATCATCAGGGGCCAGGTTGCCGTCATCAACGATAACATAATGTTGGAAGCAAGATGGTGCTGTCAGCTATGCCAGTACAAACTGGCTGCATCCGAACTTTATATTTTATGTGTGTACCCAACTAAAAAACAGGAAAGGGGCTAAAATACTGATGGTGGATCCAGATATCCGTATCGTACCTCCGTTTCGTATCAGCGCCGCGATCAAGAACGCTAGTCTGGACCCGTAGACAAAGTAACATCGTTATGTAGCGAAACGACAATTCGATTAGTTTCTTTATGAACTACATTGGTGGTTTTTCCGTTTTGAGTCAATATGAATAAACCCGCAGCTCTACTGACCCGCGTAAAAGCAACATAGCGCTGGCCGTAGGAAAAACAATTGGACCTTAGTGCACACCAGCGGCTTTCAGCGTTTGTCACTGCTACTTATTTATAGTCAAATCAAAAACGGGGTCACCCAGGGAACTGTGCGTGTGCGCTTGAACTCGAACGGAAAATTTGTTAGGGATGGGCAGTATACTCGGTATAAACTCAGTTTTACCGGCAGTACACCCAGTCAGGATCTCAGCTTCTTTGCAAAGCACTTACTTTAAGTCGGGTCCCGTTGCATAATTTTGGCTTAGTAAAATTTCACAAAAACAATATCGGAACACCGACTTTAAGATTGATCTTGTGATCAGGGCGACCACTCGCTGGAAGTGAATTAAAAAAATTCAATTGGGTAATTTGTGGCGTCGTCCTGATCAACTATATTGTTAAAGCAAGTGTAACTTCATCCGGAACAATTTTCGCTATTTTTTCTTTTATTTCTTGCAGTTGCTTGGTCATTTTTTGGGTTCCGTAGCCTAATGGCAAAAAACGGAACCCTTATAGATTCGTCATGTCTGATGTATGACACAGCCACTTTATTCTAAATCTATGAAGATTACACAGTTGAAACTTGGTAGGTAGATGTATTCTGTAAACCGCTTTAAGGTTTTTACACAAAAATAAAAAAAATATATATATTTAGGGGTGGCTCCCCATACATGGAACTGAAACAGGTTTTTTTTTTCATCAAACCTATACGTGTGGTATCTATAGATAGGTCTTTAAAAATTACATTGAGGTTTCTAAAACGATTGTTTTCAAAGTCAACCGTTTGAAAGATGTACACTTCCAAATTGGCAAAATGTGTTTAGTTTTTATATCATTAAAACAACGAGAATAAGATATTTAGATTAAACTTTATGTTTAAAGAATTTTTTACCGAAAGTTGACCGCGGAAACAACCATAAAATGTTCCTCGCTGTTGTGAGGTGAAAAATTGTGTGTTGCGCTCGGCAGAAAAATTTTAGCGTCTTGTACCTTTGAAAACCTCGCTTCGCTCAGGATTCAATCTTTGAACCACTCGCTACGCTCGTGGTTCAATCCTAGAATCCTTCACTTGCTCAGCTTTCAATAGAGCATAACAAATAACTATTACTGCAATTAAATTTTTACTAGTTTTTATTGTACGATTTATTTTCAATCTGACTAGTAATTAAATATGTCTGAATAAATATGGATCACGATATAAAATCACCAAGTATTACCCATTCTAATACACCAACTCAAGTTCATGACTCAGTCTAGCTCAAAGAACTTAAAAGACTCGAAAGGACTTAGAAGACTCAAAGGACTCAAAGGACTCGGGACTCATGTGACTAACGAGTCCTAGTCTTGAGACTCGACTCAAGTCTCGAAATTAAGACCAAAAGACTTGAGTTTTTTACAACACTACTCATTGGTCTGTTTTATCAAAGTCTTCGAAAAGGAATGTTTTGTATTTTTTCCACAATACGACCACAAAACACTTACATAATTGCGAACAAATGTCGTAAGCAGCGGGGGCTGTCACTGACATAGGCCTCCTCGAGAGTCTTGTCCCAGTGTTGATCATCGTGATGAAGATGAAATGCCCAACCAACAGGTTGCTTGAAACGCAGGAAGCTCTACAGCATCAACTGTCTTTAAAAATCTAAGAGAATTCGTTCCTCGAATAATATGGAGCAACAGGTGCAATAATTAGCATTCTTAATTTGTTATTGGTAATTTTTTCGTGTAATGAAGAAAACGTGTCCTTGATTTTCATATTTCAACAAAAAATGCCCAAACAAATTTGCTAGGCTAGACGCCATTTTCAATCTCCTACATTGGGTTATAATACCCTTGATTCTAATTTCAACAGGAAGTACCCATCACGTTAAACAACTTCTGCTAAGGATTCATTTCCATATCTCTAATAGTTTAGCTGGTCTATTACTTTCTGCCACTTCCATTTTCCTACATCAGGTTCAAATATTCTGGATTTTAATATGTCAACAGAAAATGCTCATCACGCTTAACAACTTTTGCTTTTGTGACATTTCCATAACTCTCATAGTTTAGCTGATCTCTAAGTCTCCTACATAAGGTTTTACAGATTTAAAAAAAAAATATAGCCTATTTTATGGCCTGACCTATTAGCTACATATAACAAAAAAAATATTCAAATCCGTTCAGTACTTTCGGAGATTAGCGTGTACATACAAACAGACAAACAGATAAACAGACAGACAAAATTTTTAAAAATCGTCTTAACGTATTCTCTTACTGTTTTTACGTCATCCCCAATTGGTATTTGGTAAATATATTAAAAAAAAAAAAACATTTATTCAATAACTTCATATACATAGTTTGTTATTATGGGCATACAAACTTACAAAATATGTTAGTACCTAAACATAAACAAACAAGTTTTTTATATTTCTACAAATATAAAATTCTTCTTACCTATGATCATTTAAAAGTACATTAAGAAAAAAAAGGTGTCTTATGGTAATTATATTTCATATTATGCCTGAACTAGGTGATCCTGTGTTTCAGGCTTTTAGACCTTAACTAAAAGATACATCTTATACTATTCTGTGTTAACAATAATAATACTAAAAAAATATTTAAAAGCGAAGAATAAAACAATTTAGAATAATATTTTAAAATAATAAACTACCTTCGCAAAGTATCACACACAAACAATCAATTTAAAATCTTTCAAAAATACCTGTAAGTATTATAATGTTAAATCACTTTGTCACAAAAAGTAATTCTTCTGTATCATCATACGTCATCTTCTGCAGAGTGTCTTTAACAATTTTTTTGCAATTAATGCGGCTTAATGGATAAATATTTGCTATGGCATTAAGTCGATTATAAAGTAACGGCCCTAGATATATATAAAATTTGGTCGTAAAAGTATATTTGAGTCCACCTTTTAACGTACAAACTTTATCTTTCCGCCTCTTATTAATTATTTCGGTGTTGTATGGAAGGGCTTTGTGCTGTTTTAATATAGTGCTCATTATGAATAATTGTCTGACTGTTAAAACTTCACAATTTTTATAAAGAAGTGTCGTGGAATACAGGAATGGCCTAAATGTAGACACTTTAAGTATAGCTCTTTGAGCTCTCTCGGTGGTTAATAGTAAAGTTTTACCAGCCCCACCCCACGTGGTAATACAGTAAGTCAGCAAGGATTCGCAAAGTGCCAAGTATATTTGTCGGATTAGTACCGCGTCGCCAACATGGCGTAGTTTTTTGAATATAAATATCATCTTACGAATTCTGTTATTTAATGTTTCAATATGGTGCTTAAACGAAAACGTCTCATCTAAAATTACTCCTAAATATTTTATTTTATCATGTAATTGGATCTGTGGACATACACATATATTATCATATGGGGCATTGCATAAATGTGCACGTAGGTTTAAGTCGTGCGTGGTTAGTGTTGATTTGCGAATGGAAAATTTAAGGTAGCTAGACTTTTCAGCATTAAGGGTTAGTAAATTACTTTGAAGCCATTAGTTAATTACATTGAAACCGTGTTGCGCGTGCCTGAATACTTCTTCTTCTGAGTCGGCCGAAAAGAGAAGAGCTGTGTCATATTCAATGTAAAGAAATTATAATTTTACAGTTTTATTATATATATATATATAGATTAAGTTGCGGAAAGACCACGTGATTTAGCGCGGCTTAAGCCAATCCGCCAATCCCATACATTTAATTATTTTCGATCTTCGTTACATTATCATCTTTGAATTATTACTTTGGCTAGGGGCTCTGGTCTGGACGCCCGTTTGGTACGGCGCGTCACCGGTACGCCCCGAGCCGATCCATCGCGAGTCTGCTTTTCGCCCGTTCAAAGGGAATAAACGCGCGTTAATCGCAGCGACGAACTTTGCTTCCAGAGTTTTTGGAATGCGACGCTGATACGAAACGGAAGTATAGTACTACCTAAGAGTATATTAAAACAACGGGACTAAAACTCGACATTTGTTATGTAGACAACTATGTGTTTACAGCCTGAGCTTGACAACTCAGTCTGCTTGTGGCCACGGCTATTGCAACATAGCCGAAACGTCAAGCTGTAAGTACAAACTTGTACTAAATATTAACAAATGTCGCCTTTTAGTCCCGTTGTTTTAATATATAATTATAATGAAACGCAAAAGTTTAAAATCTTATACCTAAGAGTACCAAGGGATACATATTATTACTGTATTACGGACAAAACAACATGTAAAACCCACCTTTATGGATTCATCATACTTAACTACCGTTTATTACGGTATTGGTACAGAAACCAATTAAGTACCACTATCCTATTTTTACCACTACTAGATCTGAACCCAAATATTTTAGAATGTATAAGAATAAAACTGCAATTAAAATGTTTCTGAAAAATCACTTCACAATAAATGATTAAATGAAGATTTCAAACCAATTCTCTGGCTTGATTCAATTAAGCTCCCACGATACCATTTTAATCAGAGGAAATCGAGATGTCAAATTGAACTAGGACCGTTTCTTGAACAAAACCGAATTGTTCAAGTTCAAAGGAAAATCTATATTTGATTGTGTGTTGAGCTTGAGAGTAATCATTAAGTAATTTTATTGAGTTCAAAGCAATTTCAAAGTTCTATCGATCTCGGGCGTTGTGATTGAGTTAAATTCACTAGCTCTGTAAATAACGTAAAGATGTAGGTATCCAGTGTCGTAACATTTGTGTAACAGCTTCATTTACCGAGCGTCTCAATCTTTTAATAAGCTTCCTGTTGAAATAGAAATGTTAAATAGCACGATCGCTTCTGTGAATCGAAGCGTTAGGAAGTATGTTTCACAGTAGTAAGTTTTTTTTTAGCCCCCACGCAAAATGAAGGGTGTTATTACTATTGTTTTTTTATAATTTTATTATTGCTACCGAGACTTGCGAACCACCGTCGAAATTCTCCAATACTTTTATATTTTTAATAAGCTGTAGGCCAGCGTTGTCACATCAATGCTAGGAATATCCTTGCATTCAAAAGAAATATCTTTTCAGGTGTTTAACGATCGATTAAGATGCAACAGCCAATAATTTATGATTTTTGAATTTTTGCATTATTTAATGCTATTTTTATACTTATGATAAATTTTTTTTAGAAAAATATTGGAAAAAATTAACTCGGCCACACTCGAACCCATGACCTTTAGAAATCCGGTCCAATGCTCTAACCGCTGAGCTACCGAGACTTGCCTTCTGCACGCGACTTCGTCCGAAAGGTATCAGATTATCGCGCGAATTCATCGCGTTTTGGTGCCACCTGTCGGAATAAAAAATATGTTTCCAAACTATCTTAAACGAAGCCATAACCTCTATTTTAATACTATTTTTCCATAAAATATTTATTTTTCAAGCCCTATTCCAATCCTATATTAGGGTTTGAATTATGTTAAACGCGTTGGATTTCAAAGACAATGACTTTATTGGAATTAACATCCCACAAAACCACAATAACGACCGTCCGTTCCACCTAGTTACATCGTAGTTACATTAACGTCACTAGTTGGACATTTTTATTCCAAGTTAATTTTTAGATTAGATTGTACCCCTTTAGGGTTGTTTTCGGAAAATAATAAATATATGTTGATTTGTAGTATTTCATTTCCAACTAAGAAAATAAAATTACTTTTCTTACACAACGTCATCCCCTTTTTCACCCTTTGGGGATGGAATTTTCATAAACGCTGAGACAAGTAAATGTTTATTTTTAATCTTCATCCTAAATACAAAATTTGAAGATCCTAACTTCGAAACTGACGGAATTGCATATAAACTTTCATCCCTTATTTGAACCCCTTAGGGGTCGAATTTTAAAAATCCTTTCTTGGAGGATGCCTACATTGTTTATCATATGGTACCTATGTGCAAAATTTCGAGTCCCTAGTTTCAGTAGTTTGGGCTGTTCGTTTATATATCAGTCAGTCAGTCCGGACTTCAATTTTATACATAGATATTGTTGTACATATTTGAAAAGCAATTAAACCTGGCAACAATATGCAGGTGTAAGAATATTCAATTTTGAATTTAAATTTATTTGTCAATTACTGCTTATAAAGTCATTAAATTAATATTAGAATACATACTCATTAACATTCTTCTTCTCCTTTCTCCTTCATTTAACCAAATTCTGTTAAAAAATGTGATTTGATTATCTGACAAAGACGACTATTCTTAAGTTAGTTATTTCCTGTTTAGCAGATAATAAATTAATAATTATTATGTAAATTTAACATTAAATTCATTATATTATTAAAGCTTATCGATATTGGTTTATCAAAATATTAAAATCGATAATTAATAACAGTAAAATACTAAAAAGATGTTTTGGCCAGACGATTGACAAATGGTCAGGTTTTCGTTTACTTCCTGTTATTTTCCTTAATCATTTTTGTAATACAAATATTGAACATGTATTGTATCTTGTTAAATTAAGTTATAAATAATGTTAATAATATTTATATTATAGTTAGTACAAATAGTTTATTTAAAGTATGTTATTTTCATAAAATATTTAATTTGACACGTTGGCGCCACGGTAGCAAATATATTATTTTCTACGATAAGTTGTTAAAATGGCGGGAGAATCCCCCTCCTCTTTTGGCTCCCTCTGAGCATGGAGGACACATTTTGTGAACAGTCTTGTGTCGAGTCGAGCAGAGCGGTCTAAAAGCTAAGTACTTTAATACTGTCTAATTCTACTTAAATATTGTTTTATTCTATTTTAATTTAATACTGTTTGAACTTGATCCACTTTTATTTAGAGGTCTAGCTAAGTGTTTCCATACTGTTTTATTCTACCCTAATTATTACTGTTTTATTCTTTTCTAATACTGTGTTATTCTCGATTAATTTTATTTGAGGTGATACTTGATGTTCTCCTTAAGGGTAAAGATTATGTTAATTAAATGTGTTATGTGTTTAAAGTTGTGTTTTAAATAATCATTATAATTGAAAGAACATTTTTAAATTGTCGTTTTTATTTAATAAATTCCAGTAATTGTTGAAAGATTTCTAAGGTTTTATTTCTTTATTCCTCGTATTACAATACTTTAATTTAACTACAATTAAAGCTATATAACATTTCCAGTAGAATTTTAATTACATATCCATTGATACATGTACTTATGGTCATAATTTCTAACACAGGCAACGGTTTCATCTAGAAATCCATAAAGTCTAAGAAGAGATAATAATTTATTCTTAACGCTTAATCAACTATTCCACTCCAGTGAATAGTAAGCGGAGAATTACTCACAAAAAGCAGAATACAAAACAGTTAATAGAAAGACGAAACCAAAAATAATTTCTCGGAAAACTAACCGAATTTCAGCGTCAAGGTATAGACAGAATCCTATTTAATCAGTTCGCAAAAGCAATCAGTTCGTTCAGCTTAACAGTCAAAGGAAATAGCCACTGAAATATAACCGTAAGCCGCAACAAAAGTATCGGAAATATTGAAGCGACCGTGAAATTGGACTAGCTTTTATATAACTTGGATAAGATCACGGAATTACGTTCAAATTGTAAGTATGGCGGTTTCTGTCGGACTTAAGAGAGAGCACCCACCCACGAGAAACTTTTGTATCCATAACTATTTTGTCTCTGGCATCAAGTCTACGGGCTTGTATGACAGTACGCGTATGTAGCGACGCGACAGCAGCCGAAGACATGCTCTTGGGTTTGGAGGCAATCCCGCGACGCAACTGATGCGACGATAAAAAAGTTGCTGAGGCAACCACGCGGGGTAACTGTTACGACGACAAAAAGTTGCTGAATGCGGACAATTATACAGAAAAGTAGTGTTGATGTCGCTCTCGTGTGCGCTACTTTGATATAACAGTGGCTCACCGTATATTGGCGATCACTGTCACGGATCATAAGGTTCATTGCGGTAGAATATTCTTTTCAGTGCAGATAGTAGAAACCATTCACAGACAAGGCATATTAAGGCGATGGGTCTGGGAACTGTCAAGATTGTTATCACTATTACGATAATCGTGATTTTTACCAGTTTGTATGTCGACGTTCGCGCCTTGGACGAATCAAGGTTCGCGCGGAAATATCGGGGGCTCGACAACAAATACAAACATAGTGAAAATCGAGAGAAATCCTGTTTTTCGTAATAGTGATAGTGGTTATGACCATGAAAGTTTAAGATATATCAAGATTGTTTCTAGACAATATCTTAGACCTAACCAATACCAAATGTGGCGTCGTTGGGGTCTGGCTATTGGTATTGGTATTGGTGATGGGCTCTTTTCTCCGCATTTAGACTCTCATTTGGTCCGTTATGCGTGAACATAGCATCGGTATGGCTAGTCAAGCCATCCCAGCTCCTTCCAGAAGCGCAGAAGCCTCCTGGGGCGTTCACAGGCTTCTAGGAGCGACCTCACGTCTTTGAGGATTTCTGCCTGTTTTGCGGCCAAACCCACGCACTCCAGGATTACGTGGGCGGCTGTTTCCTCTGCGTCCAGGCATCCCCTACATAGGGGGCTGTCTGTCGCATTCATGATGAATAGTTGTCGGTTTAAAGTTAGGTGACCTGTAAGTGTGCCTACAACTATTCGGAGGTCTGGACGATTAAGGCTGAGCAGTCTACAGGTCAACCGCGGCGAGACTGCAGTCATCGCCAGCTTGGACTGTCTACAGCTTGTTTGATCTACCCAACGCTTATTATGTGCAGCACGAGTACGCTGTCTTACCCATGAGCGCAGTTGGCTGAATGGGAGTGGCAGAATGGGTATGGGTCCAGCCACTGTTGTGGAAGATCCCCTTCTTGCCAGCTCATCGGCGGCATCGTTTCCGTGTGATCCGCTACCCAACTAGCAAAATGGTTATATAATACATAAATTATATGACTTCCAGTAATTTAAATGTTTTATAGTCGTTTTTCCATTACTCATTAGTCGTATAGAAGTTGGAGATTTTACATAATAGTTGTATACCGAATTAGTCGTATTGGTACGTCCATTAAACGTTTTACAAACTTTCTTATACGACGATCATATAATGGTATAATAGAAAACGTTTACCTAACAACAATTTAGTCCCATAAACGTTTTGGTTGGATAAAAGTCATATAAAAAACAAAATCGTTTTAAGGAAAACATTTATATAACGGCAATATAACAATTTATATAATGTGGATAACTTGACTATTATAAAACATTTCAGTGTTTACAAAACTTTAATATAACTCTTTTCCGACATTCAGTCATATAAATTTAACCCAACCATTAGTAAACAAATGCAGAATTCGTGATTTTTAGCTTAAAGACCAAAAAAATGGATCCAAAAAAATGGAAACAGTTGAAACGAAGTGGAAGTGAAGCGAAAAGTACAAAAGGCATATAAATCCCTTAAAAATTCAGCTAGTACTTCATCGACGCATTATTCAACAACCAGCGTTGGTCAAGAAAGTGTTACTGAAAGTCCAAAAGGTTCCGTACACACACTTTTTGATTAAGATACACCAGATCTCGAAAGTAAGTGTTAAATTACAATTTTGTAGCTTGCATTTATATTGGTGGGTTAAAAGTTAGTAAACGTGGTGTTTTTTTTTTATTACGTTACACTTACCCATGAAAGTGAAATCTTATTTATTTTTTCCTTGCGAACAATTTTATAATTTATGGTTGCACAGTTGCACACAGGTATAAACTTGCCGAATAAAAAAAAGATGTGCTAATAATTTGTAAAGTACCATACTCTACTACCATAATCTTTTTGACGTGCCACATTAGCATTCAAACAGGGGTTTTTGTAGAAACCTTATATTTATTTATTTTATTTTGTTTATTGTTTTAGGCGTTGCGCCGGAGGTAAACTTGAACCTTTGTATAGAAGAAATGTCTGACCTGTGAATGTTTGTAATTAGTTTGAAGCCTTTATCTAGTTACTTATTAGTTTTAAAAAGAATCTGTTAATAATAATTTGTCTTATTTGCTGTGAAATAGTTTGAAGTTTACTTGAAATTTTATATTACTTAAAAGTTGGTGAAACGGACTTTCTTGTGGTGTAATCAATATTATAATCCAACTAGAAACCACGAAAATATTAGCGAAAACATTTAAACATTTTATACAACGGCCCGTGGACCTGACCTACGACAACCCGCGCTTCGCTCGCTAGTGTGTTGAGTCACTGATTCGCGATCCGGTTCGGCGGTGTAGTTTTTGAGACCGTTCGGCTATAATGGCAGGACGGATCGCGTGTGCAGGTTGCCGAAGTGTTGTCGAAGAAAATGGACCTTTGATGCGTTGCACCGGATGTAAGCAAGTTTTTGATATTTTTTGTGCTAATTTAAATGAAGTCACGTATCACTCGTTGTCGCCAGATTTTAAGCAAACTTGGATCTGTGTTGAGTGTCGCAGTAAAGTACCTAGAGGCGATAACTCGGGCACCCCTGTGCGAACGGCCCATAGTATGCATAACAAGACTATGGGGAGTGAATGTCCAGATATATCGATGTGTAGTATTGACAATGATAATGTTACACTACGCAGAGCGCGATATGAGCAAGTCGAACCATCGACTGTTATAAATGAAAGTCTCGATGATGTGCTTGGACAGCTACGCGAGTCAATTGTACAGGAAATAAAAAACACACTTTATGAGTTTGAGCAAAAAATATTTACTAAAATCAGAAAGGTATTAGATGACAAATTGCAAGAGTATCGGAGTGAAATAACAGGCAAAATAAATATGCTCTCTAGAAAAGTAGATGAGTTGGAACGCAAGATAAGTAATTCTCATAATAACGACGTCATTTCTGGAATGAACGTTGTTATTCCACCATCCCCTAAAATTCTCAATACGCAATCAATAAAATCTGCATTGCCTGCTACTGTGCAACCAGAGGCAACCAACCTTTTGCCGGAGGCAGCCTGTGTAGTTCAAGAAATAAGCAACAATACGCAATCTGACGGCGACTGGAAAGAAGTTAAAGGGAAGCGCTCCCGAACCTCTTCAGTACTGCGAGGTATGGCTCCTCCGGGAAGTACTTCACTTGAAGCATCTGAGAGATGGAGATACTTACATCTATTCTACGTTAAGCAAGGGACTGCTACTGATCAAATTTTGGCACATCTTCATCATATATGTGTGGAAGAGGTGTGTACAGTTGAAGTACTTAAATCTCGTGGAAATTATTCTTCTTTTAAGATTGGTGCACCTTCAAAATACGCTGAGCTTCTTTTGAACTCCCAGAATTGGGCAAAGGACATTTGTATCAAAGCGTGGCGCCAGAACTTTCGGAAAGGGAATGAATCAGAGAAAACTAAGAAAAACTAATCACACCAAGAAAATGACTGTTTACTATCAGAATGTTCGGGGTTTGAAATCAAAGACAGTTCTGTTTCGTAATAACGTGAGTGTATGTGAATGCGATGTAATAGCGCTGACTGAGTCTTTCCTTACGGACTCTATTAGTGATGGTGAGTTGTTTCCTCTTGGTTATACTGTGCTACGAAAGGACCGCAAAGGAAACGTTGGATGGGGTGGCGTTCTCTTAGCTGTGCGAGATGGTTACACAGTGCGTGATATCAATTGTGTAGACGGTATGACTGAGAACATGGAAATTTTATTTGCCTTGGTTACCTGGAAGAATATAAGTTTTGTTTGTGGTGTTGTCTATCTACCTCCAAGCTGTAAAGATGATCTATACATTGAAGTCTTAAATTGTATTGAAAATATTGTATGTAAATATCCTGAACTTGATGTTATAGTAGTTGGAGATTTTAATCTTAACTCCTGTAGTACGAATGTTAAAAATATGTTTGATTGTTTTATGAATTTTTGTCAGTTTTATCAGGCCAATAATGTTTTAAACAAAAAAGGAGGCATGCTTGATTTGGTATTGCACAACTTGAAGGATAATTCTGTGACTGTATCAGTAGCTATGGATGCGCTAGTTCCATTAGACAAATTGTATCATCCTCCTTTAGAGAAAGTTGTGTCTTGGCAACGTAGACGTAGATTCAATTGCAATAATAGTAATCTTAAACCCGAGCCAAAGAACTTACACAAATCTGACGGCTTGGTTAATCATTGGAATTTTCGGTGCGCTGATTACTATGAACTATACAACGCCTTTACGGAAATTGATTGGTCCAATTTATATGGTGAGCAAAACGTAAATGAAGCTGTTAATGTACTATACACCAAGTTAAGCGCAGTTTTGAGTAAACATGTCCCGTTAAGAAAAGGAATGTCAAACAAGCGTTTTAATTACCCGTCTTGGTATACACCTGAAATTATTAACAACATACGTCAGAAATACTACTATTTTATACGTTATAGAGTTTATAACCGTGAAGTGGACAGTGAACTTTTTAAATATTATAGATGGAAAGTCAAATTATTGATAAATTCAGAATATAAAAAATACCAAATTGAGATGGAGCGTAACATACTCAATAATCCGTCTAAGTTTTGGGGTTACGTTAAGGATCAGCGTAGAAGTAGGGCACCAAATTTTGTCCTCACATACAAGGGTGGTGTAGTTGAGGGACAAGCAGCAGTCGATGCTTTAGCGGAATATTTTAGTTCTGTTTTTCTTAAGCAAGCTCCTACTTTGGACCCTAAACTGGTGCAACAGAAAGATTTGACATCGGGAGTAGCGGTTGAGGAAATCACGCTAGTTGACATCCGTAGGGTGGTCAAAAAGCTCAAACCGAACACATCACCTGGTCCTGACGGTGTACCCTCTTTCTTGATAAAAGACTGCATAGGCATTCTGGAGGAGCCTCTTCTTTACATATACAATGTGATACTCAAACAGTGTCAATATCCCGATAGATGGAAAATATCAAGAGTGACTCCAGTCCCAAAGAGTGACTCTAAGATGGCCGTAACTTCACAAAGGCCAATAGCCATTCCATCGGTGTTTTGCAAGATTTTTGAGACTATTCTCTGCGATCACATTGTTCATCAAATAACACCTTGGCTAAGTGATGCACAACATGGGTTTCGACAATTTAGAAGCACCGTAACTAATCACATTAATCTGGTAGACGATGTTGCGTCCTCATTGGAATCCGGTTGTCAGGTGGATGTGGCATATTTTGATTTTAGTAAGGCATTTGATGTCGTGGATAATGATTTGCTACTTCAGAAATGTTACTCTATAGGGTTTACACCTAAACTTATGAAGCTGTTGGCTAGTTATCTGTGTAACCGTGGACAATTTGTTCAATTTCAAGGTTTTGTTTCAGATTTATATTACACTAGGTCCGGTGTTAGTCAGGGAAGCACATTAGGACCTACTCTGTTTTCCATCATGGTAAATGACCTCCCACAATCAGTGAAAGTAGCAAAATGTTTAATGTTCGCTGATGATATTAAGCTATACCATCCTATAACTAAAGTCGAAGACACTGCTGTACTCCAGGATGAAATCAATTCTGTAGTTGAATGGGGCATTCGTAATCGCCTTCTCTTTAATATTTCTAAGTGTAAAATCATCACTTTCAGCAGATCCAGTGCGCCAATTGCTGCTAATTACACTTTGTCGAATAAACCTTTGGAGAGGGCTAACGAAATACGTGATCTTGGCTTGTGCTTGGACACTGAGTTAAACTTTAGGAATCACATAAAGAGTGTATGTAAGAGTGCCCACAAAGCCTTGGGTTTTGTGATGCGCATGGCAAAACAGTTTAACGATATAAGGGTAGCAATATGTCTTTATAATGCTTATGTGCGTAGCAAGCTGGAATTCGGTGCAATAGTTTGGGATCCTTATGAAAAAAAATACACCCTACTAATTGAAAAGATCCAAAAAAAGTTCGCTAGGTTTTTATACAAGCAAAAGTACGGATATTACCCTCTGTTGTATCCATCTCTTTTTATTGCTGGAATGGTTGATATGTACACATTGGAGCTTCGACGGAAATATTTGACACTAGTTCACTATTACAATCTACTGCATAACAAGGTTGATAATCCAATTGCCCTGAGTAGGTTAGGTCTGCTAGTGCCAAAACCCCTAGTGGATATTGGGGAGGGCGCGATACCCGCGCGTCGCCGTCCAATACTTTTCTATCAACGCCAGACACGCACACGCTATGCACAGAATTGTCCTACAATACGGGCCGTGACTCTGATCAATAGGTTCCTAAGACAAGTACCACAAGCTGATATCTTTGCAGACAAGCCTTATCAGTTTTCAAAGATGGTGCTATTGTTTTTGTCCTATAATATGATTTGATTTGAATTTATTTATTTTAATATGATTTACATTGTACGATTATTATTATTATTATATAACATGGGCTAGAAAATTGGTGTGATTGTATGAAATTGGATTTTATTAAATTTTTATTATTAGTTATATAACGTTTGAACTATTTTTTTAATGTTTTTTTTTTTTATATTTTTATTATTGAATGTTAATATTATTGTACTGAATTATTGTATATTATTACTATTCTCCAGGACGTCTTGGGTAAAACTGTAAGTCCTGAGAATAAATAAATAAATAAATAAATAAAATAAAATAAAAATAAAAAACCTTCCTACAACAAATAAATAAATAGATTATTTATTAGCGACTGAAAATATAATTATGAAAACAATGTTTTACCTAGTAGTGTTTAAGATGAAATCTAAATTGATAATATAACTAGGTAGTTGCGTATATAATTAATGGTTACAATAATTACATTCATCCTCAGGATAGTGATTATACGAGCAAAATATTAAACATTTCTCGCACCAAGCAAAACAAAATTCTAACAAGTATTTAATATTTACTTGTTGTATTATAAAATGTAATGGTTTATTATTATTATTACTGACAATGTAACCACATCCAAAACAAATAGTTGATAATACAAAGTGAGTATTTATCCAAGGCCACTGCACTTCACAGTGATTAAGCAAAATGAAATGTTCTTTGGTTAAAAATGTATCTATGCCCAAGACCACCACCATACTTAATTTTCTTGTAGAACTCGTAAGTAGATTATCGAAAAAGAAATAAAGTATATTGAAAAAAAATCTAACTTTAAATAAAAAAGTGATATTTATCTTTTTAATGATATTTAATATAAAAGCTACAATTTTACATAATAAAAATAAATAAAGAGGTGCATTGTGTCAATCCCGTTTTAAACAGTGATAAAAATAAAAACCCTAATTATAACATGTAGGTTCAGTCAGCCACAGAGAAACCTGCAGAGGAAGTAAAAATTTTGTTTTTTCAGTAGGTAACTCAACGTATTTCGGAGAAATTTCTTCTAATACTAGAAGTAATCAAAATTTACATTCTTAACAATTTTCGTTTAAAAACATTGAGATTCACATGAAAGTCCCACATCTTCGGGGGGTAGGTTTCTCAGTGGCAGACTGTGCCTATTAGCAGGTAACAAAACTTAACAAATTACGTGCTTTTTTGCTAAAACTTAGATAAGCATCAGCAAAAACGATACGTCAGATTTTTTTTACAAGTTTTTTAGTGACTACCTAGTAGTTACTGAAAGATTTTGAAAGATTATTCTTACGTATCAACAATCTGCCCTAACAAATACATATCTCGTACTGTACAAGATTTCTGTAATGTAAATCTACTCCGCCACGGGGTTCACTTATTTACCTCGAGAACCCTAGCGATAAAACATGGAGCTTATCAATAGTCATACCAAAACGTGTACATGACTATTTTGTTGTTTAGTAGTTGTATAGCAATCTATATAAAACTAAAACAAAAATGGCTAGTCTTAAAGATTAATTTTATATGAAATTAATATTCTCATACATCAGAAAAATCATGAATATCGAGAGGGCTTAAGGAAAATAGTACATATCGTCACATACATTACCGATAAATTAAAGTTCCCATGACAAACTAGTCCCAAACGTGCATAATACCACATTCACTTATTCATGTTAAATTACCAATATTTAGTAAAAGTAATAACTCCAATAAGTTGTTGAACAATTGGAGCACAATACAAACTGACAGTTAGGATGGAGAAAAATGTTTTATAAATGTCATAGCTTAATATGAATAAACCATTTTAATCATAATGAAGTCTTATAACTACCTTTAATAAAACGTTTTAGTCGGTCTCACGACTTTTAATGGACTACTACATGACTATTTAGTTTTATAAAATGGGCCTTTTTGACGTTTTATAAACGTTAACTTGATGTCTATATGATCGTCACATAATCACTTAAAGTCCTATAAGAAACGTTAACTTAACGTTTATATGACATTATTTTGCTAGTTGGGTATGCCCTTTAATCCATTGTAGGATTACACTGTTGTTGTTAGATGCTAAACGATCCAAGACTCGGTGGCATTCGTAGACAATACTGGAGTTGATCGTGTTGGCCTCCAGTGCTGTTAGGACGGCCATACTGTCGGTCAATATGCGGATGTTCAGTTCCTTCATACCTCTAGACAGGGCCGTGGTAGCTGCGTTTATTATTGCAACACATTCGCATTTAAATATCGAACTGTGTTGGCCTAGTGCTAACTGTGATGTTTTGATATTTAGGTCTTGTGAGAATACTCCGGCTCCAGTGCCAATCCCCATCTTGGAACCGTCCGTATAAATTCGGACTTCATGTATGCCAGAGTAGTCTTGGTCACTTTCAAATAACTGTATTTGGTAATTCTTTTCGAAAATGTATTGTTTAGGGATCCTGTCGCATGGGGCAGCGATTAGTGACTCATGTTTCACTAGATTATTCCACAATGTGGAGTGAGGACCCTCTTGGTTGTACCACAGACCCAGGTGTTTGAGCCTTATAGCAGCCATGGAGGCTTCCTGTTGTATAAACAGGTTCAGGGGTGTTAGATCCAGAGCTACTTCAAGGGCGACTGTGGGGGTAGTTCGCATGCAGCCTGTTATCGCAGAGCATGCCAATCTTTGACATTTCTGCAGCTTGTTGATTACGGTTCTTTGCTCTGTTTTGGACTACCAGGCAACGGCTCCGTATGTGATTATGGGACGTATAACAGTTTTATACAGACACATCGTTATTTTCGGTGATAGCCCCCAGCTTTTGCCAAGCAGTCTTTTACATTGGCAAAATATGATGGTGGCTTTGTTTAGTTTACCTTCGAGATGTCTATTCCAGAGGAGTTTGTTGTCTAGTATCACCCCTAGATACTTGACTTCCTTGCTAAGGGACAGACTGGTATTGAAAAGTTTAGGAAGTTTAAGGTTGCCTAGACTCCGTTTGTTTGTGAACAGGATTAGTTCCGTCTTTGTTGGGTTCACTGTTAGATTGTGTTTGATGCACCACTGTTCGACGACCTTTAATGCGGACCTTATTCGGTCACATATCACACTCTCAACTCGTCCGCTGATGAGTATGGTCAGGTCGTCTGCATAGCCTACTGTGAGGAAGTTGCGGTCGTTGAGCCAGCTAATCAGCTCATTGACCACAATGTTCCATAAAAGAGGTGAGAGGACACCCCCTTGGGGACATCCTTTTGCTACTACCCCTCTGGTGGTATCATTCACAGTAAATTGTATAGCTCTGTCTCTTAACATGCTGTCAATCCACCCGGCAATAGTGGGATCGACACCATGTTTGGAGAGGGCCTGGCTTATGCTGGTAAAGTTGGTTTTGTCAAAAGCTCCTTCGATGTCGATGAAGGTGCCTAGTGTTGATATTTTGTGTTTGAGATTGCCTTCTATATAAGAAACCACCTTATGTAGGGCAGACTCTGTTGATTTGCCTGCAGAATAGGCATGTTGGTTTGAATTTAAAGGGTTCCTGACCAATGCAGTGCTCCTTATTTCCCTGTCTACTAGTCTCTCTAACGCCTTTAAAAGGAATGATGTGAGGCTAATTGGTCTGAATGATTTAGGTTGAGTGTAGTCTCCTTTGCCGGGTTTAGGGATAAAGACTACTTTGACTTCCCTCCATTTCATAGGAATGTAGCGGTGTGCTAGGCAGCTTCTGTAGATGGCTACGAGGTGATCAATAAGACCTCCGTCGCTCCACCTCATCAGCCCTGGAAAAATTCCATCTAGGCCCGCTGATTTGAATGGGAGGAAGCTGTTGATTGCCCATCTTACTTTTTCAGGGTTGACAACCTTGTGGGCGGTGATACAATCGGTTTCAGCAGGTAGATTCTCATCTGTTTCTTCCCATGTATGCGGCATCCTGGGAAGTGAGTGGTTCTGAAACAGTTCTGAAGTGTCTTGATCTGTTTTGGTGTAAGTTCCGTCTGGCTTTTTCAGGAAACCAAGGTTGTGTGTTGGTTCGCTGCACAGGATGTCTGGCTATGAGAGTGTTATTCATTCATTTTTTTCTCCCTAGCTGCAATATTTTTCTCTGTCTATGCCGCAACCAATTATTAACACATCCAGGACCAGTAAAAGACAAATCTTGCATAACCCCAACAACCATTCATAGTAGGGATGGGCCGAATATTCGTTTTATGTTCGGTATTCGGCATATTCGGCAGGTTTACTGAACATTCGTATTCGGTCGAATATTCGGTAGACCTGCCGAATATTCGGGACAGCAGCGGTACTTATAAATTTTAATAACAGTTACTCTATTGTGAACTATATTAAATGAGAATGATTGATTGAACGATGCATGTGCATATTATAGGTAGACCTAACCTAATTATCATAGCCTAAGTAAACAATATATCCAACCCTGTCTCTACCGTATCTCTTTATTTTTATCCATCACCCACTGACGCTCATCAAATCACTCAATAAATGTCAACTTCGACTTTAAGTTACCCTACCGAATTCGGCCGCTCAATTAAATCTCTCTCAAATTGATACTTATAAATGACGTAGACGAAAGAATAGGACGGTAAAGAATCGCTCTCGTTTTTGCATCTTGTAACGAGATCAGGGGCCCATTCAGACAATGCGGAGCAGTTAATAATGCCCTTGTGCCTAAAACCTGTTACTGCCAAATGAGATCACTGATGGAATGGCCGCATCAAACTTTTGGCGAAAAATAAGCTAAACTGCCGAGAAAAATTACAAAGAATTTTGCGTAGGTACATATGCTTAACTTCTGACTGTAAGTGTACAAATTTGTCGTTGTAGTAAAACATTTGTGTATTTGTAGTACGTCCACATCGTGAAACGGCCAGGGTTCCTATCTTCCTACCTACATATTTTTTTTTGTAAAAATAAATTCAGCACTTGACCTCTATCTTGCCTTATTTTCCTCTCATATTAAATATTTTTCAAAATTGTAAATTTGTGTTTGGCAACAACATGTTCCATTGTAAATGTTGTTGTTTCTGTTGTAGCTGATAAGTTTCTTGCGGCCGTTCAAAGATGTTAAAAGATGTCCTGAATGGCTGGTAGGGAAAAAAAAATGTTTGACTATTCGAAAGTACTTATCTATAAGTCTGTTTGAATAAAAATCTTTGACTTTGACTTTGACTTTATGGTAAGGCGATGATGCGATCTAGAATTAATAATAAATAATACAAACATGATTGTAGTACAAAAAAAATAACGTTTAACACATTTCATCCATTTTCAATGGTTATATATTATTACTCACTTTCTATCCCATCGAGGATCACAAATCTTTAGTAAGTATAATCCTACTACTCGGATAGAACCTAGATTTTACGGCTATAGTCTCTTCTTTGAACTGCAGGGTATTTCCCTAGTGAGGTTTGGGGGAAAATAAATAAACTCAAAACCAGTTACGGCAAACTTCGCTTGACACCACCTCCAACTAAATTTTAACGTAATTTTCATCCGTTGGAAATAATAATACCGAGGTAAACTGCTGTTTCAAAAAACTGTGACTAAAGAAGGAAAGGAAAATTGTTTGAAAACAAAAATTGTAAAGTTTTGAATACGAGAATAAGTAGTTTATTTAGTTAGGACATGTCTAGAAGTGGACGATGACTATAGTTTATTCAAAATACAAGAGATTTAGAAGCAGCATGTTACGAGAAGAAACTTTGTATATGTGGTACTTAAAATACTTTTTGTGATAATTGTTATTTTGTTACATTAAATGAGTACTTAGTCAGACGCTCATGTCCAAATTGCTAGTTTTACTACGAGTATTACTCGTCGTCTCAGCCACATAGCACTAACTGCTGGGTAGAGGCCTCCCCAAAGGAGGTTCCATAATCGCCACGCTTGGCAGGCGGGTTGGCGATCGCAGTATGGCCAAGTTTGTAGAACACGCTGCTGCCCATCTCCTGAAGGCTGAGTCCCTTAGTCGTCTTTTACGACCCCCACGGGATCAGAAGGGGTAGTGTTATTCTAAGCCGACACTACACAGCTTTACTATTACTAGTAGGTATTATTTAGTCTATGCTCGACAGTGTTTTGAAGGGCGGCAATTAAGCGGCTATTATTCAGCGTTAATTAATTGAATCAACATAATTGCCACGTGTGACCTATGTTTACAAAAACATTGATACTTATTCGCATTCAAATTTGTTGCTAAGGTAAATTTGATCGAGAAAAGTATATTTATCAATCCAAAGTCCAGTTGAAGTGAGCTTATCAGGATATTGAAGTGAGCTTATCAGGATATCGGACTTTTATTTTTAGTAAAAAACAAAAAAGGATATCTCCCACTTTTATTTTAATTGAATTTCAATTAGTACTTTGTTTTAATTGATAACCATATTATTAATGACCCCTATTTTTTTTCCAGACCGTATTTATCCTAACCTTGGACGAATTAACCACGTCCATGATCCTAACAGGTAGTTAGGCGCCCATGGGAACCTTTAGTACACAGTTTAGATACTCAAAACACATTACACAGTAATAAATTTGCAACGTGCTTATTGGGATCTTCCCTAGAACCCCTTTTCACATTAAGGAATAAGGTTTTCTAAAGGCGTGATGAGGGTTAGTAAGCCAACATACATAAGGAGTTTGTAAAGATTTAGCTTCCCAATATGAATCCGAAATCCACTGCGTGGGGGCTATGTTATTGACTAATACTTTATAATACTTAACTAGCGGCCGCCAACTTCCCGTTCCCGTAAGAATATCGGTAATAAATCAAGTCGTTTGGCTGCTTATGGGCGTGAAGGAAAGACAAACAGACAAACAAACTATTATTTTAGGATTTGGATAAGTACAATAAAATTGAAATTTATTTTTGCACCCATTCTTATATACCTATCAGCCAAATGGTATCTAAAATGTGTAGAAAATTAACGATGATTGATTAATACTTACTTATAAATAGCACTCTGCTATGGAGGTTATGGACCCAGGAAACTCCATGAAGGAATAATTTTGTGAAATTACAACTGGAGTGCCCTGCAACTAGGAATAGAGGGAGTGACGACCTTCGAAAGATGGCAGGCAGGAACTGGATGCGAAGAGCTTAGGACCAGGCTTAATGGCGTTATTTAGGAGAGACTTATGTCCAGCAGTGAACGTCTACGGGCTGGCGATGATGTTAATAAACAGTAAAGTTAAAAACAACAATTACTATCTTATTTTTTCTTTTTTCAAAAAATGCCCAAATTACTTAGCTAAGTCAATGATAATCGCACTCGGCGCTATACTATACAACACACAGCTGTAATATCTATTGGTTTATTTAAAGTCTATATTTTACCTCCATCTGTTGTGTCCGGATCTATTTAATAAATCAAATACAATTATTTGTCTAATCACTCAATATCGGAATTGTAATATCGGAACT
Source organism: Chrysoteuchia culmella (assembly GCA_910589605.1). NCBI lineage: Eukaryota > Metazoa > Arthropoda > Insecta > Lepidoptera > Crambidae > Chrysoteuchia > Chrysoteuchia culmella. The sequence goes on from OU342648.1 coordinate 5,442,184, forward strand.
CGCGTTCCGCGATCCCGAGATTCCGATGTTCATGCCCTAGTACCTAGTGCACTTGCGCTTCGCTTGGCTCGTCTTGGCGGGGACACTGCCGTGTCCCCAAATTGTGCAAGTTCAGTATTCACGTTTTTCTATCGACTGTTGTAACAAGTTACGAGTACTACGCCATATGCATGCACTGCTACTTCTAGCTATAAAATATTTACAGCTATGTTCGCACTCCTTTACACTCAAGTCATAAACCCGTAAGGAACAATGAAATGCAACCATATTTCGGTATCAGATCGTTGCCACTGAACCATTTAACGACCCATAAAATAATGTTTAGACTCTTTTGTGTGTAATCTTTGCCACTGCTTTGTTAATTTCGAGAAAATTTCACGCTGGTTATCTAATATCTTACTTAATATAAATGCGAAAGTTGTTTGTTTCTTGTCCTCCTTTCGCGCTCTAACTAAACAACCAATGGACTCGATTTTTTGACATGGGGTTTATTAAAAGGGCGAAGAGTAATATTGGCTATTTCTTATCCTGATATTCCCACGGGAACGGGAACCACGCGGGTGAAACCGCGGGCAGCCGCTAGTTCTCAATAAATGAAGATTGTACATTGAGAATATAAGCATCATGACATAAGATCTCATTTATAGGTACTTGTAGTTATGTTATAGGTAAATGACGAGACCAAAGGGCAGAGAGAGGTGTGGAAGGTGCTATGAGTTAATGAGTAGGTATTCCCTAACCGGGATAAAAACATCGGTGATGGTTTGTTGATATTGTTCTGTCTACAAAGTCTAAAGTTTACATCACATTTCCAAATACATCAACTGCTGGTCTCGTGGTAACAATCACCGGTATCAGACCCAGAGTTCCCTGGTTCGATTCCCATCGGGGGTGCATATTCTATTCGGTTTGGTTGGTGCTAGGACTTGTTGCAAGTCCGAATAGCTAGCTACCATCATCTTATCTAAGTCTGACGTCATATAAACAATGTTTTCAGCATTGTTGTGTTCCGGCAGTTAGACATAAGATTGCCAATACTTACCTCACTGACTAAGGATTACGGGAGGGGCTCTCTTTCATCTTCAACCCAATACTTAACATCGGGTATGATGAAGGCTGAGTCTCCCTGTTGTAAATAAAAAAAATGCCTGAATAATTTAACCTAACCATTTTTAATATATTAGCTTCGTCTTATAGGTCTAAAAAAAACTTATACAAATACGAAATTAACTTTTCCAGGCTGCCCACTGCCATCTGTTTTCAGTCATAAAATAATATTTATGATACGTAAACGCCGCGCCGATTATTAAAAAAGGTAGGTAACGGTTTTCTGTTCCTACCCTCCAATAATGATAAAAAATATTTACGAGTTAACCCACGTATAATACCTAGAGCCAAGTTAATGGTTCGGAAAAACAGGTGACAACGAAATGTTGAAGAAATTACTGAAACGAGATATTTTTAAGGGCCGATTTCACCACCAACAGATTAATTCTGGATAGCTTAAATAACAGATCATTTTATTTATTTATTTATTTGGACAACCAACAAGATCATACACCTTAAATGCTAGGAGTTACACCTAGTGGTTACAAATATTGGTGCTGTCTTTATTAAAGGTTGCCAAGGAAAGCAAACTTGTTAAAAGAACAGTTGGGAGCGTAAGGCGTCCCTTAACTTAAAAAACAATACAAAATTTTCTTACTAAAGCTAGTAAATACAAGCAAATGCCAAGACAAAAAATTAAGTAGAATTATAATGAATAGTGTGCCTTGTTCAGCCAGGCAGACTATAAATTAAAATACTTTTGACAGTTCTTTGTAAAATATGAAAAATATGTCAATTTATCTTCCAAGTCATCTATCCGAACCTTATCAGTCGGTGGTGAAACTAACAATAAGGGCCGGTTTCACAACTTACTAATAAGTTATGTGGGTAGGGCCCCTAGACTAAGTAACATCGTTATGTAGCGAAACGATAATTCGATTCGTTATTGTCTATATGCGCCAATTAACTTGCGGTAAGACCACGTGATTTAGCGCGGCCTATGCCAATCCGCCAATCGGACATCACATTTATTTATTTTCGAACGTGTATCGTTTTTGAATTGTTACTTTGGCTTTATGCAGATAATTTGTCATATTTTCCTTATAACAACTGTCAAATGATATGCCAAATAAGCTATCCAGAACTTATTAGCAAGCGATTGTACAGTCACCAGCACGTCGGTCTTCATACATGATTTATGAAAACCACTCTATGACGAGCAACCTCTTGCAACGGCACTAAAATACACTCGGCATCAAAGAAATCGAACTACGGCGTTATTTTCATACAAACAGGGGTCGTACACCGCAATTGGCGTCAGCATCGAAATCGACTTCATTTGACAGATGGATGTGACATATTGCTCTTAGTCTTTGGTAAGTTTTCATTTGTATCAAAAAGAAGCAGCAATATATCACATCCATCTGTCAAATGAAGCCGATTGCGATGCCGATGCCACTTGCTCGGTACGGGCCCAGATTCAATTTACAGTCTCGTTATTCAAAAAAGATAAACAGTTATGTAAACATATGTACGTCGATGTATGAGTCGAATACTCGACTTGCAAATAGAAGTCCTAAAATTCAAGAAAACTTTCAGTGTTTTGCAATGTAAGGAAAACAAATTCACTCAATCCCGTTTCCTACAACTTTATATGGAATGACAATTAAACATTTGTTTCACTGAAACTTTAGAATGTAGAGAAAATTAAATGTTTTTAGTTGTTTTAAATGCTACTTGGTTAGTTGAACATTTGACCTCACCATCAACACACAAATATTTACTGAAATACGCATGATTATTTTTTTATTTATCATATTTGTATGTAAATAACACAGTGGTTCGATCTATTTGCAGCCGAGTGTAGTTTACGTACAAATCTCACACACACTCTTGTCCCTGAGATACAGGATTATCTAGTTTAGAGTGTAAAGTTGTTTTTTTTTTTCAAGACAACTTTACGTCCTCGTATTTATTTTTATTGCATTTTATTTATGTATATATTTACAATTATTCATTATTATATTTCACTATCCTTTTCCTTATTCTATATTTATTTCATACATGCGACCTCATTTCATCCATACTCTTTTTTCAAACTAACAACCTCATTGTTTACAACTCCTTGATATCTATGTAATATTATAAATAAGTTTTATGTTCGACCTCATTTAAAAATATTTAAATATTCTATGTATCCGTTTCACACACACTCGTATTATTACTCTACTCTTCTTTTTTTCTGGCGTTGGCTGTCTCCGTAGGTTTTCCCGCGTTTTAGTGCCACGCGGCGCTTTGAAAATATTTTCACTTTTCAGGGCACGAAGCCAAGCTAAGCCAGATATTGCTTACATCTTATGTTTTGGCGCGCACTGTTCATTGAAATAAAACAACTTTTACGGATATCAAACGCGCTATATTTCCACGAACTAAGTTGTAATTGTCCGTATTTTTAGGTTTTTTAGGGGTGACAGTCATCCCGTGACCACGGCAGCTGTAAAGGTGCCGAAACGTCGGGAAAATAAAAAACCCCTAAAAAACCTAAAAATACGGACAATTACAACTTAGTTCGTGGAAATATAGCGCGTTTGATATCCGTAAAAGTTGTTTTATTCCAGATATTGCTCTTCATTTTAAAATTGAAAATGTTGTTATTCCTTTTTAAATATGATGACGACCTGTTTGGTGCAGGGGTATTAAGCCCGCCTTCTGCGCCAGAGGTCCCGGGTTCGATCCCCGGACAAGACAAATATCGATGTGCATGAATGTCTATTTGTCTTGGTCTGGGTGTTTAATATGTATATTATGTATGTATTTACAAAAAAGTATATAAGTATGTTTATCCGTTTATCTAGCATCCATAACACAAGCTCTTAATGAAACTTAATGTGGGCTAGGTGATTGGTGTATTATATTTTTTTTTTTTTTTTTTTTTTCTCCCTTTCTCTATCTGCGATCAGCCTCTAGGCCATAATCAGGTTGTATATCATTTAAGGTGGTGGTGTATTATATAAAAAAAAAAAAAACAATTTGTTGGTAAGTATTTGAAAAGTAGATATTAATACAATTTTTGAAGTGAAAACTTCTTAAGCGGCGTTGTTCACATCACAGTTTTAAATTTCTGGGATGAGTATAAAATGTTGAAGTCGCATCAGGACACGTGACCGTGATCGAAAATTTGTAAGACCATTTACCGTTGACCTATTTCAAATTTCATAAAGACTCACACTTGAAATATCTACGTATATTAGTTAATAACAACCATTATATAAAGATCTCTCATTACTACCAACTTTCATATTGATGCCAGGTCAGTTTTAATGGATTTACCTGCCAAATCAAGTTGGTCTCCGTTTTCGTCAACTTTTCAAGATATAGTGGATTTTCGTTTAAGCGGTTTTCACTTCTGCCGGCACTCCCAGAGTGTAACCCGTTGTCTTTTTTTTTATTAAAGTCTTCGCATGATTTATAGAGGTTTGATCTATTTATATCATCATCATATTAGCTGCACGACGCCCACGGCCTGCTGGGTATAGGCCTCCACCATCATCTCCAAGAACTCCAGAGCATCGGCGGCTACCCGCAACCTTAACCAGATCGTCGGTCCACCTTGACGGGTACCTACCCACCCACAGAGCATAGCCGATATTCCGCCCCAACCACCATCGATACTTATATCTAAACAGAAAGTGCTCATTCGCTGAAGAACCTTAGCCAAGGCGCTATATTCGTATCTCTTAAACTTAAGCTGGGCTGCTGGGTTCTACATCAGGTGTGTCTGATTTTCGATTTTTATACGTCAATTAAAAATACTTATCACGCTAAACAACTTATCACAAGGTGCTATATTCGTATTTTTTATTGCTTAGCTTGGCTGCTAAGTTTTCACATCAAGTGTACCAGACGTTTGATATTTGTACGTCAATAGAAAACGGTCATTACGCTCAACAACTTTTCCTAAATTGCTATTTTCATATCTCTCGTAGTTTGGCTGGACTGCTATAGTTCCACATCAGGTATTTCGATCTTCCTTTTTTTCTTTGAATAAGAACCTTCTCCTGACAATAATAAACACAACAAATAAAATTGTTCCATCCGTTCACGCGTGATGCGATGACCAAGGGAAATAGCGATTCATTATTTATGTAATTTGGAAGAAAAAGACGGTCACCCTAAATATTGATGTAAGCAAATGTTACCCAAAGAAAACATTATTTTATTTTCAAAACTAAGCTTAACTGCATTCAAAGATTGGCCGGGAAACAGGCCCTGACAGGGGACTTTATTAATTGACCGCGTGCGTTGTAATAATCGTTCTAGTACCTAATAAATGTTATTATATTTTATGTTTATTTTTAAAGAGGTGTGGGGGGCAGGGGGAGGTCAATTTGTATCTGAATCAATATTCAGTAGCCAAGGTAACGTATGGCCGGTAGAAAGGTTGTCTCCTTGGGTAAACCTCGGAAATATCCAACCCACTGTTTTCAGACTGCTTAGTGTGAGTTTTCTCATCTTACTCGCTTACGCCGCAGTTTGCGAATAAAATTTAATTCTCAACCTTATTCCAATTGGATTAAGGCTATCTGTCAAAATTTTACTCTCACGGTAACGTTTGGACATTTACAAACTCACACTAAGCCCTCTGAATGTCTTCGTGTGTTTACATAACAGGCAACAGCACAAGCTCAGTGACTCGGGGTCGAAATATGGTGACGGTAAGCGGAACCAAGAAAAAATAAAAAATTTGTGGATTTGTCTGATTTATCAGACAATAATGAATATGGAAACTAAATCATTTAAGTAGTTGTATTTGCAACTGCCTGGCATCCACGATATATTTAATAAACTGGTGGACTTTAATTAATTACATACCTACCTAATTATGGTGGAAGGGTGGGATTTCTAAAAAGGAAGCTGATGGGAATCCGTATGTTTCGACCCTCGCCACTGCAAGCTGTACATGTTAATTTAATTGACCACGTCTTCATTCTGTATGTATTACTTATGCGTAATACACGTGTCACACTCACCACTCCCTTACATGCCTGGGATGTCGTAAGAGTCGACTAAGAGGCTCGACGCATTGAACACCTGTGCGAGAGAAGGAAAACTTGAAACAAACCCTCTACCAACCAGTCTGGCCAGCGTGGTAGCAGTAGGCTAATAGCCTCCTATGAACGCTACAATAGGCGTGAGCTAGGAGAGGCTTATGTCCAGCAGTGGACGTCCACAGGCTGATGATGGATTTTCGCAGTGCAACTGTAATGTTTGATATGCCGTTGCCTGTACAAAGGCCTGCGTACCACACCGCTAATGACTTGCTCGAGAATGTCGGCTTAATGATGTCGAACATCGAAGAACTCGGAACATCCCATAAACAAGTTTGGTTATTAGGCAACGCCAAATAATTGGTGTCTGTACTTTATCGATAATTATTTGTTAGGTTTTTGTATCGCTCTTGCCAATTTATGCATGTTTAAGCTATTTTGATAAGCTTTTTATTGTTTATTTTATTATATGATTTGAAAGTAGGTAATCATCTGTAGGTAAGTTCGAAAATATTTGATACCGAAATCATTTCCAATATCTATTTGCCAGTTTTGGCCGGTATATCATCTAATATGGGTCGCAGAACCGATCTGTTGGGGAAGGAAATTTCTCGAGTGGCGACTACGAACTGGGAGACAGATCTCGAGCCTTCGACATCTCGAATTAGACATTTTTTGGAGCCATAACTCTATATTTAAAACTCACTGAAAACAATCTTCAACATTATAGGATTGTCAAAGATCATTGAAACTAAAGTGTTTTGATCGTAGTAAAGATTTTACTTACATTTGCAATCAAGAAAATCTGGTTTGAAAAATGTCGAATTCGACATTTTTATATCCTTAATTTCTTTAGTAAAAATGTTAGTAAGATGTCTATTACTGTCAAAATCCTTTAGTCCCACACTAGGAGGACCGATGACCTAAGAACTTAGTGCGAGTTTTTTTCTACTCACGGTCGATAGTGAACGCGTTAGGTTTTTATATGGCGTTGGTTTAGTCCGTGGCATAATAGATAGCGGGTCTGATAAATAGAAGTTTTATTTTAAATTAGATAATTTTTAATTATTATTAAATAAGTATTTTGTATTTAGTATTTTGCATTTTAAATGCTTTTTTTAGAAAAGCATTTCAACATTCGTAACGCATAATTCACGTAACGTAACGGTTTTAAATAAGGGCCATACAATGTGACGGTTCGAAATATAGTTTTCGCTTTTTCAAATTGATGCCTTGTTATTTGAATGAGTTAGTGTTATATACTGTCACATATCAAACGTAACGCTGGTAGAATTAGAATTAGAAGAAAATATTCTCGTTCCCATCTGAGAATTCACTTGTGGCCGAGTTAATTTTCTCCAATATTTTTCTATTTAAAATTTATCATTAGCTGGTAGAATGCTTCGTTTGGCTCCAAACGGTATGATTATTGATATTTTGGCAAATAAAAATCCGTCCACACGGCCCTGTATGTACGATGCTCGAGTGTTAAATCTTACTTATTTTTGCGTCACTGAGCATCTATAGACATAATCTTAAGTGTCACTCCGTGAGGCCGTTCTATAAATGACAATAATTCTTAAACGCTTGCGTTACGAATGTTATGAATACCGAAATAAGACATTGTTTACCCGGCACTAAAGGTTTTTATAGCACCCAACCAAGGTGAACGGTATAAGGTACACACGGGGTGACTGTAATAATTTGTGCTGGTTATTGGTTGTCATCAGTGTTGCCGGTGCAGACTTTTTGCTCTGATTTTGGAACTTTTGAGGTCCTAGTAGAACTTTTACGGAACTCAAAGATCATCGGAACTATTCGGAACTTTAGTCGGAAACAGAAAACAAAAAATCGAATGAAATTATGATAATTTTTGAACGAAACCGTCACCAAACGAATTTCATAAATAAATATGTAAGAGTTTTGAATGAAAATTCATTTTGGGATAAAGGATGTAGCCCAAATCCCTTACAAAAAAACCAGTTCCCGGCGCAAAGGTTTTGTATCTCAGATTTTACAGGATATTTAAAAATAGTATACTTTGAACTATCACCCTCTCTATCGGATGGCTAACATTTTTTTTTGCTCAAGAAGTTGTTTAGGCGTATTTTTACTTATTAATAGACCAGAAATAAAAAAATACAAATACATTTTTAAATATTACGCCTACAGAACTTCTTGAGCAAAAAACTAATATAGCCACCCGACAGAGATATAGTTCAAACTATTAATTTTTAACGAAAATCGGAAATGTTGCGACCGATTTCGGACTTTTTAGATTCACACTGCCAGCAACACTGGTTGTCATTGTCAATGTTCAAATGTTGTCATTTTTATGCCTGCCCGATGATCTGAACAATCCGTGTGAAAAAATAGTTTTATTTGTAATACATACTCAATAAATTAGTCAATAATCTAATACTGCTAATATGTCGGTGGAAAGTTCTCCAGCAAAGCCTTCGAGATCTCCTACTGTCAATGAAACGTTGGACGACTTCGAAAACCAAGTGTGTTGTGTTTTTGTATGCGACGCCTACTTTCCCTAAATCGCCGAAATAATTGTGTCATTCGTTTTTATTTCAGGATACATTGCTAAAACATGTAGATATATCAATAGTGGAATCTGAGAAACGTGCGAACGGCACCCTTCACGTACGTGATCATTACACAGTGTATCTAATTGATCTCAAGTAAGTGACTTCATTCTATTGTTTGAATAATTACTCTTCTCTTAGCAACTACTTAACATTTCTTTGTTATTATTCACCAAAGAACTGGCAGTTACATCTTTGTTAAGATTTCATTTGTTTCTTTCAACTAATCTGACCAATAGTTCTAAACAGCATTCTTTTTAGGTCAGTTTCATGAACTCAATTCAATTTAACATAATTGAGTCCTCATTAGGAACTGTATGACTTACCTGCATCGCTCTGCACATTTTGTATATAAAGAATATTTCTAGAATTCCTTACAGTTGGCAAATATGTAGAATATAAAAGTTAAAAGACTTATAAAACTTAATTTTGCCTGGTGATTTATATGCAAATGACCCACAACAATGTATTTAAAGTTAATTAGTAAATTTTTTGTAAATTTTCAGAGTTACAGATCCAGACTACAAGCTAGTACAATCTAAGATCAGCACTATCTGGAGACGATACACGGAGTTTGAGCAAATACATGATTATCTCCTAGTCACATATCCGCATGTTGTCATCCCACCACTTCCAGAGAAAAGAGTAAGTAAATAAGCAAAATCTTACATAAGAATCCAATATTATTACCCCTTGTCTTAAAAGGTTTCTAGAAATTTCTGGCTGGCAAACATTGCTGTCTAATGATGACTTAATAGGCTAGAGCAAAGTGCATTTAGTTGCCAGCCACACGTTTGATCAAAAATATAGCCTATTGAGAAGCCCCATAATTTAGCTTTATTGCATGCAAGCGGCCGCCTGTGGTTTCACCCGTGTGGTTCTAGTTCCCGTTGGAATATTGGGATAGAAAGTATCCTATGTTTTTATCAACGCTATCTACTATATGTGTGCCAAATTTCATCCAAATCCGTTCAGTAGTTTTGGCATTCAAGAGTAACAAACAAACTGACATACTTTTGCATTTATAATATTAGTATAATTTTGTAAACATTTAAAGATTCTTCCTTATCCATATTTATTATCTTATTGTTGGAGATAGGTATTGATCTTAAAAACAAGACATTGTTGATTTCCCATTTTAGAGTAAACAACATTATTTAACAAGTTTTCTGTTTTCCAAAATTGTAAAGATGTATTAATCCAATATTACCTTAATACTTTTGGAAAGGGATAGACAAATTTTAACAGTCCAAAATAAAAGTAATCTTCATCCAAATAAACTAAAAATGTAAGTGCTTTCGTACACTATTGTTGTCCTACATATTCAAGATATCTTTATCTCATAAGAAAAATGAGCACAATAATCTCTAGCTTTATCCGTAGTAACTATAAATAGTTACTGTTCCTACTACTGTTAAATGTATTTCAGGAAAAATGTGCTCATACACAATGAGAACATTTTCCTCCCTAGGTAGTTGTGTGTTTATTAGGGTCAGTTCAATCAAACTGTGAGGCAAAAGCTCGAGCAATTTTTATATGACACTCGAAAATAACCTTTACTACCATCAGCTTAATGGTATTACTAGATTCTGCTCGCGTGGCCTCGAGACCGCTCGCAACGCGTCGATATTCATACAATATCCTGCTTTAAGTTATTGTGATACGGTCCGATTTTCAATGAAGTCAGAAACTGCTCGAGACTTTCGCCTCTTGGTTTGAACTGACCCTTATTGTTACATACATAGAAACATTCATTTATTTTGTGCTAATTTTAACATGAATTTTGATTGTAAGGTAACATAGATCTCTTGTGTTGTTTAAAATTTATTGACAGTGATCCCTAAAACAAGCTTTTAGTTTTATTTCTGGACTAAGCCTTGGATGGGAAAATTATTATTATTATGTCTAGTGTCTAGTGAGTTAAAGTTAATAGGCTATTTGACAATGCGAAAAATAAAGTGTCAATTACTGTTATCAGTATAAATTATGAGTTTACAAATGTTTTTTTATTAACGTAAGTTAACGTATTTAAAAATCCGTAAATAAAAATGCATTTTTTAAACGTTTTGTCACGTGACAAAAAAGGCTCCTGATTCGTCGAGTTTATAAAGACGTCACCTGCTTGTAAACATCGTTTGACTACGTATGTGGATGATATGCAGAATACAGGCAAGTGACGTCACTGAACCCATTGCAGCGCCATATTGTCAAAGTAGCGTTTTGGCGCGCTATTTAAATATTGAATTTTTAATTTGATATTTTTCAGCAAATATGTACCAGAATTTAAAAAAACAACTTTTAACGGGTTCCTTAAACTCCACTACATAATATAAAATGGATTTTCAAAACCTGTCAAATAGCCTATTTTGTCTGAGATATAATGCAGTGCAGCTTCTGCACATATTATTAATGATTGAGTAAACAATTTACAGATGTTATAAAACAAATTGTAATGGATCTAACCCACTTTTTGTTGACATTGAGTTTCAAATGACGTGAAAATCCCTTTGTTTTTAGTCATTGTTTATTTCAGGTCCTCTATGCTTGGCGCAAGTCGGACACCACAGACCCAGAGTTCGTAGAGCGCAGGAGAGCGGGCCTAGAGAACTTCCTGCTGCGTATTGCTTCGCACCCGCGGCTTTGCTTCGACGACCAGTTCATAAGCTTCTTGCAGCAGGAACATGGGTGGAGGGAGACTATAACAGACAGTGGTAAATTAACTTATCCATCCACACTTTTGTTTGTGTGAACTTTCCTAATTACTCCATAGTAGTCTTGCATTCTTTAAATTTTTTCCCTACAAGATTTTTTATATAAAGAAGAGAAGAGATTAAGGTCATAGCGAAAAAATTTAGGTTCTAATAAAAAAAGCAATAACTGTAAGGCAAATAAAGAATTACTATGATTTAAATTTCAGAACTATTAATGAACTGTATAGCTGTAACATTTTTTTTATTTCAGGTTACAAACTACAAGCAGAAAATAAAATTAAGTCTCTATCAGTATCTATTAGGCTAAAGAAACCAGACCCAGAAATTGAGAGCGTTAAGAATTATGGAAAACAATTGGAATCTAACTTAGGAAACTTTTTATATACTAGGTAAGAACAAAAAGTATTGAAACAAAAAAGATTATTGTTACTTTCGATTTATTTAATTTAAACTACATCTTGCGATGCTATGAGTAAGTATATTTATTTTATGATAAATTTTAAATAGAAAATATTGGAAAAAATTAACTCGGCCACAAGTGAATTCTCAGATGGAAATCGAACCCATGACCTTTGGAAATCCGGTCCAATGCTCTAACCGCTGAGCTACCGAGACTTGCGAACCACCGTCGAAATTCTCCAATACTTTTATATTTTTAATATGCTATAGGCCAGCGTTGTCACATCAATGCTAGGAATATCCTTGCATTCGAAAAAAACATCTTTTCAGGTGTATGCAACAGCCAAAAATTTATGATTTTTGAATTTTTGCATTTTTCAATGCTATTTTTATACTTATGATAAATTTTAAATAGAAAAATATTGGAATAAATTTACTCGGCCACAAGTGAATTCTCAGATGAGAATCGAACCCATGACCTTTGGAAATCCGGTCCAATGCTCTAACCGCTGAGCTACCGAGACTTGCGAACCACCGTCGAAATTCTCCAATACTTTTATATTTTTAATACGCTATAGGCCAGCGTGTGGCCGAGTTAATTATTTCCAATATTTTTCTATTAAAAATTTATCATAACTATAAAAATGGCATTGAAAAATGCAAAAATTCAAAAATCATCAAATATTTATTTTATTTCAACTCTGGTGTCCAGAGAACAATGGAATATCTATTGCCTCATAATCCAGAGCCTGAGAGGTTAATATAATTTCAGATCTAAAATAATGGAGAAAAACTATGCACTATGTAAACTTCATGCCAACTACGGCAAGCTATTCAGTGAATGGAGCGTTATAGAGAAAGACATGGGAGATGGTTTACAAAAAGCTGGACACTATTTTGGTAAGTAAATAGACACTGGTATTTTATTCAAAACTGAGTTAATTAATGTATGATACGATACATCTAGTCAACATGATTTAATCATCCATCATCCATACATCCAGTACAATCCAGTTAGGCAAGTCCAACTTCGAGAAAGAGATCTCCCGTCGAATCCAACTCGGTTGGGCAGCATTCGGGAAGCTCCGTAAAATCTTCGCGTCCAACTTACCGCAGTGTCTCAAGACGAAAGTCTATGACCAGTGTGTGTTGCCAGTGATGACTTACGGTAGTGAAACGTGGTCGCTAACTATGGGTCTGATAAGAAAGCTCAAGGTCACCCAGCGCGCAATGGAGAGGGCTATGCTCGGCGTTTCCCTACGAGATCGAATCAGAAATGAGGACATCCGTAGGAGAACTAAAGTAACTGACATCGCTCGAAGGATTGCTCAGCTGAAGTGGCAGTGGGCGGGACACATAGCGAGAAGCCGTTGGGGCGGGGCGGTTCTGGAATAGCGACCGCGCTCGACGACGCTCCGTGGGTAGACCCCCCACAAGGTGGACCGACGATCTGGTGAAGGTCGCGGGAAGCCGCTGGATGCGGACTGCGCAGGGCCGATCGTTGTGGAGATCCTTGGGGGAGGCCTATACCCAGCAGTGGGTGTCATGTGGCTGCGACGACGACGACGACGATACATCGGCCAGTTGTCACCAACAAAAACAAACAAATAAAATTCTTTATTTTTACAAATACAGACTTAGAATAATTACTTGGAACAGTAAAATGTGCCGATCTTGTAGTTTCATACTATTTTATTATATTTTGTCATGGTAGAAGAAATACACAGAAAATATGGATAGTTTTGCCGTACGTTATGGCTGGTATACACTTTGATTAGTCAAGTGCCAAGTGTTTAGTGTTAAGTGTGTAGAGTGATTAGTGTTAAGTGATTAGTGATGTCCTATACAGTTTAGTAGGCGATGTTTAGTTAATTTTTAAAAAAAAATTGACGACATTTTGCCTGTATACTTTGATTAGTAATAAATGTTTGTTTTTATATTCAGGACATTTTACATTATATAAACACGCATGTTGAACATACAACTCCACAAATTTGTGGGTTACCGATTCGAACCACCTAGTAGACATTTTAAATATTTTTATCAATCACAACAACAGGAGAAACGAACACGAGACTTTGTTGACATAAACTAAACACTTAACAGTCACGTCCAGACGTGTTTAGTTCGTGTTTAGAGCAAGTGAGGGGTGAAGGCGGGACGCGCGGGAGGTGCTACTTGCAGAAAAAATAGAACACGCTGTAAATACTGTACTTCGCTAAGCACTATACACTTAACACTAAACAGAAACTGCCCGAACGTGTTTTTTGCTAAACACTTAACACTAAACATGCCACTCGCACTAATCACTACCTAATCAAAGTGATTAGTGCGAGTGGCATAAAAGGAGAGTGGCAAGGCAAAGTTCATTTCATAAATTATTTATGATAATGAAGTACAGCTCGGTTAACTAAAGCGGGCACGTTCAATACACTCACACGTTTAGTTTAGTTTAGTGTCTGAATAAGCGCGTTTCGTGACGTTGCACTGCATTGTCATCAATAACAATGGGTCCGCGTTTCTCTCTGAACCTAAATAATGACGGACTAAAATTTTAATAATTAAGTCCATCTTGACACTAGTTATGATTATTTTGAACTTAATTCTGTATACTGCATGTCTATTTGCTATTCCATTTCTGACAGTTGGGCGGCATTAAATGAACTTAGGTGTTGTTATATAAGTTATTATTTAGGTTCGCAATTATTTAATCATAAATAAAAGTACATTAATAAAACTTCTCAGAAAATAGTGAAAAATGTTTCCCTAAGGCTGGGCCATCATTAAAAAAAGAAAAACGTAACGTATGAGTACGAATTAAAACTTATTTTATACAACCATAGCATTGAAAACGCAAAAACTTAAAAATCATCATGATGAAGCTGTAAAATTAAAAGTAGAGCTCCCAATACGTATTTGAGGCCAAAATCTATTTATCGAACGCTCCTTTACCTACTGTAACCTTTTTTTTTTTTCTTCTAATAAAAACAACTTTTCATTTCTTATTTATTTACATTGCATCTTATTTATTTATTTACAATCAATTATTAGTATATTTCAGTAATTTTGCTAATTTTATATTTATTTCATACATTTCATCCAGACTATTTTTTCAAACTATCAACCTCATTGTTTAAAACTCCTTGGTATCTATGTAATATTTTACATAAGTTTTAAATTTTATTTAATATTTTCAAATGAAGTCGAGCATATTATCCAACCAAAACAATTAGGCGCATGACAGCTAAGAAAACGAAAAAAAAACTAACTAAAAAAACACAAATTTCAAGAAGCGGTAATCAACCAGTTTATCATTGTAGCGCTAATTTATCAGTTAATCGAAGTGTGGTCATAGAAGTGGGCTGCAGGTGCCGAAAGTGCAAACCGAATTCCTGTCATGCGCCTAATTGTGGTGGTCGGCTAGTACCTCATTTAAAAATATTCAAGTTTATATACTTTTTCATGTCTCATATTCTGAAAGTAACTCATAACTTGCCTAAAATGCGGGTTGAAAGTGATATGTGGCGGCCCTAGGGCTGTAATAAATTTGAAAAAAGAATAGGGGGTGTCATGTCAAATCGATATCTGTAATCTCTTTGGACTTTTATTTACCAAAGGTATGTAGGCAAAGGCACAGAAGCCTATACAGCTTATTTTGCTACATTATAAAATAATTAAAATCGTAGAAACCTTACAAAAAAACTTTTTAGAATATTCTGTTTGTTTTTACTTTTCTCATATTCAAAATGAAAAGTAGAGTGTTTACTTCGGGTGTAAGGACCCATAACAGTCTCGAACTATCGGCGCCCTCACTTCGTTCGGGCGCCAAAACACTCGACTGTTATGGGTGTCATACAGCCCTTGGTAAACAATCTACTATTTACACACACACACATATCATTCATCCTTTAACTCATTCCTTTTCTTCTGGCGTTAACAGTCTTGGTGGGTTTCCCCGCGTTTTCGTGCCGTACTTTGAAAATATTTTCACTTTTTCACGTGATTCTATAATCTGCTCATTCTGTTCGCCGTTCCTTAGCCGGGCCGGAAAACAGTCTGGCAATACACCTTCATGAAATTCATTTAGAAAACCTAATAATCGTTTGACTTTGACATACATAGGCGTTTGTCAGGAATAAAGCCATTAATAAAATAAAATGCATCGGCGAGCGGACATAAAATAAGTCGAATTGACTCGATTGACGTGAACCAAAATGACAGAAACGTATTAGCTTTGATAAAACTGAATTTAGTAATTTTAGTAGGAATAAGACTTATTTAAGTCCAATAATCGTCATTAAGTAAGTTCTCCGAAGAAACGCAATCGCACCCAGTCAGTCTGTCTGTTGGAGGCTGCAACTTTATCTCGCCAGGATTTAGGGTTCTAGATTGTCCCTGAATTAGTTTATCGAGGTCGCTACTTCAGTGAGGTTTCATGAAATCAACGCTAGAAATCAAATAAGGACTTACTGGGAAGCTGCTTGAAGATTTTTAACCGACTTCAAAAAAGAAGAAGGTTATCAATTCGTCGCGTTTTTTTATGTATGTTCACAGATTACTCGAGAAGGCCTGAACTGAGCGAAATTATTCAAACATCGGGTTAGGTCACAAATTGGTCTCACTTTTTAAATTTTGAAATCGGGTCAGTAGTTTTGAGGCAATCCTGAGAAACTGTTGTTTTTCGGGCAAGCGGTTTGACCCAATCGGTTTGAATGAAACTAGTAGTTGCTTACTACTAGTTTACTAAATGCGGGACTTAACATAAAAAATTGTGAAATATAAAACTTTTTACAAAACGTACGAATATGAAGGAGACAGTTATTTTTTTGTTTTTGCTACCATAGAGTGAACTTTTTGTATTTGTCTATTCGCTTTTGGAAATTGCATTAGTGCGAGTACTGATAACGCGCCAGCTTTCGGTAACCGACCTGTACTGACCATTGTGCCTTCGTAGATTCGATAGCGGACAGCATAGACTCGGTGGCGGAGGACGAGGAGCAGCTGGCGGACCAGCTAAAAGAGTACCTGTTCTACGCCGGCGCGCTGCAGCAGCTGTGCTGCAACCACGAGCGGCTGCAGCGCACGCTGGAGACCGCGCACGACACGCTCAACAACAGGTGAGGCGACGGACGACCGTATGCACGTAATTTTGTTGTTATTTGTACAGTCGTATTGGCTTACAACGTCACCCACTGATGCCCAGTGTACACCGGTCAAATACAGTGGCGAGTGGTCAGTGAAACAAAAGTCAACGCCCAATTTTATATGGATCCACTTGTAAGGCAGCTTGTAAACCAAGTTGACCCGTGTAATAACCGTTCATAGGGTTTTGTTCGGGAAGTGGAATACAGGGAATTTACGCGATAGCACATGATGTTACAAAAGTCTATTGATTCTCTTTACATATCTATATTTCTCTATTTGATTTTGAATTCTAACTTCATATGCGACGTTTCAAGACACGTGGCCTTTCACTACAAAAAATAATAAAACATAAACGATCTGTTTGGCGCAGGGGTACTAACCCCATCTCCTGCGCCAGAGGTCCCGGGTTCGATCCCCGGACAAGATAAATACTTGTGTGCATGAACATGTCTATTTGTCTTGGTCTGGATGTTTAATATGTATATTATGTATGTATTTACAAAAAAAAAAGTATATTATCTAGTATCCATAACACAAGTTCTTCGTGATACTTGGGCTAGATAATTGGTGTGATTGTATGGAAATATTTATTATTATTACTATTATTGTTATTATAAATCTATTTACTCATAATATTCTTTTCTATTCTCTCAATAGAATAGCGGAGAGGTCGCGTGCGGCGGCGGGCAAATCAGGCATAATGTCCCGCTTGTTCGGCACCACCGACCCGGATATAGTCCGGGACCAGACCACCCGCGCGCTGGACGCCAAGATACTGGCTGATAGAGACGCCATCGAGAAGGCGCGCAGGGACCTAGAGTGAGTACTTATATTTTACACAAGCCTTCCATCCACGTGTGTCTTTCCATAGAATATAAGATAAGTCGGGCAAAATATCCCGTTTGTTCGGCACCACCGACCCGCAGGGCTATTACCTAAAAATCAGCAATTATCGCGCAGATATCGCGCGATCGCTGCGGAACGTCAAAATAAAAATGGTATTACGTATGTAATAGCTGGCTAATCGCTCGCTGGTGGCTCGTATAACGGCGTCTCTCTCTCGCGCTCCTACCTAGGCGGGAGTTACTATGACACTAGCGCCAAAAACAATTTGGTAGCAATAACAGGAACTTATGAATGTACATTGTAGTTCAACGTTTGATCTGTAGAGGCCGCACTGTTGATACGTGGCGTAAAGCAATTATCGCGCAATTTCTGCTGTCGCGTTGCTGTTGCAAAGATAGGTAATAGCCGCGCCACGAGCCTTCCGGCCGCGTGTATTCCGTGATTTAATAACATCGAACCTTAATGGCATACCTAAAGTTAAAAAATTACATTTATTTATAGAAAGTCATTTATAAACAATAAATCAAATAAATCAAAATATTTTATACTTGCAACTAGGTATGCCAGGCTCCATATAAATAAGTTCGACGATTCTTCTTTAAAAAAATGACTGAGGGCAAACGTAAATAACAAGTATGTTTTAAAATAAATTGAATGTTTCTTTACAGCGAGTTCAACAAGAAAGCTTCAACAGAGATAGAACATTTTCAAAAGCAGAAAGACAAAGATCTCCACGAATCACTCGTTAGTTTTATCACGTTGCAAGTCAAAGCAGCGAAAAAGGTATGTAGTCTGAAGTATAATATAGCAACATACATTTTGAGTACACGATTTTGAATGAATTCGTTTTTTGACATAAACTGTTTGTAACCGTTGCCAAAACAATCCGTTAGTAAATTGTAGAAATCCAGGGATAAACGTCACTGACGTCATTATTGAAAGTAAAATGGGGTAAGAGAGTAGTTAAGAATATAGCTGTACACGGTTAATTTTAACTGTCGCCAGCTAGAATAATCGTGTGTAGTTTGAAAACTGACAGTTTTTTTGCTAATATTTAACTAATCGTTTGTAATCAACTAGCCAACAGAAAAATAAGAGATCGCTGTGATAAAAGTAAAGATACACTTTCCATTTAATTTTTTAATCCACACGAAAAATAAACATAAAAAACTTATTTAAATAAGACTAATACCTAAATGCCTAATTTATTTCAGAATCTACAAGCGTGGTCTCAAATTCGTGAATGTCTACAGAACATGCCTTGAACTTGACTGGGGGGTCATTTGACACCAAATGTACCTACTGGTTTGGCGCATACATGTGCGTAAATCTTAATCTGTACCTTATAATCAATAATATAAACAATACAGCACAGTATATATAAAGTCAAGCAGTAAAGCGAACTCATATAAACGTCTTAAACACACTCAGACCTGACGTATGTCGCTACAAGATTTGTGACCGCGGCTCATAGGGCATTTTCATGCTTTTTTAACGTCGAATATAAAAGCTAAATGTCATTGAGTTTTTGTTTGATACAGTCGGCATGCTTGACTCCAAAGAGAAAACTTCTCTCCAACGAGATTGTGAAAATTTAAATCTGTTTTATCGTTCAATATAAGCTCGTTTAGGACCGTACTCCATGACCCTTGCTCAAATTTAGATTTGCTGTCGCTTGTAGCGACATCTGTCTATCGGTCGTCACCCAGATCACCTGCTGAAAATACTACCCAAACTCTCCTTTAGAGCGTAGTTACGAAACAAGTTCGTAGTTAACATACTGCTTTAGTTAATATATTTACTGTGCTATGTGTTTATAGGATTTCTAAACTTTTGTAAACATTCAATCAAACAGTGAATACAAACCAGTTTTTAAATAAAAATTTAATATATTCTGGTATTCTTTAAGACTTCTGTGATTTTACAACTGTGTCTTTTAACGTATCGTAGTGCAATAAGTAGTGGGACTTATACTATGGGCACACTAGGAAATTTTAAATTATTGTCACGGTAAAATAATTTTCGTAGCAGACTCATCATTCTCATGTCGCTTAGTCAAATTAGAATACATGTATCACTATCTATCGCATACTTATGATATAGTTATTACTTTAAATTGTAGCTTAAACCTTTCGCTGGCAATGAACGAGACACAATAGAATTTTTATTGTTACAAGCATAATATCTGCTGCCTACCTTGCCAGAAAAGAGGTACTTACTTGTAAGTAAACAGATTATACAGAGGTGAAGCGTCGTCGTTTAAAATATCAACAATGGTTTTGTATTTCTGAATACAGCCATTTTTTCTGTCTGTCAAATTAAAAATAAAATGCTTAATCCCACATTCTTGTGCAGTAGCTATTTCTGTTAAAACTCGTGCATACTGCAGCCGCACAAACGCCTTGAAAGCGAACCGCAAAAGTGTGCGTCGCGATCCGGCCGCCTGTGTAGTGTGCGGTAGTTCCTATAAAATGTACGTAAGTAATGTAGGACAAATTTTGTTATGCAATGCGATGCGCCCTAAGTGCAACTGCACATTGGGCTACTAAACGCGACCACTAGTGGCTCGGTCAAGCCACTAGATGCAACCACCAATCGCAGCCGCTAGTGGCTTAGTAGGCCACCAGTCGCTACAGAAAAAAAACCGTCGACTGTGGCCAAGTGTCCGCGCGAGGTGAGCCCATTAACGCGGCCACTATAACGAGCGTGCGTGAGGTACTACCGCAGCTTGTGGCTCGAACGCTCGGTTTGCGCCGGTGCTATACAAAAGGTATGAAAAATCTCGTCCGCTGTTTTTGGTTGCGTTTAGTGGCTGCGACTAGTAGCTCAATGTGCGGGTGCTCTAATAAGCGCCAGCCTTTTGGGTGTATTGTATTACAGTACATTTTGCTGACTAAACGTACTGCCCGGTGGGAGGAGCCATACACTTATACTGTCGGCATTAATCGGCTCTCCTCGACAATTGTCGGTAGCGAGTGCAAACGATTATTACAAAATAATAAAACGTGTCACTTATTATTATAAATCAGTAATCGTATTATTCATTTTAATAACATCTTGTCTAAACAATGTATTAATATAGTACGAAATAATCGTAATGTGGATTTTTGGAGAGACTTTTAAGAGTAATCTGTAATATATTTCTTAATATTTCTTTAAAAGCAAAAATATAGCACGGGAAACATAGGTAAATATTTCTTTTTACCCGAATTTTAAACCTATTTATATTTTTTTATATAATGTAAATAAAAGACACTGTGCCTGCCAGACTTATATCTTATTATTGTAGACATTGAATGTATATAAGTTAAGATTATAACGTAGCCTTTACATTTTTGTGTGTAATTTCATTCCGTGAACATCTAATGCTAAGAATGCTACAATCAACTGATTATATTTCGTAGAAAAAGAAATAGGTTTTTTACACTTTCCGTTGCAATAGAATCCCTAATAACATATATTACAAGTTGATTATAATATATTATATAAGTAACATATTATTTATTAGATTATAAAAGTTTTTTTATCTATCAGTTAATACAAACACAATTTGTGATACCCTAAACTCATAATAATCAATGAAGTAAGCCTGAAGATATTAATAAAAATATATTTTCCAGGCAATGACAAGCCAGCTTACCATAACAATTCTATGCATTTTATTTTTTACTATAATTGTTAATTTGTCAATTTGAACGGTCCAATTGTATTAAGGGGTCATTTATCAACCTAAAACGCTCACAGCATACTGACATTTAAAATTAATATAAAGGTTTTATTTATAATTATAACCAGTCTGGCATTAGCCAAATGCAAACCCTTGTAAAGCGAACTCTATTTTCTTTCAAAATATTTTTATCATATTTCTTAATATTTTTTTTTCCAAATACATAATATATGTAAGTAAATATAATCTTTTAATTTCATCATACTTTATTGATTATTACTTAGAGCACAATGCATAATCAATTATTATTATGCATTAGCACTAATGACTAGTCTATAGTTCTACATATTTATTTTGATTAATAACTTAGTTACAGGCCTATTTACTGTAATAGGTGATATTATAGTAGATAATAGTTAATATTTTTACAGTACCTACCTATGTTTAAGTTTGTTAAAGGTTTATTGAAGAGTCCATTCCGCGAATGAATATTAAGTCTTATATCGTTATATTAGAGCTCATTTAACAATGCCAAGTGGATACGACATTAGCTGTTAATTTTCTTCACGAAATTCCCATACCTATTTTAGATATTGTATACTTATTTCATAGTTTTGCTTTTTACTTTACTGGATAACCTTAGAAGATTTACAAACTTGACACCTCGTCTAAAAACCCTTTATTTTAATAATATAAAACCCAAATTGTAGAAATTAAACACATATTTAGCTATATAATGATTACTTAGTCGTCAACACCAAAATCATATTATTTATTAGAATTGCTTTGGAGGCGTTTACTAATAACGTGAGGTGATTTTTGGGGATTTTTGGACCCCCTCAGAGACATATCGGGAGATTTACCTCGACCCTCCCCTCTTTAATCTCGTGTGAGATTGTTCGATGTATTTTCAGTGTAAAAAACAAGCAATTTGCTTAATTATTTAGAGCTACTGTGCTACTTTGTGGCGTTGGCGTAACCGCGATAAATATTATTGTGTAGAATTTTGTCATTTTTTAATAGCAAATATACACTGTTGCAAAATAAAATACGTAATACTTTCCAATAACCCCACGTAATTAATGAACGCCCCCTCGTAGTAACTCGAGTAAGCTTCGAATACTCAACTGTGATTTTAAGACCAACTCAATACATAATATAGTTAGATTTTGTATTATTATCTAATACGTAGATACCTATGTAAATGTGCTGGATTATAATTATTTAGCTAGTTCGCCCTTAGGAATATTTATTTTTGTTGATTTTAATTTAATCTTTGTAAAGATTGTAGTTTTCAATAAAATATTATGATATTTTGTAGTTATGTCTGTCTTATTTATCCACAGCTCACCTCCCACACTACTAGAAAATCGAAAACTACTACAAAGATGTTAAAAATCGGATTGATGAAAGCACACATATAATAAACATCCTGGAATTACTATTTTATCCTTTTCTTCTTTAGATTATTTTTTACGCGAACAAAGTCGCGTTCGGTAACTAGCTGGAAGCGTTAATGTATATGGTTTTGCTTAACAGCCTGGCCACGGGCCATTCGCCATGGCGAACATTCGCGCGGTGCGAACGGCAATGCGTCTAGCGACTAAAACAATGTATATAACGGAGTCGGGCAGCAGACGCGGCGAATAGTAATAGGGTATAAAATAGTTTAATTGTTTTCGCCGCAAATTCTATCCGCATTTACGTTTTTTCTTCAATTCTAATCGAATATTAGCAAGAATATAATCGGAGGTTTCTACTCTTTCGGTATACTCAAAATTTTATCTGGAAACATTCTGTATTTCTCGTACTTCTTGTGGAATTCTCCATCTATACCTACCCCGATTCCTATTCAAATCATGTACTCCACAATCTCTTGATTGATTGATATCTTGACTAAACGAAAAAACTATTACTTTCTAACCAATATCGAGATAACTATGATAAAGACATTTCGCTCTCGGCCTATCTGGTCGCGGCGACTAACGCGGCTGCCCGTGGCCCTCATACCGCGCCGCGCGAATTGTCGCCCCGCCCGTCGCGCCGCCAATTCCCTTGGCTAGGCCATATAATAAAATAAATATTAGACAAAATCAACACAAATTCATTTGATTCCGACATAATCAGGAACCAACAAATACTGTAAGTACAGTAGTACAAATATTTTATTTATGATATCGATAATATCACCCAGGCCCAGGACAAAATCAAATGTTCGTGATATGACTATCTTTTCTGGGCTACTTTTGGGAAGTTACGCTCTTGTTTCCCGCAGAGTCGAAGACGAAAGTATTCGAGCAATGTGTGTTGCCAGTGATGAACTATGGCACCGAAACGTGGTCTCTAACAGTTAGCCTTCTAAATAAGCTCAGTCGCCCAACGAGTTATGCTCGATATTTCCTTGGGTGATAAGGTCCCAAAACGGGGATATCCGCAAGAAAACCAAGGTTACCGTCAAAGCTCTCAGAGTTGCTAAGTTGAAGTGGCAATGGGCAGGTCCTATCGCTAGCAGAACCGATAACCGTTGGGAAAAAAATTCTCAAGTAGCTACCATGGACTGGACGATGCAGCGTAGGAGGGCCCCTATTAGGTGGACCGATTGACCTAGTAAAGGTTGCGGGGAGCCGATGGCTGCAAGACGCTCAAAGCCCCTCTGTGTAGAGCTCTAAAGAGGAGGCCTATGTCCAGCAGTGGAGTCTAATGGCTGATGGTGATGATGATAGCAAAATCAGAAATTATCTACCCAAATATTACATATACGCATTACGACATGATTAATATATCAGAATCCCCGTATTGTTCAGTGGTCAGCTGACTGAACATATTGTCACTGTCACACGACAACACTAATTACAGCTAACCATCGATTTATCGAACTCAGGGATACGCAACATTTTAACACGTGTAGTGCTTCAGCAGTTTTTATGTTATGTATTAGTTTTACTACACTTTAAAAAAAAACTAAGGCAAGTACATTATGCTAATTTCTCCTGACTGCCATTATATTACTGATGATTACAGTTTCTGAAAAAAATAGGGTGATAAGTACTTTATTATAAAAAAACCCAGTAAGTAAGGAATTTTTGAAACATTCTAGCTATTTTGAACAGATTTTGTTCTCATTTAAGTGCTTAAAAAATATATCTACGTCGCGCCCCTGCACTATCAATAATTCGGTGAACCACCACCACAGCCGACATTGAATCGATGGGAAGTAGGTCACTCATATAAACACCACCATTACCAACACACCTGTACACAAAAACCCAGTTTTTTATGCAACATCTATTCTTTTTATCCAAAAAGGTCCTTAAAAATAAGGAAATAGTTTTAACAAAAAGGTTCATATCAAAATAAAAAAAAAATAGTAAAGGATAATAAAAATGAAATCCCAGCAAGTAAGTGTGGATTACTGGGCGATGGGTAAGGCCATGTTCGTATATATGGGACTGACGGCGATGTGCTGGCTGATGCTGAGGCTATTCAACATTATCTTTATGCTGCCAAGAAGGCTAAGGGCCCAGCAGCAGAACATACAGCACACGTTAGAAGAACTACAGGTGAGTTACCTAATTTTATTCTAAACACAAAACACAACCTCCGAATTTATTTTGGGCACAAAGAAAAAAACCTTGTATAAGTTTTGGTATTTATGTGAATGAAGATGACTCCTCAGCCCCTGAGCTGCTGTCCTATAGCTAAAATACCGCAACCTAACAATACAAAAAAGAAATATTATTGGTACAGACTTAGATAAAATAGTAGAAGCTTAGTAAGCTAACGAGCTTAGAAATAATTCCTACCACCAACAAAACTAGCGCTATTATGAATCGGGATTCAGGACCTCTAGTTCTGATTCCGGTAAGAAGTAGTTCCTATCTTTATGATGACCGTGGTTTTAGTAAATTCCTTTTCTTAGTGGCGTTTCAAGGTAGCGACCTAGAATAACACTGCCTTCTCCTGTTGCTTGAATATCGCAAGATACGATTGAGCCCAGCACGGGAGCATATCCCTCACATACCTATCCCTTACATTTCACATATCCCTGCCTCAAAATTCAAATCAAAAAATCTTTATTTTTTGACATAAAATCGTTTGGCACACACTCACTAGGCATAATCATCAAAAAGCATAAATTTCTTTTGGCTTAAACTTCATTAGGCATAGTTATCTAAAGGCATAATTGTAATAAGCATAAATAATGAAATCCATAAATATTTTTACCATGAAATTCTCGAGTATTTTTAATCTTTTAATTTTGTACATAATTTACTGTGACGATAACGAATTGCAGGCAAGACCGACACCACGTAGTCTTGTTTGCCCTACCCCTAGAGTGCATTTTAGAGCCGCGGAGGGACGAGGTGGCCCGCGTGCTGAGGAGCAGGTGGCTTTAAGGCTCGTCGCCGCAGCTGAGGCCAGCAAGCTGAAGCTGCGATGGTGAGCCTTAAAATCATCTGCTACGATAGCACGCGTGAGCCCACCGGAGCCCCGCAGCGCTGGAGCCGCGATAGTAAGCCATGTATGTCTGCATGCCTGCTTGCATGCGGTAAAAACATTATTGACTGTCATTATCATGCGAAACAATAATTATGCTGAAAAAAAAGCATAAAGTTGTTTCGAGTTTTTAATACATTTAAATACTTATGCCACAAAAAAATCTGCCAAACAATAATTATGCTTTTTAAAATTCTGCTTCATGACTATTATGCGTAATGATGATTATTACAATGGACATTATGGATTTTGATATTATGCTTAAAAAAAATATGCCTAAAACTAGAGAGCCACCTAATTCACCTTGTTATCATTGTTTTTAGAAACGATTCCCCGACCTAAACATAACGGAAGAAGACTTAAAGAACGCTGAGAAGGAACTAGAAGAATTCACGAAAGAAGAAAAAGAGAAGGAGACAACGAATGACACCAACAAAGAAACTCCGCAAATAGAAGAAGATAAAAAAACAATTTAGTTGCAATAAGTATCAATTTTCGCACTACCGTACGTACATTAACTTTTATATTTTGTACGTTATTAAATTCTAGATACACAATTTTTCCATGAATTTTAACATTTTAAAATGATAACCGTATTTTTAGGGTTCCGTAGCCTAATAACAAAAAACGGAACCCTTGTAGATTTTTTTCCAATACTATGAGGATTATAAATATATACACTTCCAAAGTGGTAAAATCTGTGTCCCTCCCCCTCTAACTTTTAAAATAAGAAAGTGAAAAATCTAAAAAAATATATGTTGTAGATCTTTATAAAAACTTTCAACAGAAATTGGTTTGGACGATATATATTTAGCAGTTTCAGAGCTATAGCACATTTTCCAAAACCGAAGCAATATAACTTTGTCATTCGTACAAACACTATGACAAAAAAAGGTAATTTTGCAGACGATAAATTATAGTGGCATTATGGGCAGGTGTAGGTAATCGGTAGTGAAGTAAATACCTAATTTATATAATAATAATAATAGAAACTTTATTGCACACGATACAAAAACAAACACAGAGAATAATTGGTTAGTGCATTGGGCCGGATTCCCAAGGATGCGGGTTCAAATCCCGTCAGGGCGACATAAGACTAGTTGCTTTTTTCTAGTATATTTTCTTGTTTAATATTTATCACATAAAAATAGCGTTGTAAAATGCAAAATTAAAAAGTTATAATTAGATGGCTGTTTCATCTTAATCGATAGTCAAACATCTGTAAAGATGTTTCTTTCGAATGCGAGGATATTTCCCTTATTGATGAAACAACGGTGGCCAACACCGTAGAACGGTGAATATACTAGAAAAATTCGACGTGTCCTCATAAGTCTCTGTAGCATACTTGGTTAGTGCATTGGGCCGGATTCCCAAGGATGCGGGTTCGAATCCCGTCAGGGCGACATGAGACTAGTTGCTTTTTTCTAGTATATTTTCTTGTTTAATATTTATCACATAAAAATAGCATTGTAAAATGCAAAATTAAAAAGTTATAATTAGATGGCAGTTTCATCTTAATCGATAGTCAAACATCTGTAAAGATGTTTCTTTCGACTGCGAGGATATTTCTCTTATTGATGAAACGACGGTGGCCTGTAGGCCACCGTAGAACGGTGAATATACTAGAAAAATACGACGTGTCCTCATAGGTCTCTATAGCATAATTGGTTAGTGCATTGGGCCGGATTACCAAGGATGCGGGTTCGAATCCCGTCAGGGCGACATGAGACTAGTTGCTTTTTTCTTGTATTATATTTTCTTGTTTAATATTAATCAAACACAGAGAAAATGACAAAAAATAGAAACACACAATAGTTGGCCTTATTGCTACATAGCAATCTCTTTCAGGCAACCTAGGGTGAGAGACGGATCCCTTCATGTGCCAGTTCGACTCGCATTTGGCCAATTTTTATTATAGCATACGACTCCTACGAGTATCTTAGCTTTTCAAAGACTTTTTTCTCGTAAGTTGTTTTTCTTACTGTAGTTTCAATAACTATAACTAACGGACTGCCCGAGGCCATCAGAAAGGCTCAAATTCTAAGATCCATTGACGATCAAGTTAGAAGTCATTTCCTATCAATCCCTCCTAACTTATAGTTTTTTTTAATCCCCATCACTCTCTCCTAACTTATATTGTCTTATTTTCTCCCCATCACTATTTATGTATGAATATATACTTACTGTTTATCTTATTTCACTTTCTTTTTGCACCCATTTCCCTACTATCCTTTATCTATACTCTCTGTCATCCAAGGTTGCCTGGAAGAGATTGCTATGTAGCAATAATGCCGCCTATTGTGTGTTTACGGTCTTGTTTTGTATCTCCTTTGTATTGTATTTCTTTGTAACTATATGCAATAAAGTTTATTATTATTATTAATTGTTATTGTTTTTGCAGTTTGTATGTCGCCGTATGTACTCAAAATCAAGGCTTTCGGAATTATTAACGAGCAGCCCTTCCCAATAACCTATCCATAGTAATAAATAGGACTATAGTTTTGTTGCTTAGTTATTTCTGTTAAATGATGGGAAATAACAAAGATTGCTTAGCAACTAAACCACAGTAGGCCTATCTCTTACTGAAGATAGGTTATTGGGAATGGCCGTTAATAAATAACAGGCGGCTATATATTTATAATAATCAATGAAGTTATCGGCAAATTCTTAAAATCCAGCGTACAAATAAACAATTCTGCAATTCCTTTCAATCATGTCGGTTTATGTTTCTTCCGGTTGAAACATTCATTCATACCAACGCTGTACGATATGTTTACCTGTTTTTTTTAAACTTTACGTTTTCATTAAATTAAAAACTGCTTTCGTCAATCACAATAAAGTAACAGATAAAAGACTGCTTAATACTTAATTAAACTTGTAGCAGTCACCATTGAGCGTTGATAACACAAAAAGTTACCAGGTTTAGTACATTTTGCGATGATTCAATCGTTAATTTTATAGTATTATTTTTTGTTTATTTAATAAATAAGAAACTGTTACCTATTAATGTGGTATGACGATCGCTCCATGTTTTTATAACTCTACTGCAGAAACCGGCAGATTTTCCACTTAGCTACTGACATACCTACTCAATAAAATATTATCTCATCCTTTAATCTACTATGATAATGATAACTTACGAAAAGGCAAAATCCCATTTTAAACTTTAATCTGCCATTATTACACATCCCTTCTCTCCTTATAAACTTTCGAGGGTCGAAACTACGAGAGGGTGAGACATGTTGTAATGCATAGTCCCCTAACCCGCCCAGAGATGGCGTTAAAAACCACAAGGCCGCCAGCTGAGGAGGCGTGGTACCGGGCCGCTTCACGCGCTGTATCGATCCCTACAACAAACGTAAATAGTTATTTATTTGTATTTTTTTCTATATTAATCTGGCGATAAATAAAACGTCCACGATATGTGATAACTTATCTAGTTAGCGCAGTCAGTCGACCGCTGTTAGAAGTGTGAGCCGTGCAATTAGTGACTGGTGTTGTTCTTGAAAAGGTTGTGATTTTTTTTAATTGATGAGTGAAAGGACATTGTCTTCGAGATGACCAGGTCCTCGTACCGTCCGCTGGTGCCGCGTTCGTCCAATAACTCTTTGGACAACCGAGATATTATGGGGTGAGTAAATTATTGATTTTACCGGCGAACATGTCGCGCGAGACATAGAAGTCTTATTAATTTAGATTGCTTGCTGATTTTGTTAATAAAAAAATGAAAAATAACGAACATTGATAATACTTGGTTGTGGCGTTAATGTGGCAGCTAGTTAAAGTCATCGAAAATTAACATTTTAAGGGCAAAACCTAATACAGAGTAACGACGATGTTAGACTTTTTTAAAATAGTATATTACAATATATAAGTATTTCCCTACCTATTTATATCAAGAATTTAAAGTGTTTGCGTCATATGTATGCCTAGCTAAATAAGATCTAAAGCAGGATTTTGATTTCCTACCTACCAAAATCGTTATCTTTCTATTGTTGAAACAGCTGATTCTTTATTGTTCCGCTATATCTAATTTGTTTTGCCGAATTAAAATTTTAATATTCATACTCGTTCCTATAAAAATGATAATAATGTACGACATAAATCTACATTTTCTACTAAGTTTGAGAGTTTTATTGTAGAAAGTAATCTGTGGAACTACTCAATCGATTTTAAAATTTGTTTTACCAGTAGAAAGCTACCTTATTCCACCCCCATCCCATAGCATGACCATTAAATCGCGATAGTAATGTATGATATAGCG
Source organism: Chrysoteuchia culmella (assembly GCA_910589605.1). Classification (NCBI taxonomy): domain Eukaryota; kingdom Metazoa; phylum Arthropoda; class Insecta; order Lepidoptera; family Crambidae; genus Chrysoteuchia; species Chrysoteuchia culmella. Next base: position 5,472,402 of record OU342648.1, read on the forward strand.
ATTTATCGCGTTTACCTGTCAGAAAACAATGGACTTTGACAGTTGACGGTCGATATAACGCTATATCCGCGATCTAAGTATATCGTTTTCGGTGGCCATGCTACGGAGGCTGACATAGGCTATATACTATTTGATTTTTAAATAATTTCATCACTAAAAATGTTTGTCAACTAAGTAGCTAGCTAAGTGGGCACGGATCCTTTGAGACGAAAACTGTGCGGGTCAGCGAATTATAACTTTAAGTACGATAAATATTTATTTATTTTTTAGAAAAATAGTGTTCTCTAGCAAATATTGAACATCATCAGAACTTTCTGGTCTCACTGTCTTTATTATTTCACTGGATCTTGATGGCACAATGTCAATATTTGTTAGTCTCTTGCATCTGTCCATGACTTATCTGAAGCACTTGTGCTTACCTGTTTGAATGTTACTCTTATCGTTATCAAACCGACTGAAAACGATAACTGAAAACATTTAATAATTGTTAAAATAAACATTAAGTAACCGTAAATAAAATACATAAGTATTAACTTTAAATACAACTTGTTCTGGGAAATAATTTAGAAACTTGCAAAATGAAGAAAAAAATTTCAGATGTTTATGATTATATTTTTTTTAAAACACTAGTATTCTTATGTAATATTCTTTATGTAATTTCAGTCTTGTGTGTCTATCAGTTGATGAACTTTGTAAATTAATTCTTCAGTTAGTTTTTCACACCTTTACGTTTAGTCAATAGAGTATGTACCAATAGAGTATGTACCAACCTATGTAACTCAATTAAGCGGTCTTTACTAACACCTAATAATAACTACCTACACTGCATTATAATCTTGCCTAATAGACCAATTTTACTGAATTTTGTTATGAAATCAATCTTGAAAAATAAAACACGTGATGAAAAATGTTTTTGAACGTCTAGAATCAAAATCAATAAAACAAGTATCTACTTACCCAACTATGTTTTGCTTATAGTAAGTAAGTAGATATTATTATTATGAGCGACTAATAGACCCCATTCATTCAGAGGTAATACTAATCTCCACGATGTATCGCGGTCCATAACTACTAACTACAGTAACTATAGGATTACATACTCCAAGCACGTTCGGGAGCCTTAGTTTCCATTTCCTGGCGCATTAGGGAATTACACGTTTGAGCTGGTTCACCGAGCTACATGCGGACTCATTGGCGGAGTAACCTGTGACTTTTCACTAACATTAGAAATACATACTGAGTTCTTATATGTACATAGTAAATCCGAATACGAGCAGGTAAGTTCTTTGTCAATACTTAGTTCAATATCTTCTACCTTTATTAATGTCTTTATTTGTATACGTATACCAAGTAAACAGGCCTACACAGGGGCTTTCTACGACTTAGGCGGCGACTCACCATGTCAAATTCTCAGCCAAAAGTGAGTTTCTACCTTTAAAAAATTTGGTGGTTTATTCAGTCATTGTCTAGAAGTGCCTGGGTGAGATTACTACTACAGAATTTAGAGGCGGTTAGCTCAACCAGTTTTCTCAATTTCTTTGTTAGCGCGATTATATAAATGGTGGGCCCAAGAAATAAAAGAATCTATATAAGAAGCTATGTGAGAAATAGCTTCTTTCACAAAGTTGGTAATTTCTACAGCTTTGCTGGGCAGAGAGAGAACTCGGGAATGTAGTTAGGAGTTTGACAGATCAGCACCCCGACCGCCTAACGGTATAGCTTGTGCTATTGCTATAGCTATCGATTTTTCAAACCCCCTACAAGGGCTCTCGCTGACGCTATTACTTTCATACTAAAAATGCAATAGTGAATCCAATAGATGAATAGAAATATGTAGGAATTAGCCAAAAACCCTATCATTGAAGGTTTTTATGAGAGTTTGAAGTTTGATAGCCATAGCAATACCACACACTATACCGTTAGGCGTTCATATCGTATTCGATCGGCTGCAATTTGTATATGGAATGACTTTTATTAGGATACAATATAAACTGTCAAATGAATACGATTGACTTTACGCAATCGCCTAACAGAGCTGAAACTATGCAATAAATATAAGAAGTAAGTAAATACTTTTTAAATATATTATACCAGATAATTTCAAAGCCGAAGCTTAACTGCTGAAACAACATATCCTATAAGCTGCTTAATTCCGAGTTCGAGGAACTTTCGTTTACACGTGCGGACTAGATAGGTCGGTTATCCTAACCACAGATTACTTCTTCATCACAGCCTACGCTAGCTAAGTCGAATAGAATTAGCAATTTTTGGGAAACAAGGAGTTATTCTAGTCGTAAATTCAACTAAAAATAGATTTATGGTACATTTTAAATAGAAAAATATTGGAAAAAATTAACTCTGCTACAAGTGAATTCTCAGACGGGAATCGAACCCGCGACCTTTGGAAATCCGGTCCAATGCTCTTGGAAATTCAAGAGCATTGGACCGGATTTCCAATATTTTTCTATTAAAAATTTACCATAAATATAAAAATAGCATTGAAAAATGCAAAAATTACAAAATCATAAAAATAGATTCTTATTAATTTGCAAGAAAAATGTGATGAACTTCCGCTGTAACTGTACTTGAGAGCAGTTAGAAAGAGACGTCGCTACATGCGATGTATATGCGCGTCCCTTGCTAACTGTACTCAAGTATAGATCACTGCTTGAGTCGCGTTCTGTAATACGGGCCTTAGTATCAAACAACCAAACTGTTGGTGGTTCGATAATAAGAATAGGCTCTTGCTGGATAAGGAATGAATAACTTATTTAGCAATTTTAGATGATTATTTTTAGAGTCGAAAGTATTTTTTTCTGTTATATAAATAATCTTATATATATATATATAAGTACCTACCTACCGGTCATCCCGTGACCACGGCAGCTGAAAAGGTGCCGAAACGTCGGGAAAATTAAAAAACCCCCAAATAAACCAAAAAATAAGAACAATTACAACTTAGTTCGTGAAATAGAGCGCGTTAAATAGAGCGCGCTTTTGGAAATCCCTCCCCAGTGATCCACAATGCAGATCATTATATTTGTCATTAATTATTGTCACCAATTAGTTAAATATACGTGGCAGTTGCTAAGTGAACAAAGTCTTTTATTTTCCGTGCTTGTTATTCACTGATTTGTAGTTTATTTGATCTGGCTTACCTTCGCCATATTTTGACTCCTCGCCACTGGTAGGTACTTCAGTACCTACCTAACTAATAGTACATAGATAGGTCAAGTAAAGAATAAATAGAGCACTAAATAAAGTAAAGAATTTCGAATCTATCAGGATCTGTATCGTGATCTTGATGCTAATAATACTTATTGAAATAGTTCTGCAACGTGCCAAATATCAATAGTATCGTAATCAGTAAATCTTTTACTTTTAACTTATCGTTATAATGTCATCATTGGTCACGTGTATCAAAAACCTTATCATTCTTTATTTACCTAGGTACTGACTAATCCGATAGTAATAATACTCATAAGAATTATAAAAAAGATACTGTTTACGATTTATTACCGCTATCTGTGAATTATATGGTCCATTAATATACTACCTTTTGAATATGTGTCACGGCAATATGCGCCCACTAGTAATGGCATAATGATGGTATTATCACGATAGTCCTTTTTGACAATAATCGCTAAGCTGACCTTAATGATGTGAAATTTCGTTTTCGGGGACAGGGTTTAAGCATAATGTTGATTTTGATAATTCAAGTCGTTTGTTGTGGTATGATGGTGATAAAAAGAATAGGTACCTACATTTTATGTAAAATTTTGAACGTCGCTCGTTGATTCGGTCCTGGAGCTTGTCATCGAAAGGCGTCTGAATACCATAGATTCAACTAAAGACCATTGACTGACAACTAAATATATTTTCGAATGTGACTTATATCATAACAAGTCATAAAACTATACACAAATACAAACGGTATAACGGCTCACCAGCCTGTCGCCAACACCAGCAAAATAAAACGCGGCAGTAGCACGCGGTAGACGCTTCGTTTGTAAACAAGTCTCTTACATTACAAGGTAGATCGTCGATTAAGTAGCCGATGTATACTGGCAGCACCGGAAAGTTGATCTTGAAAATCGTAAGTGTAACTTTTAATTGGAATTATAATACTACGCTCTGGTGAAAGTTGGCAGGAACCTAATGAAACCGGAAGCGTACTTAACTCTGATCGTCCTGGAAACTCAAAGTTAAACCATGGAAGCCAAGCACAGCTAAAGTTAGAGTTCCTTATAATCAATTGTTAATATTATCGGAGGACTGGGAAATGTCGATTGAATTGTAAAAGGTCTGGGTAGCTTAATTCGATAAACTTAAATGTTAATACAGAAATAGAAAAGGATACATTAATCCAGATATGCACGACTTACAGACTTGTTGTTTTGACTCAATACTCAATTTGCTGGCAAGTCGAAAGAGCAAAAAAGATATGTAATTAAATGTGTATGACATGTTGGCAACGAAAGGGTCATGTACCGGCCGCGAATCAAGAAACAACGACAAGCCGTGTCCTGTGCCGGGCCCCTGGAATGTGTTTACATAGAACTTTTGATACCGCTCCGTACATTTTGTTTATATTAACGTAATTACGTCCCGTGTGTAGGTTCTGATATTATTTCGTTGAATTTAGCTAAGTCGTAACTTGAGTTCGCTTTGTGGGAATTGACGGAGAGTTGGATGAGAACCGTCTTGTAGCGTACACGCTCCGGTGCCCAATTCAATATGTTATTGTTATGAGTACATTAGTTAGTATATTGTGTTGAAGTAAATACATGTAGTTTGTGATCATTCAAGACTTTTATTAATTAAGTACTTTAAAACAAATCTTACATCAGAAGTGGCAAGTTTCTCACGCAAATTATTATGGGAAAACATAAAAGAAGACGAGTTCGATCAACATCGAGCGAAAGCAGCAGGGCTCGAACACCGTCACCCTCGCCTCCTGGAAAAGGGAAACGCAAGGTATCTCGTAAAGATGAAACAGAAATTGTGAGTACAAACACGTCGATTAATTTACACAATATAATACCAGAGTTTGACCCATTAACTGATAATGTTGTGTCTTGGCTTAATGTGATAGAGTCCTATTCATCTACCTTTTCATGGAACGACAGCATGATCCGTTATCAGGCGCTAAATAAACTAAAGGGATCAGCTAAAATTTGGTACGACTCCCTATTACGCAATGATTACTCATGGACGGAGTGGTTGTGGAAGGATTGGAAAAAGAAAATATTATCATGTTTTCGGGTGAAACGCAACATGTTTGAATTACTTAAAGAAATAATCGATAAGAAACCGTATAATAGCCAATCATTATATACATTCTTTTTCGAGCAAAAATCCAAAATAGATTCCTTACATCTTAATTTTACGGATAAAGATTTAATCTCAATAATTTTAGGAAATATCGGTGATGATAACTTTAGTGCATCAATCGAAGCAAGTAGTTTCCAAACATGTGATAGTTTAGCAGCATTTCTACATGGCCGTTTTTATAAGCCACCCGTGTCGAAGATAATTAAATCTAGTTTTACTGGTCAGTGTGTATCACGTGACATAAGTACGAGTTCTAAGAGCTCACCATCGATACAACCATCAACTATACAATCGTCGACCACAATTTCAAGTCAAGCAAAAACAACTACACCTTTTCACACTACCAGCGGCCAGTTTTTAGTTCGTAGTCCCATCGAATGTTATAATTGCGGAGGTAATCACAAAAGAGCACAATGTACTTTAAAGTGCGAGTTTTGTGGAAAGCGAGGGCACACTGAAAGTATGTGCTTTTACAAAAATAAATTGACAGTTGAACAAAATAAAAACGTAAATAAAGAGGAAACTAAATGCGTTCGAGAGCCAAATCCAGTTGATAAATCTAATTAAAAGGATTTGCATTAATCAATATGTACATGAAGCTTTCATCGACAGTGGAAGTAGCTGTTCCCTTTCACGGAAAAATTTGTTAGAGAATACCCACTTGCAATCACATTATTAGAAACACCAATTATGTTACAAGGATTTTCAAATGACAACGTCAAAACCGTAACTGAAATTGTTATAACAAAAATTAAAATAGACTCGGTAGTGATCGAAAGCGTTGAAATGTATATTTTAAGTGATTTATCAGGTTGTGAGATTCTAATTAGACGCAACGTGACCGAACGGAAGGATCTTATGTATACTCGTATAGGAAATACACTTACATTTAATTACGTTCAGCGTTTTCGAGATTTTTGTCAGGAAGTTCGCGAAGGTTAATTTAGATTTTGGCACAGATTCTCACCGTGATGAATTAGCGACATTATTAGCGAAATATAGACAATGTTTTGCATATAATATAAAGAAACTAGGTAAAGTCAAAAACCATGACATGGTGATTGACTTAATTGAAACAAAACCTGTTTATTGTAGACCGTACAGGGCATCTCAATCAGATAGACAAATTATCCATGACATGGTTGAGGAGCTCCTGGAAAACGGGATAATATTTGAGAGTCATTCAGCTGCCCTGCGTTGACAAGTATGTCAATAAGAAAAATGGAGAGAAGCGACTGTGTATTGATTATAGGGCCTAAAATGAAATAACAGAAGGACAAATATCCTATGCCACGGTTCGAGGATCTTATTGACAGGTTACATGGGTGCAAGTACTTTACGAGCTTAGAAAAAAAAGGGCACTATCAAATAAAATTAATCATTCGGTTTGGCGAATGCCCCTTCGTGTTTACAGTAAATTATGAACAAAGTGAAACTATTGAGGAGAATCTACGTCTTCTTGAACAAATTTTACAGATTTCCTTGACAATGGTCTGACAATAAATAAAAAAAAAAAAGAGTGTAATTTTCTGAAAACAGACTTCACTGAATTACAAAAAAAAGGACATAAACGAGGAGTTTCCATTCTTTGAAAACCAAATTGTCTTCCGATAGTATTTTGCCTGAAAAGAAGTTCCACTCATTTGAGTTGGAGTTGTTACTTAGCTATCGTTGCGTCCTTGCAAAAGTTTAGACTTTATTTATTAGGAAACATGTTCAAAATTGTTACTGATTGTAGAGTAAATAGACCGATTGGCTAAATTCTGTTCAACAACAATATGACAAATTTGTTGAAATAAAAAAAAACATTTTGGAATCAGGAGATCTCAGCTGCAGTAATAAAGATATATTTAATAAATACGAACTCTTAGGTAACAAGGTATATCGCAGGACACCTCAAGGACGTCGCTGGGTAGTGCCAAACAATTGCATATGGCAAGTAATCAAATGTAACCACGACGACTTTGGGCACTTTGCGTTAGACAAAATAGTAGAGAGGATCTGTCACCTTTATTGGTTTCCTAAAATGCGACGGATCGTTGTAAAATACATTGAAAATTGTATAAACTGCATATAATCCAAAAATAAAGGTGAAGCCAAAGAAGGTGAGTTGTACCCTCTACCAAAATATGCACAGCCATTTCATACGTTACACGTAGATCACCTGTATATATTGGTAGTGGTAGATTCTTTCACCAAATTTGTTTTTGCTGCGGTAAAAAAAAGAAAAAAAGCAGACAGTAACGGTGTAATAAATGAAACAGACAACATTTCAAAGCTTTTTGGTAATCCCCGAAGGATTAATGCAGTCGCAGGATCTGCATTCATTTCTCACACACTCATAATTGCTCGAACAAGAATATTAGGCTTCATACGATCACGACGGGGATGTCTAGGTCTAATGGTCAGGTCGAGAGATTTAATAAAACAATAGTTCCATGAGAACCATGGGAGCGAACGTGACTGAAGATAAATAGGAACAATGTATTAAACCTCTACAACAAGCACTTAATAGCACATTTCACAAAACAATCAAAGCTGTACCTAGCGAGGTGTTACTTGGATACAGACTGAAGACTGATAGTGATTTAGTTGCACCGGAACCTGATGAGGCTGTTGATGTTACTCAACTGCGCGTAGAGGTAGACTGTTTTATCAAAACGAATTCTGAATCACAAAAGCATAGATTTGACAAGACACGTACTAAAGCTAAAAAGTACCGGGAAGGTGATCTAGTTCTTGTGAAGATTCCAAGTCAAAGTAACGATGGACAAAGTCGGAAGCTACTGCCGAATTTTAAAGGTCCCTTTTAAATAAAGAAGGTATTGGGTAATGATCGTTACGAAGTTACGGATTTAAGAGGTAACGAAAGATGCACAAAAAGGATACGGGACAGACGGTTGCCGAAAATATGAAACCTTGGATAAAAATTAATGATAGAAACCTGCACGACGTACAGTATTTGTAATAAGGAAACGTACGTGTTGGCAAGGTAAAACTACAAAATGATATTAAGAGACGAATGTATAATGTTTGATTACTTTATTTGTTTTATTGGCTGCGTTCAATGATAAAGACAATTTGTCAGCAAATAGTGAATGATGTCTTGATGTTCTGGATGTGTTGTGATGTAAATAATAACTTAGTGATTAGTTATAAGCATTGAGAGACGTACCCTAAGACTAAAGGGACGACTTTGCTTTGCTCTGATGACAAAAGCATTATGGTAGCAGGAATCGCCTAAGACTAAAGGGATTGCCTAAAGCACCAGAGGAATATGTGATAGTTGGGTCCTTTAGACTTTATGTGCAAAAGTCGGCCTAAGACAAAAGGGACTGCTATAATGTACTGAAGGCCACAACTGTCTATTGTATTTTTATCAAACATCTGGAACATCATGATAGGAGGATTCTAATGGTAGTCTATTCTTCTGACTGCAGGAGTCGTTACCTAAAATAAAGGGACTGCCTAAAGCAGCAGAGGAATATGTGACAGTTGAGTCCTTTGGACTTTATGTGCAAAAGTCGGCCTAAGACAAAAGGGACTGCTATAATGCTCTAAAGGCCACAACTGTCTTAACTGTCTATTAGTATTTCTCAAGCATCTAGAGCATCATGATAGGCCGAGGCGCTGAGACTACGGCATTAACATTACAATTTCATAAATAGAAGTGTTTTCTTTATGTCACAGATTGTAAACTATCAATAAGGGTGTGAAGCGTTCGCGGAAGTGCCTGGGGGCAGGCACACTGCAGCATGGCCGTGTTGGCAACGAAAGGGTCATGTACCGGCCGCGAATCAAGAAACAACGACAAGCCGTGTCCTGTGCCGGGCCCCTGGAATGTGTTTACATAGAACTTTTGATACCGCTCCGTACATTTTGTTTATATTAACGTAATTACGTCCCGTGTGTAGGTTCTGATATTATTTCGTTGAATTTAGCTAAGTCGTAACTTGAGTTCGCTTTGTGGGAATTGACGGAGAGTTGGATGAGAACCGTCTTGTAGCGTACACGCTCCGGTGCCCAATTCAATATGTTATTGTTATGAGTACATTAGTTAGTATATTGTGTTGAAGTAAATACATGTAGTTTGTGATCATTCAAGACTTTTATTAATTAAGTACTTTAAAACAAATCTTACAGACATGATTATTGATCAAAATACACTTACAATTAGTGTCAAAATCAACATGTGCTAATAATATAAGATCAGAGTTCATACTTGACGCGTTTTCTGATAGCCGAGCTGTTGCCCTGAGGAGTTTTATCTTAAACACCAGTGTGTTTGTTGGTGTGAACGACTCATTTATGAACGAAACGTGCCTTATCTTCTCGTCCAATGTAGTCTGCATCAATTGCGACGCATGTTTGTGTACGATGTCAATATTATCTTGAATGTCTTTGAATAGCAGAATTACTTTGTTAATGAGCACCTACTTTTATATCAGTTATGTATATAACTGCAGCTAGGAGTCAAGCAAGGGTTTCTAGCTTCTTGTCAACATCTTTTTAATTAGTTGATATAAAATCATTATCAAAACCGTACCTAAATCAAAATGGACTCGGTGGCTCAGCGGTCAGAACACTCAAATGGATGTAGACTAAGTAGTTACTATTTTGTGTTACAATTATAAAAATATTTCTTACTGCATAGCATTTAAGGATTGCAGGCAAACTTTTGCGTTCAAATTACAACAGATGTGTCCCAATTCCACAGAGGGACCATAGAGAAAACGTCGTGAAAATGCTTAGGGAACACAATAATTAAGAACAACTGAGCGGGCCCGGAACAAACGTTTACAGGCCCTAGGGCCAAATTGTTTAGCGAAAACAGCCATTCGTTGATAACAGTGTAGAAAGAGGAGTATGTTTCTTCTCAACATATACTAACTGTACTGAAATGGCTAATATTTATATGGTATGCATAGCTCTTAGTTTTCTACGTAAACTTCAACTGCAGTTTTCTTCGTAAGGATATATTGCTGAAGTTAAATTAGTTGTTGATAGATTGATTTTCTCCTTATTCTCTCAGTGCTGATAGTCTTCTGATGTTTTGTCTACTGAATAGAGAATCGCTAAACGTGGATTGAAGAGAAACGCCTCAATGTGGAAAGGCCTACCCCATCTAGTGGTAATTAATTAGGTATCTACAACAAAATATGATGACGATAATAAAGTTTTCTTCAAAATTAATAAATCGTTTTTAAGTATTATCGAATCATTCATCCATTTATAAGTTCCAACTTATAAATGGATGATAACTTGATGATAATTTTTAGTCTAGAAGAAAGTTTGTCTTGTCCTAATCCTACTGTTTATCTGTGAACTATGGCCAAATGAGAGGTGCTCCCATTTGGCCCTTTTCTTAATTACAGGCGTTTGGCATTGCGCCAGAGGCCATTATGTGTTTCCTGAGTCACAGCGCTCGCGAAATCTCATACCACTGTAACTGAATAATGTTGTCGTTTTTAGGGTTCCGAACCTCTAAAAAAAAGTGGGATCATTTTCCGTTGAACTATTACTGTGAAATTTGGTAAGTAATAGTAATATCGTCTTATACTACAAATACAGGAAAATATCTAAAAATTATACATTTGTAACTAAATCATAAAAATATAGTCTTCAGTTTGGAGGTGTCGAGTTGAAATTAAATCCTTGAAGCTGTGAAAAAATCAAACTTCAAAATTAACGTTAATAAAGGTAAAGCCGCCGCAAAAACGGGCTCGTCACTCTCAAGGGAATCAAAATTAATAGGGTAAGTACTTTCCGTTGACCTGGAACTATGAAATTTGGCAAGTAATATCGTCTTTTACTACAAGTACAGGAAAAAAACTGAAAACTTCTTACATTAATAATAATAATTATGTACCAGTCTACAAATTTAATTCATGTATTATTTAGTTTTTTATGATAGGTACTGACATGTTTTATTTTAATTTTATTTATTGATAAAAATAATAACAAATGAGATGTTGTAGTTATACAGTAGGTACATCATAAGTTACAATCCAACTTTACCGTGTACTGGAGTCCTCTTATTCTAGATCTTAAGAAATAATAATTAGTGAACAAACTATACTTATTCAAAAGAAAAATTAAATATAAATTTTAATTTTTGTCATTTTTATAATGATTTCATTTGACATTTGAATAATTTTGTAATTTCCCACATTTTCTTAATGGCAGAAAATGTTTGTACTTTATTAATGGTACCATCTTATATAATACCATTTTCTAAGGAATAAATGATTCTGATTCTGATTCTAATATTATGTTACCTAGGTACCTACTTAATATGTACGGAACCCTCGGTTGGCGAGTCCGACTCGCACTTGTCCGGTTTTTTTTTATTTGTTGAGGATGCTTCATACATTGCTTTTGGAACGTCAAGCCCCGTTTGCATGATAAACATTTGTTTCGAGCAAGTTCAGAGTACCTATAACCCGTCCATCTTCAAAGAATGGGTGTATAGGCTCCTTTTGGGTTAGCACGCTCCACCATAGATCCTGTCTTAGCCTCCGAGCTTGATTAGGATCAAGAGCGAACCTATTCGAAATAAAAAAAAAAAGTTTAATAGACATGTTGCTGACAACGCTGCGTATTGCAGAGTTGATCATGGCATGTTGACAAGTTCTCGCTTGACGAGCGACAACATCTGTCTATCAACTGGACATGTTTGCAACAATAGTTTGTAAACATGGCAGGTATGTGTAGCAAATTAGCAATGTTAAAATAACGCAGTTAATACAGCGTTTTCAATCGAAAGCATTAATAAAGGAAATTGAAGAAAATAATAATAATAATAATAATAATAAAATATTTATTTGCAAGAATATGGTTACAATATTGATCTTAAATTAGTTATTTCCAACATATTCTATCGTCAAACGATGTGCAAATCATTTACAATTATATTACTTGTTTTGTGACTGAAACATTCGATATATCTAATATGAGTTAGAAATCCCTACTTATGTATTAACCATATTTAATTATAAAAACTCAAGTTTAATATTAAAGTAAATTTAAAACAATAAAATATACCAAAAAAAAAAAAGTACATGTCTTTATCATTCAAATAGTTAGATACGTTATAATACAATTTGGTCAATAGAAAATTAAATAATTTGTGCTTAAATTTATAAAATGTCAAGGTTTTAAATTCATCCGGTAGTTTATTAAACAGTCGAATTGCCATGCAATGTATATTCCTGGAATACAATTTTAGTGTTTGCTTTGGTACACACAGATAATAATATACAAAGGTAAAGAAACTCCCACTAACTTTTTTCCATTTTCTATTAAAATTTAATACTTCAGTCATTCTCACGACAAGACGTTCTTCGTATAATTTCTGTCACGATTTAAAAAAAAAACTTTTTTTATATATTTTTTTGCGCGTGACGAAAATTAGATTCGCGGTGGCTAGAATTAAACAATTGCATAATAAATTACCCCCCCAAGGGTGTAGCGAAAGATCCGTGCCTCGGACCCCGCTCCTCTCCGAAGTTGGATATCCAATAACGTTGCCTTTACGCATCTCAAAAAACCAGCCAATGCAACCAGCACAACTGTCCTGACCGTCCTCCTAAGTGGCTTCACCAGACTTAAAACACTGGAGCAATCGGCTAGAATCGTTTCGCAGTGTTGACTGAGTCAACACGCCGCGGCCGAAGCCTACCATCTGAAAGATGTTTACTCCTTCAGCACCACCCAGGGGGCCACGTGTGGAACATCGAGGGCTAAATCCCACGGACGCCAGTAAACCTGGACCCCCCTGCTAGTAGGTATCTGAACTACTTAATTTGTTGGTGGTCAGAAACTCGGCGAGCAGCGGAGTGGTACCAATAGAGCGAACGCGTTACTATAACTAAACTTTGATCAAGATGTCAATTCTAGCTTCATCGCAAAATGTTTTGTTTCTTTAGTTACAAATAACCCCGATCTGAAATGTGAATTAAGGTTGCTGATGTAACGACATAGTAATTCTGCTTTTTGCAGCATCAAATGTATTTTTATTTTAGTGTAACTGATGAAATGTAAAAAAATACATGTTTCAATGATTTAAATTATTCAGAATATTGCTTTTCTCTGGGTATCTAAAAATAGCCTCATCTATAAAGCTAGTTTTTGAAAGAACTTTCCTTGTCAAGAGTTACAATCCTCTGAGAATGTTCGCTGATCGCTATACTCACAACTACACGTTATCCCGTTTTGAAGTTCCAAGTCATCAACGGAACAAGCCAAGTGGGTTAAGTCAACGAAAACGATTCGAAAGGAACTGGGTCGCGGGCTGTTAATAAATGCCGACCCTTGGTATTGTGTGACTTACGTCGACGTAACGAAGAGGCAAGACAACCTGTGACAGTTGATCCAGCGACTCACTGGTGTTTGACATATTGTCGGATTTTTTAATTCAGTAGAGTGATTGGTGGTTTCACCCGACTTCTTTTCGTAATAACACGTGTTGTGAGGCTCCATTTTTAACTCAATTTACCGTACAATTTCTGTATATTACAAAATATATTTACTTGACATTGGCGTGCTCGCGTTAAATACGCGAATTTTGCCAATGTCAAGTAAATATATTTTGTAATATACAGAAATTGTACGGTAAATTTAAGAAAGAAGAAGAAGAAGTAGAGTGTTTTGACAGATTGTCAATGTCAGTTTGTGAAAATAATCCTGCTTTATACTGTTTTACGTGATCTTTCTTGCGTAAAAAGTAAGGGCCTTACCTAATTCACAAACTATTTAAGTCATGTTTAAGTAGGTGTAGGATTTGCAATTCTACCGAACCGTTTCCCTGGCTCACCGTCACACCAAGACAGGCACACATAATACGTATCATCACATCAGGGATCCTGGAGCCGAAACTCCACATCCACACTCTACCAGAACTCCCGCCTAGCTATATGTCATCTGTCAATCTATCGTTGACAATGACAGCTACTAGGTTGCCCTCCTGTGTGTGTGAGACAGGGTAGATTGTACCCTTTTCCATAGATACAAACACTACAGTAGGTATAGGTGTTAACTATCACTTTTTGTCGACAAAATCAAGGAGATCGAAAGTGATAGCAACACTTGGTACAAATACGACAAATATTTTCATGAGTTACCTACTCATACCGACTTGCCAATACGTAAGTAGTAAGTAATCTCGGGTTTCGTTCAATATTTTGGCGTACTTCAGCGGTTAAAAGGGGCCGAAGTGAGAAAACTAAAGTGAAGTAAATAGGTCTGACCCAAAAACCGAGGCACATATTAATAAGTAATGAATTCATGAATTTATTCAAGATAGCTCTGGAATCGTTGCAGAACTTTTAATAAGAGTTGAATAGGTAATTTTTGTGAAATAGCTCTTGTACACGAGGTTTTGTTGAATAATAGAACTATTTTTAACTTGGTGAAATCTGATACCTTTCAAAATACCTACCTACCTGCATCACATAGAATTTTCCAAAAATAAAAACCCGATTTTGTTGTTGACGTTAATGGCTCAAAACAACAGTAAAACACAAAATAAGCAGAGTGATAGAAATCATATTCATGTCTACGACGCACGTCTGATGAATCACAAAAGTTGGATTTGCTGATCATGACGTGGAGGGTTCGATTCCCACAGGGCACAAATATTTGATATGATTCTTATGTAGGTACTATTATTTTATATAGTTAAATGTTTATGAATTTATTCAGAATGGTAAGTAGCTGTAAGCAAAAATAAGTCGTCTGAAAAAGTCTTCTTTACGTTCTAAATATGGTCGAACGTGTGAAAATTAAACATACCGACCGTATACCTAGTATCAATCTTTAATTTCCATTAATTAACAGTCCATTATCCATTACTTTATCAATAAATACAATAAGATATCAAACGGCCTTTAAGCATCCTTGTATTGGTGCCCCAGTTCGATAAAAAAATGAGATAAACAAGGAAAATGGTCTTTGTTTCCGTACTGTGTCATCTTTATGGGGATTACTTCCTGTTCATCAATCGTCGTTATCCTACATACTTCACTAATGTCGTAGAACCTTAACAAATTGCTGCTTATAATGTTGTTATTAAGACCTGTGTACTACTGAATTACGCGTTTTTGCAATAAAATAAAAAAAACCATCATCTAATTCTAGATAAAACTTAAACACTTATTTTATTTATTCTGGCACAAACAGTCATTAAAAATAAATTATGATTTAAAGCACATAATACACTTGTGTTGAAGAACCAACTTGGACAAAGCATAATGTAACACTCAGACGGACGCGCCTTCATTCCCAGTATTGCCATTGTAACTAGTTCCAGTAACAAACAAAAATGTTCATAGTACGAATGTTTTTGGTGGAAACGAATCTACACACAGTCATAGTTTACAGATGTTTCATACGAGTAGCTGTAAGTGCATTATGGTTCCTTAAGTTTTTATGTAGCTAAAAGGAAACACCTTTTAGTAAGAAAACCTAAGATTTTTAGGATTCTTTAACAAAAGTTAAAACTTTGAAACTAAGTCGATGACACTTACAATCGGTAACGTAACTTTAACTAAGAATAATTATACAATAATAAAATAAATAAATAATATATTTATTAAAATAGTTGTTCAAATAGATAAAGTTATTGTAATTAAGCGCTTTTGAATCGAAAACGAGAGCGAATTTCAAGACCTATTGGTCTTGAAAGCCAGAACTCAGGGTTTACATTTGTTTTGATCCACTGAATCCTACTAAAAGTTTGCTATCCACTCTGGGCTCGAAAAGAATAAGTGGGGTCTTACCTTTTACATTATATTTCCTTGAAATAGAGGTAAAGAGGAATGTCTCATTTCCTCTAATATTTACTAAGCTTTTAGAAACATAAGGGTTTGGCTTTCAATTCATTTTTTGCTCGTCCTGCGAGTTCAGAGCGATGTCAAAAGCTTCGGAGATAAGGGTCTGAGGGCGCTCGAGGAGCACTGAACGTCACATTTAAGATGCTATAAGTAAGTAATATAATCCCGACTTCACCCCGGGGATATATTGGAAAATGGGGAAGCGATATAGCCAATAAAGATACAAACTGTTACATCTTCCAAATAAATAAAAGTTAAGGGTTTTATTTATTAACAAAAAAATAATGACATTACAATAAGCCAATTTCGTCTTTGTGTCAACTTTTTTTTATAATAAGCACATAATAATATATTCAAAACTATGACTCATATAAAAAAACACATTTACGCCGAGGCCCAGCGAGGGCCCATAGGTAGTATCAAAAATAAAACAGGAGTTTTCTGATACTAGAATGTTTCTACAATAATTACCATCTTGGTTGTAACTATCTAGAATAATAATGTGACACTTTTCTGCATCAGTCGTTAATAAAGTTATCTCAACCGTAGGTGTTTAACAGGATATTTTTAATTATAGGTACTTCAAGCTGTTATCGGCTGCTAATTACTTACTTACTCACTTGCTATTACAGGGTATAGGATAGCAAATGTCAAACGATTTATGAACATTTGGTTGTGCAAATCATTAGACACATATAGGTTTACTGGTAGATAATGGCAAATAGCACAAAGTTCGCCATTTATTGTAATTTTACATTGCAATAAATATTAAATAAATATAATCAAGTCTTTTTAATGTATAATTTTATATCAAAGTAGGTGTATCGAAGCTTCGTGGCATTCTACCAACAAGGTCTACCACCAAGGTGGCACCGTGGCACAGTGGTTATAGTGTTCGGCCTGCGGACATGGCTGTTAAACAACTTTCGCAATGGTCCATCATGGAATTGGTGGCCAAATATTTATTATCGAGCTCCTTCGTGCTTCGGAATAGGACTGGAGTTTACTTAAATCACTTGGTAGAAGTCGTCCTGGATGCATTCGCAGCTGTTAACACAGACCAATTTGTATTGGGCCAGTGTCTAAGTGAGAAAATAAAAAATGGATGACGATCACAAAAATATATTAATTTGGTATATTGGTAACATTGTTGGTATAACGTAAGCTTTATGATCTAGGTAAAATAATGTTTTGTTGGGACTATTATTATATCGGCTAATTTAACTTAAAATTATCACCGTTGGGTGAGCTATGCCTATGGATCCATAGCTCACGCAAAAGCTCTTTAAGTTTAAACGGAGTCGCAATTAAAACTGCACTTAATTTTAATTAACTCGAAAGCGTTGGGGCAAATTAATAACAACTGCGAGTAAGTAATTAAATACAGGGTGGCGCAACAGAACATGCATATTTAAAAAATAGATGAAAACATCAATACGTAAGGTTAGTCAAAATAAAACCAAGGGATTATAGAGTAATAACTGAAGTATATTTAAAAAAAATATCAAACTGCGAAAGGAAATTATTGAAAACTTTCTTCAGTAATATTGGTGTGATTGCTGCCATTTCTCCACGGATGTTCTCCTTGAGCTGATAAGATATAGTTAAAATGAAAGTAAGAAATTGTAAAGCAAAAACTAAAGATAACTAAAGATAATAATTTAAAAAAAAACATCTATTTGATGACCCTCTCTACGACGGCATTCCTCTAACCGCGAAAATGAAATTATTGAAAACTTTCTGGTGTAATTGCTGCCATTTCACCACTGATGTTCTCCTTGAGGTGATCGATGGTTTTTTGGATTATTGCTGTAGACTTTGTGTTTGAGGTATCGCCATAAAAAAAAGTAGGCGTGCGTCAAATCTGGCCTAAGAGGGGCCATGGGATATCACCTCTTTTCGAAATCAGCCTGTTTGGGAACATTTCTTTCACAATCATCATGGAGGCATTTAAAGTGTGACTGGTTGCTCCGTTTTGTAAAAACAAGTCCTAGAATTCACATTTCTTGAATTTTTGAGTTCTGGAGCCAAAAATTCTACAATGCAGTAACAGTGCAATAACACCAGAAAGACTTCAATCATTTCTTTTCGCGGTTAGAGGAGTGCCGTCGCAGAGAGGGTCATCATTTAGATGTTTTTTTTTAAATAAACTTCAGTTTTTTCTTTACAATTTCTTAGTTTCATTTTAACCTTTCGCATTTTTTTTATCTATTTTTGAAGTATGCATTTGCTACTGCGCCACCCTGTAAACCAATTCAGCTATTTTTTTTTATCAAAGATGTAAATAATGTGTATGGTGTTTATAGGAAAAGACAGATATTATTATTTCTTGACCCGTAGGTAAGTTTCTTGCGCTCATTATTTTTGTCAGTTAAAAAAGTGTTGAAGTGTTGACAGGAAAAGTTTAAAAGCACTTAATAATTGTGTATAACAAATGAGCGTCCTATTTTGATTTCTTATAATCATCAAACCGACTCTACATCGACTCGACTGTACAATGTTACCTAATTTGGTTTTTCTTAATTCAATTAATTAAGAAAAACCAAATTAGGTAACTTTAAGAAAAACCAAGTTAGGTACGTTTCTAGGCTTAAAAAACATCATTCAGTTAAGTAAGTGATAAAAATCAAGCCCCACTTTAATAGCTTTCGTCGTAAACTTACGACAACAACTTCCATTTCTTAATGAAATGAAATCCACTCAGTTCTGTGTTACAGCTTTAATCCAATCTGCGGTAGTGCTGTCATCTGCAGAGTGATGCGCACGCACTGCTGAGGGTTCGTCGAACTTTAATCTAATAAGAAACACGATAACACTGAGGGTATTTGGGAGTAATTGGTATCAGCGAACAAAGTTCTTAATAAAAACATTTCAATATTATAACCTTTGCAACGGGACTAAACTAGTTCACGTGCAAATCTCACACTCAAATTCCCCCAGAGATATACAGACTACCTAGTTTGGGGACTTATTTGTAATACAGCACGCTGTAATATTTGTCTGCTATTATATGTTTTTATGTTTATGTTTATGCTTATTAGAGCTCCATAGAAGCGGAAATAATAACGGGCTTTTCCCATAATTTTATTTTGATTACCATTCAAATTTTGCTTTAGAGTGACAAGTCATATTTAAGGTAACATGAAAATGGCACTCAAGTGGTGAATTTTCTATTCCGCTAACGCAAACTTAAATGTAAAAAAAAACCAATAATGATAAAGTCACTGTAACTTTATATATTGTAAAGGAAACAATGCTAACATCATGTAGGTAAGTACCTAGGTAATTTTATTTTATCGTAAAATGCTTATTTCAAACGTTTTAAATTTAATGCTGGTTTGAACATGAATGTAAAATTGGCCACTCGAGTAGGAGGACTGATCTTTTTATATGATTGATACTAATACGGCAGGGATATTCTTTTTTAAGAATAACGGGGATACTCTTAGACTCATACCAGATGTTAAGTAGGGATTTAGAAGGCTGAAGATGGAAGCAAACCTCTTCCGGAATCCTCGACGACTGAGGAACTGGCTATCTTATCTCTAGCTGCCGGAACATATAGTGTCAGACTTAGATAAGATGATGGTAGCTAGCCAGGGGGACTTACAACAAGTCCTACCACCAACCAAACCGAATACAATATGTACCCCCGCTGGGAATCGCATCCGAGACCCCGGGTCTGATACCGGTGGTTGTTACCACAAGACCACAGAGGCGGTTAAAATTTTAAAAGTATTTCAGATTTAGTAGCCACGTTAAATTATCAGGGTGCTTGCTATGTGGCCGGTTATTCAATCGCAGGGACGGTGCTGTTAGCTGTAAAACTGCAGCTTGTAATTGCGGTATAAAACTAGAAAATAAGATTGACGAACAAATGTTATTGAAAGATTAGCTTCAAATATAAACCAAGGGTCGATTCTACCAATAAATTATTATGAGAGTAAGTAAGCGCAGGTATGTATCTGTGATATTTTTTTAATAGAATTTTATTTTAAAAATCGACTCGGCCACAAGTTTTTCTCAGACAGGACTCGAACCTGCGACCTTTGGGTATTCAGCCCACTGAGCTACCGAGCCTTATGTATCTGGTTTATCAATTGCATAAAATATCTTTGCAAAATATTAATTGCTTTTAATAGAGAATCGCGTAAATATCTGGCTATAACGGGCATTAACCGCGGCGCTGACAATATGGCGGGTTTAATTTACAAGCCGTCAACCGCAGCGCGGCTGGGCGGTGCAGTTAGGCGCACCGGCACTTGGGAACCGACGCGACGTAGCCGAGCCAGAAGCCGTAAACTATAAATTAAAAAAGTAGATTAAATAATCATTGCAATTAAAATCTTTGCAAAAATATTAATCGTTTTTAATAGCTTAAATATCTGGCTTTAATGGGCACGCTGTGCCCGCGGCGCTAACAAAATGGCAGGGCTTAATTTACAAGCCGTCAACCGCAGCGCGGCAGGCCGGTGCAGTTAGACGCACGTAGGCACTTGGGAACAGACGCGGAGTAGGTAGACGAGCCAGAAGCCGTAAACTTAAATTTCATAAAAAGTACATTAAATAATCATTGCAATAAAACATTTTCTTATATATTTTAGTTACTCGTAGTAAAAAATTGATGCATGTAACGTTATTAAATAATTAGAGTTAGGCAAACATGACATACCTAGTATCATCAACATTAACCTTACGTTAACGGATGCACTGCAAAAAACACTGTCGGTTAATGAGTCGATGGATATAGAAGAGACAGAGCGATAGTTGAAGCGTTGATAGTGCAGTCGGGGAACTTCTCCGGTTGACCAGTAGAGTTTAAAAAAAAATTAAAGATATATAGAAAAAGTTTATATCACAAATAATAGAACATTAACAGGTATTTCATTTGAATAATAAATTATTTCTGTAACCTTAGTACTTTCCGAGAAAACTTTTCTCAAAAAAACTACTTTTAACCGCCTCTGTAGTCTAGTGGTACAACCACCGGTATCAGACCCAGGGGTCCCGGGTTCGATTCCCAGGGGGGGTACATATTGTATTTGGTTTGGTTGGTGGTAGGACTTGCTGTTAGTCCGCCTGGCTAGCTATCACCATCTTATCTAAGTCTGACGCCATAACAACAGTGTTTTCAGCATTGTTGTGTTCCGGCAGTGAGAGATAAGATAGCCAGTTCCTCAGTGACTGAGGATTCCGGGAGAGGCTTGCTTCCATCTTCAGCCTTATCAATACTTAACATCAGGTATGATGAAGAATAAGAGCCTTCCCGCCGTCCATAAAAAAAAAAAAAAAAAAAACTTGTCAACCGGCAAGTTTCCCGATTGTACCTATATGTCAAGTTTTCCAGACTCGAGAAAGAAGAAAGAACGAAATTGATAAAGTAGGTACCTCTAAGTCAGTTGGTAGGTTAACCCTTATTTTTCCCTATTAAATAACAGAAATATGCTGAAACTGCGTTTCCAATAACCTACAGAAAAACATGCCAGAAATCCCAGTGACCTTCTAGTGAAACAAATACCATTTGGCATTTTGCCAAACTACAGTGCAGCTGAAACGAAACGCGGGGTCACCCGATGAGCTATGAAACTAAGGGTTAGCCTTGTAGTGTAGGCCGATTTGTAATATATCTGTTTACCAACAAGCAAATTTTATATTATGGTGTTAATTTTAATAAGGTTTTTATGGAGAAATGATCATGTTCTTACCATATTTTCAACGTTATTGCTCTTAATCGTACTATTGTTATTTAAATATGCAAGTTCGGATGTTTGAATATTTAGATGTTTGGATGTTTTTCACTCATTCACGCCAAAAGGGCTGAACAAACATATTGTTTGTTTCTTAGATTGAAACAAATGGTCAAACAAATCATTTGTTTTTTTACTAAAATAACCCATTCACATCATTGTTTCATCATTGTTGAATTAATATGATACAATGTTTTCTTTTAATTGGATCATTGGATGGAATATTTAGGTAGACTTTTTTCACGCTACTAAATACTATTCATTAGTTCCGTTGCGATAGTCTCATTTACTTCCTTACATTACGGATAAAATTAGGTGACCCCAGCGATAGAATAGATGATGATGATTTGAATCTCATATAAAAACAATAAAACTGTAAGTATACTTAATAAATAATTCGTTTTATCATTGAACAATTCTTTAAATAGATAGCTTGCGTAATCTCTAGGTGCGTGAGTAATTTTATTTGTAAACGTTTAAACAATTTTACATCGGTCGGGTCAAAGCTTAAAGTAAGCATTAACCCGGTTTATCGCCATTATTATCCATTGTTTACGCTGAATGGCATCTGTGTTAGATTTTTATTAGACCTGGTGGCATATGTCAAAGAAAAAGAATAGTCAATATTAGGTATGTATATTTTTAAAACAGTATTACGTGTTACTTGGAAGATTTCATTTGGTCAAACATTCCTTTTTTTCTAATATAAGTAGGCTTAAAAAGTCAGTATCTGTGATATTATTGTGAGAGTGCAATTTACTATTAGTACATTACTGCAGCGGCCAGCAAAAGAGGCATTGGTGGACGAACGTGAAAATGTGGGCCGAGGTGAAGTATCATGTCACTCCGTACCTGAACAAACACTTTATTTGATAGAATCAGGCGTTACTTGGCGGAAATCCATATCTTAGTAGAAAACGAAAAATATGTCGCGTAATTCCGCAAGAAAAAATGCAGATGCAGCCCAGTTACACACCTTGCACCTTCACCGACTACTCTACACGTGTTTCGCCCACACACGGAGCATCCTCAGGTGTTGTTAGACCGTGCCAATCTCAGCACCGACTCACTCGGTGCTGAGATTGGCACGGATTTCTACTAAAAAAAAACACTTTATATTAAAAATGAATCTAGACGCAAGCTCCACTTGGCATGTCTTCTCTTCGGTCTAATTAAACATCAACAACCGCACTACTTATATTCCAGACTTGGTTGTGTTGGTAGCAGTAGGGAGTGTGCTAGAAGACAGTGTTCTAAGCAATTAGTAACACATCCACACAAGTCTGCTGCGTTTAGGGGTAGTTTCTGTTACGCCGCATCTAAGATTTGGAACAACATTCCTCCTCTCTTCAAGAATATCGGTACTATTGGCACCTTTAAGCTTCATTTGCGTAGATATCTCTTGAATGCACAGCGGGAGGTAGAAACATAAATTTGGATAAATCTCACATTTAATAGTGGGTCTGGGGTATGCCAGTCTATTGCTGAGTACTGTAGTATATGTAGTTTGTTTATCCGTTGTTATTTTATATTATTTTTTAATTTATTAGTTAACTCATTTACGTTTTTGGATCCTCTTTTTAACTACCTACTTATTTATTGATTATCTTTGCCGTAGTATATATTTATATTTTTTTAATTATCGCATTGACGTCCACGTGTCAATAAAATATTTTTTAAGGGATCCAGTTGAAAATCAGCGTCAGCCTAATCGCTGACTCAATGCTGAACTGGACACCTATTTGGTAATGACGTGAGACACAAAATTTCTTGTAGGTACTTTTATATCTTTAAATGTTTCATGTTTTTGTACCGCATGTCTTTGTTATACCTAGGACTAAAATATAATGTTAATTTGTAAAATGTCCTGTGTTTGGTACCAAATAAAAAAGTTTGTATTTGTATTTATATACTTTATCAATGCCTAGTTGTGGCCTGAGGCCCGACCGCCTAACGGTATAGCGTGTGGTATTGCTATGGCTATCAAACTTCAAACTCTCATAAAACCCTTCAAAGATAGTATTTTTGGCTAATTCCTACATATTTCTATTCATCTATTGGATTCACTATTGCATTTTTAGTATGAAAGTAATAGCGTCAGCGAGAGCTCTCGTAGGGGGTTTGAAAAATCGATAGCTATAGCAATAGCACAAGCTATACCGTTAGGCGGTCGGGGTGCAGTACTTTTCTCAAATAATGCGTGGAAATTAAAACTTTCAAAATCAATGACGAACAACCATATTTTTTCCCGCGTTAAAATGTTATTTTGTTTTTTATTTAAATAAACAGCTTTATATTTGCAAGCCAGTTCAAAATTTAAATAAAACCTTAGATAAGTTACCTCCTTGGTTGCCATGTTTCGGAGTAAATGATCGTTCCATTTTTAAATTACACGACAGATATGAGTTTACTATCGGTCAGTTTCAATAACCTATCTACAGTAAGAGATAGGCTTACTAGAGCTTTGTTGCCTAGATATTTTTGTAAATCAGCTCAATATAAACCAAAATAACAGCGGTTGCTAATTAACGTAACCAAGATAGGGTCTATCTCTTGTTAGGGATAGATTATTGAAACCGGCCGTATGTAATTTATTTGGCCGCTAAACCACGACAGATACGGATTTTCATACAACTTTTCCGGCCGCTGCATTACAGCAAATTCGATTTATCTCGAAAAAGGTTGTCAAAATAATGCTCAAATTTCCAAGCATGTTTGAGAAAAATATAATTCTGTCGTCAAGTCTTTAAAATCTCATACTGTATTTATACTAAGTATAACCATAAATTATATACACTTACCTACAGAAATAGGAAAATGCGTTGTACAAAAATTTCATAAAAAAGAAAAAAGTACTTACTAGCAACAAATTCCAACAAACTATGATCATAAGCATAATGACTTACATCATAAGTTTCCGGGAAAAGTAAAGAGAGAAAAATATCAAAATAAATAAACATTCACCGACATCGCTTACTCGAGATAAGATACAACGCAAAACAAAACCACATGTATTTACAAGAACACGAACCGTCTTACAAAGAAATTGAAGCTATAATAACGGGTAAGTACCTATATTGTTTTTCCGGAGGCAGAATTTTGTTCAATTTAGATGTAGGTAAAAAGTAGCAAATTTACGATACGCCGAATCTCGCACTTTCTACGCAATGTTGAAATTTTACGGGATTTCCGTAAATGTTACGTTCAGTTTATTTCTCATCAATATCTTTTTGGCTGGTAACCAAAACATTCGAGAATATGTTAAGACTGTAATGACAAGATGACTTAGTTCAGATTGTCGTTTTGATCAACAGGGTCATGACTGGTTCATTTACTACTGAATCATGTATAATCGAACGGTGTAGAGATTATTATTAGTATTTTGCAAAACCATTATTACGCATTCTTGTTGCTTAAAATTTTCTCCACAAAAAGTTATACTCTCTACCAAATGTCTTCAAAATAACACAATAGGGTTCAAGCGCTGAGCTATCTTTTGAAAAAAAAAACATTACAGCACTTAAACAAAAAAGTGATTCACGACGATATTCAAAGTTCTAATCCATCCATCCATCATTAGCCTGTGGCCGTCCACTGCTGGACATAGGCCTCTTCTAGCTCACGCCTATTGTAGCGTTAATAGGAGCCTACTGCTACCACGCTAGCCAGACAGGTTGGTAGAGGGTTTGTTTCAAGTTTTCCTTCTCTCGCACAGGTGTCGTTTGCCGTCGTGAAAATTCTACAAACACATTCGCATATTTTAGTGTTTGGAACATTTTCACGATTTGTCATACCGTAATACGCTAGTTTATGTATATAGCAAGAATTATAAAGAATCATCCTGAATCACTAACTCGTATAAAATGTAAAATTGGCACAAGACTTATCCCATCACTAACCATTTTCTCATGACTCATTTCATAATCAAATTATTCACAACGATTAACAAAAAATGGATCACGTTTTTTATCCATGTGACGCCCACATATTGTATTGCCTTTCTTATATTTCTTTTTAATGAATTTGATCAAGATGTTATCGTAAAAACGATATCCAGAACATTATTTGGAAATTATGATGTCTACTTGTGGTAAGAAGTGATATTTTACTAGTTATTTAAGATTTGTCATTATTTCGTGTCAATACGTGTAGTTTGCGACATCAAAAGCAGAATGTAATAACATTCGATTAGTTTACTAATTACCTACTCTTTCATTACTACAACATTCAGTAACACCGTTTCATGTTATTTTTCCTAGATATTTTTACCTACATGTTCGTACAAAACGTACCAACCTGGCACTCAATATTTTTACCTTTATCAATTTATCAATATAAGATAAGATAGGAAAGCTTATTCTGAATGGAAAAAGGCAGTTCAACATAGGTACAAGGTTACTTTTACTTGTAGGATTTCCCGGAAAATTACTTGTAAAAAAGTCAAAATCACATAAGAGTTGAATTAGTAATTTATTTCCGAGAAAGTTTAATAGAATACCCTTTTGCTGTACTCTGTATTCTAGGAACTATATTGGCCGGTCGCACCAAAATTCATTTTACGAATTCGTTTAAAGTATAACGTAAATGTTCTTGTCAAAGTTGTCAAATTCCATACATTTTTCCATTTTCCATACGCGGAGAAAGCTCTTCTTCTAGCGGATAATCTTGATATTGTTACGCTTCGATCACCGATACTGCTTCCATGTAATAAGTTTCCGTAAAACGTTATTCTTTTACTTTTAAGAACATGACACGTTTTTTAAAACAACATCTTAAGTAGAAACTGAGCTGGGAAGCGTGAAAATAGAATTTTCCAGGGAAACTTTAAATCGGCTACGGTTCAGAGAAAAGTGGTCTTAGCGTAAAACTTTACTGAGAGATCCGTACCGTAACGAATCATTCGTTTACTAATAATAGTTTCCACAATAAGACGTTACTTTATCTTCTTTAACTACCACTTTTTTCGGTTACCCGTTACAGTCCGACGCATATCAAGTTTAACAAGTTGACCTTGACTTCGCTCCTTACATGCATAATTAGATCACAAACACACATCTTAAATTTTAACGCGTCTCTTTGTCGCAATGATAGTTATGTGTTATGCAAAGCTGAAAGTTGGATTTAGCGGCGAGTTACCTCTATTGAAACCTGGGGGGCAATTCTCGCGCTGAAATATGTCGAATTCGACTTAATTTCTTTAGTAAAAATTTCAGTAAAATCTCTACTACTAGCAAAATCCTTTAGTTTCAATTATCTTTGATAATCCTATAATGTCGAAGATTGCTTTCAGTGAGCTTTTAGTATAGACTTTTTTCTCTAAAAATTTCGAATTCAAAATGTCGAAGGCGCGAGAATTGGGCACCAGAGCGTAGCGAGGAGGGTTCCAAAGGTTCAATCGGCTAACTTCCCGGTTGACCGTAGAGTTTTTTTATTAACTTTACAAGACAATTGGAAAAGTGCATGGGATTATAGCTTGGACGAGTGGTTAATTCGTCCAAGGATTATATAGTCAATAAATTATAACTTTTTAATAAATTTTGCATTTGACAATGCTATTTTTATGTGATAAATATTACCAGAATAAAAACATTTTATAAAAAAAATCAAACCGACTTCAAAAAGTAAAAAATAAAACTTTTGGAGTCGGTGCCAGACATTGCACTTCTATTAACTATATTTCTTTTGGCCTTAGCTAACTAGCACCGACTCCAAAAGATTTATTTTTTACTTTTTGTAGTCGGTTTGATTTTTGTTATAAAATGTTTTTATTTCAGATTTTTTTGTTACATTATGTGCCGTTACTTACACTAAAAATCAGCCCATACACAACAATGATGTCATCTAGGTATACGACTACTTGCCAAAAGGTGATTGATATTTTTCAGGATTATGAAAAAACTACTAGCCAGATCTTCGTAAAAATTATATGGGACCACACATAAAACATTTTCTTTCAGATAAAAAACGAATTATAAAAATCTGTTAACAACTGGCGAAGTTATGGTTAAAATACAGTCGACTTGAGAACCTCCTTCTTTTTTTGAAGTCGGTTAAAAAAGCAACTAGTCTCAAAGGTTTTTTTGGTATATTTTCTTGTTTAATATTTATCACATAAAAATAGCATTGTAAAATGCAAAATTAAAAAATTATAATGAGATGGCTGTTTCATCTTAATCGATAGTCAAACATCTGTAAAGATGTTTCTTTCGAATGCGAGAATATTTCTCTCATTGATAAAGCGACGGTGGCCAACACCGTAGACCGGTGAATATACTAGAAAAATTCGACCTATGAGACTAGTTGCTTTTTTCTGGTATATTTTCTTGTTTAATATTTATCACATAGTCATTAAAGTAAAGGCAGATTTTATTCTCAAATATTACTACTAAACCATGGTTTTCAGTTTTAAAGTTTAGCAAGATGGAAACCTCATCATTATACGCATGAGATTAGGTCACACATGTACTCCATCCCATCTTCCTAAGCTCCGTATTGTCGACGACCGTCGGTGTTAGTGCGGTCTTAATGAGGGTAATTTGAACCATATTATTTTTGCATGTCCAAAATTCAATAGAGATGATTTTTTTATGAATTAATATCGCTCCGAGCTCCGTTGCCAACCAATATTGTAAGTCTGATATCTGATATAGATAGCAGTATATATAAATGTATTTTATCTTTCCTTATGTCTTTTCGTTTTTTTATGAACTACGGGGAGACTACTTCATCATACCTGCACCCCGACCGCCTAACGGTATCGCTTGTGCTATTGCTATAGTTATCGATTTTTCAAACCTCCTACAAGGGCTCTCGCTGACGCTATCACTTTCATACTAAAAATGCAATAGTGAATCCAATAGATGAATAGAAATATGTAGGAATTAGCCAAAAATACAATCTTTGAAGGGTTTTATGAGAGTTTGAAGTTTGATTGCCATAGCAATACCACACGCTATACCGTTAGGCGGTCGGGCCTCTGATGTTAAGTATTGATAAGGCTGAAGATGGAAGCGAGCCTCTGCCGGAATCTTCAACAATCCCGGAATGTCTAATAATAAAAAAACTATTAATAATTTCCTATCTATAATAATAATAAATATTTTCCTATATATACCTAATAAAAAAAGCCTTCCTGATCCCATCCAAATTCCGTTATGATCCTGTTCCTTTAAAAAACTCAATTCCGTTTCCAATTTTTTTTTTACTTGGCGTTGGCAAGTGTACAAAACGTACAAGCCAATGAAAGAAAAAAAAATACTTTACGTTATTACCTACCGCGGCGGAATATAGGTTTTGGCCTCAAGTAGGTATTGTAAACGTTCCCTCGACCTTTACCAACACTTTTTTTTTAACTTAAGATTATTTGCGCGGTCCGAAACGCAATCATAGGTTGTGAAATCTCACCCACTGTCAATTCAAAATTTGTATAACAAAAAGTTAAATCTAAAGGAGATCATTATTTTTGGGCCGTATTGTAAAAGTGTCGGCCAACAAAATAATAGGTACGTATGGGAATAACTGGTCTTTTGGAGCAAAAGTTCATATGGCACAAAAGTTGTACCATTTCTCTAAGTCAAGATATACCTACAAGTTCAAAGATTAGCCATCATACGTTCCATTCCACCATATTATGGTGCGTTTCGGAAGCAAATGCATGAGTTACTTAAGAAAAGACCGAAATCGATATAGGTACGTACCTATAATATATGAAGAGTTCCATCGATTTCTCCAGGATCTCATCATCATATCCTGTCTTGACGACAATGGGACTAACTTGAAAGCAAGCACTTGAAAGTACCTTTCAAACAAAAAGAGAATTATTCAAATCGGTTTATAAATGACCGGTGACCGAGTACTTAGGTAGCTCCGACGACCATGTGTGGTCTTCAGCACCGTTCCACTCCACCATACGGTGCCTATCGGAAGCAAATGCACGAGTTACTTAGTAAAACAGACCTAAATAGATATAGGTGTGCCTTTAATATTTGATTATTTCCATCGATTTGAACCAACTTTGACGAACTTGAAAGTATACCCTTTCAAACAAAAAAAATATTCAAATCGGTTCAGAAATGACCGAGTACTAAGGTAACAAACATAAAAAAATGAACAAAAAAACATACAACCGAGTTGTTAACCTCCACCTTTTTTTGAAGTCGGTTAAAAATAGCTTTCACGGATAAAAATTCGCTAAGTATTTATTTAATGACATAAGTATTCGGTTTTATACTGCGTGCTTATTAATATTTCATCGTGTTTTTACTCAAGATGATGGTCTCGTGAATACCTACAACCGTGCCACTAGGGTGAAAAAATATTATCGGGAAATCTATAATATGACAAACAGTATAAACCAAATGAGTTAGAAACTAAAATTACAGTTTCGTAAAAATCCGCAAAAGTGTATGTAAACGTCTATACAGCTTCTATACAGCTAGTTTGGGCGCAGTTTATATAGCATTTGACTGCTGCATAAGAACTGTGAAATAGCTATTTAAGATGCTTTTCAATTGTCATATAATTGCATGATAAGCAACTTTTATTTGAGTTCAAATAATATAGATGTAAGTTTTTGCAACATGAAGCAATATAATGCCGAACAAAGCGAATTAAAATTTTATTACTTCTTCACAATTTACAGAATTTGTAATCTTGTCAACTTTAATGGCGAACTTATTAAAATTATGGTATTTTTGAAGGTGGTGACACGTAAAGAAGCGTTATTTTATATGCAAATTATTTTTTACTGATAATGTAAATTTTTTGATGCGCCCTTAATATTTTTCCATTTAAAGAAATAAATACATAAAAATAAAAATGCTAAAAGCAGTAATTATAAAATTTTTCATTAATGGTGTTAAACAAACGTTTTGTAACAGCTAAACAAAGCTTTTGGTTAACAAAACATAACTTTTTAGTAGTAATTACCAAGGAATATACATTTTATTTTTGTTTAAGGATTTATTCTGCGAAAAGAAACTACAAAAAAATGGCGTTGCTGTTTATATTACAAAAAAGTATTTAATACTGTTTATTGTAATGAAGTATGTTACATTTGAGCACTTACGTTGCTCTTCGCTACGATATTAGCATTTATGTTGCCGTTAGCCAGTAAAGAAGCTACTAAATTGCTATGAGCTGTGACATAAGCAAAGAGACAGCAAAATAAAAATCGTGCATTTTTATCTGAGCGAGTGCGTCACGTCGGTAGTTTGAATTTTATTGGTGAAATAAATAAGCACTTGAAGCTTTATAAATTTATTTAGGTAAAGCAT
This sequence comes from Chrysoteuchia culmella, assembly GCA_910589605.1. Classification (NCBI taxonomy): domain Eukaryota; kingdom Metazoa; phylum Arthropoda; class Insecta; order Lepidoptera; family Crambidae; genus Chrysoteuchia; species Chrysoteuchia culmella. Next base: position 5,503,590 of record OU342648.1, read on the forward strand.
TTTAACTGTGTTTTATTGCTCTATAAGTAACAAATTTGTCACATAAATAGCGGCTGGCAAATTAGTGACAATAATGACAACTTTTAATCAGCACTTTATCGATTTCTCGTGGCGAAAAGCTATTTAAATGTAACTTACATTGCTTTTTCATAATATAGTATGAAGTTGAGTATTCGTGATTTTTAACACTAGTATATGTACTTAAAGCACTATAAAAGTAAATTACTCCACATTTATACAGAAAATAACAACTTAATGCCTGCGTAGGAAGCTCTTTTACGATTGCTTTTCAAAATTGACATAAAAACGTTTACATAGCTTATTACAAGCTCTGTTAAATGACAGCAATTTAAAAACGCTGTTTAAACGTTTACACCTCTATTTTATAAAGCTTATGATCAAAAAAAGATGTTAACCATATAGTATGCCTCTATCCGACTGCATTTTTATAAATAGCGGCTACACAACCTTTATATGATTCTATGCTATTTAACAAAAATTGTACACAGCGTTTGTGCTACCTGGTTTTATTACACTGTTGTAACAATATATTGTTACAACAGTGTAAATAAACACTACAATTGAAACACCACTGAGATAAAAAATTAGCAGAATTGCCCCCAGTTTTACGTGCATCAACAGTAGGTATTTACCTGCTTCAGCATGATAACATTTTGCCAAGCTATTCACCTCAGAAAACATGTTTTCATCGGTTCTGAATAACATCATCATTATATTTCAATTTGGTGAACGGGAAGAGTGAACGTTTATTTTTTTGTAATGCTTGTTTGTTATGAAAACAACTCATGCTCCATAAATTAACCAAATTTAGATTTTTTTGGTACTATCCTGTTGTTTTCAAATGAATTCACAATTCCACATGACAATTTTTTTTATGACTTAGCCTTCATCATCCCTGATGTTAAGTATTGATAAGGCTGAAGATGGAAGCGAGCCTCTCCCGGAATGCTCAACCACTGAGGAACTGGCTATCTTATCTCTAACTGCCGGAACACAACAATGCTGAAAGCATTGTTGTTATGGCGGCAGACTTAGATAAGATGGTGGTAGCTAGCCAGGTGGACTTCCTACAAGTCCTACCACCAACCAAACCGAATACAATATGTACCCCCGCTGGGAATCGAACCCGGGACCCCTGGGTCTGATACCGGTGGTTGTACCACTAGACCACAGAGGCGGTTAAAACATACAAGTTACGAGGCAACATCATGGCATGAGATAAATGTGATAACATGATGATGCCACGATATTACAAGATCCTGGAAGCTCATCAACTTTCCATTTTCTTATCGTCTTAGAGTTCGATTACTTATTTAGTCTTTTCGTTGATTTTAATAGCTCTAAAAGTTTTCCCACAAATACTGTTAAATAGGAACGATGAACTTAACTTGATACCAAAAAATACTCATCGTGTTATACCAATTATCTGAAATACAGGTCGATAGTCCTATTCACCTTCAGTAACTCAACAGAAACCGTAACAAGGAAATACACTAAAGTGTACCTTTTTTATCAAAAGCGGTCAAAGATAATAATGACTACGGTCAACAGCAGTCATGCTTTTACAAAACAGTAAATTTTCTTTAATTGATATTGCTACCTACGTAGTATATTATTAATATGATTCGTCATTGATTGAAGAAATTCAATATGCTTAATATGATACTTACACACCGTATTTTTTTTATAACCACTTAAGTGGACAAATTTTACTAGGAGCATTTTCAAATTAAATCAGCTGTTCCGCACAAAAGGACAATACGAAGTTTCACATAAAAATATTTTTGATGGGATTCCTTTACTCACGCTGGACTAATCTATAATCAATAATAATCAAATCTTTATTGCTGACCAAGTGTGATTACAAAGGTGTTATTAGATGTTATAGTACTTAATACTTAGTCGCCCTTTCCGGACGCAGCAATTCAATAGAGCGCTCCCAATATATTATAATAAAAACAAAAGAAATTTTTTAAATTAAGTAAATCACCTAAATTAGGCCAAAATGAAAATGAAGATCGTCATATCAACATTATAATATTGTAAGTATAATAGAATTGTATTATTATATATTGTTGTATTGGTATTTCAATTTTATTCTTACTATGTTACTTATCATGTTGTCATTTTAATTTAATGTAGTTTCAATATTTATTTATTATTTAATTTAGAAATAGGTAGTATTTATGATATTATTTTGTTAGATAGAGGTAGACAGTTTGGTGTTTATTTGGATGTTAAGTATTCATTTACAGAATAGAAACAGTTTTCAATTAGGTATTTTCGTAGCTTGTTTTGGAATGCTTTAATTGTTGGTAAATATTTTATTTCATGTGGTAATTTGTTGAATATTTTTACAGCCATGTAGTATGGACTGCAGTTTAACATGTTTATTCTTGAATGGGGGAGGTATAATCTATTTTTATGACGAGTATTTATAGTGTGGGTCTCACTTACTTTTTTAAACTTATCTTTGTTTTTAAAAACGAATATACATATGTCAAGTATATAAATGGAGGGTAAAGTGAGCATTTTATTTTTTATAAAGTATGGCCTGCAGCTGTCTGTGTTTTCAATTTGAGCAATGATTCTAAGGCATCGTTTTTGCATGATGAACAGTTCTGGAGCATCCACACTATTTCCCCACAGCATCACGCCGTACCGTAACCAAGCGTAGGCGTATGCGTAGTAGGTAGATAGTGCGGTCTCTGTGTTTGTGCTGATTTTTACTTGAAGTAAAGCGTAACTGAATTTGGCTAGTTTGGTTTTGATATATGAAATGTGTTCTTTCCAATTTATATTTGTGTCAATTTTTATTCCAAGAAGGTTGAATTCGTTAACAGTTTCTATTTCGGTATTTTTATAATCTAAATTAATGTTTAAAGGGGGTGTCTGGTAAGATCTAAATTGTATGAGTTTTGTTTTTTGAAAATTTACTTCCAGGTTATGGTCACTAAGCCAGCTGGTGATGTCATTTAAGATTTTGGTGATTGATGGAACGGGATTTACATTTTTTTCGCATTTCAGAAGGACAGACAAATCATCAGCGAACAATACCGGTAATGCTACATTGTTATTTAATATCTTGGGGAGGTCATTGATATATAATAAAAATAATATACAGCCCAACACGCTGCCCTGAGGAATTGAGCAGGTGAGAGTAGTTTCTTCAGAACGTATTGTCCGTATTTCATTATTTTTATCGTCATAATGTTCAATTTGTACAAGTTGTTTTCTATTAAACAAGTATGATTTAAACCAGTCAAAGGCGTAACCTCTAATACCAGACCCATATAATTTTGACAATAGAATATCGTATGCAACTTTATCGTATGCCTTTGTCATGTCTAGCAGTATACCTACAGCAACTTTTTTATCATTAACATACTGTAGTGCTGTTTGAATAAAATTGTAAACTGCCAGTGTGGTTGATTTTGATTTTCTGAACCCATTCTGGCTGTCATCTAAGATGTTGTATTTTTCTAAAAACGCTGTTAGTTGGTTGTACATTGCCTTTTCGAATATTTTTGAAAAGGTTGGTAGTAGGGCTATTGGTCTGTAGTTATTCGGTAATTTCGAATCATCTTTTTTGTGGATCGGTATTATTATTGCAGTTTTTAGTGCATCCGGAAAACAACCTTCACTAAAACTCTGATTAATTAAATGCGTTAAGGGTTGAAACAATTCATCAGCACATTGTTTTATTAAGATGGGAGGTATGTCATCAATGCCACAACTGTGTTTATTTTTAATAGATTTTATAATTTCAAAAATTTCTTTATAGGTTGTTGGGCGTAAGTACATTGAAGTAGCAGGTGAGTTTATGACAGAATGTCCGGTTTTTTTATTATTATTTGATGTTTTACCTACTGATGAAAAATGTTTGTTAAATATATTTGATATTGTTATTGGGCATTCGACGTTGACATTATTATCTTTTAGAATTATATTTTTATGTTTTTTGTTTTTGGTTTTTCCAGTATTTTGATTAATGATTCGCCACATTGTTTTATATTTATTATCTGATTTGTTTATTTGCCGTATGTATTCCTTTTTGCGGGATATTTTTATGCTTCGTTTTAAAATTTGTGAATATGTATTGAAGTATTTCCTTATTATTTTATTATTTGTTTCGTTTACTATAACTTTAAGCATTCTTTTGTGTTTGCAAGATTTTTTTAAACCTGATGTTAACCACGTCTTTTTTTTATTGTTATTTATTTTTACATTTATTATTGGTATATTCTTGTTTAAGCATGTTTTAATAGTTTCTAAGAATGCATTGTAATTTTTATTTATATCATTATGTGAATTCATTATTTGTGTCCAATTTATGTTTGCTAAGCATGTTTTGAAATTATTTATGTTTTCTTTTGTAAATACTCGTTTCTTTTTATACCAAATTTTATTATTATTTATATTTTGTTTTAATTTAATATTTACAGCTCTGTGGTCAGACAAACCAAAGGCGTGAACTGAGTATTCTTTTATTGATTCTTTATCATTTGTAAAAGCCAAGTCAATGCATGTAGCTGATGTATTTGTTACTCTAGTCGGTTCGTTTATCAAAGATTTCAAGTTGGAAGAATGCATTAGAGTTAAAAATTCTTCAGTTTGTTTATTTCTATTCAAAAGGTCGATGTTAAAATCTCCAAGGAGTAGTAGACGTTTGTTGTTATCTTTGATACTTAAAGTTCTTAGCAATTTATTCATTTGATCATGGAAGATATTGATATTACGATCGGGCCTATATACATTTATAATAATAGTACTTATTTTTGGAATTTCAATTGCACTAAATTCAACAATAAATTCTTTAGAAAACTTAACAATATCTTTCCTTTCAAAACAGTCTATATAATCTTTTACAAATATACATACTCCTCCGCCTACATGTTTCTTACGACAAAAGTTAGATACAATTTTATAACCAGGAAGTACTATTGAATCACAATAATTTTGGTTTTTCCATATTTCTGACAGCGCAAGTATGTCTATATTATGTTCTAGCAGTAGCTCTTCTAATAAGTCCAGTTTGTTTCCGATGCTTTGGATATTTTGACAAGTGATTAATAATCCTGTATTTTTTTCTTTATTTGAATATGTTCTGGTAGATGTTTTAGTTCGAGTACGGTTGATGTTTTCGAAATGTATTTCTTCTAATATCTCGGTTAGAGCAAAACTGACCGCTTCGTTGGGTGTTTTGTTCTTGACTGCAATTATTTTCTTCTTTAGAATTTAATTTTGCCTCGTAATCCTCCACATTTATTTTCTTTCCTTCTATAAAGAGTTGATTATCCTTTATAGCAGCGAACAAGCCTTTGTTTCTAGCCGCGAGCATAGCTTCCCTCATTCTTCTTCTCTCTTTCCTTGAGGTTTCATCCAAGAATTCTGAAATATATATGTGAGTCCCTCGAAAGTAAGAGCTATTTTCTATAATGTATTTTGTAATTTTCTTGCTGATGAGTTCCATAACTAAGGGCCGGTTTTTGTTGTTGTGAAATCTGCCAACTCTGTATGTGTCTTCTATAGAACTCATGATATCGATATCTAAGATCTCTCGAAACATATCAGTTAATCGGTTATGTAAGTGGACCTCAGGTTCGTTGTGATATTCAGAAAAGCCATATATTACTAATTTTCTTTTGTTGTCTGGTTTAAATTGCTTGTCAGGATACTTAATTTTCGTTTCTATGTCAACTAGTTCTTTTTGTAATTTTAGGTTTTCTTCTTTTAGTTTGTCTATTTCTTTAGTAATTTTTTGTAAATCAAATTTTCTCTCATTATTTTCTGTCGTGTATAATTCCATCAGTTCGACTTTAATATCATCTTTTATCTTTAAGACAGCTTTATTTACCTCCATTTGAATAGCATTTTGTAGTTCTGTTACGATAGATTTATTGTTTTCTTGTAGTTTTAAAGTTATCAGGTCGCTTAGTTGTTGCATTGTTATTTCTTGCATTTTTTTATCTTTCTCCGTGCTACTAGAATCAAGTGTATTGCCTAATTGACTCAGATCCTGGAAAGATGATGTCCGATCAAAGGAAGGTGCTGGTCGTTTCCTTACTGTGACATTGCTGATATCCTGCGATGACGGCGAAGTGTTAAGTTGATCAAAATTAATATTCTCCTTTTCTCGTACTGGTGTATTAACGTTTCCAACTTTTGGCATTTTACAATAACATGCTTGGCATTTCCATTGTTTTCGATGGTCGCCAGTTAATGTGTTGTAGAACCGTTGACTGGACACATTAGCGCATTGTAGATCATATTTTTCAGCACACAGGCAGCATGTTAAAAATTCGTTTTTGGGAAGTACTTGGGTACAGCCTGCGCAGATGAGCGGCATATTGTATTATTTTATCGAAATAAATCGGAGGTCGGATCGGAACATGTGAATGATCAGAACGTGAGTCGGATCGGAACGTATGTCGGATCGGGTCGTGTGTGGCGGCTCGAAAGTATGCCTTTGTAGTATGTTTTTCAATGAGCAATTAATTTCCCGCCAGAGGTCACTGGTTGTTTACAAAAATATTTCGAATTATTTTACTCTTTGATATTTTGTATGGGGAGGTAGGTTTGAAATTTGTGTTATTTTTAAATTATTCTTGAGATATTAATTAACACTTTATAATATCACTTTTTGTAATGTTTTAATTCTTTTACAGTTATTTCCACAACCTTTTTTGATAGTTTACAGATGATTTTTCATTGTTCATAGCTTTTATTTACACTTTTTTCTACAAGTTTTAATTCACAGTTTTCACTAGGTTCTCAACATATTTTTGCTGAGATAACACTTCCACAGTTCTTTCACAACACTTTCTTTTGTAACTAATTACTTTTATTGCAATAACACGACTTAAAGTATTTTTTAAACTAAAAATATGCGGAGCTATATTGTTTGCGTGCGAGGGGCGCCCTCTGACTCTAATCCTTCCTAAGTAATATAATATATCTTTTTATTAACGACAGTGAGACGCTTAGCCTTCATCATACCTGATGTTAAGCATTGATAAGGCTGAAGATGGAAGCGAGCCTCTCCCGGAATCCTAAATCACTGAAGAACTGGCTAACTATCTTATCTCTAACTGCCGGAACACAACAATGCTAAAAAACATTGTTGTTATAGCATCAGACTTAGATAAGATGGGGTAGCTAGCCAGACGGACTTAGAACAAGTCCTACCACACCAAACCGAATACAATATTTACCCCCGCTGGGAATCGAACCCGGGACCCCTAGGTCTGATACCGGTGGTTGTACCACTAGACCACAGAGGCGGATAAAATAAATGCGAAAGTATGTTTGTTTGTCCTTCGTTGACGCCCTAATTAAGCAACCAATCTACTTGATTATTGGCATAGAGGTAGATAAAAGGGCGGAGAGTAACATTTTTTAACCGACTTTAAAAAAGGAGGAGGTTCTCAATTCGACTGTATTTTTTTTTAATTTTTTGTTATGTATGTTCTACCATAACTTCGCCAGTTGTTAACAGATTTTTATAATTATTTTTTTATCTGAAAGAAAATGGTTTATGTGTGGTCCCATATAATTTTTACGAAGATCTGACTATTAGTTTTTTCATAATCTTGAAAAATATCAATCACCTTTTGGCAAGTAGTCGTTTACCTAGATGACATTGTTGTGTATGGGCTGATTTTTAGTGTAAGTAACGGCACATGATGTAACTAAAAAATCTGAAATAAAAACATTTAATAAAAAAAATTCAAACCGACTTCAAAAAGTAAAAAATAAAACTTTTGGAGTCGGTGCTAGCTAGCTAAGGCCAAAAAAATATATAGTTAATAGAAGTGCAATGTAGAATGTCCTGGCTGGGACCGACTCCAAAAGTTTTATTTTTTACTTTTTGAAGTCGGTTTGAATTTTTTTTATAAAATGTTTTTATTGATCCTATTATATATTATTATTACTTTTATCCCGATAATCCTACGGGAGCGGGAATCACGCGGGTAAATCTACAGAAGGAAGGCGGAAGCTAGTTACAGATACTGATTTTGAAATCACAATTTTTTTCAAAGGTACCTTTGAGGAAACTGACGTTCAAAACTGTTGACTGTACCTAGTTTTATTAGCTTTTAACCGCTTTTGATGCTACTCTATGAAAGTTCATGTTCGGATTCATAACCAGAATCGTAAATGTAAATCTCGGTTAACGTTGTGTGTTGACCTGTCTGTTTGAGCCGATTTCTGAGCGATGACCAGCACAGTGACCGCCCAGAGGTGACGGTGTATATGTATTCTAGTCAAGAGTAATAAAAAAAATATCATTCCGGCATCCAAAGTATGCGAGAACGTTTCTTTCAAACTCACTTCATTCTATTAAAAATTTACTTTTTCTTACTACCTTAAGATTAAATTTCTTATCTCGAAAACGTGTGTTTGAGTGTAATGTTACTGTTACACTATATTGTTTTTTATACTATTTTTGAACCTCTCCAAAAGCTTTTTTTATGATTTTGTAATTTTTGCATATTTCAATGCTATTATTATACTTATGGTAAATTTTAAATAGAAAAATATTGGAAAAAATTAACTCGGCCACAAGTGAATTCTCAGACGGGAATCAAACCTTTGGAAATCCGGTCCAATGCTCTAACCGCTTAGCGGTTAGAGCGGTTAGCTCAGCGGTTAGAGCGGTTAGAGCGGTTCGGTTAAGTCTCGGTAGCTCAGCGGTTAGAGCATTGGACCGGATTTCCAAAGGTCGGAAGCATTGACAATAACAACAAAAAACACTGATTGTTAGTGATATCTACAGATCATAGGGAAGAGATTAAAATCGCCATGGACATAGACTGAGCGAGAACAAACGCTCACGAACTACTCCACGATTTTGAATTTCTTCACGTTGCTATGGCAACCGCTTGGTAGCTATACAAAGCGATGCTTCTCTCTCATACATACAAAACTCACTCCTGTATATCCTCCAAGGGGTATCGACGGTATTATAGAAACCCACGATTTGCCAGCTATGTTTAAGTCCCATGTAGTTGGCATCACCAGGCACCGGAAATAGAGGCAAAATATCGATGGAATATGTGTGGATGTCCTATTCTGCCTTACTATTCTGAAAATGGTAAATCACTACGAAAGTCATAATTTCATAATTTTAAACTTTTTGAATCATTTTATGATTTTGTAATTTTTGCATTTTTCAATGCTATTTTTATACTTATGGTAAATTTTAAATAGAAAAATATTAGAAAAAATTAACTCGGCCACAAGTGAATTCTCAGACGGGAATCGAAGTCTCGGTAGCTCAGCGGTTAGAGCATTGGACCGGATTTCCAAAGGTCGCGGGTTCGATTCCCGTCTGAGAATTCACTTGTGGCCGAGTTCATTTATTCCAATATTTTTCTATTTAAATTTTTTGAATCATGTTCTTCAACCTCATTTTAAAACATTTAGTATTCTATCCTTTTCTCACTCATTCCATATTATGTTCTATCTTTTTTAAGTATACTAAAACAATGACAGCTGATATGGTATGCGAGGTGACTTTCGAAGTGGTTAATCATTTTTAGAACAGCAAAGCTGACCCGGAAATAATGGCTATACTTCTTACAGAAAGTAACTTAACGCTATCATCACTATAATAGTTTGTGCTAAATGCTAACAAGCTTCTTTTAACCTTTTCTTTGTGTTCTGTGAGATTCCTACCACAGAATTGTTCCTACTCCAATAAAACGCTTGTTATATAATGTAGAAAAGCCCTATTGACATTAAGGACATATCCGAGCGTAAATAACACGTTAATTAGTTTACTCCAGTGCTAAGAACTGATTTGTAGATTACGCCAATTTCATTATGACAAAACACGTGTAGGGATAATTTAATCGCATTTCACCAGATTAGTAATTTTTGGGTTTCAAAAAAATAAAAGTACTTTCTTTAATTGTTTCGTTCTTATGTCCTACCAAAGAATACTATGTGAGCAAAATGATTATTAATGATTTTTGAAATTTTGCCTTTTTAATACTATTTTTATACTTATGATACATTTTAAATAGAAAAATATTGGAAAAAAAACGTGGGTTCCAGTCCCATCTGAGAATTCACTTGTGGCCGAGTTGTATTTTTCCAATATTTTTCTATTTAAAATTTATCATAAAAATGATTATTAGTTGATTTAGGTAGTTAAAAATATAATGTATGGGAGTTATAGAGACATATTGGAATGATGGGTACCTAATTAGTTTCCTTATTTCCTTCTTTCTTGCAATGATATCTACACTCTATGTGAAAAAAGAAAAAATCTCATTTATTATTTTAGTAGGTAAGTTTGATCGGTAGGTAAATAATGATATATCTAAACAATACCCAAACCAAAGATCTTTTGATAGGATACTTACCTACTTATTTTACAAGCTTCAGTTTACTATCGAGAGTGAGGAGGAGATATTTACACTATTCGTCGAAACATTTCAATTCCATGAGTAACAAAGATCAATTTAATTTTACAAAGATACGCAATTTGAAAACGGGCAAAACAAATGAAGCCTATACCCGAAATACAGTCAAAAGAACGTCGTTCGTTCATCAACAGTTTGACCTTGGGACCATCCTTTTTCCTTCATTATGGATGTTATAAGGAGAACGGGCCATGACCACCACGCGAGCCCAATGCTGATTGGTTGGTTTTAACGACTGCAAATGCAGCCGGGACAAACGGCTTAACGTGCCTTCCGAAGCAATGAGGAGCTCGAGATAAAAAAAAATTGGTCACCCATCCCGTGACCGGACACTAACCTCAACAATCGCATTCCGAACACGCCAACAACTGCGCCACGGGCTCTTCAAGAGAACGCCTTTATGTGCAAATGAACAGCCTGACATGCTATTGAATGTACGATTCTGTGGTAACACCACCCCGGTATCAGACCCAGACGCCGGCTTCGATTCGTAGTGACAGACATTTTCGGTATTCGGTTTGGTTGGTGGTAGGATTTGTAAGTCCGCCTAGTTAAGAGCAGGCATTGGTAAAAGTAGTGTCCATTTTATTCATTTTTTTTCATTCTTACGAAGGTTGTGGGTATAATTTTCTTATATATAATTTTTTATCATATTTGCCAGTTTTTGGTCAAAGTGAAAACACGATTCAATCAAATTTCCTCGATAGAATTATTTGCCAAAGTTGGCTCAATTTCTCTAATTTTTCACGTTTTACAACAAAGTGGTAGCATGTTTATCAATACTTTTTTTAAATATGTGCCCAATTATGACTAATATTTTTTCCTGAAGCAGCTTTTTATTTTATCATTTAGCTTAATAAATAAATAAAATTTATAGATATGGCGCTTACGTTGTGAAAAATAAGACGGACGTTATGGATGCTATCTTATTGTTAGGGTTTTTTCGCGTGCAAGAGTAACACTCGCTATCACTCTCATTCGACACGCCTCTGTAACTCAGTCCCCCGTGACCACTGTCAACGCGGGACTTATATCAGCGAGCTCAGATTCTTTTTGTATATTTAATTATTGAGTATATTATATACTAAAAGAACTACGCCACCAAAATACTATTCACGTTTCTTAAAACTATATTTTTATTGTTTTTAATATTAAACCGATAAAATATTTTCATGGTTTATTTTGATGATTTATACATAAATTCATAAATTAACTTATTGCCCAAAATATGGGACACTGGTGGTTGCCTGCGGTTTCACCCGTGTGGTTCCGTTTCCTGTGGTAATATCGGGATAAAATATATTCGGGGTATAAATTAGGTATCCGGCTGCCAAATTCCATCCAAATACAATTTAGTTTGGTTGAGTAAGAAACATGCAAACATCCAGACACCCAAACTTTCACATCCTATTAATATTATCATGCGAAAATATGTCCGTTTGTTTCTTTGTTGGTTTGTTTGTATGTATTTTGACACAGATAGTAGCCTGGTTATGAACATAGGATACTTTTTATCTCGATATTCCCACGGGAACGGGAACTACGCGGGTGAAACTGCGAGCGGCCGCTAGTAAATAAATAAACATACATACATATAACTTAACAGTCGATTACTGAATTGAGAATTTCAATTTGATAACGTCTCAAACCTCACTTGTGCATTTTTGAATCAATATTTTGCTTTAAGTTGAGTTTGAGACGTTCTCAATTCAGAAACCGGCCATAAGTAAGATTCTTTTGACGTTAACACTGATAAGTTCAAGGTCAACATGTAAAACGTTCATGTGCTGGCAACTGTACAATTCGTGATTTATTTCGTCGCCTTCTATTTTGTTTGTCGGAGTTTGGCAGACACAAAAAGCGGGACTTGTATTTGAAATTGGCTATTCGTATTTGAGGTCGTTGCCATCACTTTTCCGCGTGGTAGATCATATGGAATTATAGGATTAATATCGTTTGAGTGCTTTTTGTAAACGTCCTACTAATATTTTGTGTTTGCATGTTTCAATATTTGTTACTTTACGCAAAAAGGGCGAAACGGATTTAGATTAAATTGGCACACGTTTATAGCCTGGATCAAACGTTCCCCAGGGGTTTTGCGAATTTCCACGCGGACGAAATCACGGGGAGAAAGTTAGTCTGTGAATGAAGTGTATATTAAAATATTGGATGCATTATTATTAGGAGCCCAATAGATCTCCTAAATGATTTGAGACCTACCCACAATATTTTAGATGGGTGGATCTGTCTAATTTCTTGTATCAAAAGCCTTTTTAAAATGTACCTAATTGTCAGTGAAAAGAGTGGTTTTGACATGGCATGGTTTAAATACTGATGATAAAACGGGTATTAATGGCATGGTTTAGTCCTGAAAAGTAACAGATAGACAGAATTACTACCACATTGATTATATTCGTCATCAGCCATTTTTTATGTCCCCACTGCTGGTACACTGGCCTTCCTTATGGATGGATAAGCAGAATAGGCCATGGACCACCACACGGGCTCAATACGGAATGCTCAAAGTGCTTTCCGAAGCATGGAGGAGCCCGAGATAGTAAATTAATGGTCATCCATCCCGTGACTGACCATTGCGATGGGATCTTCTCCTCCTCTTCTTGATTATATAACTTTTTGACTTGATTTCGACAAGAATTTTACTCTTGTCGTCGACAAACATGCTGTGGATAGCTACGCACATTCTTTCTACGATTCACACAAAGCGTTCATAATTTGGAAATGAAAAATGGACCCGCGGATAGTTTCACAATGAACATGTTTTTATCTACTGAGTTTATTATTAGAGTCTGTTTCAGAGCTACAAACGTTGTCAACCTGTGAGTCACATTTCGTGAATCCGTGACATCCACCACTGAAAATTCGGTTCAAAATTATTCAGTATTTTATATTAAAGATTTGATTCATCATTCGTGAAAGTCACGATTTCAACATCTATTTGCTTTTGAAAACTATACATTTGTTATTAATCATAAAATAAAATAGTCTTTAGTTTTGGCAACTGAATTTCGGAAAAAAATCGGAAAAACTGCGAGACTCGTTTTCTTAACTATTTATGTTATGATACTAAGTATGTACCTACTTAGGTACCTAAAAATTGTGCGTAACCCTCGGTGGGTGAGTCCGACTCGCACTTGTCCTTTCAAGTAACACGTAAGAAATAACAATTACTTATTGCCCGATATTCCGAATGCTAACGAGAAATAAATACTAGAGATAGGTAGGTATGTCATAAAAAACTTGCTTAGAGCACTATCGGTATTTTCTGCCTCAACTGAAAAAGGTATTATTATACCAAGAGCTTTCTTTATCGTATCTACTACCTATAGAGTTATTGTTCTGTATATTTACATTTGTCGTAAAAATAAATCTTGAGGGTTGGTTTTGGTTGAATAAGGGGTAAAGTTTCTAGGCGCTCTTGAAACAAGACCGACCGATTGTCAATACGGAAAAACGAATAGCTACTTAATTGAATATTTGATCTAACAAGTCATTATTATACCCTTGGGTTATTAATTCTGCCAAAATGAGATGTTCTATATGAAAAGCTATTCTTCTTGGTAATTAGTGAACAATTATGAATAATAATTAAGCCATTAGAGTAACAATTCTCGTCATTAAATGGAAACGTCAATGTATACTTAATCAACTTCATTGGGATCGCTTATTTCAAATCTTTTTTATAAAAAATATTTCTATTATATTCTTGTACATACTTGTATGAGTCATATTTAGAATCCGGCGATCAAAGTGTGCAAATCATCGTGATTTTACGAATAGTCATAGTTACTATTATAAGTCTTCATCTCTTCGATGATCTTGCGCGTAATAATAAATTTAACGTGGTTCTTAGCTTTAAACATTATTTAAGTAGGCAAGTAAATGGTGTTGATTATTATTTTATCAATTCTTCTGGTTCATAAAAAGTTAAGGCGATACTCGAAAAAAATATGCAGAAGCGACATAGCAATGAGAAAACGACGCGCACGGGAGCGAGACCGATTTTGCAGATTAGGCAAAAAAAACACAAAATCAGTTCGTATTAAAAAACTACTGCGATTTAAAAAAAATGCTTCTATACGATCCTAAATATTATTGATGTCCACTTATTAAACCAATTTCCAATAGTGTCAGTAACCCCATTTAAGAATAATCTTGAATTTTCGTATTTTTTAGAGGTCTTTTCGAAAAGAAAAAGTGTCGAGGCAAAATCATAAAATCGTGTTTTTGAAACTATACGAATCTAGATAAAGGTATGAAGAAATATATATGTTATTACCAGATTTGTAACAACTGTAACCGTGCTATAGTTTTATATCAAAAAGTCCATACTTTTTCCGAGTAGCGCCTTAACTCATTTCCCAAATGTTGAATAAGTCTGCTAATTCAAATTCCAACATCAACATAAAGTTACCTTCCTAGATTTGTCATCAAAAACATTCTCAGACTTTAGACATAGAATACTAAATAGTACAAATACTTCAGATGACAAGTAACATACATACTGACTTCTTCAAACGAATCCGACTGCATTTCTTTAATTTGCTTGCGTCACTATGTAGTTCCGATATCGAGTGTCAAGCGAGATTAAATCTAAGCGAGGACTATAGGAGATCTAGATCTCGTCGTCGTGGGAAATCGGGGAGTGACGCGGCGAGATGCTAAAGGACGAGGTTGAGGCGCCCCGGCCACCCCAAAGGGTGTTCTATGAAAAACAGATTTCTATCATCTCAGCCACATGACACCCACTGCTGGGTATAGGCCTCCCCCATGGATCTTAACGAACGAACGGTCCTGCGCTGCTCGCATCCAGCGGCTTCCCGCGTCTTTTGCAAAGTTATCGGTCCACCTTGTCTACCCACAGAGTGTCGTCAGGTACGCGGTCGCCATTCCAAAACCTTTCCGCCCCAACCTTACTCGCTATGTGTCTGGGACCAAAGTCTTAACGTCTTCCTTCCAAAGTATTGGTACGGTTTATTGAATTATGAACCGGATGCTGATAAAATCTCGAAATAAAACGAACATTCGCCCGATTATCGTGTTTGGTTTTCGGAGTAGACGTCCGGGCGATGGGCACTCGCGCGGAACATCGCTCACTGGAAAAACATCTTGAGTGAATTTGTAAGTTGTGTAGCTGAAGTTCAAGGCGACATGTTAACTTTAACATGAGATGTAAATTAATTAAACATTTTTTTTACATAAATTAATATTAAATTTAAATGAATCACTTCTGAATCAAAATATATATATAAGATGTAAAAACCTAGAATAGCAATAGTTTTGCGATCGCGTTGTCATCTTCATCGATCGAGCTCAAGTCATGCCCTGCTGTCACGAACATAGAACATAAAACGTAGCTATTTATGTTCTGATTTTAGCGGCTCTTGTCTGGACGAATTAATTCTCTTCTTTCAGACAATTGCATTTTAAGTTTTGTAATGTCAGTTTATTATAATAAAGAAAAAATTGTTACATTCTTCTTCTTAGCGTGTCGATGGCAGACACTAAAGTATTGAGGCCCAGAATTCAGCCACTTTGACAGCCTTGTCGGATGCTATCATGAGATCCTCCTGCATGCAGGTGTCAGGACACGCAGGGCACGAGATGTTAGGTGGGCCATCGTTTGGACTGCACCGCAAAGGCATTCCGTGGAACCAGCCCAAAAGCCCCACCTGACCATGTTTTCTTTGCTCCGGCTGGTCTGAGTCCTAAGCCTATTTAAAGACTTCCAGATTGGCCATGGTAGATCATGGCCAGGGGGGAGGCTTTCAGTAATGTTGACGTAAGGAGTAGGTAGGGTCACTTTCTCATGCCATAGGTTGCACCTCGCATGTTTGGGTTCGATGGACAACGGTTCGACGCACCTTACGAAGCTGCGTCGGCTTTTCAGCCTCGGGCGCGCCGCAATGTAACCGTACAAAGGTTGTTGTGAATCGCTGTCCATCTTAGCTCTTTCAGAAGAGCTAGCCACAGCCCTGCGGACATCTGGAGGCGCCATACCAGCTAGTGGCTACAGCAAACTTACCGGGGTCGGCTTAAGGCAGCCCGTAATGATCCAGCAGGTCTCATATTTAGCGCTGTATCCACCAGCATAGCATGGGCAGAGCGACTCCACACGGGACACGCGTATTCGCCTGCCGAAAAGGAAAGCCCCATTCCAGATCTCCGCAGAACATGCGGTGAAGCTACCCAACTTGTTGTAGTGAGTCTGTTTGTTATATTGAATTGTATTTATCTTTACGAACTTAATAAAGTTACCAAGAAACTAATTTCCCATATTTTCGTATCAAGATCTCTAACACGCAATTTTCTTTTAATCTGTAGAAAAGATCTATAATAGTATATTGCTCAATATTTATCCGTGAGAAAATACAGAAATAATGAAAATTAAAGATATTGTCTACTAGAGATAGGTAATAATGTAATCATCTTTGATGAGGCGTAACATAAAATAGACTTTTAATTATTATAAGTAATCAAAGAACTTTCTCGTGTACGTAAATATTGTATGTAATACTTATAAAACGGTTTTATTATTAAATAACGAGTGACTCAATATTTTCCAGTTATTTTTAATATATTTTTTACAAAAGTTTGATAGTTTTCTATGTTTGCACCAACAATAGACATTAATGCAAACGACTTCTCAAATGATAGAAAACTAATCTTATACATCACAAACTATTTATATTTTAACCGTATAACTAATATTGACGTATGAAAACTCTATTCCAATTTCCATCTATTCGTGGAAATTAAATTACCGTGTCTGGCAGTTAGCAGTTCATCATATCGACTTGTTTATTCGCTGCACGCCTACAAACTTCAATGTAACCAAACCATGGATTTGCGCGAGTTTCGCCGAATTACACTAATACGCTACGCTCATTTGAATATTATTATTGCAATCTCTCTATTTACATCATTCGATTAAATGAAGATGTTGAGAAAATATTGTTTTTGTTATCCTAACTTTGAGATACTGAGATGAGAATAGCCATATCAATTTTTCAATTATTATGTTACAGGGATTTGTTTATTTTTATGGCGACGGTGAATTAAACGTATAAAACACTCCATCGTCCCACTATGTGGCAGCGACGCGCGACGTGGCGTTGAATATAATCAGCCCCTGCGTTTAATTCACCGTCACCATAAACCGACCCCTCTACAATGGACAACATTTCATTTTCTATAAAGCACTAAAATAAAAAAAACCATTTCGAGGTTTTAGTGTCATAAGCTCACAGTTTTTATTGTAGAATTTTCTGATCGGTAATTTGTGAGATATTAAATAAAAACTAAAATGTAGTCCAAATCGAGAAAGTCAGGCATTTGACCCCGTCTGTCCTTTGCATTTCTGTCTAATATAAAAAAAAAATGGTTCTCCTGGCTGAGTTGACAATGACAGTCAATTCAAGTAGTGAAAGAAAAGAGCAAAATCTAAGATATCGATATTCCATATTTTCTAATTTACATAAAATGCGAATAAAAACTTCACGAAAAACAGTTTGTGATTGTTTTGAGTTTTTTGGAATACATTGTTTTTTATGATTATTGCTGAATAGATTTACTTTTTATGTTTGATAGGTAAACCACCACGCGACACCAGGCAGGTGGACCACGGGTCAGAAATTTGTGTGTGTTTAACGAAGTGGTTCTTTTTTGTTCCACTAATGAAATATCAGACCTTAAATTTGAATATGGTTTGATAAACAAACTAAATTCAATTCTAAATACCCAAAATTTTGTGCGTATAAATTTAAATATATATTTTTTTTGTTAAGTTTTTTTTTTATCTTAACCAAAGTGTTAATCTTTAAAACATGTTTTGGTTTGATAACGAAAATTACAACTTTTACTTAGTTATCGATATTTAAGTTCTGCCACTGTCACATCACTACTAGAAACCATTACGTCAGTTTTTTTTTAATCCGAAATAAGCAACAGTCTTACCAATTTAACTTCCTGAGAACGCACTTACGCTCTTTTAGAATGAGCAAGTTTTGAAATACTGATTTAATACACAAATATAATGCTAAAAATAAAAATAAAAAATAAGTGTCTCGTATTTTAACATTTAGTTTTATTATGCATAGGAAAATTTGCATTATTTATTTTTGAAATGTTGTCCATTGGCGTCCAAAGTGGGTACCCAATTGTAGAAATCGTAGAAACACCGCGATTCAGGAAACTATACAGTAGCGTCATCTGTTGTTGAGGTTTGGAACTAAATGGATGTAGTTCAAAGAGGAGGATCATCATATGATCATGAGAATAAAAATATATAGTAGTTCTAACAAGGATTAACGTGCCACGTGCGACGAACATAAGACACAGAAAGGTCATGAAGATGGCGATTTAATTTATTTACGTTACCTTACCTCTATACAAGAGATTAAGAAACGTCTGAAGAGTACAGCAGAATTTTTAATTAATTCATCAAGGGCTGAGGTACTCATACGTAGCGAGATTTTGTGTATATGAGCGTATTGGTACATAACATTCATCACATTTTATGAATATGTACAGACAAAGCAAAACAATCTCATTTTTATCATCAAAGACCCCCTACCCATCGGCACGTGTCACAATAGAAGATCACATAACATTCAACTCTCTTATGGAAGTGTATATTTATTTACACAGCACATATGGCCCAGACTCATGTCATATGCAGCCACGTGTCAATCCGTCCGTTGGTACCGCGGACCAAACGAGTCTCTAGTCATATTGTTATGACAACTATGCCTTATCTTATAAGCAAATGACAGGAAACAATGATAACAACTGATGTAAAACAGTTTAATGTAAACTTTTCTTAATCAAAATACATGGCATTGCCGAAAAGCTTTATATAATAACGTTATCTAACTGACTTTAACACTCTCTGCGTGTAGTTCTTTTTTTTATTTTTATTAACGACGGGCAGACTTAGCCTTCATCATACCTGTTAAGTATTGTAAGGCTGAAGATGGAAGCGAGCCTCTCTCGGAATCCTCAACCACTGAGGAACTGGCTATCTTATCTCTAACTGCCGCAACACAATAATGCTGAATACAATGTTGTTATGGCGTCAGGCTTAGATAAGATGGTGGTATCTAGCCAGACGGACTTACAACAAGTCCTACCACCAACCAAACCGAATACAAATTGTACCCCCGCTGGGAAACGAACCCGGAACCCCTGCGTCTGATACCGGTGGTTGTTACCACTAGACCACAGAGGCGGTTATCCTTCTCGTTATTTATAAATCTGGTGGTAATTATATTTTCTTTTAGAATATAATCGAAGCTAATAATAATAACAAGTAACTTCCAATTTAAAAATATTTTAATTTTTGGATTAAATCCCAGAAAACATCCTCTATCATTGCAATAACTATGTTTGTTCATAGTATTAATTGTTTTTGGAGTTAAAGTTTGTCCCCTCAGGGAAGCAAAGTCAATATGATATCTTTAAAGTTATTTCATAATATTCCCTTACCCTTACTTATCCACATATTTACAACAAAAGATTAAAAATCATTGTAAATTAACGAACCATTTTCCGAGCTGAAAAATAATTGCTGAAACTGTTTACAAAAACTCCATTAAAGAATAAACGATTAATCATTTTGCGGGAAAACAATGATAATGAGTTTCCTCCTTCCTGCTCCCTTCCCAAACAGATAAAACGGAGGAAACAATGAAAATGTTTATTTAGAACTAGCGGCAGCCCGCGACTTCGTCCCCATTGATTTATATTTCAGTTTCTGCTTGTATGTTTCGTTGTAGGTTATTTAGCATTTTTGGAATACAAAAGAAATATAATATTGGCTAACGTTTTGCCCGCGACTTTGTCCATTTAAAATTCGGAAAGATTACGATCCGTAAGGATCACTTTAAATTATTGCTACAAAAAGGTAGATGGCCCGTTGGACATCTACTTGTTTGTAGCAATAATTTGTTGATGTATTATAATAGATAGATAGATAGATATATAGATATTACCCTCATAGTAATTTGCGTTGAAATCTCTATGAAGGTGTCGCAGACTGCATACATTGAGAATTGACAAGCAGAACAAAATACACGAAAAAGCACGGAAATTCATATGACATACCGACCTATCTGCTTCAAGTACACACTTATAATATCATGGCCTAATGTCCTTTTCCAAGGATTTATCTATTATATACCAAAATTCGGCATCGTCAGTTCTGTGGTTTATTATAGACTGTCAGAGTAACATAAGCATTTATAATATAAGTATGGATTACAAAGTATATTTTTTTTATAACCATCACCCTTCTTTTTAAATTAAAACTATACAAAAGTTACATAATTAACCAAAGTAAAGAAGCGAAACTAATTTGCAAGTCTAACGTACAGAAGCCTGTTTTTACAGCCAGCTTATCTGAGATCAACAGACAAAATGTTTCCATAACGATAAGATAATACATGTTATGAAACTGTAGCAGACTTAAAAGGTCAATAACATACTTTGCTCTCACTATCATTTCTTTCATCTAATTAACAATTAATGTTGAGGAAAGTTACCCTTATGTTGTAGGTAATTAACTGATCACTTACCGTAACTTACAAAAATAAGCATTTTAAATTAGAAAGCATCAAAACATGCACACATGTCAACACTTAGTATTTTCAGGCCCTATTTCACGAAACTTATTAGACTAATAATATTTTCTAATATTTTACTAGTGTGCATTTCATGAAACTACAGAGCTAAAGCTCAGTAGTGTTCAACTAATATAATGTTAATTATTACCCAAGTAGACTCAGTTTTGTTCATAAAAAAATTATTTGCCAAATACACTTATAAATTACACGGATAAATCCACTAGTGTAAAGACACTTGTAAACATTATTAGCATAAGTTATTAGAGTTACATTTTCGTATCGGGAACTAATATCAGGATTAAACTATTATGTGTTTTAATTCTGCTATCTACTATCTGTGTGACAAATTTCATCCAAACCCGTTCAGCAGTTTTTGTGTGAAAGAGTGACAAACATCCATCCATCCATCCTCACTTTATTTGGTTTTCAATGTAAAATGGGAAGATAGATATTGATATCCTAGCAATTTTTATGTCTTTGTCAACTACTTATAAAGAGACTTTATAATTTTAAATGAAAAAGGTAGAATATTATTTCAAGTCGAATAATTTTTAAGTCATGGCACGTAAGAAATGAAATGATATACAGTTCTCTCTCTTGATTATTTTTTTCACTATATTGTGCTTATGGTAATATTTCCATATAAGGGGCTAATTCTCATACATTCGTAAAAAAAATCATATTGGAATGTTCTTTAAATAAAATTAGGAAAGAAATAATTAGAACATTTTTAGACATTTTGCATACTTTTTTTTTAATCTGGGTAGAGGCAGAGTGTTATTGAATGGAGTCCAATTTTTTGTTTTCAAAATAAACTTTAACCCACAAGAGCGGCTGCAAGAAACTGTCTCTTGTTTACTTTAGCCGAACCAGTTAGCGTGTGACTCGTCTAACTACTTTCCCTTTTAATCCACAAATATATCTGACTGGCAATATTTTGTTTGCAGGTAAGCTGATCCAACATGTGGCGACAAATATAAAATAGGTAACTTGGCAGTTTCAGGTTAAGTAAAGGAAATTATTATAATAATGTGAGTACTTTTACTAAACTCATGGGAATCGACATGCACCATATTATAAAATCATGTGATGGCGGCGACACTGACCGCGTTTCCTAGGTCGGAGCCTGCAGCATCCAATCGGGGGAAATGCGCCTACTTTCTTTTTCCACTGCGTTTGGCTCTACAATATGACCGTATAACAAAACAAGTGTTTAAAACCAACTCTAGGTCTTAAGGGTTTAGGTTGAGATTCGAGTTGGCGTTTCATATACACGATGCGTAGCACCCCCGTTTATTTTTCCGATGGGCAGAGCCGGTTAGTAGCTTGAGAGGCGCTGCGCGGAGCAGACGTGCCGTCGGTGGTGTTTCAGTGTTATTTGTAATTGGAACATGTGGAGTGCTTGACTCGGAGATGACCGGTGAAATCTGCTGCAGCCACAAATGGTATGCGTTTGGTGCGCGTAGCTGAGGAGGAGTTATGCACTTGCGTGCGTTGCTCTCGCTCGAACGGACCGCTGCCGGCATGAAGGGCCAACCGGTTTGGTGAGATCACTTGCCGATCTGCACTCATGCAGTAGAAAGCCCTTTGAGATTTTGTTGATCCTTATAATTTTTAGTTAAGGTGATTACTTTTTCTGCTTAATAATGGGTGACACGACTATCTATTAACCTAAAAATCATTCTAAATCATTCCTCACATTGAAAAAAAAGGAGCAAAATAATACACTCCGTATCGTAATTTTTTATCAAACATCATAGTGTTCTAAGAGTTTCAAAATTACCCTCGATTTAAGAAGAACCCAATTAAAAGCAGAAAAAGGCAATTCCTTATATTTTATTTTAGAATGTAGATTTAATTTAGCCGGTCGAAAGTGTTCGGATTAAAATCCAATTAATGGGAAACAAACAAAAATTAAGCAATTTGTATGCGCGAGCTTGCGGAGATCGCGACCGTAGAGAGCTTTTGACTCCGACCCACTTATATAACCCTTGCATAATTTTCTACACTCGCCTACATCATAAAATTGACACCTATCTAAAATGACTGACAGAAATATCAAAGTTATTAAAAACATTTATTTTAAAATTATTTTTGAAAAGCAAAACTAGGAACCATCGTCAAACGGTTGCTCGGTAAAATAGTCTTATTCCATTGAATATCTATGAGCGATTATTTCTAATAAACTCAGGAAAAGTTCTGAGTCTAATAAACAAAGCCTTTCTCGTTATTTTTTTAAATTTTTGATGCAAATACTGGTTCAACATATCTAACTATCAAAAATTCGCCTGTGTGAATATCCGTTTTCTTTTATCAAATACATACTAGAATACTATGCACACACCATAGTAGCAAGGCAATTCAAATACCAAACGTGATGATTTTGCCAAAGGAAATCCAATCTTTCTTTACTAGTTTGAACCATAAATTATAAGCTATTCAACAGCAGCTTTATTATATTTAATAAACTTGTTTCGAACCCTAAAATTAATAACAATAATTCATAACAAACTATATTGATGTCTATAGCATCCCTTATTTATGAACACTTTCGTTGATTAGTTAGTAATTATCTTTGATGTTAAAATACGACTTTATAAGGACATTATTTTCTAATAAATGAATGGCTGCTAAATATACCCCAGGCGTCAGTCTGCTTTCAGAATGAAATATGATAATTTATTCACTATTATACAATTAAATTAACAACATAGTTAATTATTCGTATGTATTGAATGGTCTAGTTATTGCAACTGTTATTTGGATTTGAACAGTTGGAACAACGAAACAATATGTTAATAAGTGTACAATACAGGGTTAACTAAAGCTACAAAGTTTAATTTCTTTTTAAAAGTCATCTTCTTCTTTTCCTCCTTTTTAGCGTGTCGACTCTGGCTATATTTGTGAGGACCAAAATTTTGCTTCGAAACGGTACTGTCTGTGGCCGTGTAAAGGTCCTCGCGTGTACAGGTGTATGGACACGCAGGGCAGGACAAAAGAAGTGCCATGGTCTGGGGAGAGATACCACAAGACACGCGCTCTCCGAGCTGTAACCCCACCTACGCATATTTTCCCTACTTCGACCAACTTGGGTCCGCAACCTTCTTATGTTGTCGATAGAATTCTTATAAGATATTTATTTCTTGTAAAAATTACCTCATAAGACAAGTACATTTTTTTCTAATATATTTTCTTGTTTATCACATAAAAATGCAAAAAAAATAAGATAATTCTTTACTTTTTATTATTGTTTTTGAATCCTTCGACAAAAGTTAAGTATCAGTAATTATTAACCATGTAATAATAAGTAAAACTCAGACAATAGAATAACAAATAAATAAGAAATGAAACATAAAGAAAATGTATACTATGTACACTTTATATAATATCAAAGTGGCTTATCAGTAAACTCTTCCAAGAGCAACGTAGCCGTATTCGATTCTGCGTGTGAGATTATTCAGGGCAATAGACTCTAACGCGAACTGAAACGTGCGCTTGCGACGGTCGGTGAATCGGGGGGCGGGAATCAAAAACGTGCGATGCAACATTGTGTTGTGGTTAAATAATACGCATTATGCTCGTCTCTCTGGACGTTTTACGGTTATATGAACACAGATTTATTTCAAACCTTGTTTTCTTACAATTTTAATTAATTTTCAATGTTATTCTTATTTGAACATGAAGTAATTTTCTTTTAATGTGATTAAAAATTCTTTTCTCTAGCGTTTACTTGTAATTTTTTAATTGCATAGAATTTAGCTGTCATGAACTTATCGGTTAATAACGTGTATTTGCACCAAACCACGTGTTAGGCGTGCGCGTAGAAGCGAACCTAACAGAGTTTTACTGAATTTTTAAATTAGTAAATGACACAGGAATATAAAGATGATGAAAAACGTGAATGCGACTCATTTAACCACCCACTCTAACACAGTCAACAAACCAATTTAGCTAAAGTCGCCCAAGTGTCAAAATGTATATTCGAAATGTAAAAGTATGTCCATGGTCCCGAAGCACATTAGAGTGAAATACGACGTCAAAAATACATTATAAACTACTTCGTTTAACTATTAAGCTATTCCCTAAGGTATGCGCGTGTAACAAATACCACGTGAAGTTACTGTTAGCCAATGTGCTTAATGTTACTTATTTTTACAACAGCCTGAATAACAGAACCTAGGCTACCACTCTATGTTCGAATTCCTCAGTTGATTATGAACTTAACGTCAAAAGAATTAAGAATAATAATTTATTGCAGTTTGGTTTGTCGGTTTTGTATACGGATTTTTCATACTTATACTTGTAATAAGTACGCGTAGAATAAAACGATGTTTAAAATAATACGTTAAAAGATGTTTCATATAAATGAGCAGTACGTGCGAAAATTAAAGACACTACATAGTAATTAATTCTTAATTGTTTGAATGTTGTCGCCGTTTCATTTAAAACGTTTACTAATTACATTATCCGAACTCAAACCACTTTGATGTTTTCCATGTTTTGCGCAGAATCTTCAATTATACGAAACAGAAGTTGGAAACTGACTTTCGCACCGGAAACTGTGAAATGGAACGCGACAATTCATACGAAATGTACTGTCACGGGGCGCCATAAAATGAAATGTCTATGTGATTTTGATGACTGTTCCCGGAAAATGCGAACATATTTCGTTAAAATAATTAACCGCGAGAAATTAAATCATGATTCATACAAGCAAAGATTACTTAGATTTTTTCTATGCCTATGTTGATAATTTAAATACTACATTTTTACCAGCAATAGAAAAGAACAAAATTGACCGAATCTGAATTGCAATCTGAATCTGTCAAAAATTATTCTGTCATCCGATTTCTCTCTGTAAGCTTCTTCACAGTGTTCAAACGCGAATGAATTCTCGCAAAAAAAGCTAACCTAACAATAAAGACATTAGCCTAAAGGTGAATGCCTAGACCGATCATATTAATTACGAAGGTGCGTTAGCAACTCTACACAAAATTTAGGTCTATATCAAGTTCCACAGCAAAGGCTTTTAAGGTGGGTATGCCAGACAGGGCCGCATTAAGGGATCGAATTACCGACGATATGATTCATGCAGCCTTCATTATAGAGGGTAAGCCATTTAACATAGCTTCACCTTTTTAATTTATTTGGCGAAGACGGCAACCTTTGCAGTTACAAATATCTGTAGGTATCGGAGAGAGGTGATTCATCCTAAATTGATTTTATTGCGCAAAATCGGTACAAGATCTACTAATATATTATTAAGGCAACGTGAATAATTAACGCAGATGTAAATTTGCTTGTCTTTCGAGTTTTTGACAGAATTTATGTACCTACTTGGAGATTTATTTCAGGATATTAACGTGACTTTTGAGAGGATTAAACACCATCCCATAACTACAACACAATGAAATATCTAATAGTTATAGTTGGATGTGGTTGGAGTCACGAATTAAATTAATCGTACGTTAAATACCTAGTAGGCCGAAAAATAATATATTTTCGTGATTTATTCAGTTATGTGACTAGGCATAATAAATATAGCTTTAATGTTAATATTGAATTTATGTACGTGAACGGAATCAATACTTACTGAACTTGAACTGGATCTGAGCAAATCATTGCGAAAAACAGTTTATAGCAAATTATATAAATATAATCAATAAGTGACATTGACAACCTGTCAAATTACTCTACTGAATTATAAATCCATCTTTAATTTAAATCATTAATAACGAATTTAAAACATTCAAAACATGAACTCGCTCGAGGAAATAATTTATCTACTTCACTACTTAAGGATATGTAGTTTATAGTGAAATGTTAACAAAAACTTATAAATCAATTAATTCGTAATTTCTTTACTTGCCGAATTGCTACACGGCAATTTGTAGAATTACTTCAAGGAATTAATGTAGTATCGCGGTTAAACCACTTTGCTACTTTCACGTTGATGAATTTATTAATAACATTATTACGATATTTCATGTAATTTTGCTGCAGCTGATTAAACTTTGTTATTAATCCCCAGACTGTACTTCAAAGTCTTACTACAAAATAAAATTAAACGACGTGTAAACAAAGGGTGTAGTTAAATTTGAGCTTTATTGATTTAGAAATAAAATTCTTAGTAAAGTGTTAGAGCATGTTGCATTGTGTTCATATCAGGAAGGGCCTGCGTTGTACCGACTTTCCTTGGGTCGGATTAACATGGTCCAGTGGTCCCGGCCATTGTTGCCTTTTATATTGTCTACGGTTCTTGAACTCTCTATGGTTTTGACATAAAAGAGTATTTACTGCAATAAAACGGATAAAACGTAAAACGCTACAGGAATTCGCTTGGTGCAGAATTGTCTTCGTTTTAACCTATGTGAATGTTAGCTTACTTTCGAGTTCGATGACCGCAGTGGTCAAAACTTCTATATTTTGTACACTCTGTCTGACTACGAAATCCGTAGTAGGAGGTTCAAAACTTGCTATACCTACCCATCTGTACCAAGTTCAGGTAACAAAGGGCCATTATTTTGAAGTTAGAATATGAAGAGAATTTAAATAACTTAATAAATACTTAAATTTGTTATAGAATTTAAATTTGTGGAAAAAAAATCTGTTTTTTACTACTTAAAACGCGACGCTCATCCGATGTTTTTGTTAATGATTCAGATTTTTATCGGTACCTTTTCGTTTGTGAACTGAACAAATCTTCATATATAGTTGGTTAAGTACTGAATTGAGAATTTCTAGTTCAGAACGTATCAAATCTTACTCATGCACAAATTGTATGAACATTTTGTTTAGAGTTGAGTTTGAGATACTCTCAATTCGAAATTTTCAATTCGAACCTAACCTAACCTAACCTAACCAAAGGATAGGTTGAATTATTTAAACTTGCCTACAGAAACTGTTACATGTTTCTATTATCATTAAAAGTTTCAAACTGAGAGCCTAAAGCTGTTGTAAGTTAGAAACATTGTAACTTGGTATCTTGGAGATAATTAATAAACATGACACGGGTAAGTCATTGACCTCCCTGGTCATGGGAAATTAGGAAGGCATTCTAAGCTTCAGATTAAGGTATGATGTTACGATAAGAAGGTCGTAACAATGTTATTGAGAGATACTTACACCGAGCATAACATCTAAAACCTTTTTGATGGTAAAATACTTATCTACCTATGTAAAAAAGACACAGAAATCACAGAGTAAATCGTAATGGATTCGTAGATTTTTTTACTCAAATTCTAAACACAACACATTCTCCGTTACACATTTTTTCCTAAATTGAAATGAAGAAGTATGCTAACTAAAAATGCAAGCTAAGAATACGATACAATTATAAGGTGTTAATTGAAATAAGAGGTGTTTATTGATTTAACCCGAATAAAAGTCGGAACCACTTTATCACTTATGATTAATTCAGTTCATCAAACGGTATGAGTAGGCGCTAAAATTGGCAGAACACAAAAATGTGCTTACTCATAAACCATTTACCCACTTTTCTTTTGTTTTTCGTTACTGTTCTATTTGTTTTGATAATACAATGGGTGGGTAAGTATCGACAAATCATTACTTTTCTTTTGTTGGTAGTAATGTAGCCTGTTACTTTGATTTAACGTTTACCAACTTTAAGAAAACTGTGTGTGTTTTAATTGTTAGGGAAGCTTTGCAGAATCGTAACACAGTAGAAATCTTAAAAAAAATCTAAAGGGTATTTGCATAGTTATGATTTATATCTTATTACTTGGTGGATTTTTTTAATCTCACCTGGACGGAAAGGAATCTATTGACTAAAAGAACAAAAATGGATTCAAATATTTTTTTAAATGCGCTTGCTACACCTGGAAGTTGAACCAGCTGAAAAAAGGATCTGAATATTTTGATTCCGTTTCTAAAAAAAAAGTTACCCTTGAGTAAAATTTTATTCAAGTATTAAAACCAACCAAGAGCCAATTTTACGAAATAACTAAACTAATGACACCAACGTATACAAAACACAAAGAACTGAGCCATAATGTAGAATTTAAGTAAGTCGCATCAGTGAACTATATCATTGCTGAATATGAGTAACTGTGGCGTTGAACGGTATCTAGTGTTACGTTCATACGGCGCGCCGATTGAACGTATCACGAACTCGGAGTTTACGTTCCTCATTAGCAAAACATATCGTCATCATATCATGCCCATTATTGCCCATACGTAGTCATTCAATACAAAGACACTTCATCACACTGCGTAAGCGGAACTTTAATCAATCTTTGAGTAAAAACTGATGGTAATTGAAAATATTTCTATTTACAACTGCAAATGTATCGTTTTTTATTATTCCCTTAAAAAAAACAATGAGTCAGTAAGTAAATAGAAGTTGTTTGTTCACAAAATGTCTCTTTTAGGCACCAACATACAAGAGTAGTCACTAAAACGAGAACATACGTAACAAGAAAGCAATAAAAAATATCGCATGATTACGTATCCTTACTGAGGCACCTAACATTCGGGACAGGACAGGCTTTGTAAATAAATAATGTCCCCGACGCACCTGGCCCGCCCAGTGCGTCGCTACTGCCCTTCTATTGAAATTCAATTTACTTGGTCACCTGCCACCGATATATTTCCAAATGCTTACATTTATTTTTTGGCGAAATTCTACATGACCTTTTCAAACCAGTGATTTTCAGTCAAAACCAAACCCTTTTTAAAAAAGGCAATAAAAAAAAACAAATCTGAATTTCGAACGACCCCAACCTCATTATTTCAAATTGATAACGGTACGCTAATAGCCATGGCCGACAAGAAAACGTTTGAGTTTAAAAAACAAAAAAGGTTTCGAGGCGGGAAAGTTCAATGAACTTACTTTTTTGCGGAACGAAATCTGGTTTCGTTTTATTGTGGCCAGCTCTATATTTTTGAGATAAAAGAAGGTCGAAAGCTTATAGACATAGGTGGCGCTCGCTAGACAGTACTTGTACATTACTATATAATTGTGCTAGACAGTTGAAATTATTAGTATGAGAATTAGTTCGACAAGTAATTAATGGCATGATGTTTAAAATTAGATTTAAAATCGTGAAAGTAAATATCTATCAGTCTGGTCTGGCTCATGATGGATTGTCTTTGTAACTCGGTAGTTTATCACGATCTGTGACTTAACCAGTGCGTTACATAAGGCGTGAGGCAACCATGTATTCTGGCTACAATGGTTCCGAGACCGCCCCCGGTACTGGCCTGTGTCACGCGACCTGGGACCCAATTCTGTAAATGTTTGGTCACAATTGTATTTGAATCGTGTTTCGATTGTGATAGTGTAAAATAACTGCAATTGAAACACGATTGAGATTCGATTCTGACAAAAAAAATGCGGATTTGACCCCTGCCTAGTTCGCCTGCTTCACAACTTTAGCTTTCAGATTAGTTAAAAAAACGTGTTCATAAATAAATGCAAAAGTATTTACTTGCAATAAACTGAATTCAAGGTAAATTCATGTAAGGTTTTATTACCCCGCTCTGTTATGTAACGAACATAAACTTTTATAATCCTAATAGGAATTTTCAAATAAATTATTAATAGAATTTATAACGACAGTTCGCCAGCTTTTTTCGATAAACGAAAGAGTCGGTTACTAAAACAGGTTATATGGAAAGACGGTATAAATATCGTCTGACACTAGACATACGAGTTTGGTCGATAGCCAAGAATAACATCTTGTTAAAAAAGGCTGAACCATTTTAAATAAAAATACTATTATTACATTATTAATTGGGGTGTTTCGAAGCTCTCTCGACGCATATAAATATCGCAGGAATATGTGTATCTAACTAAACTATAACCAAAGAACTTGGGTTTGATGTAGGTTAACGGCTGCTCTCAATAAACTACTCTCGAAGATAAATAAGTTTATCAAAACAGACCTTTTAGAGCAACCATTAAGAAGACCTCTGTAGCAAACAACGTTTATGTATCTTTCATCACCAATGATAAATTGTTGGATATCAATACAGAAGCCCTAACACTAGTCATTTTTCTTGACACTCATAGCTTGATAACTTGTCAGTGTTTCGCCTCCACAACCTATATTGAGATAGACGAAACAAGCGCTTAAAACTGTATGAGAACAAAAGTAGCGTGTTGAATTTTTCGTACCTACGATGACTTCACGAGCGAGATTCAGTAATGTGGAAATGTTATTGACGAGCTCTTGCAAGAAAGCACTGCACAATTAACCATTTTCGTTTCTCAGTGACGCGTGTTTTTGTGGCTATGGTCTCAAACGTACTGAGTTTGGTCGTAAAACTTTGACCGTGGAACAAACTTAAAGTTAAAATTTTAAAGAAGATAATTCCATATTCAAATTAGGAAAATGTGTGATTTTCATTTGATTGTCTTACTGTCAAGATGAGTGAATGTACTATCTGACCAAGACAATTAGGCGCAGGACTGCTGAGAAAAACTAAAAAAAATCTAAATAAAAACCAAAATTTCAAAACGCGGTTATCAATCAGTAATCACTATAACTATAATTAATCACATAATAACAGACGTGCGGTGATAGAAGTGGGCTGCAGGTGCAAAAAGTGCAAAACCGCATTCCTGTCATGCGCCTAATTGTCTTGGTCGTGTAGTAATGACGAAACTCGATACATTTTAAAATTTTACTACAAAAAAGGTAAAAAAAATAAATTAAATCATATCAATAATCATCTCTTGATTGTTCTGGTAATATTTAATTGGCTACATGCAACTTGCTTACTGAATTTAGTGAAATGTCGATAGCATTTAACCAAACGATTTGCCTAGTATGGCTTTTAGCGGCCTTGTCACACCCAAATTTATGTTCAACCCCTATGAAATAAGAGCGAGGCTTTTCAGGTCAAATTGCCAGATTATTGCAATGGTTTCTGCATTAGTATTTGCTTTTATTGATCGAACCACAGAACATTAAAATCCTTGTTCTGTGGATCGAACTTAAAGAAAGACGCGAGTTTTTTTTTATTTCATTAAAGTATGGAACATTATCATCCCAATTCGAGGCGTGATGGAGTTACTGGACAAACGTTCTCATTCATAATACGAGTATTAGCAGGATATGACCAACGGCGAGCCAAAGGTTGCAGGTTCGGGCTCCGTCTCAGAAATTTAGAGACTAGTTGATGATACAATTTAACTGTTAGAGTAAATACAGTTTTCTTCATTCAATTTCCTGAAGCTCAAGCAGGTGTTTTTTGGTAATCTATATCGGCGAAATGCACAAGTCATAATGCAAAAATAAATACGTTGGCCTTTTCCTCGCCAGATGCAGCATAATTTTTTAATGTATTACGAATTACATCTGGCCTGCAATTTAACCAATTTCTTAAGAAATATTCTTAAAAGTTTTCTTTGTCTTTTAATCTCTAGATGTATACATAAAACAGACTATAAACATATTTTTGCCAAAATTAGAATTTCAAATAAGTACCTAGGAATTATATTACTTAATTTATGTTGTAAAAATACTATACTTGAAACATTATTTTTCGGTTTGTTATATGTAACCAGTAAAACCTCCCTGTTCACCAATTTGAAATACCCGCCTCTTAACAAACAGTAAGGGCGACTTTCACCAAACTAACTAAATACATTTAGGGCTAAACATAATTAAAATGACATGTCAGTCATACGTTTAAAGTCAAAAGTGACAGAACGAAAATATGTTTAGCGCTAAACGTATTTTGTGGCAGTTAGTGAAAGTCGCTAAAACTACTAAGTATACTAGCTTTGTAGCGTATTGAGTATTGAATGACAACTCAAAACCAATTTTCAGTTAAGTATAGTTGATCCAATATAGTGTAATACCTTATAACTTGTAATTCCATCTCTTTCCATGTCGAAATGTTGTAAGACGACAAAGTTTGTAAGTTTCTTTGTATGAACTAAACTCTGACCTTATTTACAAACCTACCGAAACTTTCCGAGAGCGGAAGGTGTGCATTTTGTCACTGTCACTCACTTCAATATAGAGAAAGACAAAGCATAGTTTCCGAATCCGATTCCGTGTCCGATGGTTGTGAGTCAGCCTGCAGAACCGATTTTGAAAATTCAGTTATCATATTCAGTTATATATTCAGTATTCATTCAATCGGCTAGTTATTATTAAAATAGTTATATTAACTAGTTCCTTTTCCCACCACGGTGAGTTTATACCATAAATACTGTACCCTGTGATCAAAAGAACACTGACCTTCTGACCTTTCTAACAAAAGCATAGTCTCCTATGGAAATCCTATCAATGTAAACAGGGGTACTACTCCAAAAACCAACACGATAATCGAACGAATGTTCGTTTAGTTTCGAGAGTTCGTCAGCATCAAAGTAAGGTCCCAGTATTTAGAGAATCGGATCGAACGTTTTGTTTTTATTGGAAGTTTGACAAACTTCACACTTTAGAGGCGATGATTGAGCGATGACGTCACATAACTTCCGTCAAAAAACAAGCTTACTTTAAGAGATTCGTAGTACGGAATAGCATGGTAAGATTGAAATAATACTGCGCTAAGAGATGGCGGTACCAAGGGCAGTAGCCATATTGTTTAATTAGAAATGTAAGTAAAATCTACCACTATCAAGATGTGCGAAGTGTCTTAACAATCTGCGACGATACTATCACAGTCTTTATAACTTCTCTTCCGTTTTCAGATTTTTTTTTAACAAGTACCTACACGTACGGATTTCTGGCTCCATAAATTGTCGTTTTCGAGATGTGTCGCACGCAGCGCGAGAATAGCCTCGCAGGGGGAGCAATAACTCCTGCTGCGACATTCCAATTTCTTTTTTTTTCGACTTATTAAACTAAGAATAATTTAATTAATAACATTTAACAGTAGTAGAGGCTTCACTTACATTTTTATTAAAGAAGTTAGGGTTTAAAAAAATCGAATTCGAGATAGCTCAGCATTCTCAGCCCGTGAATAGCCCCCCAGGGCTTATTCATCGCGTGTGCCAAACATGCCCTTGCAGGTTAAATTCACGTTCGCAATGCGGCCGTGTTTACAAGTTCAAAGTCGTTTACTTCGCATACGAGTCATAAAGCGCCGATACATCATGTAGATAGATATGTCTGCTTTTATCTTATTAGCAACGTAAACGTAAGATGGACAACAAGTTTGGCGTTAATTAATTGATACATTTTAGATGGTTAATTACAAAGATTAAATGATTGATAGAAGGGGTTTCAGTACTTCAGATCAAAAGGCAATAGAATAATCTTTAGTCTTATTAAACGTATTCCACAATGTATTAGCGATTTCTGAAAATCAAGATGGTCTTGAAAATCTGTATAAATGAACGTGTTTTTACATTAGTAAATAAGGGGACATAGCTATGTTTTGACCTTATCAATATGAACACCGATATTGACTTTTATTGAAGTAAAATGAATACGGGCCCTCTTCTAGGGGGAGCGCCCGCATCATAAAAAGTTAGATGATGGATCCAATGACTGATTCAACATTTAGTTATTTTAAAGACACTTATAAATTAAACTTTCGATATAACTGAGATAAAGTATTTCATTTATTTAATGATAATATTTCATATATTTTAATAGTTTAATAATGTATCTAAGTTTAAAATCAGCTTAGTATTACATTAATCTTAGAGTATCGCTATGATAAAACTACAGAGAGTTAAAAAACTGTTACGAATGTTTGTTTAATACTAAACTAGTTCTGTTTAGACAAACAATTATTTATAAATTGAGGCCATCTGCATCGGCTAAGAAGAGGTGTTAGAAGTCACGAGATTTCTAAAAAGCAGATAAAATTAGCGTAACCCAAATTGGTGTGTCAAAATTAGATTGAATGTCGCATAGTCCAGAGACTCCACCGTTCATCTGATTTTTAAATTCAGTTGAAATATATTTTTTATCGCCTAATAAACGGAACAAAAATGGGAGAAGAACTTCGATTTTTGCACGAGTCTGTTAAAAATGTTTTATTTCAATGTAGGTAAGTACCTAAACACTTACCTACTTACATCGAAATAAAACATTTTTAACAAATTTAGGTAAATTTAAATAAAAACTCATAATTTTTTTCAATATCGGTGAATGCAGTTAAAAAATCCTCAAAAAATTAAGGATGGTTTCCAAATAACGTTTTCATGTAGCTACATCGGTTGAGGTACCTTCGTGCCCCGTTTTAAATTCCACCCTGTATATATTATATTATTTTAGTATATTGAGCCAGAAAGACAGGCACATTGAAGCCCTTATACTTTTATGACCCAATCGGTTTCGTCGTTTGGTTATTAAATTTCCTGATTTTGAAAAGGTGTTTATTGCAATTAAATTGTTACTAGTTTTTATTGTACGATTTATTTTCAATCAGACTAATAATTAAATATGTGTGAATAAATACGGATGACGATATAAAATCACCCAGTATTACCTATTCTAATACACCAACTCAAGTTCATGACTCAGTCTAGCTCAAAGAACTTAAAAGACTCGAAAGGACTTAGAAGACTCAAAGGACTCAAGGGACTCGGGACTCATGTGACTAACGAGTCCTAGTCTTGAGACTCGACTAAAGTCTCGAAATTAAGACTAAAAGACTTGAGTTTTTTACAACACTACTTACTCGGATAAATATTACCCTGAAAATTAAAATATGATGAAAAATAAAACATTTTATACATAGATTCTGTAGATGTTCTTTGCTCAAATTAAATACTGTTGCGACTCTCAACATATCATCCCGCATCACATCCATGTGTTAAGTAAAAAAGAGCCCTCCATTTATATTTTCCCGGAATAAAGTAGAGAAAACTATCTGACAGCAGTTCGTGGTCCCATGTGAAAGTTTCCTTCCTGAGGGAAATTCCGCTTTTCAAATGAAAACTTGTTCCTGTCAGGAAACCCTTTTCCACCAACCGACGGCTCTCGGAGTTTTCGACGTAATCCTCTCTGACACTAGGAACTAGGCACATCTTTTCTGTACAAAGTTTGTTCAATGACTGTTTGAACAGTAATATTTTCCTTTCAATTTTCCTTTTTCGTGAAAACTAGATGTAAGTATTTCGAACACATATTTGTCCCTTTCTCAGAGATATTGTTAGTTTTCTTTTATTAATTTTTTACTTTATTTAAATTACGGAAGCTTTTATGTTAAAATTTTATTTTTCTCTTTTAACAATAGAGAAAGAACATTGTTGGAAAAGTTTCTGCGTGTTCACTTTCCTCAGAGTTTCATTATCACTTTCTTCGTGAGAAAATTGCACCAGTGCGTAATGCCTGCAAAAAGTGATGTCATTTTTGTTTTTGTGTTTTTTTTTCATTTGTAGGTACCTACATTGTAACTCAGCCGCTTTCTTAAAACAAATGTGATGAGACATTACTAACCAAAATGGTTCAGAAACGTTTAGTGTTCGAAGTTTGTAGGTAATTGAAAGTGTAGGCATGACTATATACCATTCACTTACTTTGACTTAGCAAAAGTCTGGGACGCATATTAATTACACAAGCCAGACCTAGCGTGTCTTCACAAATAATTCCCTGCTGATGATTCAGCTATAATTGTTCTAAAACGCGGGCTTTCTCGCGAAGGCCGCGTCTCCGGCTGCCACGGGGCTAAGGTCACGGCTCCACGCAACACGCTTCTTTAAGCTTCTACTACAGAGAAGGCTGCGAACGAGCTTCTGTTGTAAAGATCAAAAATATTAAAAAGCCCTTGGCGAATATCTTGCCGGTTTTTCTCGTTACAAGGACTCCCGTCGGCGTCGTAGGGTTTGTAAACTGATGGCGTAGCTTCTTTGACATTCGCAAGTG
Source organism: Chrysoteuchia culmella (assembly GCA_910589605.1). NCBI lineage: Eukaryota > Metazoa > Arthropoda > Insecta > Lepidoptera > Crambidae > Chrysoteuchia > Chrysoteuchia culmella. The sequence goes on from OU342648.1 coordinate 5,540,484, forward strand.
CTTGTAACCTAGAATGAATAAATGAAATTGATTTTGATATCATGATATTAAAATGCAAAATTATGGGCCTGTTACTCCTCCATTCAAAACATGACAGATGATATTGTCGTAGAAATGCTGTATTGTCAATTTAATGATGACTGTATTGTCCAAAGTTCGTACGTACGTAAGTCTAGATAGTAATTCCGGTACTATTCTGACTGTTTAAAAAGGTTACTAGTATCTGTAAGCTTGATAGATTTAGGCTTGTAACAACTGCAGGTTACTTTTTCATAAAAGTTAGGGTTTTTTGAAAATTTAAGTACTTACAAATTCCAATATTCGGTTTGTATGGTAAGCAAATTCATACCAACTTTTTTATATAAAAATAATCTAACTATATAGGCCGATTAGCTTACTAACAGCTACCTACTTTATTTCAAACAACACACAGATCAAAACCGTTAGCCCGAAAATTACTCCCTTGAGCCGCTACTGTTTTACTACACACTGAAATGCCGCATTATGCCGTCGAAACATGTAACCACTGAAAGTTACCCCGCAAACATAATTTCATGATACGACTGCATTATATAAGTTCGAACTTCCGCGATAAAATATTAAACACCTCTAAACAATCTGTAGGCATATAAAATTTGAGTACTTTGAAAGCACCTTGGAGGCGAAAAAATACGATCAGTCACCAAGTGGGTATAGAAGTTTTGTAGCCTTGGATTTTTTATAGTTCAATGAACTATAAAAAATCTACAGCTTGGGAAAAGCTACTGCTAGGTTTCCTTTTGAAGATAATGTCTAGAATACCTACGATACTCGAACTTTACATTGTATGAATCAATCGTTTTCATTTCTGCTGATACAAGCCAGACCCTAGTAACTGTGGTTTACCAACGTCTATGAGACTATAATAAAGCAGGTCAAATATGTAAAAAAATACGAATATAAATAAATTCATAATTTTCATACAATCACACCAATTAAGTATCTAGCCCACGTTAAGTTTCATGAAGAACTTGTGTTATGGATACTAGACAACGGATAAACATACTTATATACTTTATATATATATATATACATATATATATATATATATTAAACACCTAGACCAAGACAAATAGACATGTTCATGCACACAAATATTTGTCTTGTCCGGGGATCGAACCCGGACCTCTGGCGTAGAAGGCGGGTTTAGTACCCCTGCGGTCGTGAGCTAGTGCATCTACATATCTACGCTAAAAGGTGCTAAAAGAGCAATGATGTACTAAACCGAAAATGCAAGTAAAGCACTTGAAATGTAAAGGAGAGTGAGGTCATTACTAAAAAGTTGATCATAAATTCGGAAATGTAACTGTTCTTTCTGCTTTTGTAGAACATTTGCATTTCAAAAGAGAATCTAAAACCATGAAGGCGTATACTTATAGGTGATTATCCTATTTTTACACCATAATTACAGAGGAAGTCAATAATTGAATGATTCAAGAGCTACCATTTTGTACTCTAAAAAGTCAACGACGTGACTTTAATTTATTTACGTGGTCACTTACTATTCTTTGCGGGGTTAGTAGGACATTGGGTTCGAAGTAAAGTATAAGTGACTTCTTGATAAAACAAGTAATTTAAATAGCGTAGCATATTTATAGAACAACTACAACTTCTGTAATTCCAGGAATATTACTTACTTACTTTCTTTATTTTTGAAGTGAAAACTTCTTTAGCGGCGTCGTGCACATCAGAGTTTAAAATTTTTGGGATGGGTAAAAAATGTTAAAGTCGCGTCAGGCAGGACACGTGACCCTGATCGAAAATTCGTAAGACCATTTACCGTTGACCTATTTCAAATTAGATAAAGTCTCACACTTAAAGATCTACGTATATTAGTTAATAACAACCATTATATTAAGATCTCTCATTACTACCAACTTTCATATTGATGCCAGGTCAGTTTTAATGGATTTACATGCCAAATCAAGTTGGTCTCCGTTTTCATCAACTTTTTATGAAGTTGTGGTCAAGATATAGTGGATTTTGATCGTTATTTTTGTTTAAGCGGTTTTCACTTTTGCCGGCACTCCCAGAGTGCAACTCGTTGTTTATTTTTATTATATAAATACCTAAATCTTCTCTTATTTTGTTTTCTGTAAGAGTTGCATGTTTAGGTTAAGTTACATTACTTTGAAGATCTACGAGTACATTCCACGCAGTTTGAGAAAGTTTTCGTTTGTTTTGCCAAACATATTTTCATATGCAAACCACAGACATAAATAATTCCGAGTGTTACGTGAAAACTGTGTAGGTAAGTCCTTGTCAGCAAACACATCTTCAAACTCGTACCAACATTTTTTGTTCAAGATTTTATGTTGTGACAGTGAAGTGCTTGACATTTATTGCAAATATTTTTGGTGCGTGAACGCTCATAAATCTTACCTCACGTGTGATAAAACTGAGATGTTTCCATTGGATTACATTTTCAGCATACAAAAGGCCCGTATTACAGAACGTTACTCGAGCAGTGTTCTGTACTTGAGAGCACTTAGAAAAGGACGTCGCTACATGCGATGTATAAGCGCGTCCCTTGCTAACCGTACTCAAGTATAGATCACTGCTGAGTCACGTTCTGTAACACGGGCCTTAAGGTTGCGTCGGTTAGGCATCCTCCGGAGGGAGTTTAAGAATACTCCACAGTCGGTTGTGAGAATTATTTCAGACTCTGATGCTCGTTTTCACCATCGATCGTTAGAGTGTTCCCTAAATATGTATCACCTAAGTTAAATGATCTCCTAAACTGCCCCCTAACAATTTCGTTTTCATCTGTCACCTAACAGTTAAGGGGCCGAAAATCGGGCCCCTATCTTAAAGTGATTCCTTAAGAGCTTAGGTGTCCCTTAAGTGTTGGTGAAAAAGAAGTTACTTAAAAATTAGGGATTGATGGTGAAAATGGGCATTAGTGACTTATTATACTAAGTTATTTACTAAGTTATTCAGCTTTTCAACATAGTCCCTATTTTCACATTATTGTGGTCGTATGCTATTTTGAACTTTTTTAACAAATATTCACCATGATTTCATCCTAAAGGCGAAGACGCGGCGAGTTTAAAGGATGAATAAGTTTTTGAGTTGTTTTTAATTTTAAATACTATTCTACTCACACTAAAGTGATCTTTATGATTAAAACTATAGATTGGTGCCATAACAAGTACACGCTGTTATTTTTACCAACTTCATTTATTGGCTAACTAGCAGCCGCCTGCGCTTTCACTCGCGTGATTCCCGTGGGAATATCGGGATGAAAAGTAGCCTAAGTAGGTTACTATCCGTCCTTTCAACTAACTTTATGCCAAAAAATCAAGTGGATCGCTAAGTTAGGACGTCAAGAAAGACAAACAAACACACTTTCGCATTTATAATTATAGTTAGGATTAGGATGAACCGAAAGTCAAAGTCAAAGATTTTTATTCAAATAGACTTATAGATAAGTACTTTCGAATAGTCCAAATTTTTTTTTCCCTACCAGCCATTCAGGACATCTTTTAACCGATAAGAAGAACGGCCGCAAGAAACTTATCAGCTTTAACAGAAACAAACAACATTTACAATGGAACATGTTGTTGCCATGCACAAATTTACAATTTTGAAATATATTTAATATAAGAGGAAAATTGTCCCATATTCAAAAGTACTTACTATAAGCGGTGACATAGTTTTTTAAAAATCATAACTTAAGTATTAATTATTCATACTTACCTTAGTTCATACTTTGGAGGCATGATACTGCTTTAAGTAATTAATAAATTTTCAAAATTGGATCCTATGTGAATCATCAAAAGATTCACCATAAAATCGATTCTCATCGCATATAATTGGTATCTTTGGGCTGATTTATCGGCCGCCCGTAACGAGACGTTATCACGACACCGGCCCTGAACTGCCAAATAGCAAACTCTTCGGAGTATTAATGGTCTGTCAGGGAATCCTCAACAACAGTGTGAGGAGGGTACCATCGAGATAACTATTTATGTAAAAAACATTACGTAAGCATTTGATCGCTCTAACCATTCATTTTATAAATTACTAGCGGCCGCTCAAGGTTTCACCCGCGTGGTTCCCATTCCCGTGGGAATATCGAGATAAAATGTATCCTATGTTCCTCTCCACGCTTTCAAGTACTCGTATCTATATCCCAAAATACTTACATCAAAATCCAATCCGTTTTTGCGTGATTGAGTAAAAAACATCTAAACATCTAAACATCTAAACATCTACACATCTACACATCTAAACATCTAAACATCTAAACATCTAAACATCTAAACATCTAAACATCTAAACATCTAAACATCTAAACATCTAAACATCTAAACATCTAAACATCTAAACATCTAAACATCTAAACATCTAAACATCAAAACATCAAAACATCTAAACATCTAAACATCTAAACATCTAAACATCTAAACATCTAAACATTTCAACATCTCAACATCTCAACATCTAACCATCTAATATAACATAATTAAACATCAGGGGCCCAAGTCTGCTAAATAAAAATACACCAATGGAGTCTCAAAAGAGTGTCGATAGTGTCTCAGTTGAATGATTTTTAGCATTTGGTATTCTCTTATTGTTTAAGTCCGAAGCTATTCTATCGACACTCCACCGACACTCCATCGAACTACTATTCATATTTTCGGTAGTCTGCTATCAATTGTATTTCAATGGAATTGTAATTATTGGTGCAAACGGTATTCTCTTCACTATTTGACGTTTGTTTGACAGTTGTAACAATGGACTTTCAGTTGTCATCTAGCCATTGAACTACCATCGAAAAACGACACCTTTTTTCGAGTTGAAATAAAGGCATTCTAACGAACGAAGGCTTCAGCCGCATCATTGCGTTGGCGTATTTTGGCACTCGCTAATGCTGTTGACAGAAGCGCCTATCTAAGGCTATCCATATCGCCGTTGTTGATAAAAAACAGAAGTTTTCCTACTGCACCTCAAGTGCCAAACCTAATATACCGTCGACTGTACACAGTACATTCACACAGGTGTCCTCGCTATGAAACCTAGACCCTGCACTTGATAGGTTGCAAATGCCCTAACTATGTAAGCCTTGCAGCACGATTATAGCGGTGCTCAGATGCTCGCAAATTGGATTTTGTTAGTTCCACCTGAGATCACTTAGTTTGGTATCAGCTTTAAGTGTTTCACCTTGTTTATTACTTTCTTTTTATCGTGTATTTTATGTTTTCCTCGTAGTTACAATGGTTCTGATATACGTCCATAAGTGCGCTAATTATTTAAATGTATGTGATGGTTTATTTTACAAAGTACATGATACGTTTATAATAATTATATTACAAAATTCACTAGCTTCCGCCCGCGGCTTCACCCACGTGGTTCGCGTTCCCGTGGGCGTGGGCGTGAAGAAAGGACAAACAAACACACTTTCGCATTTATAATATTATATAGTTAGAATTAGATTTTTTTTCTAACATACAAAAACCACAAATGATGTATGAAAACCACAATAGTTGGAGGTCGTTAGTTAGGTTCCGTACGCGCATAAGTTTTTTTTATAGCAGATATAAATTGTTAATTGTGCTTTAACAGTGTGTGCAGCGGTGGATTACAATTTAAGTAAATTAGGCATGCAAAAGGAAATACGTAACAAGGTTGCTAAGTAAACAATACACTAGTACCTAAACTAGGTCAAACCTGTAAAATAGGTACTAGTTCCTTCCATAGTAGTTAGTTTTTATTTTTATTTTAGCTCAATACAAGCAATTGGTAAACTATTATTAATTAACATACATTTTTAAGCTTGAGATAAATAAATAAATATCTCTTACACTCACACCAATAACCTAGCCCCAAACTAAGCATTGTACCTATACGGCTTGTGTTATGGGATACTAGGGTAATGGATATAAATACATATAATTATACATATATAGATATTTATGTGTAAATATGTATAACGTCCATAACTCAGGTTCAAATGGTCGTATTTAACATACAACGAACCCAGGACCTCAGAGTACGCGACACCTTGAAACCGGTGTTCGTACCATTCTACCACGGAAATCGTCAAATAAAGTCCAAAACAAATATTTTGCTTGCTCTTCTTTTTGTAGGATACTCACTGTTATTAGAAAATGTTTTTGGTTGGCAGGGCTTAATTTAAGCTAAGCTTGTGACAAAGTTAGGTAAGATTCTGGGTAAGACGAAGGTTCTGTCAAAGATAAGTCTGTCGCCATAGTAACGAAGGTTTCGGCGCAACCAGTCTTTCGCAGACCACATTATTTTATCGGTGAAGAGGATTCTTCAGTCGTCTGTCGAAACTTGATTCTACAGACGACTGAAGACGATTTGGATAATAAGGTCTTAGATAATAAGGATTTCGTACTCATTCGTTAATTTAAACAATTTTTAGGATAACGATTAGCAATATTTTTCGTTAATAATCAAGTTAAAATAATTTAGATGATAACACTTTCGCTGACAGTGAACAAGACATAATAGATGTTTTTTTATATTTTTTTATGATTTTGTAATTTTTGCATTTTTCAATGCTATTTTTATACTTATGGTAAATTTTAAATAGAAAAATATTGGAAAAAATTAACTCGGCCACAAGTGAATTCTCAGACGGGAATCGAACCCGCGACCTTTGGAAATCCGGTCCAATGCTCTCGATTCCCGTCTGAGAATTCACTTGTGGCCGAGTTATTTTTTTCCAATATTTTTCTATTTAAAATTTACCATAAGATGTTTTATTATTATTGTTATATCGACTTTTTTTAATTTTCTTTTTTTACATTTTTTCTGACGATTCGTAGTCATTCTGTGAGATGTTATCATGACACCCAAAATATTTGGTTGTCATAAATATGTAAATAGAATTAACAAACTAGTCATGCTATTATTGCTTATAAGTAACAGTTGACTTACCTCTTCATACCGTCAAAGAAGTCGAAAAACGTGCAATGTATTATAATCAAACATTGATGCTTCCATATTAAAAAGCACACATGCCACAGCTAAATAAATTATTCATCACATTAAACATTCATATTGTGTCTGACTTTAGTAGACGTTTGTGAATGGTAGAGACTGTGACACAATAATTAATTAGGTGCCTTATCAAGACTTGCTTGGTTCGTTAGAATGCCATAATTATTTTCTTTGTACCATGTCGTGCAAGTCGGTTTTAACTACGTCGGTCGTACGCCTAATTCTAAAGAAGTAGCTGTTCAAAGTAATTACCCTTCCACCAAAATACGTTCGGAAATTCCGTATTTTAAAAAATAAATGAAAACCGCTGAAATATTCAGTAGATAACCCAGATAAGGAATAACTCAGTAACTGTAAAGTCGATTACTCCGTGATCATAGCAAATGAAACTGCGCTGAAATAACGAGGACTCGACCAAAAAATAACAAACATGGCAAAAATCCCGTTTTTTGTTATAGTTATAATAACTGTAAAGTATTTGTATGAAAAACTAGGTTGTCAATATAAGCATTTAAAAATAATCGCCATTTTTATACAATAACTATTTGGCGTCACAATAAATTAACCGGAATGCTATAAATTAAAACCTCATTTTATTTTTCATCGAAATCAGATTCAAAATTTAGACAGTAAGTTATTTTGAAAATGGGAACCTGTTTAACCATTCCAATCTGGCTCTACCTGAATACTAAAACAGATTTGGAGATGAAATAAAACGGATTGGTATGTGGAAAGGTCTGTTAGGATACGAATTTAAAGAAATATGTCATGAACTCATGATGTATTGTTCTTGTTAGCACAGAACATAATCAAATCAATATTATTAAATACTAGCGGCCGCCCGCGGTTTCACCCGCGTGGTTCCCGTTCCCGTGGGAATATGGGGATAGTAAATAGCCTGTATGATAGTCCACTACTTGAAGTCCTTAGATACCAAATTTCATCCAAATCTGTTTAATATTTTTTTGTTAAACAAACAAACAAACTGATGTACTTTCACATTTATAATATTAGTAGGATTTTGACCGAAAGCAAGGAAAGAAAAACAACACTAGTACTAAATCTAGAATAATTCGAAAGTAGCTTAGTCTACGCATAATTTATATTTTCTTATTTAAAAACATTTTAAAAACTCAAATGTTACGGAACAATTTAGAGATTAAAGTATTGTACGCTAGTAACTTTTGTAACTGTAGTATTATTGTGTTGATCATTTGAATTAAGGGTTTACGGCGTTCTGACATCAATTGACGTTTACAAATGGCGACTCATTCCGCCTTAATGGCCACTTCCGGCTCATCATTGGATGTAATGTTGCGAAGTACCGACATACAGATGTAACGCTCTTTTATAACACTCGAGAGACTAGTCGGCTAAGCCGACGGTTGGTAAATAGGGCAGAGCCTTTAGACTTCTAACATAATAGCTTCCTAATTAAAAAATATTATTTAATACATGGTCTCATTGAACTAATAATGTTGTCCATCACTTTTTAATAAATTATACCTGAACCTGTCTACACCCTGATTTCATAACATAATTAATATTTTTTGTCATGATTTTGATAAATAGAATTTTCGTAAAAATCCTAGGGATATTGCAAATCACGGATAATTGGTCAACAATGGTGTTGACATTTCTCAATGTTACTGAAATAAGATAGGGTTTTTTGCAAAAATACGGGTTGCTTTAGTAACATTGGATATTCTTAACTCTGATTGGTTTAATTTTTACTTTCTTGTTAACTCTTATTCTGATTGGTTCACAGAAAGTTTACTACACGTGAGAGAATCGATTGACATTTGAAACGTCAATTCGTCAACCAATCAGAGAAGATGTTGTTTTGGATGTGGTCCGATCAGTCAATCAGTGTTTTGATTTCATAATAGCCAGCGATCCCTTTCGCATTCTTACTAAGGCAACCCGTTTTTTCGCAAAAACCCTATCTTTTTTCAGTAGGATTTAGAAATGACAACACCATTGTCTAATTATCCGTACCTATATATATATATATATATATATATATATATATATATATATATATATATATATATATATATATTATCACAATGGAGATCAGAATGATTATGTCATTCATTATTGCCACCAATTAGGTAAATATACGCTGATGCAAATAGAACCAAATGTTTTATTTTCCATATCTATCATTGTCTAATTTGTAGATTTTTCTTGGTCCGGCTTACCTATGCTATATTTCAACGTCTCGCCACTAATAAATAGCAAACGGGTACGTAACGGTATGTTCTGAATTCAGTTTCAGAGTTATAAAATAAATGCGTTTATAAAAAGAATTAATTAAAAATCGAGTTCCTGATTCCAGTCTAATTATTGAAATTTTATTGATTTAATAATTATAATACCTACTAAAGATTTCATTTCAATTACCCTTACATACATTTTAAAGCATAAAAATAAGAATAAGTCGGTGCTTTTAGCCGAATAGTCGGCTTTCCCGACTAGTCGGTACATCTCTAATTTAAATGAACCAAGTTACCAATCTTAAGAAAAGTAGGTACTCTAGTATGATTACAAAAAAAACAACTTATTCCAATGTCATGTAAAAATAAAGAATATCAGTCTCTAGATAAACATTTGAATACCAACCTCAATAATCAAAACCAGTCAAGTTTTTTTTCACTTGGTAATGAGAGCATCCATTTATCGTTTTATATTTAGAACACATTCAAATATTTTTTTAAAGACATAACCAAACCTTCTATTCAAATCGCTCGTCATTTGTTCACTCTCATCGCCAGTTCAATAGATTGAATAAAATCAAGAAAAATAAACCTATTTGACATTAAACGTATTGAATAAGTCATAGATTTAATTTTTTTTCGCTCATGGAATAAGTACAGTTTTTTATATGTGGTACAGTGTGAAGAAACAGTAAGTACACTATATTACTAATATTTGATATCAATGTCCTTTTCGCGTTTCCAATATCCTAACTTAATAAATATTCCTAATTCAGTAGCGTATAGTGTAAGCAAATAGGTAGGTACTTAGTAATTTTCTGAATTGTTATCAGGGTCACAAGATCCATTATTTGTTCTTCTTTGTTTACGTAATGTGAATCCACGCCATTTTCGGAAGACAGCGCCACAAATATTAGCTATAAAATTATTTACTCTTACTTAACTCGTATATGCGATACAAACTTGTGTTTTTAGAGTATATTTTTATTAGTATGATTTGGACATCGGCATTAAATGAACTTTTTGAAACTAATTACTTTGTCAATTCAAGACAAATTAGTTGAATATTTATGAAAAAGTTTAATGGTGGGGTCTATTTTGTTAGGTTTTCGTATTTTGACTTGTCGTGTCATTAAACATTATTATTAGGTAGAAATAGATAAATTTTAAAAATGATAATTATTCATATCTTATTGTTAAAAACAAGCTTTTGAAGAACAAATTGAATTGAGCTTTTGATTGATTTTCCAGGTTTTCCGGCTGATATCGAAATATCAGTGGCTAAGTTCTAATGTTCCAAGTTCACAAAAACCACTGTTGGAATCAGAATCTGTCTTTTTGTCACCTGTTGGGTAACTAAGAATAGTTAATTATCACCATCGTCACACAAGGCTCGACGTCACTTTGGCACGGCTCTTCAGAAGTGCTAACGGTCTAATTGCTAATTTCAGTACCTACTATTAAAACGTGACAGGCTTCGCACACGTTGTTATTATATACGTCACTTTTTACAAGGTCATATAAAAATTAAACATTAATTTCTACTTGTAGTAGCTTTTTATTTTCATACTAGCGTTCCGCAGCAATTCGGTTATATCGCGATCACTTGAATCACTTCAATGTTTTGCGACAAAAAGTTTCCTAAGTAAGTATTATGTACTACTACTACTCCATAGTAATTCTAACTAATATTAAAAATGCGAAAGTGTTTTGTCCATTCTTGACGCCCTAACTAAGCAACGTTGACTTGATTTTTGCATAGAGTTAGTTGAATGGTAACATAATATACAATAAGTAACATAGCCTACTTTTTATCCCGATATTCCCACAGGAACGGGAACCACGGGGGTGAAACCGCGTGCTGAAGCTAGTTTTCTTATAATCTATCACTACAAAATGACAAAATTGGTACTGCCTTGAGCCTGAAAAGCATAAAAAAGAAGACAGAGAGCTTTCGAATTTGTGATATTTGTACTTATAGTTACAAGAAAAACTCACACAGATGTTTTTAAATGTAACAGAACTACTTCTAAGTCAATTTAATTCCTCTACCTTCATTATCCGGTAATAAAAAACGGAGGCTTATTTCTAGACGCGTATATTTTTGGATCTCGATAGCCCTAAATAAAAAATTGGACCTAGTTCAAATGTTTTCTTGTACATAGTAGGACTTTGAAACGTATCGTGTCACACGTGTTTCTTCCTGATACGCTGAGTTATAACACTATAGCCAGACCACGATGTTACATCGCAACATCAAATGATGCCCAAACGTCATAATACTTAAAGTTGACTTAAACAATTTTAACATGTTATAATAAAATTTTCATGACTGCTGAATTTGATACCGCAATGACGCCAGTATAGATCAATACCTAATCAATTTCATATCTACATGTTAAGTTTTGGCGCGCACTGTTCATTGAAATAAAACAGCTTTTACGGGATGACATCCCGTGACCCGTGACCACGGGATGACATTCCGTGACCACGGCAGCTGCCGAAACGTCGGGAAAATCAAAAAACCCCTAAAAAGCCTAAAATACGAAGAATAGCAACTTAGATCGTGAAATAAAGCGCGTTTGATATCCGTAAAAGTTGTTTTTTTTATTTTTTTCAAAGTAAAAGATTTTTATTCAAATAGACTTATAGATAAGTACTTTCTAATAGTCCAAGATTTTTTTCTCTACCAGCCATTCAGGACATCCTTTAACTGATAAGAAGAACGGCCGCAAGAAACTTATCAGCTTTAACAAAAACAACAACATTTACAATGGAACATGTTGTTGCCAAACACAAATTTACAATTTTGAAATATATTTAATATAAAAGGAAAATTTCAATTTCATATCTGTTATGCAAATTTACGAATGCGATATTTTATTACATCTATGCTACGATCTTGTGCTGTGTGGTGACGGCCTAAGAATACAAATGTCACCACTCCCTTACATGCCTGGGATGTCGTAAGGCTCGACGCATTGAACACCAGTGCGAGAGAAGGATAACTTGAAACAAACCCTCTACCAACCCGTCTGGCCAGGCGTGGTAGCAATAGGCTAATAGCCTCCTATGAACGCCACAATAGGCGTGAGCTAGGAGAGGCCTATATCCAGCATTGGATGTCCACAGGCTGATGATGTGATGTGTGTTTGATGCTATGATCTTTGTATCTATAACTTTGCTTCATCTTATTCTATAGAGTTAGGTACACATCAGTATTTCAAATCTCTTCCAAAATTTAGTAATTTTTGCTGGTCACAGTTCCAACCTTACTTAATTTTATAGATATTGTTATGGAATAAACCTATCCTATCCTACTAATATAATAAATGCGAAAGTTTGTGAGGATGTTTGGATGGATAGATGTATGTTACTCTTTCACGCAAAAACTACTGAACCGATTTAGGTGAAATTTGGCACACAGATATAAGATAGCCTGGATTAAAATATAGGCTATTTTTTATCCCCATATTTCCACGGAAACGGGAACGGGAAGCCGCGAGCGGCCGCTAGTGACTACTTAATTAATACTAAATATTGGGATGGTATTGTTTTCAACCAAATTGATACCCTGCAAGGCTGCTACGCCTCTTATCACGGTTCTCACGCAAACCTGCCGATTTCGAGTACACGTTTATTTTTATATCAAGAGTGCTTGTAAACAATATAGGCACCGCCGAAACCACTCCATCATATCAAACATTACTTTCCATTCAATCATCGAACTTCAAACTGCTATATTTAGAAGAGGCGAAGATATAAATGTATTCAACGACGACGACGTGGGAGAGCGACCTATATTAACAAAACTAACAGCTGCCCGCGGTTTCACCCGCGTAGTTCTCGTTCCCGTGGGAATATCAGGATAAAAGTATCCTATGTTTATATTCAGGCTATCTACTACCTGTGTGACAAATTTTAAATCCGTTCAATAGTTCTTGCCCGAAAGAGTAAGAAACATCCATTCATCCATCCAAACATCCGCACAAACCTTCGCATTTATAATTTTTAGTAAGAAGAAGGATAGGATTGGGTCTCTACCATGTGTTATGTTAATGTACCACACACACCCATTACAAAGCTATAACAACTTTATGAGATCTTAATTAGTTTACTCAGCTTTGAGTTAACGATATTTTAATTACGCGTTCTGAAACCGAGGATATGTTAGAAGTGAAACGTTAATTGTATGAAAAGTTGAAAAACCTTTAAAAATAGATTAACAAGTTTTTTTTTCTTTTTTTATGATTTTGTAATTTTTGCATTTTTCAATGCTATTTTTATACTTATGGTAAATTTTAAATAGAAAAATATTAGAAAAAAATTTACTCGGCCACAAGTGAATCCTCAGGCGGGAATATTGGAAAAAAAATATTCCCGTCTGAGAATTCACTTGTGGCCGAGTCAATTTTTTTCCAATATTTTTCTATTTAAAATTTACCATAAGTTAACAAGTTTTCTTATTTTTCTGACCCTTAAGTAGTGATGTTCAATATATTTTTAAATCTTACTATCAAAGGTAGTTCCGTTGATGAGCATGTTTCTTAACACACTTAACTTTATTATACTATTATAGTTTATTTCAATTTCAAAAGACATACAAAGAAACTTGTTTTTTTTAACCAACTTAAAAAATAAGGACGTTATCAATGCGTCGCGTATATATATTTTTTTTTTTAATGTATGTTCACCGATTACTCGAGAACGCCTGAACCGAAATGATTCAAACGTTATAACATCGGGATCCTTCTCCCAAGTTGGTCTCTTTTTATAAAATTTTGATATCGATCCCGTAGCTTTGAAGAAATCTTGAAAAAATTTACTTTTTTTCGGTCAAGCGGTTTTACTCAAACTAGTAGTTGATTGCCTACACTACTGGTTTGAGTCAAACCAAGGTGCGGGACTTATTCTCACTATAAAATTGTGAAATAAAAAAACATTTTATAAACCGACTTCTAATACTTTTATTTTTCTTACCTTGGCTTGGCTGGCAACGACTGCAAAAGGTTTATTTTTACTTTTTGATTTTTGAAGTAGGTTTTTTAATGCTCGATTTACTCGGGTCAAGTACAGTGGTGAGCGCCTGGACAGTGAAACAAAAGATGGCGCCCGATTTCATATGCATCCACTGTCAAGTTAAATTGACTCGCCATTACTGTCCGCAGCCTGATTATCTAACAAAGAATCACATAGCAACTAGTTTCGCGCTGTCATAAGTGTCACATTTTCGTACTGTATGACAGCCAAAATAGCGATGAAGTTTTTTCTTTGCTCACTGTACTTATAACTTCGCTAAGAATTGACCCGTGTAAACCGGGCATAAGATTGAGATCTGTAGAATTTCTGTAGAAAGGATACTTTTTAAACATACTTTCATATTTTTTCATCATGAACCAATATAGTAATAAGCTCCTAATAACTTACGTTATAAACTTCAGTATAATTTGATTGATTGTTACAAACTATAAGTACCTAATTTAATTACTTCACAAATTGAGGTGGTATAGAAAAACACTGCTTTTAACACTTATTTTATGACTTACTCTTAATAAAATCTACAGCTTTGTTTCAGTTCCGTAAAGAGACAATAACTTAACCTATTTCAACTTATTAACAACAATTATTTCCTGCTTTAAAACCCAATACATCACTTTACCATTATTCATCAAAATTTATTTAGAGATTTAAACCTAAAACGTACTTAATTTACATTTTACCTATAAAAATAGTGTCAAACTAAATTTCCAAATATATATCGTTTTATTATATTTTTTATGAAGTACGGGGAGACTCTTAGCCTTCATCATACCTGATGTTAAGTATTGGCTGAAGATGGAAGCGAGCCTCTCCCGGAATCCCCAATCACTGAGGAACTGGCTATCTTATCTTTAACTGCCGAAACACAACAATGCTGAAAACATTGTTGTTATGGCGTCATTTGCTGTCAATAAAGTTATTGAGAGCAAATAATTAGCATACCAATATTAGTAACGGTATAAAAACAATGACAAATTTGTGAGTGATGGCTTAAACAACACACACAGTACAGTGTCAAAGTGTTATTTTTCTCGTTCCGAAACTGCTTTTTATACTACTTACTTCTATACTAATACTAGCTACTTTTTATCGCGATATTACCAGGTACTAGAACCACGGCGCTGAAGCTCAGTTTCTCATTCAACCATTGTTTAAGGCAACAAGACTCATGATACCCGACCACGGTTATTTATGTACAGTCAACAACAGCTACGGCTTTACACTTTGACCTTGAGAGCGCCCTTACGTCGCTCGTCATAGCGGCTGCTTTTGTAGAGCAAATGTAAAGTCGTAGCAGCTGTTGGTCGTACATTTAACAGCATATCTAGGTATACATGTTAACGTAATGGTGCTCCTAAGAGCTAGCGCAGACGACGGATAACGGAGGACTTTTTGTCCGCGACACGTCTTTATTGTTAACCAAATAAGATTCAACTTAGACCGCGTATATCCGCGAAAAGTACGCGATAGTCCTCGTTATTTATTCAACTTTATGTTCTTAGTAATAAGGTCGTGTCGCGGACAAAAAGTCCTTCAATGTCCGTCGTCTGCGCAGGCCATAAACGGGCCAAATTTTACGGCAATTCGACCCGCAACTATTGCTGTCTCACGTTGATTTTAAGCGCTAGAGCAAGATGCATATAGTTGCCGTACCGGCCACACATTGCGCATACACATAATATGCGAAATGTGTGGCGCATCGGCATAATGCTGCCAATTTAGGAGCACCATCCTAACTAATATTATAAATCTGAAAGTGTGTTTGTTTGTCCTTTCTTTACGATATAACTAAGCAACCAATCGACTTAATTTTATATATAATTTATAGTATACTAGAAGCCGGGCGCGGTTTCACCCGCGTGGTTCCCGTTCCCGTGGGAATTTTGGGATCAAAGCTATCCTATCTCTTAAGTTGGACCAGACTGCTCACGGTGTGCCAATTTAATTTAAAATCGGTTAAGTAGTTTAGGAGTCCATCGCGGACAAACATCGTGACAGGAGATTTATATATATTAAGATTTATAGCATAGAGTTAGTTGAAAGGACGGAAAGTAACACAAGATACTTTTTACCGATATTACAACGGGAATGGGAACTGGAACCACGTGATAAATATTAAACAAGAAAATATACTAGAAAAAGCAACTTGTCTCATGTCGCCCTACGGGACCACGTGGCTGGAACCCGCTCATAATGCATACATATAAACTTACTAGTTTAAACGTATGCGTTATGAGAGGCTTTCGTAGGCGTCTGTGATGGTTAATTTGCTGTGACTTGTACAACGATGAGTTATCAGAAAGGAATTTTCATTCACAAAAGATATACCCGTATCCTTTGTCTTATGGTTATAACAGCCCATTCTTTATGTCAATTGCCATTTATAAAATCCATGAAGAAAATCTTGTTTATTGAAGATCTAGCTCCACATTCAAATGTGTTTGACGTCATAGTTTAAAATAATTTTTAAGAATATTTCATCAATTACTTACAGCAGTTTCGTCCTAAATTTACATAGGTACCTAAGTTTTAAAACAGCTGTTATTATGTACGTACAATGTTTATTAAACGTACTCGCCCATAGAAAGAAGTTGCAGCATCTTGAAAAACTGATTCACTGATAATCATCCCATGTGTTTTTGATTAACGTTAACGATCATAGAAACGGAACTTGTCTGTCATTAGAAACTCGCTAGAGTTTCTATCATAGACTTAGAATGATTTCGCTTGTTTCTATAGTATTTGTTAGAAGTTTGTTCCGTAGCTGTCATTTTATGGCACCAACTAACAGATAGTATGTACCGAAAACTCAAAATAATTTTTAAAATATATATATGTAGGACATTTTCGTCGGTGTAACGCAGCTATAAATACCTCGACAAGTGCAGACGCGACTAGACGTTCAGACAGCTGTTAACGTCACACCATCACACTTCCTCGTGTGCGCCCGCGCAGCGCAGCCAAACGGGACTGCTGGGAGCACTGACCTCTGGGATACCATCACTATTAACACTGCCATAATGGAATACTCATTTCTATATGCGACTTCTCATTTCTATATACACTTGAAAAATAATGATTGATGAAAAAAATATTTTTTTTGCTACTATTAAATAGCACAGTGAATGCAATATTTTAAACCGTGACTAAGATGATGAAATAGTAAATACAGTAAAACTCTGATACCAGGGGTTGCAGTAATTTTCATACGATAAGAGAAAGAGTAAATACAGTATTTAGTTTTTAGTGTGTTTATTGCAAAGTCTCTATATAATGAAATCTGAGAGGCGACATAGTGGTCACTTAATTAACGACACTACTCGATTTTCATACAATCGATGTAACTTTGAAGCCTTGGTTCTCTGCCAAGGATTGACCGAGCTGTGATCTGATATTGGCCACCCAGGGAGTGAACAGAGGAGATCCAATTGATCTGATCAACATTCTAAGAGATGTGTAGATATGTTTAAAAAAATGCGAAAACAGCATGAAAAGGTATGGAATTTCTGAAACTTAAAACTCTAAACCTTACATCTTTTAGAATGTTTGTTTGAAACAGGAGTAATCAGATCAGTTGGGTATGTATGACAATCTGGATCTCCTTCATTCACCATTATCAGATGACAGCTCGGTCAATCTTTGGCAGGGAACCTAGACTCCAAAGTTATCTCGATTGTATAAAGCGAGTCACACACTACGCAGATACGATAAGATATCTGTATCTGAGCGCATATCTGTCAATATCGCTCTCTATACATTTCATATGAACTACCACACACAGCGCAGATAATTTATATTTTATCGTACAGTATCTGTCGGCACCGACATATATCAACAGATGGTCAGATAATTATCTGCGTATACAAATATACCTGCAGATAACAACAGATTTTATCTGCATGTAAATACAGGGTGATGCGCAGGGGTAGGGACTGTTTGCGGTGAGACAGAGGCCAGAGGGGAGGGAACCACCCGGTCAAGCTCACAGTGGGTCTAAAGTGCTAATTGAGGGTCTGGGACTTTTTCTTCAATTCGTACATCTTTTATATATTTATCGATAGATCACTTGATCCTAGTGACCAATCATCTCAAGGTATTTCTTTAAAATCAATATTTAGGTTAGATTTTTTTTTGTTTTTTGTTTTGTACGGAACGATACCTTTCATGAGCTCTTGTAGCCAAGTCTCAACTTTTGAGCATCAATATTTGCTATACTACAATACTAGACTATAAGCACGTGTCCAAACTTGCCCATTCAACTTATATTTTCAAAGGAAACAAAATTGAATTCACAACAAAGATCATCTCATGATGATGAACTGGTGATAAAAGGTACAACTCGTCAACGGTTAGAATTAAGACTATTTTTTTTATTAATTTTGTTACGTAAAGATTTATAATTGTATTCTTTACGGTTATTTTAGTGAGTAGGCTGATGGTGGAAGGTTAAACTGTATAAAAGTTAAGAGTTGGTGGGTAAGAGCTTGTCTGAGTGTTCTTATTTAATTAAGGCAACAGTTTGAGTTGTTGTACTTTTGTTTAGATTAAGTTCTTGTACGGATAGTTTTATTTTACCTTAAATAATTTTATTATGTTTAAAGCGTATATTTTTTTGTATTATGAGGTTTTAATAGCGATAGAGGTCGGCTTGAATCTCCTAGAAACAGGGGTAAGTGAATAAGTATTTGAATTTTAATTATTCTATTTATGTTGTTGTTATGGTAAAGTAATTGTATATATTAATAACAATAGAGTTTTAGAGCGTCAATTAACGTTTTGTTGAATTACTTATTTGACTTTTTGAATGTAGAGAAATAATGTCCTTTGCCTTTGAATACTTTGTTTTATAACCTGTGTAATTCTATAATACTACAATATATGTGTAAATTTTGATTGTATTGAATGCCGATACAGATATTGTAATAATCGTAATTTTCCAGTGATAAAGCTGATGAGTTTCTTGCGCCCGTTGTTCTTGATGGTTAAAAGAGTCTTGAATGGGTGGTAGGGCAAAACTGACGGCACTTTTTTAAAGTCTATTTTAATAAATATTATTTCATTACATTAATTTTCGTTTCATTTAACAATATAAAAAGCTGAGAAATTGAGATAAAACTGTCATTTTTATTTTGTCTTAAAACATTGTTTCACTAAAATGTTAATTTCAAAATATGATGAATGGGCAAGTTTGGGCTGTCTGTCTAATAAATCGAGAAGCAATAAACGCGTTTTTTTGTAAAACGCGAACTCATTTTTAAACACGCTGTATAAACAATCCTTACCAAAAAAACAAGTCTACTCAGTCTGAAGGATTCCGAGTGAATGTATCAACTCGTATATTATCGTATCTGTCTAGTGTGTGATGCCTTCCGATAAATAAGTTTTTATACGCATATAAAATATTATCGTATCTGCGTAATGTGTGACTCGCTTAAAAATCGGCTAGTGTCGTTAATTATGTGACCACCACTGTATATTGTATCATATTCACGTGAAGTAGTAGTAGTAAGTAGTGAAGACAATTTTGTACTATTCTGATGTTAAGATTTTTAAGGCTCAGTCTATAGGAAAAAACTGACAAATTACTTTAGGGTATTGTTTACCAACTGCCCACTGAATTTTTCTACTCTATTTGGTTGCTCTACTTAAGGTTATGATTAACTTTATTTGATGCCCCTCCGGCGCTCGTATATAACGTTGTTGACCTAATTTCGTTAATGTTAACAGGAATATTTTTACTGCCCGAGATCTCGTCATCTCGAGATGGAAATCTTAAGCCTTAAGATAAATCGAGTTCTTTATTATGTGAAATTAACTGCCTATTAAATCAATATTATACTCATACAGGCTTTGTCTTTACTAATATTATGAGTTTGTTTGTTGTTGAAACGCTTTCACCAGTAGAAAGCTGCATTCCTGATCCTGAGTGACATAGACTATTTTTATATTGTGAGATAATTTCATTTAATATTTATTTCATAACAAGTAGAAATGTTAGATGCCCGGCGAAGTAGTAGGTAGTATTAAAAAATCAATATTATTTTTTCAGTCAAGACTGTAACAAGCACTTTGAATGTCAAAGAAGCTACGCTATCGGTTCACAAACCCTACGGGAGACCGGCAAGAAACTTGTCATGGACTGTTTTTTGACGACGATTATTAATAGTATTATCATTTTAAGCAGCTAGATATACTATACTTCTGGATATCAGTAAAAGACCTCAATCTCGTACTTGTTATTTCGTATCAGGAGCTTTATATTGCTAAAGACTAAAACTTACCTTTTAAGATGTGGACTATGTGAGAGAGTGGGTCAATTAGCAACAAAACCCAACTTCTGAGACATGATGAAATCGTCTATAAAAAGCTTCTAACCAGCCTACTTAAAAATGTATAGAGTCCTTATATAGCTGAACGACCTCTATGTTTCTAATACTAGAACTAAGCCTACCAAGAAGGAAGTTCCACTTCCTAAATCCTTAGCATCAGAGTGAACAAAAGTACTGATTAAGGTACAACCAACAACACGTCAGGCTTTATTAAGCACTACGAAAACCACCGCTATCATGAGCGACATAAGAGCGTTCTCAAGGTCAAACTGAATTGCTGTACACTGTACACCAACAGTTTGTTTATATTCAAACGCCGTGTGCATTCGGAAGGAGACATTACACCTTTAAAATGGTAATTGAACACCTCCATTCCGATTGTCTTCGATTACGTGCGGAACCGACTTCCTTCTGCAACGAATTACCTTGGTTCACTTAACAATTTGCTTTTACACCATGATTTTAGGAATTTGCATCGAATCTTACCGTTACAAACTTTTGCAAGTATTTTGATTTCATGAATTATTTCTTCTTTCTAATAAAAACTACTATTCCTATTACTATTTTTTTATTTTTTCATAAAGTCGTGTTCTATTTGTGTTTAGCGAGTCTATATGAAGCAAACATACTAAGTTGTTAACATATTAAAAATATTATATGGTTTTTAGAATTTTTGCATTTTTCAATGCTATTTTTATACTTGTAATGAATTTTAAATAGAAAAATAATGGAAAAAATCAACCCACGACCTTCGGAAATCCATTGGAAAGAGCATTGGACCGGATTTCCAAAGGTCGTAAGGGTTCGAGTTCCATCTGAATTCACTTGTAACCAAGTTGATTTTTTCCAATATTTTTCTTTTAAAAGTTCATCACAAATATGAAAAATAATTAGGGAATCAGAGACATCCAGTCCATCAATTATTCATATCCATGATGCTATTAGAAAAGTGACACTGGTGGATGCTACCATCAACCTTTAACAATTTTCGTAAGTCAAACTTTTCTTTACGCTTCCTTTTGAGTTTTCTCTATTATGAAAACATTTGTCAAAGGTTGCACTTGTAATTTCTTTAAAATTAAATTGTTTGAAGCACATCAAGTTTCTTCGCGCACTCATCATTGAAATAAAACAACTTTTACGGATTTCAGTGCACACTGTTTATTACCTGATATTTAGTGGTATATGCGAAACCAAAAAAAAAAACTCAAAGACTGAGTTTTTTTACGTTTTTTGGTTTCCCAACGTTTCGGCACCTTTTCAGCTGCCGTAAACTATACCACTAAATATCGGGTAATAAACAAAGTGCACTGAAATCCGTAAAAGTTGATTTAAATTATATTATAACTTTTTTTTTTTTTTTTTTTGCATTTTTACAATGCTATTTTTATGTGATAAATATTTAACAAGAAAATATACTAGAAAAAAGCAACTAGTCTCATGTCGCCCTGACGGGTTTCGAACCCGCATCCTTGGGAGTCCGGCCCAATGCACTAACCAATTCCAATTCTGTAGCATAATCCTTGGGAGTCCGGCCCAATGCACTAACCAATTATGCTACAGAATTGGAATTGGTTAGTGCATTGGGCCGGACTCCCAAGGATGCGGGTTCGAAACCCGTCAGGGCGACATGAGACTAGTTGCTTTTTTCTAGTATATTTTCTTGTTAAATTATATTGTTGTATTTAGTAAGTATCTAACTGTTACGTAACTGAACTTAAACACTAGTGACTTTATCTAGACGCAGCTTCATTACAGATAGCAACGACTCGTTATATCCGTGTTTTGTTAGCTCGAGATGCACACAGAGATGTTTAGATAAACCGTAAACTCTTCTGTGAAGTTGCTAACAATGAGACGTGGAGACGAGAGTTAAATCATTTGGTATTAAAGGCCAATTATTCTCGCTTATTCTTTGGCGCATACTTAGTTATTTATTATTGTTAGTAAGACGTAAACACCTGCCTTCATTTTCAAGTATTCTATAAAATGTTTGAATGATTCCACTTGGGATTTACTATCAATATTTTAATATAAGGAAAAAAAGCAACCAATTTCTTAGATGGAATGGAATTGCATTTTCAATCTACGCAACTCATCTGAGAAAATAGCTAAAATTTAACATGCCAGATCTCTTCTTTTAAAGAAACCTTAATTAATTTACTTATGTGCAATAGTTTTCTATATTTTACTCAAAAAACTGGCATGCAATCGTTTTGTTAATAAGTCAAGAAGAGAGTAGCATTGACATTGGACTGAAAAGTAAAAAGAAGTTAAACAACAATCTAGCTGCCTATGACAAGGCATGGATAATCAGGAAACCGTACACTCCTATTAAACACGGCAGCTAAGCGTGTTCTTGTATTTAATTTGTTGGTATTCTCAAGTGACTGACGACCTATGTTGTAGAAAAATGTTGTTGGAAAATGTTAGACCTAAGCTTATATAATCAAAACAACGGCACTGAAACGCGACATTTATTATGTACCTAGTGTGTAGAATCTTATATTACGAACTGATGCCGGAGGTTGAAGTGAAAATAAGGCCTAAAATTATTGTCGTCAAAATATCGTTTTTTTTTAATGTCGATTTAATTTCTTTATAGACTTTCAAATTTAAAACTTTTTCTAAATAAATTTATTTGAACAAACGCGTACGTTGAGATACATAAAAATATTAAACATAGATCACTAAAATTTCAAACAGGAGAGCTAAAAAGTTAATATGATCAATTTCGCATGTTTGTAAGTTTCGACGACACTATCTCTGTAATTGTAACTAATATGTATAAAAGCTCCAATTAAGCAACATATGCGGCTTTTTTAACGAAATTCCCACACGCATAGGAATTCCATTTGGGCGTCACGTCAGTCCAAACTTATATAAAATAAGAAAGCATTGTTCAGTATTACGTCTTCACCTAATGTTCAAAGATTGCTAATGACAGTTATTAGCACCGAATTTGTTTATGCATGTTCCCGAAATCTTTACACCAGTCCATCATCCAAACAGGACTTGCTTGCAATAAACACAGCCAAACAAAAGCCGACCGTAACATTTCATTAGGAGAACCAAACGCAGCCCGAGCCAAGTGCGTCATGCAATAGTTTCTTTCATTTTTTACTATGTATATTATAGATTGAAGCATATACCTTATAAATACCTAGCTTGCTATGCAATGTCACCCAGGGTCTAGGGTTGTCATTGACTTAAATATAAGAACTAGCTTCTGCCCGCGGTTTCACCCGCGTTGTTCCCGTTCCCGTGGGAATATCGGGACAAAAAGTGGCCTTTGTTACTCTCCGTCCTAACTAACTCTATGCTATAAATCAAGTTGATTGGTTGTTTAGTTAGGGCGTGATGGACAAACAAACACACTTTCGCATTTATAATATTAATTGTTAGGATTAGGATAGGATTGCTTAACATCGTGCTGCATTATCTGTACACAGTATTAGCAATAAACGATATTCTATTCTATTCTATTGTATAAAAAAAGAATGATATTTTAGGGTTTTCATAGACATTCCAGAAATGTTCTTTTAATGAAAAAAAAGTATTACCCGTGTAATTTTAATGTTAGGCTACTATTCTCTACAGCTTACACCAAAACTATTTAGAAAAAAATACAAAAGTATAAGAATTCATCATTAAAGATCATAATATATACTACCCAAACAAGTCTAATTAACCAAATATTAATTACTCTCCACTAAATCTTCCAACAAGTTACTTTTGCTTCACAAAAAATAGAAAATAGATTATTTCTGTGACATAATTTTATAATAATCAACATAAGGGGGAAATTTTTTAAAAGCCAGAAAATTCTTTCCCATTCAATAGTATCCCTACAACAGTGACGACCCTAACAAATATGCGCAGGATACCCTCGTTCCGACCATTTCGTCAATTGTGGGGGCCGACCGGTTATTTTCGAGTCCTCACTTCGACTAATGACAGCAAATTGCCCCCCGCCCCGTCACTACCAGAATAAACCACTAGAAATAAACCACGACGTGTGATATACGGATAAAGCAAACTATAACAACTTCTATGTTGAAAGACTAACGGCCTCTACTGACTTTAACCAACATTAAGAAGTTTTCAAAATTATCCTGTTGAAAATGTTAAACTGTTATTTTCATGAAAATCCTTCGTCTATGTGCAATGCTCTTCATCAACTCCGAGCAGAGGGCCTATTATCAACTGTAATGCGATTCAAGTTAGGTTATTCTCAGGTAGTAAGAGTGAGACGCCGCTAAACGCACCGTATGGCAGCATCCCACTCTCTCAACCTAAAAAGAATCGCAAAGAGTTGATGGATGAGTGTCCAGCGAACAATGGAAAACTTACTTATTTGTGTCTCATAATCCGGGGCCTGAGAAGTGCTACGCAAAAAAAATGAAACTTCATAAATTAAAGAACTGTACCAAGATTTATCACAATTCAACCATTATTCCATTAATGTTTAATTTAATTAAGTACATTGTTTTACTTATTACTTATAGATAGAGTCAGAATATGCGTTGTATTTTTTTTAAACCAACTCCATTTTAAGTGGCACTTTATCAAATTACTTGCGTCTTACTAATAAGAGTATTGACGTCGTGAACAATTGGATTTCAATAATTGATGAGTTACAAATATGATTCGCGTTCACTCTTGATGAAAATTAAGTTTAACGTTACGTGACTATAATAATTTATCTTCAAAATTCCACGCAATACGACTTTATAAATCTACTATATGGCTAAGAATCACTCACGAGAAGAAAATCTTTATTTATAAATAGTTGTTTGAGAAATGGCAGTGTGTCATTTCAGTATTTAAAACAACACAGTTATTTTTTCT
The DNA here is from genome assembly GCA_910589605.1 of Chrysoteuchia culmella. Lineage (NCBI taxonomy): Eukaryota > Metazoa > Arthropoda > Insecta > Lepidoptera > Crambidae > Chrysoteuchia > Chrysoteuchia culmella. Next base: position 5,565,934 of record OU342648.1, read on the forward strand.
GTTGCGTCACGCCAGGAGTAATCTCTGGATTCCAGTAAAAAAATACTGATCTAGAAACTTTAAAAAAATGCATGAAGAGCATGATTATGAACATGTTGCCAGATCCATGATGACTACGCTTTTCCATAAAACGACCAATTATTGTCCCCAGTGTCGGCGAAACACAATAAGTATTTCTTCACATTACACATTATTTTACCTACAAAAGAACAATTCGTACTCCAGTCATAAACGATGTATTTGAACTTCGTATTACACAATTTACTTACAGAGTATTGTAAGGTACTTACCTCTTATATCTGTAGATATTTTTGTATCTTAAATAAGTACCTATATAAAACGCTGCTATTGCATATACTGTACCCCTTTACCGATCTATACACCTGATAAGCTATTGATAAGAGGACCTAGTGTGAGTTTGCAAATGTCCATACGTTACCATCGCGTATATGTAAAATTTTGACAGATACCCTTAAAGCAATGAGAATTAGGTTGAGAATTAAACTCTATTCGCAAACTTCGGCGTATGCGAGTAAGGTGAGAAAACTAACTCTAAGCACTCAGGCTGCATTTAGCAATTCTGCAACTGTCCACTGATCCATTTATCAATTTATTTTTACATACGCTCGCACGCACTCGCACACACACACTAACACACACCCATACACACACACACACACACATACACACTCACTTAAATTATATATATATTTTGGTTATGAAGTACTTAATTATCAATCACATATATATATATATATAAAATCATGTCATTCTTGTAGTTAGTGTCTCGAGGTAGTGGGAGCCTGATGACCTGTAACACAGATATTTTATATCTAGCTCAGGCGTCAGTCTCACACAAACTAAATATGCAACAGCAATAATGTTTTGTAAATTTACTTATTTAAGTTTGTGATGAGAAAATATTTTTTTATTTATTTATTTGTTTATTTATTTACAAACGTCAACACCTAGCAAATCCATATTGGGTTCTTCCTCATCCATTCATAGGAAGGCCTGCCTGTCCCATATTAATGGGGAATAATGAAGGAGAAAACAGTCAAACAACATAAATAGAACTAATTATTAAACATAAACATAAGGTACCTAACATAAACAATCTATAAATCTTAACAAGGAAAAAAATTGGCGTCCCTTTATTTTTATCTCGATTCAGTAACCAAAGGACTATATGCAACTCCAGTGACTCACGTAGAAATGACAAAAGATCACAATTTAAACAAAATAAAGTTTTTTTTCCGATTATTCTATAAACAATCATTCTCTAATAACCATTAGCAGGTCATCGGATCGGAAGTAACGCTGATGGTGACCGCTGGCGCGGAACAAACCGTTACCTTCCTTTATTCTGACCGACAACATAGCATTCAGAATTAACCATAAAACACGACAATCCCTCATTTTCCCAGGCTTTGGTATTGAAAGGATCAGGTGGATACTAATGAAATTTATATTTCTCGTATCCAACTATTATTTTTTATTAGTTTTGCGGTCGTACGTACGAAGTATTTGCGGAAGCAAAATAAATACTTGTATTTGGATAAGTATTTTTTTATATTCTATATATAGATAGAGGTTTGTTTGACAACCCACGTCACCCGGTTTTTAGGGTTCCGTAGTAAAACCAACAATCTGTCTGTCCGTCCGCGACTTAGCTCAGAGATCCTTACCTCTAGAAAACTGTAATTTGATATGAATGTGTAAGTATATTAATCACGCCAAAAAAGTGGTACCTACTTAGAATATAATCTTGAAGAAACATTTTAGGAATAGGTACTTATTTTAGTACACATAAGACTCTGTCTACACACAATGTAGAAACAAAGACTATTTAAATAAGTAGGTAAGTACGAGTATATGGAATAAAACCTTTAACACTTGAAACCGGCAAATTAAAACTTAATCTGAAATTTGAAAATTATAAGTATATCATTTTAGTTCTTCATTTTAGTTCTTTATAATTATTATTTAGTTAATGATGCTATTATTTTGTAAACAAAAACTCGGCAACAAACTCAGCATTGCTTTTTGTTCTCTTATGCATGCACATTTATTCACAAGCTTTTTTAACATTTTTCTTTAGGTAAGCACCTATGTTAAATTTCTTCTTTTGTTTTAGATGTTTGACTATGAATCACTTTTGTTTCTGTCTTCTTTTGTTTTAGATGTTTGGCTATGAATCACTTTTGTTTCTCTGAAATTCTTACTACCTTCTATACCTGACTTATCCGAGTGACATACGAGTTTTGCTTATTGTTCAAACGCGTTTCATTACTAACTCCATAACTTCTTATAAAAACATAAAAGGTAAAGAATGTTGATACGAAAACATCCTTTTTTACATCAAACACCAAATTAAAGTTAAGTTTTTGCTACCAGATACCCCAATTATGGTATTATAAACATGTTTCTTTAGTTCAAAACTAAAGATAATATCAGATGCTGCAGTGTAGATTGTTTAGTTAGATCAACCGTCATAAATTAACATGTCGAGTAGTAATTTTGCGAGATTAATCATTTGTTTTTTTAAATAAATCTCAGTTAAAAGGTATAATGTTTTGTTGAGGTATTTAGTATTATCTAGAATTCTCTTTTAAGCTTCGACAAATCTGATTTGGTCAATAATTTTATTTTGAAGTTCTAGAATGTTAGAAGTCTAGGATTGCTTGTTCATGATTATTATACTAAATTGCTGACCTTGTTCTTCTTGGCAGGCATACACTCTTGCGCAAAACAGTATTACTCACAGTATAAAGATATGTTAATTCGTACTATGGTTCAAGAATATAACGGATACCAACGAAGTACTCATAAGTACAACTACTTGCATCCGCGGCGGATTGTAATTTGTGCTCAATCTCTCCGAATTTGGAGAACAATGGAGCGCAGGAAGCTTTCGTAATAATATGTCACTTCCGTGGTACATGTCAATACGGTGTTGACAAATGAATTCTAAATATCCACCCATTGTCTCGCTCTATGCGTAAACGTATACACTCTCTTGAGGCTTCACTGCATGATTTCATTATTGAATCACTGTAGCACTATCTTACTTTTACGCGTTGAATCTTTTTATGGAAAATTTCAAAATAACTACTTACAATTTTAGTACTTATAATTAAAAACTTTTAGAGATTAGATTACACTCCACCTGAAAAACCTAAATACTGAATATGTCATGTCGTATCAATCAAATTTTTTACGCTTTTTTTGTGATCATTAAAAGGGCACAAACGATTAAAAAATAAATCATCTGACACAATGTACAATGAACTTCGGAGACGAGGCTAATTATGACCAATTTACTTTCCGACGGCTGCGTGTCATTCGAAGTGAAATAAGAAAAGTGTTTATCTTTGCTAAGAAGTTACCTACTTATCTAATAGAAAAATACTAGAAAAAATTGACCCTGCTCACAAGTTATTTTCAGGCGGGACTCGAACCCGCAGAGTCGAAATTGCATTGATACGGCAAACAAAAAAATATATTAACTAAGTACCTACGAGTACCTAAATATTTGCAGCAACTGAAACACTTAATAGATGCTACATTAAGTAAATACTAACGTAAATAATTAGATACATAATGTTTTTATCTAATAACATATATAATTTGTTTACAAAAACTCATATCCGATTGTTAGTGTAGGTACTACATATCATTATTATTGCTTACAAAGTGTATTATAAAAAGTTGTGTTTAATTTTATTCAGCCGGATTTAATAGCGGAGTCAATTATTAAGCGAACTAGGTACATAAAAATAAAAATGTTAGATGAATATTTTTAGTTCCTTTTTGTTATTATTGCAGATCATACCTATCGTATTTTTTATGTAGTAAGTATACTTTCATTGTAACTATAGTAAGGACACGATTAGATTAGATATAGACTCTTGCTTTTTTCCGATTATAACTCTTGCTTATACAAAATAATTTTCCAACTACATAATAGTATCAAATTGTCAATTTCTTCCATACTCATCATAAATTCATAACAAATTATTAAAGGTGGAAAGTCGGTTATCATAATAAAGCCAAGTAACCTCTAAGGTCTTATCTACTTCAAAATACTTGTTACAAACATTAACAACAAAATTTATGTAGAATGGCTGATATATTTTATTTCAGTCCTGAAAAAGTATGATTCAAAGTCCTTTTACAATAATTTAAAATTTCTCCAAATGGCACGCACTCATCTGAGTATTTGAAGAGAAAATTAACCAATTACCAAAACTTTCCCATAATAAATACCATAGATCAGAATAATTAACCAATGTTTGGCTATAGGTTTTGGCAAACTTTTTGTTATTTTTGCATTAACAATGCTATTGTTAAACTTAGATATTTCTTATTAGATTAATCAACTAGTCCAAATTCCTGTATAAGCAAGGAGACCAGGTTGATTTTTGTAATAAAAAACCTTATCTTTTTGCTTTTTTTCATTTTCAATGCTATTTTTATACTTATGATAAATATTTAATAAAAAAATATAAGACTAAATCGACTTGGCCACAAGTTAATCTTAGTCAGGACTACAGGTCCTGTGTTTAATAGGTATGCAATTAAATAAATCATTAAAGAACTAGATTTTTAGTTACGGATTTTTGAGGTGAGGGATGAGGGATTCCGCCAATCCCGAGATCCCGTAGTATTATTTCCATTGATCATGCAAATATCGATACTACAAATACAACGCGAGATTGACTGCCCTAACTATATCTAATAAACTACTCTACTAATGATCTTCATTAGCAGACTAATAATCAGTAAACATAACACCCAATCGATAACAACTAATGAGTACATAGATTCTAACCGTTAATTAAAATACAACTGTAACTCTGAATATAATAATAATAATAATAATAAATTTATTCATAAAACTCTTAAATTTATTATTATTATTATATTCAGAGTTACAGTTGTATTTATATATTATATTATTTACTATTATGGAATACCTATTACTTATGAAATACAGACGTGTTCTTTTTTATTAAATATTCGTTTCTAATCCATTAATTTTATAAACTCGATCAAAATTCATGATGTGAGCCATTGATGTAGCAATGTAATGTGTCATCTTAAAAGTTCTAAACAATGGTCAATGTAAAAAGAACTTAAATAAATTTAAAAAATATTAAGTCAGGTCAGTAAACTTACTAATTAAATATACTTAGGTACACTTTTTATCGCGTTAGCAACCACAATGCCAAAAATATTTATCGTACGAGACGTCTGCACGTTTATACGCACGTGTACTTATGCCACTCGATAATCCACAGTAAATTTATACGAGACATTTCGACTACGTCTTTAATCCGATTAACGTATCACTAAGAACATTATGAAAAGATGTAAGATATCCTTAATAGCTTTCATTAAATGAGTAGAAGTTTGTGAACGGACTAATCTGTCGGTAATTGTAAAGTTAATGTTGTGTAAAGTAACTCAAAATTTAAGTATTAATGTAAATTTAGATTTTTTAAAGTTCAATGGAAATGTTTATAAATATTCACCGTTCTGCAAAATACCCACTATTAAGGAGGTTATTTACTCCATACTTTCAAGTTTGTAGAGTGAAGTGTTGTAGAACAAAAATTATAAAAAGTTTTTGACTGAAGATAACTAGTTGTTTAATCAGAAAATAGACTCAATTCAATTAACAATCGATATTATAAAACAAGTCTTCAAAAAAGAACCTTAATTACAATATCATTGAACAATTAACGATCACTTTCTCCGGAAACGGTACAACCCAAAAAAATCGAATTCAATGAGCAGAGAGCATAACACTTTTTGTCCGTTGTTTAAAAAAAAGATGTTACAACTTCCGTTCCTGAAAAAGAAGTACTTAGAACAATTTTCCGTGAGCAGAAGCTATTATTTTATAGCCTCCATTAATGATTTTAACCTACAGTTAGCTCCACGCACGTGGCTGGCAAGGCTTTGCCTTCACCCACGTTTTCACTTCTTACTCAGGTTTCATCCACGTGATTGTTCAATACAATGTACGTTTGTATCCCAAATCAGGGCTTCGAAAACCATAATAATGCATACAAACTGACTTGAATAGCTCAAAAATAATAATTAGCAATTGATAAAAGAGTCCGAAATTTAAATGTAATAAGTTTTTAAATGCATATTTAAAAAATTTACATAATTTACGCAATTTTCTACGCTTCTTTTGACGTAAAAGAGTTTTCTCATGGTTTTCCGATGCACCTTTGATGTTTTTACAAACTGTTTACTACGTGCCGCTTGGCAAATTTAGATTTATTGATCGTGTGAGGAGAATCTTACATTATTGATATCATTTCTTAGTACATTATTAGAAATTGTTATCGGATTAGTCATTTTTATAGATTTAACTAGTTTCATTACTTATTTCTTTTGTAAATGTAAATGGATAGGATATCTCGCGTAATATAAACTATGAAAGAAAAGAGATGGTCTTTTGAGCAATTTGGTAGCCTGTGATATAATAAGCTGTTGGCTACGAATAGGTACTCATTTTAGAATTACGATACCAAAAATATCTTAAGTCCACTTGGCCAGTTGAACCGTCAAGGCTGAGCAAATATAATATTGGCTGCTCTCTCCGAGGCAACGGTGTCATTTCAGCAATTAGCAGAGTAAATTATCTATGTACTAATGCTAACGAATAGTACAGCCAACAGCATGTCAGTTTTACACTTTACATTAGGTTAACAACAGCCATTTTTACGAGCGCCATTTCTCTCAAGGACATATTGTAAAGTGTACGAGAAATTAAGCCTGCCTTTCGTGTGTACATCACTTACGAACCGATGAAATTCGCGTATTTATCTAAGATATACCGAGACATAAAAAATTTAACTCGAAAACAGAAAATGCAAATCTTTTCTTTCCATATTTTCCAGACAATAAACAGAATTTTAACAAAGTGCTACCTACCTAAATAAAACTAAACCTAAATAATTTGGATCTATAAATAAAATATAATGAAGCGAAAATCAAACAAAATCCACGTATGTTTGAGTATCATATTTGTGTCGCAAGAAACTATCATTCTCGTGGTAACAGCTCCTCAGTAATTAAATGAGTAACGGGTATCGTATTTCAGTTTCCTTGTAATCACCACGTAATCGATAGCCTACAGAATGCCAGTTTAACTAAAATGTTCCTTAGGCTCACATTTCAAGCGTTGTGTTCTTGGTATATGGCGTCAAATAACTTTTAATTGAACCTTTGTGTATCTTGTAATAGAAGGAATGATAGATGAATAAGCTTATAAAATATAATCTACCCTTAAACATGATCAAAAGAAATTCAGTCTTATAGCTTAATCGAGAGAAAACCTGATCAAATTGAAGACGTTTTGAGTAGATTTATTGTTTTTTGAAGTGAAAACTTCTTTAGCGGCGGCGTTGTGCACATCAGAGTTTAAAATTTTTGGGATAGGTAAAAAATGTTAAAGTCGCGTCAGGACACGACCCTGATCGAAAATTCGTAAGACGGAGGGAGAGAACACCGCCGGTGCGGCGTAGGAGAGGAAGTAATATCCCCCTCTCTTTCTACCGCGCGGCTAAAATGTATGCCTGCTCCTGCTGTTTCGTTTATGCGGCTTTCACTTCTGCCGGCACTCTCGGAGTGCAACCCGTTGTTTTTTTTTTTTTCAATAAAAGTGTCGATTGTAATTAACTGAAACTTTTTATACTTTTTTGTTAGTTTCTAACTATTCGCATTATTACATTTATTATTTCTATTTTATGTTAACGACAATTAAAAAGTTATGTAGCTTTGGTAGAATCAAATAAGAGCTAAGCTAGAAATTATGATTTTGCCATTTTTCCACCAGTTAAGTAATCTCCTTATTAGTAGAAGTACAAAGCTAGGTGTCCAAAGTGGCAATGGACATGCTGCTAGACCAAAACTATAACATAGTCCGGACAAGGCTTAAACATTTTTAAATCCTCTCATATGAATTTGCCGTTTTGTACGGAGAGTTTGTAAATTTTTTGTTACAAAATTTGCTTTTTCCATACAAACGTTTTTGTTTTTTTATTTCACAGCCGTTAAAGCTATTGCTATAATTTGTTTGTGTAGGAATCTATTAAAACTTAGTTAGCTAATTAATGACACACTTGTTTGCAGATAAAGTTTTGACTACGTTTCTCAGTTTTTTACATTTAAGAAGATATAAGAGGTTTAACGTGCGTAAGAAAAAAACGGCAACTTCATAGGTATTACTATTACTATTCAATACCTAATACTTAGCTGCCGCTATTTGCAAAGCGAAGACGCTCGGTGTTTTCGGCGTTGGTTCGTCACGTGATGGGTGACCAAAAGAGTTTTGTATCCCGAATTATCGTGCTTCAGAAGCCACGTTTAACCGTTGGTTCCGGTTGCATTTGCAGTCATTTACACCCAATAATCCGCATTGTGTTATGTGTATTATGTTACTTGCTAAATAAATATTTTGTATTTGTATTTTGGGCTCGGCTCGCGGTCAAGGACTGGCCAGTTTTCCTTATCTTATCATGAGGCCTGTGTTTCAGTGCTCCAGTGGGCAGTGGGGACATAAAAATGGCTGATATTGATGATGATTTTAGCCTAACATTCTTCTGTTCTTTCCAGGACGACGTCGCCGCCTGGCGAGCCGCTGGTGCGGGCGCCGGTGGGCAAGCCGCGCTGCCCACCAGCAATCTCGCGACTGCGAGTGGAGAAGGTGGAGGGCGGGCTCGCCGTCGCCGGCGTGGTCGTCGCCGCCAACTGCCAGATAGTGCTGCCCATATTCGGCTTTCTGTTCATGCTCGTCGGCTGTGTCCTAACTGGTGAGGATCAAGGCTTTAACAAGTATTAGATGTCGTGGAGTGATGCCACGGTCATGTCATGGTTGCGCGTCGAGAAGGTAGAAGGCGGACTCACCGTTGTTAGCGTGGTTGTCGCAGCCAATTGCCAAATAGTGTTGCCCATATTCGGCTTTCTTTTCATTTTCGTCGGCCGTGTTTGTGAACATCATGTATAAGATACGAGAGGGCTAGTCCAGACAGCATGATCGGCGCAGCCAACTGCTAAAGCTGCATAACTCGACTTCTTGTTTATAAGTCGGAAGCTGGGACTAGGCGTCTCAAAAACATCACGATGAAAAGTGGACAAATTGCGAGTCCACTTTTCATCGCAATCAACGTGTTCTGACGATTTCAGCGTTCCTAGTTCTCAAAAGTTAGTAAATTATATATAGGTACCTAATCGTATATTTTTTTTTTATTTTATTTTCATGGAAAACAAACAGCATACATTACAAACAAATAGAACATAATTGATGTAGTCCAAACATGCCTTTAACAGTTTTCACATATAGCATCAAAAATATTCATACTAAATCTTAAGATTCGAATTTCGCAATCAAGTTTAATTTACATGCACAAAAAAAAACAGTTATTTAAAAAAAAAAAAAGATGATGTAGGTATACAATAAAATATAATGGTACGCCATATGTATAACATTGCAACTTACTTTTGAAAGAAATCAGTATTTATTTTATTGTGAAAATTATTACAACTTGCATTAAAAAGATCAACATGCATAGATTGGTTACGATTGAAATTATTTGAAACTCGGTTTAAGTAACAATTCCGTCTATAGTTAGTATGTGCATCAATTTGAAGTTTGAGGTAGTTTCTCGTAGAATTGGTGCGAATTGGTAGTTCTATATTAATTTTTGAGAGAATCTCACTACTATCAACCTTACCAGTGAATATTTTATGTAAAAATTTGAGATCTGCCGCTTCTCTCCTCAGACAAAGCGGTAATAGATGGTGATGTTGGCAGATTTCAATGTAATTTGAATTCAGGTTTATTTGATGTTTAAAGTTAAGAAATCTTAAGAACTTTTTCTGTATTTTTTCTATTTTATCTATATATATATTTTTTATCTATATATATTATATATGTACATTCCGCCTAAAATGTCATGATATGGTAAAGATGTGGACGTTTAGATACTTGCATAGGAACCCTTAGTTGCTTCGGCCAATGAACACGTGGCATCATTTTAAAAAGTCTGGTAATCTTTACAACATTTTATTTACTTACAACAAAACTTAATCCAATCCAGAGTATTGACTGTATCAACTGCCAAACCGCAGTCCTCAATGTAACCGTACACCATTCCAGCGGCGTCATATCGTGGCTGCGGCGAGAACGAGGAGCCGGACCACTACGCGGCTCGCATCGCCTTCACGGGCAACTCACGCGTGCTGGGGCCGGTCTGTATCGTCGCTGGGGCCCTCATGACACTTGCGGGTAAGTAACACACTACCACAAAATGAAAAAGTTACCAGTTCCAGTCCCCTGTTTCACAAACGTTCGACAATGGAATCGGATTCGAAAACTGTGCTTTGTGTTTGGTGACATTGACAATACCTGCATTCCTCTCTCGGGAATGTTTGTAAATAAGGGGGCTGAAAGTCTGTTCCCGACATCCTCGAAAATACTTAGTTTATCGCTTATTAGAAACTGCGTGAGAATCATTCCTACTTTATTTATTACACCACCAAAATGCTCTTTTGTTTCTTACGTCCGCAGTACTGTCATGAACTTTCGGTAAACCTATACTCTAGTCTAGGGACTGGAAAAATGGCTCCTTCCTATCTCTTAAGTTCAAGATGTGGTTTCATGTCTGGAAGTAGCTTCACCACACATGTAACAGTTGACCAGAACAGTTTTTTTAGAGAGCTTTATTTAAAAAAGTAAAAGATATACATATAGAAAACGTTAAGATCAAAAATAATATTCCATGTCTCATATTCTGAAAGTTACTCATAACTTGCCTAAAATGCGGGTTGAAAGTGATATGTGGCGGCCCTAGGGCTGTAATAAATTTGAAAAAAGAATAGGGGGTGTCATGTCAAATCGATATCTGTAATCTCTTTGGACTTTTATTTACCAAAGGTATGTAGGCAAAGGCACAGAAGCCTATACAGCTTATTTTGCTACATTACAAAATAATTAAAATCGTAGAAACCTTACAAAAATTTGTTTTAGAATATTCTGTTTGTTTTTACTTTCCTCATATTCAAAATGAAAAGTAGAGTGTTTACTTCGGGTGTATGGACCCATAACAGTCTCGAACTATCGGCGCCCTTACTTCGTTCGGGCGCCAAAACACTCGACTGTTATGGGTGTCATACAGCCCTTGGTAAACAATCTACTAGAACACGTACGAATAATAAATTATTTCCCTAATCTTATAGTATTTTCCGAGAAAACGTGTCCTAAAGAACTACTGGTCAACCGGGAAGGTCCCCGATTGTATATAATTATTAACTCCTCTACGTGAGGGAATTTGGCTATCGAAATTGATTAAATAACGAACGACGTCCTCGCTTTCACAACCTGAAAATAATTTGAAAATAATCGATTTACGAGGTCATGGTGCCAGGTATAGAAATAACAATTTTTTTTAAAGTTTCATAATATTAAAATACACCATGGACTTATGAAAAAATATATAAAACTACTACTGAACTTTGTAACTTTTGCCACCGTCTGATACACCTAAGGATCGGAAGGGAAATTAATTATGTATGGTACATGACGAGAGCATCGGATAACGATTATGTTAATTTTATTTATCGTCGGAACTTGTAATCTTGCTCGTGGAAACAGGTTTGGAATTATAAACTGTTTATAACATAGGAAATACATAAAACATGAGATGGCAGATGCGACACGTGAGAGAAATTCTGTTCAAAATGTTTTACGCCCGCGCTCACGCTATCATTCTGCTATTGATGTAAAATTAAAACTGCTGTATCAAATACGATAAAACAAAATTTAAAAGTTATAAAACAGTTAAAATTAATATCTACTTTACTTAGATTTTTATTTACTAGAACCCACTCCACCAGAAGAAGAAAGATGAAACTTCGCAATAATTAGAAAACGAACGTACTAAAGGCTTCTCAAGAAGATAAAAAAATTTGAGACTCAAATGGATGATCATAAATATGAGACAACTAAGTAAATGATTCTTTCTTTTTATTGCAGGTATTGTCCTATGCATGCTGATGCGTGCGGCGCAGCGGCGACAACGCAGGCTCGCGTTCCATTGTCCCATACATGGCGACTTCTATCCTCTTAGTCCGCAGAACAGTAGAAAATACTCTCGTAAGTTTATAGTTTTTAGTCTACTCACTATTTCTGTAAGACTTATAGACTGTTTCAAATACATGAGTAAGCAATGATTAATATGGTTAAGTAATTATTGTAGGATTATTGAGACGAAGCGAAGAGACACCGCGTAGCAAGGAAGGTTCTCGAAGGAGCTCAATAATTGTCCCTAAACCTTTGTAGATGTTTCTTTAGGTTTTTAACTGGTTCAAATTTTACCTTGTTGTGCCCCCAAAGCTGCGTCCATTTATTGGCCATATCAGGGCTTCATGTGGCCACAAATGAGTCGTCATCCCTACTTGTTGATTATTGGTGCGGAACATTTTTGTTTATTGTAAAGATACGCAGAATTTGTAGATTTCATCGACACTTCGAATGAAAAAAATAAATATTCCATCAATACATTTCGGAGTGTGACCAAATATTCCACCAGCACAATTTGGAGTGTAACCAAATCTTCCATCAACTCGTTTCAGAGTGGGTTGCTAAATCGTTACATTTCCGTCCTCAGGCAGCCCATCGGCTTATGGCGCTGATTGGTGGACTGGCTGGGCATACGGTCGGAAGTAACGTGTATAAAGACTTTGTTTGAAAATCTGCGCAGTTTTCCATCAGCGTTTTATAGTGTGTCGCTAAATCGTAATATTGTTGTCCCCAGGTAGCCCATCGGGGCTGTGGCGCTGGCTGGTGGGCTGGCTGGGCATGGGGTCGGAGGGCTCGGCGCCGCGCTGCCCGCGCTCGGCCGAGCCGGCGTCGCCCGCGCGCGCCGACGCGCCCTGCCCGCCGCCGCTGCCCTTCCTTGTGCCATCCGATTCCGTTGTGTAAGTATTTACATGCATACAAGGGCCCAATCCTGCTAATGCTTAGTCACAATCGTATTCCAAGGTGTTCCAATTCTAATGGTAGTTCTATTTTACACAGTGTAAATAAACACTCCTATTAAAACACCACTGAGAGACGATTTTGACAAAAAATTTGCAGAATTGACCCCCAGATTCCACGCCATTATATCCCTTATACGAGGTACTAGTGCAGGGTGAGAGTTAATATGGAGTAAATACTTTATAAACAACACTCATACCACCAGAACGACAACCCCGGTGGTACTACCGAATATTAGTGATGTCCTGCAAATTGCCATAGGTATATTTCCTCTATTCTCAGTAGTTCAATGAACAGTAGTATCATATGTTTACCAATTGTTGACCAAACATTATTTTCCCGGCCAACCAATTGAAAAAGAAAAATTCGTAAAAGCATATTTTAAGTCCGTGACAACAATTATATTGACTTGTTAGACTAATAGTTAAAAGCCTTTCTTTGAATAATAACATCATATTGTCTTATTTGTTTTTGTTAGTATCACAGACTAGGTACTTATAGTGGTTACTACAAGTAGCTTGCTATTCAAGCCATCACTAGGAGGGTGTCGAACGGAATAGTGATTCCAAACGACACCACCGGGGTTGTCAAGTGGAATTTTCTCAACAACGTCACATTTGGTATTGGTTGGGTGGGGTGCCTCAGATGTTATGAGAAGTTGCTTAACCATCGTCTACATATTGCTTTCGAATATGCTGTCGAATATACTATCTGCACTAGAATGATAGCACTTACCAATGGGCCTACCATGACTTTTGCTTTCCGTTACTGTACAGTAAACGGGAGACATTTTGTATGAGAATCTGTAGTTCTGTTACTGCCGACTAGAGGCGCTATACAGATTCGCATACATTAAACGGAACGGAAAAGTCATGGTAGGCCCCACAGGCCCATCTTTTTACTTTCACTAGTAATTTAAACCCTTTACAGTAAAGATAGAAGAAGAGATAGGATAGGAAGCGAAATAGGAAGATTAAAGATAGAGACAGACTTTCCAGTGCAGATAGTTAAAACCAATCGAAGAACGAAGACCACGCCCATTTCTAAAATTATCTATCCGGAAAAAAGTCCAGGGGGGTTAAAAAGGAGGCAAACGCAATATTGCTAGTGAATTCATTGACAATTTTTTTTTTGTTTATTTCCTATGGAATTTGCTTTAAGTAAGTTTTCTTGCCTTCAAGAAATTAAAAGCAAATTCCTCCACACTGGCACTGGCACAGTTTTAAACTCCATAGAAGATAAACAATTAATGAATTGTTAGGGAATTCACTTAGCAATAGCGTCCTTTTTAGACCTTCAGTGCACCACAACAGTGGGGACATGAAAAATAACTGCTATTGATGATTTTTTTTTGTTACAGAGGAATGGCATCGGTGCTGGGAGCCCCACTCAGCCCAGAACAAACTTTTGGGTCCATCAAGTCCCTAGCGATATCTCGGGAAGTGGCTAGTTTTCCACTTTCGCGTTCTCCTACCCCTCCACCATTAAGGTAAGGACGATCAATGCTTTTCGTTATTTTTCTCTTTGTTATAAGAGATTTTTACATTATCCTTATATTACATATATTTTCGCCAGTCTTCAAATAAAGATGGTCTAATCAAAATTTGCAATAATTTCAATCGTTGAACGACTCTACCACAGACTCTACAAATAAATCTTTGTAATTTTTAGTTCAAATTTTTTAAATGAAAATGATGCGTAGGTATTATCTGGAATAAAACTAAATTAGGGCTTCTTCTCTTTTCAGCTGTCCACCTTTCAAAGAAGACTCGAAGACCGCTGAAGACAACATCCCGAATGCAATAACTCGTCCCGAATTCGACTGTGGGACCCCCTCCTGCAACTACAGAGTGGTGGAGTGCAAATTGACCACCACGGACGAAATATCTCGAAGTGCGCTCACGGTCGAACCGTACATACATTCATCATTAGAAAAATCAGGAACGCCAGTTAGACCAAACACGGTCTCCATCACCATACCCGACGAAGGCAAGGGTTAAAAACCCAAAGTGATGCAAAGACTTTTAGAAAATTAATGTTCAAACAAAGTGATTGATGCGCTGTCTGTGTTGTGTGTAAACTGAATTTGTGATCAGATATGTTGGATTTGTATTGAATGACCGGTCTTTTTATAATAACAGACACTGTACATAAAAACCAAAATTTAAATTGTCACTTTAAAAAGCGCTTTAAAATCCTTTGATATCTGCTCAAACATTTACATTCGTCTTCCGCTGGCGCTCACGCGTTCGGACACACCAACAAAATTTTATTAGATTTTTGTTAATTTAATAAATCAAATTTTGTTTATTATTTTCATGGAGCGACTGCTTCGGCTACGGTGCAATAATTTTATTGGAATTACTTTAACCTCTTGGCAATAAATCGCAGCAAATATGTGCGATATTGTGTATTTGATGAACTTAGGAGTGTTAATGTATAAATTTCGACAATTATATCAAAAGCATTTTTCGTAAAGAGGACATTTTAACAATGTATGAAACTTGGGTTTTCACTTTTAACGCCTATTTCTGCTAAGTATGGAAATACTTTTGTTTATGTTTTGATACATGTAGAACAGAAATGAAACAAGCAACATTTTGCACTTGTTTAAAACACTGTTGTTTGTTTTATTTAGATTAGTAATTTTTTCTCTTGAAAAGAAATAAAATCATAATTTCCTATCCTTTTTAAGGTGATGTACAAAAATGTGCAGTCCCAAAATGTATATCTCCTTTTCATTGTGTCAGTGTATCGCGCATACATTCTAGTCGTTTGGTCTATAGCAAATTGATTTATTGATAATTTGTTAACTATCATCATCATTATTAACTCATGTAAGCGTTGTAGGTAATAATCATTCGAATATTGGCTCAGTAGTATAATTTCTCATTTATATTATTGATATACTTAGGTATATAAGAAATTGTCCATTACAGTCATTAAACTCGTATTTGTATACATTAGAGTACATCAATCCATATAGGTACCCTAGATGTAGATCCGAAATGTGATATTTTTGTTTCTTTTAACATTGTTCACTGTATTGTTCGCGTTTGACATTAGAACCAACATTTGGCGTAGGTGTTCATCATTTAAAGATAAATAGCATTCCATTCAAAACCCATATAATACTTAACAAAAAATTCATCGTTTTATGAATGTCTTCCAGATGAAAACATTTACAAATGAAATTATTTAACAGAAATGGAATAGTTGATTCATTATCAAAATAATACTTTACGACTCTAACTTGCCTACGCTAGCATATAACACTTCTTCATCTACCTACTTGTGAAATAACAGACATTAATAAAAGCGTTTACGAAATTCGTAAAGTCCAGATGTATGGGATTGACATTTATTATAATTTTCAATAAACTAAACTCCAATAGGATAACTTCGTAAATTTTAAAATGTCCACCTACCTTCATACATCGTTACTTTTCGAACTTCGGTAACGCTTTCTAAGCTATTTGTGTAATGGCAAAGTTACTGAACCTCGATCTTAAAAATTCACGACATTTATCATCATTTTGGTAGACGAGCCAAAAGAAGTTGCCAAAATATCGTATTGATCACGTCCATGATTTTTACATTTATTTCGAGCTCAGAAAAGACAATCTGGTAAGGCAAAGAATAGTAGGTAATGTTGTAAGTAGACCACGTATATTTAGAACGTTGGTAGAAAATAGATAAGAATTACATTATCAGTTTTTAAGTTTGTGATGAAGGCATTTATTGGCCAAGTTAAGTATTTGAAATTATAAGGAATGTAATTTATTATAATCCGTAGTTAAGTGCCACGCCTAAAATAATCTATTAGAATTGTATACTTTAATATAAGCTTATTTAATATTGTTATAGTATTAAGGAAATGAAAATACAAATTTGAGATAAATCTCTAGTTTTATTTACTAACACAAAATATCGACGACAGGTCTTGTACAGCCCGGTCACATTATCTCGAGACCTGGAGTCGATGACGTCACGTCGTGTGGGCGCTCTGATATGGTGCGCAAAACAAGCATCCTCTAGTAGGATATTATTATAAACAATAAGATTTCCAAAAAACAAATATTGTGTTAATTAATTTAATGTAGGTACTTAATGTAGGCGGGAGGTTCACATTCCAGCGAGGTCATCAGCCATAAGACACAGAAAAGTGGCTGCTAAGAGTACTTACCTAGGTACTAAGTATAGACTTCTCTCAAGCTGGCGAATACTTAATAATCGCCAGACTTGGGGCCATCGCCAATGTACCCACACTGGCGATGGCCTTAGTCCACGTGGTCCGACTGACTTGTTCGATCAATCGAACCACTAGGTTTTTTTTCCTGTTGGTTCGATGGCAGCAGTGCTAAGAAGCCGTTGTTTGCGCCCCTGCGTAGGGTGTTGGGGCTGGGCCACATTAGCTGCAAGGTATAGGTAAATATAACAGTTAATGGTCGTATCCATCATCTCTAATTAAAGGAAATTGCCGTAAACTGATTTGGTTATGTTGGGCTCGCCTAGAATACGCTCAAAATACAGCAGCCCGGGCACCCTATCCCTCGCCGCTCATCAGTCCCCAGCCCAGTCCAGGGGATCAGGGTGGAATCAAACCAGCTCCCGCTCTCTCATCGGATCATGACACCCCGGGGCAAACGGGTAGCACAGTAATCCTTACCACGAACAAGACGCTAAAAGTAAGTACCTAATGTATCTGCGTCGTAATATTTTCTATTCACTAATAACGCCTCTAAACTTCAACCGCCTCTGTGCTCTAGTACATTCACCACCGGTATCAAGTCCTAACATCGCGGCCAATAGTACAGGGAACAAAATAATTTTGTTGTTTTCGCCGCGAATTCTATCCGCATTGACTTTTTCTTAAATTCTGGCTAAATATTAACAACAACATACTCGAAGGTTACGACACTCATTTTGGTATACTCGATATTTTTTTCTGGATAGATTTTGTATTTCACGTACTTCTTGTGGAATTCTCCATCTATAAAATTCCTATTCAAATTATGTAGGTACACTACAATATCTTCCAAATATGATGTCTTGATTGAACCAAAAAACTTTCTAACCAATCTCAAGATAACTTTGATAAAGACATTTCACTCTCACGGCCTATCTGGGGGTAATTCTCGCGCCTTCGACATCTTGAATATGACATTTTTATATCCTTAATTTCTTTATCAAAAATGTAAGTAAAATCTCTACTACTGTCAAAAACCTTTAATTTCAATTATCTTTGATAATTCTATAATGTCGAAGATTGCTTTCAGTGAGCTATAATACAGATTTTTTACTCCCAAAAAATTTCGAATTCGAGATGTCGAAGGCGCGAGAATTGGGATCCAGCCACTATCTTATCTGACGCCATAACAACAATATTTTCAGCATTGTTGTGTTCCGACAGTTAGAAGATAATATAGCCAATTCCTCAGTGATTCCGGGATTCCGGGAGAGGCTCGTCGCTTCCATCTTCAGTCTTATCAATACTTAAGTATAATGAAGGCTAAGAATCTCCCCGTCATTCATAAAAAAACCTTGATGGTATGGACTGTATGGAGTCTTGCTGAACTATATTTTACAAAATTATCATAAAATTTGATATTCCTTCATTTTTTATGTAGGGAGCGCAAATAAAGAATGCTATTGGTGCCGATAAGCTAGGTACTGTAACGATTTCACATTTATAATAACGTATGTCGTTATGGTGGCACACTCACACTCGTCAAGTAGGTTATCGTTACTTACTATTGGTTTTATATTTGGCCGATTTCTTTATCAAATAAGAGCGCTTAATAACCATAATGATGTACCTACGTAATTCGTCTAACCAATTAAATCAATCACAATCACAAAAATCTAATACGTGTGTAGGAAGGAAGGTAGGTTACCTATTACAAATATATAAGTACTTATGTATTTTTATTTATACATATTTAGCATTCAGATTCCGGACAGGACAAAAATAAATATTTGTCCCAGGTGGGATCGATCCCACGACCGCGACCCCTGACGCAGTAGATTTACTCTTTGCGAAGTAGCTGTAGTAAAGGCATTACACCCATATTCTAAGTCGTTCCGCCAAAACTTACTCGTCCTCGACTTAACGAAACCTCAATGAAAACCTCTTCAAAATACTCCTCGAAATCGGTTTTCTAAGTCATAACTCCGTAAGGACCTGGAGGAGCCAAAGAGTACGTAGCCACTCCGTGTTAGGCCTAGCGCACTCTACCGTTTTTACCCACGACGAGGTTGAGTGGAGTGTAAAAAGTTTTGGAGGAACGACTTAGAATATGGAGGTTAGTCAGTCTTAGGTTAGTCTCCTTATTTCGCCTTAAATTTACCAACTTTACTCTCCTCTTTCTCTCACGGGGGATGAGTAGGCTGGTCATTGCTGGTTCTAAAGATTGTTGCGTCAAGAAGTGGTGCTGTCGTCCATAACAAAAATCGAAATATTGATCTGCTTATTGCGGGACATGATAATAATTTTTCACCCCACACGCTCTGAAAAGGAGGTTTTGTCAATCAGTTTAGGAGTAGAAAATCGCTTTTTGCGGCCTAGCGCGACAAAGTACTTTTTTAATTTAATACCTAAAAATATGTCATAATGCGTTCCGAATCGGACTATTATTATATTTAATTCTTATTTTAAATAGCTTTAAATAATTTATAATACTCCGTTTTGGTTTGATTATATTATTTTAGTTAATTAAATCATAAAAACAATAACAATAAGATTAAACTATTTGTTATAAGAATTTTATATTAGGCTGGGTGAGATTTCACAACCTATAATTGGATTTCGGACTGTGACATAAATTGTCTTTGTCTTGTACCTCATGTCAGTGTCAACATTTACGGAATCGTTTTTATTCTTATTAATAAGTAATAATATATTCCTACTTTAAATAACTTTGAATTAACTATAATACCCCCTTTTTTATTATTTTTTATTTTTATATCATTAAAACAACGAGAATAAGGTATATTTAGATTAAACTTTATATTTAAAGAATTTTTTACCGCAAGTTGACCGCGGAAACAACCATAAAATGTTCCTCGCTGTTCTGAGGTGAAAAATTGTGTGTTGCGCTCGGCAGAAAAGTTTTTAGCGTTTTGTACCTTTGAAATCCTCGCTTCGCTCAGGATTCAATCTTTGAACCACTCGCTACGCTCGTGGTTCAATCCTAGATACCTTCACTTGCTCAGATTTCAATAGAGGTAACTCGCCGTTAAATAACCAACTTTCCAGCCTTGCATAACAAATAACTATTATTGTAGACAGTGTAGCATATCATACTGTACTTTGCTTCATACTTATATCGACCTCTCCAGGATGAAGTGTCGTAAAAGCCATTTTGGCCAAAATCTGTATTCAACAGTTTCTTAGTATTTGGCGCAGGGGTATTAAGCCCGCCTTCTGCGCCAGAAGTCCCGGG
Source organism: Chrysoteuchia culmella (assembly GCA_910589605.1). Lineage (NCBI taxonomy): Eukaryota > Metazoa > Arthropoda > Insecta > Lepidoptera > Crambidae > Chrysoteuchia > Chrysoteuchia culmella. Next base: position 5,586,439 of record OU342648.1, read on the forward strand.
TTCGATCCCGGACAAGACAAATATTTGTGTGCATGAACAAGTCTATTTGTATTGGTCTAGGAGTTTAATATGTATATTGTGTATGTATTTACAAAAAAAATAAAAGAATATAAGTATATACCTATGTTTATCCGCTATTATAAAAAAAAATAACACAAAGAGAAGACTTGAACATTAAAAAAAAATATCTTCCTTCCAAGAAGAAACTCCTGATTTACGGTTCACAGCAATGCGTAGGCCTAGCTGCATTAATATCAAAATCTCGACTAGAAAGAAACTATGAAGACTATGAAGTAAGCGCAGTGACGAAACCTTTTGCAACGACTGACGAAATTCTCCAATCAATAAAGTCTGAAGATCTAAATAAAGATTCTAAGCTTGTACTATGTATTGGAGAAAATGATAATAATTGTCTTAAAACCACCTCTGAATTATATTCTATTTTAAAAAAAGTTACAAAATTATAGTGTTATCGTGATAGGAGTTTTGAACAATTGCTATCTAATTGAGAAAATGTTAAATTATAATATCAAAATGACATGCGACTGTTTTGAAAATTGTTATTTCATACAATTTGAGAGAACTCTGAATTATTCATCAAATATTGATAAATTGATAAAAATTGGTAATAGATTAAATATCTTGTAGACACGCTTGACAATGAAAATAAATATCTACTCACAAAAAGAAACAGAAATTCTTATAATTATACGAGAGAACATTTACGCAAATCAAATATTAATGTTAAGAAAAATAGTGAGAAAGATCTCACAACGAAGATAGTTCAGAAACATATTCACGACTATTTCCCATTGTTGCGGGGGTCTACAGACCAAAGACATTCACAACAAGAAGAATCTTTTTCGTCCATGAAAACATGCGTTGACTGTATTTCATCAAAATATTGCGGGTTTACTAAGCAAAAAAGAATTACTAGAACTGACTCTTGATGAATTTAAAAATACCAAAACGGATATAAACATATTGTGTTTTTCGGAAACGTTTATTAAATCTGGTAGTGAAAACAATATTAATATCCCAACGTACAAATTTGCTGCTATAGCTATTCTAGGAAATATGAAAAAAGGGGAGGGGTCAGTATACTCTGTAAAAAATATGTAGAAGTAAAAGATTTAAGATTTCCACAAGAACTAGCTAGTGATTACAATTTTGAAAGCTGAGGAGTTGAACTTGTATCTCATAAATGTATAATTATATGCTTATATCGTATACCTAAATCAAAACCAGAATATTTTTTAAATGAATTAGAATAATTATTTAAAAAACTTAGATATAAAACAAAACACAAAGTTATTATTCTTGGAGACTTTAATATCGACACACTGAAACCAACCAAACATTCCAACGAATTAAACAGAATTGCTGAAAACTATAATTTCAAACTTCATATTACCGAAGCTACGCGTAAAAATGCATGTATAGACCACATTATGAGCAATATACCTGATGCTAAAGGACAACTACATCATGTTGGCTTGTCTGACCACAACACAGCGCAATCTCTAACTTTTGAAGTTCAAAAAGTCGAGAGACCACCAGAGGTGTGGTTTGAATTCAAGAGAGATTATAACAGAGAAAATGTCCAAAAATTCTTGTCGTGTCTACAAGCAAGGGAAACAAATTTAAATATTGCATTTAAATCATTCCACGATGATTTTAATCTTTTTTACGACCTCTGTTTTCCATTTAAAAAGATAAAACACGCAGCGAAAGCCTATAAGCCACCATGGTTTACTGTTGGCTTAAAAAAAGCTACAGTGGTCAAAAGACATCTACGCTTTCTTTATTATAAACGTCCGTCTTATGAAAACAAAAGCAAGTATAATAATTATAATAAAGTGTTAAAGAAATGTATATCTAGGTCCCAAAAAATAACTAATTCCCGCTAGTAATATATAAGTCAATGCTAATTCCATATACATTACCAATTCCACAAATAAAATGAAAGCTTCTTGGGACATAATTAATAATAAAATAGGACAAACAAAAACACATAAAACTATACAAGCTTTAAAAGACATAACCGAAGAAATTAATAATCCTATTGACATTGCAAATTATTTTAATGAATATTTTATAAATCTGATAATTATTTTGACATTGACAAATCAATTCTGAATAAAATAATTCAAGTATATTTCTATATCCTATTGACATAAATGAAACAAAGAAAATTATAAGCTCACTAAATTTAACAAACTCTACTGGTTTTGATGGTATAGCAACAAAAATCATTAAACTCGTCAAAGACAATATATAGCAATATATAGCACAAGTGTTATGCCATCTCATAAATTTGTCGCTTGCCTCTGGCACATTTCATGAAATCCTAAAAACTTCCGTAGTCAAACAATTGTTTAAAAAAGGCGTTAAAAGTACTCCTAGCAATTACAGGCCCATATCTTTAACACCAATCTGCACGAAGATTTTCGAGAAGGCGATGCTGGCAAGGTTGATAGGTTTTATTGAAAAACACAATCTCATAAAATGCGAACAAAATGGGTTTAAGAAAGGCAAATCAACTACTCTTGCTGCCTTTTCACTTGTAGACAAAGTTGTTAAACATATTGATACACGAACGCCAATAACAGCAGTCTTTTTCGATATGAGTAAGGCTTTTGATTTTGTTTCGCATGATCTGCTCCTTCTCAAATGTGAAATTTATGGTGTTATAGGATTGGCGCAAAACTGGCTTAAGTATTATCTTGAGAATAGAAAACAATATGTGGAGGTCTCAAACGTAGATATGAACGGAAATTTAAGGACTTTTCAGTCAGACACAAAAATAAACAACTTTGGTGTGCCTCAGGGAAGTATTCTAGGGCCTTTACTTTTCCTGCTTTATATCAACGATCTTCCCGACATCGCAAATCTTCAATGTGTTCTTTTTGCAGATGATGTATCTGTAGTGGTGCCATGTAATAATGCAGCTACTTATAATCAAGAACTTAATAGAACAATAGAACTCGTAGTAAATTGGCTCAAACATAATAATTTAAGAGTAAACTTAAACAAAACAAGAGCTATCCAATTTACTAGCAGAAATGGAAGTAAAAAAGAGCTAACCTTATCATATGATAGTAAAAAAATCATAGAAACAAAGGAAATTACGTTCCTCGGTATAACACTTGATGATAAATGCACATGGGAAGAACACATAATCAAATTATGCAAAAAAAATAATTCATACGTATTTGCGTTATGGAAACTGGGGAAAATCGCTAGCAAACAAATCGCTCTGCAAGCTTACTATGGACATGTTTGCTCGATTCTGCGATATGTTATAGTTCTATGGGGTAACTCGTGTCACGGGGATAGGGTTCTCATTGCTCAAAAGGCATGCGTTCGTGCCATATATGACGTAGACAATTTGGTCTCATGTAGACCTCTATTTAAACAGTTAAATACCCTAACTGTGCCATGTTTATATATTTATGAGATATCTGTTTTAGCACCCAGAACTGTTTCCACGTTTAAATGACGTTCCCCGACCTTATAGTAATTGTAGACGTCCGAATAAATTAATACTCCCAGCGATGCGAACAGCCCTGGGTTCTATGAATAGTCATTCGATGGCTGTAAGAGTGTATAATAAATTGCCAAATGATATTAAAATACTAATATGAACCAATTTAAAAATACACTTAAAAAGTGGCTAATTCAAAATTGTTTTTATAATCTCAATGAGTTTTTTGACTACAAAATGAAATCTGTATATTAATGTACTATTGTAAATCGACATTGTTAATAATTTTCTATTCTATTCTATCTATTTAACTTAATATGACATTGCCATGATTACAACTTACAGATGATGATACTAGTATTTTTTAGATTCGAGATTTTAATTTTATGATTTGTTATTAAGTATATCCATATTGAATTTTATTGAATCGATTGTGACATTACGTATTAATTACTATGTTATGACAACATTATGGATAATTTTAAAAAGCTGTAAATTCAAATTATTTAAATTTTGCATGCCCAAGTTGGGTGAATGTGCCCGTCACTTTTTACGAATTTATGATCATGTTATGTACCACATTCCTGCGAATAAAAATATTCTATTCTTTTCTATTCTTAGGATTGAGATAAAAGTAAAGTATCAAAGTATTGTAACATTACTCGCAAAGGCAATTTTGCTTATCGGCGACACGTATATTTTTTTCTGATTACCAATATTTGTAACATGGTATAATATATATATTTTTGACACTGGCAGTTTTACGGGTGAAGCGAATGGCCGCAGCACCGCACTACGCAGGCGGCCATCTTGAATAAAATTTCATGATGGCAGACTGTCTTTTCAATTTCTAAATAAAAAGTGAATGTGCTTTATACCAGCAGAGAGTCAAACTAAATTCACCAAAATTTATTTCACAATTTTTCACACCAAATCGTTTGTTTATATTTGTGCTTGAATGTAATATTTTTTTAAAAGATCAGCAATAAAACAAATCAGCTGTTATCCGTCAATCGATGTCAACAAAATTACATAATTTTGTTTAGAAAAACAGTGTAGTCTCCGTTTTTTATTGTCATTTTGAAATTATCAAACATGCAGGTTCAATCCTAAGCATAAAGTTGACAAATTATTAAAGTAGAAATCCTCAAAACGGCTCGTAAACATAAGTGACTTTGTGTTTTTTCGTATGATGTAGTCCAACATTATATTTTTTAGTCATGGATCACAATAATCTAATAGAGTGTGGTGGATTTTATTTTATACATAATTTTGACTCTGGGAACCTCGGTCATGTTGAGAGGGTACCGACGGAGCTCATAGGTAAGTTACGAGTTCATTTTTGTTCTGGTATTACAAAGTCCAATGTCGTTGTTCTATCATAGCTGCCAATCGAATCGCCCTTTTCATGGTCTTCTATACTAAGGTTCTATATCAGAAATTCCTGCCAAGATACAATTCTATTTCCTTACCGGTAATAGAAGAAATCTTTTGATTTTACTGGTTGTAATGTACCCGTGGATTGTTAAGCGCTGCTTTACAGATACTGACACTCATTTGCACTAAACTTAAGAATATCTTGACTATTCTTATCTATCTTAATCTTAATAAAAATTGCTATGCACCCCAATAATAATATACACTACGGCTTTTCTTAACTTACGGACACAATATTGAGCGCCTAAGGCTTAAGCTATTCTTAATATAAATGTTTTAAGATAGATAAAAATAGCCTTAGGCAATTCTTAAGTTTAGTGCAATTGGGTGTGACTATTTTCTGTTTTAGAACAGAAATGTTGAGAGAATGTTGAATGAAACTGGTCATTCTTACAACAAAAACATTTTATAATACAATAAATTTCTCAATTTCTGTCTCGCTTTTTATTTCTCATAAAACTCTTTGTATGAAGTGATCACTACACAGATCCAAAAGTTAAATGTTAATTGATGTGCAAAATGTACAAATATATAAAGCTTAACGTGATTTTCAAGTTTTATTGTCAGTAAAAAGAATTTAATGAAGTATAAAAAGTTTATAATAAAATAGGTGAGATGAGAATGACCCAAACAAGCATAATATTAGCAGATGGATATGAAAATAACTCAAAACCCATAACTATTTGGGATTATTGAGACATTCCAACGCTTATATATATTAAATCTGTTTTAGATTTATACATCAAGGACTTGAAATCTCAATATGTAACATTTTATTGAGATGCTTATTCTATCATAATTATTATGATTATGACAAAAATAATGCAATGCGTATTTTCTAAAATTCTAATAAGAATTAATTTTATCTTATTTTTTTTTAATAATCGTTATTCTTAAACCATCTTACATTTTGTAGTTGTTGTTGTGGTTGTTCTTGAGTAGTTCAGCTATTCTTCTCTGTAAAGCAGTTTTCTCAGTCAGAGCTGTTTCTTTCTAAACAAGAGCAATTCTGTCAATTCTATAAAAAAAAAACTTCTTTTAAAGTTGGTACTTTTACACAATCTGATTTCAGTTTCGTGTGTAAACCCCAAATCAAATGCCACAGAGACCCCTGAATATGAGTTCAACTTGTGGACGCGGCCGGACTGCGCCGGGACAGAGTTTGAGAATGGAAACAGAACCTGGTTCTATTTTGGGGTGCAGGCCACTGAGCCTAATACCTTGGTAAGTACTTGATAAAAAAAATATATATATATTTCTTACACTCACACCAATTAACCTAGCCCCAAACTCAACACTTTAACAAAAACTTTAACAAATATAAATACATATAATTATACATATATAAGTATTTATGTGTAGAAATATATATAAATGTCCATGACTCGGGTACAAATGCTCATATTCATCAAACAAACATTTGCCCCTACCGGGATTCAAACCCATGATCTCAGAGTAGGCGACACCTTGAAACCGGTACGTACATACCACTACCACAGAGGTTGACTAATTAATAATTGTTACTCAGATGAATAAAGCATTCTAAGTGCCGGTTTCACCACCGACCGATAAGCTCTAGATACCTAGCTAATCTGACAGATAATTTGACAGTTGTAATATGAAAAATATATCAAACTAACGGCCGCCCACACACTGTTATACTCGCGGGATCCCATTCCCATCATAGAAAGGAGTCTATGTTACTCTACGTCCTTTCAACTAACGCTATGTCAAAAATCAATTTGATTGGTACCTTAGTTAAAACGTGAGGCTAATATGAGTTCCGATTATCTGCCAGGTAGGTATCCAAAACTTATCTGAAGGTGGTAAAACCAGCCCTAAAACTAAAAATCTTTAATTGTTATAAAAACAAAACGATAATAAAATATTTCCCTCTTTCAAAAAATACTATGGATCTTATGTGTAATATTCAGATGTGTTGTTATACTGGCGGCAGCCCGCGGTTTCACCAGTGGGGATATCGGGATAAATAGTAGTTTTTTATTATTATTATTTGGAAGGAGGGACGCCGGCAATGCCGGACGGGCGATCAGTCACCATAATCGGAACCACTTCGCCCAGTTCCCCAAAGTCCCCTGAAAAACAGGGGGGAGGGCGGGTTATCATTTACCCCACCGGCGTCGGGAATTAGTAGCTTAAGTGTTATTCTGATGTGTAAGCTATATTACCACAGTCTATCTCTCTTTCCGATGACACGTTTTGACAGAGCAATCGGGCGGGGTTCGTGGGGCGAAAGGGGGTGCTAGCGAGACCGACCTACCATAAGCTCGCTCGGGACAATGACAATGTCCTATCAAATTCTAGGAAATTCTTGTCAAAAGCTCAATTGCACAAGGTTTCAAGGGCGTTGTACCCCTGTTAGTTCCTTACGCTGTGATATTAATGTAAATTTTCATTTAAATCCGTTCTATAGTTTTTGCGTGAAAGAGTAACAAACATACATCTTCTCATCACAAACTTTCGCATTTATAATAATTATTACAGTTGGATTTTTTAATACTTCATGTTTGTTTCAACAGGTACGGCTGAATCTAATAAACCTGAACAAACAGGGCAAAATGTATAACCAAGGCATGGCACCTGTCACAAGAACATTGCCAGGGAAGCCTCAATGGGAAAGAATTAGAGACCGTCCTGTACATTCGGTAAAATATTTATTCATTATATGATATGGATAAAAAAAAAAGAATATTAAATACCATTATGATTGCAGACGGATGACAACACCTTTACATTGAGTTTCAAGTACCGCACATCGGAGAATCTCAAGGCGACAACATTCTTTGCTTTTACATATCCGTTCTCATTTGCGGAACTTCAAATAGCGCTAAACTCTATCGACATGAAAATGCTACCACTCCCGCCACCGCAGTCGCCAGACGATATATATTACTGCAGGGAATGTCTCATATACTCGCTGGAGGGTATGTCTTTCTGTATTAAAAATAATTGTTTAGTCACCAAAATGTTCTAAAGTATGTTACTCAAAAGTTCCCTTTCCCTACGCAGGTCGACGTGTGGATTTGCTGACGATAACATCACACCATGGAATAACAAACGAAAGAGAGGAAAGATTAAAGAACTTGTTTCCTGAAAACCAAGACAGGCCTTTCAAATTTCAAAATAAAAAGGTTTGTCGCATTATTGACTTATGAACTTTATGTCATCAACCATAGGTCTGAAAATTAATTATAAGCATTTATGAAACAGGTCGTATTTGTGTCGGCGCGCGTGCACCCCGGTGAAACGCCTTCAAGTTTCGTTTTCAACGGGTTTTTGAATCTGATGCTAAACAGAAATGATCCTATAGCAGTCCAACTACGCAAGCTGTATGTGTTCAAGATGATCCCATTCCTGAACCCTGATGGCGTCGCTAGGGGGCACTATCGAACCGATACGAGAGGAGTGAATTTAAATCGAGTGTATCTTAACCCGTCACTGGTTTACCACCCTACAGTATACGCTTCAAGAGCATTAATCAGGTGTGTAAACATGCATTTCCGATTTGGTTATAGTATTATTTTTACGCTGAAATCGTTATAGTATGTTCGATTCTTACCTGGACGCAAGCTACTATTATTTGCACTACAACCTCCACAATCTGCATAATTTGTAAAGCGTAATGAGAACCGTTACCTTAGGGGTCACAGATTCAAGCTCAGTACTTCAACAGCAAATAACAACCCATGCAAACATTTTATCAGTAACAGTTTCATCAAAGATTGGCATAAGCTTCCGGATGATGTAGTCCTCGACTTTAACGTCAATCAATAAAAAAATCGACAAGCTAGACAGATATTCAGAATTTAAATAATGAACAAAACGCATAGATTGCAGGTTACATGCGCTATCAGATGTAATTAAATTTGCAAATTTTTCATTTCTCTCTAATCTTATTTTCATTGCACAATCGTAAAGAAGCACATCTCACGTCGAGTTTACAATAAATTTAAATTTATTGAATTGAACAAATGAAAATGGCAAAGTTGTGTAGTCACAAGGACCAACCACACATTTAAATACAAATACATGGCAGTAGCAATAGCTTTTGCAATTTAGTAGTTGACAATGTAATAAAATATATAAGATATATTCCAAGAAGCTAGTAGTAAGCAAAGGACACCTGTTAAATAGAAAATGTACTGCTTTAATGACCTTGCCTGTTACGTAAGGATATGAAGTGTATTTTCCTTTCTACATAAAAATCGGGTGAGGAAAAATAAAGGTAAAAATTAGAATGCGCTAATCTCTTCTGGAACTACTAGTCAGATAGCGTTGAGTTTGGAAGGTATAAAGACCGTAGGGTAGGAGTAGGACACGACGGACATACAGTTCTTCATGTGACTTAAAGTTCACACAGACATATGAAAATTTCGGACACACAGTTCCGCCTAAAGCTCGATTTACATTGCGGCGGAATGGAATAGAAACGACATTGTAGATACTTTAAGCTTTGTGTCCATTATTGTGTTAACATTGAGCCAAAAAAAGTCGCTAGAAAGCGAGCGCCTTCCGTGGAATTTTCGAGCATAGCTACTTAACTTATGATAAATTTTAAATAGAAAAATATTGGAAAAAATTAACTCGGCCACAAGTGAATTCTCAGATGGGAATCGAACCCATTGGAAATCCGGTCCAATGCTCTTCCAATAATTCCAATATTTTTCTATTCAATATTTATTATAAGTATAAAAACAGCATTGAAAAATGTATACTTAAGTTTAAAAACAAAATAGATACTTAAGTTTAAAAAAAATGTATTTGAAATAGGTAATATTTTGTGCCATTTAAAGTACTCGCGACAGTACGACAAGCAAGTATAAATATAAAATCATATTTTATTTCTACTAGATATTATCATTTCGGCTGTGAAAAAGAGGACACTTTTGATGACAGCAAAAGCTTCACTTCACGCAGTATGCAGAATATTAGTGAAAGTGCAGAGGTAAGATTAGTTAGCTTAGGTACATGACCATAATTGATTAAAAAATAACTATTTAAGGGTATTATTGTGTTTGTTGAGGGCCGCAGTAATAACGCAGCACTTATTATATTTTACTACAAATTGCTATATTTCTTCGATCGTTATAGTCGAGGTGACAAAGTATTTAACTAATGATCATTTTTAATATAACAATATTGGTGAAAAACCAATTTCAGTCGTAGAATAATATTAACTTTTCCAAACAGATACTGGATTCAAAGAAAAAGAAGTCTTCTAGCACGAACGCGTTCAAAAGCGAGTTCAAGCGCGAGAAGTCCGGCAAGTCGGTGACCGGCAACAAGTCTTCCACCACCATCAAGCAGCCTTCCGCCATCGACAACAAGAACGAGAGCAAAACCTTCAGTGGGGAGACTGCTAACTTAGTTGAACAGGTATTAAGTCAGGCCGTTGAGAGACTACGTTTCTGATCAAGTAGGTCCGGCAAGTCGGTGACCGGCAACAAGTCTTTCAACACCATCAAGCAGCCTTCCTCCACTGGCAACAAGGAGAGCAATACCTTCAGTGGGGAGACTGCTTACTTGCTTGAACAGGTATTAAGTCCTGCCGTTGAGAGACTACGTTACTGATCAAGTAGGTCCGGCAAGTAGGTGACGGGCAACAAGTCTTCCAATACCATCAAGCAGCCTCCCACCACCGACAACAAGAAGGAGAGCAAGACCTCCATTGGGAAGACTGCTAACTAGGTTGAACAGGTATTAAATCCAGCCGTTGAGAGACTACATTTCTGATTAAGTAGGTCCGGCAAGTCGGTGACCGGCAACAAATCTTTCACCACCATCAAGCAGTCGGTGACCGGCAACAAGTCTTCCACCTAGTGATGTGCCGTTCCCGGGAATATTGGAAACATTGGGAATATTCCCAGAAGCGTTCCCGGCAATATTCCCAAAAGCGGAAATTTAGGGGAAAATTGCTTGTGTTGTATTACAGTATTTTTTTGTTGTATGCTAACCATTATATTGGCAATATTACAAGGCATAATGAATATGCCAAAGGTTAATTATCACTTATGGGGAAAATTTCCAATGTTCCTGGGAATATTCCCAGTAAATTTCCAATGTTTACGGGAATATTTCCAATACCCATATAGTTAATTAAAGTAAACCTGTAAGCGATCCAATTCTATACATTGAAATGAATTTATAGAAAAAAATACCTCCCACCAGGGGTCTTCTTAAACGAAACAGATACCAAAAACATAGTTTTTGAATTTTTTGTCTGTCTATCTGTCTGTCTGTCTGTTGTCCGCGTTTCACGCAAAAACTACCGAACAGATTTTAATGAAACTTTTTTTATTATACAGCTATTGGTCGTCGCCAACATATAGGCTATAATTTATTTTGAAGATCGCAATATCTGATGTAGAACCATAGCAGTCCAGTCAAACTATGAGAGATATACAAATACGGTCTTAAGGAAAATTGTTAAGCGTGATGAGCATTTTCTATTGACGTACAAAGTTTGAAGATCTGGTACACCTGATGTGGAACCCTAGCAGCCAAGTTAAACTATATGAGATACAAACATAGCGTCTTAAGAAAAGTTGTTTAACGTAATGAACATTTTCTATTGACGGAAAAATATCGAAGGTCTGGTACACCTGATGTGGAACCCTAGCAGTCCAGCTAAACTATAAGAGATACAAATATAGTATCTTAAGAGACATTGTTCAGCGTAATATGTATTTTCTTTTGACATACAATCTATACTAATATTTTAAATGTGAAAGTGTGTTTGTTTGTATGTCCGTCTTTTGACGTGTTTTGTAGTATGTGGGTAGTTTACGAGCTAGTGAGTGGCATAGGCTAATTTTAATCCCGGAAAAATATCACTTTCCCTCGGGCGAAACTTTTTAGCAAAATATAAATATATAAATTTATAGCATAATAATCACAAGGAATAATAGAATTACGATTATTTTGTTTAAAGCATTATTGGTGTATGCCGGCAGGCGTGCAGCATGCAAGCAGGCAAGCAGCATGCAAGCAGGCATGCAGCATGCAAGCAAACAAGCAGCATGCAAGCAGGCATGCAGCATGCATGATTTCTATCACGGCGTCGGCGCTGCGGGGCTCTGGCGGTCCCACGCGAGCTTATCGTCGCAGATGGTTTTCAGTCACCACCTGCTCCTCAAATCGCGGGCCGCCTCGCCCCTCCGCGCCTACGCGGGCTTAAATTACACTCTAGGGGTAGGGCATACAAGACTGCGTGGAGGCGGTTTTTAGGCGATTCGTTTCTGTCACTGACTATTATGCAAATAAATTAAAAAAGTGTTTTTTTTAATAAATAAAAAAAAATTTTTTTTCACCAAACGTCACAGTTCTAACCTGACCTAACCTGAAACGTCTGTTACAGTTTGTTGCTGCAGACCCCCGTCCCCCCTTCTCTGCTTTTTTCCAAAATTTTTGAGAGAAAAACAAATATATGTCCGTCGGATTCCTCCTTAGTATCTCCGGGGGTGTCAAAGGGGGGTCGAAAATTTTGTTAGATTTTAGCTACGACGCACCGTTTTCGAGATATTCGCATTTTTATAAAATTCATTCTTGAAAATTTTACAAGTCCCTGATCTATACAAAATCTGTTGAATTTTTTTTAAGTCCTGCACCCCTTTTGCGACACCCTAACCCAAAAGTATAATAGAAATGAAGAAGAATGATGAAGCCTGAACTGTTTGTAGTCTTTGTTCCGTGACTCTTGATCATCTTCCGAAAGTTGCCCAAGAGGCAATACCGAAAAATGACGTATGGCATGTAGTACCATTTATATTTATCAACTTACAGTTGTGCTGTATCAAATGCATACTGACCAAATTTTGTGGCATCAATACCTCTACTGCTTGACATGACCTGTAGTATAACATAAAACCGTTTTCTTAATTGCTCATCTATACCAGTAATCTCTGATGTACACTGGTAATTTTGAAAAAATCTTCTGGCTGTATTGCCGTCATTAGTGTTACCACTAACTGGCTTTGATTTATCTATATTTAGTCCAAGTTCTTCTCTGAACTTTCATTGTACATAAGTCTTCTTTTGCTTTTTCAAATTTTTCTTTTCTGTTTTTGTGTCAGACGATTTTTCAAAACCTAAATCGTAAGATAAATGTAAAATAAGTTCCATGAATCTGATCCAACAATGCAAAGTAAAGTTGAAAGGCCATATTGATAGGAAGTTTCATTGACAGGTTTGTTTGATGTACTTTTTCTATCATGAACAATTGTTCATCTCTGTAGGTCTTGTCACCGCAAATTGTACATACCGCACCTGATGAAGTTTCTGTGAAAACTTGAGCCACTTTTCCGTCAACGTATGTTTTATTTCAATACCTTCGCCACTATGATTGACCAGGGAAGGACTAAGTGCTAAAATTTGAGCATTTATTTCGTCTACTACGCTTTTTGTCTTCTCAGGCGTTTCTTTTGAAAATTCAATGAGGATTAGTCGGTAAAATCTTACTGATGATGGAGCAGGATTATTCCACAATACTTCATTATTATTCGTATCTACAAGTCTCAAGGGCACTAATGATGATATAAATAAATTTGAGTCTGAAATAGTATCACTCTCTTCAAGTAGAACTTGCTTGTATTCGCTTTGTCCACTTGATCCATCACAACCCCATTTGGAATATATAGTTAAGTGGGTTGAACCAACTTTATAAACATCATTAATTTTTAGAAGCCTGGCTGAAGTGTGATCCAAAAGGTCTTGCAGCTTGACTTTTGCCTTGATGTTAGTAATTTCTATGCTTGATTCTGAAAGTTATGAAAGACTTGAACACTTGCGATAATTTTAGCAATATTTGCATCTGAAGATTCGGTGAAATTGCTTCGTATATAGTTAGAGATAGAAACACCATAATTTGTATCACTTTCAATCAATAAGAGACTTAGGTCGCGTCTGGTACACGAAAACTGAAACCAGAAAAGTCTTATTAAACGTATTTAAAAATATATGGTTTCACACGCAGATATTCTAAGAGATTTGACAATGTTACGCACTAATACTGCAAAAAAATATTTGTTGCCGTTAAATTATATTATATTATCTAAGAAATAACACAAAAAACAGAACTTCGGCAAGCTTCGGCAAATGTCAAAACTCCAACTGAAAGCCTAAGAGACGAAAATAGTACACATTATGATAAAGATTTTTTTAATTAAGTAATATTTAAACTAATTGCATATATTTTTATAGAATAGAAGACATTCTAATCTTTCTAAAATGGTATCACAGTTATATGACTTCTTTTGTTATGATACTATAAAATTATATCAAACTAACTGAAATCATATTATTATTTTTGTATTTTTTTCATTCCCTGACTTTAGATGTTCTTCTTTAAAAAATACGATGTGTCAGAGACTTAAATCATATTTATTATAATAGAGTAACTCTTTAGCTATAATTTGATGTATAATACATGCCTCGAATCACAGTTATGAAAAAAGCATTTATGAGATGGCTTTCTTAGGCGGGTTCCCATAGTGGGGCGGCGTGGCGGGACCTTCCCCTCGCGGCTCAAGCAAGCGCATGCACATACTTGTTGTTGCGTAACCGTGGGATTAAGAAGAAAATATAAATAGCACAGAATTTTTACCATACTTGAAAATATATTATTTTGGAAACTTTGGGAAAGTTTCCGGGAATATTGGGAATATTCCCGTAAGTTTACAACGAGTAAATTACTGGGAAATGGGAATATTCCCAGCGGCACATCGCTACTTCCACCACCATCAAGCAGCCTTCCTCCACCGATAACAAAAAGGAGAGCAAGGCCTTCAGTGGGAATACTGCTAACTTGGCTGAACAGGGGCCTTACCATCAACTCTTTACGATTCGTTTTAGGTTGTGAGAGTGGGATACTGCCATACGGCGCGCATAGCGGCGTCTCACTCTTGCTACCTGAAAATAACATAAATAAATCGCATTACAGTTAATGGTAGACCCCAGGTATTAAAGTCCGGCTGGTTAGAGTATGCGTTCCTGAGGTCTTGTGTGTCATCATTACTCTAACAATTAAATAAAGTTTTTTTCGAATGACTTACTTTTCTGGATAATAGATAATAAACTAAGAGCCCTTAGTACGAGTTGACATTTATTGTCAAAGTCCATTGAAAAATAGCAATAAAGATAAGGTGCACATAACGACTAAATTTGACGGTTTTTTTTTACTTTTTCTTTTAGTAAACATAACAGTAAGTTTAAACGAAGAAAAGCGATATTTACTCATCTTTAAACACAAATTATTATTGTAGTTTCAATCTTAATAAATAAATATTTGCATGCAATCAACATCACACCAATTATCTAGCCTACGTTAAGTTTCATGAAGAACTTGTGTTATGTATATTAGATAACGGATAGACATACTTATAAAACTTTTTTGTAAATACATACATAACATACATATTAAACACTCAGACCAAGACAAATAGACATGTTCATGCACAGAAATATTTGTCTTGTCCGGAGATGGAACCCGGGCCCTCTGGCGCAGAACGCGAAATTAATGTTTAATTTATCTAACAAAATCGCATGTTAGTAATGTTAGTAGTATGTGTGCAGACACGTACAGCGTAATTAATTATGTTGGCTATGTTAATATCTACTAACTTTTCCATTCTAATTTTGGAAACACCATAATTGGTTTTTTTTTTCAAATAAATGCTTTATCAAATCCCCGGTAGCTTATCAGGCTATTACTGGAAACAACGTAAAATGAAGCCTTATCTTAAGCTTTGGTTAAACCGTCAATGTTTAATTAATTTGATAAAGCTGTAACTTTTGTGCTGTTTAACGTTTTTATAGTTAACATTCAATTACAAATCTACTTCTAGGTGGGTCTGGATCTACTTCAGTCTGCTTGCCTTAACGTTGTGCTTAGAGCTTTAATATTTTTATCTTAAATAAATTGCTATTGACCTGTATGTATGTCACAACTTGCAGTACAGTAATCCCCCCCCTCTTTTGAACCTTTCATTACTCTTGCTGTCACTTCTCCCTCCCCATTCAAGTATCGAATTTTCTATTCGTTTGAACGCTAAGCTTCAACTTGAAACTTAAAAAACAAACAATACATGATTAGAGGGGCTTAACTAATAATTTATTCTTATACATAATGTTATAAAACTTTTAGAACTTGATTTGGAGTAAGATTTGGATCATGCGACCGAAAATGTTAAGCTAGGTACATTTTACCGAGAAAATATATCTTAAAATAACATGAAACTTGTATGTTTGGGAATCTAGTAAAATATGCACACATACGAAGTTATGCTATTTTATGAACAACCTTGTTACAACACAACCAGTAATATTACAACATTGATCTCAGGTTTGCGACATGAAACTCCACGAGATGCCGTCTCAAACCTCCGACGCTTCCTCAAAGGGTTCCGTCACGAACGTCGGAGAGCCGTCTCTATTAACGGACGACGTATTACGTTCCTGCCTCGGCTCTAACATCCACGTGAGCACCAGCGAAGAGCTGAACTTCCAAGGAAGCAACCCATTGCGTCCACTCCGGGATACGCTAAAGAACAGCATCAGTCTGCTCATGGAGTCCAACTCCTCGGTTGCTGGGTGAGTTTCTTTTAATATCTAGAGTCAAAGAGAGAGTTTTAATGTCTATTAGAGTCTGGCTGCTATGAGAACGTTCCAGATAGGTTTCGTCAGTTCTCTATGAAATGAAAAATGAAAAAATATTTATTTTACATTAAAAATAAAACTACAATTTTGTAGCTTGAGTCCCTTTTAGACATATAAATGCCTGTATTAGGGAACAAGGCTCCTTCTTAGTATTCTACTTAGCTTAACTTAAAGTGCATGATATATTGTATTTCATTAAGAACTAAAGAATTTAACATTTATTACATAAACAATTAAGAGGAAATTTATAAATCAAATAAAAAGGTAAGTGTGAGTGTGTGTGTGCGTGTGTGTGTGTGTGAGAGAGAGTGACTGTGTGTGTATGTTATCTAATTACATTATCCGTGTCTATATCAAGTAAATAAAACTTGTTTTGGGATATCTTAATTGTCCGTTCAATCCGCCCCCTTTCTCTTGAATTAATGTCATAAGACAGTCATTATCATCCCATAAAGCTAGGGTTATCTGCGGGTGGGGCCTAGTATTCTGTAGCTCAGGTTCCTCTAGAACCTACTTCAGGGACTAGTCTCTTCCAAAGAATGTAAAATATTAGTCCTAAGCCATTTATTGTGTAGAGAGAAATAAATGCTTTATTTATTTATTATGACTTATAATAAGTAATTAAACTAAAAACTAAAACTTCAAATTAATAAATAAAGTATTTTTGTACTCTAGAAATCGATTTTAGGGCCAATCAAAATCGAATCAACATCGAAAATTAGTAATAATCTCGATCTCAACGCGATGCCGTCTAGAGTAACCTCCCAGAAATAAACTTCCTTTAAAAACTTAACTGACAGGATAAAAAAAATACTTCTTCTCATCACGGGGCCCTAATGCTATCTCAAGTTACAAATATTGTACTTACAGCAATCGATTAACTCGTGCATGTGGCGCTTACGTCCATAAAATTATAATGATTACAAACAAATGCAACAAGCAACGACAGTCTGCAACTCAACACTACAGTTCTATTCTAAATTATAAAATAATCGATAGACAAACATCTGTAAAGATGTTTCTTTCGAATGCGAGGATATTTGTCTCATTGATAAAACGACGGTGGCCAATACCGTAGAAAAGGTGAATATACTAGAGAATTTCAACGTGTTCTCATAGGCCTCTGTAGCATAATTTGTCATTCCCAAGGATGCGGTTCGAGTCCCGTCAGGGCGACATGAGACAAGTTGCTTTTTTTAGTATATTTACTTCTTTAATAATTATTACAAAATAGTTTAGCCATGCTTTAACTAAAATATTTTCATGTCCTTTTACGGTATTAAGCATAGAATAGTATAGTGTTTATTGCCATACTGAGTACATAGGTTATATTTACTTTTTCCAAATCCTTAAAAATATAATATATGTTTATAGCGACAGTTCAATAGGCGGCAAGGACTCCCGTCTATCGAACGTGCGCATGGGATGGTGCCAGGAGTGCCGAAGGGCCGTCAGCCGGCTGGAGGACACCATGCCCGGCATCACCTCCATGGTGCCCGGATACAGCGCCTCCTTGGTCAGTCACAACTTACACCACCGCTTCATATCATACACCATCACACACTTGGTCAGTCACTAACACACAGACCCATAGTGTCGTGCCAGAAGTGCCGACTTCATGACCGGCATCACTTTCATGGTGCCCGGCTACAACGCCTCCTTGGTCAGTCACTAACATACACCACCACTATACTATTTACAACATCACTATACTATAGTCTGATTTTTAATTAGACGGAATTCTGACAGTTCTGATGTGTGGCCATGAAAAAAACGGAACCGCCAAAACCGGAACGCATTTTTAACGCAAATAAGTGAAATAAAAAAAAACTTTTGTTGAATTTAAGGTTTCAGTAAGAAAAAATAGGACTTAAAAATTGGCTTATGACTTTAAAACTTTACGAAATGCATAAATAAATATTTTTTTTGTTTACGTTATATCGTCATATTTATATAGTGTTACTTAGTTTATTGATATCCTTATAATACATATAAAACTTATATGACGGAAAAAGGTTTGTGTTATGTAAAATGACAGAAAATCTATCGCTGTCAGAATTTTGTCGAATTAAAAAACAAACTATAGGTAGATAGTCACTGCGTACGTGACTGACACTATGACACGTACGCAGTGACTATCTTGCACTAAACTTGATGATACGTGGTCGATCAGTAGAGTACACTGTCACTACATTCATTTTGTAAATATCAACAAACTACATTTACACTAGGTCAGTCACCAACATAAACCATGACAACACTTCATTACATATTTTAGTAGTATAAGAAATAATTGGTAAGAATAGCCTGACAAAAAATGTGTTTCATTAACACCTAATATGATAGTAACTATAATGTTTACTCAATAGCTGAAGCCTGAGATCCACCACAGCATTGACGAGTACCGCGAGCATCAGAAACAGCAGTTAGATGAGCAGGAACGCTCAGTATGTGTATTCGTTTTATGGCTGTAGTGAGAAGTAGTCAATATTGGAAAAGTCTGTATCACTAAGTTATTGTTTACATATTTATTGTTCATAGTGATTTACCTTTTATACTTTAGTGAAAAGAAGAACTTTTACAGATCCAATAAAGATTTACAGTTTCAAGAATTTAGCGTCACATTTTCGCGTTTATTGTACTTAAATAAAATTGTTTCAGATTATTACCATTTTCATCACCATTTAGTACCTAGTCGTTAAAGATGTATTGTAATTCTTAAGAGTCCGGCGAAGGGATGTTCAAATTCAAATCTCAAGGCAAACGTCAAAGTTTGGGCGATATACGCCATCTCTGTTGACGCGTCGTCGTCGGGCGGAAAAAAACCATGCACTGCACACTGGTTTAAAAATTGAAAAAATATAGGACATGGCGTGCTTGGAGATTTGAATTGAGGGGTCAGCCGCAGTCTTAAGAATCTCAAATCATCGTTGTCTTGTTATAGAAACAGATGGAACAAGAGGAGAAGAACACAGTTTATTTCTGTGCCAACTGCTTCAAGAAATACATGATAACAGATCATAACGAAGAGCTCGTAAGTTTTACTATTATTACCATATCGTAACATCTATTTTCAGATAATTTGGTAGTTCACTCCTACTGGAATAGTACATTACAAAAGTATTGTACAAGCCTTGACCACAACTAGACATTGATGGACTTACGTATGTGTGTCACTGCTTCGCCTCGTCCCACATTTACACGTTCGTCCATCAATGCCTCTTGCTGGCCGCTGCAGTAATGTACTATAATCTAATGAAATGAAATGAAAAATAATATATACCAAAAGTATACTATAAAAACATCTCTCACTTGCCGAGTTTCTTGTACTTTCTTTTTAGATCAAAGACATGAAGTTTTTAAAATGTTGACGGTTTACGACATTGCAATTTTAGCTTTCGCTTTCAATTCCAACTACTCTTAATATAACCGTAATTATGTATACAAAGACCCAGTGCTTACCACATTTTAAACTTC
Source organism: Chrysoteuchia culmella (assembly GCA_910589605.1). Taxonomy (NCBI): domain Eukaryota; kingdom Metazoa; phylum Arthropoda; class Insecta; order Lepidoptera; family Crambidae; genus Chrysoteuchia; species Chrysoteuchia culmella. The sequence goes on from OU342648.1 coordinate 5,606,513, forward strand.
GCTTAAAAGATAGGCTTGGCGCATAGGAATTTTATGTGTTATTTCACTTTTATCAAGAATATAAAATAGGCTATTTGACAATGCGAAAAATAAAGTGTCAATTACTGTTATTAGTATGAATTACGAGTTTAAAAATGGTTTTTTATAAACGTAAGTTGAAAATAATTATAAATTTATTTAAAAATCCATTTTTTAAACGTTTTGTCACGTGACACAAAACGCTCCTGATTCGTCGAGTTTATAATGACGTCACCTGCTTGTAAACCTCGTTTGCCTACGTATGGGGATGATATGCAAAATACTGGCAAGTGACGTCACCGAACCCATTGCAGCGCCATATTGTCAAAGTAGCGTTTTGGCGCGCTATTTAAATATTGAATTTTTAATTTGATATTTTTCAGCAAATATGTACCAGAATTTAAAGAAGAACTTTTACTGGGTTCCTTAAACTCCACTACATAATATAAAATGGATTTTCAAAACCTGTCAAATAGCCTATTACTAATTGAACATTTTTGATTTTTATAAGTCTCCTAAAAGTAGTTTTTTCACTAAACCATGCGTGGTCACACAGTTGTGCTCAGCGGTATCAACCGCAAGTGTAGCGGTATCAGCAGGGGAGAGCGGCGAGCCGCACAACTCGCCCGGGCCGCTTGCGCCACCCTCTCCGCCACCGGTAAACACTAATTTAGTATAATTTATAACAACTTTTTTTTCCTTTTCACCTTTGAATCATTTAACTTGTAATTTATTTTATTTGTTTATGCGAGAAAGAAAAGCATACGGAAAGCAATGCAAATTTGCAAAAGCGTGACAACAGACAGGGAGTCTATTACAATATCTCATTACCAGCTAGATTACGCCTTTAAATAAACTGCCTTACGTTACCGCACTATGATGTCATTCTCAGGAAACATAAAATAAGCGGATATCAATTAATTAATTACTTAATAAGTGGCTTAAATACCATACGGAAGAAATAAGTTTTCATAGGTAGAAATAGTTGTTTTAAAGAAATAATGGATCTATAATTTATTACTAAAAGAACTACCACCAAAAATCGACCCGTCTCACCAGTTCGCCAGACGGTTTTATGTTATAGTATTTTGCATTAAAAATATGATGATACATAATTTATTTATCATGAAATAATATTGTAAATGGAGCAATTAAAATATCTAAAAAAAATACTCTATACTAAGATCGAAACAATAAGTTTCGTTATGCCATATTTTTCACAAAACTTCTAATATCCACAAACAGCTGTCGCCTCCGCCCAAAGAGGACAAGGCCAAGTCGCCAGTACCGAGACTGAAGAAGAAGCCTCCCCCCGCACCCGCACTCGCGCCCGCTCGCTCTCCCTCTAAAGAGCCCGACTCTGGCCTCTACCTGTACATAGATCTGCACGGACACGCCTCTAAGAAAGGTAAACTAATATATGTTACATAATCTATGGTACTCTAGACACATATCGGACCTCCGGCCGTCCTCCATCTTGTCTCTTGTCGCCTGCCTCGCCTTGCTTGTACGCGCTTCCTATAATCGTGTCCTATAATGTAATTTAGACTTAGAAAATTAAATAAACAAGTACAACATTAAGTGACGTCTTTTCATCATATACTACAATATAGGCCTCATTAATAAGACCTACTTGCAAAGAGTTTGAATGAGAGATAAGAAAACTTTCTCTTTCTATTGGAACCTAGTGACTGGCTGAAGCTATATAATCTAGCGAATACACGCTGATTAGGTATTTAAACCTTGACAAACATAAGGCGAGCGTGTGATGCCGTCCATATTAGCTCATCATTATTTACTTTTTTTCGCCTTTCCCAAGTTAAAGGCAACCCTCCGGACGCGGTGGAGGGAGGTGGTAAATCCTGCATTGGATACCCCACAGCCGGCTGTGTCGAAGGTTATGTCAGACTCTTACTGACTAAACACCACCTGGAAGGCGCTGTTACTCATGAAAAAGTAATTCAGCTCTATCTAAGGCGACCACGCCCCTTGGGGGGCGTGGCGCAGGTTAGCTCATCAGCTCGACCTGCGCTTAAATAGTTCCACCATACTCTCGAGTGGTGATCAAGAGTTCTGCGCCCGTTTGTTTTCAACTTTAAATTAGTTCATAAAAATGGTCGTACAGTCTAAACAAAGCATCTCGATCTACACAGGTATCTTCATGTACGGCAACCACTTCGAGGACCTGGAGAGCTCGGTGGAGTGCATGCTGCTGCCGCGCATCATGTCGCTCAACAACCTGCACTTCCACTTCTCCTCCTGCAACTTCACTGAACGGAACATGTACCTCAAGTAAGTACATACTATAATTATATTTTATAGGCCGGGTCACCGTCCTAATAGGCCACTGGCCTCGTCCACTCCTACACGCTGGAGTACAACTACAACACGGAACGTTTAGTTAACGTCCTCCCGCCAGCCGCCCGTGATCCGCCCGCCGCGGTATATTTAGGGCGTTTCAATGATAAATATAGGGCCCAAATCAATTGTTATAGAAGAAAATCACCATTCTAGGGACCGCCGTGACGGGATATCTCGTGAAGACTCAGGCGGTAGAGTCGTTGTCCTAAAGGCCACGGGCCTCATCCGCTACATGCTGGGATGCAACTACAACACGGGGTGGCTCGTCAACTTCGCTCCAGTCACCACCCTATACTTCAGTCTTTCTAAACATAACACTCGCCAGAACCTACACCGTTCTAGGAATCGCCGAGACGGGATGTCCCGCGAGGGCTCTGACCGGGTCCTAATGGCCACATGCCTCGTCCTATCCTACACGCTGGAGTGCAACTACAACACGAGGCGGCTCGTCAATGTTTACCGCTCCTTCCGCTATGCTATACTTCAGTCATTATAAACATAACAGTCACCAGTACCTACACCATTCTAGGGACCGTCGTGACGGGATGTCCCGCGAAGGCTCAGGCCGGGTCGCCGTCCTAAAGGCCACAGGTCTCGTTCGCTCCTACACGCTGGAGTGCAACTACAATACGGGGCGTTTGGTCAACGTCCTACCTCCAGCCGCCAGAGACCCTCCCGTTACTACTCAGCAGACTCCACCGCCGCCGCCCAAATACACGCCACACATATTCGAAGAGGTAAACCCGTTCCAGGTCTGTGCACATTGTCAGATGTACGTTAACGGTCGGTTTTAATAACCAATCCTCAGTAAGAGATAAGTGTGCCATCGCTAAGTTTGTTTTTCTCCTTTTCCTGATATTTTAGGCAGGATCAATTTTCTCATGCAAATAAGTTCTCGTTCTTACTTACATTTGATAAAGCTGGTAGGTATTTTGGGCCTTTTTTACTTGTCAGCTAAAAGAGTCTGAAAAGGGTAGTAGAGAAAAACTGACAATTCATAAATTAACCAAAATAGGCATTATCTCTTACTAGGGATAGATTATTGAAACTGACCGTAAAGGGGAGTTTGCATCATTCCGGTCAGCGGCGAAAAGTAAAGAGCTTTGTTATCTGTTGCTTTACTGGAATCGAATTCGAACATTAATATGTTGTGGTTTGAGAAAGGAATATATAAACTTTGGCATGTTTTCTTATTGTTTTTGTAAAACTGAACGATTCGTCGCTGATAATATCACATCACTTGTAAATTTAGTAGTAAAAGAAAGATGACTAAACTATCGTACGTAACTTATTATTTGCAACACGATATCTCAAGTATATCTTGCTACTACTAAGTTTAATTTTCACCTAAGTTTAATGATGAAAGCTCCCTAAATACTGCCGCTATGTAAAATGACGAATGATCAAATCCGACATTTTGTTAAATAAATTACTTTATAATTCTATGAAAATAATAGTCTACTAGTCATTTCATAAAACGGCAGATACCACGAAACGACGCTCATACATCTGTATTTTTATAAGAACTAGTCACCTATAAATTAGTATAAATGTGTATTAGCAGTATTAAGAAACTATAAGTTCTATCACATAAGGAATAACTAGAATGCTTCACAAGCCACAGAGATACCAAAACGTACTTTAGCAACGCAAAACACATTTCAGATAAGATACTGTCGCGCAAAGAACTCGGATGGTTTCGAAGAGATTGAGCCTATGCAGGTTTGTCCACCACGAGGTCATTACTTGTACATAAGTATGATGTAGTTAGTTACAGAAGGATTTACGCTTTTGCACACAACAGTACTTCCGAGCGCTGCAAACGATTAATATTTATAAGGCTACAAATAAATGAGAAAGGTTGATATTTTTTTATGTATTATAGGTACCCTTTTTTTTCTCTTCGGAATTGATCCGGGTTGTTTGAGCTTGTTTTTTTATAATATAACGTCAAATAATGCTTAACAGAAAGTTCCTGTTTTGAAAATGTTTTAATGTAGTTTTGCACTGGCAGTAGCGTTTTGGCCGCATTTGGAATTTTACTGCAGCATAATGTCATACCATATTCGAATACGAATCCGTACCCTCAATAATTTATACTATTAACAAGAAATGGGAGACACATCCATCTATCTTGTAAATATTTGTACATATTTTATTTATAACAAAATGAAAATAGGTAGTCTTTGCCAAATAAATTTTAAATGTCATTTCGACCTCTCTACTAAATAGTAACAGCTGTATAACAACAGCAATTTCTAGCAATTAATTATGCTGGTATTAATGATTTAAATTCACAAACAGTGGCGAATAAACTTTTGAATTATTTACTATGAATAAATAATATCCAATCTGAAATTAAAAAACTTGCTCTTATCATGATTTATTAGTGTAAGCGTTGAATGAGTTTTATATGCGTTCCAATGTCAAATATAAATCATGTTGCTCTAGGGACGCTTATCAATTCCTAGAAGTTTCTTTTTCATAGCATAAACATCGACATAGCATAGCAAATACGGAATATTGCAACAATCGGTGAACCCGTTCCATCTTCAGTTCAGCAGCCTTATTCACAAACCTTCGAAAAGTTTCCGAGAGCGGTATGTATGCATTTGTCACTGTCACTCACTTCAAAATAGAGAAAGAAAAAGCATAGAATTCGAATCCCATTCCGATGGTTTATGAATCAGCCCGCAGGTGTATTTGCGGAATTGTGTAGCAAACACATCCATACTTTAACATTTATAATATAAAAGAGTTTCAGCGCGCTATAATGGCCGTAATGACACCTAAGCTAACACCTCACTTGTAGTCCTTAGGCACATAACCAACATTTTGGTTTGCACAAGAAAGGTGTCAAAACGGCCATCATATTTCGTAACGTGCTACTACTTATGTACATAGGTTATGTCTTAAAAAGGGTCAAAATTTTATTGAAGCTACAGGGATCTAGGACGATGCCCACACCAAGCAAGGGTGCGATCGGTAGTAAAGTAATCGAATTCATTTGACAGTTCCTATTATGCGTCAATAGTTATAGTATAGTAGTTTTTTTTTTGTATAGTATTAAATATTGACATGGATGACATACAATCCTCACTCCCCTCACACTTAGTCGTTCACTTTTGATAGAGTGATCGTGGTTATTGATGATGAATTTCCTTTGATAACGAGGGAGCCGCCGCTCTCGCTATAGACCTCCTTTTGACTACGGAGGTTTTTTACGGAACATCAACTGTATAACGACGCGTCGGTGACGCTGACGTACAATATGAACTGCCTAATCTTTTCCTTATCGTATGAGGATTAGTGGCCACCTCTGGTGTCAGAGTTAATCAAGCCGCCTATAAGGCCTCTGACTTGGCTTGACATGACAACAGCTGGGACCGACGGTTTAACGTGCCTTCCGAAGCACGGAAGCGCTCAGTTATAATGTCACTTTACGGTCACCCATCCGACACCTGACCGGACCGAACGTTGCTTAACAAACGTGATCGGATACGATCAGTCTGTCAAGCGCGGCCATGAGCGCTTCTAAACTGCCTAATGAAACGCGTAGATGACATACAATATGATCTGTCTGACGAATACGATCACTTTACACAATCGCCTATTAGCCCTTATCAGCCTATGAAGCGCTTTTCAGACTACGCTATAATATATAATATAGCTTATAGCTCATAGCACAACGATATCGCTCACCACACATTTACTTAGATAGCGTATAGTAAGCCAATAATATATATTATAGCTAAGTGTAAACGTGTTCTAAGTAAATGTATGGTGAGCGATATCGTTGTGCTATAAGCTATATGCTATCATATTATAGCGTAGTCTGAAAAGCGCATCAGTCCTTATCAGCTGCTAGCAGATACAATAAGATACGTTTGTTAGGTGGGGCGTTCCCTGGGCGCCTCCATCCTGGACCTGACGGGGCAGCACCCCAACTCGCGCATCCCGTGCTCGGAGCACCGCAACCTGGCCGCCGTGCGCGACTGGCTGCGCGCGCACTCGCGCACCATGCGCCCGCAGGTAAACGCGCATTACAAATTGACAACCTGTTTGGCGCAGGGGTACTAAACCCGCCTTCTACGCCAAAAGTTCCCGGGTTCGATCCCCAGACAAGACAAATATTTGTGTGCGTGAACATGTCTATTTGTCTTGGTCTGGGTGTTTAATATGTATATTATGTATGTATTTACAAAAAAAAATGTATTTACGTATGTTTATCCGTTATCTAGTATCCATTAACACAAGTTCTTCATGAAACTTAACGTGGGCTAGATATTTGGTGTGATTGTATGAAATTAATTTATTTATTTATTATTATTATTAATAGGGCCAAGACATCGCCGATGCTCTAGGCGCGGCAAGCGAATTCGGTAATGACCGTACGAGCGAAGCGTCTCAGTTTTCAGTTTTGTCCGTCTGTCAGTCTGATCTCGCATACAAATCGCTTTTTTCAACCGATTTTAACGAAGATTGGCACAAAAGTTCCTTGATCTATGATTTTGTAATTTTTGCATTTTTCACTGCTATTTTTATTATATCTATTAAATTAACTCGGCCACAAGTGAATTCTCAGACGGGAATCGAAAATGCTCTTAGAGCATTGGGCCGAATTTCCAAAGGTAGCCGAGTAATTTTTTTCCAATATTTTTCTATTCCTTGATTTATTTAAGAATTTTTATCGATCGCTATTTCTGATTGGGGCAGAGCATTGGTAGGATAGAGGGGAAGTTTGCTGTAGCGTTATTTATCGACAGATTTCAATAAAATTTGAGAGGCACACTAAGGACTTCATTCTACATAAGATGTGAAAATAAATCCGAAAGGGGGGTTGTGGAGGGGGGAAAAGGGGAAAGTTTTTGTAGCGTTTTATATAGACGGATCTTTTTTTGTTCGGAAACTGTAGGTAGACTCACGCATATCAAAACTACGCAGTCCGCTCCACCTTCGCAAGACGAACACGTAGCCCGTAGATACTACGTATTTTTTTGGACTTGTATTTTCATTATAATAAAAGCAAGCGAGGTCTGTTCTCACAGAACCACTAGTCATAATTACTGCTCGGTCGTGACGACGAGCTGAGAAGCTGACACCAAGATAGCGCGCAGTGATTGCCGAATTCGCTTGCCCCGCCGCCCGAGGCGGTGATGTCGTGGCCAGAGTACACCCGCCGAGAGAATGCGGTTCTATCAATATACTGTCAGGTCTAGGGCCGATTTTTCAATAGCCAAATAAAATAAAAATATTTTCTTTTTTCATTTACAATGCTTTCTTATATGATAAATTTTGATCCCATCTAAGCTATATAGAAACTAGCTTCTAGTAAAAATTAAAGTATCACATTCTTCTGAAATTTGTTATTGTCTATTGAATTAAAACGATTGATAAAGAATGTTCATTTTCGAATATCCGGAAAAGTAAAATATTTGAAAACTAGCTTTTAGGAACGCATTCTCTCAGCGACTGGACTTTAATACAAACCATAGTTCACAAGAAAGAGGTTAGAAACAATAAGTTGGCTGCAAAACTATAACTGCAGAGTATAACCTGACCTTGCTTCTGATTAATAGAACTACTGGAGCAAATTGGCAGCGCAGATGTTTGGCAGTTTTAATGCAGATACGCTGACTGCACAAACCATGAGTCCGAATTGCAGTTTTGCAGCTGACGCAGTTCAAATAAAGTTCGTCTATAAGGAATATAAGAGATAGGTGACAGTCAAGGGAAACTTACACGTCATGTATTCGTTATGGTAACAAGCGTCAGAAACGCCGGGATTTGTATCCGGGCTCCTGATTTCATCCATCATCATGGATCCTGATTTACTATCATTTAACTAACTTTTTAGTTTCCAGATTTAGTTTGATTCAAAAAAGATTTGTTTCTTTAGTAAGAGAAAAAAAAATATTTTACATAAACACATAAACAAATCTTAAATTGAATGTTAATTTCATGTTTCGTTTTTAATTTTCAGTGCTACTTAAAACAACAGCCTTTAGTAGCTTATAACTGGGGTAAGAATTCGCAAGTGAATCGTATTGTCGAGCAATTTAATAATACCATACATACTTACTAAACGTAGTGGGCGTGGTTTTACATTAGCTATGTCACTGTCACCTATCGTTACATTTTTAGCTATCCATTAACGTGTCTATACAACTTGTGTGTTTGTTCGTAGCTGACAATGTCTCGCTTGCGACCGAAGACGTCTTCGCCGACTCGAGTGCCGCTCTACGCGCGCTCTAAGGGGAAGGTTACGGACGAACGGAAGGAGAACACCTACGTCGGCGCGAAAACGGACTCGGAGAGGAAACGCAGTCCGCCCGTGCTCGCGCCGCGCTCCGGACACGATATCATCAACATGAACATGAAGTTCGCCAAGAAGAACGAGCCCGTGAAAACGCCCTCCCGCACTCGGTACCTCAGCGAGAACGAGCCGAAACCGAAAACTCTTTCCACGAAAAGGAGGAACATCCTAGCGATTCGGAAGCCGAATTCGAGTAAAACGCAAGTGGGCGTGGTGAAAGCGAAGGTGAGTAGGCGGTCCGCGGACGACACCGAGAGCCCGCGCGCGTCGCTGGTCTCCGCCAAGCTGAGCAAGCGCAGCTTCTCGAGGTCCATACGGGGGGCGATCACTCGGTCCGGCAACCGGTGTCGCGCGATGGCCTCGTCGTCGTCGGACGACATGCTGGGCGGCAACTGGGAGGAGCTGCACGGGGGCACGGTGCTCGGCTCGCCGAGCGGCGCGTCGCACCCCGAGTCCATCTCGATGGCCGGCAAGCGGCGGCCCTTCCCCAACCCGTCGCCGTCGCACCTCAAGAAGATCCGCCTAAAGTCGGGCTTGTAGCGCAAGCCACGCGCCCGGCCCGCTCCTGAGGCGCAGTAACTATCGCGATCCGACTCCGCAGCGACCGACAATCTCATACTCGTAGGCGGCTGCCGAAGTGTTGTTTGTGGAGACGATCCGCTCTTTGTATTTCGTCTGCAGCTGTAGTAAATCTAGATAACTGTTAAACCCACTCTTTTTCCTGTCGCAGAGCGCAGGGGTCTCTTGTAGTTATTTACGTAATTCTATACCGTTATACTTAAATAAGAATACCGAATACTAACGGTCTTGGTAATAACTATTGTTTAATGCGTGTTTAATTATACAAAGAAAACTCTCAGTCGAACTACTACCGTTTGACATTAAAAAGAAAGAGATACGTAAATGTAACTTGGTAAACAACCTTCATTACTAAGGCCGTCATATGTCCCATGTTCTTGTATGTAATGACTTGATAACAGGTATAAAAAATACAGCAAAGGCCTTTAAGGAAATATTGAGTGGTTCTAAAATTAACTGTTATTTTCGGGACTCAGTGATCATCATCATGACTGATCTTCAAAGAAAATTATTGTGTTCTGTAGGCATAATGTTTGTGATTTTTTAACTAACGTCTTAGATACATAGCTTTATCGTTGCCGGTTTTTTAACTAACTTTAAATAGTAAATAATTAAAATATTACTTATACACTTCTATGCTTTAAAAGACATTCTATAATTATGAAAAACAAATATTATAAATGAAAATTATGTTAAATGTAAAAAGAAAAGTTGTGAACCCGACAACTAGAATTATAAGAGTGCTCAAGGAGCCGTATTTTCAAAACTAATGATCTCATTTATGAAATTTAGCGAAAGCCGGTTTTGCCCGTGTGCTGGTTTGATTAAAATTTTCTGCGTCCATTGACTTACAAAATGATAAGTAACACTAAAGTGGAAACAGAAATTTTGTCATAAGAAACTTGTCGTGTGATATCATAAATATAACTGTTATTATATATTTTTAAATGGTTCTTTAGATTAATATTTACCTTGCTTATAAAGGTTGTATAGCGACGGATATGTAGTGATTCTCTATCAAATTACTGAGGAGGCCTGAGCTGTTATAGCAATAATGAAGTATTGCTGTTAGACGGTATATTTTCTGTGTATTCGCCATCTTGATAGTTAAATTTTGCTGTAATTGCTTGTGGTAAGACCACCAGTCTGGCAATAAAAAGGAAGACAAAATGTCATGTAACTATAATCACTTCCTATACAACCCTTATTAATAAGGACACTATTTAACTACACATAATAGTTTTAAGGGCTGAGAAGTGGACAGCCTTCACTAAAACACCCGTTAGAGTGCAATAACTTTTTATAGAGGTAGCAAGTATTTGTATCTTGGTTTTATATCAAATTAAAATGTATCACAAAATTAGATACCTATGTAATTTAAAAAAATTGATGTTGTGTGTAATATAAGATGTGTTTATCGTAGACAAAAGCATAGTATATATATCCTAAAATAGTGACTTAACTTTTATTTATCTGAAAATATGAATATAATATTAAACAAAAACGGAAAACTGATGTTTCTATTCCTTCTGTTAAAAATAGGCAAATTTGTGCTGGTACTCAGTAATCTTTCCCATAATAAAATTTTTGAATAGCGTATTTCCCTTTCCGTGTTCAATTCGAGACACGGGTTGCTTGAAATCCACACGCATTTGTAGCACGGAACATGCCCACGAAAACCGTGTTCAAAACACAGTTTTGTAATCGATTGATTGCGCTTTGTTTTTACAAAACCGTGTGCATCTGAATGAAACACTGATTTGAATCGACCATACCTAATACAAAGTCGTGTTGATTTGAAAACCTAGCGTGGTTAAACACATGTTTTAATAAGAAAAAATATGTTAAAAATAACAATATAGCAAGCAAAAAACGTGGTAGGTCACAAGTCACAAGCAACTACTTCCGACAAATTCATTTTGCTATGTAGTATCCTGCCACTACCTTCATGGTACCTAATTTGTTTTTGTTGACTCCTTATAAGGGGCATTGACTGAAACTATATTTTCCGTGCACGTCGAATTTGTTATCAACCAGAAAAGAAACAATTAATGAGGGAATTCTTTAGTCGAGACAGTTCAGATATATTATTATTAATGTATGTATATTTATTGGATCTTGCTCCCCTCTAAGAATTTAAAACATGTTGTTGAATCGATGCCGAAACGTTGCGCGACAACCGCAACACCGATGTTATTTTAAGAGTACAAACGAATGCATAAAATCCACAGGCTATTGCATTAGGACAGATTGTTCCAAAACAGTGTCCAACTCAAATTAACAACGTTTTGTAAAAGCAAAGCGCAATGATTCGATTACAAAACAATGTTCAATAGTCGCAAACTGAATACGGTTTCGGTGGGCAAATACGTTTACGTTTCGGTGGGCAAAAAGGATTTCAAACAACCGGTGTGTCGCGAACTGAACACGGAAAGGGAAATACGCTTTCGTATTCGGAGATATTAAATATTAAATTTTATGCAAATCATGGTTTTTAAAAGTGATTAAAAATACATAAGCTATATCTAATGTAAAAATTTGAGATGAGAAAGCTGCAGGTGACCGAATTTGGGTGTTTCCCACTGGTCAGATTGATAGTCAGACTACTCTGGCCAACGTTGTGTAGTTCCATATTACCATACCATATTGTGTTATCCTCCGTAGGGTACCACGATGCCATACAAGTGCAATGCCTGTTTAAAAGAATTGTCCATGAATTGTTCAACGTAAGTACATTTAATGTACATTTTTTTCACGCAGATAAAACTTGAAAACCGTTTCTTAAGAAAAAGAGTAGTATCGCGGCCAAGCATACTCCCTGGCGGTACTACACCGACGCTTTTCCATACATATTCGGTTGCCGGTTGCATCGATTTGTCATCAGCGGAACAGGCTGGGGCCCGCGGGTCACTCGAAATAATTTCGTATTTAAATTGAGAAGCTAACTTAAAAACGAGCATTAAACGATTTTTTTTGAGCCTGAGATATCATATCATCATTATTCACATCTTGCGAAAAATAATAAAACATGAAATTCCCTCAATGGTCAGGACAGGAATCGAACTTAGCTAGGCGCCTTTCGCTATCGGAATTCTGCGCGTTGTTCATCACAATTTGTCTAAGCTTTTGTTACCTTTTTATATTTTTTAAACAATAACATCAATTCAAAATCATTTAGGCAAATCATCTATTTAAATAACAAATTTTAAACTTAATAAACCAAAAACACAAAAACGCCAATCTAATAGGTCTGTAAAGGCCCTTTTTTCTTTTTGGTGATGTCTATCCCACTTATCTTGTAATCTATGTAAGTGATGATATTTATACTCTGGATGCTTAGATACCGATTAACAGTTAGGAAGCGTATTATAAAGAGATCCTCGTAATCGACTATAAGTAATTGGAGATTTATGATCTGAAGAATTATAAGACTGGTTGATTGAATAGAATAAACGCTCCTAGCATACCTTTAAGATTCCAACTGTACCACCACAGAAGATAGTGACATTCAAGTAAAACCTGGGAATATGCTAATTGCTGCTTTGCATTTTAATACTTTTATGAGTTATCGAAACGAGTTACAAAAGACATGACAGGCTGTGTCATTAGTGTGCTGAGCCTCATTGATATATGGTAGTAGGCAGATTTAACTTAGCGTATGGGAGGAAGGAAGAAATCCATCAAATTGTTATTTGGGTTTGACATTACTGGTCCGGAAATAAAATTCTGATGGATTTGTGCTTTGATTACTGTGACGGAATAAAAACCAAACAAAATACCGTAAACCTGTTTATTCAAGTTAACAGTGCTCTTAAAACTAATAGCTTACAGCCTGCGTCCTCGTCGACCACCCTTCCTGCGGGTTGAGTCAGAGGGTACAGGGGTGACGTCTTCAATACGGCCGATCTTCATGCTTGAACGAGCCAGGGCACGGAGGGCTGACTGAGCCCCAGGCCCAGGGGTCTTAGTCTTATTACCACCAGTGGCACGGAGCTTTATGTGCAGAGCAGTAATACCCAGGGTTTTACATTTTTCAGCAACATCCTAAAACAAATAAGCTGCATTGTCATTTAGAAAACTAACAAATTTAGTTATTCTAAATTGCAAGTAAAAACTATTGAGACATATCAATAGACACTATCAAATGGGTTATGTTAGACAAGGTTGCTGTGATTGTTTAAAAAAAAACAACATGAAATGGTAGGGAAGAATGTAAAGACTCAATATGAAAGACAACTCAAGACTAAAATATTAACTTGTTTACTAAATAATTACCTATATTGAACATAGAAATATAAGAACACTGTTGAGAGACCCTGTAAATGAAATTTCTACAGACCTATTATATGAAATATACATAAATATCTCCAACTATGCACATCTCACTGAAATCATCACCAAAACATAACCTAAATGGTCAGTTTGAGAAACAACTTAAAATTAAGTACCTGAGCAGCCAACATAGCGGCATAGGGGGAAGCTTCATCACGATCAGCTTTCACCTTCATACCACCAGTTACTCTGGCGATGGTTTCCCGACCAGACAAATCGGTAACATGCACGAAGGTGTCATTGAATGAGGCAAATATGTGAGCGACCCCGAACACTGTTTCACCGGCCAAGTGCTGAGGGCCAAGGGTTACTTGGACTTCTTCTTTTGCAACTTTGTTTTTTCTTGGAGCCATGGTTCAGCCTGGAAACGACAACCACTTCTATAGCACTAATGTAACCTTAAAAAATCGAGACAATCCTTTCAAGTTTGAATTTGTTGTAACACAGCTTGATGAAATTGGTAAAATTTTGAAACGTTGGGCAATATATTTCTCAATTTCACTGTATATTTTTCACATTTCGAATAAAACTCAAAAATACCTTTTGTTTTTGATAGATGTCAAAAACTGGAAAGAAATGCCGGAGTTCGGTGTTGCTAGCTAATGAATTTATTAATGTAGTGTTGGCTTTGGGTATTATGACGGACAAGAAGCAATCCATTTGTCCCGTACATGACTACCGTAAGGTGCTAATATATATTCTGTGACATGACGTCAAAATGTAAGAGCGGCTTAGAATTTTTAACCCCTTCAATGTACCCTTGTACTACTTAAATTTTCATCTCATGGTCGTTAAATGTACTGGGGTCCTACCGCGTAAAAAATATGGTTATGGACATGGGCTTCATTTGACAGTTAAATGACCATATTGCTTTTGGTGTTCTGCTAGGTTAAAGGGCTGTCGGAATTGACTTTTATAAACTTAACGATATATCTCGGAAACGATATTTTTCGTCCTCCTACGTTACCCATCACACCCCCTTTCAGCATCAATTGACAATAAAAAGGAAAAAAAATATGCTTAAAAAAAAATTTAGTAAATCGCCATCTAGTATCTTCAGAAGCAACTGCGTCGCTGCTTCAAATGGCCTTAGCCTTAAATGGCCTATGGTAGGTACGCCTCGCCTCATTTGAAGTAGGACAATGTACTGGCTCAGTACAAACAAACTCTTTTTGAAGTCTTGTCCTACCCAATACTAATTTAATGATATTATCTGACAATGTCACATGAAGGTGGAGCTAACACTCAAAATACCTACCTAGGTACTTGAGAAGTATTGTAGTCGTCTATTTCGGGAAATACCTACTTGAATTGAAGCACAAATTCTATGCTGTGTACAGACCGGGCCAACGAACGGCATCTGCCCCCTACCGCGTAAAAATATGGATATGGGCTTCATTTGATAGATGAAGGTCATAATTTAACTGTCCATTGAATTTGTATGGAATGACCTATAATATGATACAATATGAACAGTCAAATGAATACGATTGACTTTACATAATCACCTTCATAATCGCCTAGCATATTCATATTTTTTACGTGGTAGGGCCCCAGCCCCTATCGCGTAAAAAATATGGTTAAGGATTTGGGCTTCATTGACACTTAAAGCTCATAAAATTATCTTAATATTATGGTAATTTAACTGTCAAATGAAGGCCATGTCCATAACCATATTTTTACGCGATAGCCCCAGGCCAGGCCTTGCCCGCTGCACGTTCGTGGCCTTCAATTCAAAGATCAATCTAAAGCTAAATTAAGGATCACTGGGAGTTATTCCAGTTCACATTCAGGTTTCAGATCATCTGATGGATGCAGCCTGCACTCTGCTGATTCTGTGAAATGGACGCAAGCAACGCAAGACTTATACAAAAAGAGGTAGTAATAATTTAGCATTAATGTTATTCGTCTTTAATTTAGAATAGAATAGAATAGAATAGAAAGCGTTTATTTGGTACAGGTAAAACATACACAAAAACATATTTATAAAAAATTACAAAAATAATATTAACCTATGTACCAAATAGGCCTCTGCTCAGTATAAGCCATGATAACGTTACTGTCACCACGGCACTGGTTTTCTGCAGATGCCTTTAGAGAGCAAAGAAACATGCAAGACACTATATAAACAAAATTTTTCGTCATTGAATATAAAATCTTTAAAACATAAAATAGCAACGCAAATTAAAATAGAATAAATAAAGCTTAAACTTAAGAGAACAGTTAAAATTTAAATAATGTTATAATTTTTAATGTAACCAAATATACGGCATTTCGAGCTGACGTTCACACTTAGCTATTCTTTTGTGTATACAGTAAATGTTTCTTGTACGAGATTTTAAAAGTGTAAAACGTTTTGGAATTCCTAATAGGCGGAGGAATATTGTTCCAACACTTTGTCGCTAAGTATCGAAAGCTTCCTCGAAACGCTCTTGTGCTATATGATGGACACTTCAAACGAATAGCCAACCGTTCAGGGCGTTCAGAAAAGTTTAATCTGTCATACAGGTAGCAAGGGCTCTTGTTTTTAATTACTCCAAACAAAAGGCATGCAAAGTGCATTTCTCGTCTCCTCTCCATGTTCAGTAGATCACTTTTATTAAGATAAGGAGTCACGTGACAACGCCGGGGAATAGGGAAGCAGTACTTGCACAAGCATTTTGCACCCGCTGTATCAGCTGCTTAGTGCGTTGAAGGAGACATCCTCCAATCACTGTGTCGGCGTAGTGCAACTTCGACAGAATTAGTGTATCGCAGAGGTGAATTCGGATATCAACACTTAGATACGTCTGTATTTGATACAAGATTTTTAATCTATAGAAACATTGCCGGACTGTGTCCGTTACAAAGTTTTCAAACCTCAAATTACTATCAAACAGTACACCCAAATTTCGAGCTTCATTAACTTGTTCTATGATTTCAGATCCAATTTTAAGTTTGAATGTATGTGCACTAACCTGATTTCTTTGAGCACAAGTGCCAGTAACAATCACTTTAGTTTTCGCTGAATTTAAGAGCAATCCGTTCATCTCGGACCACTGAGCTATGCGTACCAGATCATCATTGATAACTTTGGCAGTTTGCTCAGCATCACGTGGTTTGAAAGTCTTGTAGATTTGTAGATCGTCCGCATATATATGATGTTCGCAGTTCGTGATACATTTTTGTAGATCGGCAGTGTATAGAATAAAGATAATAGGCCCAAGTATAGATCCCTGTGGTACTCCACGGTTGACAGGTAAAGTTGCCGAATATCTGCTTGTACCGTTGGAGTGGGTGACTTTCACTTTTTGACAACGTCCAGACAGATAGCTTGAGAACCACTTAATCGTAGAAGAATCAAAACCGTAATATTTAAGTTTCGCCAAGAGTAGAGGAATATCAACCGTATCGAATGCTCGTGAGTAATCAAGTAACACTAAAGCAGTAGCCTCGCCAGCATCCCGACCAACCAGAATGTCATCAATGACATCTAAAAGTGCCGTGGTCGTACTCATACCTGCTCTAAAACCGGACTGCTTTTTGGGCAGTATGTTATTTGCGTGTAGGTATTCTGTCAATTGAACGCTTACAACTTTTTCGAGAATTTTTGAAAGAAATGGTAAAATACTAATCGGTCGGAGGTCTTTGAGTTCAGTTGGATTCTTGACTTTAGGAATAGGCTTAACAATCGACTGTTTCCATTGATCAGGAAAGGTGCTATCTATAATGGACTTGTTAATGATTGCAGTGATGGTACCCAGCGTTCGCGGTAAGGTCAACAATATCATATTTAATGATATGTCATCTACACCTTGGGCATTTGTTTTAATTTTCTTTATTAAATTTAACACCGTTTCTTCATCCACGGGCTTTAGAGTAAAGACACTATTAGAAGAGACTACAATTTCTTACTTCTTTCGTTTTATGAAAGTAAGTTATATTTTTTGTTAGGTGCATAGATACTTACCTATAAGTACGTGCCATGCTAAAATCGACACCGATATTAATTTTGTTAATCATTGTTTTTGATAGCGTCTCATACTTTATAATTTTATTTTCCTGTCGACCCTATAGTAGCCAATCGATGGATTGAAATAGTTAGACGTAACCGCAAGGAAAATTGGTTTTAAATATTTAATTATTTACATACTTTTGAATCAAAAATAGGTTAATTTTGATAATTTCGAATATCCTAGCCTTAATAATAATGTACTGCTTCAAATTTTAATCTTTGAAATACTTTGAAATGTTAAATGAGAATGATTAAATAAATACTAAATTTCAATATGTATTAATACGTATTTTATTGGCCGTGTCTCCGCTGCCGGTAACGGCATCCTGAACAGTTGCCGGTACTTGTCTTTAAATTATGTAGAACACGTGATAGGTTTTTTTGTGAAACAAAACTTATGGATATTTTTCACAAAAAAAAAACTACGAAATTCAAGGCGATCGCTCCGCTGCGCTTTGCGATCACCTTAAATTTCTAACCTATCACGTGTTTTACAGGACTTCCGAGGCAAACTCACTCTCTGAAATATCAGCGCAAATTTTAAAGGCTAGTACCGGCAACTGTTCAGGATGGCGGTACCGGCAGTGAAGGCACGGCCTTTTTATTATTGAAACCCTTATTCATCGATACTTCCTATTTCATTTAATATCAAACAGGTTTTTATAGTTGTCATAATAAAATTGTTTTGGAATCAGATTGAAAAAAATCAAACATCTATACCCTGTCTCAATCCAATTTAATGAAAATGTAAACAAACCTGTTTCATTAAAAATTCTCACACTTTCGGCCACTCAATGGATTTAAAAACACATTCACGCCCGACTTCTTTTTAAAAAAAAATATGTTTATTTCAATTTTTTTTAGTGCATCATCTAGGCAATTTTCGTGTATCCTGGTAAATAGGTAGGGTTAGGATGTACCTACACATAAACCGCATCTATCAATAAACATCCATCTTAAATTCATATAAAATGGTGACGAAAGCGACAGTATTTTCAAGATTTCCTGAAAACTACTGAACCAATTTCAAAATTTCAAAAAATGGAACCAACATGGGAAAAAACCTGATTTTATAACGTTTGAATCATTTCAATCGGTTCAGCCGTCTTCGAGTAATCGGTGTACATACATATACAAAATTCATCTTATGTATTTAAAGATCATATCAGCACGTTTTCCCATTTTTGTGGGTAAACGCCCGATGATGGTAACACTGAAGCCATATTTGTGTGCGTTTAGAAGAGCGTAGATACATACAGCTTAGGCACACAGGATCATGAGAATGACACGCGTTTATGCATACATTTTGGTTCAGGGGGGCTATCGCGTAAAAAATCTGGGTATGGATATGGGCTTCATTTGACAGTTGAAGCTCATAAAATTACCATATATGGTCATTTAACTGTCAAATGAAGCCCATGTCCATATCCATATTTTTTACGCGATACACACGCAGACGCGGTTTCTAGGCGTTATTATTATTGTTTTTTACTCAACTACTATGGGCGAGGCGTTCAGGCAAATAGCCATCTTATGTCTACGTATGGTAGGTCGCTATCATGAAAGTATAGAAAGAAAGAATAAACTTTTATTCGGCTAACAAACAGTTTTACACAGAGAAACAATAGTAAAAAATATTTACACCCCCTAAGACTATACTGCAATTTAGCACACAGCATTTTTTTTAAGGCTCAAATATTGTTACTGTAGCCATTAAAGCGGAAATTGTATCAGTTTTGAGTTTGTTACTGTGGTCACTTTTAATGATTTTCAGTCTGCTAAATATACGCTCGACGCAAGCGTTGGAGAAGGGCAGCACCAAAGACCTCGTCACCAACTTCGTTCTTTAGAGAGAATACTTTTCCCCCAATACTCTTCAGCCGACAACTCAGGTGATAGTCCCAGATTTCATGATTTAGAAATGAGCATGTTCCCTTCATTCCATTTTATCACAAGATCTTCTTCATTTACATGTTATGTTAGTATTGGAAATCGCTCTAAAATGTTTTTCAAGTCCTTATTTACGTACCTTTGTGCAATGTTGGGATTTACTATGTCTATGCATGCATAAAGGGGGTCTTCAAAAGAGAATCTGGTTTTTATTTCTGTAAACGCCTCAATGTAAAACGATAGACATTTTTTTTTAAACTTTTTGTCAGCAATTGTTTAGACAATCAGCTGGTCTCAAAATACCCAAAATTACCCGGCTGCCACCCTTACCCGCATAAAACCCGTTTGAGGCCGCAATTACCCGAAATCGAGTAATAATACCCGCACCGGCAACGCTGATTACTAATGTCAAATAATGACAGTAGTGCTTGAAGTAAACGATAATTTTTTTATCGATAAGTAAGGAGTGAAAATTTTAAATGTTAATGTACAACATAAGTCTAATACTAAAAAACAATACCGTGACTGACTAACAGGCAACGCACAGCCCAAACGGCTAAACCAATTAAACTGAAATTTTGCATACAGGTTCTTTTATCGATGTTGGCGAGCACTAAGAAAGGATTTTTGATATTACCACGGGAACGGGAACCATGCGGGTGAAATAAGCAAAATTTATTTTTTTATGTTTGAAGCTATATTTCAAATATAACGAGCTCAAAGTTCGTAGGGTTGCGTCGTTTAATTACAGAGTTCCTATAGCCATCTTCTGGCTCCACCATTAGACATTAGATGATATCTAAGACCTGAGTACTCGTCCATGTTATCTCCCTGCGTACCGCTTCCACCCAATTTCTTCTTGTTAGGGGTTCAACTGGAAATCTGAAATTAATTTGAATAGTTCCTACATTAAAATTGGATTCGTTCGTTCATTTACATACATCGATATTTTTATCGATATGTTCAAGCCCTATACGACATAAAAATGACAATTGATTGAATGAGTGATACATACTCGTATAACCCAACCAAATTACGAATTTACATGTACAATGATTACTTTTTGAAATGACGTACCTATTACATTTTGTTTACATACCAAATTTTTTTTATTTTACGAAAAATTGCTACTCTAATAGATTGAAATTGTACTTACGCGTGAAAAGAAAATTTTTTTGATTGTCCGGTATGATTTTTACAAATGAAGACAGCGCATTTACCCATTTTTGAGATAATGTTCCACTTCGAGATCTCGCGTCATACTGACAACGCCATATTGCTTACTGTGTCTAAAAGGCTCAGTAAGTGACTAGCTTATCTTGTAACTCCTATTTTATAACAAAAGGAGTAGTATATTATCTGGCATGGTGTTTTTGTGGCGACAAACAAAGTTGAAATATGTGATAAATTAATAGATACTTCCGTTTACCTCTTAAAATGCTACAGCAGCAGCAGCACAAGTTCTACATAGTTCCGTCGCGATTGCAAAAAATGTTCAGTAAGAAAGAAGATGTCTTCGCCGCCGTCTAGTGAATGTTCACATACAATACAAAGGTCAACCATTATCATTATTATCACAAAGCAAAACAAAAATTCAGTATAAAAAATGCATTTTTCGAGACTTTGGATTAAACCGGTTTATTTAGGTTTTTAAAGCGCTCTCATTCCAAATACGTTGGAAGCGGTTAATGTAAAAAATCTTTTGAATAAGGTTCCCTTTATTAACTGGTATTTTAAACCGGTTCCAAGCCCCTGTTACTTTCACTGTTACTTGCTACTTTCAAACTGAAGTTTGGCATTATTATATCAAGCAAATATTATTTTGTAACCGAATGAATCCATACGAATGTGACAAATTCCGGAAGTAGCGTACGTCATTGCCAACAGAATTATATTTCCATCGCATTTACATCGCTGGAATAAAATCGTCGATTTAGAGACGTAACATATTGCAAATAAGTGCGAAATATTGTGATAAACTTCTCTTAGTATTAGTTAATCTAGTTCAATTTTATTATGTGAGTATTATAATCGTAATTTCGTTTATTTATTGCCCAAAGATCAAGTACCCCAATGACGTTCTGTCATTCTTGTTACTCAATTCAAGATCGCATTCTTACTACATTTTTGGGTAATGTAACAAATTTAGAGTAATGTGTGTGCTACTTTTCAAGCTCGTATGCGTGTGTCGTTGTCAGATAAAACTACGCAATTGATAACAATACGTTTTGCAAGTCATTACTAATATGTACGTCCTTTGTGAAGAAGGGAAGAGATGAGATATAAGTAATAAATCTTTCCAACGTTATACTTTTCAGATTCAATATGTTTATCTTGGACTGGTTTACTGGCGTTCTTGGATTCTTAGGTAAGCCAAATTTTATCAGAATAAATTGTTTCAGTGATACTTCCTTACAGCTTCACAGGAAAAAGCATAAGACTGTCTCCCTATGAGTCTATCACAGCTGATCTAGTATGAATAGAACCTTTCTCTTTTATGAATATTTTAAATATTACAGTAAGTCTCTGATATTCCAGTAATGTTGTTAACATAAAAGTTTATCAATAAACTATTACAATAAAAATACAATTTATTGATAAATTTAATATTTTATGCCTATTTTATAGTTGTTTTACATCTGTTTTCATCAGCAGTCCTACTACTACAATGTATAATTTTTAAAGAATATTTTCTACAATGATTGACAATAACTTTTTGCATTTGGAGAATGAATTGGTATTTATATTTATTTTAGGTTTGTGGAAGAAATCTGGTAAACTCCTATTTCTGGGGCTTGACAATGCGGGAAAGACAACACTCCTCCACATGTTAAAGGATGACAGATTAGCACAGCATGTCCCAACTTTGCATCCAAGTAAGTTTACTATTTCCTGTTTTATAAGTTGCACAAGTGCCAAGGTTTTATGATAATGACATTTAAATGATACCAGTGACTTCATTATCAAGTCATTATTAATATTGATAACTGGTTACAATTATTTTTTTCAAGACTTATTTGAAACTAATTTTGCTCCATATTGTAGCAGTGAACCTGACTCTTTAAATGTTATGTATAAAAACATCATGTTTCTTTGTTTTCTTAAGATTGGAGTGGTCAAAATTTTGTATAACCTATATACCTTATACAACAATCATTTAGGGTGGTATTCCACTTATCCAAAATCTTGGTCCAGTGACGATAAATAGCACATACTGGCTGTAGGCTTTATATTTGCACTACGAAAACTGCCGCTATTACAAGACACGTAAGGGCGCTGGTGACGGGAGGAAAACAACAAAGTTTTTCTAAAAAAAAAAATTTCTTAAGTTGTGACTTTATTGTCACAGTTCTAACTGACCTAACCAACTATACTCACTTGTGCTTATCCGTAACATCCCTAATCTTAATTACCAAACTTTTATTAGTAGTTAGTACTAGGTAGTTTATAAATCCTTTAGCAGTAATGATGCTTTGTAAAAAATCTTTCTTATAAGTTCATTGTGATTAACGACATATATTTGTACAGTTTTTAAAGTTACAATAACATCTGTGTAAGTCATCTAAGTAACGAACCTGACAATATTTTTGAGACTTACCGAAAACTACAGTATATTTTTTTAACCATTTATTTCAGGCATCTTATAGCCCATACAATAAATACCTTATAGACTAGCATACATATATTATATTAAAATTCCAATTTTATTTTATTTCACATTTCAATGTGACCCAATTGTTAGTAATCCTGATAGTATAAAATTTGAATCATTTCAATTGGT
The DNA here is from genome assembly GCA_910589605.1 of Chrysoteuchia culmella. Taxonomy (NCBI): domain Eukaryota; kingdom Metazoa; phylum Arthropoda; class Insecta; order Lepidoptera; family Crambidae; genus Chrysoteuchia; species Chrysoteuchia culmella. The sequence continues at coordinate 5,629,784 of OU342648.1, forward strand.
TATTGCATCTTTCAGTTTTCAATTAAGTAAATGCAACTAATTAACTTTCATTCTTTTAAGTTGGCTAAAAAGAAGGTTAATACAATTCTTATAAACTACTGCAAACTACTAAATTATCGTACACACAGCTTCTTGCAAAGTTTTTTGAAATTTTCTTAAAAATTGTTCACAGCGTCAGAAGAGCTATCAATAGGCAGCATGCGTTTCACAACATTCGACCTGGGCGGGCATCAGCAGGCGCGGCGCGTGTGGCGCGACTACTTCCCCGCGGTGGACGCCATCGTATTCCTGGTCGACGCGTGCGACCGCGCGCGCCTGCCCGAGTCCAAAAAGGAGCTGGACTCGCTGCTCACCGACGAGACACTGAGTAACTGCCCCGTGCTCATCCTCGGTAACAAGATCGACAAGCCGGGCGCGGCTAGTGAAGATGAGCTCCGTCAGTTCTTCAACTTGTACCAGCAAACCACTGGCAAGGTTGGTTTGTTGTACTTCTTAGGTGGTTGTAAATATTCCCTTGTTACTATACTAATAAGTAAATTAATGAAGGTTGTTACAAGTATAATAATAAATGTAATAATTAGAATCACTAATTTTTTTTTCTTAATTCTAAAGTTTAAATCAGTTATTTAAACTTTAGAAAAAAATAATTCACTGTAAAATACTGTCGAGGCACATGATGTTCTTTCCCCTAAGTTTTTTTCTAGTACTTAAAAAATCTATTCCATTTTGAAAATCTAATTGTTTTCAGACAATTATGCGACTATCTATACCAAAGGCTCGATTGGCTTTTTATGTAGTATAGGCTATGAAATAATTAAAAAACAATGCCATAAATAGATATATAGTGTATACTATAGTAGTGATATACTGTCCTGATGTTGATGTAACGATTGCAGGGCAAAGTATCCCGGTCGGAGCTGCCGGGGCGGCCGCTGGAGCTGTTCATGTGCTCGGTGCTGAAGCGGCAGGGCTACGGCGAGGGCTTCCGCTGGCTCGCGCAGTACATCGACTGAGCCGCCGTGTGATCCCCACGCGGTATGCTAACGTAGCTGCGTCTTCATTTACCATATGTGTATACCTTGGTTTATATCTGGCTTTACTTATATTTATAAAAATCGAATACAAAACTAGTAATTTTAAATGAATGACCGTTTGCAGTTCTTATGCATCGTTTGTTGTTTCTAATTGTTATGCAGCTACGTTAATAGATATCTGGAAATGCATACTAAACAACAGAAACTCGCTTACTAGTAATGTACCTTTTTTATGTCCTTAAGTTTTAATCATCCTACGATTTAGTGTCGGTTTATGTAATAGTTATTTTAATAATTCAATTTTGACTGCAGGATTGTCATTGAATTTGTAATTATGTATTTTATTTTCTTAATAGGGTCCTAACGCTTTCCTCTATACCATCTTTTACTTATTTTTAGCTTCAAGTGTTAGGTTATATGGAGTGGTCCATGTATAATATTAAACCCGGTGCTCCGTTCAGTGAGTTGCTAATATTTGAAGGACAATACTTTTGTTATCTGCATTTTCAAAATTCGTCTTATTAATTTCATTCAATCCTAATGGAGTTTGGTGGACAAAGTTGCAATATTTAAATATATCATAAACTTAAGTGTGTAAAGATGATATATAAATATTTGTTTGATATATCCTGAAGATAATTATAATTAATAGTTTGAGTTTGGGAATGTGTCGTACTTACACTAATGTATCGATGATAAAGTACAAAGAAGTTTTTAAATATTTTCCATGCATCTGTTTTCAAGCCGAACATTACTAGTTTGCGAGATGTTTTGTAATATATCTCAGCTAGCCTTAGCTATTATGTCCAGTGACTTTTGTTTGGCTGTTAAATATCATTAAACCAATATATTTTACGTAAGGCTAAATATGTTTTGGTTACATTCTCAAGTTTCTTTTTTGGGTTTGTAAAACCATTTAAATTTGTGTCTATCTATATGGATAAGGTAATGGTGCAAAGCATTATAATTTCGGTATTAAATTAAGTTCTGTGGCCAATGACGTACGATTATTTTCCATTTAAGCAGTAACGGTCCTTTTCTACCATTAATAATAATGGAAACAAAATGCCTGCACAATGCAATCTTCAGTCTTTCTGATTCATCAAATTCTTCATTCTTGTTCTCATTCCAGCCTAAGAGTGATAACTATTATATTTCTCTACTATGTATTTAAAAATGTGCTCATTGTGTTGTATATTTTTAAAAAGGACGAGTGTTATATTTTTGTAAATTATTTCAATCATAATGGAATATTTCTTTCGGATTGTTTACTTCAACAAAGTTGGGTTGGCTAGTTACATTGGAAATCATACAATATAGTATATTGTACGATCGCGACATTGCACTAATTTACTTTTAAATGTTATTCTAATTTGTTCTGAAAATTTTAATATAAATATTTGTAATACTTTCGTTTTATGAATCGATAAAATGATTGCTTGCCAAAGCATTCAATTAAAATATGACATGATGATACTTAAACTGAGGTTTTTTCACAACATAGATTCATAATCCATGGCCATTTAGGCCTTCTATCTGAAAAGATAGTGTTTTACTAGCCCAATATTTCGTAAAAATAAATATGCATGCAGCACAAAAAGGACAAAACAAAAGTAGTATTTCCAGAATTACTACACGAGAATGCTATAACAAATCAAATTATCGAGGCCGTGATTTATTATGATCAATGTCTGCTGGCTCCCCAGCTTAACTTAGACAATGTTATTTTGGTATATTATTTGCAGTTTAAGTAAATGAAAAACAATATTTGTAATAAAATTTATATGGAATATAAAATTGTTTTAATTGTTTCCCGCACTCTGTTAGGTTTGATATTTAGTTCATTGTAGTTTGTTATTTAAACTTGTGATTGCGACTCAATTTATTATGCGGGCGAATTAGAATTTCTGCTTTTTACAAATGAATGGCTGAATTTACAATTGTTTTAGAACTTCTTCTGACAGTTGACGCAGTTAAAAGCTCAAAATTCCATGTGGTCCAATTGGAACGTAAACGGCTGTAGTTCTGAAATAAATAAATGTAATAAAACAATATCCAATAATCCAATATCCAATATTGAATTAGAATTAGATATCTTAAGATATTAGTTATTTTTCCTTCTGTGTATCTTACTTACGAGTACATTGACTTATATATTGCTTACGTTCACTTTAAAAAGACCATATATTGTTTATTTTTACAACCAGTCCACATAAGCAAGTAGAAATTTTAACTTGTCGGGTATTGCGGTATCTTAGTATAATGCAAATTAATATCTGCCGTTTGTGAATGTTATTATATTCTAGGAGCCCGTGGCGCAGTGGTTCACGCGCTCGGCCTGCGATTGTTGAGGTTAAGCAGCTTTCGCAATGGTCGGTCACGGGATGGGTGACCAAAAATTTACTATCTCGAGCTCCTTTTTGCTTCGGAAGATACGTTAAGCCATTGGTCCCGCCCGGCTGCATTTGCAGTCGTTAAACCCACCAACCCGCATTGGGCCCGCGTGATGGGTCATGGCCCGTTCTCCTTATCCATCCATAAAGAAGGCCAGTGCACCAGCAGTGGGGATATAAAAATGGCTGATGACGATTATATTCTAGATTGTATGGCTAATTACCTATTTGGTTATTTATGATCAATTATTATATTTCCTGCTATGTGACGCTTTATGTTCTAGCAACGCCATCGATTTGTCTTTAAACTTGCATAATTTAACTTCTCTCATTGATGAAACGACGGTGGCCAACACCGTAGAAAGGTATACTGGAAAAATTTGACGTGTCCTCATTAGGTCTTTGTAGCATAATTGGTTAGAGCATTGGGCCGGATTCCCAAGGATATGCGGGTTCGAATCCCGTCATAGGGCGACATGAGACAAGTTACTTTTTTCTAGCATATTTTCTGTACCACGCCTGTAAAAAATAAGTTTGTTTTTTATTCAAATATTACACGGGTATTACCTTTTAAAGACCAGTGACGTTTTAAAACGTGCGCCAATTCGCTCGACAACGACCAACCGCGTGATAAAACGCTCTGACCTCTATTGCTAAGTCACGTTTTATTTTCGTATGCGGTTTTCGGCGTTTTAAAGAAATAAATTCCCCGTTAATTCAATATAAACACAGACTACAGTTAAAATGTTACTGGACTTTCATAGAACACGTATACATGTGATTGTGACACGAGTGATGATATATCCGTGTAATATTTCAATAATTATAATGCAACGCGAAAGTTTAAAAGGGTTGCCTAACTGATTCCGACATTATTTTCTATAGCTATTCGGACATACTTACACAAATTAATTACAACATAAATTCAGCTGTTATGTCAACGATCATAAGGCGGCTCTTTATACACATATAAACTAATATTATAAAGACCAAAGACTTGATTGTTTATGGAATATAATAAACCGGTCGACTAAAAATTACTAAATTCAGCGACTAATAATCTGGGTTGGGTGGCGGAAAAAATAGGTTTAGGTTAGGTTAGATTGGCTAAGTCGCTATAGTTGTTTTGTCGCTCAAAAAGATTTTTAGTCGATCGGTTAAATACTACCCATTGTTACCATTGAATAGGTTTCGAAACTATTTGAATAGGCTAGTACTGAATAGATTTGGATGAAATTTGGTACACAGATAATGATACCCTGTTTATATAAAAAAAATGTTTCTCTTTTACGCAAAAACTACTGAACAGATTTGGATGAAATTTGGTATGTAGGGACTTCAAGTAGTGGACTATAACATATAGGTTACTTTTAATCCCGATATTCTAAACTACGCGGGTAAAACCACGGGCGGTCGCTAGTATTATAAATGCGAAAGTCACTTTGTTTTGTTACTCTTCACGCTAATACTAGTGACGAATTTGTATGAAATTTGGCACAATAGATAGCCTGAATTAAAACATAGGATACTTTTTATTTAAGGATGCTAGTTTTAACTAAATTGTGTGTTAGTAAACAACCACTTAAAAGTTCGATGGTAATATACGTGAACGTTAAATAACGGGTAGAATTGATCAACCACATTGTTTTATTTCAGCATCGGAACTAGTTTTCCCGGTTCTTTTCGAACCGGGTATGCCCTGTACTCGGGGTCTTTCTCACAAGGAACTGGTTCTAAAGAGCTCCATAGTCGTATTTTTCTGGGACCCTGTGGCCGAGCAGTCGAAACGGACACGTTACGATCCGTCGCAACCGACCGATCGTAACGACCAATCGTTAGTATATGTGAGGATCGTCAACGATTTACTTGAACGCAACGATTTGAAATTTGTAGTATGGATGATAACTGGTCATTCCCAGTAGCCACCAGTTTCGCCTCCACTGGTGGATACTGGGATTTATGTAATAAAAAAGATCCCATGCGCCTCCAGCGGCGGCCAGTGGGATTTTGCTTAGAAAAAAATCCCAATTGCCCCTACCAATTTTATTAATATTTTTATTTGTGTGCATCTCAGATTTGGTCAGAGTCCTAGACGTCACCACTGGTGTCGAATGGGAAAATTTTAAACAAAAATTCCAACAGAGTCAACAGAGGACGTACCATGACCCCAAGCGATTCTTTTTCGGTTGTGAAAGAGAAACGCGGCGCGTCTCACCTGGAAATAACCTCAAAAAATCGCAATCGCTTGGGGTCATGGTACTGCCCCAGGGGTGCGTACCACGTGCGTAGGTGGCCTTACAAATCTCACACTATTCCACAATGGCACAATGTTTTTCTTCACTTGGTGATGATGGTTTTAAAATCTGACTTGTTGGATAGCTTGTGGATAGAGGTTTCATATAAATAAAAATTATCCATAATTTTACTAATTAAATTTTAATGATAGGAAAATAATGCAATAAAAATACTAAATGTATAGAAATTTTCTAAATTAATAATGTTACAAACAACACCGTGTCAAAATTTGCTTTTGTGAAACAAAGTTGAGTCAAATTCAACGCACAATTACGGGAATGCTTTGAATAAATAAATTGATAGGAAAGCGATTATGATACAAAAATCTATAAAACTAATGATCAATGTAATAAATGTTGCCTGCCAATGGTTATAAAATATTTACAATCTGCAAGATATGATATTGCACATCAACACTTAAAATTAAATATAATATTGCATGAATTCATAACATTGGTAGATGGCAACCTGTATTAAAAATAACAAAATTCCTTGTGCTATCCAATTACTCACATTCTCAATAACACCTAATACATTTTTCTATATGCTGATCTTACAGGCTTTCTACTTGCTTTCTCTTTACATTTTTATGTTATTTAAATTCCTGGTCAGCGGTTCCGCACCGCTCCGAATACACGCAAACATTTCGTGGTTATCCTTAATGACTGGCATTCGATAGCCACACTACGAGTAACACGCGACATTATGTGAGGTAATATCACATTTGGGACTATTTAGTTATACAATAAGTTATTATTCTAACTAATTGCACGTGCGATTTCACTCCTATTAAGATAATTATGAGGCTGGTATTAGACTTGAGTTGCGACATTATTTAATATAACAGCACAGTGTGAAATCGCAAGCAACGACTACGCCTTAAACTAATCACTAAGAATGTATCGTCGTCGTCGACCGAAGGCGCGCTGTGGTGTTCCGTAGATCTAACCTACGAGTAACTTATACACACGTACAAAACGGGTCAGGCACAACGTGGCATCATGTATGTTCTCATCAATATGTTCTACACGTACTAAATGCAAACTCGTCTATTTGGTAACTTATCCTAAGATTTCATCACTGGTGAGATTTCCTATGCGATATACTACACGTATACCGTCCGATATACACATTCGGAAGAAAAAAAAAATTACATCAATAATAAAATGTCAAGGAAAAACAGTTGCGAAAAACACATATAGAATACATAAAAATATTAAATTAAAACTTACACTACATAGTATACTCGGAAAACAGTCACATCTAAAACATTAATAATAGTAACAACAATGATTTATATACTCCAATATTATTTACAAATGTGTTCAAATACTCTTCAATATGTTCACTAAATAGAAATAGAAAAATTACAGTTATTCGGAAACTACGAGTAAAACTCTCGATATTGTCTTATGGTTGATCACACGTCAGCTACAGTCGTCCACTAGGGTAATCAGTAATCACTTTGGTACGTAAACTAGGTGTGAGGCCGGCGAGCTGCGCCCGTTTAGTTCATCCACTTGCGGCAGTTGGGCGCGCCGCACATGCACATTATTTTGTGGGCGTCGTCTTCTATGTCGAATTTGTAGTCGTAAGCAAGCTGTAAATAAGAGTAGGTATCAGTGGCGAAGGTATACAAACCGATTCCTATCGGCTTCCCTTTTAGAAATCCCACCACACCGATTTACCATACAATTAATAGATTTTTGGTCCGACTAACGTTCGCCATTTTCTACCCCTCGCTACTGGTAGGTATCCTTTCTTTAGAGTTTATTACAGATGATAACATAAAATGATGACTGAGTGATGACAAACTCTATAAAAAAAACTCCGACTCCTCGACTTGTCCATGTGACACGGCATTGACACCTCAGGCCCGAACGGACTCCACCAAAGCGGAGACGAGATTAGCGGAGCGAAGATCATTATTCACACATCTCATCTCCACTTAGCTTCAGTGGGGACCACTGAGCGGAGATGTATAATATTTGTATGGCGCAATAGAAGCGGAGATGTGAGCTGTGCCACGCAAGTTGGCAACGGCGCGTTGCGAAAATGGAAACGGCGTGGAGCGCTTCCTCTTCAAGTAAAAGAGCCAGCGCACATCTCCGTTACAGTTTGGTTAGTACGCATCTCCGCATAGCTTAGGTGGATACAGCGGAAAAACATCTCTTCTTGTCCCCGCTTCAGACATCACCGTCTTAGTGGAGTCCGGGTTTTACATAAGCAAAGTGTTTCTTATGTCAATGAAATAAAAGTCAGTTTTTTTTTTAAGGCACTTGAAAATTAAGACTGTATGCTTCATGCGAAGGGTCCATACATGTTGATTCCCTTTTAGAAATCCCACCCTACCGATCGACCATACAGTTAAGAAAATTTTAGGAGAAATGTTTGGTCCGGCTTGCCTTCGTCATCTTTTGACCCCTCGTCACTGATGTCAAGTCACGTGCAATGAGATAGAAACAACAAGCAACATTGTCACATTACAATATTGATTGAATTAAATTTATGGCCAGAGAGAGCTTTGTATCCGTTTGCGTAAATGCGATATGGTTGTAAAGAGTATACATGTCATTGCTCGTAACTGTACACAATCAACATTTTATTTTGCATAAAAATATATTAGCAATAAAAACCTATCACTAGAAAATTTCCATGTCAATCTGTCGCAAACTATATATGCCACGATTCGGGCTTGATAACAAAGTATGAAATTGATTTATCTCCTCGCCGCGCACGATGCGGCGCCTGGCGTATATGATGATGCGCAGACGGCGGTCGACCTCGACGGTCTCGGCGACGCAGTTCGGCTGGTTCGGAACATGTTATAGTTCGCGACAGGTCAACATGGTGTATGCGTTGAGGTGGGAAAGGGGACACGCCCCGCTCACCCACGCCATCTTAGTCTTAATGAAGCACTTGTACGCATCGGCTGCATTTATTGACTTCGTTCTCATTCACGTTGATTGCTAGTACACAACTGTTAAAACTCACCATTAGGAAATTACCAAGTCAATCTGTCGCGAACTATAGATGCCGCGGTTCTGAAGACGTATTTTTTAATCATTCGAATTACTATTCGCATACGGAATCGCAAGATTCGCATGCGAATGCTAAAAACCGTATTCTTGAAATTCCAATTTACATTCGAATCTGCAACGAGTGGTCTCGACCACTCTTTTTTGATCCGAGCGATAGAAAAATTGACGTTTAGCACTTAATGTCATTTTCAAATTAACAATGATATGACGGATAGTTTTGACAACTTAAACGTTTCACGTGATCCAAGTCCGATTCAGTATCGGTTTTTAAAAATCTATGGAGAGTTAGTCCAGTTAGAATATTCTGCGTAAAAAGAAATAATGTTAAGGGAGTTTAAGAAAACGGCAACACCGTATTCGAGTGATTAAAAAATAGGACAAAATGGTAGTCGGTGAATTCGCATGAGAATTTCGAATGGTTCCAAAATACGTCTCCTGGCATGTTATCAAAGTATGAATTTGGCCTTACCTCCTCGCCGCGCGCGATGCGACGCTTGGCGAATATGATGATGCGCAGATGGCGGTCGACCTCGACGGTCTCGGCGACGCAGTTGGGCTGGCACGAGTGGTTGATGTAGCGCGCGAGGCCTCCGCTCAAAGTCGCGTCCACCACGCGCCGCTCGTCAAGGCGGAACATGTAGATACCGCGGTTCTGATGTGATAGCAAGACGAAAGATTTACTACAGATTGCCACGCAGGAAAATGGAAGGTGTTGATGAAGTCCGGCCGCCGAGAGAATGCGTTTGAAACTTCAAACCATTGGCCAACTGGCCACAGACGATTATTTATGCATGGCGGTTTTGACCTATAACCATCATGCATAACCTAGCGTATGTGTAAGGAGAACTATTTTATAGTTTTATAGCACACACGCTAAGTTATGCATGATGGTTATGCCTGTACTATCCGATTAAAACAATTAGGCGCATGACAAGGAATGCGGTTTTGTACTTTCGGCAACTGCAGCCCACTTCTTCTAATCTGATTAATTGATTAATTAGTGCTACAGTGGCCGATTCGTTGCTCCTTATTAAAATTTTGGTTTTATAGTTAGTTTTTTTTAAGTTTACCTCTAGTCTATGGCCAGCTTTAAACAGGCTGTGACAGTCTCTATATCAAAAGGTTATTTTAGGGACCGAAGGGAATGAAAATGAAATTTACTAGAAAACTCTAACTAAACTGACAGGAATAGAATCATTAGTTTTTCTTTCTTTTGTTAATAATAAATAATTTAAAAAGCAAACGAATTAAAATATTAAACTCAATAATTGTTGTCATAGTAAAAATTATCAACTTTTAATTAGTAATTATCTAACCGTATCTGAAAGGAATAATACTTTGTGAAGGTAGACTTATAAGTAGCTAGTCAACCCGTGACCACGGCAACTGAAAAGTTGCCGAAACGTCGGGAAACCAAATAACCGCAAATAAACCGAAAAGTTATATTACCAAATATATATTTCGGGTAAATACATCGCACTAAATAGTCCGCAAAAGTTGTTTCTTTCAATTTATGAGTGCGCGAAGTAACTTAAGATGTGCTTATGTAAGCTGACAGGAACCTGACAGGACAGCATTGTCTCAGCGACCAAACTTTAAAATTTATTTATTTATTTCCACACTTACATCTATTATTACAAGATTACCCCAATACAAAATGATAACATGCGACATTTTAAATATGTGCGCTTCGAAAAGTATAATAATTGAGAATTGTCTTAGACTATAAATATATGTGTAGGAATTAAATAGAGTGCGAACTTGCTGAAATGATAATGTAAAAAAACCAACTAACTAATACAGCGTAATAATATTAAAAACGGAGGCTCTGGAGGTCATTAGTAATTGAATCATTATGGTCAAAACTCGAATCGAAAATCGAATCTTAACTTATAGATTTTTCCTAAGGCGTAAACATAATCGTAAATTCAATGTAATGCAAACAACAGTTCCGCTCAACTCTTTCGGAGCTACTCGGAACATCCTTTTGACAATGTGTCGGCTGATAGAAAAATAATACTGTCTTACCAACGCACTTCATGAGTCCACGTTTTTACTGGATTTCACATTTTCACATTACAAATTGTTAAAGTAAATCCAATTCAAATATTACATTAAAAATAATTTAAACTGAAACCAAAGAAATTTCCATGACAATGTTTTGACTTTATTAATCAAAATTATTAATTTAAATTTACACTCTCTGTCATTGTGATATTTAATAACTACAGATTTTAATTAATTTGAAACAAAGATTTTATGCCGTGGGAAGTAGTTGGGGCCGGTTCTATTCAAGGAGTTAAAGGTTAATCTTCTAATGAATAGTGATATCATGATGTTTTGCGGTAAGTTAATATTTAAACCCTGTACCACGAGAAGTTCGCAACAATTTCGTTTTGCAATAATACACTCATTATGATTCGTAACTTAAATTCTTATTTAAGCACATCCTGTTTGTTAAGCACGATGGTGGTCAAATGCCTGCCCAATTATTACTAAAAAAAAAATAAAATTGAGTAATGCATGGGTTTTAATTAACTGGAGTCTTTTCAGAATAAATACTAATACTCTAGAGTTCAAGAGAGTCTCTATTTTCAACATTTTCCCCGGTTCTAAGCCCCACGCTGTATATTTTTTTTCTCTTAATGATTTTATTTTGCATTATTTTGTTATTTTAAATAATTAATTTGAAATGAAATGTTAATCGTTTTTTAAGATATCTAGTTTTTTTAGAAAAAAAATTAATTTTAAATATAATTAATAAATTAATTAAGGGTTAATTGTTACGTTTTTCATTCGTATTACTTATTATTATATTTATTAAGTTAACAATGCTTACATTCAAACGATAAAGTAAAAAATCGTGGTGTTGTTATGCCTTACCTTGGCTTCATATTGCTTTTCCCGTATCTCCGAAAGTTCGGAGCGAATGATCTCTCCGATATATTCGATAACCATAGTGTGTTTTTCTATATCACGGGCTGCGTATAATCCTAGTCCTTGTATTTTCGACCTATAAAAAGGAAAAAAAAAACAACACTGTTTTTACTAAGAAAAATAATAGCAAATTAGAGTTTAAAATTCTCGTAGTTTTTGTTGTTTTAGTAAAGAACTCCGTTGAATCAATAGATAAAGCGTAAAGTTGTATTTTCCGAACAGGTAGCAACTAGTTAATGATTTATTAGTCGTCGGAAATGTTAGTTAAATCATTACACCTCACCTGGCCAAGTAGACGTTGTTCCGCCACTCCAGCTTCATCTTCTTGTACTGGCTGCTCTTGGTGTGCACGAACTGCTTGGAGTAGGGGCAGGCGGGGTGGTCCGGCGCAGGCGCTGGTGTGGCGGGCAGCAGCGAGCGCGCGGGCCGGCGGTGGATCGCTGGAGCGCGCGGCCGGGGCTCCCCGCGGGCGCAACCCGACGGGTTGACAGCCAGCCCGCCTTCTAGCAACGCCGACCGGCCGAACTTGAACCGGTAGTCGGTTAACGTCTCCACCCCTGCGCGGAATGGTCATTTTTTTTTTACTAGAAAAATTGGGTTTTGCTTTACTATAAATTCATGTTTTTGTAACACGGAAATAATACGCGAAGGGTTAGGTTACCTAATCTTTTGTGGTATTATTGGGTAAGTACAACATGTTCTGATAATCTTTCAAATAAAAAAAAGTTCAGAAAAATAAATAGGGTTCCGCGGATCTAGGATCTCTTTTTCAACCGTACTACTTAAAAACTTCTTGCAAATATTTATTTAAAACTCGGTTAAGAACACAGAGAGCTGGTACTAAAAGAATCTAATTTACGTTTGCAGACGCTAACATAATTTGAAATAATTTATATATTTTTTTCAACCGTGTCGTAGGGTATACGTAATTTACTGGGATTTTGTAATATCGCGGACGCATTAATAAAATAAAACAAAAAACATCAACTAAATATGCGTAAATAAACACATGTTACATAATTAATAACCTAACATCATCGTTACAAATGAAAGTAGATGACAAGGTAAGAATTTCACCTCAACTTCTACTTTTATGTTCACCGTGAGACTTGAGACACATACGTCGAGCGACAGGCAAAGTCTAAGTCCAGCAGTGGACTAGGAAGGCAGTGTCGTCTGATTGATACCTTCTCGTGATGCGACTATGAAACAAAAACTCCAAGCATTATTCCTTATTATTAAGACAACATTATATAGCTTAATCTTTTTATCATCGATCATAATACAAACACTGGTCTGATTATGAAGAATTATCTTATTTCTATGACTGAACAAGCGAAGTATGTTTCAGTATCATCTGTCAATCATACGTCTTGGAATTTTGCTGCATATGTTGGATACTTGTGTTGGGTAACTGTTATTTTGCTGTTGTCTTCTATAAAGCGTTTCGAACTCTAATGTCTGTACAAGGAAAGTATACATTATGCAGAAGTTGTTAAAATAACCCTAAAAATTTATATACTCTTTGGGATCATAAAAGAACACAGCTGATATACACAGTGTAAGAGAAAATAGAATTTTCTATCAATCATTTTAAATGATGATGTCCTCGATATCAAAATACTTTTATTTTTGTAGACAATAACAACACATTAATAAATGGATTTAACGTTTCGAGTACTATAACTTTAAACGTACAGTACAGAAATAAACATTAATAATTAAAACCGTCAAAGAACAACTAGAGCAATGAGACAGTAATGGCTAACCTGGTAAGCTTTCTAGTACCCTGACGACGGCGGGCTCGGTCAGTCCGAATAGGTCCTCGCCAGTGACGTAATTTGGCCATAACTTAAGTACGCCTTCTTCGCCTCGATTCTCTCGTAATGCTGCTACTGCGTCTAGAATCTACAATGTGCGAAAATAATATTTTAATAGTTGATAAATATTTAACAAGAAAATATACTAGAAAAAAGCAATTAGTCTCATGTCGCCCTGACGGGATTCGAACTCGCATTCTTGGGCATCCGGCCTAATGCACTAACCAATTATGCTGCAGAGACCTATGAGGTCACGTCGAATTTTTCTAGTATATTCACCTTTCTGCGGTGTTGGCCACCGTCCGTCGTTTCATCAATGAGAGAAAAATCCTCGCATTCGAAAGAAACATTTTTACAAATGTTTGACTATCGATTAAGATGGATCAGCATCTAATTATAACTTTTTTTAATTTTGCATTTTACAAAGCTATTTTTATGTGATAAATATTAAATAAGAAAATATACTAGAAAAAAGCAACAACTGTTTATTATGTTTAGACTGTGCCGCGGGCGACCGCTAGTTAATTAATAAAAACGTTTCAATATCCGTCAGAGACAAACATAACCTTAAAAACGTAGAAGATATTTGGGTTGCGTTGGAATGCAAATACAACCAGCCCCCTAATTGTCTAATTTAAAATCTATCACAATCCCTTTCAGAGGTATTGTGATTGTGATATTTTCGTCTGTCATATTGCTTATACAGTTCAATTTCGTTTATTCCATACCTTTTAAAACGCGTCCCGATCATAAACATAATCCCTTTCAAATGTCAAATAGTGAGGGCCTGAATAACTTTCAAATTACGAATTGAAAGGGATTGCGATAGATTTAAAATTAGACAATTAGCCCCCAGGTCCAACGACTAACGGCCGGTTTCAATAATTTATCCCTAACAAGAGATAGGCCTATCGTGGTTACGTTACCTAGCAACCGCTGTTATTTTGAGCTGAATAACAAAAATATCTAGGCAACAAAGCTCTAGTAAGCCTATCTCTTACAGTAGATAAGTTATCGAAACCGACCGTAAATGTATGTTCCAAAACACGGACTTTTATATTCTGACACTATACAGTCAGCTGTCTGGTGTCCTGAGACACATGCTTTCTGCTCAGTTCAGGCACCAGTATCTCGCAGCTGATGTAATCTGTTATATACTCGTATGTCGTAGGATAATTTAAGAAATCGAATTTTCGCGAAAATCCTAGGGATATTGCGAAAAGTCGGATAATTAGACAACGGCGACGACTTTTCTCAATCTTACTAGGGTTTTTGCTAAAGCACGAATTGCGTTAGTAATATTGAATATCCTTAACTCCGTTGGTTTTATTTTTGCTTGCTGCCCAACTCTTATTCGGATTGGTTCCTTTTTTACTCTGAAGCATTGAGGTATGTACTAGACATATAAACCACTCAGAATAAGAGTTAGCCAGCAACCAAAAATCAAGCCAATCAGAATGAAGGATATTCAATGTTACATTCGCAAATCGTGTTCGCAAAGATTGAAAATGTCATCACCATTTTCTTTTTTATAACTATCCGTGTTTTCGCAATATCTATAGGATTTTCGCGAAAATTCCATTTATCAAATAATCTTAGGACATATATTTTAAGTTAGGTACTATTTGTGGAAGAGAAAATAAATTATTATTATTAGTTTTCATGCAAAAAAGCGAAGTATCATACCTCGGCCCAGGCGGCGCGCGGCGTGGCAGCGGCGAGCTCGGCGCGAGGCTCGTCCTGGGCTCGGACGTGGAATCGAGGGCGGCCTTCCTCTTCCGAGATCCAGCACAAGTAGCGGCAGCGGCTGTTGGCGCGGCACATCGACCAGTAGAACCGTACCTGTACAAACACATCGCCACTGTAAGTTGCTTCTGACATCATTATTTACAGTTTGTCTGCTAATAAAAACTAGGTTTTTATTTATTCTTATTTTATGTAGTGGCCCTTTTGGAGTTTTTTTTTATTTTACTACACTTACACTGCGTTACTTTCATACAAACATACTCACTACTCAAAAAGTATAAACAGTTTTGTAAACATTTGTACGTCGATGTATGAATCGATTACTAGACTTACGAATAAAAGTCCCAAAAAATCAAGAAAACATTTGAGTTTTGTGCAAAGTAAGGAAAATAAATTTACTCAAACCGGTTTCTTACAACTTTATATGGAATGAAAATTAAACGTTTGTTCCACTGAAATTTTAGGAAATCAAGAAATGTTTTCAGTTGTTTTAAATGCTAATTGTTTAGTTGAACATTTGACCTCGCCATCAGCACCCAAATCTTTGCAGAAATACACATACTTTTTTTTTTATTAGACCGTGAAGTGCGCATGTTTGTATGTAAATAACGCAGTGGTTCGATTTATGTGCAGTCGAGTGTAGGTTGTGTATTAGAAACGCATTCTCTCAGAAACTGCACTGTATACCGTATTGACAATTACATTTTCACCCTAACCCTGTGTTATTGTATTCTGCTGAGGAAGATGAGGTCATCAGCTCGGATCAAGAGGTCATCCGAGTGTAGCATCACCGACGCCATATATCTATGATACACTCACGATCTTGTATCCTATGGGGTAGATGTAGTTGGGCGTGTGGAAGGCGGCGAGCTGGTGCGGCAGCAGGTGGCCGGGGCTGAGGAAGATGAGCCCGCCCACTCGGATCAGGTGGTTCGTGTCCGAGTGTAACATCACTGAAGCCACTTGGCGCTGTTCGTCGCGGGACACGTAGACGCGACGCTGCACGCTTAAGGTTGTCAGCTCGTTGTCCTTTTCATTCTGAGATTATAACGAATATTATAACAGGTCTGTTTTTATTGATACAGTTGAAGGAAAAGTAAGGACTATTAGACAATCAATCTTTTCAATTCAAATCAAAACAGTTCAATTTGTGACCGTAGAGGTCCATGCAAAAGAAAGCTAAACGACATACCGTTTTTATAATAATAAATAAGATGATCATATAGTTGGTATCTATAAACTCTTGATCTAACTACGCTAGAATTTAGGTCAAGTTGACAATTCTAAAATTCTTTACTATTCAAACAAGGCATAACATTTCATTTAGGCAACAACTGATCTATGTTTAAAAACAAACACGTTAACTCACCTTTGGTGCGTGTGAAGCGCAGAATGCGGTCTTGTTCTTGTAAAAGACGCAGCTATCTTTGACGGCACAGCCAAGGTGGTACACACTGCCGCAGCGCACCTTGAAGCAGCGCACAGTCGCGCCCAATCGCCGACAGACGGCGCAAGTCGCGCTCGACCCGTTCGCAAGAGCCGTCTCCACGTTCATCAGCGCCCCACTAACAGTCTCGTAAACACCTTCCGACCACAACGCACAGTTCAAATGCACCCATCTATCCACATCACAGTTCAATAGTCTAGAAACACCGTCGGCTACACCGTCCCCTTGAATACCACACAATTCACACTTTCTACTGTCCTCATTCGTCACGGGCATGATAGCCACTCCAGTCCGAAACACTAGTTCAGTTAACTCCCTATCCGTGGGCCTCTTGTACTTAGCGGGCGGTCCTATACAACCCGGCGACCAGGTCTTGTATCTAATTCCTCTATACTTTTCAGGTTCTGTGCTTTGGTTACTCTTTTCGTCTTGTTCACTCTTTAAATCTTCATCCAGTGCGCTAACGTCGTCTCCAACTTCTTTCATAAGCTCGTCGTTGTCCAACGAGTCCATGAATGACAAGTCCATCTTCTCATCTTTTATATCAGGCTTTATGTCTAGATCGTCCGTCTCCATACTTTCTGTAGACGCTGTATCGAAATCATCACGGTCTTTTGATACATTCGTTTCGACATCGGATTTAGTGTCTTCTTTGACGGCTTTAGATTTCCCGTCTAGAATGATATTGGTCGGCCGCCATGCAAACCTTTGGTAACATTGCGTGCTACAAAAGTATAATTCTGAGTCGCTATCACATAAAATTTCTTCAGCATTTCCTTTGTTGGCGGAGAGCAGCGGAAATTCTGACGCTTTTGCTCGAACTACTGAATCTAATATAACAACATCACAGTGGCGGCAGAATTTAGCTGCTCCATTTAATATGCTTTGAATGTCAATAGGGGTTCCTTCTTTACCATCTTTACCTTTTGATCTATACAATCCTAACTTATGTGAAGGAGGCGTAGCCGTTCTTTCTACTATTTGGTACGAAGTTGGCGGCGGTATATGTAAAATGCCAGCGAGTTCTTTCAAAACGCCCAGTATATCTTCCGCCGCACCCGATGTTAGTGTAAGCGTCACTGTAACGTTTTCATTACTCTCCGTACTACCAGGAGAATCAACCATTTTGCTTTTAAGTGGTGAGTTAACATCAAGACATTTAAGTGGTTTCGGGGCTTCTTCTTCCTCTTTCAGTTGGTATAGAGATACTGGCTTAACTCTAATAGGAACAGGCGCTATAATTGGTATCACAGGTGAAATGCGACCAGATGCAGAATCACTATCCTCTTCATCTTCTTCGTCCTCAATAAGTTTAAGTCCTGGGAACCTATTTGCAGGCTCAATATCAAGACACTCAGGGCTAGAACAACTGACAATACTGTCTGGTGTATCTGTATCTCGCTCTTTGCAAATAAAATCTGATTTCTTATCTTCTGGATCATCATCAAACATAATTGGCTGGAATTCTTGATCATAAAAGCCTCTTTGCGTAGATGCAGCTGGCTTTTCTGGGAGCGGTTCATCGTCTCCAAATGGTTTGGTATTATAATAATCAGCTACGTTAGGTATTTTAGCATTACCAAACTCTCCTACCAAATCTCCTTTCAGAATATCATAATCTTTGTTTTTTAGTTTGGTCAAATCACCGGAGCCAAAAAGTGGACATACTGCAAAATTCGTCGTCAAGGCAGGTTCTTGAATTTGCATTTGCGGTAGTAACCGTAATTGAGCCATCAAATTGTCAATAAATGTATCGTAGTCTTCTTCATAACGTGAGCCCTTACGAGGCCTTTTCTTGGCGTTGGCCGCATTTAAGTTATTCTCTGCCGCTGCTTTTATATTCATTTGCATTTGTTTACGTTTTTTTTGTTGATACTCTCGGCGCTTGCGTCTCTTCGCTTCCGATGGGGTTTCCGGAGCGTTAATTTCAGACGAAGGATCCATATTTACACTTTCAGGGAATTCCTCTTTCATAGGTTGGTCTAATTTAGCTGGATCTGAAGCAGTAGATACACCAGATGTAGCAGATTGTTGAGAGCTTTCATCTAACAGTTCTTTCTTGACGTCCAACGGGGTGAAAGGTCTGCTGTGTACAGGACTTTGTTGTGGCGGAGCGATCTCTTTCTTGATAGCTTGGTGAAGCTGTTGACTTTCAATATTCATCGGATACATAGGCATAGATTTCATAGTCGGTGAACTTTCCGGTAGTGGGGTAGTCTCTTCTTTGGTTATGATTTTCATCGGAGGTTGTTTCCTAACGTCCATCAGAGATTGTGTTGATGTATGTAATAAAGGTGACATGCAAGACGTCGGAATAGTCGTCTGTACAGGTCTTGAAGTGAATGGCGAATTAACCATTGTTGTTATGTGTCGTGGTGAATTTTTCGGTATTTCAACTTCTTGCGAAAGAGACATAGTAGGAGGTGGTATAGGCGGTCTCGCTAACTGGGCTTCAAGCGACGGTATTGTTCCCAATGCGGGGGCTGTCCTCTGTATAGTCATGGTTCGCTGCGGTACGACATTGGACGCAGCAGTCGAAGTCTGTAGAAGTTGTTTCAGTAATACATTTTGAGACTCGTCATTTCTTTGGTTGGCGGGGCATTGAGATAACATATTTTGATTTTTACATGGATCGTTGTTGGCGGCTGATGCGCTTGGTTCATCCGTTTCCATCGGTTCAGATTTTACTACAACAGACTCTACACTATGTCTTTTAGTTGGCTGTATATGGCCAACTATGACCTCACTTTTCGGTTCATCTGTCGACTTGGATCTTTTAAGTGGTGACGTCAGCTGTGTATGTAGTAATTTCGACGACGTTATAAAGTTAATCGACCCTGTGTTCGTCTTAGCTTGCATTTGGGCTATGCCTGGGCTGACAATACTGTGTGTTCTAACCGTTACATTAGGAGCCGGTTCTTTATTACCAATTAGCGGTCTGGAAGTCATGACTAGTGCAGGCGGTTGGCTAGAACTTATGCTCTGAGGACTGAAACTCAAATTAGATGTATTAATTTGTCTGCTCGGTTGTAGCAAAGTGTGACCTAGTATGCTGGTTGGCAGGGGCTGTGTCTTTTGGAAGCAGCTGACGTTCGTCGTTATCGTGGTATTGTTACTGCAATGTATCATAGACGGTGGAGTGCTGCTATGAATTTTAGAGAGTGCTGGCATTTGTATGATTTGAGAAGTCACTGAAGTAGTAATACAATCGTCAGGGCTACTGAAAGTAGGGTTCGTTATTAGAGGAGATTGTGCTGGAGATTTCATAATCGAGCTTTGCATGCTGACTGGAGAGTTTATTGGTGATACCGTCGGAGATTTCCTCAGCTGACTCATGTTCATGGAGGATAATGTGTTAACTCTAGAGCCAAGCATTTGGGCAGCGCTCATGGGCATTGTATCCGATGAAGGAGCAGTGGTGATTGGCTTTTCTATCCTTTGCACCGGTGATGGCCTGGATGCTGCAACCTCGACTTTCGATGATGGTAATAAATTTTCAAAATTAACTTGGGTGGGTGTTGTGGCGTCACTATTTTTTCTCATAACGGTCGCAACTGTCTGTGCCTCTACCTTTGATGAATTAGTGTTCAGAGATGACATAATAGTCCGGAGCTGTTGCGACACGTTCGCCATATTCGAAGTTAACTCGGCCGGTTGGGATAACGGTGACAACTGGGGTATTGTCGCCGACTGCAAGTTCAACCTTTCTGGTTCTCTTTTCGGGAAATGCATTGGTTCTTGTGATTCTTTATTATCACTTTTTCCAGGAATATTAATATTTGGATTCGGAGGTTTATGTGCTGGCTGTTTCATGCCATAAGTTTTGGTTTCGTCTGTTATTTTTTCTAGCATACAAAGCATATCTTCAAAAGATTCCACGTGCTTTGGATTGCCTTCCACTGCTTCCGGATGTTCTTGCATGGTGATATCATTTAAATATCTCTCTTGCGATGGAGTCGGTGAAGGGATCGATATTTGAACAGATTCTTGACCCATATCTGGAGTTATTTGCATGTTTGAGTCGATCACTTGATTAGCAATCGCTTTAATGGTTTTCACTACGTTTTCATCAGACTTATTTTCAGTGGGTTGGTTCTGTGGAGGCTGATCTGATAAAGATTTGTTATACGATAACAATAAGTTACTTGGAATGTTATCTTCTGGTTTGTCTTCGTCATCACCTTCCATTATGTTGTCAGGGATTTTTTCAGGTACAGGATCAGGGCTCTTTATATCTGCTTTGCCGAGAAGCAAAGGCGTTCGGTCGGTTATGCACAGCGTGTGAGGAAGTTCAGTCTGCTGGCTGATTTCAGTTTCTATGTCGATATCTTTATTAGTTTCCTTTATAATGGGAGCCGGTCGCTGGTCGTGGGACGAACCTTGCGTTGATAAATTTAATAAATGATGTGATCCAGAAGGCTGTAATTCCTTATCAGGGTTGTTTTCTGTTGGCACAGTGCTGTCAGGAGAAGCAGCTTCATCCTGGAATATCTTTGCAGGCAGTGTGGCGTCATGAGTTACAGATAAACTAGATAGTTTTGTATTTGCTAAAGATAGAGACATCGGTTTTTCAATGGTTTTCACGATCTTTTGCTTTACTTGATGTTGCGTCAGTATCGATACGGGTACTCGAGACGGGCCTGCACCAGTATTTGATGTGGCTAATGTGATTACAGGGTTGATATTGGCTACCTTGGGCATATTCGACGATATGACGCTGATGACCGGACTGATAGGTTTGGAGAGGGGCGGCGTCGACATGTTAATCGTCAACGGCGGGTTCGTAATGTTTAGCGGTACTTTTTTAATTTGGGGTTTCGCACCACCTGGATGTCCCGCAACACTAGCGATAGGAACGGAAAGATTTTTTAAAACTGGCACTGAAATAGTTTGGTTCGCGATGGAGACCGAGGCTACCGTCGCTTGCGATACTTCGTTTAAGATTTTAGCGTTTGAATGCGGCGAAAGCATCGTCGCACTTAGCACTGGTAACCGTGATAGCGCCGAGCCTTGCGCGGGGTTCATAATTTTGTACTGCTGCACGCTCGCGGAAGGTTGTTTGCCAGTAGACAGACTGATGACGGCGACAGTCTTAGTAGCGGTTTCGGTTCTCGTTGCCGGTTGCGGCGGCTCGTCCTCTGCCTCGTCTTCCGGCTTGCCACCATCTATCAGTTCCTCGAAATCTTCTTCGGTAGCTATTCTCTCTTCGGGAGAGACGGCGGTCTGTTCGACGAGAACTATGTCATCGTCGTCGAGGTGTTCGACGAGTTCCTCATCGTCTTGGGTCCGGTCGTCGTCGTAGCTCGGGTCGGGGGCGTAGAGGACGTAGCTGTGGGCGTCTTCGGGGGGTTGTTGCGGGGGCGGGAGGCGAGGGCGGGGGGGCGTTCGCCTTTTTAATATAGAGACTTTCGCTAAGTGATGGGGGCGGGAGTCTTTGTTCGGCCAGACGGGGGCGCCGCCGTATAAGCCGGGGCGAGTGTATTTGAAGCCAGGGGGGAAGGGGGCTGTTTGGTGATGGTGTCCGCCCCCGTGGTCCTGCGAGGGGGCGGGGGAGGCGGCGGGGGACGCGTGCGGCGTGGGCGTGCGCGCCACGTGCGGGGAACGGGATACCGACGGGGACGATGGGGCACCGCCCATCGGACTGTATTGTTGACGCTGCAGCATCTGCTGGCGCTGAAAGGGAAATTAAATTTTAGTAAGTATCAACATTGAACCAAGATAATATTAATAACAGTTTTACGCCCTTATTCATAAAAATATTTTATACACCACTTGCATCTGTAGCACGTATTAACTATAAAGTATTCTCAATTTGAAAGTAAGCTATTAATGCCTGGAGGGAGCTGTTGTATGGAACTTCCCTTGGGTAATTATGATAACATTTAAATTTGGAACGCCAACATGTCAACAAAAACTTCTATCAAAAATAGTGAAAAAAAACAGGGTGTTCAAGGCATAACTTCCTGGTCCAAGCAGTTTTTAACTATAAAATTGACACTTCAAAGTGACTTTACTCCTATGAAAAATATAAACATGGCTGTATGTATCGGGGTCCCTGGCACCAAGAAAACATTTGAAATTGGAATTATGTGATATTGTGCACTCATCCAAATATAATGTAATAGTTATCTCTTTCATTTCCGTGTCTTTTGTCTTACTTATGTAAAACATGGCAAATCATCAAATTGTGAATGTGTGTAGTCTTTACTCTTGGTCGTCGTCTCAGCCACATAACACCCACTGCTGGGTATATGCCTCCCCCAAAAGGGGAGGTTTGCCATAATTGCCACGCTTGGCAGGCGGTTTGGCGTTCGCAGTATGGCCAAGTTTGTAGGAGACGCTGCTGCCCGTCTCCTGAAGGCTGAGTCCCTTAGTCGCCTTTTCGACACCCACGGGATGAGAGGCGGTAGTGCTATTCTAAGCCGACACTACACAGCTGTTTAGCTTAACTCTTGGTCACATATAATGAAAATTTTCATTGCATAAAAAAATGGGTAATTTTCGATCCGCTCGATATTTTTTTCCGCGAGTTGTTAAATTGTTGTCATTTATTAGTTTTATAATTTATAATTCCTTTTTTATTTAACGTCACAGTAGGCATATAAAGTTAAGTATGCTCTGCGGGGATAAAAGTATCTTAGCCTTGGGCAGACTTGAATCCTTCGCTTCATTCAGGATTCTTACCTTCATTTCGCTCGGGATTCAATATGCTGCCCGTACATAAGACACCACTTTATCCCCTTAGTGCATAATCTACTATTAAATCATGTTTAAGCAGTGTTGCTGTCACTTTCAATCTCCTTGCCTTTGTTATGAGATCGAAAGTGACATCATTGTTGTAACACAGCATTTTGACAAATAAATGCTTATTTGATTTGATCAACACTGCTTAATTTAAACATGACAAATATTTTTATGGATAAGAGTGTTCGAGTGTAAACTTTAAATAAAATGTTTTGATGCAGGTGGTGAAAACTTACAGCTATCTCGGATGCAGGATTTCCAGGTGATGGCAGTGGCTGTGGACTACCTAACGGTGATGTTTGTTGTCGACTTCCAAATGGTACGCCTACTCTCATCCCTAAAATCAACAAAAGTATTCAAAGTTAACATTATAAAAACATTTCAAATTATCATTTAAATAACACATGGGAAATAATCTACCTTGTTGGTGATGTGGAGGTCTAGCGAATCTAGACGGGAGCGGTGAACATCCAGGTGCTGGCCGAGGAAATCTGCCAGTTGCGTAATCAGACTGGAAGAGGAATTACTCGTGAAACATGATATACATCATTATTTTATATAATTTTAGATCTAAATTAAACTTACGTTCTGTAATTGAGGTGAGTGGGCCGATGCTGGACTCTGAATTTGAGACTGTTGATAGATCTGTAAAATAAATAGTTATTTGTCATGCAAGGACGGAAAGCAGGATTTAGAGGCGAGTTACCTCTATTTGAGAAAAGTTTTTAGCTTCTCGTACCTTTGAAACCCTCGCTACGTTCAGAACTCAACCTTTGAACCGAGCGTGTCCTTCGCTTGCTCAGTTTTCAAAGGTAAGAGACGCTAAAAACTTTTCTGCCGAGCGCAACATACAATTTTTCACCTCACAACAGTGCCGAAAATTTTTAGGTTATTTCCGCGGTCAACTTCCGGTAAACAATTCTTTTAACAATAAGTTTAATCTAAAAATACCTTATTCTTGTTGTTATATAGATTAAACTTGTATATGATATAAAAAACTAAAAATATAAAGGGAGTATTTTAATTAATTAAAAGTTATATAAAATAGGAATAAATTGTTAGCTATAATTATAATAAAAAAGATTCGGTAAATGTTGACATTGGCATGAGGTAAAAGTCAAGACAAATTAAAAATAAAGGTTTATGTCACGTTCCGAAATCCAAACATAGATTGTGAAATCTCACCCAGCCTAATATAAAATTCTTATGAGAAATAGTTTAATCTTATTATTATTGTTTTTATGATTCAATGAACAACAATAATATAATAAAACCAAAACGGAGTATTATATAATTAATTCAAAGTTATTTAAAATAAGAGTAAAATGTAACATAAAAAGTCAATGGTGCGATTCGGCAGGGCTATTACCTAAAAATTAGCAATTATCGCGCAGATATCGCGCGATCGCTGCGGAATGTCAAAATAAAAATGGTATTACGTATGTGATTGCTGGCTAATCGCTCACTGATGGTTCGTATAGCGGCGACTCACTCGCTCGCGCTCCTATCTAGGTGCGAGAGTGAGATGCCGCGTGTTGCTATGAAGCTAGCGCCAAAAACAATTTTGGCAACAATAACAGGAACTAAATGAATGCCCATTGTAATTCATCGTTTGTTCGGTAGAGGCCGCACTGTTGATACGTGACGTAAAGCAAATTATCGCGCAATTTCTGCTGTTGCGTTGCTGTTGCAAAGATAGGTATAGCCAAACAAGAGTTTCTAATAATAGGCCATACCTGCGGACTGCGACTGGGCGTGGGCAGTTGAGGACTTGTTCTCTGAGCTTGAAACTGCTGAAGGAAGTGTTGCGGCGACATTGACGATTGCATCGGTGACTGTTGCGTGTGCATCGGCGACTGCTGCGTGTGCATCGGCGACTGTTGCAGATGCATCGGCGACTGCTGCGAGTGCATCGGAGACTGTTGCGGGTGCATCGGTGAGTGTTGCGACGTCATTTGGTTCTGTTGTTGATGCATTGTAGACTGTTGATGCATCGGTGATTGCTGGTGCATCGGCGATTGATGCATAGGCGATTGTTGGGGATGCATCGGCGATTGCTGTGGATGCATCGGCGACTGCTGCGGATGCATTGGAGACTGTTGCGGCATATTCGTCTGTTGCACGTGCATCGGAGACTGTTGCGAGTGGAGGGGAGATTGTTGGGTATGGAGGGGCGACTGCGTCGACTGATGTAAGGGCGATTGTGAGGTGTGATGCAGAGGTGATTGTTGGGAATGCAGGGGCGACTGCATGGGAGAAGTTAAGTGATGTAGAGGCGATTGAGGCGCCAGCGGATGATGCGGCGACTGCGCATGAGGCGACTGCACGTGCAGTGGGGACATCGCCGGTCTAGAGCCCGGCGGTCGGGGGGTTTGGTTTCCGGCTTGCATGGCATTTCTGACACCCGAGATTTGTTGTTGGCCAAATTGGACAATTCCGCCGACGGACTGCGGTCTCTCTTGCACTCCGGACAGTTGTCTCACTAGTTGTTGCTGCGGCGCTCCGGCTTGTTCTATGACTAGAGTACGACCGCCTTGTAAGATCCTCCCTTGAGCGTTCAGAGGCGACGTCACCAACCCTATTCTCTGTTGAGTGATCGGTTGCCCGTCTGATCCTAGTACTGTTTGCTGCGTTCGTATCAGAGTTTGTTGCTGTTGAAGTGTGGCGCCTTGAAGGCCCAGCTGCATAGGGCGATTTATAGTCTGTTGTTGTATTTGTTGAGGTTGTCCTAGATTTTGATTTTGTGTAAACACAGTTTGGTTAGTTGTTATTTGTTGTTGATTCATGACGTTCTGTTGCACCAACTGAGGGTTTTGTTGACGCTGTTTTGTTTCATATTCCTGTAAAAAAAGTAAAGATATCAAATTAATACTGCATACAGAAAATGAAGAGGCTTTACTTTGTTTATTTAATGCAATCAATAATCACCTGAATAAGCATCGTGTGCTGTCGAGCTTGCTTCCTCGCAGCGTCGAGGTGTTTCTGCAGCGCTTGTTGCTCGGTAGCTACGCGGTGCAACTCCGCCGCGTCGTTCGGCTGCAGCTCGTTGCCGGACTTCCTCAGCTGGCGCTGCTTACTGTTCAGCGACTGCAAAACCGACAACAACACTGAAGAGGTATGCGAGAACGATCTTTCGAAAGTTCGGGTCCCCGGGAGCTGAAAAGGTCGCAACTACCACTACAAGCACACGAACACAAAAGCGCTACCACAGCTCACCTTGCGGATCTTGCGGAGCTTCTGGACCTCGGCCTCGTAGTAGTTCTGCTGGTCGGCGGCGAAGGCGGCGAACTGTTTGAGCCACTGCTCGTAGACGAGGCGGGAGTGGTGGTCGTCCTTAGGCGGCGGCGGCTGCGGCGGCGGCGCGGCGCCGTACAGCGGCACGGCGGGCGGCGCGGGCGCGGCCGCGGCCGGCGCCAGCCCCGCGCCGCCGCCCCCGCCCGCGCCCCACTCCCCGCCCTCCCGCTCCTGCTCCCGCTTCTCCTGCTCCAATAGCTCCTCCAGAAGCAACGGTTGCTCCTGGTTTACGTTCTGACGGTTAAATTTAGCGATTGGACGTCGCGGTCGACGCCCCCCGGCGGCGTCCGATCGAACTCCCCGGAGCTCGATTGGTACGACGGCTTTTAGTACCGGTATCTTATATACCTGTCTCATCTTATTGATCGTTTGATACGACTGAGATCTTGGAGAACATTTCAGAAGTTAGCGAACGATATACGAATAAAGGCGGAAGAAAATCATACTACATTTACGTTAGTGCTAATCAGACTGACGGGTGTAAAATACGTCAGTTCTGAAGGTAAAGTCTGATTAACTAGTGCAGAAAATCTATTCTATTTATATCCAAGTGACATTAAAATAATAAAACTACAACAGTGCTAAATTTGAAATCTATGCATACGATTTGTAATGTATTTTCTATAACAAAATATTTAATTCAACCTAATTCAGTGATGTGTGTATACATATCTACGTAAAAAAATGCTACAACTAATTAAAATACTGCCAATAATTAATTTAAATGTTGAGCAATCATAATTTATTTGTTTGTGTTACATAAAAAGTCATTGTTTGATTAATTTACTGTTGACTTTATAAAGTAACTCTATAATATTAATTTTGTCGTGTTTGACGTTACTGTTTGTAACTTAAAGTCATTGATTAAGATATTCTAGATAATCCATAACCATAATAGATATTATGAATTTCCACCACCATGATAAAAAGATGAGACAGGCAATATAGATTTTATAAAATATTTTTTTTATTGTTAATATAGTTTTTTTAATGTATTAGTGCTAGTACATTGTTAGCTATAGTATTAGTGTAGTTGTGTTAGGAAGGATGCTGAAAAGGTAACGGTTAGTCAGTAGGCATGCGTGCGAAGCGAGCAAAGTAAAAAGCAATTACGACACATAAAGTGGTTAGCAGTGACAATAGGCCTTAAACGTATTATTAGAGGTTCTGCGAGACCTTTTTACGCTATTTTAAACATAAACGTACAGAGAAATTAAGACGTTGACAAATATATTTCAGTTTTGAAGATTGATAGGATAAAAAGGCCTGCAGTTCAGGGAAGTAGGCAGTTCTAAAGAGGACAAGGATGGAATAGAATGCTTTTGGAAATATTTTCTTAATTAAAAACAGAAGGGACCCACATTTTAATTTATTTTTGAAATTCTTTTAAAGGGTTTGCTAAATGAAGGGGAAATATACGTTTAACATTGATTTTATAATATCAGGATTTATTACCCAAATTATTTTAGATATCTTTTAAGATTACAGCTCCAAAACAAAACCAGTAAGGAGCAGTTTAAAGACAAGAAACATGATATTTATTTATTCAATACTTGGTACTGTTTGTGAGAAGGAAGCTTAAGGTGTTGAGGTGCAAAGTACTAAGGTACTAATGACGAGGAGAGGCGGTATTCAGAATTCGTAAATATACAAAAGTATGCCTTTTATCAGCTTGGAATAAGTTAAAATACGTTCCAAATAATAAACTTGCAACTCCTCTACTCAAATTGAAGGTTTAATCGAAAGAAATATTGTATATTTTTTATCTATTGCGGTCGATAAAATGGCTACTTTGTTTTTACTTAACAGAATATCGCCGGTAGGTTGGTAGGTTATGGATTAAGGTTCGGCACAGACCTGACGAAAACTTCCGTATCGTTAACATTTAGAGAATATTTCATAAAACTTGATAGCAGAGCACGAAATAGAAACGATGTTTTTAAAAGGATTATTGGTAGATTGACGACACGACAACATACTGTTTTGTTGAATTGTTATTTCATGAACAATAAAGTGGTTTATCGCATGTCAGGTCTGTTCCAGGGTGTGGACACGATGTCTGACCTGAAGTAGCAGCGGGCGGCGGTGCAGCCAGTCGCCCCACGCGTCCGCCGCGTCAAAGGCCTGCTCGCCAACAACCATCAATCACCGACATGCAAACAACACGCCTGTACTCCGCCGTCTCCCTACCGCCTACCGCGATGCCGTACTCGTACGAGATTCGTTGAGGACCACATGGCAACAGATGGACGACTGTTTTCATATCTTTAGGTGAGCTTACGTAAACATTAAGTAATTCAAATACTTCTTAACTTAGATTTGTGCGAAATCATACCAAATATATTGCAGATAACTAAGATATTTTAAAGTATTTTAGGATTGAGAAGTATTTGTTTGGCTTTTAACACATCAAATGCTATAGGGACTAGCAAAACTAAACCCTGTGCGATTGTGTAAAGCAATCATATTCATTTGACAGTTCATATTGTATGTGATCGCCAGCAATTTGTATGGAATTTGACAGGAATTATATAAAATATGAACTGTCAAATAAATACGATCACTTTACACAATAGCCTATCCTATTTTTAATGACATTGTGACTAATTTGATAAATGTCGTAGTAAGCTTTTTCGATAGTCGACAACTGTATGCCAAGTGTGACGTTCAATTATACTGTAACTTTGTTCAAAGGAAAGAAAACTCGTACGAGTACTAGCTGTATATCCATATTCCCATGCAATATTAGTCCTCTGAGATTCTATGAAATCGTTTTTTTTTATTGAATTGCAATGTATACCTGACTCAAACCTCCACCGAAATGGCATTGAAAAATTAATATTGCTATGGTTATGGTAATATAAACTTCACATTGTCTGCGATGCGATAAAAATGTAAGCGTTCCAACGAAGTACTGGTTCACACTTCGGTTGGCAGAGTAACATTTGTCTCCAAAATGTGAACTTAAGCTTACTGCATACACTCAAAGCGCTTTGAACAAATTTTACGGTCAATGCGATTTCTTACAACAACAAAAAAAAACACGAATATAAACAATATACTGCATGCACGACAATGTATTCAAAAATTCTCCAAGACGAATTAATTAAGAAAATTATTATTTTTTTAATCAGTAGACTAAGATTTTTACATTAGTATGATTACTAGTTAAATTTCATTCAGCATCTGTTTGCAGAAAAATTAATATGATTTTGAGTTTAAATTAATGGTACGAAATTAAGTCTTATAAAACGGATATCTCTAAAGTGTGTGCTATTATGTATACTGCGACATAACGATAGCGGTTTCTTTGAAGTTGTACTCTCCCAATGTGTTTTTGAAATTTTAAGTTAGTTAAGTTTGAGGTATTGTTTACGCTAATTAATATTATATCTCGGTGAACAGAGAACGAATGATGATCCTATGCTGATAATATTATAAACTATATATCGGGATAAAATTTATCCTAAGTTTTGATCTTAGCTAAAAACTATTTGGGTCTAAAATTTCATCCAAATCAGTCTAGCCGATTTTTATTTATAAATGGTGTAACCAACCCGACTTTTTTTATAAATGTGAATGTGACGTTTAAATATTTGTTATCTTATCGCGCAAAAACGGCTGGACTGGTTATGATGAAAGGAGAATGGTTAAACATGGTTTCGCTTTGTATTAGTATCAAATCTTTTTCAAAAAATGAGTTTTAATTTTGACTAAATGTATACCTACCTACTACGGAAACGAATAATTATGTCTAACTTTTAATTTTAATTTATTTGCATTGCAAAATGTCATAAAATTGGTAGGTATACTTATAATATGACATTGTAATATACACAATTTTGGTCTCTCTTTTGACAAGTCATCATTTATCTTTTCAGATGATAAACATTTTTATTTAACGACGGGGAGACTCTGAGCCTTCATCATACTTGATGTTAAGTATTGATAAGGCTGAAAGATGGAAGCGAGCCTCTCCCGGAATCCTTAGCCACTAAGGAACTGGCTATCTTATCACGAACTGCCGCAACCAAAATGCTGAAAACATTGTTGTTATGGCGTCAGGCTTAGATAAGATGGTGGAAGCTAGCCAGGCAGACTTACTACAAGTCCTACCACCACCCAAACCGAATACAATACCCCCGCTGGGAATCGAACCCGGGACTCCTGGGTCTGATACCGGTGGTTGTACCACTAGACCACAGAGGCGGTTAAAACTTTTCCGTTGTTTGATCAACTCGTAAACTAGTATCATAACGATGGGAGAGCAACAAGAGACCGGTAACGCGTGTCGCAACGGTGACGCTTGTGACATGTCGTCGGCGCTATACAGCGGTTGTTACCTGCGGGTAAGGCGGCGGGGGCTGCGCGGGCGGCGCGTGTGCTGCGGCGAGGGCAGGCGCGGCGCCTCGGATCGTGCCCGGGTATGGGGGCGGGGGAGGCGGCCGCCCGCCTTGCGCTAAAGGAAAATACACGTTATAGAGCGTGATGACTCAGCACCACGACCGCCTATTGGTATAGCTTGTGCTATTGCTATAGCTATCGATTTTCAAACCCCCCTACAAGGGCTCTCGCTCACGCTATTACTTTCATACTAAAAATGCAAGGGCTCGCGCTCACGCTATCACTTTCATACTAAAAATGCAATAGTAAATACAATAGATGAATAGAAGTATGTAGGAATTAGACAAAAACCCTTTCGAAATCCGATCCAATGCTCTAACCGCAGAGCTACCAAGACTACCGAGACCGAGAAGTCTCGGTAGCTCAGCGGTTAGAGCATTGGACTGGATTTCCAAAGGTCGCGGGTTCGATTCCCGTCTGAGAATTCACTTGTGGCCGAGTTAATTTTTTCCAATATTTTTCTATTTAAAATTTACCATAAGTATAAAAATAGCATTGAAAAATGCAAAAATTACAAAATCATAAAAAATCCTTTCGTTGAAGGGTTTTATGAGAGTTTGAAGCTTGATAGCTATAGCGATACCACAAGCTATACCGTTAGGCGGTCGGGGCGCTGGTATGATTCACACTACACGCCCCCTGCGGGGCACGACGTCGAAATGTCGGTGAGTATTATTTGGTACAGGGTTTCCTAAGCTATAGTTTTGGTGGCCGTGGGCCCGAGTGTAGAGCCGCCAGTCCAGCCCCACTAGGGGGCGCCGGTGGGCCGTGGGCCCGAGTGTAGAGGTGTGTGGCTCACCGGGCGCGTGCGAGTGCGGCAGCGTGGCGAGCGCGACGGTGCGGTCGTGGCGCACCACTCCCACGGCGCCGTCCAGCCCCACTAGGGGGCGCCGGTGGGCCGTGGGCCCGAGTGTAGGGGTGTGTGGCTCACCGGGCGCGTGCGAGTGCGGCAGCGTGGCGAGCGCGACGGTGCGGTCGTGGCGCACCACTCCCACGGCGCCGTCCAGCCCCACTAGGGGGCGCCGGTGGGCCGTGGGCCCGAGTGTAGGGGTGTGTGGCTCACCGGGCGCGTGCGAGTGCGGCAGCGTGGCGAGCGCGACGGTGCGGTCGTGGCGCACCACTCCCACGGCGCCGTCCAGCCCCACTAGGGGGCGCCGGTGGGCCGTGGGCCCGAGTGTAGGGGTGTGTGGCTCACCGGGCGCGTGCGAGTGCGGCAGCGTGGCGAGCGCGACGGTGCGGTCGTGGCGCACCACTCCCACGGCGCCGTCCAGCCCCACTAGGGGGCGCCGGTGGGCCGTGGGCCCGAGTGTAGGGGTGTGTGGCTCACCGGGCGCGTGCGAGTGCGGCAGCGTGGCGAGCGCGACGGTGCGGTCGTGGCGCACCACTCCCACGGCGCCGTCCAGCTCCACTAGGGGGCGCCGGTGGGCCGTGGGCCCGAGTGTAGGGGTGTGTGGCTCACCGGGCGCGTGCGAGTGCGGCAGCGTGGCGAGCGCGACGATGCGGTCGTGGCGCACCACTCCCACGGCGCCGTCCAGCCCCACTAGGGGGCGCCGGTGGGCCGTGGGCCCGAGTGTAGGGGTGTGTGGCTCACCGGGCGCGTGCGAGTGCGGCAGCGTGGCGAGCGCGACGGTGCGGTCGTGGCGCACCACTCCCACGGCGCCGTCCAGCCCCACTAGGGGGCGCCGGTGGGCCGTGGGCCCGAGTGTAGGGGTGTGTGGCTCACCGGGCGCGTGCGAGTGCGGCAGCGTGGCGAGCGCGACGGTGCGGTCGTGGCGCACCACTCCCACGGCGCCGTCCAGCTCCACTAGGGGGCGCCGGTGGGCCGTGGGCCCGAGTGTAGGGGTGTGTGGCTCACCGGGCGCGTGCGAGTGCGGCAGCGTGGCGAGCGCGACGATGCGGTCGTGGCGCACCACTCCCACGGCGCCGTCCAGCCCCACTAGGGGGCGCCGGTGGGCCGTGGGCCCGAGTGTAGGGGTGTGTGGCTCACCGGGCGCGTGCGAGTGCGGCAGCGTGGCGAGCGCGACGGTGCGGTCGTGGCGCACCACTCCCACGGCGCCGTCCAGCCCCACTAGGGGGCGCCGGTGGGCCGTGGGCCCGAGTGTAGGGGTGTGTGGCTCACCGGGCGCGTGCGAGTGCGGCAGCGTGGCGAGCGCGACGGTGCGGTCGTGGCGCACCACTCCCACGGCGCCGTCCAGCCCCACTAGGGGGCGCCGGTGGGCCGTGGGCCCGAGTGTAGGGGTGTGTGGCTCACCGGGCGCGTGCGAGTGCGGCAGCGTGGCGAGCGCGACGGTGCGGTCGTGGCGCACCACTCCCACGGCGCCGTCCAGCCCCACTAGGGGGCGCCGGTGGGCCGTGGGCCCGAGTGTAGGGGTGTGTGGCTCACCGGGCGCGTGCGAGTGCGGCAGCGTGGCGAGCGCGACGGTGCGGTCGTGGCGCACCACTCCCACGGCGCCGTCCAGCCCCACTAGGGGGCGCCGGTGGGCCGTGGGCCCGAGTGTAGGGGTGTGTGGCTCACCGGGCGCGTGCGAGTGCGGCAGCGTGGCGAGCGCGACGGTGCGGTCGTGGCGCACCACTCCCACGGCGCCGTCCAGCCCCACTAGGGGGCGCCGGTGGGCCGTGGGCCCGAGTGTAGGGGTGTGTGGCTCACCGGGCGCGTGCGAGTGCGGCAGCGTGGCGAGCGCGACGGTGCGGTCGTGGCGCACCACTCCCACGGCGCCGTCCAGCCCCACTAGGGGGCGCCGGTGGGCCGTGGGCCCGAGTGTAGGGGTGTGTGGCTCACCGGGCGCGTGCGAGTGCGGCAGCGTGGCGAGCGCGACGGTGCGGTCGTGGCGCACCACTCCCACGGCGCCGTCCAGCCCCACTAGGGGGCGCCGGTGGGCCGTGGGCCCGAGTGTAGGGGTGTGTGGCTCACCGGGCGCGTGCGAGTGCGGCAGCGTGGCGAGCGCGACGGTGCGGTCGTGGCGCACCACTCCCACGGCGCCGTCCAGCCCCACTAGACGTGTGCCAGGTGCATAACCCCGTCCCGCTGCGATTGCTGCGTTCATTTGGGCCGTCATCGCGTTCACTATGCTTTGGGTGTGAGCATTGTTCGCGGTACCCTGTTAAAAAATATCAGTATTACCCCTCCCGTTGCCACTGACGAAATATTTACAAGAAAACATTCTCTAAACGTACAATGTGACTACTGAGAGAATGCATTATTTGACAGCTCCTATCGAGAGCCATTGGTCATCCTCTACGCGGCCGCACAAATTTTTACATGTTTTCTTGTAAATGTTTAAGCCAGTGATTACAATTCAAATTAAAAAAAAAAACAACTCGCTCCCTTTCATACAACTTTTACCAAAAATTTGAGATATCATACGCTCCAACATTAAATAGTGTTTAATTTTTTGGACAAAATATGGACAACAAACTACACTACTTCAATTTGTATTAATTCCGTTCTAACATTTCATTGTAATTTATAAGTGCCAAGCAATAATTACCTGCGCGAAGTGCAAGTGTTGTTGCTGCTGCTGCGTGAACTGCACCTGCGGGCGCTGCAACTGCTGTCCTAATACTTGAGGTTGCCCGAATTGGCCGCGCTGGGCCATTCCCTGCTTGAAGATAACGCTTACGTTTATCGCAAAATTTTCAGGCAATGAAACTATGGCAGTGGAAGAATTTAGAAGAACTAGTAGAAAACTTCTTGGGAGAGTAAGCTGGGAAAAGACAAATTCCCTAGGCTATTGCACTACTAAAAATAAATCTTATTATATAGCGGTCTTTTGCTAATGGAGTACAATTCGCAAAACGGACTACAAGTTTCGCGATGTATAGAGTGGACTTTCGATCGCAGAAGTTCCAGGTAGTCTAGTTGCCTTGCAAAATCCCTTGACCGGCTATCAGTGGGTGACGGACGTTGTAAGCCTATATAGCTCGGTTAACTATAGCTGGCACGTTCAACAAATTACACGTACTGTCTGTGAATAGGTGCGCGGCGTGACGTTGCACTGCATGGTCTTCTGACTATCTCTCTCGCGTGAAGGACACAGACAGTTATTGTTTTGCTTTTACAACTATAGAGTGAACTTTTTTCATTAGTGTGAGTACTGATAACGCGCCAGCTTTCGGTAACCGACCTATATGTACATGTTAATTTTCTATCTACACTATCTAGTTAGTGAATACCTGCGGCTGCATTTGCTGCTGGAACAGATGCGGCCGTTGCGGCGACATCGTGCCGCGCCACGCCTCGCTCTTATCATCGCCTTCGAGCTTCACTTCCGCCTTGATTGCTTGCATTGCGGACTATATCGGATAAAATGTTTATGGATTTAACAAACGAAAAATGAAATAATAATAAATTATAATAAAAAATTTAGTACTAGATCTAGCGCGTTAGATTGGTTTAGATGCAATTTTGTAAATAAAATTATAAAAAATAAATCAAATCGCCAATTTCTTTTAGAAATGAACTTTCAATAGTTTAGCTTTGCTGGCTGTAAAACAAAAAGTTTCCGGAATCCCTTACCAGTCTCCATCCGTAGGTCTTTGCTATTCAGAATATGGAAATACAATAATAATAATAATAATAAGCATCCTCACTTGTATTGCCATCTGTTGGTTGGGCGTGATGATCCTCTGCACGCCGTCCGAGTACATCTGCGTGACGACAGATTGCTCTTGCTTCGTGTCCGGAACTTCAGACTTCACATCGCCCATCTCTGGCTTCCCAACGGATTTTGTAGCTTCTATATTTTTTACAGCCTTTTGGAGCTCGCTGTCCATTTTGTTGTCTTGTTTGTGTTCGGATTCCTCTCTGTCAAAATCATAATATATTGTATTCTGTGATTCTGCATAAAGTTCGTTTGATCGAAATAGTTTAGTACATTATGTAACAGGTTATGAAACTAGAATAAACGAGTGTAAAGATAGTTTGTTCTGTATAATTTTATACACAGCCTGAAATTTGACGATTAAATTACATTTTGTGGCAAATCTGCCTCGAAGCAGCAGTAGTTTCCCTGTTGGTTTATTAGTAATATCGTACGCCCCTGCACTGGCAAGCAGATTTATTATAATTTATAACAATAAAGATTCTATTGCGTCGCGTTCATTGCCAGCGAAAGGTTCATTATGATGACGTCATAAAATGGCACTGGCGCAAACCTATTTTTATTTTTTTATGAACAACGGGGATACTCTTGGCCTACATCATACCTGATGTTAAGTATTGATAAGGCTGAAGATGGAAGCGAAAAAAACTTTTACTTTATTAAAATAGTCTCACTCTGGGTCTCTCTTGGCGTGTCGTTCCGGCATGCCGTCGTCGGCCAGTTCCAGTCCATCCAGGATATGCTCAGCGTCGTTGAGCGTCGCTAGCTCAGGGTCCGCGTATTCCAGGATGTTGAACTGTTCCCCGATTTCAGCCGTCAGCGATTCGAGGAGTTCTTCGTCGTCTTCGCCACCGAGACCGGTTAGTATGTCCACCTGCGGTAAGCATGAAAAATTGGAATTATTCTATAAATGAATCGGAAAATAGAATAGAGCCGAAGGTGCTTCAGCGGTGTGACTTTATTTATTGTTGAGAACCAGAGTACCACACATATCGTCAAACATATATTGATGAATTTTCTATTTGCTATACTCGAAAGAGAACATCTAGATATTACAAGCCTCGGCACCTGTTTCTGGTTTTACTAAGTTTCACTAAACTTGCTAGTCTATAAAAAAATAATGACCCATCACATGCATCACTGAAAAAAACTCACAGAAACGAAAGCCTTACCTCTCCTATGTTCCCAGTATCCTGTTCCAGTTTATCCATATCGCCCATGTCCATTTCATCCGTCCCATGGTCCTGCCCAGATTCTTGTTTGTTTTCGCCTCCAGTATCTACAATCAAACACACTAATTTTATAGATTCTTTGACAATATACGGCCAGTTTCAATAGTCTATCCTGAAATCCCGAGCAAGGCCCATCTTGGTTAAGTTACTTAACATTACCAACCGCTATTATTGCCAACAATATCTAGGCAATAAAGCTCTATACTCTATCCACGGAGACAAGTTAGGCTAAGAACTCTCGAAGCGGTTTTCACCCGCGGCTGCCCCGCGGTCACGGAACTGCGGTTTCATTTCTAAACTCACGAGACCGGTGATTTGCGCGGTCCCGCAAAACCTATCCCTAACGGAGGATAGTCTATTGAAACCAACCGATAATGAAACAACGTAAGTATCTAAAATAGTTCATGTAATTGTTGAAAGCATAATGATTAATATATCGTCACGGAAACATGAGACCATGTTTGACGAATGATTCAACAGTACCAACTTCCATATAATATACTCCACGATAAAAACAAACTGAATATTGCCTATAATCAGCTTGCAGAACGATTTGTGGAGGTAACAATTACTAATTACTGACAAGCAGTGTATGACAACATGTCACTATAAAAAATAAATTTTACAGAATTGATAAATCGTTTGATAGCGAACTTACTTCCTTGTTGATTGACGTTTTGTTTCTGTTCCATTACTTGTTGCTGATTAGGTTGGTTCTGAGTATTCTGTTGCATTTGGGCATTTTCTGCGACTAATCGCTGTTGCATTAAAACTGAAACAAATGATAAGTTTCAGATCTCAAGTAAGACTGTAACTTATAATTTCATTCGCACTTATATCGTCGTCAAACTTGATCCTAGTAAACATCTGAATTATGATACAACTTATAACTTACTGTGATGGTCCGGTCTTTGCCCGGGCTGTAGAGGGGTCCTTGGCCGCAAGCCCACAGGCAGCGGATGCCGAAACTGCTGACCTTCTATATTTACACCTTGAATCGCACCTTCTTCGTTGCCAGCTTCTGCAAAATTTTTGTAAATTAT
Source organism: Chrysoteuchia culmella (assembly GCA_910589605.1). NCBI lineage: Eukaryota > Metazoa > Arthropoda > Insecta > Lepidoptera > Crambidae > Chrysoteuchia > Chrysoteuchia culmella. The sequence continues at coordinate 5,667,815 of OU342648.1, forward strand.
AACAAAACTTCAACAGTAAAACTATAATTTGACTACCGGAAAACAGATTTCATTTTTTGTTAAGATTTGACAGGATTACTAAAGCACGCGTTTATTATAAAATTAAATGACAAAAAGTTTACATTATGACTAATGTTTTAGATAAACGTTACATATATTCTGAGCTGCGTTCGTGTAATGTAGTGGGCGAGATTTAATAAAACAAAGTTAATACAGCAAGTAGTAACTCACGAGGCGGCCAAATCTTGTCGGGGTGCCTCTGCAGCAGATCCCTAAGCTGCCTATTGATGTCATCATTCGCTCCGTAGTGCAGCGGGAAGCGTTGAGCAGGAAACGTGCTGCGGGGTGCTTCAGGAGCGGGCGCGGGGGTGGAGGGCGCGGGGGCGGGCGAAGGTGGCGCAGGGGACCCGCCCTCCGGCACCCGCATGCGGGAGATCGCTGCTTGGGAAACACACGCGCCTTCAACGACATTATTTTGGATAGTTAATAGATTGATAAGTTTGATTTAAGAGAAAAAAGGAAATATATCTGATTGAAAATATTCAAGAAGTTACATAATATTCAAGGCATTAAGGCGCTGTCTCCACGAGCGAGAGATCGCGGCGAGACCGCGCTTATATCGTCGGGTAATCTCCACGAACGAGCGATTATTCCGCCAGCGTATCGTCACGACTCGTGGCTGAATCGCAGCGTGTTCGCGTCGACTCGTAATGGAATCGCCGCATTTCCTTGACGACGCGTTGTGCTATTGGTTGAAAGAATTCCGTGCCAGACGAGAGCGAAATAAGTAGTGTCTCAGACGATAAAATAATTATTTCTCAAACATGCATGGAAATGTTGTCATTATTTTCGAAAAAAGAACACGCGAAGTATCGAATTTACGGACAAAGAAAATCAAATCCATTGCAGGAGCGTTTTTTTAATTTGGAACATTACAAAGAGTATTTAACAACTCCAGCACGCCGTTTCATACAACATTGCTGGAGCGCTGTAATGTTCCAAATTCAAAAAGACGCTCCTGCAATGAATTTGATTTTCTTTTAGTAATTATTAAATGTATAATATAAAAAGTATGTTTTATTACCCTGCATTATTTTGAGAAAAGCACTATATATGCCTCGGCGGAAATGGCAATTGCCTGTCTCGTATTAGTGAAGTCCTCGCCTACGGCTCGGCCTTCAAACTCATACTCGACCTGCAATTGCCTATTTCACGGCCTTTGCAATAATGTATTATTATTATTCTCTTCTAATTATAGTTGTAGTGTTGTGGGGTGCTTGTGCAAGTACGCTAGTGAATATGCAGTTATTGTTATCAAGAAGGGAAAAAAATCTCTCTCTCAGTTCAAGTATAAACTTTTCAATATAAAACATTGTACTTATTGTTTATAAAGCTTCTCGATACGTAACATCCTTGCTTGGTGAGAGGCAACGCTGAAATGACGTTGCGTTTGCCACCAGTAGCGACGATACCGCGGCGATACGACGACGTTCGCGCGCACAATAGGCTATTTGACAGGTTTTGAAAAACCATTTTATATTATGTAGTGGAGTATAAGGAACCCAGTAAAAGTAGTTTTTTTTTTAAATTCTGGTACATATTTGCTGAAAAATGAAAAATTCAATATTTAAATAGCGCGCCAAAACGCTACATTGACAATATGGCGCTGCAATGGGGTCGGTGACGTCACTTGCCTGTATTCTGCATATCATCCACATACGTAGGCAAACGAGGTTTACAAGCAGGTGACGTCATTATAAGCTCGACGAATCAGGAGCGTTTTGTGTCACGTGACAAAACGTTTAAAAAATGCATTTTTATTTACGGATTTTTAAATAAATTTATAATTATTTTCAACTTACGATAATAAAAATCCATTTTTAATGTCATAATTTATACCGATAACAGTAATTGACACTTTATTTTTCGCATTGTCAAATAGCCTATTGCCACTCTTCGCATCGCCGCAATAACATCGCCGTGTGGAGACGCGTTCATAGAAATAACGACGTTAATATCGCCGCGATTCTCTCGCTCGTGGAGACAGCGCCTAAGAATTTATTCACTGTCAGAAACCAAAGAAAAAACTACTTTGAAATCAAAGACAATTTAAGCTTTTGGAAAAATTATAAAGGAAGTAAAGATTATTGCAGCGAGATTCCTTTACAACTCATCTTGAGTTGTCATGAAAGTTTACGTTACGGAATACAAAATAATAAATTTCTTTGAATATTTAACATGTATTTAAATACGAAATCAATTATGTTTTATCAATGTCTTCAAACTTCACACAGCATTCTAACCCCTAATCAAAATGTTCATCGACGTAGTGATCCTACCTTGCATCCTCTGGTCGTGTATGATCTGCTGCTGCTGCTGCGTCTGCTGTTGCCGCTGCTGCTGCAGGTGCTTCCATTGACGCTCCTGCTCCGCTTCACGCGCGCTTCTCTGCTGGCCACAGGATCGTTCCTGCTCCTATATACGGACTGTTGCTTACTGCGTGTTAGTGCTACAGTTATTGTGCAGTTGATAGGTAATCAATCTTAACATTTGCATATCAAATACCGATATAGCTTAACGAAACACGGCCAAAAAAAGCAGTGGCAATCATAACTTCAGCTGAAAACGCTGACTTTCAATTGATGGCTGAAAGAAATTGTGCCATGCTCATAATACAAGCAAATCTTAATTAAACATCATTTTACAGATTTAAATGCACTATAAATACTTCATTGTTAACACATTACTTTTGGATTTGGTGATTTAGGGTATGATTGGGCCTCAGTAAAAAATAAAATTTGAATTTCGTTTAGTCAAACTGTAGTCAGTGTTTTCAGCTAGAGATATTATTTAAAACTGCTGCGGTTTCTTGTGGCAACGTTTCGTTTAAAAAGGCTATATTACGTACGCGATAGAGCTGAACACATAAAGTTGGATGGCTTTCAACTGCACAAAGAGCACGAGCCTGCTTATAAGTTAACAAAATATACTTAGGCTAAATTATGCTTGAAGTTGAGGTAAAGTTTATTTATTTCATTTTTATATGGAATCCTTATTTTAGGCTTTTGTTTGTTCAAATCCAGAAACTAATAAAATGAATACAACTTTCGGGCTTACATTCCAATATTTCAAGTAAATTAAAATTAAAAGGTTCATGTTAAAACCCTTTTTGGACTTCATACCTTATTAACCAAAAGCAGGATTCCGTCTTTTATTTTATATCAAAAAAAATTGCCAAGACGATGTAATTACATTATAATCAATATTTACATTAGGCATGCTTTAATTTCACATGCATCATCTAATATATCCTCGTGTATTACATTTATGAATTTAATATAATAATTAAAAACCATTTGAACTTACAACAACAAAGAAATCTAATCAATCACTTGGTGAGATTCCAGTGTGCTCTACTTTGGCTTCAGGAAAATATGCTCTATTTTTACATTAAAAAATTATGTGAAAGCATGTAACACAAGTGTATAACACATCACATTTAATGCCTTAGTTATTTTATAAAACACAATAATATTACTTGTGAATGTAATTCCTGTCCATGTAATTACAATAAAATCTATAATTTATTGATATGTTGATAGATATTAGTATGTACAATATTATGATAAAAGTTTTACTCTAACCATGCATTTTATTACTATAGTGTTGATAGAGAAATAAAGTGAAATATAAGTATAAATAAATAGTAATAAACAAAAAAGTTAGAAATTGATTTGTTAAGTAATTAAATGTTATTATTTTACGAATAAATTATAACTAACATAATAACTAGTATTTTATTATTTTATAGACCAAATGAACCTTTAGAATAACGTAAATATTCGTTCAAATTAGGGTATTCATACATTACCTGTAAAACTTAAAACTAACAATAAAAGCTGTGTACACATGAGCGTAACGTTGCAAATGAACCATCTACGTCGACTTGTTAGAACTGTTAGCACATATCAACCAGCCACCACCGCGTCGGATGTTAAAGCCAACACTACCAAGGCAAAGCTCCAAATAAAATAAAAAATAAACAACATTACGGAAACGAGGACCCGAGTCCGGGAGGCGCATCAGTACTTTTCGAGAGACCTCGTTATAAAGAAGCTAAAAGAAAACGAAAATAATCACACAGCTTACAACGCCATCGAACAGCCAAAACTTTGTTGGGTGATTACAAATTTTGAGGTTAGGGGGCGGGACGCGCGATCACCCAACAATCAAACGAACGGACCTCGCGTACACACCGCGGGGATTGGACTAAAGGGAGGGGAATATAACTGATGTAGATTTAAAATGAATTCGATGAAACAAATTAAATAATCTGCAAATCAAAGTTTTATTCAAAGGGACAAATTACATAATATAAAGGACTTCGGAAACAACATTTTTATAATTTATTTGATTATTACAAACACAAACTGCCAAAATGAATTCGATTTCGTTAATTACTACTAGTGTTATGATGGCGCAGTGACCAAAAGTGAGTCTTGGTCTCCGATAAGTTATTTTTTACATGATTTTAATATCTTCAAACGGAGAAAGAGTGAAACTATTTGTCTTATTACTACAGCTCCATTTTAATATTCAAACGATCCTTCACCCTGCAAATTTTTATATTTTGAAACAAATTGAAAACGAGTTATATTTCTTTTTTGCTTATTAACCCTTTGTATGCCGGAACGTAGATCCACGCGAGACAATTGATTTTCTATTGTGTCTAGAATCTCGGCATACGAGAAGTTAAGCTTCGTAACACACGAATAAATTTATATTTTTAGACATGTACAATATAAACTTGTCGTCGTTTAGTAACTTTTAGACATAAATTCACTTTTCCTATTTTCTTTTTACACGACTACCTTAAAAGACGTGTTTACTGTAATGTGTGTGTTTATTAGGATCGTAATTCCCAAACAAGAATTGGTTAACAAGTATTTAAAACACGAAATCGATTCCATTCTGGGAGAGCGTAAACCAAGTATACTCGTGCGGTGTGTAGGCGAGCGCGAGGGATATAGTCGCGGTACCGTGGGGCGTGCGAGGCGCGGCAGCGTGCGCATGATCTCGGAGGGTGTGAGCACGCGGATGTGCGCGTCCGCCTCCAGGAGCCCGGTGGGCGTGACCGTGACGTTGGGCGCGCGCACCCCGGCCGCAGGTCCGCCGGCGCTGACCGCCGCCGGCACACTGACGCTGCTGCTCGCGCCGCTTTCCGCCTCGCCCGGCGCCGTCGCCACCGCGCCACTCCCACCACTCTGTCGCGCCCAACTCTTTAGCCGAGTATCCACCGAACAAGACAATTTTTGTGTTGCCAACACGTGTTGGTGACAAAAGTTGCCAACAATTTCAAAGTACGAGTATGTCGTAAGATGATTTGATAATTATAATTTGCGCGAATATCCTAGGGACATTGCGAAAACACGGATAATTAGACAATGGTCAATGACATTTCTCAATCTTACTGAAAAAAGTTTTTGCAAATATACGGGTTGCTTTAGTAACATTGGATATTCTTAATTCTGATTGGCTTTACTTTTGCTTGCTTGCTTACTCTTATTCCGATTGGTTCACAGAAAGTTTACTACACGTGAGAGAGTGGATTGACATTTGAAACAACAAGTCGACAACCAATCAGAGAAGGTGGTTCTTTACGGTCCGACCAGCCAATCGGTATTCATATTTCATAATAGCCAGCGATTCTTTTCTTGCGAATCCTAAGGAATAAGGCAACCCGCTTTTTTAAAAAACCCTTATCTATTTTCAGTAGGATTGAGAAATTACAACATCACTGTCTAATTATCCATGTTTTCGCAATGTCCCTAGGATTTCCTAAAAAAAAAACGATTTATCTAATGATCCCCCGACATATATACACCTAGCCGAGTATCCACCGAACAAATGTTGCCAACTTTTGGGTTGTCGTTGTTGTGGTCACAAAAGTTGCCGACAATATCAGTGGATATGCATCTTTAAGTACCGACCCACGCGTCTAATCGTACACATTCAACAGAAGACGACAGAAAGTAATAGGTAATAATGACCACTTGATTTAAAGCCTCGTGTCCGTAAAACACGCCGACTCGAAGATCAGCGGAAGAGAAGAAAGCCTTGCTCGGACTTCGGTAGTATTTTAGGCGAGTAGCAATTCATTGTTCAATATATCTATTGAATACCCTTACTTGGTTATTTTAAAATATTTTGGTGCTATTGTAATCACCAGATTAACAAACAAAAGATTAAGAAAACTTCTGCTTCTTCTAACACACTTCTACTAACTCTAGTTCGAACAAGGCCTTATAGCCGCAGCGCGCTTCGCTAGTGGGTGGATATGACTTCTAATAACTGACGGTACAGATCCCATAAGTAGTTTTAGTCCATAGTATTAATCCAGAAGTGACTAACATAATCAACGACATCTTCAAAAGCAGAATAACTTCATCATGTAGCTTTATGGCAAAATGTTATTTTGATAACAATATGTGTAGAGCAACTTTATAAAACACCACAAGAGATCGTGTGCGACAGCGTGCTTAGTTCCGTCGACCGCGTCTCGTGTGAATGAGCGTGACTATGAATATGAGCATGATGATTTTAATGGTTGTGGCTAGCAATCGTTGAAAACATTGGTTTTAGAGTGAACTCCTTTGTGAATAGAAATTTAACAAAACACATTTTTTATGAATGGAATGCACTCCACATATATAGCGAGGAGTGAAAGACACAAAGTATAAACACAGTGGTAAGTGAGTTGGGTTAGCACACACCACATCGGGCACACACAATAGCTTACCTGTTGGGCCTTCTTCATGCGAATGGCGCTCCTGTTATCCCTCGCGCGTTGGAGGTAGGGTGCTTTCTGTTCTGCGGGCAATGCCCTCCACTTTTTGAGAATCTGTTTGCATCGGTCCACCCAGTTTGGAAACTCTGTTTTCCATTCAGGGTGATTGGTGTTGGCGTATAGCACCGCTGATATGGTTGCTGCTGAACCTAAGCCTGTTTGAATGTAAGGGAGATATACAATAAGCTTTGATGATGATTTTTTTTATTGATTTAGTGTTTGAAACATGTTTAACATTAAGAACGAATGCTTGTTCGCTTTGCGATGTTAGAGAATGCCGCTAGTAGCTAAACAATTATCAATAAAGATAAAAATAATGTGTCAAGGGCAAGATTATGATGAATATTTCGAGTCACGCAGTATCTGATCGAGTTTATATGTTAAGAAAAAAAAACTATATTATAACCCGCGCCAATAAAGAAACAAATCTAAAATGGCGGCGAAACACGGAAGACTGACAGCTAAACAGAGATGGCAGATAGGTGATTTTAGCTGTGCGAGTGAGAGCGAATATTTAGTGGCCGCCATTTAAGATTCTTTATACACCACCTGCATCTGTAGCACGTATTAACAACTGAGCTACCGAGACTCATGATTTGCCATGTTTTACTGATTAGTAAGACAATAGACACGAAAAAGCACGGAAATGAAAGAGATAGCTACTACATTTGAATGAGCGCACAATATCACATAATTCCAATTTCAAATGTTTTCTTAGTGCTAGGGACCCTGATACATACAGATATGTTTATATTTTTCAAAGGAATAAAGTCTCTTTGAAGTCAATTTTATAGTTAAAAAGTCCTTGGACCAGGGCCCTGTTTCATAAAGCTTGCCAAGTCGACAATTTGTCAACTATGCTCGAACATACCTTTTTTGTCACTGATCTACGCAATTTTGACCTTTGTCATCATTGCAGAAGGTAGGTTTTCTATAGAAAGCAATCATACATTACAAAGTTCTGTTTTTTAAAATACTATTTCGAACTCTTTCGATCATGTGAGAATTCATAAAAGAAAAATAACTGTCACTCCTCATCCTGACACAGACCAAGAATGTCTATCAAAACAGTTAGATATAAGTCAGATTTTCCGATTACAAATATGTCGGACCAAATGTTTTATGAAACGTTAAATTGTAGAATTGTCGCGACAATTGACAATTATGTCGGCTTTTCAAAGCACCAATGTTTTATGAAACGTACAATCGTCAAATTGTCACCTGTCGCTGACAATTGCAATCTTTATGAAATAGGGTCCAGGAAGTTATGCCTTGAACAGACATGTCTCATCCCAGTTCGCATCCCTAGGTAGCCGGCCCAATGCACTAACCAATCGGGCCGGATTCCCAGGGACGCGGGTTCGAATCCCGTCAGGGCGACATGAGACAAGTTGCTATTTTTTAGTATATTTTCTTGTTTAATATTTAACACATAAAAAGTCGGATTCCCAAGGACGCGGGTTCGAATCCCGTCAGAGCGACATGAGACAAGTTGCTTTTTTCTAGTATATTTTCTTGATTAATATTTATCACATAAAAATAGCATTGTAAAATGCAAAATAAAAAGTTGTTGTTGTTTTTGTAGTAGTTGTTGATACTGACTCTCATCGGCGCGCATCTTGTCGGCAGTCCGCTGGTTGTAGGAGGGCGGCGGCGCGGGCGCCTGCTCGCCCCACGAGCCCGAGCCGGACCCGCCCTCCGAGAACAGCGGGCTCAAGGCACTGTTACTACTGCAACAATACAATGCAATACATACAATACGCTATTTGACAATGCGAAAAATAAAGTGTCAATTACTGTTATCAGTATAAATTTTATGAGTTTAAAAATGGTTTTTTATTAACGTAAGTTGAAAATAATTATAATTTTATTAAAAAATCATGTATTTTTTAAACGTTTTGTCACATGACACAAAACGCTCCTAATTCGTCGAATTTATAATGACGTCACCTGCTTGTAAACCTCGTTTGCCTACGTATGTGGATGATATGCAGAATACAGGCAAGTGACGTCACCGAACTCATTGCAGCGCCATATTGTCAATGTAGCGTTTTGGCGCGCTATTTAAATATTGAATTTTTAATTTGATATTTTTTAGCAAATATGTACCAGAATTTAAAAGAAAACAACTTTTACTGGGTTCCTTAAACTCCACTACATAATATAAAATGGATTTTCATAACCTGTCAAATAGCCTATTCTTTTTGTACAAGTACAGTATAAGTAACTAATCGTATGCATGGAAATAGTTTTACGCGATTTCTGACTTTTCTAGTGCTCAAACCTCAGTTAGTGTCATAGTGTTTCGATACCCACAAGGAACAAGATCGATTGCCATAAAAAAAATATTTTTGAAAACGCGTCATTTTTCTGCTGACTGTAAATTTTTTCAAATTCGGTGAATGCAGTTAAAATTTTCTCAAAAAATTAAGGATCGTTTACTAAGAACGTTTGCATGTAGCTACACCGGTTAAGGTTTAAATTTCGTTTTAAATTTATTAAGCTTACATAGCCTGTACGAAGGTCTAAAAACCGAGACATTCTACCTGCTTCCGAAGTCATTGTGGTAGGGCGACGCGTACTCCATGGGGCTCTGCAGCTGCTGCCGCTGCTGCGAGTACGGCGTGCCCGCCATCGAGTTCACGTACGACACTGATGATTCCTGAGACTCCTGTTCGAACAAACACAACCTAAATGAGCAATATATCCTAGCTAGAAAATTGGTAACTGTTAAATTTTGTGCTGAGAACATTACCGATTTCTAATGTCGTAAACTAAAATGTCGATGTCCACAAAAAAACATTCACAGCCATTTTGTAATGTTAACACTTTAATATACTTCATACGAGGTGGAGGGCTGATAGCCTGAGACACAGGTATTACCTAGTTCAGGTATCAGTCCACCATAATTTGTTAACTAAAGGTCACTGTTAAATATTGTATTTTGTTAATTGTAATGATTATGGTGAGGATTAAATGATTTATTATTATTATTATTATTTGCACTAAACTTAAGAATCGCCTAAGGCTATTCTTATCTATCTTTATTTTAGTAAAAGAAGCTTAGCATTAACCATTAAAAATATTCTTAAATCCACTAAGGCTAATCTGAAATTACGGGCCCAATATCGAGCGCCTAAGACTTAAGCTATTCTTAATATACATGTCATAAGATAGATAAGAATAGCCTTAGGCGATTCTTATGTTTAGTGCAAATGGGTGTTAGTTTTGGACACACAAACATCTGACACTTCTTTATCTCTATCTTATTTTGATACGGTAAGGGCCGATTTTTCAATGCTCAGATAAAAATTGATCCTCTGATATAGTTTTATACAAAGTAATTGTCATTTACGTGTTTACAAATTAAAGTTACTAATTTTAGAAAAGCCAAGAATTATTTTCGAAGATATTGTTAACAAAACTGTAAAAGATAACTAAACATACCTGCGAATCATCAGTAAGCACCCCTTTGAATATCTCGTCGACGTCATTGCTGTCCATGTCGGGTAAGGAATTGACAACGGCGTCCAGATTCACGCCCAACAGCGACAGGTCATCTTTTGGCGATATCGTAGAAGCTTGGGACGACCCACCCGTTTCTGTATATTAAAGTTTTGCTTTTAAACAACGGTTGTCATGTAAATTACCAAAACTATTACATGTTATAAAATAATTAAAACTCCCGCCCGCAAATTGTCAATTTCAATGTATTTCCAGTTCCCATAAAAAATGATCTCCTACAAATTTTCTCCATAAAGGGTAATCTATGTGCGAAGTAAAAATTTAGGAGTTCAAGTATCAAAAATTAACAGAAAGGCAGAATCACTTTAGCAGTTATAATATAAGAATGGACTGACTGTAGAACTTTCTTGTTTCCTTTTGGACAAAATGCTTAATTTATTTAGTAGCTTTTGTGTGAAACTTACCACTGCTAACATTCTCCGTCTTGGTGCTATGTACAGTGGGTATGCTCTCCGTGGCGACGGTCGGCGGCTGGTCGGCCTCAGACGGCTGCGGCCCGAGGATCGCGTTCTTCAACGCCGTAGAGTCTTCGGTATGCTTCAAGTTACCTTCGTCTAATTCAGTCTTCACTTTGACGCTACCATCTGGATTTGAATCGTCCTTCTCTTCTTTTGGTTTCAATGATTTCAGTATTTCTATTTCTTCCTGTATTTGTGGAAATAAATGATGTCTTTAAATTCTACTACTACTATCTATACATCTATGGGTATACAAATAAGTTTTAATAACACAAAACTTATTACTACTTCAAAATAAATTATTTAGCAGTAAGTATCTTATTTATTTCATTACACTGTTTAAACCCCGTACTCAAAGCCTAGTTATTTGTAACCAAAACTAGTTTTAAAGTTAAAATAAAAAATTCATATATTCAAAGATATAACAAGAAGATACTTTAAAGAGGTTGTGTTTTTGGTAAAGCGCCCTACTCAAAGCTCTGCTTGCAGACCGATTTGAGGGACAGAGTTATAAGGAAAACAGAAACGATACTTTAAAACTAGTTCGAGTTACAAATAACAATAAAAACTAAACTATAAAGATTGCTTTAGTGGAAACGAAGATCCGAACTATTAAAACACAATAAGAAAACCTACCAATAAAACATGAAGAACAAAGTAAACTCAAATACATCACCAACCGTATTAAGGCGATAGGTAGGGCCATAATGCAAAATAGACCTCTCTTTGAAGGCCTTCTTCTCCTAAACGGATGATCCAAATATTATAAAAAATATATATCATAAATATAATATATTGAACAATAAAATGCAAGTTAATTTTTTTTTAAATTACTGTTAGTTTTTACAAAAAAAAATCTTAACTTTTCTATAATTTTACCCATAAAATTTCTTACTGCTTCTAAATGCCTAAAGCGATTTTAATGATTCTTTCACCAAATGATAGAACATTTAATGATTTATAAACTGCTAGTTTGTTTTTTTTCAAAATAATGATTGACGTTTTCTTAAATCAATAATACCCTGTAATTTCCACTCGCGAGCCGCGTGGAGACGGGTGGTCAGTCTCTCCCTAGCGTTCGCACGGGGAGGTTGTGTCGCATTTCGGCCCGCTCCGTTCCTTTCTTTTGACTTTGTTTTTCGTCAAAAAAGTCATAGCGCAGATGGTACACTCGGTACAGTACGAATAGTTCGCAGTTGCGGCTGTTGAAAGTTTGCGCTTGGACGTTGATATTAGTGATAGATAAGTGTTGTAAATATTTTGTACACCTACCTACATACAAGTTGGTACTTTGTAAATATTTAGTGATAGTTTTGTTTGCGAGTAAACGCTGAATTAGTGAATTGTAAATTAGTAATTGTAAATAGGTATTAGCTATTATAAACGTTTTGAGAACATTTGAATAGGTACCTAAGTGTAACACAAGATGCCACGCCAGAAAATGCTTGATGTCAATGTATGATCCACGGAACGGAACATCAAGCATATTTTTTTTATGTGATAAATATTAAACAAGAAAATATACTAGAAAAAAGCAACTAGTCTCATGTCGCCCTGACGGGATTCGAACCCGCATCCTTGGGAGTCCGGCCCAATGCACTTACCAATTATGCTACAGAGACCTATGAAGACACGTCGAATTTTTCTAGTATATTCACCGCTCTACGGTGTTGGCCACCGTTGCTTCATCAATGAGAGAAATGTCCTCGCATTCGAAAGAAACATCTTTACAGATGTTTGACAAGGATGCGGGTTCGAATCCCGTCAGGGCGACATGAGACTAGTTGCTTTTTTTAGGTATATTTTCTTGTTTAAAATTTATCACATAAAAATAGCATTGTAAAATGCAAAATTAAAAAGTTATAATATTTTTTTTAGTAAAAAATGATCAAAATTAGAATAACCATGTTATGAGGAAGGCATAAAAGTGGTCCATTGTTATGCCGTTGACATAACAACGGCATAATTTTTAATAATAATAAAATAATAATTTCCTTAATTATTATTTTATTATTATTAATAAAATAATAATTAAGGAAATTAAACGAACGTTTAAATTTACTTAAAAGTATGAAATCATTAATTTTCAACTACACTAACTTGTTACTATTAATCTTAAATTAAAATCTACCTACATACCTACACATTTACCAGAGGCTCTGATACCAACATCCAGACTCTGGAGTCTGGGGGGTAATTGTCTAACTCAACATCAATCGCAATCGCATTCAGTTTGAAAGCTATTGTACGGCCATTTCTGCAGTAACCTATATAATTATGTCAACTTTCTTCAACAACAAGTGATGGATGTCAAATTGAAAGCGATTGCGATTGATGTTGAATTTAGACAATTACCCCCCTGGACTATCACTGAGAAATTCTAAGCAGAAAAACTCAGGATACATTTTTTGATCTGACCCGGGATTTGAACCCAGAACTTCCGCGTTGCCGTCGAAGTGCGACCCGCTATATACCAACTGCACCACGGAGGCAGTTTCTAAGAAATAAGTGCACAGACAAACATTTATATACTAGTACATCCACTTATAAAACTGTTTAGAAGCCCACTAATACTAACAGGAATATTGTGCAATTCCAACTATTAAATATTGCATACAAACGGATCGAATTCATAAAGACAACCTACTTTTTTGAAGTCGGTTGCCACTTACAAAACAAGCATCGTAATTTTTATCGATTTGCGTTAATTCAGTCAAGTATAAGTTCGTGTAGGCAGATGAGATCGCGCCGTATCTGTATTCAGAGCGCTCTTTGGTATCGGATATTTGCGCGGGCGTGCAGCGGGAGGCGCGTGGCCCCGTCCGATTGCTCAAGGTCGTTCGGCCAAATAATCGCCTTAAGCGTGATGTAACTCTTCTCCGTCCGCTTCCGAGTTGTCGAGTTCCACCTTGAAGTCGCTCAGCTCACGGTACCCTCAGGGGTGCCGCCGCGCCCCAGTATTTGACTTGGCCTCTCTCAGGGATCAAGTAACTAATAATCACTAACCGTATTCAGCGTGATGAGCACAGTGTTATCGTGCGTGGGAGCAGCGTATAGCGCGGCTAGGAACTCCTCTCCGTCTGAGTCCGAGTTGTCGAGTTCCACCTTGAAGTCACGCAACTCGCGGTATCCCTCAGGGGTGCCGCCGCGTCCCAAGGTCTGGCTTGGACTTTCTGATGGGTTCCCTAAAGAATTTATTGGTATTTAAAACTGGTTATCAATATTTTTAAGGTTATGACGGTAGTCGCCCATACTTGAAGGACTACTAAACGTGTATCGTATATTTCCTGTTTTGTGTATCATCTTTTATTACCACGACCACGATTCATATACAAGAACATTACAAGGTGGTATCAGTTTATTAACACAGGGATGTCTAAATTAAGTGTTTCAAATCATATTTCGTTTTTAGAAACGAGCTATCACAAAAAGATTAACATTTGAAATGACATCATATGAGGTTGTTAACAGAACTATGGAGTTGCATCATTGATAGCCAGGCCAGAATTCATTAATACCTGTGTTCATTAATGTTCATTATTAAAGGGGTAAGCTATATTTTTAAAAGTGAATTACATCTTAACACTAATCTTACCTGTAGAACTGACTGCTTGTTTGCTAGGCTCCAGAAGTTCCTTTCCGAAAAACGCTTCTTGCATATAAGATGGGAACTGTTCCATAAGCTTAGACCGTGGTTTCCGTCGCGGTTTCCGCTTGTTACTTGGCGATTCTATGAAAACAATTGTTGATTATTTTTGAGCCTGTTACAAACTGACATAATTGTACTTATTTTACAGAAACATTCTTACCTCCCGAAGCTTGAGTACCGTCTGCTTCTTTCTCGTCTTCCGCCTGAGCCTTTAAAGTTGCTTGTCTCTGTCGCACAACGAACCCACCGATTCCAAGTTTATTCAAATTTCTCTGTCTCTTTCTACGCAGTATCGTCATTCCAGCGTCATTGTTGCATATCGTAAATCCTTCTGGCGGAGGTCCATCTGTCGCGACGTTCCACATTATACCTTCTTTCAAATTAGCATTTGAAAAAACACCTAAAGAAGACCATCAGTTAATGAGCATAAGACTATCACTTTTATTTCCATCGCGTAAGGTATATATTTCTTAGAACTTACCAGGTTCCTCCTTGACCTCGGCAGTGCTATCAGGCTTCGCATCTTCTCCCATTTCCGCGTCAGCGTTCTGCACCACTGTTTCAATAGATGCCATTATTTCTAACCCAACACGCCAGCGAACAACATAAAAAGTCATGTTAGAATATTGTTCACTAGTAAGCCTAACATTTAGAAAAATAGTTGGTTAAAAATAGCGATTCGATGATACGTTTTACTGCACCTTTTTTTCACAATGTTTGCCTATTACCGTATTAAAGTGTTACAGCTTTTTAAAAAAAAGACATCGTTTACTTTGTATTCTCCGGCGACCCCTAACGGCCTAAATCAATAACCTATCTGTAGATATGGATAGGGCTATCTGAGATAGTTGCCTAGCAACCGGCGATATTTTGGTCATATTAACAAAAATATTAAAATAACTATCTCAGATAGCCCTGTCCATATCTACAGATAGGTTATTAATTTCGGGCGTATGACAGTAGAGTAAGTTTCATTGACAACTCACCCGCGTCCTTATCCGCGTTCTCGTTCTTGAACCGCCTCTTGCGTCTGGTATGAGTGATGCCCAGCTCCGCTTCCAACTGTTTCATATAGTGAGCGCCGCGTTGCGATAGACACACATCGTCCACGTAGTATTCTCCAGCAAGCCCCAGAGACAGGGGAGTCGGGCGAGGGGGCGCACGCCCTGGAGCACTCGCCACCGCCCCGGGGGGACATGGTAAGGCGGGCAACTCTCTAGCTCGTAAGTGAGGGGCGGGTACTTCGCGGCCACGGCATATTATGCACTTGTATCTGGTAAAAACATAAAAGATAGATGATAAATATTAAATAAGAAAATATACTAGGGAAACTTGTCTCATGTCGCCCTGACGGGATTCGAACCCGTATCCTTGGATATCCGGCTTAATGCACTAACCAATTATGCTACAGAGACCAATGAGAGGACACGTCGATTTTTTCTAGTATATTCACAAGATGGATGATATTATCTTTGCAGGATATTAAAGGCCTATTATATTTGCTAATTGATGTCGATTCAAATGTGTAATTTTTTCGTTTTTGGAAACATTGAGATGGTTTCAGAATTCCGCTGACCGCCAGCGCTGGTGATAAGCGGCCTGGGATAGATGTATCTTGTAATTTTTTATAGTGAAATCTACTTGCTTATACCACCTGCGTTAATTGCAATTCGAACGCGGTTTGTCGGTGCTTCTTAAACTTGCAATAATAAGATTCCTTTAACAGTCTTGCGTGAATCATCATAGATCTTACAGCCCCGCGCTGACGGACAGTGTGGCCGTGAATCCAGCCAGTTTCTTTCACAGATGTAGTTTTCGAAGCTGACCTTGCGGTCAGCTTTGTAAATGATCGCGGTAACAGAGGTGAAGTGCGGAAAGGTAGGGTGAGGGACGCGCCGTATTTCAGTCAGGTTGCATTCGTACCAACATGGCTCAAGCCGATTGTCATCTTACACTATAGGGTGTGCACTTACACAAATGCAAAGCTGAGCTTACGCCTCAAGAATTATAGTGGTGCTCAACTTTTCATACAAAATTATTCGAGTAATTATTTTTTATCCTAATGATTTTGGTTGCAAACTCAGTAGATACTGTTTTTATGTGCAGAACTGTAGATATATTTATTCTTAACGAATGAAATACTGAAATATCGTTTAAGTACTGGTTATTTATTTCAGCCAGAATCTCTCACAAGCTAACATGTAAAAAGGATAAAAAAGAAGGCGATTAAAAATCGTAGTGTTGTTGTTTATGTATATAGTTTGCGTTTTTCATCCTGTAGAAGGCGCTAGTACTGCGAGCGCCGATGCCAGCGTAGTTATGTGTTGGGATTTCACAACACTAATATTTAATTGAATGTTTTGTACATGTTGTCATATTATAATCTCACCCGGCGCGGCAGCAGGTCTCCGCGTCGCTCTCGCTCCGTATAGAGTCGCAGGTGGCGTGCAGCCACCGCGAGCACGCCTCGCACTGGATGATCAGCTCGCCGTCCGAATACGGCTCCGAGCACACGCAGCACATCACTAGCGACGCGCACGGGGCACATTCTGGTAACAAATACAATAAATAAATAATGGTGGTCACATAATTAACGACACTAGCCGATTTTCATACAATCGAGGTAACTTTGGAGCCAAGGTCTCTGCCAAGGATTGACCGAGCTGTGATCTGATAATGGCACATCGCCACGGCCCGCGCGGTACTTCAGCTAGCTGCGGACGAGCGCAGTAAGTATGCCAATCATCACAAGTAATACTTATATAGACGCTAACTCACCGATGTAGTTGACGCACCAGGCGAGCGTATCCCTTGTCCCGCACGTTAAACATCGCCTGCAGCGCTCACATCGCCACGGCCCGCGCGGTACTTCAGCTAGCTGCGGGCGAGCGCAGTAAGTATGCCAACCATCACAAGTAATACTAATATAGACGCTAACTCACCGGTGTAGTTGTCGCACCAGGCGAGCGTATCCCTTGTCCCGCACGTTAAACATCGCCTGCAGCACTCACATCGCCACGGCCCGCGCGGTACTTCAGCTAGCTGCGGACGAGCGCAGTAAGTATGCTAATCATCACAAGTAATACTTATATAGACGCTAACTCACCGATGTAGTTGTCGCACCAGGCGAGCGTATCCCTTGTCCCGCACGTTAAACATCGCCTGCAGCGCTCACATCGCCACGGCCCGCGCGGTACTTCAGCTAGCTGCGGGCGAGCGCAGTAAGTATGCCAACCATCACAAGTAATACTAATATAGACGCTAACTCACCGGTGTAGTTGTCGCACCAGGCGAGCGTATCCCTTGTCCCGCACGTTAAACATCGCCTGCAGCGCTCACATCGCCACGGCCCGCGCGGTACTTCAGCTAGCTGCGGGCGAGCGCAGTAAGTATGCTAATCATCACAAGTAATACTTATATAGACGCTAACTCACCGATGTAGTTGTCGCACCAGGCGAGCGTATCCCTTGTCCCGCACGTTAAACATCGCCTGCAGCGCTCACATCGCCACGGCCCGCGCGGTACTTCAGCTAGCTGCGGGCGAGCGCAGTAAGTATGCCAACCATCACAAGTAATACTAATATAGACGCTAACTCACCGGTGTAGTTGTCGCACCAGGCGAGCGTATCCCTTGTCCCGCACGTTAAACATCGCCTGCAGCGCTCACATCGCCACGGCCCGCGCGGTACTTCAGCTAGCTGCGGGCGAGCGCAGTAAGTATGCCAGGTTGTATCGCAATCGTCGCACAGTAGTAGCAGTGTCTCGTCGCCGCGACTGCCGCAGCCTTCGCACACTGTGCAGTCGAGGCATCGCCAGCCCAGAGTCACTATCACTTGAGACACCTGTGTTACAAACAGACAATGATAGAGGAGGATAGAAAAAAGCTTAGAAATTAATAAAGAATCCACAAAAATTGCATGGGTGTTTTTCAAATAGGTGCCTAAAAAGTTGTAATATATGTAATATTTCTAGGGCCATTTATAACGTTTTTTAATTTTTGCATTTTTCAATGCAATTTTTTGATAAATTTTGAATAGAAAAAGATTGGAAAAATCAACTTTATTATTAGCTGTTGCATCTTAATCGATCGTTAAACATCTGAAAAAAATTTTCTTCCAAATGCAAAGATATTCCTAGCATTGATGTGTCAACGCTGGCCTACAGCGTATTAAAAATATAAAAGTATTGAAGAATTTTGACAGTGGTCCGTAAGTCTCGGTAGCTCAGTGGTTAGAGCATTGGACCGAATTTCCAAAGGTCATGGGTTCGAGTGCCATCTGGGAATTCACTTGTAGCCGAGTTGTTTTTTTCCAATATTTTGTATTTAAAACTTATCATAACTATTTATATCTGCCACAAAAGCTGTGTAACTAGTACAGTGTTGCTTCTTTAACATCCTTTTCTAATCTTTGCAAGCGAGTATGTGCGAATTTTGTGCAGCAGTTCTATCTAACCCTCCATTAAACTGGCTGGCGAAACATTTACAACGAAACATGTAAACGTATAATGCGGCCACTGAGAGAATGCATTAATTGACAGCTGCTATCAAGAGCCATTTGATCATCCTCTCAGCGGCCGCATTATATTTTAAAACATGTTTTCTTGTAAATGTTTTGCTAGTGGAAACGAAGGGTAATACACAAACAATGCCAGTACACGAAATAGGAACGTTAATAGGAATGTTTGAGAAAATATACCTTAATATTGACGCAATAAGGATGGTAAGTCTGCCCGCACTGCGCGCAGGATATAAGGCACCCTTCGGAGTCGGTCCCCACCGCGCCACACATTACACACAAATCTTGCGTTAACACGAACTTGTCTTTACTTGAACACAATACTAATTTATTCTCCATTCCTGAAACAACAATTTTTTTTTTTTATATTTAATATTCATAAATGATTACTTTAAGTGAAACCTAATTTATACACAACATTGCACACACTATAATATTCAAAATCGCTCTTTAATCTACAACATAATGAAACATGAAGCACTTGTCAACTGATATTGAACTCTAATGATTTCAAATAAAGTTGCTTATTGAATGAGCTGTAAAATCAAATGTGTAAATACCTGGATCGTCTTCTGAAGTCTTATTGTCAGGTGCTTGAGGTCTTTGCAGGCCAAGCCCAGGCACTCCAAAAACCCCTCTCATCTTGGGCTTGGTCCCTCTCTTGCGGCCAAATTCAAGAACCGACCTCTGTCGTTTCTGGAAGCCCAATTTGCCCGCTGGTGGAAATCCACCCTTCAACTTGTACCCTTGCATCTTTTTCTTGGCTATTTTTGATGATACCGAGAAAGGTTTGCCTTTCCCTAACCCAACGTCAGGCTGTGAAATAAAATGAATATAAATCCAAGAAAAGTGACGAGGAACATAGGAACACCGTCATAAAAAAACGTGTTACTAATATGAAAAAGTATAGAAAATGTGTAAAAAAAAGACATGATGTTTAAGGACCACCTTAGGGGGCGTTGATGGAATCGGGCATAGAACTCTTAAATATTGTTGCTTACCTTAGATGTTTCTAGAGCTAAGGGATCCTGTTCCTGTTGCAAACTATCATCACCAAAAGACGAATCTTGTGATGTTGATGCTGTGTTATCATCATCGAAAGCTACAAATAGATATTGTAATTAATTTATAGATATACCTAGAATATGCATTGTATATTATTTTATGCTTTTTTAACCAACTTACATCCAGACTTAGAGCCAGTTAGAGCCGGCGCCTGCGTTTTGCATATTGGGCAGTTGTATTCGTAAGCCGGATTCATTTGTTTCTTCTCCTTATATTGTATCGGATCCGCGTCTGGATCACACATTCCATGGACATACCTGAGTAGGAAATAATATATAAATTCATCTTTACCGGTTTCCATGATTTTTACAATATTAATTGTGTATTTGACTGGTGTTTTACTTTAATAATTGAGTAACAACAGATTTTCGCGATTTCATCGTAAGAACCGTTCAATCTAATTTGTACATACTAAGTTGATATAGTTCAGCAGTTCACCTAGTAAAAATCGATGAGAAAAAACCACTAATCTACAGTTAATCAAGGTAATGAGTCTATGTCTATGGCATAGACTGCGTATAAAAGAGTCGGCAGAGCGGGCAGCAGGAGCCCTTGTTCCGCTGCTGCTAGCGGGATGGACTCTACTAGTCGACCGGGCAATTCCCCGATTGTGCACACTCACCTAAAGGCGCTGCAGTATCATGTCGGTAGGGCGGCGGCAGAGCTGCAGCAGGAGCCTTGTCCCGCTGCTGGTAGCGGGAGAGGACTCTACTGGTCGAACACTTGACATAAAACTCAAAGCCAAATTCTCAAAGAACGACCTAAGCGCTCCTATTACAACTTAATCTTCCATATAACAGGGTCAACCGTACGGTAGCCTCTGAGCTGCGGCAGGATATTATAACAAAATTTGGTCTTGCCAGCCACCAAAGATCCCACATAAGAAGGCAAGATTTATAAACAAACAAAAAATAGTCAGGGTCACTGAAACAAAATCTATGAGAGGATTAATACTTCACTTACCTCCTGCAGGCGGTGCAGCGGATCATATCACGGTAGGCAGCAGCGCGGTAGGCTCGTCGACAGAGCGGGCAGCAGGAGCCCTTGTTCCTCTGCTGGTAGCAAGAATCGCAGACGGTGAAGTGGGCGTGCCATCGAGACGATGGCCCCGCGCCAGGAGACCGCGCGCCGCAGTCGGAACATACGCGGCAACACTGCCCAACATATAATACATTATGCATTAGAATCCCGGACAGCTCCACTTTCATTTAAAGTCAGTATAACGAGTTGACAACGAATTCTTGTTCAATTTATGCGTAAATTAAAAGGGGCAGTTAGAAAGTCTAACACACTGATGAAACTTATAACGGTGATACCAAGAACACGGTTCATTCTCTCTGCATTGTCAATATAAAGAAATTAGCAAAAATCTACCTTAATATATGAAAAAAAAAACTCTTACGACGAAAATAATAACAGGCAAATTAATAAAACATTGATCCATTCAAAGAACCTAATTAGCACTTGAATAGTTGAGGGAACATGCCTTGCACTTCCACCCGTACTTGGGCACGGTGGCCATGATAGGGCGCAGGCAGTTGGCGTGGTACAGCTTATCGCAGTGTTCGCAGGAGACTGCTCGCGAGTCGGCCGCCGTCGCTTCGCCGCGGCATACTTGACACACGCGGCACACTCGGCAGGACCAACCAGAGCGCACGCCTGGGAAACCACAATAATTTTAATCTCTCGGACCGGTGTCGAAATTAAATTAAATTTTTCATTTTGATAACTATATGAAATAAGACAGGGAAAGTTCTTCTCGTTACGAGGTCTCCCGCTGTAGGGTTTTGTGAACCAATGGATAGCCTCTTTCACATTCACAAGTGCTTTTGACAGCCTACTACTTTGGACGGGATCGCGTTGAGATCGGGATTGAATTAATTTTAAAAGTCAGTTATTATGACTGGTAGGTTGTAATTAAAGTAAAAATAAGTTTTTGAAATTAGTAAATAAAGTAATTTTTTACTCTAAAAACCAATTGTAGCACCAAATAAAAACGAATCAACTCGATAATCAATAATAATTATTGACTTTGAGGTTAATCCGATCTTGATCGCAATCCCGTCAAAAGAAACCCCCTAAACTGAATAAATGCAATTGAATTTGAGTTTTATGATCATGGCAAAATAATCATCAAATGGGATGTGTTTTGTATACACCTTTGAATATGGACACTTTGAAGTGTCTACTAAGTACTAAGTTAACCAAATAGGTGCCCTTCGACACGCCTAAAATCATTATTCCTAATTTCATCCCGCCGTATTTCTTTGGCCTAAAATTCTTAAGCACAATTATTGTTTAGCATAATAGATTATTTCGCATTGTTATTATTTGGCTTAACGTTTAAATCTCTAATAATCAAAACCACTAATACTTAGTGTCCTAAAATTTATTAGTATACATATATTTTGACATAATAACTTACTACGTATACGTATTGTGACCCCTATTATAGTTTTGCATACTAGTAAGTGACAGAAACGAATCGCATAAAAACCGACTCCACGCAGTTTTGTATGCCTTGTCTTGTATGCCACCTGGAGTGTAATTTATGCCTAATGATGAGCTTGCTTGGGAAGCGAAAATATGGCGAAAAAAATTAGGCGAAATGAAAATAGGCTAAACTTATTTAGGCCATCTGACAATTATGTGAATAAATTTTAGGCCTATAATATGTGTGCCAATGGCCATTAAGGCAAAAAATAATTACGCGTTCTAATATTAACCCGAACCAAATACAATAAAAAAACCGAATGCAAGCAATTATACGCTATTAACACACTGCAACATGTCCAGCTCCGAAGCATAGAACGGCGTGCATGCCTGAAGCGGCCGGTTCGCTTGAAACGAAAATGGTAGTCCGAGTCCGAATGTATTGTGTCATTATGTCTTAAACATACAGAAGTTCGATATTACAAAATAAATAAATCAAACTTGCAATCGGCAACGTGCAATGGTTCCAAACTTATCAGGCACTGATTTTGATTACCTATATACTTTTGATTTGATAGTGTAGGTGATAAGGTTTTCCTCATTGCACATGTTTTTAATGACTTATTTTATTGATGTTATACCTGGTAACTGCGCGAGACCAACACAAGTCCCGTGGTAATGTGCTCCGCAAGTGACACAAGTCATTAAGTTTGCAATATCTCCGATCGTTCTACATGTGCGGCACTCTATATCCGCCGAACCTGCACAGATAATATAAATTTAGCAACAATCGCCCCATAGAAAAAAATAATACTTTTATGAGGCATAAGTACTTACAAACAAGTGGTATTTGGTACAAATGATCCTTGCAAAACGACGATTTAGTATGGAAGTCCATATAGCCTCCAGAAGCTAGAACACAAGGTAGGTGGTAGTATTTACTGCAGCTCATCTGTTACAAAAAAATAAAAGTTATTTTGATATACTATACATAACCTAAATTTAAATAAAAAATGACAAAGAACTCACTTTACAAGGAATGCTAGCACCATGTCTCGTACAGAAAGCACACTTCCTTGACAGAGCAACCATCACAATTCCTCTAATCCTCGCTTCTTCTAATTGTTCTTTTTCTTCCTCAGAGCTAGAGGCTGCTGCCACCTGATCTTGAAATGGTGGACTGAACTCAAGACAGCAGCGATGAATGTAAAATGCTCCGGAAGTTACCACTCCTGCTAGCTCTAAGACTTCTACATGTCCTATTATTGATAATTCATCAGTATGTTCCAAGTTATATATGGGTGTTCTAAAACAAAGTTATCAGAGTAAAAAAAAAGAATATCTCAACACTAAACAATAGGAAAAGAAGTATAATGTAATATACTTACTTGCACTTAGCAAAAGCTTTCTGACGTCTACTTAGTGGCAACGTCATTTGTGGTTGATTAGTATCCATTAGTTCAGGGGGTGGTGAGGCTAGTCCAGGGGGCACTGGGGTAGTAGGAGTGCTGGTGGGAGTGGGGAAGCCTGGAGTGGTGGGTGTGAGGCTCGCATTAGAGGTGCTGGGCGTCGAGCTACCATCGCCTTCACCAATATTGCATAAGAACTGCCTCATCTCTCCTTGCCCCAGTTGACTACGCTCACTCAAGTTACATAGCGCGCAGACTTTACCAGGCCTAAAAGATTTGAATTGAAAAGAATTTTAAAGTTTACCAACAAACTGCTTTTTTCTAATTTCATTTTTCATCTAGAGATATTTTTCCATATTATACCAAAGTGGAATTAATAAAAATAATTACCATTTTTCAGGCATATACGGTGGTTCTTCTGGAGCTGGCATGGTAAAGTCATCTTCATCCATAGCATCATCTAGAGCGTCATCGCGACTAACACGGTTTCTCTTCGCCCCTCTAACAGACCCTGGATTCCTGTACCTAAAAATAATTTGAAGTGTTATATTTTCTACAACTTGGTTAGGTATTTCATACGTTTTTTTTTTCTTTTTTTCACCACAAACAAGTTACAGAAAATACAATAATCAGATTACTAGAACACTAGATTTGAGGTTAGAGAGTACATTACAATCATTTTGATAGTTTTCAAAGTTTAAATTATGTTTGACTAGTATTGAGGGCTATTGTTAGCACTATATTTACCTTCTAACAATTTTTCCTTCTTTAACCAGTTTTGGGCCTTCTTTCCGAGGCCTTCCTGGGCCCCGTCTTGCTGATGTGAAAAAAGGCCGAGCATAAGGCTGGTGATGGAAAAAGGAAGGCTGGGAGACTATAGCAAGTGGTGATGCAGGCTCCTCTCCTCGAGGCGATGAGGCACATGATGTTGGTGTTGAACCTGGTCCTGTGTAGAAATCTATCTGACTTGGTTAGTATAATCATATATCATCATCATTTCAGCCTATTCCAGTCCACTGTTGTACATAAACCCCCCATCTAACATGAATATGTAATTAAAATTATGAAATAGGTATTTTGTTGCATAACTTACAATTATTTAAGGTTAAAAACATAATATTTAATTAAAACAGTCTTTTAGTCCATCTTGCTAATAGTTATTACTTTCAAATTGATGAGCAAAATAACGGCCTAGAAATGATAACCAAAGACATTTTTTCTTGTTATTTCCATAACGCATATAAGTTGCAGGGGTGGCAGGAAAACATTAACAATTCTAAAGATTAATTTTACAAAGGCTGATGACTAAAGAAGATTTTTACAATATTTTATTTAAGATTATTTTTAAGAGAATTAGTGGCGTTAAAACACGCTTTTCATTTGGCTGTTTTTAGTGCACTAAATGAAAGAGGCTCTGAATTTAGAAAAGTGTAAAGACATTCAGACTCTTAGAGACAGACGAGGCATTCAGTCTACCTGAATTTGGTGCACTAAATTTAGCCAAATGTAAGCATGCTCACGGAAAGCCGCTGGATGCGGGCAACTCAGAATCAATTGTCGTGGAGATCCTTGGGGGATGTCTATACCCAGCAGTGGGTGTTGTATGGCTGAGACAACAAAAAAGCATGCTTAAGGTCAGAAAGATAATTCTAAATAACTAAGATATTTAGGTAACTTTTCCAAGAACAATAATAATGGTAGATAATTATACTCTAATCTAAATACATAGATACTCAATTTATGATCAGAGAGTCAATAATAGGTACTACTATAACTTCTCTTTTCAAAATGATTACTAACATTGCACTGTGAACTACTTTGTAAAGATTAAAATTAAATGTACACTGTCAGTGGTTAAACAAGTTAAGTTGGTGACATTGGTTTGTTGGTTTGTAGGAAAATTTACAAAGGTTTTAAAATATAATCTAAACATTGTTGTTATAAGGGAGCAAAAAAAGAAATATAATCAAAACAAATAAATAGGCAACAAATGCCAAATTTCATTATTTAGAAATGTTGTCAGGAACAATTATGAATTCTATCGAAGGCCGGAGCAAACTGGACTGAACATTTGGTTAGCGTACCTGAAGACGGCGGCACTTCGCCTTCTTCCTCGGACCCATCGTCCCCTAACAATTCCACGTCCAAAACACCCTCGTCCGGTACGTCCATCTAAAAGAAGTCAAGAAAAATAATGTCTAGGAAACAAAGAGAAAATCCAACTGCTCTGCTATGATGAAATTATCTACAACAGCATCAAAGTAATGTAAATTAAGACCGCCATAGTGAACGACAAGTGGATTACAAACTAAACTTTACAACTAACCGCAGGCGTTTGCGATGGACACTAGACGAGTTAACTTCACGAAATGAACCAATTAACACAATGAAAACACATTATATTGATAAAATTACTTTAAAACACAAAAACATAGGAAAATAACGCGACATTCGCTGATTGCGAACGAAGCGCACATTATAAATAGTGATGTACGGACGGTACGAATAATTATTCATATTCGTTCAAAATGCATGGTCTGCCCCGTGCAGAATCATTCAATTTCAATGTAGCATCGGCATCGATATCAAATTGAATGAATGTGATTTATCAGTATCAATCAAACATTCAAAACAATGGGCATACTAACTAAATATAAAGATGTATTGTTCATGTACTACAAACTAAAAAAATTAACAAACTAATATGTACAAATAATAAAAATAATAATATGTACCACTTTTTGGAAAAATATTTTAGTAAGACAGAACGGAACGGTTTTTGGGCTGACGTGTCTAAATTGTCAATAATGTCAAACTCAATCAAACTCAACTCAACAAACATTAGTGTGGTGGTGTGGTGACGTGACGTGACGAAGTTTGTTGATATTAACACAAAGTTGCCGGTAATTTACAAGGAATTATAAAACCATGAAGTATATTTTAACAACAATTTTGTTAATTATATCATTAGGCGGCTACGGTAAATCTGCTTTATTCGAGACTGATTCATGTTACTCATATGGAAGCGGAAATGTATTTCCCGGTGGTTCCAGAAAAATTGACCATAAATTGCAATTTACTAAAGCTATGAGTAAGTATATAGTTTTAATGATCAAACTGCAAGTACTTTAATTAAAATATTCATTGTTGATTGTTGTATTCTTGTTTTGTGTACAGTTTCCAAACTTGCTCCTGAGTGGGAGGCAACTGCAGTCATAAATGGAGAAATTAAGCAGTTATCGCTGTCAAGTTTTAGAGGAAAATATTTGGTGTTCTTCTTTTATCCCCTCGACTTGTAAGTATAAAACTAAATTACATATTATGAATGTTTTGTTTCATAATATTTTTATTAACATTATCCAGTACATAGGTGTTCCTTAAAAGTAATTCAGTAAATCATACAATAAGTTTGTGCAATGTGTCATTGTGTATATGATTAAATTTCTTTGTTTGCACTTATTGTATCTAAAATACAACTTATAGTAGATCAGTGATAAAAATCATATTAACCAGCATATGACTTATCATTAAAATAAGTCTTATATCATCACATTACATAATAGGCATTATTAATCATTTATCTCAGATAGGTAACATTTTAATCCATTACTTTTTAATAATGATGTACATTTATAGTTACAGAAATAGGTAGTATGCATAAAAGATTTGTAAAATTTATCTTTTACTTACAGTACTTTTGTAGTAAATCATACAATAAGTTTGTGCAATGTGTCATTGTGTATATGATTAAATTTCTTTGTTTGCACTTATTGTATCTAAAATACAACTTATAGTAGATCAGTGATAAAAATCATATTAACCAGCATATGACTTATCATTAAAATAAGTCTTATATCATCACATTACATAATAGGCATTATTAATCATTTATCTCAGATAGGTAACGTTTTAATCCATTACTTTTTAATAATGATGTACATTTATAGTTACAGAAATAGGTAGTATGCATAAAAGATTTGTAAAATTTATCTTTTACTTACAGTACTTTTGTATGCCCTACTGAGATACTTGCATTTTCGGAGAGGGTTGAAGAGTTTAAAAAGATAAATACTGAAGTAGTTGCCTGTTCTGTTGATTCTCATTTTACACATCTGGCATGGATCAATACTCCACGAAAAGAAGGTGGATTAGGAAAAATAAAAATACCCCTTCTGAGTGGCTTAACACATTCAATTGCTAAAGATTATGGAGTCTACTTAGAAGATGTGGGTCATACGTTAAGAGGACTATTTATTATAGATGATAAAGGCATTTTGAGACAAATCACCATGAATGATTTACCTGTGGGCCGTTCAGTGGATGAAACTCTCAGATTAGTTCAAGCATTCCAGTATACAGACCAACATGGTGAAGTCTGTCCAGCAGGCTGGAAGCCAGGGCAAGATACAGTGAGTACCAATTATTAGAATAAAGGTATTTTATTTATGCATGTATGTATAAGTATTTATGTATTATATTTACATAGCTTTAATTTTCTTACTTTGTCCATACCTTTTTTTTGGAATAATGTATAATGTGTTCAATATTGTTTATTTTTTATTGAAAGACTAGGAGTGGTCTGGCAAACTGATTTATTGTCAATAAGGACAACTCGCAACTATAAAATACTTTATACAAACACAATTCACATCTTAACACCTCGTCATCAATAAACATAATATTTCATAAACAAAATACACCATAAGTATTTATCATTATACTCCTACTCAACGTCCTCTTTAAACATAATACTTCCTAAACATAATAAATCATTATGTGATAAATATTAAACATGAAAATATACTGGAAAAAAGCAACTTGGTCTCATGTCGCCCTGACAGGATTCGAACCCGCGTCCTTGGGAATCCGGCCCAATGCACTAACCAATTTTATTATGCTACAGAGACCTATGAGGACACGTCGAATTTTTCCAGTATATTCGCCTTTCTACGGTTTTGACCACCGTTGTTTCATCAATGAGAGAAATATCCTCGCATTCGATAGAAACATTTCTACAAATGCTTGACTATCGATTAAGATGAAGTGGCCATCTAATTATAACTTTTCAACAACTGTTATCTGAAATCCTTGTTCAAAAAAATTCATGTTTATATCACAACTCAAGTCATAACTTCTTTATCATAAAAAAAATATTACACACACTATAAAAATTACATACCTCAACATAACTTCTTTATCATAAAATAAAATGTTACACACCCTATAAAAACTTACATACTAACACCCCAAATGATGACCGAAAAGACTGACTGAATGACTCGGCCACAAATGAATTCTCAGATGGAATTCACTTGTGGCCAAGTTGATTTTTTTATTTAAAATTTATCATAAATCAGTTACTTACTTTTTTATTGCCGCCAGGATAACTCCTTAACATCCTTTCCGGTTGACTGGTAGAGAATCACAAAGGGCATTAAGTCCGCCATTTGCTGTGTATATGCAATAAAGTTTACATAAATAAAATAAATATATTAGTCGCTGCACTGCAACACATCAATTATATTTAGTCAAGGCCTCCTATATAGTTACTTCAGAACTAATAATCAAGATAATAATATTGTTGGTCTAGCTTACTGTAAAACAACATCATGTCAGTCCCAAATTTTTAAGGGCCTTTTCACCACCGACTGATAAGTTTTAGATAGCTTATCTGGCATAATTAATGGATAATTTGATATATTTTGTAAATTACAACTGCCAAATTGTCTGCTAGATAGGTAGGTACAAGGTATGCTATCCAGAGCTTATCCGTCTGTAGAGAAATTGGCCCTAAATATTATTTAAATTAACTTGTTTTAGAAATTTAGTTATTTAAGGCTACACATATTTATTTGTTACTTTTCTCTTTCAGATCATTCCTAACCCAAGTGAGAAGAGAAAGTACTTTGAAAAAGTTGCTAACAATTAAAGTTACTTTTTTTTTTTTAAAGTTACATTTATGTGTTATCATACTTAGTCATGCTAAGACAAAATCAAACTTAGGCAGTTAAGTAACATAAAACCTTTATTGTTTGTTGTATATACTTTTAAAGTAATTGGTAAAGTCAATAATTGTGAGATTTTTTTTACATAAACAAGCCAACATCACACTATTCAAGAGTAATTGAAGACTGAGTTTACAAACAGCATACTTAATGATTTATTATTATAATTAAATTTTCTTAACAAAGTGTTTTAATTTTAGAAATTATTATTTTGTCATTATCATCAGCAGAATAACGCCCAGTACTTGGGATAGGCCATAAAGATTGGCATTAAACAAAGAGCTGACATTAACTATCGTAATATTAAATATCTTTACTATCATTCCTAAGAAAAGTTTTACAGAAAACGTTACAGTTCTTATAACATGATTGTGTAATATGATTCAATGGCTCTTATTATTCATACCTAGAACACAAAAATGTCTTAAACATGTAAAAACGTAATTGTCTAATACATTAAGCACAAAAGAAGAAATATTCGGCTAAGGCTTGTCCCTAACAAAAGCTAGGTACCTCAATTTACTTAGGTACAACGAAGTTTTCAGTACTGACGATTATGAACTAATGGCTGGTATACACTTTGATTAGTGATTAGTGCGAGTGGTATGCTTAGTGTTAAGTGTTTAGCAAAAACACGTTCGGACAGTTTCTGTTTAGTGTTAAGTGTATAGTGCTTAGCGAAGTACAGTATTTACAGCGCGTTCTATTTTTTCTGCGAGTAGCACCTCCCGCGCGTCCCGCCTCCACCCCTCACTTGCTCTAAACACGAACTAAACACGTCTGGACGTGACTGTTAAGTGTTTAGTTTATATCAACAAAGTCTCGTGTTCGTTTCTCCTGTTGTTGTGATTGATTAAAATATTAAAAAAAATGTCTACTAGGTGGTTCGAATCCGTAACCCACAAATTTGTGGAGTTGTATGTTCAACATGCGTGTTTATATAATGTAAAATGTCCTGAATATAAAAACAAACATTTATTACTAATCAAAGTATACAGGCAAAATGTCGTCTAATATTTTTTTTAAATGAACTAAACTCCGCCTACTAAACAGTATAGGACATCACTAATCACTTAACACTAATCTCTCTACACACTTAACACTAAACATTTGGCACTTGGCTAATCAAAGTGTGTACCAGCCATAAGAGTAATGGCTGGTATACACTTTGATTAGTGATTAGTGTGAGTGGCATGTTTAGTGTTAAGTGTTTAGCAAAAAACACGTTCGGACAGTTTCTGTTTAGTGTTAAGTGTATAGTGCTTAGCGAAGTACAGTATTTACAGCGCGTTCTATTTTTTCTGCGAGTAGCACCTCCCGCGCGTCCCGCCTTCACCCCTCACTTGCTCTAAACACGAACTAAACACGTCTGGACGTGACTGTTAAGTGTTTAGTTTAAATCAACAAAGTCTCGTGTTCGTTTCTCCTGTTGTTGTGATTGATAAAAATATTTAAAAAAATGTCTACTAGGTGGTTCGACTCCATAAACCACAAATTTGTGGAGTTGTATGTTCAACATGCGTGTTTATATAATGTAAAATGTCCTGAATATAAAAACAAACATTTATTACTAATCAAAGTATACAGGCAAAATGTCGTCTATTTTTTTTTTAAATGAACTAAACACCGCCTACTAAACAGTATAGGACATCACTAATCACTTAACACTAATCACTCTACATACTTAACACTAAACACTTGGCACTTGACTAATCAAAGTGTATACCAGCCATAAAGTAATAAACAGAATGCTGAGGCATGGTAGATGAGAATAAGCATAAAAATGTGTAAAAATGTTTCATCTTGCTAATACCAACGATGTTTGAATATAGCTGACTTTCTAATCTATCGGTAACACCCCGATCGCCTAACGGTATAGTTTGTGCTATCGGCTATAGCTATCTAACTTCAAACTCTCATAAAACCCTTCAACGATAGGGTTTTTGTTGTCTAATTCCTACATATTTCTATTCATCTACTATAATTTTTAACTGAATTCCAAAAGGAGGTTCTCAATTCGGTTTGTATGTTTTTTTTCATAGAACACCTACAATGTATTCTAAATATTTATATAAAATTAAATTAACAATGGCATGGCCAATAACAGATTTTTCCTTTCTAGTATAAACGTATTGTGGTAGAACGATTTAAAAGGATTTTTAACGAAGAAAATATACTAGAAAAAAGCAACTTGTCTTATGTCGCCCTGACGGGATAACGGGGATAACATGATGTTTCTCAGGAGGGCGATTCTCGCGCTGAAATATATTGAATTCGACTTTTTTATATACTTAATTTCTTTATTAAAAATGTAAGTAAAATCTCTACTACTGTCAAAATCCTTTAGTTTCAATTCAATTATCTTTAATAATACTATAATGTCGAAAATTGCTTTCAGTGATCTTTTAATACAGATTTTTTACTCCAAAAAATATCGAAGGCGCGAGAATTGGGCCCCAGGCATGAGACAAGTTGCTCTTTTCTAGTATATTTTCTTTAAGTAATATTTATCTTATCTATCACATAAAAATAGCAACAATATTAACAGCGTTTTTTTTTGTGCACGATAAATTACATTAATTTCAAATTTTCAATCGAAACATTCAATTGATTTTTGTTTAAAAAACTGAGGGTTCTTCTTTTCAAGGAACTTACAACTCATAATATGATTATGAGGTTCTATAAAAGTGTCTAGAGTAGAGACACAGAGAGCTGCTGTCATTGACAAATCAATTTCCTTTGCCCGCATTTTGGTGCTTGCTTGTCGATATTTGTCAAAAGGATTTGTTTGGTTTTTTTTTTATCCAGTCTTGTTTACTCTATAATTTGTGGTCATGTCAACAAACAACCCACAACGTCAATGTCATTCATTCATATCATGTTAGTTGTGTACATTACTATATAATTTGTGTAGTTGTGGTCATTCATTAAAAAATAATTTTGAAGTGATTTCTCATTTCAGAAAGGAGCAATAAATATTGAAATTTGTAAATCAAAATTATTCAGTCTCACTTCTGTAGACGAGTTTGTGGATTTGTGATTTAACGATAAAGATAAGATTATTAAATTCGGTGAGCTAATCATTGGTGGTGGCATGAGGTTTAAAATGTTTGCGATGATTTCATCAATAATACCAGTTACAATACGTTCGCTGAACTTCCACGCGAAGGCTCACATCACTAAAAGTATAATAGTTTTCTTAGATTCCAAAGTTAATCCTACTAATGTAATTTAAAGTGGGGTAAAATGCGGTGGAGTTGGAGTGGTTAATGTAAAGCTTACTAATTAACTAACAAAATGTGCTGACAAATGATTAAGTACTGATTTATCCATGATTATCAGATCTTCCATGAAGTGCCATTGAATTGATATGATGTGGCAGCTGGCCAACCACATATAACATATTAGGACTATTGAATGTGATAACTTCTTTGAATCAAAATAATATTATTGATTTGCAGGATCTATAATTCTAAAACCATTATCAATAAGAAATATCTCTGTCAAGAAACAGTACAATAATAAAATGGTAGACCCTAAGAGGGTGGTCAGCTATGAAGACATGCTTAAAGTGATACACCAGCCTGAGAAGGTGATCATCGATGTTCGAAATCCTGATGAAGTGAGCACCACTGGGAAGATACCATCAAGCATTAACATTCCATGTATGTTTTCCTTATTTATTACAACCATAACTTATAAAAGGCACAACATCTATATTCTATTTTCCAGTGAATACAGTGCAGAGTGCACTAACATCCATGACTGATGATGAATTTAAGAAGCATTTTCAAAGAAGAAAGCCATCTTCCTCTGATGAACTAATATTTTATTGTCAATCTGGACGCAGATCCTCTGAAGCTTTAGATAAAGCTTTGAAACTGGGATATTCGAAGTAAGCACTTCTACCATGAGATACTTTATAATCATAAAATTATAATGATTATATTAATGTTGGTCTGTTTAATTCCACAGCTCTAAAACATATCTTGGCAGTTGGAATGACTGGTCCAGTAGACAAAAGTGAATTAAGTAATAAACATTTAAAACTGCAATACATTCTGTGATGTACTGTCCATTGTTGTAGCATAATAAATTGTAAAATAAATGGGTGTTTTAAGAATTATTTTTATTTATAAGCCATGAACTATTTTGAAACAAATAAGGACCCTTGATTGATGTTAATGACTAGATTACGAAGGCAGGTGATGGGTGAATGCAGCTAAGACTTGATTTTTGTAGCCCAATCTGTCCAGCTCCCAAGATAATTCTTGACACTGAAAGTAAAACATAATTCTGTCATAAATGAAACTTAAAAAGTTTACTGAAAATCAAAGTCAGTTTTATATACCCACTTTTTATATCCTAGATTAATTACGTTTTGCTGAGCCATTCCAGATCTCTTACCAATCATACAATAGAAAATTATAGGACTATTCTCAGATGGTTTTGATCTATCATAAGCTTTTACAAATTCCTTATCTGGCAATGTATTGAGTACATTAGAGACATCACCCACTGTAAAGAATAAGTATTAACATTAATCTTAGTATATTAGTAAAATAAGTCAGTAAACCTTTTTTTACTTACATGGTATGTTTATACTATTAGGGATTTTTCCATGTTCCTTAATTTCGTCTGGTTCTCTTACATCAATTATATATGTTGAATTATCAGATATAGCTTTTTGGACTTCTTCAAAACCGACTATCAGCTCTTCCGGGGTTCTTTGAACAGAGAACTGACGCCTTTGTGCTATTACCATTGGCATGTTCCTTAAAACCATTCCTACAAAAGTTATCATATTAATAAAGTAAATTAAGCTTGATGAAGTAGGAAAGTGAGTAAAAATAATTACTTACCTTTCACGGGTATAGTGGAAATTTGCTTTGAACTTGCCGCTATTACGGATGATAGTCTAAATGTTGGAAGTAATGTACGTTGTAAGAAACGGAATAACATTTTCTGTACGCTGTTTTACAAATGTGAACAAAGTTTAGAGAAGAAAAAATATTTTTACTTTGGAAACCGTAAGTAGACACTGCGCCACAAATCAAAGGATATGTCCACACTTAAAAACACAAGGACACAAATAAAAAATTAGCAAGAGTACTTAAAGTAAAATATTGTCCGTCCGCAGCACAAATTATATCCCCTCATCGCCCTGAGAAAGTGGCGCTGCATTCCCCTTCAACATTCGAAAACAAGCTCTATTAGTATTACGATATATAAACCACATTTTAGTTTCAGTAATATTCCGCGAGACTCTGTCACAAATTATATAGTACTCTGTGACACAGTGACAGTGACAGACTAAAAAACCCTTTTTTTTCCACAGATTTTGGAATATTCCTTTTTCCGTTACGTAGGTTAAGCCTCATCTGTAAAGAAGGCTAAAGTTAATTTATATTTTTTTGCAGATTTTTTGTGTATGTTGTACTGTGAAAGATAAATAAATGCCTTTGAAATAATATTGCGCCTTCTTGAAAAACAGGGGTAGCCGCACGCAAATAAATTATATTATTATTTAGTAACGAAGTGACAGAGTAATAAAGTGGGTCTTGACCACAGATTACTAATATGTAGCAAGTCTAGACTAGAGTAGAGGTAGGAATAAGATGTGATTGATTCTGATATAAGACAATTGAACATTATTCAATTAAATATTTTAGTCTATGTTAACGTCCAATATTTTGTAATCTGCTATACTTTTGAGCTATATTTTGTGGACTTTTGGCGGGAACGTCAACCAATGAACATGACTTTGTGTAAATTTCCTTATGATCTGTATACTCTGGTGTTTAAAGTGTAATAGTGATAGTGTTTATTATACAGTAAACGTTCAATAATGTGTACGATTGTGGGGAAACTATAATAATGTCATCAAGCAGTGCTTTGATGTATCCTTCCAATAGTCGCCGTGAGCCCTAGTATCGCTTACGCTATCGCTTACGCTATCGCTTACGCTATCGCTTACGCTATCGCTTTACTAGGGACAAATCACTCATTCTCATTAATTTCATAGTTATCATTCTCATTATCACCTTCATAAGTATCATTGGCATACCATTCATCATTTCATTTAAAGAAAAATATATTACTGAAGACATGGCAGCATGGTCTAAGACCTTAGCCTGTCCCATTGTGGGACGATTGAAAAAAAAAAAAAAAGCTATATTTTATTTTGTGACTTTGAGGTTGACATTTTTGACAATGACATGACATGACAATCGATTACGAAAAAAAAGTTATTTTGATGAAGCCAGCCAATTTTTATTTTACGAATTTTTACGGATATAGTGGGTCTAAACTTTGTATAACGAAGTGAGCGATTGTGATGTAATTTGAAATATTTTTGTGATAATGTCCTTCAATACAGAAAGTCAGAAATATGCATGCACATCATTTTTTTAAATGCAGAGCAGGCTTACTAATAATTTATTTTATTATTGATGGCATTCGAGATTTACTAATCCAAGTAATAAAATGCATATAATAATTCAAATTTCAGATGTATGAAACAACAGTCATTGGTATAAATTGTTAACTTTCAATTTGTTACCATTGCCAAATGCTTTCATGTTGAAATCTGTGTCATAAAATCAGTCATGGGATCCATGCGACCTACTGGACGTTTTTTGTCCTTCACCAATAACAAACAAAGAACACAAAAACAGTCTGGTGAGTGAAACAACAATAATCAATAATTTTTATTTACTTATGAACAGCTGTTTCTCATGCAATATTCAGTGTGCCCTTACACATCCTTGTATACTATACATTGGAATGCATTGCAAAGCAGTATTTTTACTGTTAAGTAGTTTACTTTCTGTTAGGTACCTAGTTAATTTTGTACAAGGAATAAAAAAGAAACTCTTATTTTGTTTTACAGTGCCTAGTGGTTTTCCTCAAAGTCTTTCTGGCAGTGAAACTGATGTGTCTACATCAAATGAAAACTTGTCCAGAGAAGAACGTTATGTTGTAAGACACACTGCTCGTGTTGAGCCCCAAGGGCAGGAAAATCAAGCAGAGACAAACAACAACAATAATAGGAATTCACTAAAGGTAATTTTATTTTATCTTATTTGGAAAAAAAATGTATTTACTGTGTTTAAAGCAAGTTATAACAATGTTCATTACTTAATCACATTTTTTAAACCACCAAGGTTTATTATGATGCAATTTTATTCACTATAAAAGTTACAAAAAATAATCATTTTATAATTATACAATACAATTTTAAATTAAATAGGAGGTGAGTAAGTAATTACTTTACAGTCACTACACAATGTTATTTAAATTTGTTTAATAATATTCTTTAAGTTTGGTTTTTATATTAGATCGTGTTAAAGTAACACACAGTTCATGCGCCAGCTTATTTATTAGCAGAGGAACGTGATAGTCGGCAGTTCTCTCGCCATACACATTGTTCGCGCGACACATTCGGAGTCGGTTTCTAGCTACGACACACATAAACACGGGCTGATATATATTTTTAATCATTGTTAAAGTAGAGATTTTATATTTGAATTACGTTTGAACTGGCATTATTTTGCAATGTCTAAACAGACTTATACCCGAATGGGTTCAAACCTTTTTTAAGTAAATCATACTTGTATTTATATAAGTCATGCATTGTAAAATTGGTTTGAAATAAAAAGCCTAATTATTATTATTATATATTATAAACAGACCACTATCATCACCTTGAAATTTACAATACATGTTATTTTACAATATGTTTTAGAATTTGTACCTGCAGTTGGGTGGAAATTTAAAACGGGGCACGAAGGGCTGATACCTTAACCGTTGTAGCTACATGAAAACGTTCTTAGGAAACCTTCCTTAATTATTTCAGAAATATTGAACTGCATTCACAAATTTAATTAACATTGTGATGTATGATCCAGCATAAAATAATGATTTCAATGCACACTTTTAAATATAGTAGCTGTTGGCAATATGTATTGAAAGACTAGGAGTGGTCTGGCAAACTGATCATCAAGGAGAACTCACAACTATAAAATATGTATGAAGCTCAAAACTGAAGTCCACACCATTGTTTGTAAACATGCTTGACAAATGATGTATATGCATTTGATTGTAGAACACTGGTTCTTTACGGAAGTATTCCATAAAGAATCTCCTTTCAACAATATGAATTATTTATCTTAAAATGGAAATGGTCTATGTATTGGCTAGGAACATTTAGTAAGGTTATGTCACAAACTAAATGTGGGGCACGGGCGTCGATCACCCACACTAGGTTGCTCAGTAATTATATGCAGAGTAGTGGACTGTATTAAAAGGCGATTTTCTGCTTGTTGTTTATTCTTCATTGGAGATTACACGATGAGAGTTCTTCAAGTAATGCGTGCTGTGGTCACAGCTTGCGCGCTTTATATACAAATTTGATCAAATTATTACTGTGCTACTATTGGCCGCGAGCAAATCGATCAAAATAATCGGCCAATAGGAGCGCGCGTTCTAATTGCGGGGGCGCGAGCTATCTCGAACTTGTTCGTGCAGGTTGTGACCAAAGCTTGACTCGATATAATTCAAGTACTTACTTATGCTATTTACATCTTATAACTAAATTGCAACTTATTTATTTAAACGATAAAGAAAACAACGAAACAATAAAACAGGTGACAAATACGAACAATAACTTATAAAACGGGCTATAAATTAACTTACTTATTACGATAAACTATACTAAGTGCGCACTAGCATCCGATTGATTTTAGTCACTGCTTTAAACACATAACGATCACAGTTAGTTGACGATTAAACTATAGTTGTCCGGAACACTAAATAATGAATTTTAACAAATTACCAATGATAGTTATTTATTTATTTATTTACTAGAGGCCGGGCGCGGTTTCACCCGCATGGTTCCCGTTCCCGTGGGAATTTTGGGATCATTTATAGCCTATGTTACTACTTGGGGTCTCTCTATACCAAATTGCGTCAAAATCGGTCCAGTAGTTTTTGAGTTTATTCGTTACATAAAAAAATACAAATCTTTCCTCTTTTTAATATTAGTATAGATTGATTGATTACAATAAAAAAAACAAACAATATTATATTTAAATTAGGTATAGAAGTAAATCATAATCCGAGCTTATGCATGCCTAGTCGCTTCCAAAAGAAAAAGAAATAAACTTAAACTAGAGATTGCTACATAATAAATAATGAGAAAGAAAAAAAATCATTGATAATAAAAAGCAGTAGCAATAAATTAAATCAAATAGTAAACAATTAAATTAACAATTAAATTAAGCAAAGCTAGAAATGAAAAAAAAAAAACAATTAAATTAAACACAATTGAAACTAAAACATACAAGATAGATAAAAAATAAAAACCCACCTCAATCAGGTGTTAGAACTTTAATTAACAAAAGTATTGCAATCGTGTGTAACCATGGCAGTGTGTTTCCACCGATCACATGGTTTAAATATATCTCAGAAGCTGTATCCATACACTTTGTTTACAGGAAAGTATCCCAGGCAGCAATCGAAACTCCCTGAAAGATTCAGTTGGTGGAGGTAACAGCAATAGGAGCTCTTTGGATGTATCTTCGTCTTCTTATAACACCCTCATAATACACAACCAGGATGACTCGTGGCCTCCACGACCTACACCTATTCGGTAAGTATTCAATAATGAGAATGAATAATAAAAAAATAAAAAAACTTTCTCTTCCAATACGGTTGGTTTTCGAAACTCGATACTTTTTGCCTCCCAAGGATCTCGGGCAGATCACTCCAGCCATCCCAGTTACACCAAGAATGCCCCAAGCCCAGTGCTAAAAATGATATTTCATTACCTGTTTTGTCTTATTTAATTTAAAATTTCAG
This sequence comes from Chrysoteuchia culmella, assembly GCA_910589605.1. Lineage (NCBI taxonomy): Eukaryota > Metazoa > Arthropoda > Insecta > Lepidoptera > Crambidae > Chrysoteuchia > Chrysoteuchia culmella. Next base: position 5,707,584 of record OU342648.1, read on the forward strand.
CTGCAGTAGTTTTGTTTTTTTATACTAGGGCAACAATTTGAAAGTTAAATATAAACTTTCACAGACATAATATTGTCTATTTTGCTGTCACTTATATTTATAATAATAAATATAATTATAAAGCTTTTTTTCAAACCAATTTTACAAATTTTTAAGTATGTATGACTTATATAATAAATATATTGCTTTACTTTCAAATTTGATTTGAACCCATGCGGGCATAAGTCTCCCCCATCTCCTTCCATTTTCCTCTGTCTCTGGCCTTCCTGATCCAGCTATTCTATAAAATTCATCTTTATTCAAATGGACTTCCATAAGCCCTTATGAATTTGTCAATATTTTCCTAGCACCTGTTTAAAACTTAAACATTGCTTCTAGTGAACATGAACGGACTAGCAGTGAAGTAAAGCATCCTACCACTCAATCATCCCCATACCACACTCTCAAGAAAAGTGAAGGAAAGAAGCCAAGTGGTATACCACTGCCTAAGGTGCACAAGGAGCAAGCAGTCACCACTACCGCTAACTATATTGATATTGGTGGACAGCGAATATATACAAGTCCTCCTGATTATGGGGTTCAGGTAAAAACTTAATCACAATGTGTCACAGATTTCTACATATGTACATTATAATTATTAAAATGAGAAAGACTAAAGTTGAATTTGTCAGCTTTCACATAAATTCAACCATATAGACTTGATTCTATTCTACTTGTTCCCTTGACCACTAATTTGCTTAAAGACCACTTGTGACTAAAGAGTTTTTAAGTGTAACTTATTATTGTTTGCAATTTACAATGCTATTTTTAGATGATAAATATTAAACAAGAAAATATACTAGAAAAAAGCAACTAGTCTCATGTCGCCCTGACGGGATTCGAACCAGCATCCTTGGGAATCCGGCCCAATGCACTAACCAATTATGCTACAGAGACCTACGAAGATATATTCACCATTCTACGGTGTTGGCCACCGTCGTTTCATCAATGAGAGAAATATCCTCGCATTCCAAAGAAACATCTTTATAGATGTTTGACTATCGATTATTTATTTATTTATAGAAAGATGAAACAGCCATCTAATTATAATTCATTATAATATATTATAATTATAATAGTTTTTAAGTGGTTGTGTACACACAATAATTAAGTTACAAAACTATTTTAACAACATATTAACCAACTATAATGCAAATAGTTCATGAATTGAATAATTTTTTTCATACAGGAAATAACTGAAATCCCCGATGACTTCCTGAACCAGTCCTCAGTACTGAAGCACCTAGCTAAGGAAGTGGCACAATCGCCGAGTCCGCGCGGGCCTACGCCCCCCGCCTCGCCTCGCGAACCCTCAGCCCCGCGTGATGAGCGAAAGCCTAAAGGAAAGGGATCTAAGGCCAAGCTGAGTAAGGAGAAACTCAACCTGTCGCGGTCACAGCCTGATCTTACAAGGTTAGTTTCTTCTTGCAGTATTTTGCGTGCCTAGAGTTGGACACGGGGCAAGCCTCAAATATTGCTACGTCATCGTTTCTATACTTATGTCCGATTATGTGTAGTCAGTACGTCCGGCTGTACAATTTGGCCTTGAGAGAGCCATTATATCACTCGTAATAGTGATGGATTTTGTAGTGCACCAATTCTTAATAACATATTTTCATTTTTCCGGCGATAAATAATGTTATTGCACTGAAACTGTTACTGCAGTGGGTTAACCGGGTTGGTTTCTGAAGCGCGGGCGTACGCGCAGTGCCGGGCGGTTCTGAATCCAGTAGGTAGTGTAGTGGTGGCAAGCCGCGATGCGAGGGTTCGTTAAAAGAGCCGCGGGTGACCCAACACTTGTATCACTGCGCGATCGACATCGCGAACATCTAAATAAAAATGGTATTCCGTATGTGATTGGCTTATCTGCTCGCTCATGGTTCATATAGCGGCGTCTCACTCTCTCGCGCTCCTACATAGAGTGCCAGAGTGAGATGCCGCGTTGCCACGCGGCGCTGACGCCTAAAACAATTAAGTAGCAATAACAGGAACGAAATGAATGAACATCGTAGATCATCGATTGTTCGGTAGAGGCCGCACTGTAATGCGGTTGATAGGTGTTATGTGACGAAAAGCAATTATTGCGCAAATTTTGCTGTCGCGTTGTTGTTGCAAACATAGGTAATACAAAATACAGAAAAAATCCGTGCCGGACGATACGTTCGCGGCCGTAAAGACTGACCGTTTCAGTATTAAAATCTTTTGTTTTTTTTAAATATTTGACAGCTAATTAAAGGCTCAGATATTTTACCTAATACCGTTGGGTTATGTTATGGGTTCTACCAGATTAGAACCCATAACATAACCCAACGGTATTAGGGTTTACCTAACATTTTACACTACACAACACACTACAACTACACTGTAACTTGTACACATATTATTGTTCTGATACAGCGTGGGCGTGCGCGCAGTGCCGGGCGGTTCTGAATCGAGCGGGTGGTGTAGTGGTGGCGAGGGTTCTTTAGAAGAGCCGGACGATGCGTTCGCGGCCGTACTTGATGCGCTCGCGGCGGAGAACCACCAGTTGAAGCGGCAGCTGGGCGACGCCTGCGAGCGTGTCGCCAAGACCAACAAGGTGAGATAAAGAACTTCACACGTTACATCGACTCCATCCCAATTCAGCATTGAAATGTGAGCTTTGTATCGTGTTATTTGGGGTGGATATACCAACGTTGGAGGAGTCCGTGGCACAGCGGCACAGTGGTACGCGCGTTAGGCTTGTGATTGTTGAGGTTAAGCAACTTTCGCAATGGTCGATCACGGGATAGGTGACCAAAAAATTACTATCTCGAGTTCCTCCGTGCTTCGGAAGGCACGTTAAGCCGTTTTTTGTGTACTAATATTAGCTTACATACCAAAGGACATCAGGCACTTTTCTATGAAAAAAAAACAGTTTTTTTATTGAAATTTATTTTATATTCAATTATATGCGTATAATCAATAAGTTTAGATAATATTCATCGTTTTATTAAATAATTTATATTGGGAGTTATTTTTATTTGAAACTTTCTAAAGAAAAACCAAAAAGGAAGCAGTCGTTGAAACAAAACGCTTTTGGCAGTTGACTGACAGTAACAGTGACAGTTGAACTCATTTTTGGCTGCCATTAGTGTCAATGTCACGTCGGTTATCATGCCATTATACTTTTTAATGTGACTAAGTCGAATTTCTGTGAGGTACAGAAGAACGCCATTACAAAAAGAAGTCATGAATGTAATATAAACAGGACTGAGTACTCGCAGTTGAACACTTACAACTATTACATTAATTAGTTTCAGTTACATGGTCGATTATTAACCAAAAATCAAGTTTTCACTTGTTAATATTATGTATTTAATATCTACCTACTTTAAGGTATTTAAAAAAACATTGGTACCTACCTATTAATACTTTGTTTTTTTTTTCAAATGGATGATTACGAAATTACGAAATAAATAATACAAACAGTACAGAAATAAATCATACATTGAGTTGTTTTAAGAAGTTGTTGTTATGCGCAGTGTAAAAGCTGGAAGTTTTAAAGTAATGACTGCATACGACTGAATTCTTTATCTATTAGTTTTCTGCTTTACGTGTATACTGCTGAGCTATTTTTGACACATTTCTTCATTGTTCGTAAAACTGTAATCAATAATACAACAGTACAGTTAGTAGGACCTTCTTTGACCACACAATACTAAAAATCATGGTCAACATAGTTGTTACATTTATAATAATGTTATTTTTAGCTTACCTGTGCAGATATATGTTGCAACCACCTTAAGATTTACTTGGACAAGGATAAACGAAGCACTTTTGCACCATTTTAAACTGTTTGTGTGTGAAAGAAAGTTTTCTCGTAAAAATGATAAGTAGCGATGCGTAAATTGTCCAATATTTCACCGCCATCACACTTTAAAAGGTTACCAGTAGAAAATAAAGCTAAAAAAAAGGTTGTATTAAAATAAACATTATCTTTTTGTACTATAAAAATAAATAACGAAATTATACACTGACTTAAATTCATTAAAATCCCATTAAAACACAAGAGTTTCAACGAAGATTTTTGAGTCTAAATTCTTAATCAACAAATTTTTTTTAGTCTGACAAGATGAAAGAAGGAGACAGGGACGTTGTTGATATCTCTCGGCTCGGATTAGCCTCTGTGAAAGACGCAATAGAAAATATACTTTAACTGCAAAAAATATAGTTCATTTTTGTAAGTAAATTTAATTTTTCAGAGTATTCAGTCCTGTTACTATATTACGGCCATGGCCTAAGTAGTCAAAATGGTGTCCGTTTCATTTATTTACTTCTGTTTATCAAAAATAAATTTAAGCAGTTAAAAATAAACTAACTATTGTTTTATGATTCTAATAACATATAGTGTATATTGGTAGCAGATTTATATTATATTTATACACTTTTGGATCTTATATGCCCGATGTCCTTTCAACTTTCTAGGACTTCAGTACCTTATGCATTTTGATGATCATCAATGAGTGATTGAGTCAGTTACGGTTTTTTTTAGATATCATTAAATCTAGCATATGAGTAATGCAATTGTAACTTATATGTTTAATAAGACCACTATTGACATTATACCTAACGCTAGTATTTTGATTGTCTAGTAGTATAATACAAAATTGAATTATAGGGCTTCAAAAAAAACGACGAAGCGCTTCAAAAAAATGTAGGTAAGGTTGCTTAGCTACCTTGCGCTTTGCTTAGCTCACATTGGCGGGGACACTGCCGTGTCCCCACATTTGCTAATATGTATGAAACAGATGTTAAGCTTCCATACAAAAAAAAATCGTAATAATCAGCACCCCGACCGCCTAACGGTATGGCTTGTGGTATCGCTATAGCTATCGAATTTTCAAACCCTCTACAAGGGCTCTCGCTAACGCTATCACTTTCATACTAAAAATGCAATATTTAATCCAATAGATGAAAAGAAATATGTAGGAATTAGGCAAAATCTCTATCGTTGAAGGATTATATGAGAGTTTGAAGTTTGATAGCTATAGCGATAACACAAGCTATACCGTTAGGCGGTCGGGGTGCTGGGGGCCTACCATCATCTGTAATGCGATTTATTTTAGGTTTACCATTTTAGGTTACAGGTAGTAAGATTGAGACGCCGCTATACGCGCCGTATGGCAGCATCCCACTCTCATAACCTAATAAGAATTACAATGAGTTGATAGTCCGGCTCCAGTTCTACAAATGGTTTTGAGACTTTGAGTAAACAATATAACATAGCAAAACTAACATTTATTTAGCTTGAAGAAGAAGTAGAGAAGGTTCGGACCGCACACGAGGAGTTAGTGCGTTCATGCGAGCGTCGAGAGCGGCTTGAGCGAGCGGCGCGCGTTCGCTTGCAAGCGGACTGTCGCCGTTACCAGGACTCGAATAGAGCGCTCAAGCAACAGGTTTGATACTTCATATATTAAAGGGAATGCGTTGCTGACAGGTCCCTGACAGTTCGTTAGCGTACAAAATAGACAGGTACAGAAGTTAAGCTTAGTACTAGGGCGCTCGAGCAACGCACATATAGACAGCTCTCACCGACACGGAATCTTAGCTACACTCAAAACAATTTGAGCGCGAGTGCCTCATGACGCCGTTTACCAACCACGTGTTCATACACGCCGAGAGTGCGTGTGTATGTATATTCATCAAGTATGAAAGTGACAAAGGGATAGTTTTCGAAAACAAATTTCAGTTTGCCACACTCATAATAAGTGCACTCAACATATCTGTCGGTGGTGAAACCGGAACTTACTATCTTTTCTGACTTATAAATCCGCGAGCATCAGTGCCATCTTGGAACTATTTTTGTTCAACATTTCATTATAATACTTTTATAGGAGTAGAAACTATCAATATTTATGAAGTCGGTTACCTTACAATTAGATTTTTTTAATTAAACCTTAAACTGCAGCGCCATCTTGAAACTTTTTGACATTTTTTATTGGACATCCATCTTGCATACCTATGCGTTTAGAAACCATTTTCAATCACTTTGCAAACTGATTTTTGTTTACTTAAAGTACTCATTATTTTACGCAGAAATTTATTGACCCGAGAAATAATCATACTTGTGCATCACAAGTTTACATTCTGTATTTTTTCGTACGTCAGAGATGACAGCCCAACCAGACCCGAGTTTAGTGTGTGTGAGTGTATAAATTATAAGGACAAGCAGGAGCTTAACTTCTGTACTTATTGAGTTCATAGTTGATTATCCGGAAAAGTATAATATTATCCGAAAATAAGCTTTATTTACTTGATATAGAGAACTGCCGCGACCTGTCAGCAACGGAGCAATCTCTCAGCCAGACTTTCATTTTGATATGCATGTAAACTTTTTTTTTTATAAGACGTCACTGTTAACGCAGTCAAAACATTACCGTTTAGATGTTTCCGGTTGAAACGCCAAATGCGTACGCGAATACGTGCATACGCACGTTTGCTCACCTGGGCCCTTATTCACTATAATCACTCTGCGATTGCTTGCTTCAAAACCACGTCAATATCGTAGATGGTTACGACATTTTCAAAATTCGTATTCTCTATGATACTTGAATGAAACCGTGTGATATGAACGTGAATTGCGCGTGGTTTGAACTGTCAAAAATTCCACGTTTTAGAAACGCGTGGAATCAACGTGGAATCTGCAAGGAATCGTTGTGACTCTGAAGAAATTTATTGTTTTGTGCTAAAAACTATTTCAATAAACGTAAGAAATATTCGTTTTTCGTGTTACCTTTTAAACAACATCTTTTTCTTTATGTATTTTAGTGAAATTTTATGTCAACTATCTTAAATATTATAACCTACTATTACTAAGAATTTGTGAATAATGTATCGAATGAAACCACATGTAACTATAAAACTATTGTGTCCGTTTCGACTGCTCGGCCACAGTGTCCCAGAAAAAAAACGACTACGTCAACATTACGAAGTAATTTGTAAAAAACTAATAAAGAAAACCGCAAATTTGCAGAACCGATATTCAGAAAGTTATAAGGGCTTAACCATGGCCGCGCAGTCGAAACGTGGAGAACTGCGCGGCCACGGAGATCTCAGATACGGGAGCTACTTAGACATCTCATTCTTTTTGCTAATCACTGATATGATTTCGCAGAAATTGTAGAAAGTCTTAATAGAGCCTTAAAGTATGTACTTTTCGAGCTATAGTTCTTTAAAGTCGTGGCCGCGCAGTTGAAACGGTGACAGCCGAGCGAACATAGGGATCTCAGAAACGGAGCTTCTCAGAGGTCCCATTCTTTTTGCTAATCAGAGATACGATTTCGCAGAATTTATAGAAAGCTAGAGTAAAGCCCTAGAGTTTGTAGTTCACGACCTGTAGATCTTAAAAGCCATGGCCGCGCAGTCGAAACGGTTAGAACCACGCGCCCACTCAGATCTTAGAAACGGAGCGTCGTAGAGGTTCCATTCTTTTTGCTAATCACTGATACGAATGTTGATAGTATATAAATGGCTGGCATAAGGACCTGCATGCTATTTAAATAAACCCCTGCGTGTTTCATGAAAACGCCTATAATTTTTGAATAGTTATTTCATGATTCAGAGATTGCTAAGGTACTGAGTACTTACTTTTGCAACTACTATAGGTACGTGCCTCGTACCTAAGATCTTTAAATCTCAATTAAATTAGATATTGCGTCATGTAACTGATTAAATATTCCGACGAAGGCGTTAAAACGTTTTGTGAGAAAAATTACCTGTAAAGCTAGAAGTAGGGTGACCATGATTTGTATTGCCTCAAACAGACATTTCCAAAGGCGTCGCCATTTTAATCACGTAGGTATTACTTATCATAATGAGGTATACGTATGGTTAGTTGGATGAGGAAAGTATAGGTACAGATACGAAAATATTTATACCGTTATACATACTAACAATAACATATTGACAAAGAAAACACTTATTTAATCGGACACTCATTTATATTTCCTTCAAATAGGTAGGTATGCAACGTATTATGATTTGTACAAGTACCATTGTTTTATTTACGTTCTTGATCATAACGATATAATCTTATCTCTCCTATCAGCTCTGGCACCAATACGGACTTAGACTAAAAATGGCTGCTAGAAATAAAACAGTTCCATAATGAACATTGCAAGTCTTACGATACTACTACCAAGACATAGAAATACTTAAGTACACAAGAAATCACAGTTAAAATCGAAATAAATAAATGATAAATGATGCTTAATATCTTAATATAAAATATAACAATAGGCAGTTTTATTATAGTAGACTTTAAATCACATTTTTTTTTAATCACAGTTCGTTTTCATTATAAGAATCTTAATATAAAATATATCAATAGACAATTATTAACAATCACAGTTCGTTTTCATAATTTGACTAACACTTATAAACTAACAAATAGAAATCTTTACCTAAATCACATATGTTTTAACAATCACAGTTCGTTTTCATAATAAGTATCTTAATATAAAATATATCAATAGATTGATGGCCGCGATTTTGAAAAAAAATAATAATAATAGGTATTAGTTTATTATTTTTTTTTCAAAATCGCGGCCATCAATAATAAAAATAAAAAATATAACAACTTGTAGATAATTATTTGTTAGTTTATAAGTGTTAGTCAAATTATGAAAACGAACTGTGATTGTTAATAATTATGTGATTTAAAGTCTACTTTAATACAACTGTCTATTGATATATTTTATATTAAGATACTTATTATGAAAACGAACTGTGATTGTTAAAACATATGTGATTTAGGTAAAGATTTCTATTTGTTAGTTTATAAGTGTTAGTCTATGTATCTATGTATGAAGTGGAGGCTATGTATGAGGACATTTGTAGAGCCATGCATAGTCACAAAACGCACTACACCGTTGTGATGGGGGACTTTAATGCTAAGTTGGGGAAACGTTGCGGTGACGAGTTGAGGGTGGGGCAATTTGGAATTGGGCAACGGAATGACAGAGGCCAGATGCTGGCCGACTTTATGGAGAAGGAGAACCTCTTCATGATGAACTCCTTCTTCAAAAAGCTGGAAAGCCGAAAGTGGACCTGGATCAGTCCAGACGGTAAAGTCAAGAATGAGATAGATTTTATCATGTCGACGAAGAAGCAAATATTCAATGATGTCACTGTGATCAACACCGTCAAAACGGGGAGCGATCACCGAATGGTACGTGGCACATTGAATATCAACGTGAAGCTGGAACGATCGCGGCTGATAAAATCTACGCTCCGACACATACCGGCCCATATCCAAAACCCCGAGAGCTTTCAACTCGAGCTGCAAAACCGCTTCGAATCCCTTGAGAACAGCATAGATGTGGACGATCTACACAACACGGTGGTGGATACTGTCCGCACGGTAGGGTCCAAGTACTTTAAGACCCGCCGTCCCAAATTAAAGAAACTCTCCGACCACACACTCCTACTCATGGATCAGAGACGTGAAATGAGGTTGCTCATCGTTATCGGCAGCTAAATAGGCAGATCTCTAAGTCTTTGACAAGCGACCTTCGCCAATTTAATACGAACCGTATTAAAGAGGCTATCGAGCGGAATAAAGGCTCCAAAGTGTTCGCGAGAGACCTGTCTATTGGGCAAAGCCAGATGACAAAGCTGAAAGCTGACGACGGTCGCATCATTTCTACGAAACCTGAAATCCTGAGGGAGATCGAGAGTTTCTATGGACAGTTATATTCCACGCAGACACCTGTTGAAAGCAAGGCTAAAGACCCCAGAGCCAAGCTTACCCGACACTTCACCGAAGATATCCCGGACGTCAGCCTGTACGAGATTAGTATGGCTCTTAAACAACTCAAAAACAACAAGGCGGCGGGTGATGACGGAATCACTACAGAACTTCTGAGAGCGGTAAGCCGATACTCAAAGTCCTCCAGAAGCTTTTCAATTCCGTCATCGTCGAGGGCAAAACGCCGAGGGCATGGAATATAAGTGAGGTGATTCTATTCTTCAAAAAAGGAGATAACACCCGTTTGAAGAACTTCAGACCCATCTCACTTCTAAGCCATGTATATAAGTTGTTTTCGAGAGTCATTACGAATCGTCTCGCCCGCAGGTTCGACGACTTCCAGCCTCCCGAACAAGCCGGGTTCCGAAAAGGCTTTGGCACCATAGACCACATCCATACGCTGCGGCAGGTTATACAGAAGACCGAAGAGTATAATCTGCCACTTTGCTTGGCGTTTGTGGACTATGAGAAAGCCTTTGATTCGATAGAGACCTGGGCGGTGCTGCAGTCTCTCCAGAGGTGCCAAGTGGACTATAGGTATATCGAGGTGTTAAGGTACTTATACGAACATGCCACCATGTCGGTCCGATTACAGAACCAGAGCACAAGTCCCATCCAACTGCAGTGAGGTGTGAGACAGGGAGACGTCATTTCTCCGAAACTGTTCACAGCTGCGTTGGAGGACATCTTTAAGCTTTTGGACTGGAAAGGACTCGGCATCAACATTAATGGCCAGTATCTGACACACCTTCGTTTTGCCGATGATATAGTCCTTATGGCTGAGACCTTGGAGGACCTGAACACAATGCTCGAAGATCTCCGTAGTGCTTCCCAAAGAGTGGGTCTTAGGATGAACATGGATAAGACGAAAATTATGTCCAATTCCCATGTTGTACCCACTCCAGTTCACGTTGGGAACACTACACTCGAAGTTGTTGACCACTACGTTTACCTTGGACAGACAATCCAGTTAGGTAAGTCCAACTTCGAGAAAGAGATCTCCCGTCGAATCCAACTCGGTTGAGCAGCATTCGGGAAGCTCCGTAAAATCTTCGCGTCTAACTTACCGCAGTGTCTCAAGACGAAAGTCTATGACCAATAGGGGGTTTGCCAGTGATGACTTACGGTAGTGAAACGTGGTCGCTAACTATGGGTCTGGGCCCTAATTCACTATGACCACTTACGGATTCCTTGCTGAAACCACGCCAATGTCGTACTTGGTTTTGACATTTTCAAAATTTGTTTTCTCTATGATACTCACAAATTATGGAGTTATTGTACAAGTACACGACAGTCACAAATTGTATAGTTAATAAACAAGTAAAATATCTTTATAATTTGTATTGTGTCATAGAGAAATCGTATTTTGAAAATGTCTAAACCAAATACGACATCGGCGTGGTTTGAGCAAGGAATCAGTAAGTGGTCATAGTGAATACGGGCCCAGATAAGAAAGCTCAAGGTCACCCAGCGCGCAATGGAGAGGGCTATGCTCGGCGTTTCCCTACGAGATCGAATCAGAAATGAGGACATCCGTAGGAGAACTAAAGTAACTGGCATCGCTCGAAGGATTGCTCAGCTGAAGTGGCAGTGGGCGGGACACATACCGAAAAGAACCGATGGCCGTTGGGGCGGAAAGGTTCTGGAATGGCGACCGCGCACAGGACGTCGCTCCGTGGGTAGGCCCCCGACAAGGTGGACCGACGATCTGGTGAAGGTCGCGGGAAGCCGCTGGATGCGGACTGCGCAGGACCGATCGTTGTGGAGATCCTTGGGGGAGGCCTATACCCAGCAGTGGGTGGCATGTGGCTGAGACGACGAAGTGTTAGTCAAATTATGAAAACGAACTGTGATTGTTAATAATTGTCTATTGATATATTTTATATTAAGATTCTTATAATGAAAACGAACTGTGATAAAAAAAAATGTGATTTAAAGTCTACTATAATAAAACTGCCTATTGTTATATTTTATATTAAGATATTAAACATCATTTATCATTTATTTATTTTGATTTTAACTGTGATTTCTTGTGTACTTAAGTATTTCTATGTCTTGGTAGTAGTATCGTAAGACTTGCAATGTTCATTATGGAACTGTTTTATTTCTAGCAGCCATTTTTAGTCTAAGTCTGTATTGGTGCCAGAGCTGATAGGAGAGATAAGATTATATCGTTATCATCAAGAACGTAAATAAAACAATGGTACTTGTACAAATCATAATACGTTGCATACCTACCTATTTGAAGGAAATATAAATTATTTTTAAATGATTAAATAAGTGTTTTCTTTGTCAATATGTTATTGTTAGTATGTATACGAAAACGGTATAAATATTTTCGTATCTGTACCTATACTTTCCTCATCCAACTAACCATAAGTATACCTCATTATGATAAGTAATACCTACGTGATTAAAATGGCGACGCCTTTGGAAATGTCTGTTTGAGGCAATACAAATCATGGTCACCCTACTTCTAGCTTTACAGGTAATTTTTCTCACAAAACGTTTTGACGCCTTCGTCGGAATATTTAATCAATTACATGACGCAATATCTAATTTAATGGACAACATTTCATTTTCTATAAAGCACTAAAATAAAAAAACCATTTCGAGATTTTAGTGTCATAAGCTCACAGTTTTTATTTTAGAATTTTCTGATCGGTAATTTGTGAGATATTTAATAAAAACTAAAATGTAGTCCAAATCGAGAAAGTCAGGCATTTGATCCCATCATTCCTTTTCATTTCTGTCTAATATAAAAAAAAATTGTTGTCTCTGGCTGAGTTGACAATGACAGTCAATTCAAGTAGTGAAAGAGCGATCAAAATCTAAGATATCGATATTCGATATTTTCTAATTTACATAATGCCAATAAAACCTCATGAAAAAACAGTTTGTGATTGTTTTGAGTTTTTTGGAATAATGTTTTTATGATTATTGCTGAATAGATTTACTTTTTATGTTTGCTAGGTAAACCACCACGCGACACCAGGCAGGTGGACCACGGGTCAGAAATTTGTGTGTGTTTAACGAAGTGGTTATTTATTGTTCCACTAATGAAATACCAGACCTTAAATTTCAATATGGTTTGATATACATTTCAATTCTAAATACCTAATTGTTCATGAACGCGAATTTGTGCGTATAAATTTAAATTTATATTTTTTTTATTAAGTTTTTTTTATCTTAACCAAAGTGTTAATCTTTGAAACATGTTTTGGTTAAATAACGAAAATTACAACTTTTATGTAGTAATCAATATTTAAGTTCTACCACTGTCACATCACTACTAGAAACCATTACGTCAGTTTTTTTTTAAATCCGAAATAAGCAACAGCCTTACCAATTCAACTTCCTGAGAACGCACTTACGCTCTTTTAAAATGAGCAAGTTTTGAAATACGGATTTAATACACAAATATAATGCTAATAATAAAAATAAAAAATACGTGTCTCGTATTTTAACATCTAGTTTTATTATGCATAGGAAAATTTGCATTATATATTTTTGAAATGTTGTCCATTGAGATTTAAAGATCTTAGGTACGAGGCACGTACCTATAGTAGTTGCAAAAGTAAGTACTCAGTACCTTAGCAATCTCTGAATCATGAAATAACTATTCAAAAATTATAGGCGTTTTCATGAAACACGCAGGGGTTTATTTAAATAGCATGCAGGTCCTTATGCCAGCCATTTATATACTATCAACATTCGTATCAGTGATTAGCAAAAAGAATGGAACCTCTACGACGCTCCGTTTCTAAGATCTGAGTGGGCGCGCGGTTCTAACCGTTTCGACTGCGCGGCCATGGCTTTTAAGATCTACAGGTCGTGAACTACAAACTCTAGGGCTTTACTCTAGCTTTCTATAAATTCTGCGAAATCGTATCTCTGATTAGCAAAAAGAATGGGACCTCTGAGAAGCTCCGTTTCTGAGATCCCTATGTTCGCTCGGCTGTCACCGTTTCAACTGCGCGGCCACGACTTTAAAGAACTATAGCTCGAAAAGTACATACTTTAAGGCTCTATTAAGACTTTCTACAATTTCTGCGAAATCATATCAGTGATTAGCAAAAAGAATGAGATGTCTAAGTAGCTCCCGTATCTGAGATCTCCGTGGCCGCGCAGTTCTCCACGTTTCGACTGCGCGGCCATGGTTAAGCCCTTATAACTTTCTGAATATCGGTTCTGCAAATTTGCGGTTTTCTTTATTAGTTTTTTACAAATTACTTCGTAATGTTGACGTAGTCGTTTTTTTTCTGGGACACTGTGGCCGAGCAGTCGAAACGGACACAAACTATTTTATTGTGAACTTTAAGTAAGTATTTTGCACGCAACCACCGAAGACCATTCTTGATCTACACTTATGAATGAACTTGTGAATCACATTTTTAAACAAATTGATTTCAATGAAGTAAGATGTTTTAGTTTTACATCACTTTTAAATCTGGAACAAATGCAAAAGACAAATATTAGGGGGTTATGTAAGTAAATTCGATATTATAAGACAAGTAGTAAAATTTTTGGTAGGAACAAACAATTAGGTACTTACAATAACAAATTGCTTCAAATAAAATACCGCTACAATAAAATTCTTCAAACAAAATATACTCGTAGTAGCGATATTAATGTTTTTTAAAGTGTAAGTATATATTTCCATCGAAATACTAAGTATTTTAATTACTTTCTTGTAATAAAGTTATAACAAACAGACAAAATTGAATCAATTAATTTTTGCCACGTTTTGCCTTTGCTGCGTATCTGTTAAAATGATTGTGTAATATTTTTTTATTATTACTATAATTGTATTGTTATTATATTTATTAATAATTAAATATTGATAAAAAAATAATAAAGTCACGCTTAATGTTTGTGAAATAAAATTTTGCTTGTTTTAAATTTAAAATCTTAATGGTTTAGTTTTCGAACGCACTCGTGTTTTCTTAACGTACCACAAACAATTTGTCTTGGAGCACTGTGGGACTTACAGAATAGAGTTGACCAGATTCCTTACCGCGACACGGTATGGACAAGACACGATATTGACGTGGTTTAGGCGTGGTAAGATTTAAGTGTGGAATCTAAGTGGTCATAGTGAATGAGGGCCCTGGCTTATTTAGATTTATGCTAACTAGGGTTTAAAATTTTAGGTGGATTTGTTTTCACAAACCGTACGAACCGAGAACGACTCTAGCGCAGAGGCGTTGCGCAAAGAGCTACAGAACAGGGAGATGCTCATCGCACAGCTTATTACACAAAGTAAGTGACGTATTGTATTTATAATTGTGATTGTTTTAGACGGAATGTATCGTTTATTCAAAGAACCATGGGCAATGTATGGCATGTTTTACCAAAGTCTGTAATTCTATTCACGGTTCAAAATTTTATTAAACTTAAAAGATTCTTGTTTTGGATACTGGCAACATGATTCAAAATAGAATTTCGCGTAAGGTACCTCTTTCAAAATTACCAAAATGTAACCGAAAGTACAAAAAATATTTAAAAGCCCACCACTTATTGAATTTCTTAATTTTACAGATTATATATTTTATTCGACAAAGGGTATCGTTAAACGTGCAACTTTTCTTGTAATACTAAACTAAAATAAAAACTCTATCGCCTTGTAAAATTGAAAGTAAAATAATTGTTGTCTATTATCAAAAGAACTATTCTTTTGATGCTCATAAAGTTACCACCGAGTGAGGGGAATTACCACGGCAATCTTTTGAACGCATTTAAATTAATTAAATTCCTTACCTCCCTTGTTGATCAGTCGACCTAGACCTAGAAGTTAGATTTAGACAACTTCACGCGTTTTTTTTTTACAAAATTTACAGTTTGTTTAAAATGGTTTTCACGGAAATAAACCGTTTCTTCGTTTCGATATTCACTTACTTGAGCGTGATTCGATTCGAAATCCCAGGTCAAATTTCGAAGGTCCACAATGTACGGAATCCGTATACTAGTTGATAGAAATGATAAGCTAGAAAACTGTTGAACCCAAACTTATTGATATTGATACAAAATTACACTTTAAATGATATATTAATGATTTATTTTACTTTAAATGATTTATATATTGATAATTAAACGAAACTGTGTCAAAATATGCTAATAGAATGATTATGATTTACGAGTACACGATTTAATTGCTTAATGTTAACTAAAATTAAACTATTACAAAATTGACGCGGCGGGCGTAAAATGCTGACCGCGTGAAAAGTACGGTCATTGCACCGTACATAGAATGTTAGGAAGATGTTAATGTTGATAAGCGCAACCGATCACAAAATGCAGTGAATATACAGGGTGGAAATATTATTTTGATGCCATTCGATCCTGTTTCTCATAAAGATCAAAACACTCTAGGATACCAACTGAGGTCTGAGTACTAGAAACGTCAGTAATCGCGAAAAATGCGAAAAACAAGCGCCCCGCGCTCGCGGTCACGCCACGCACTGCCACATTCGCTTCACCTACTTACTACTTACCTTTGTCGTTTAATGAACTTATTTTCTTTGCAAATGTCTGGAAATAGTTTTAGCGATTTCTAACTTTTCTAATTCTCAAACCACAGTTGGTGTCTTACAGTGTTTTGATACTCATAAGAAACAGGATCGATTGGCATTAAAATGAAAATACTTTTATTCTGCAAACTGCATTTTTTTTTCTAAATCCGACAATGCAGTTTACCATTTCTTAAAAATTAAGGATGGTTTCTTAAGAACGTTTTTATGTAGCTACAACGGTTAAGGTACCCGCCCTTCATGCCCCGTCTTAACTTTCCACCCTGTATAATTTACAATAAAATATTATTGCAATGAAGTGTCATAGTGCACACCGGCCGTTGGCCTAATAACCATATGTATGTCGCTTTAGATATGTCGAAATACCTAGGTGTTCACATTTAAGCGTAAAATATTAATACTATGAGTACTAAGCCGAAGCACGAACATGGAGTTTTGTTTTAATACAAAAGTCAAGTATTTTTGATCACAGTTTCACCTAGCGGTAAGTGACGATGTTTTCGTGATATATTACATTATTGTCAGGGTTCCGTGCGAATGGGTATATATTAAAAAAAAAAAAACAATAAATATTATTTTACATTTATTATTTATTAACAGTTTTGTATATCAGTGTCATCGGTGATCGGGGCAGGAGAGAGGGGGAAATGTGTAAATAGCAGCGCATACGCAGGTATACCTTAAAATAAAGAGGAAAGTTTTTTACTGTTTTTGATGCTAAGAATTGATGTTTTCTTATATTTGATAATGTAACAAAACACCATGTCCGCGTTAGATATTGATTTAACCCTCATAGTATTAAATAATGTGTATCCCAAGACCGTTTATTTGGTACCACTTCCAACGTTGTTGAGGGATTGGACCAAAAACGCCCATAGTCCTTTACTCTTGTTGTTGTACTTGTCGTGGACGAGCGCTTAGTCACACAACTGACACTTAGTAAATGCTGGCTGGAAAATGCCACTACGTCCAATAATACGCTGAAGAACCGTTGATCAGTACAAATAAACAATTATTTATTATTTAACTCAGTATATTTTATTATTAAATAAATGCACTGAATCAAAGTCACTTCAATACAGATTATAAATCGGCTAAATCCGCGACCACTAAATTATCTGCACTTTGAATAATTTAAAATCTATTATTCCTTAAAAACAGTTCACGCTTGACACTTCTAATTCTCTGCACTTGTTTGAACACTTCTTATTACCCTTCAGAACTCTTATTGAACACTTATTTTCAAACTCTTCTTTGAACACTTCCGGATGCGCTTACTCAATACACTTTTTAAGTCACTAATGCTATACGCTGCGCTGCGTGCCGCTTTTATACCGCCCGCGGAAAGTCGAGAATCGCATGGAATATTCGCGACGTGTGCGTCTCGAACGTTCCCGACAATCCACGAGCGGCCGAGAGAGCGAGACTCTATTTCTGTCTCGCTCACTCGCTTCCGCGGGAGAAATTTCTCGCAATCTTTGTCCTTATTTAATGCAGCACGACTCTTTTTATAACTTTTTTGCCGGTATGTTAGCGCGGCGCTCAAACAATGATTTAGGCGTCATACGTCGCTCACAATCTCCCCCGCGGTGCATAGCACCTCTCTTCCAGGATGCGACGTCCGATTCTGAAACACGGCGGCAGGGGGCACTTATCAGCACTTCGGTTGCCTGCTGTCAATAGTGACAACTCTTCCTTTGCCTGTGGCTTTTCATTTATCTTAGCTGGAGGTATATCGGAGTGCAGCGCTGTGTGATGCCATCTTCCACACTTCTTACAAGTGGCAGCTCGGCATTTGATGCGCGAGTGTCTAAATCTCAAGCACTTAAAACATAGATGTTCCTTCTTTGCCATTTCCCATTTTGCACTTATGCTGGCACCTCTAAATATCTTGCACTGCAGCAGGTAATGGTTTCCTTGACACGCCGGACAGATATTCGCGTCTTCCCTGGAACCTTCGTCAGTGACGCGAACGTGGTACATCTTATGGGGCCCGCTGCCTTTCTGTTCCGGAGACTCTTCAGGTGGAGCCAAGTGGGGGCGCCTCCAGTTTTCTTTCATTATCACTTCATTCCTCCATGGTCCACAATGCTTATGCTCCCAAAACTCTTCATGAGGAGCTCTATGCGGGCGTCTGGACTTCGCTTCCGGGAATTCTTCAAGTGGAGCGAAGTCTGCACATACAGCTGCTTCTTCTTCCAGGAAGTTGCTGATGAGTATCAACTCTGGTAACACTTCATACTGATGCTCTTTGTAGTAGGCGAACCATCGAAACTTTACAACTGATGGCATCTTGTCAATAACAGTTTTCACAGTTTCCGGAGAAGATAAATAATTTTCTTTCCCAAGCGCTTTAATAGTTGCGACGGCGTTCTTCACTTGGCTGGCGAATATGCATATGTCGCTTGGGTCCGCTGCCACTCTTGGAAGCCTCTTTAGCTTTTCCAGTTCTGCCAATGCTAGAGCCGCAGGTCTGCCGAAGCGCGCTGCCAGTCCCTTCAAAACTTCGTTCGGATCTTCGGCAGTGAACAGAAGACTCTTCACAGCTTCTCTGGCGCTTCCTCGTAAAGCTCTTCGTAGTCGCGCTAAGTTCTGCGTGGCGCTGAAGTCTTTGGCAGTATCTACAAAAGACCTTTTAAATGCCAGCCACTCTTCGCTGGCACCGTTAAAGTGTGGCAGTTCAATACTTTCACAACTCTTAAACCTTTTACTGAGCTTGGCAATCGCCTCAGTTAGTTCTTGCACGGAGTTATTCTCTTTGACTGGTTTATCCATGATCATTTCCATAACAACTCTTCGGTCGCAGTCGCGGAGAAACTCTTCGACTTTTTTACCCTTCTCATCTTCTGCTTGAAGTTCAAGCAGTTCCAATTCCATTAATTGCAAGTTTGTTCGCGCCATCTTCAGTTTTGCTTCGGCTGCTTCAACTTCTCTTCTGGCCACCAAAATCCTTGCGTTGACCTCTGCTCTTTTCTTGGAGATGACATCGGAACGTATGCCGACACTACTCCCCCGCAACGACCCTTCGTCATTTAGAAGTTGCGGTATGAGTTCACCCTCAACTTTTGATAATTGAGCAGTGCCTTCAATGCATCGCACTTCGACACTTTTAAGTTGGAGGTCGATCTTCTCTTCAGGTGTTGCTGAAGAAGTATCCTCTTCACGATGCTGTATAACTTCGTGATACGGTACGGCGCGAGTTGACTCTTTAGCTCTTCTTTTACTTCTTGAACGCTTCGTAATGGACGTAGACTTCGGCATGCTCTTCGTCTCCAAATCCGGCTCGAAGGACCAAAAATATGTCGTGGACGAGCGCTTAGTCACACAACTGACACTTAGTAAATGCTGGCTGGAAAATGCCACTACGTCCAATAATACGCTGAAGAACCGTTGATCAGTACAAATAAACAATTATTTATTATTTAACTCAGTATATTTTATTATTAAATAAATGCACTGAATCAAAGTCACTTCAATACAGATTATAAATCGGCTAAATCCGCGACCACTAAATTATCTGCACTTTGAATAATTTAAAATCTATTATTCCTTAAAAACAGTTCACGCTTGACACTTCTAATTCTCTGCACTTGTTTGAACACTTCTTATTACCCTTCAGAACTCTTATTGAACACTTATTTTCAAACTCTTCTTTGAACACTTCCGGATGCGCTTACTCAATACACTTTTTAAGTCACTAATGCTATACGCTGCGCTGCGTGCCGCTTTTATACCGCCCGCGGAAAGTCGAGAATCGCATGGAATATTCGCGACGTGTGCGTCTCGAACGTTCCCGACAATCCACGAGCGGCCGAGAGAGCGAGACTCTATTTCTGTCTCGCTCACTCGCTTCCGCGGGAGAAATTTCTCGCAATCTTTGTCCTTATTTAATGCAGCACGACTCTTTTTATAACTTTTTTGCCGGTATGTTAGCGCGGCGCTCAAACAATGATTTAGGCGTCATACGTCGCTCACAGTACTGGTTAGAGTTTATTCAAAATACATTTCAAGAAAATTGCACTTTTTTATACTTACAAGTGTTTGATCGGCCAGATAGGCAAATACCAAGCGGTCAATGTTTAGTTTTATCTGAACAAACACAATGTATAATGCGTCAACAGGACAGAGCATTATTATTCGAAAAATTTACAAAAGTCAATGGGCTGTAACCAGTCACTTTTATTTCCAGACAATATCTTAGACCCAACCAAGATCAAATATGGCGTCTTAAGAGTGATGTTTACACATTTATACTCTTAAGCTGCACTAACCTACTCCTGCAAGGCGTATATGGCGTGAAGGAATTGCATGCCTTACTTGAATGTCTTAATAAAAAAAAATATACTTGTAAACAGACAAAGAGCTAGCGTGCGCCAAGGAGCGACAAGAGATAGAGATGGCGGCCCAACGAGCGACGCTACAGGAGCAGCGCACGCACATCGACATACTCGACACGGCGCTCACCAACGCGCAGGCCAACGTGGTGCGCCTGGAGGACGAGGTCAGTATACAATCAACACAATGTCACAGATTATTGTAAATATACTGATTTATTGCCTATGAAACACATACATAATATACGTACATTAAAACAATAAAGAGACTGATACAATTATTTAGGCTATACATAAAACAAGAGATAGGTAAGAAGAGAGCCAGAACAGAAGGACGGGCGTGTGAGTTTTGCATATCGGAAAAACATAGGTTTTCAGTAAGCATAAGCGAGCTCCAGAATATGCATCAGCAACCAACAAGTCTTATAACATGCTCCATCAGGTGTGTTATGTCTACTTGTGTATTTTTAGTCGAGGATTGGGCTAGTCTTTAACATGTCGCTGTCCGCGTAGGCTTTCGCTAATCATAGCACTGTTTTAATTTTTTTCACCTCACACTGTCGGAAAAGGAGGTTTTGGCATTAAGTTTCTGCGTTTCCGCTTTATGCCGCCTAGCGCGGTAAAGTACTTTTTTAATTTAATACCTAAAAATATGTCATAATGCGTTCCGAATTGCACTATTGACTTTTTGTTACATTTTATTCTTATTTTAAATAGCTTTGAATTAATTATAATACTTCGGTTTGGTTTTATTATATTATTTTAGTTCATTGAATCATAAAAAAACAATAACAATAAGATGGGTGAAAATTCACAACCCTGTGATTGGATTTCGGAACGTGACATAAACCTTTATTTTAAATTGTCTTTGTCTTGTACCTCATGTCAATGTCAACATTTACCGAATTATTGAAATATTTATTGTTATTTTTAAGTAACAATATATTCTTACTTTAAATAACTTTGAATTAACTATAATACTCCCTTTTTATTATTTTAGTATTTTGTATCATTAAAACAACGAGCATAAGGTATATTTAGATTAAACTTTTTGTTTAAAGGATTTTTTACCGGAAGTTGACCGCGGAAACAACCATAAAATGTTCCTCGCTTTTGTGAGGTGAATAATTGTGTGTTGCGCTACGCAGAAAAGTTTTTAGTGTCTTGCACCTTTGAAATCCTCGTTTCGCTTAGGATTCTCGCTACGCTCGTGGTTCAATCCTAGAATCCTTCACTTGCTCCTGTTTCAATAGAGGTAACTCGCCTCTAATAACCAACTTTCCAGCTTTGCATAACAAATAACTATGATTGGTTTGTCGTCAGTGTCGTCACGCGAGCGGCTACGTGGAGCGCGTGATGGGGCTGCAGCGGGCGCTGGCGTCGCTGCAGCAGGCGTCCGACCGCCGCGAGCACACCGAGCGAAAGTTGCGCGCGCAGCTCGAGAAGGAGCTGCAGACTCTCAGGTGGGGGCAGCGGTGACGTCACGGGCGCGAGGTGGCTGCAGCGGGCGCTGGCGTCGCTGCAGCAGGCGTCCGACCGCCGCGAGCACACCGAGCGCAAGTTGCACGCGCAGCTCGAGTAGGAGCTGCAGACTCTCAGGTGGGGGCAGCGGTGACGTCACGGGCGCGAGGTGGCTGCAGCGGGCGCTGGCGTCGCTGCAGCAGGCGTCCGACCGCCGCGAGCACACCGAGCGCAAGTTACGCGCGCAGCTCGAGAAGGAGCTGCAGACTCTCAGGTGGGGGCAGCGGTGACGTCACGGGCGCGAGGTGGCTGCAGCGGGCGCTGGCGTCGCTGCAGCAGGCGTTCTACGGTGTTGGCCACCGTTGCTTCATCAATGAGAGAAATATCCTCGCATTCGAAAGAAACATCTTTACAGATGTTTTGACTATCGATTAAGATGAAACAGCCATCTAATTATAACTTTTTAATTTTGCATTTTATAATGCTATTTTTTCTTGTTTAATATTTATCACATAAAAATAGCATTGTAAAATGCAAAATTAAAAAGTTATAATTGTTTCTCTAAGTTTAACTTTGGTTTTGTTTCCAGAAAACGCGAGTGTACCTGCGGTGGCACTGGATCAGGGCCAACGGGCGGGCCGGGCACAGGAGCGGGGGGAGAGGCGGAGTTGCGTAGGCAGCTGCGCGAGCGAGACGAAAGATTGCTCGCGCTTGAAGGGGAGTGCGCCAAGTGGGAGCAGCGCTATCTCGAGGAGGCCGCGCTCAGGCAGGCAGCCGTGTCCGCCGCCTCCATCCCCAAGTGAGTCTCTCACACAGTCACCACTAGCGGCCGGGGCGAGTGCCCAAGTGGGAGCAGCGCCACCTCGAGGAGGCCGCACTCAGGCAGCCGCCGTGTCCGCCGCCTCCATCCCCAAGTGAGTCTCTCACACAGTCACCACTAGCGGCCGGGGCGAGTGCCCAAGTGGGAGCAGAGCTACTTCGTCGAAAGGGCGCCTCCTGTACCTTTATAGAATATCAAACACGGAACATCCTCAGGTGTTACTTGCTAAATGGAATATAAACCAAGTCCTCATTTTAAGATTTGCATTCTTTTGCGGGGAGGCGATGTCTCTTGATTCAACTCGATTTATTTTGGGGAAGTAAATTTTAGAGCCCTATTACACAAGCGATTTGCGAGCGTGTTCTCAACGTCTTAGACGCGTGCACGCGCCGAGTTCGCGACGTACAAAATGCTCAGCATCAAAATGAATTACGTTACGACGAATTAATAAAGCAATTTTTGTTACTGAGCATATTGCTGACGTTGCGAATTCGCTAACCGCGGCTTCCTTGCTGCGCCTCCGCTCCGCCCCGAACACGTTCGCAAATCGCGAGCGTGATAAGGAATATTTAGATTTCACAGCAGTTGCTGCATTTCCGTTCTTTGACTTGTTAAGCTCTAGTTTAGCTGTTGCTATTAGGACATTATTAACAAATTGTCTTTGTCCTAGGGATGCGAAAATAGCAGCGCTGGAAAAAACGTCAGCGGAATCGGAGAGATTGATGGCGGAAGCTCGCAGCGAGAAAATCCGTCACATGGACGAGCTGCACCTCGCGCAGAAGAAGCTGGCTGACTTGGAGAGCAGGTACTACTGATAAACAAATACCCGCTTTCTATCATTGTTGTGTCTTGATTGTTTTGTCGTTTTGTTTTCACGTAATATATAATTTTGGTGGTCAATAACTTAATTCCGATCTTGGCACCTTCTTTGTCTTTTTCTCTCTCTTCTCTTTTCGCTATTGTAAGCCAGAAGTAATCAAGTAGGTAAGGTATTTTTTGCATCTGTTGAGGCACTGTACTACCAAACAACCTGAGGCACGCCGCGCATAAATTTAAACTTTAAAACATTTCATTTATTCCAAGACCTATTGTTTTAAATCCTTTCCGAAATGTAACTAATACAGACTTGTTCTCTTATTTGCTTCGTGTTTATTAACTTTTTTAATTTGTTCGTAGGGTGAAGGAATTAGAGTCGAAAGTCGCAGAGCGCGACGCCATGATCAAGGTGCTGCAGAAACACACGAGCTCGGCGTACGACAGCGGCGCATCGCTTCGGAACAACTCCAGCCGTGAGGAACTTGGTATGAGACGGTGTTTCAGACGGCTTCCTCTTGTCCCCAGACAACAAAAGGCGTGACTGCTTCCCTGCATTGCAACTCCTTCTCAACTCGCCAGTAAGAGTTGGACCACATCTATCAGCACGCTTTCGCTTTTTTCAAGTGTGGTCCAACGCTAAGAGTTCACGCAGATCTTTGTCTACTTCTAGGGCGACCGAGTGGTCTACGCCTTACTGAATTAAATTGAAATGTAATAAAAATTATGGACGAACGTGTATACGTAAGTCCATCAATGCTTAGTTGTGGCCAAGGCTTGTGTAGTACTTTTCTCAAATAATGCTCGGAAATTAAAACTACTTATCTTGAAATCAGACGAACAACGAACAACAAAAAAAAACCCGCGTTAAAGTGACCTGATGTTGTTTTTTTTTCTAAAATAGTCTTATATTTGCAAGCCAGTTCGAAATTTAAATAAAACCTTTGATAAGTTACCTCTTTGGTTGCCATATTTCGAAGTAAAAGATCGTTCCATTTTTTTATTACACGACAGATATGAGTTTACTATGTAATTTATTTGGCCGCTAAACACGACAGATATGGATTTTCTTACAACTTTTGCCGGCCGCTTCTCGCATGTTTGTGGCCAGTACAGCAATATTGATTTATCTCGAAGAAGGTTGTCAAAATAATGTTCATATTTCCAAACATGTTTGAGAAATAAATATTAACATAAATATTGTTGTCTGTACAGTCGGTCTGTCGTCGGGCGCGTCGTTCTCGAGCGCGGAGGGCGTTGGCGGGGCGCGATACCGCCACCTGGCGCGCCGCAACTACTCGCCGCACAACGACAACGCCAGCGGTAATTACTTTCTGATTTTACTTACCAGAATAATTTGTTGCTTGGTAAATTAACAAAAAATTTAAACTAACAAACATAGTTTAGTAATGTTACCAAATTACATAATTGAAACTGGTACATAAATCTACATTACTGACTACATTTTTACACTAAGAAAACTGCTGTTAAAGCGGTACGACTTCCATACAAACAAACATTGCACATTAATTGGTTCATCATACATTAATAATTCATAAATACATGTGCAACTAACTCGTTTCAGTTATATGTTTGCGCGAATTTATTAAAAAAAAATACTTTCTTAGATGAGCTATATTAATGCGATGGGTCACACACATATACGTAGAAATATTGAAATTAAAAGATATTAGTTTACTCGTGTTTTATGTGTGAATGTACAATTTATTAATTATTTTGCGCAAACAAATAACTGATACGAGTTAGTTGCGCATATATTTATGTATTATTAAGGTATGATGAACCAATAATTGTGTAATGTTTGTTTGTATAGAAGTCGTACCACCTTAATAAGAGCGTCATAAGCGCTATCTTAAGGTCCAATCACAGTCTGTCTATACATACCTACAGTCGTCCGACGGACATGTTATAACAGAGCAATCGTGCGGGGGTTCGCGGGGCGAGAGGGGGTGCTAGCGAGACCCAACTGCCATACGCTCACACGGGACAATGACATACAGTGGTGGTCACATAATTAAAGACATCCATGATTTCGACCACACAAAACAAAATAAATGATATTTAGATACTCAAGAAAGGTATCAATTCCATTTTAATTGTCATTTTACGGACACCAACGTCGCACGTCGTGAAAACAGCAAAAAAGTTATATTAGCAAATAGTTAAGTCTAATTCTTTTTCGAAATGTAACACAAACCTTTTCAATACATTTGCCGCTGGTCAGCTAATTAAAGACAGTGGTATTTCATGGTCTAAATTTATAATAAAATAAAAAGGAGCGTTTTTATATTTTCCATTAAGGCGCGAATTTTCGTGACACGCAAAAACTAGCTCAGTTTTAACCTTGTTTTAAGTTTTTTGAAATTTAAGTTGAACTGAACTTGAACTGATTGGAAAAAGAAAAAGTTGCGCTCCTTCTACAAGGAACATAATTCTGATTTTTTATGACAAAGGTACAGGAAAATTGCATGTATGAACGCTATCCGGCATTTTAAGAAGTTTAATACTACGGAAAATGTGCCCAGGAAACATAGACCGAGAATAGCGACCTCGCGAAAAGACTCAAGAATAGCTAAAAAGACCCTTAAGGCGGTACGGTATCATTACATTCCCCGTAGTCACTGCTAGAAGCAGATAGCAAAACTGCTGATAGCAAAAGTGGCCGTTTTTGACACATTTGCTATCTACTTCTACGACTGACTATGACGAGATGTAGCGATACCTTCTAAAAATACAAGACAATGGGCTCTAAAAATTCCACGATTAGTTTTATTAAAATGGTGAATTAGAATTTCGATATTAAATAAAATTCAACGCGGCGCCACTTTCGGTGGGGGTACCGCCTTAAAATGATCTAGGTCTAGAAGAGTGTCTGCAAGAACAGTTAGAAGGCGATTATGTGAGGCAGATTTGTTTGAAAGAATTTCTCGTAAGGTCCCACTTTTGAAGAAAGAAAATATCAGAGCAAGATTATAATTCGCCAAAAAATATACACAGACAGAACTAAAATTAATATGGTTAACTCTGATGGAAAAGTTTACGTGGGGCGTCCTCCAAACAAAGAAATGGATCCAATGTACACAAAGAAAACAATCAACCATGGAGGAGGTAATTTCAAAGTTTGGGGATGTTTTCTGGTCACGGTGTGGGACATATAAAAAAAATAGAAGGTAACATGGACAAATTTCAATGTAAGAATATTTTAATATGCCGATGATCATTTGCCGATGATATGGACTTTTCTACGATAACGATCCCAAGCACACTTCAGCAGTGGTCAAAGAATTTCTTAGGAGCCAATCAGTAACAGTTTTAGATTGGCCACCGTACAGTTCCGACATTAACAGATCGAAAACTTGTGGTCCCGTCTGAAGAACGTAGTGGCAAAAAACGTATAAGTAACGTGCATCAACTTTACACAGCATTTAAAGAGGCATGAGAGCAGCCCCCTTATTTCAAAATCTATCAGAATCCCTTTCAAAGGTATTGTGATTGTGATAGTGATCTACGGAGTCGCAATCCCTTTCGGAACGAATGATCTTTTAAATACTTCATTAGACCCTTCTCCATACATTTTGAAGATATTTTCGAGTGTCACTTTGCTTAGACAGTTCAATTTCGTTCATTCACAGTTCAATTTCAAAACGCGTCCCTATCCACAATTCCTATCAAATGTCAAATTGTGACGGCCTCAAGTATGTAAATATCTTTTAAATGACGAATGAAAGGGATTGCGAGAGATTTAAAAATTAGACAATTACCCTCCAGATTTCGATTGTAATCTGTAATAATTTGATCGCTTTAATGCCTAAGCAGTGTCGGGCTGTCATTGCTGCTAAAGGACATGCGACAAAATAATAATGTGGTTTCATGTTTTTATAATATATCGAATATTTGTTAAAGTCAAATTCTTTTTTATATATATTTACAATATTTATTTTTTATCGTTACTTAATTTGTGTCTTTAATTATCATACTGCGTGCTATAAAGTTAAATTTAATAAAAAAATAAAAAACGACATCTTGATAAATATTAAACAAGAGAATATACTAGAAAAAAGCAACTAGTCTCATGTCGCCCTGACGGGATTCGAACCCAATGCACTAACCAATTATGCTACAGAGACCTATGAGGACACGTCGAATTTTTCTAGTATATTCACCGTTCTACGTTCTACGGTCATTTTCTTGATTAATATTTATCACATAAAAATAGTATTTTAAAATGCAAAATTAAAAAGTTATAATTAGATAGCTGTTTCATCTTAAGGCGATTATTTGGCCGAACGACCTTGAGCAATCGGACGGGGCCACGCGCCTAACGCCGCGCGCCCGCGCAATAATCCGATACCAAAGAGCGCTCTGAATACAGATACGGCGCGCTGCGCATTTTGTCTCATCTGCCTACACGAACTTTGCCTCGACCGACATACTTGACTGAATTAACGCAAATTGATAAAAAATACGATGCTTGTTTTGTAAGTGGCAACCGACTTCAAAAACATTGGTTGTCTTTATGAATTCGATCCGTTTGTATGCAATATTGTTGGAATTGCACAATAATCCTGTTAGTATTAGTGGGCTTCTAGACAGTTTTATAAGTACTATACTAGTATATAAATCTTGGACTAATTAACCACTGGACACGAAACCCGAGAAGAATGTATGAAATCACGATCAACCAATTCTTGCGGGGGTGAGGGGCGATTACTAATGTCAAATAATGACAGTAGTGCTTGAAGTAATCGATATTTTTTTTATCGATAAGTAAGGAGTGAATGAATGAACCTATTGAGTTTAATAAATCATGTGTGTTTTAAAGAAATTAGTAAGTTAATTGTTTATTTCGTAGAAAAAAAAGCACCTAATAATTTGAAATCTCATTTAAAAAAATCCCTCAAATTCATAAAAACTATAAAATATGGTTTCCAAAGCGTTTGTGTTTGGGTTTTTTTTTTGTAAAAAATGGGTAGATACATGCAACCTGACACAAAGTACTGATAAGGCTTAAGATGGAAGCGCAACTCTCCCGGAATCTCGGAACTGGCTATCTTACCTCTAACTGCCGGAACGGACTTAGATAAGATGGTAGTCGCTAACCCACCGGTTTACAAATTACTTACTAACACTTTTTAAGTGAGTAAAAAACATTAATATTTGGTTTATATAATAATAGAATTCATTATTTACATTAACTTCTTCTGCAATCACTCGAGCTTTTTTATATAAAACAAAATATGGGTAATCTCGAGCTGTGATATCTCGTAAGCCAACAATCTAAGTATACTAAAACTTACTGAAAATAACCATCGACATTATAGGATTGTCAAGTCTGATGTATGTATACCGATTACTCCGGTGTTGGTGATCCGATTTTAATAGTTGTTTTTTTGTTCGATCGGGTACACTGTCAATTTGGTCCCATATAAGTCTCATTGAGATCCGATGATAATCTTCGGAGATATGGGGCCTAATGTCATGGAAGTCATGAAACAATTATATCATCCAGGTAATTGTTAGATTCTTGTTCGAGCTGAAGTTTCACGCAATAGCTACTGAGCGGATTTTGATGAAACTTTTTATAATTCTTTTTTTATCTGAAAGAAAATGGTTTATGTGTGGTCTCATATAATTTTTACAGAGATTTGGCCAGTAGTTTTTTCAGAATCCTGAAAAATATCATACACGTTTTGGCAAGTAGTCGTTTACCTAGATGATATCATGGTTGTGTATGGGCTGATTTTCAGTGTAAGTAACGGCACATGATGTAACAAAAAAATCTGAAATAAAAACATTTTATAAAAAAAAAACAAACCGACTTCAAAAAGTAAAAAATAAAACTTTTGGAGTCGGTGCTAGCTAGCTAAGGCAAAAAAAATATATAGTTAATAGAAGTGCAATGTAGAATGTATCCTGAGTTTTTCTCTTAGAATTTCTCAGTGATAGTCCAGACTCCAGAGTCTGGATGTTGGTATCAGAGCCTCTGGTAAATGTGTAGGTATGTAGGTAGATTTTAATTTAAGATTAATAGTAACAAGTTCGTGTAGTTGAAAATTAATGATTTCATACTTTTAAGTCAATTTAAACGTTGGTTTAATTTCCTTAATTATTATTTTATTCTTGTTAACTTGCTTTGTTAAGAATAAGGAAGTATAGAAAGTCACTTTTTTTTTCAGAATCGAAATGAATACACTTTTCTTTTGTTGTTCGAGACAATTAAAAAAATATGAATAAAACATATTTATTACAGGTTTCGGGTTATAAAAAAAAAACAATAAAGTTGCAAA
This sequence comes from Chrysoteuchia culmella, assembly GCA_910589605.1. Taxonomy (NCBI): domain Eukaryota; kingdom Metazoa; phylum Arthropoda; class Insecta; order Lepidoptera; family Crambidae; genus Chrysoteuchia; species Chrysoteuchia culmella. The sequence continues at coordinate 5,737,658 of OU342648.1, forward strand.
AAACAATCAATCAAAATGCGTTACATTAGGTTTGCAAATTTTTTGAAAACTATCTACTATCACTAAATATTTACAAAGTACCAACTTGTATGTAGGTGTACAAAATATTTATAACACTTATCTATCACTAATATCAACGTCCAAGCGCAAACTTTCAACAGCCGAACTGCGAACTATACGTACTGTACCGAGTGTACCATCTGCGCTATAATTTTTTTGACGAAAAACAAAGTCAAAGGAAAGGAACGGAGCGGGCCGAAATGCGAGACAGCCTCCCCGTGCGAACGCTAGGGAGAGACTGACCACCCGTCTCCACGCGGCCCGCGCGTCGAAATTACAGGATATGATTGATTTAATAAAACGTCAATCATTATTTTGAAAAAAACAAACTTGCATTTTATAAATCATTAAATGTTCTATCATTTGGTGAAAGAATCATTAAAATCGCTTTAGGCATTTAGAAGCAGTAAGAAATTTTATGGGTAAAATTATAGAAAAGTTAAGATTTTTTTTTGTTAAAAATAACAGTAATTATAAAAAAAATTAACTTGCATTTTATTGTTCAATATATTATATTTATGATATATATTTTTTTATAATATTTGGATCATCCGTTTAGGAGAAGAAGGCCTTCAAAGAGAGGTCATTTTGCAGTATGGCCCTACCTATCGCCTTAATCGATATTCAAACATCTGTAAAGATGTTTCTTTCGAATGCGAGGATATTTCTTTCATTGATGAAGCGACGGTGGCCAACACCGTAGAACGGTGAATATACTAGAAAAATTCGACGTGTCCTCATAGGTCTCTGTAGCATAATTGGTTAGTGCATTGGGCCGGACTCCCAAGGATGCGGGTTCGAATCCTGTCAGGGCGACATGAGACCAAGTTGCTTTTGTCCAGTATATTTTCTTGTTTAATATTTATCACATAATTATTTATTATGTTTAGGAAGTATTATGTTTAAAGAGGACGTTGAGTAGGAGTATAATGATAAATATTTATGGTGTAGACTAGTTGCTTTTTTCTAGTATATTTTCTTGTTTAATATTTACACATAAAAATAGCATTGTAAAATGAAAAATTAAAAAGTTATATTATAATACGACATCTTTTTCTATATTTAATTTCAAACCTTTCACGATTACTGTAAGAATAATTTAAGTAGTATTCAAAGCTCCTATACCTTAATAATAAAAAAATATATAGAGTAGCTAAACTCTGAAAACTTAATATCCTTTAAGTGTCTTTAATTATGTGCCCACCAGTATGTCCTGTCAAATACTAAGAAAGTCTTGTCAAAAACGACATTGCGCGAGGTTTCAACTTCAAGGGCGTTGTTCCACTGTAAGTTCCTTAGTTACACTGTGGTCAAACTGTAAAGTCTAACGTGCTGTTAAAATACATTTAAAACCGTTTATTTGTCCTGAGGAGCTCGTGGCAAAGTGGTTCGCGTGCTCGGCCTGCGATTGTATTCGTTAAGCAACTTCGCAATGATCGGTCACAGAATGGGTGATAAAAAAAATATTTTTTCGACCTCCTCTGTGCTTCGGAAGACATGTTTAGCCTTTGGTCCCGGCTGTATTTGCAGTCGTTAAAACCTAACAATCTGCATTGGGCGCAGTGGTGAGTCAATGCCCATTCTCCTTATCCACCCGTAAGGAAGGCTCAAGCCCAATCAGTGGGGACGTTAAAATGGTTGAGGACTATATGTCTCAAAAACATACAACATTTAACATGACTGTACCATTAACGTCCAATGTGCCGGTATGCACATACCTATCTGATTGAGATAGGGATTGTTCAGTAGATAATAAATAGTTTTATCTAGAAGAGGTTACGTTTGTACCGCTAGCGGTAAGTCACAATTATATTTTAGTATTTAAGCGCGTAGTTTAAGTAAGTAAATATACTTCTATACCATCCACTGGAGTATCAATACCTCTCCCGGTCTCTCGGTATATTTGGAGACCCCGAAAGAGAACAATAACCTTCTGAACACCCTCTACGCACAGTTGAAGAAAGGAATCATCACATCTCAGCCATCCGAATGCCAAGCGAAGACATGCCACGCCGAAACACATGAAGTGGCCTCTACAACCGCGTCAAGGATACCAGAATTTTGGAAGGATCAACCTCTCATGTGGCTCTCGCAACTGGAAGCAGTACTCACTCCTCAGAAACAAGGCGACGAGTACAAATACAGCATCGTCATCTCAAAGTTAACTAAGGATGAAATTATCTTGGTCAGCGACATTATCACGGCACTGCCAACGACAGAAAAGTACGCGTCTATTAAAGAACGCCTTATTAAGACGTTTCGAAGAATCCGAGCAGCAACGACTTCAGAAACTTTTGACCGAGATGGACTTGGGAGATCACATCTTCTGCGCCGGATGCAGCATTTAGGGCGCGGGAGAATCGGGAATGAAACCATTCGAGTCTTGTGGCTCAGGTTACTTCCGGTCCAAATTACTATGGTCCTAGCTGTCTCGGAAACGTCAGATTTAAATGCGATCAGTCAACTCGCCGACAAGATGATGGAAAATATTAAAATTAACGAAGTATCGACAGTCAAGGCTAACGTTAATGAAAACGAAGCGGTGAATAACATTTTGAAACAATTAAAATAAAGGCAATACGTCCGACACAGCACAGCTCACCGAAAGTCAATAACACCTAATCAGCAATAGCAACTTTACGCCGCGAATGGCTCAAAAATAAATATGTATAGCGAAAAAACACTTAGTCTTAACTTGGGATTGCGCCGAAACTTTGTTTGGACATTTATAGTTTCTGACGTGTCCCAGCCTATAATCGTAGCCGATTTTTTGGAGCACTACAAAATATTAGTAGATTTGGCGGGAAACAAACTTATTGATAGAGTTACAGAACTCAACACATCACAGCATTCGTTCGATGGACGCAAGAATTAAACCGCAGGTTAGACAAATTTTAAAGAAATACGAAGATATTACCCGTCCATCATCCTTAGCAAACACGCCTAAACATAATGTCAGACACCACATCATCACCAGAGGCATAACATCCAGTTTCCGCTAGAGCAAGACCGCTCCCACCGGATAAATATCATATTGCGAAGAAGGAATTCCAGAATATGATGGAGCGCGGAATTTGTCGCCCATCCGGCAGCCCATGGTTGCCCATGGGCTGCCCACTGCATATGGTTAAAAAAAAATGGTGAATGGAGGCAATTTGGGAATTATAGAATGTTGAATAAGGTCACAGTTCCGGATAAATACCCATTGCCAAGATTAAGCGATTTTACATATATTTTGGAAAACGGAAAGATATTCAGCAAAGTAATATATCCGTAAGGCCTATTTTTGCATAACTGTGGCAGAATTATCACTCCTTTCAGGCTATTTGAATTTCGAAAAATGCCCTTCGGCCTGCGTAATGCCGGCCAGACGTTCCAACGATTCATGGACTCCATATTTCGGGACTTAAATTTCGCATATGCCTTCTGTGATGATATTTTATTATGCGTTCCAGACGAAACAACCGCACTTCAGCAACTAGAAACGGTTTTTCAAAGGCTACAGGAAAACGGGATTACGATTAATTTAGAAAAATGCAGCTTTCTCCAGAGCGAATTGGATTTCCTAGGTTATCATATAACGAGCCAGGGAAAACGCTCCACTGAGGAAAAATATGAAGCAATCCACGAGTTCCCTAAACCCAAGACGGTTAAGGAATTAAGAAGATTTTTAGGGATGATTAATTTTTATAGAAACAATTTACCGCGTGCCGCCGAATATCAAAACATTCTCAACGAGTATCTGAAGGACTCAAAAAAGAATGATAATTCGCCCATTTCTTGGACAGCAGAGACCAAAAAGGCTTATGAAAAGTGCAAAGAGGGCATTAAGAACGCTGTACTGACCGCTCACCCATCGCGTAATGCCGATTTAGCAATTATAACTGACGCCAGCGCGTCTTGCGTCGGCGCGGTTTTGCAACAAAGAGTAAGGCATACCTGGCAACCTCATGGGCTTTCTCACAAAAATTAGGCGATGCGCAAAGAAAATACTCAACATTTGATAGAGAATTACTGGGTATCTACATGGCAGTACGGCACTTCCAAAGATTAATTGTTGAATTTTTACGGACTACCGTCCACTAACTTACCCTTTTTTCAAGAAGTCCATCAGTTAACGACACTCCACGCAGGGTGCGGCAACTAGATTACATATCTCAATATTGCACTAATATCCAACATATAAGTGGACATGACAATATTGTTGCCGATACATTATCACGTACTATCGAACAAATCGACACCCCGTCACCCATTAGCTACGATGAGATAGCAAAATATCAACATAATGACGCAGAATTATCACAGCTGAAAAGAAACGCAAGATTGCAGTTCGACAAGGTCAAGTTACCAGGGTCAAGCACGACTATCGTTTGCAATGCGATACATCTACGGGAAAAACTCGACCTTACTTACTTTTGAGGTTTCGGAAGCAAGATTTCGACGTCATACATGGACTAAGTCACCCTGGCACACGTGCAACTCGAAAAGTTATAACACAAAAATACATTTAGGCACTGGCCCATACCATTCATACTGATGAATAAAGATATTAATAGTTGGTGCAAAACTTGCCTAGCCTGTCAACAATCTAAAGTGCATAGGCATACTGTTTCACCTCTAAGGAGTTTTATGCCTGCGCAGCGATTTGAACATATCCACATCGACATTGTTGGTCCACTACCTATATCACAAGGAAAGCGGTACTTAGTTACAATAATAGATCGGTGTATATAATGGCCAGAAGCTTTCCCAGTGGAGGATATTACCGCAGAAACAATCGCTCGTTCGGATCGTTTATGAGGGATGGATAACAAGATTTGGATGCCCAGTACGTATCACCACCGATCAAGGTCGCCAATTCGAATCAGCTACCTTCGAAGCGCTTTCAAAATTCTTAGGAGTACACAAAATTAGAACCACTCCATACCACCCTCAAGCAAATGATATGGCAGAAAGATTTCACCAAACGTTAAAAGCAGCACTTATGTGTAGAAACGCTAATGTTAACTGGGTCAAAGAAATTCCTTCAGTACTTTTTGGGTTAAGAAATTGTTTTCGCGACGACACAGACTATAGTTCAGCGGAATTGGTATATGGCACGTCGATTAGGCTACCCGGCGATTTTTTTTAAAAACCCAGCACGAATACTACCTACGAACTTACCTTTTAATGAGAAGCATTCAAGAAATCATTGTAAAAATGACAACCGTTCCAAAACGCCAACATAGACAGCCGATATTTGTCCATCCGGAACTTAATGAATGTTCTCATGTTTTTGGTCGTTCAATAGGCTACATAAAAGCTTATGCCCACCGTACGAAGGGTCTTTCCCTGTTATAAAGCGAATGAAAATGCCATTTTTAATTAGAATGAAAGGCAAAGAAACGGTAATATCAATCGACCGATTAAAACCCGCATTTTTGATGAATACCGACTGCGAAAACGTGCCTATAACCAAAGAAAAAAGGGACGTTGGTTACAATATCAGGAAGATCGGTTAAACCAGTAGTTCGTTTTGAAATGCTACTTAAATGAAAGTACATAATTATTTATATGTCTATCGCATCGAGAATCAAAACAAAGATCAGCATTTTTGCAGTTCAAGGCGAGTCAATATTCTCGCGCGATTAGCAAAACAACCGTTAGCATGCTGGCGTAGGTCAGTGATTAGTATTAGCAATTAATAATTTTAGTGTTTGTTATTTATTCCAATTAAGTATTATCATTTCTTATATTTTGTGATTATTTTTAACTTTTCTTAAAAGAGGGGGAGTACTGTGCCGGTATGCACATACCTATCTGATTGAGATAGGGATTGTTCAGTAGATAATAAATAGTTTTATCTAAAAGAGATTACGTCTGTACTGCTAGCGATAAGTCACAATTATATTTTATTGTTTAAGCGCGTAGTTTAAGTAAGTAAATATACTTCTATACCATCCACTGGAGTATCAATACCTCCCCGGTCTCTCGGTATATCCAATAAAAGACTATACTTTTGTCGCAGGTTGCGGGTTTGACAGCTCATCCCTTCGCCTGGAGTCGCAGCTAGCAGCGCTGGAGTCCCGTCTGGAGCGGCCGCCCGTGCCCGCCGTGAGTTACCGGCCGCCCGACGCGCGCGCGCATGCCTCCTACTACTGACACACCGCGCCTAGCTTGCTAAACTACCCGCGCCTATCCGGCTCGAAGGACCATTTCTAGTTTTAGATTTATTTTTGACAAAGCAAAAAAAAAACATGATTTTTGTATTCGAAATCTTCTTTTTCCATCCTAATGGTCTAATTATTTATTTATCTAAAAAATTACCTAAAATTAGTGCTCTGATTAATGGAGGTAAAGTAGATACACAAAGTTACCTTCACTTTTAGAATTCGGATGTATGTAGTTTACATGTAGTCGGTATACTAAACTTTGTTGATCTTAGCAACATTGAATAGTGTAGCTCTACTTGTAGTGTTCTAAAATGGATGTAAACTATACCATTGAGCGGCTTGAATCCCGTCTGGATCGGCGGCCATTGCACGCCGTGAGTTACCGGCCGCCCGACGCGCACGCGTGCCTCGTACTACTGACACACCGCGCCTAGCTTGCTAAACCACCCGCGGCGATCCGGCTCGAAGGACCATGTTCAATTTTAAAGTTTATCAGAAAATAACAATGTTTTGTATTCAATTATTTTTACATGAACTTATTTGTTTTCTAAAATATTTCTCTCATTGACATAAGCAATACTATGAAATAGTTACTCAAGAATCCGTCTCGAAGGACCATGTTGAATTTTAGTCTTGTTTTTTTCCAAAATAAAAAGAACAAAGTTTTTGTATTCGACATTTTTATTCGCCATATGATTATTAGTTATACCAAAATCACCTAAAATGAGTAACTACTCTCGTTGATATAAACAGTTAGTAAAAGAGAGATATAAGTTACTTTCACTTTTTAAATACGGTGTATCCGTATTCGGGACGTATTATTACATTTTTATTACAGCAATCTTATCAATCTCCTAAAAAAGTTTGCTTTTGAATAAAACATGTGCTTCTGAAAGCATTATGGTCTTATTTAAAGTTTGGTTTGCCTGAACACTAGATCTTTTCTTGATTCATCGTTTGAATAAAAAAAAAAATGTTTTATTGAAAATATACTATTTACGATTATACGTTTATTCCATTAGGCCGCGTTATAGTATAGTACCTAATCCGCAATATATTTATTATAGTCTTAAATTCTTTTGTAATCTTATTATTCTGCAATGATTTTGTAACTGTTCTTCAAATATTTACATACTTAAACACAACTTTTAAAGTAATTTTAAAAACAATGTAATATATTTTGTATGTAATCATTGGATTCTACATTTCGACTGATGTAATTTGTACTGGATATCTCTAGGATAACATTCCGACGATCAATTCCTTTTAACATTCCTTCACCAGTGTACAAATAAGCAATCACAATGACGCTTCGTTTTGTGTTTTGTGTGATTTTAGAATGTTTGAAGTGGAATTTGGCCTAAAATTAAGCTTTCTAACCTATCAATATGTGTTGCCTAACGTTGAGTTTAAAGTAAATAACATCGGACACGCTACGGCTGAAACTAGAGTTTTAAAAGTTTGTTAAATTGGTAAAACATCTACTGCTGGATATCTTCCAAATGAGGTTTTGTCATTATATGCGATATTCAGACGAATTTATATGACGAATACGTAAGTCCCTGTAACCACTAGCTAATTGTTCAGATAATTTTTTTTGGTTTTCTCTGGCCTTAATATTTTTCAACAATTTTTAAACATATTATTTCATACTAATGCTATCTGCGCATAATCAGGCTGTAGCTGTTGCGTGATCAATGTTGCTTATTTTATACGAATGGATTTAAATATCCAATTGCTATTCAAAGTATTAATTAAATACAACTTTGAAAACACTTATATTCTGTAAAGTTGACAAGTGCCTTTATGGTGTCTTAAATTATGTAACATAAGGATACTGGTGCCAATTATAGTATATAAGTCTATAATCTAGATGAATCTCGAATCATATAAACATTCATATTTTTATAACAAACATACCTACTCCACTAGTTATGATCCTAGTCTGTTTAATACAATTTAATAAATTAAAACGGTGCTTTTTATTAATGAAATTTATTTATTTTTTCTGAAATCTTAGTTAATTCTTTAATTGTCACATATACATGTAAATCTGTGAGCTTATTACTTCTTTACTATTTAATCATAATTTAAAGAAAACTTTTAAATTAATAATCGTTAAAGCTCCAATGTATAGTTCAAGCGTCTGATAATGATATCAACAGAGGCATTGTCACAAAATTATGCCAAAGTTAGAATTATGGAATTATCGAACCTTGTGAGGCGCTTTCTCGCATTATCGTGTAACAGTACATCGCGTATGTTTGTCATTTCGTATGTTTTATTTTTCTATTTATTTTTAATGTATAAGGTTAATGTATGCTGTTTTATACAGTTGGACGAGTGTTGATCTTTGCGTGTTCACTCTTCAACCGAGTTCATTTCAAAAGGAGTTTTATTTAATTTAATTTTGAAATTGCCTTTTGATATGTTTGTTATGTGTGTTGTTTTACTATTGTAAATTAACCTCGTTGAAGAGTTTCAGTGATGTGTTTGGGAGGAAAAGAATGGTTGGATATAATTAACAAGACCACTGCATTATAAATTATAATATGAGACAGTGATTTATCTATACTCCATTATATAAAAAAATATGCACGTCAATATGCAGTTAAGTATCGCTATCTCGCGACGTCATAACAAGTTGTAGTGATCAATAGGGGGGAATATATTATTTTTGGTACATAACCTTACTTTTGTATTTTTTTTTTGAGATTTGAAGCTTATTGTGATGAAGGTCGAGGCTTGGCTTAAATTCTAAGATTTAATATTTAATGTAAACGGATATTTTTGTAAGATGTATTCTATACTATTTTTAGAGACGGCATGTTTAGAATAAATAAGATGTTTTGTTCGTTGTAGTTTTAATGTTTTTTCCTAACCTTTAGAGTCTAATTTTAAAATGATAAATACCTTTTGAATGGCAATTAAATAGTACATAAATGGTTTACGCAAATTGATATATGAAACGCTTTTGAATGGAGTGTTCCACTAGTGACCCGCTGTATCCAATCCTAATTAGAACACTCTAAAACTAGCACATTTAAAGTTTAATTAGTCTTAATAGATGTTTTAATTTTCCTCATAAATATTCAATATGCAAATTTCTTGCCCCGAAACTTTGATATTCGATACGATTTAACGTTCAAGTCTGGTGAGTCTATTGGTTTATTATTATTTTGAAATAACTTGTTGTTCATCTTGCCAACAAATGATAATTTTCTTTGTTGTTCCACGTGTTTTGTGCTCGTGTTAGAGTGATCGAGTAACTTTCTAGCGAGTGCGCACGCTTCCGATCGCGGCAAGGTAAGAATCACTAATTATATTCAGTCTATTTGTATTGTTCCTTTGTGCCAGTTCATTAACTCTTAACAAAGTAGACATTGCTCAACACCTGTTTTGTACAAAAACTATACCTACGTTAGTATTTTTGTAACTAAATAAGTTTATTCTCGTGTTATTGATATCCACTAACGAACATTTTGTATTTGAATTAGTATATACAATATCGACAATGACCAATATTTCGACGGTGTTTTGAATTTTTTTGTGGAACGATTGTTTTGAGTTTTTGTGCAGTCTTGAACAAAGAAGTTGCACATTCTGGTAATTATTATTTGAAATTTTGAAGTAAGTAGTAAAAAAACCCGCATAGTTAAAACAACAACTCACAAAATAAATAAAATACACAGTCGTAATGTTGAACATACTAGCTTTTGAAAGGTACCAAATTAAAAAAAATATCGGTTAAGATTTTCTATAATAATCGCTCTACGAAAACAGGTATTTTGTTTGAAAATCATTAAGTGATCACATAACTTTTTTGATGTAAGTACGTGTACGTCTACGCTGACAAATGGTGTAAATATTTATCATCTAAATTCTGTTAAAATTCTTCAACAGCTGTTATAATGAAATGGTCTTCCAACGTTCCAGCGTGGGTTGTGTTGTTTCCCGGGGCTCGGTGTGGGCGTGGGTGTTGGCGGAGGCGGAGCAAGGGCGCGGGGCGGCGGCGGCGAGGAAGCCCTGCTGCTGGAGCGAGCGGGGCGAGGGGCGCAGGCCGGCCGGTCCAGCAGCCTGCCGCCGCCGCCGTCTGCGCTGCCACGACCGCCAAGGAAACCTTCCACGAGAGCGCCGAGATACGACCGGCTCGACCACGCCGATAATAGAAAGGTTAGACAATTATCAAAATTGGGCAGCTATTTACGTCCATGTTTGCCCGAAGCGAGCTAGCTACCACCATACTCCGCGCTACCAAGACCGCCGCGCAAGTCTTCCACCAGCACGTCGCGGTACGACCAGTGAAGGCTGGACCGGGGCTGGGCGTGGGACGGTGGCGAGGAAGCCCTGCTGCTGGAGCGAGCGGGCCGAGGCGCGCAGGCCGGTGCTGGTCTCGCGCTACCAAGACCGCCAAGGTAACCTTCCACATGAGTGCCGTGATACGACCTACTCGACCACGCCAGAAACAGGAAGGTTAGATAACATCAGTTGTGCATGTGTGTGTCTACAGCTTCCTCATAAGACATAGAAGAATTCTAAGCATGCCATATTTTAGTGCAAATTAGGAGCAATCAAACGTGTCAGTGATATTTTAGGTGCAACCATAACTTCGTTACTAGGAGTTTTTTTTTGTGTGTTAGCTGGAGAAACGTGTCCCCAGCTGACACATGCCGTTTTAAGGCAAACCAGTGAGGTTAGGGCTTTAGACTATAGTCAGAAATTTAGTGCACAATAGGAGCAATGAGAACCAAAAAAACTAACCGTCACACTCAAATACTGTTGAAACTACGATCATTAAAGTGTGTGTTAGCTGGAGACCCGTGTCTCTGGCTTACACACACCTGTATCTTCGTAATTATTTGAGGTAGGATTATGTTTTATACCTCAAATTTTAGAGTCGAATTGGAGCAGTAAGCTCCAAATTTTTCTAATCTCTAGTTCGAATAGTTTTTAAGCTACGAACCGATAAGCATGTGTAAGCTGGAGACACGTTACACGTTTTGAATCACTGTAACCGTATAAGTTAGAGTCTCGTACTAAGAATCAAATGATACCTTATAATAGGTGCACACGGCATGCAAAATTTCAAATCACTGGGCTTCTTAGTTTCAAAAATATAGGCAAAAAACTGGTTTCCCGCCAAAAAATTCAAAATAAATGTCTTGGACGCAGCTATAGCGCGGTTGCCTTTCCGTGCGCTACACTGTTGCAATCGACTTTGAACCTAACGGCTGGTATTAATTCGAGTCACTTTAGTTTGCGCTTTCGATCGTTTTAATTTCTGTTTTGAGAATTTCAGACCAGGAGCCGTCCGATATATCTACGCTGATTACAAACCATCTATGGTAGTTACTTATTGAACTATCTGATTCTCTTATGAAGTAGTTTTTAAATGTTAGTGTTAGAAAATTCACAACATTTGTTGATATAGGGCATGGATGATGGGCAATTTTCTATGAAACCTGGGCATTAAACCAACAGAAATGGAACTACTATTTAGTACTTAATACTAGAAAATATTTTCTTGTTTATTAACTATCATAAGCCCCCAGGTTTGCTTGAAAATAACCAGAGCGAAATACACTATTATAAATTCTAAAATAAATAAATTCTTAACTATACTTTTTTCTCTCTTATTAATTCAGTATATATAGTTTATAGAACAAAGACAAAAATCGGAGATTTCCCTAATACATTTTTTTTCCGGTAAAACTGGGAATTTAATTAGGCGAACTTTAACACCTTATTATTAATATTTAAATTATAAATGCTTTTCGTTTTGACACAACTGCTCAAAAATTATTAGAATGTTTTCATGGTTCACGTGATTTTAATTTCCTAAAATTTCATTAATATTTACCATAACCAGTGATCGGATAAAGTTAATTGTTGGCTGAAAAACTGTGGAAGCAGCTTCTTAAAACATTTTGTTTTTTTTTTATATTAATCCTAGGATTCAAAAAAAAAATCGGGAATGCAAAAGTAGTCGATAACATAGTGTGGAAACAACGACTTTAGCATTATGGTACTTATTATAAAATAATCCGGGACTTGCAATCCAGGTGTTGCAAAAGGGGTTACATATTCATATTTTAATACTTTTATAAAAAAAACTGTCGTCTCTGGAATTTCGCCGGCCACTGCCGCGGAAGACTCGCTTTTCTAGCTCGATTCGCGCGTCTTTTTGTCACAGTTCTAACCTAATCTAATCTAGAGGTACCTTAAGTACTGTGGAGATTATACATGTCTCCGCTCTACAAGGAGGCCGCAACACCGGCGTTGCTGGCTGGTTTTGTTTTTAATAAAATTAAGCAAGAGAGGCCCGTCGTGCGTAGATATGAACAGTTGCCTTGTCAAATAAATATTATAAAATATTGTGAAATAATAATATAATTGATAAATATGAAAACAATATCAAAGTCCTCCGCTGCTCTTTAAAAGATAGATTTCAAAGATATTTACATACTTCAGGCCATCACTATTTGACATTTGAAAGGGATTGTGATCGGGACGCGTTTTGAAAGGTATGGAATAAACGAAATTGAACTGTCTAAGCAAATGTGGCAAACGAAAATAACACAATCACAAAACCTCTGAAAGGGATTGTGATAGATTTTGAAATTAGACAATTAGGGGGCAGTTTCCATAGTAATTTCACTCTAAAATTTGGATAAGTCGCTTGCCCATACAAAATCGATCGATATGATTGATATTATTATTATTATTGATATTTGATGCTGAAAGGGGGTTTTATGGGTTACGTAGGGGGTCGAAAAATACCTTATTTTTGTGACGACAGTTGTGTGACGACAGTTTTTTTTATAAAAGTACTAAAATATGAATATGTAACCCCTTTTGCAACACCTGGATTGCGAGTCCCGGATTATTTTATAATAAGTACCATAATGCTAAAGTCGTTGTTTCCACACTATGTTATCGACTACTTTTGCATTCCCGAATTTTTTGGAATCCTGGGATTAATATAAAAAAAACAAAATGTTTTAAGAAGCTGCTTCCACAATTTTTCAGCCAAAAATTAACTTTATCCGATCACTGGTTATGGTGAATATTAATAAATTTTTAGGAAATTAAAATCACGTGAACCATGAGAACATTCTAATTATTTTTGAGCAGTTGTGTCAAAACGAAAAGCAAATAAAATTTAAATATTAATAATAAGGTGTTAAGGTTCGCCTAATTAAATTCCCAGTTTTACCGGAAAAAAAATAGTATTAAGGAAGTCTCCGATTTTTGTCTTTGTTCTATGAACTATAGGTTAATCAGCCTATTAATAAGAGAACTAATCACTGAATTAATAAGAGAGAAAAAAGTATAGTTAGATACAGAATTTATAATAGTGTATTTCGCTCTGGTTATTTTCAAGCAAACCGGGGGCTTATGATAGTTAATAAAAAAGAAAACATTTTCTAGTACTAAGTACTAAATTGTAGTTCCATTTCTGTTGGTTTAACGCCCAGGTTTCATAGAAAATTGCCCATCATCCATGCCCTATATCAACAAATGTTGTGAATTTTCTAACACTAACATTTAAAAAGAACTTCATAAGAGAATCAGATAGTTCAATTATAAGTAACTACCATAGATGGTATGTAATCAGCGTAGATATATCGGACGGCTCCTGGTCTAAAATTCTCAAAACAGAAATTAAAACGATCGAAAGCGCAAACTAAAGTGACTCGAATTAATACCAGCCGTTAGGTTCAAAGTCGATTGCAACAGTGTAGCGCACGGAACGGCAACCGCGCTTTAGCTGCGTCCGAGCCATTTATTTTGAATTTTTTGGCGGGAAACCAGTTTTTTGCCTATAATTTTGAAACTAAGAAGCCCAGTAATTTGAAATTTTGCATGCCGTGTGCTCCTATTATAAGGTATCATTTGATTCTTAATACGAGACTCTAACTTATACGGTTACAGTGATTCAAAACGTGTAACGTGTCTCCAGCTTACACATGCTTATCGGTTCGTAGCTTAAAAACTATTCGAGCCAGAGATTAGAAAAATTTGGAGCTTACTGCTCCAATTCGACTCTAAAATTTGAGGTATAAAACATAATCCTACCTCAAATAATTACGAAGATACAGGTGTGTGTAAGCCAGAGACACGGGTCTCCAGCTAACACACACTTTAATGATCGTAGTTTCAACAGTATTTGAGTGTGACGGTTAGTTTTTTTGGTTGTCATTGCTCCTATTGTGCACTAAATTTCTGACTATAGTCTAAAGCCCTAACCTCACTGGTTTGCCTTTAAACGGCATGTGTCAGCTGGGGACACGTTTCTCCAGCTAACACACAAAAAAAAACTCCTAGTAACGAAGTTATGGCTGCACCTAAAATATCACTGACACGTTTGATTGCTCCTAATATGCACTAAAATATGGCATGCTTAGAATTCCTCTATGTCTTATGAGGAAGCTGTAGACACACACATCAGTTGTGCAGCTATGAAGGTCCATATCTCCCCGACGCGAGCCTATCGCCGCATTGCCAAGACCAGGGGTGCGATTGCGTAAGGTAATCGTATTCATTTGACAGTTCATATCGTATTCAATCCGCTGCAATTTGTATGGAATGACATTTAATATGATACAATATGAACTGCCAAATGAATACGATTGACTTTACGCAATCACCTAGCAGATCAGCGAAGCGAGCCGCGGCACGACCGCCTATACCACTGACAATAGGAAGGTAAATACTAGAACAGTTTGAGACTCCACAATTATAGGCCTACTAGCCGTACGCCCGCGCTTCCCAAGTTGTACATGGTGATGACAACGCAAGCTCGACTTACGCCCGAACACTTACAGCATCTCTGTGGGCCGCCAACCAGGAGGAGGAGAGGAGCTTGGTGGTGCAGTGGTTCGTGCGCTGCCTGTGATTGTAGCAGTTATGCAACTTTCGGAATGGTCGGTGACGGGATGGGTGACCAAAAATTTACCATCTTGTGCTCTATCGTGCTTCGGAAGAAGGTTGTATTTTCAGTAGTAGAAATCCACCAATCCGCGTTGGGTGTGAGTCTAGCCCCATTCTTCTTATCCATTCGTAAGGAAGGCCCGTGCTCCAGCAGTGGGGACATTAAAAGTGGCTGACGAAGTAAAGCTACAAATACATAGGACGGATAAGCTGCTAAAAGTTGCTAAATGTTCACATTGGCGACGGGTGTTTGTTTCTCTTTGTATAATGTATGTCAGTGAGGTGTTAATTAAATATGTGAATATGGAAATTTACAAAGAAAAGTGTCTGCCACCTGTATAATTATGTTGTTGAAAGAGAGAGCGTTGACTTACCTCTTTCATATTGAATTTACTTATCGACATAGTTTTATTAAACACTTGACCGTTATTTGAAACTTTATGGTTTGAGATAGGCACCTATCTGTTTCCTGTCGTTATCCCTTTCTTTACTGCGATATCTTGCCTTCTCGCTCGCACATATGACGTCACATCCGCTCCCCCTTCCACCGCGCAGGCATTGCGAGAGCGATGCGCGCTTGTCTCATTGGCGTCTTGTTTCCTGCAGCGCACGGACGTGCTTCGGCAGTCAACTAGTATCCAGTAATGTATATCGCACATCTCAAGTTATGTTATTTATCCACCCTGCCTGATACATAGTTAATTAGAATAAAGAGTTGCATCCACTCTTCTTCAAATTGGCGTTGTTCCTTTCCACCAGGCGATGACAAACACGTCTCAAACCATAAAGTTTAAAATAAGGGTCAAGTGTTTAATAGCAGCGTTTTTCCTGAAATACAAACGCATATTAAATACTTACTTCTTTGAAACTTTAATTTCAAATTCTGCCTGCTTCGTTTGACTCAATGAGGCAAGCGCGCGTCGCTCTCGCGATGTCTGCCCGGTGGAAGGGGGAACGGATGTGACGTCAGATGTGCGAGCGAGAAGGCTAGATATCGCAGTAAAGAGAGGGAAAACGACAGGAAACAGATAAGTGCCTATCTCAAACCATAAAGTTTCAAATAAGGTAGTATTTAATATGCGTTTTTATTTCAGGAAAAACGCTACTATTATTTGCGCTACTACTATACTATGCGCGTTTTGGTCCAAACCCCTAAACAACGTTGGAAGTGATACCAAACGGTCTTGGGATACACTTTATTTAATATTATGACGGCTAAGTTAATATCTAACGCGAACATGATGTTTTCATACATTTTCAAACTAAAGAAATCAGAAATTCTTAGCATCAAAATCCGTAAACAAATTTCTTTTTTCTATTTTTTTTGTGTACCTGCGTGTACGCCACGTTCGTCGCCCATGTCCCCCTCTCTCCTACCCCGATTACCGATGACTCAGATAATACAAAACTGTTATTAAATAATACATGATTGTTGTTTTTTAATATAAAAAGATATACCCTTTCACTCTACTGGAAACACAGAACCCAAAATTAATGGAATATGTCTCAAAAACATCGTCACTTACCGCTAGGTGAAACTGTGATTAAAAGATACTTAATTGTAGGTGAAACTGTGATTAAAAAATACGTAATAAAAAAATGAAATTGTATGAAAATTTATGTAATATGTAATGATTTTGGCTTTGTGCTAATAGCACAGATTTATAAATAGTTACCTAATAGTATGAAATATTCTACGCTTCAAATGCTTTCATTTGGCATAGGTTGTAACACTGTTGGTATATTGGACCAGACTCCATACATTTTATGCCCATGGTTCTTTGATGATTCCATTTCAAAGTATGTTAAATGGTAATAACTTTATCTGATTTGAGTGGGTTTGTTCGATGGACTATAAAATTTTCCGTTTTTTAACGATATGCCGCTTAATATAAATCTACTGAATTACCACCTAGTTTGTTTAATGCTGGTAAAACGTTGTTTTACACATGCTGAGGTGGAGTACTAACTTATTGCTTATACATTAGGTATACAAATTGAGTTCTCAAAAATATACAATTCGCGACTTGACGCATGAACTCTGAGTGATGGAGCTTCAATATGGCGGATTCCTAATTCGCGATGCTCTGTCACTCAGTGCTCTTAGTACGAGTTGATACGTTATCGAAAACTATCGGATGCACTGCTCATGTGGGGAAGGCAGACGATGGATATAAAGAAGACAAAGATAGTTTTGGATAACGAACACAGTTGGTCAAACTCGTGCTAGGGGTGATAACGCACTCAGATATCAAATATTCCGCAGGATTCCGACGGGTCCGGTTCAATCGCGTCGACGGCGTCCCGCAGCTCTCCGCTGCCATACGACGCGGTGCGGAAGCTTCCGTCCGTGCCGACGTCCGCGTCCCTCCCCGCCGCCGAGTCTCGCGAGTCCCTGGTCCGCCCGAGGGACTCTAGTCTGCCTTCCCCCTCCAAGCTGGCCGTCTACGCTGCCGCAAGAAGACGCTCCGCAGAGTCTGCCAAAGATAATAAAAGAGGGCACCACTATCGGATTCAGTTTTAGAGTCTTGGTCTTGGCGCTCAAGGATGCTTGCACATTGCGTTTTGGACTACTCTTGGAAAATGAAAGTTCTTCTTGTTCGAGTTCGCTGAGCCTTTGAGTAATATTAAAAATAAAATGAATTGTTTCAAAAACCATTAAAATATAGTGCTATTCAGCTCAATAAATATATGAATTCTTTTAAAGATGACAAAGGGTTTTGATGTACCATTAATTTTCTGTTTATAGTAATGAAACGTGTTATTTCATCTGGTAGCCTACATAATTAAAATTGAAAAGAAACTTTTTGTATGCATAGCAAAAATAATAATAATGAGAGCGTATGTATGTTATATGTGTGCGTTATCGTATGAATATTCATTAATTTTAATCCATGTAAATACATGCTTTTCAGTAAGACAACCAATATAAAATAATGTTTTCAGTTTGGTAGTATGTATTAGTCCGTCCTGCAAATATGTATTTCTTCTTTGTTTATATCTGTTTTATTTTAAATCACATCTCTCCTGTATGCATTTACATAATTAAGTTATGAGTTTTTTTTACCAGTTTTCTAGTTGTTTATAAAGCAGGGTTTATGAGCTCAAATTATAAATATGATCTACCTTAGTTTATAAAATACACTCGACAAAATTGTGGAATCAATTTTCTTTAGATTTTCGATGATTCTATACACAAATCTTTTATCTTCCTTATTAATTGTAACCATTTTTTCGTTATAAATACTAGTTTTTTTGCTTATAGCGATAAATTCAAGATACCCCATTGCATAATTTCATCGCAAGCAATGATATTATATGTGTGTACTTGAAGGTCGCAAGTGTATATTTAAATCGGCGCTTCGCAGGCCATATTGAAACGAGGTACATATTCCTCGATATTTCATATTTGAGATTACACCACGAACTATAGAGCTGTGGTGGTTCGCAATATAAACCTCACTTTGTATAGCTTCGCATTCGGACTGCGCTTTACCACGAATAGTGGAGCTGGTATACCGTTGCAACTGTTTCGACTGGAAATCGTTTGTAATACGGTGATACCGGGTTGTTTGGGTGCGACTTATCAATATTCACTTAAGCACTGGCGCAGTGTATATTAAAGTACCGTATAAGTCATTGGGAAAAATATCGTTCGTGACACAAGGACAATGTAGAAATCAAATATTCGACTGTGTGGTTAGGTTGTTTTTGCATTTAAAAAAAAGTATTAAACTTTTAATTAAAAGTAAAATTTAACAGTGCGTAATGTGTCTATTGATAATGTCTTTAGATGGTAAAAGTGCTATTTAAAATTGATTTTGTAAATTGTGTTTACAAATTTAGAAAAACAGCATGCGTAGCATGAGCACATCGACAAAGCTTTCTCGACACTTTTCTCGCGCGACCGTATTGTCTGTTCCTTTCACACCGTACTGATATGACCGGGACAGACATCGCGAGATAAGCGTCGACAGCGAGTCGCGGTGCGCATGCTACGCTGGCAGGATCTGAAAATTGTCTAGTCTTTAGTCTAATATTTTGTAATGTAGGTAAACTAACCGAGACGTAATATTTCTCATTGGACTTATCAGTATCTGGTAATTTTGAGTGAACGGAAAATGGAAGAGCACTTTTTTGAGGTAAAATTTTACCTTTTTTAATTCAAGTTTAAAGACATAAATTCAATGCAAATATAGAGTTTACTTGCGCTTGCACATATGCAAGTCTCAATAAAAATAAATCGATGTAATATCAATAAAGAACTTTATTTAATGTCATGAAAAAAGTGTTTGAATTTTTCGTTTGGGGGAAACAGCCTTAAGATTAAGCGGCAATGGAGTCTGTGGTGGTGCCATTATTAGGGCAATACAAGACTGACATAAGTGTGGCGTAACTTTATATTAATCGTTGGTTAATCTTATAGTATCTCTTAATGGCATCCAATACAGTTTTTTTATGGACTGTACCTGCAGTGATAGAACAGAATCTTTGATCGTGATCGTTTCAAAATCGTTTTGGAATTATGATACATGTTCTGTATAAGAGGGTAAGATAAGTAATCAGTATAAGATTGTCCGTTTGCTACGTTTCGGATTAGTTTTAGCTCTTAATACTTTTCTTCTTGATTTAGATATAAAAATTTCGAAAGCTTATTTTATTCTGCGCATCAGGGAGCGACACAGTATGAGGCATCTCCTGGGTTCGAAACTAATCCGAAACTTCGCAAACATTCAACGAAAGTATTTATGCCTTATGTTCTTCCCAATAGCCACTAACATTCAAGAACATTATGTACTCCATGCGAATTACATTGTGTTAGATAATGTGTGATAGGGATATGAATGTCAAAATTTAGTTTGAAATTAATAAGTGTTGACTTGTTTGGTAGTTATTGCCTACTTATTTTGTTAATTTTTTCATATGTGTGTTCATTCCACCTGCCTGCCTTACTAATGTAATAAACGATGAACATGATAATATTTTATTTTATTTCAACAGATAATTTTAAATATACTAATCTGAACATTTACATGATTGTATTTATATTAGAAAGGGAAGACGAATTTCAAAACAATTACTAGACGCTTGATAGACGAAAAGGAGGTACTTGCCGATGATGACACACTTACAAAATAATACATTTAACTATTCTTGTCTTACTGTCAGTTAAGGATTTTAATCTGCCTGAAAATAGAAAGTACCGATTGTTTTCGTCTTATACACTTACATAAATTTTTGGCGCTTTTTTGAAAGCCGGCCAACGAAAAAAACTTGGTATAATCGGGGAACTCCCTGGTTGACCAGTAGGGGTTTTTTGGGAAACGTTGTCCCGAAAAGTAATAAGGTTAAAGATAGTAGATTGTTATACAAGGGGCTAAAATGACCTATTGTAACGAAGTAATAGAAACCGAGTTACAATAGGTTTTTAGCGATGTGTATTACAATCTACTTTTCACTAGGATATTGAGAAAATAAAATAATCCAATATAATGTTAATGTTATTGTATTACAAATTAAAAGTACAATTTGTTTATTTCTAGATATATGTCTGTATAGTTGTTCGTATCATTGTATGTGTTTTACAGCAGCGGTCGTCACACTTTTTTGGTCAAGGGCACTTAAAGCAATTTGGGTATCCCTACCGGGCCGCATACATATACTGTACTAGCAGCCACTTGAGGTTTCCCTCGTGTGGTTCCCGCTCCCGTGGAAATATCGCGGAAAAGATTAATTCAGGCTCTCTTCTATCTATCTGCCAAATTACATCCAAATCGGTTCAGTAGTTTTTGCGTGAAAGAGTAACAAAACAATTTTATAACTACCTAATTATTTTTATCGTAATTTAAGAATATTATGATGTTGAACTTCCTCAATGAATTCGTCCATATTGGCATCTTTTGGACGCATTGAGGATTGCATGCAGCAATCCTCAATGCGTCTTCTAAATGTGTCGAAATACGATTGCCGTACCTACTTGTTTTTCAATAACCTCATTATTGAAAATGAAGCTTCGCAGAGATACAAAATAAATTGTGCGCAGTTTCTTAAACATTTATAATTGCTAGGCACATTTTATTTTATGCATTCTGTTTTAGTTATCATTTAAACTATTAGCTGTAGCGCGGGCCGCACTCGCGGGCCGAATGCGACCCGGGGGCCGCAGTTTGACGCCCACTGCTTTATAGGGATGAACATTGATATTTTTTTGAAAGGTTTTTGGACTTTGAAGGCAACATTACAAATTCATAAAAAAAAACCCTTGTTCTTCAATCTCTAAATAAGGATCTTCATTTTCACTAGATGATGACTTTTTGAAAAGTACTATTTAAAAATAAATTACATATAATCGTTTAATAATTATAAAATTGTATATAAAGATTTCGCCCATAAATTTTTTTTTTCTGTACAACATAATGTTTGCATAACGTCGCGTTTACCTACACTGAAAATATACGATGGAACTCTTGTATTTTCTTTGCCACTATGTTGGTATACCTACCTCTGTTTTTCAAGAAGGTGCGAACGAGCCACCATTATTTCTTTTGCGACTTTTTAACGTTTTGGGCATGATAACAACACAGAATACAAAACTTTAAAAATGTAGGGTATTTTTATCATATAATAATACATGGGCTTCCAATTTTTTTTGCTGTACGGAGGATGGGGTAACATTTGTACCCCCGAAGTTGTCAAATAGTCCATGGTTCTAGCAGGGGCCTAATTCTGCTAGTGCTTAGTCACAATGGTATTCCAGTGGTGTTTCAATGGTAGTGCTGTTTTACACAGCTCTTGTTACAACAGTGTAAATAAACACTACTATTGAAACACCACTGAGAGACGATTATGACAAAAAGTTAGCAGAATTGACCCCCAGCTGTGTGAGCGGGCGCGTTATCTTGGTAAAAAAGAATGCCACGGACGCCGCTCCTTGGGCGCTCGTTATCTAACTCCCCGAAAGCTTGAGGCATACAAACTTCGTTATACCATTCACTAGTAACTGTTCTACGGTCTTCTAGCGGAATTACTGCTACTGGTCCACTGCGTCGTTATCATTTTTTTATTAGCGCTCCGACCGCGAACAACTTTTGTGGGCAAATAGTCCTCTTCAAACACCCATTGCGTGGATTGCTGCTTCGTGAGAGGATCGTAGCTATATATCCATGATTCGTCAGTTGTAAGAATGAAGGATACGTTTTGCGAAGTTCCGACTTCGAACTTTTCTAAAATAAATTTGCACCAATCACACGACGGCATTTTTGCTCATCGGTGAGAGAGTGAGTTATCCATCGCGAAATAAGCTTCCTAACTTTAAGATTTTCATGCTGAAATAATGGTGGAAACTGCCTGTGATCCAATGTTTAGTTCAGCTGTTTCTCTCGATGTGTAATATGTCGATTCTCTCGCAATAGCCACTGTACCATGATGACGTTTTCATGAGTTACTGCAGTTGGTGGTCGGCCGGGTCTGGGGTCATCGTTTAAGCTCTCTCGACCACGTTTAAATCCACGTAACCAATAGGTAAGTAATTGTTGCTAACGCAGGAGCAGACTTCCCAAAAGCAGATTGTAAATTTTCTTGAGATTCCTTGAAGGTTAACCCTCGTTTATAATCATAGAAAATCATAGCACGCTACTATGTTACCTAAACCAAATTGACCCTTATGATTAACACTATCGATCGGTATCCATAAAAGTACAGGTGATATTTTTTTAATTTAGGCCGGTTCGATTCCCGGTTCAGGCAAGTCAAAAATAAAAATCTTTCGAATGTATTTGTATTTGTTTTTGAAAATAAGAGAATGTTTCCTTTCACCATAATTTGCTATCATCAGTTATAAGGATACTTTTCCTGCGATGACCGTCTTTTTTTTCCACCTTGTGTACATATTTTTCATTTTTATCATTTTTAGATTATGAAGGAATGTATGATAATGGCTAATCTTTGAACTTATATACCTTGAGTTTGTTAGAGTAATCCTACAACTTTTGTGCCATATAAACATTTTGAATATAATGATCTCCTTTTATCGGAATATTTTCTCTTTGAGTGACTAGCACAATATATTTGGTCGCCTTGATCCTGACCCGCATTGCGGCTGCGCGGTTGCGCAAGCGGCCTTTATTCGCTCGCTCGTCAGCGCCGGCGCATAATATTTATCTGGCTTATTCAAACTGCAACCACGCGCAGCTTGCTTGATCTTTTCACGAAATCTGTTGATAAAATGGAATAAAAATGTAACCTAGGTCAAGGCGGAAACAGGAAATAAGAAATTATATAATGTAAAAGTCGAGAAGGTTCGTAACTTCCGCGGTTTATACCTTTACTAAAATCAGGACAGTTTTTAAATATAAAAGTAACGCGTAATAAATAAATAATTTCATACAATCAAATAGCTAACGTTAAGTTTTATTAAAAACTTGTGCTATGGATATAGGTACTGGATAACAGATAAAAATACTTATATGCATTTTTTAAATAAATATATACTTAATATACATATTAAACACCCAGCCCAAGACAACTAGTCATTTTCATGCACACAAATATTTGTCTTGTCCGGGGATCGAACCCGAGACCTCTGGCGCAGAAGGCGGATTGCGCCAAACAGGTCGTCAATTTCCTAATAATCTCGTTCAAAATATCATTTTATCTAAGCAAACTACTGTTAAATATTACCGACTGACGTACAATTGAGGAACTTCCCAGTAGATAAGTAGTTTTTTTGGGTAACGGTTTTTCGAAAGGTAATAAAATAAGTCTAAAGAAATAATGTATTATTCAAATGAATAAGTACCTCATCCATCATCAGCTTGTGGACGTCCACTGCTGGACATAGGCCTCTCCTAGCTCACGCCTGTTGTGGCGATCATAGGAGGCTATTAGCCTACTGCTACCACGCTGGCCAGACGGGTTGGTAGAGGGTTTGTTTCTAGTTATCCTTCTCTCGCACAGGTTTTTAATGCGTCGAGCCTCTTAGTCGACTCTTACGACATCCCAGGCATCTAAGGGAGTGGTGACACTTGTATTCTTAGACCGTCACCACACGGCATTAAGTACCTATTAATGTTCAATTATTTATGATAAAAACATTTTCTAGAAATCGATTACTTTTTTGAAATAATGCTCCTTAAAAATACTCTAGGTACTACTGTACTGGCTTACCGGGTGTTGTTGATGATGTTTTGTTGATGTTTCCCGATTGTACCTACGTGTGTAGCTCACGTAGAAGCAATTTATTCTGTGGAAGAAGTTAAAAGATATAGAGCTGAAACAAGTGATACTTATCACAGAACACAAGAATGAGTAATCTGTAAAAGCAGCAATAACTTACAAAGGAAAGTGCCGATAGCGCAAACATGAGTCCTTTCCCGACGTTAATAACAGGGTTGTTTCCCTAAAACGATTGTTAACTAAATATCCCAATTACAATGTCACAAGTTGACATAACAAGCATCGGCTAAACAGGCAAACGTAGGTGATAAATCGATTCCTCTTGACCCAAATCCAGTGGGTCAAAGCCATGTCAGCGTCGCGCCGGCAAGAATAACAATACTCATCCCGTGGTCTTGATATCAAAGTCGCTTTTACGATGACCGGCGATTATGGCCAGCGGTCAAGTAAATAATGAAACAGGATTGGGTCGTTTTAAAATAGTACATTACTGCAGCGGCCAGCAAAAGAGTCATTGATGGACGAACGTGCAAATGTGGGCCGAGGGGAAGCCGAGGCACACATACGTAAGTCAATCAATGCCTCGTTGTGGCCAAGCAAGGCTTCGCGTGTTCTTTTTTCGAAAATAATAACAATATTTCCATGTTTGTCTGAGAAAAGGTGCTTTACATCCTTCAGGACGATTTCGTCCACTTTTCTATCTCGTCCATCTCCTAACTCGTCAACTTTCCGATGGTGTCCACTTCCTAACTCGTCCACTTACCAATCTCGTCCACTTCCAAACTCGTCCACTTTTTAAGTCGTCCGCTGTTGTAGGGTGCCGCGCTTTGGAAATCCGGTCCAATGCTCTAATCTAACCACTGAGCTACCGAGACTTGCGAAGCATTGGACCGGATTTCCAAAGGTCGTGGGTTCGAGTCCCATCTGAGAATTCACTTGTGGCCGAGTAATTTTTTCCAATATTTTCTATTTAAAATTTATCATAAGTAAAGAATATTACTTAACTACCTACTTAATTAGATCCTACAACAGCGTACTTCCCTTTCCGTGTTCAATTTGAGACACGGGCTGCTTGAAATCCACACGCATTTGTAGCACGAAATTTGCCGAACGCGAAAGTTTGAAATTTCAAATTGTAGTAGCATAATGAGTGTCTTCAGTCGATATGTCATTATTTCAAATGTACGTAAAACAATAGTTATTTGTTATGCAATGCTGGAAAGTTAGTTATTTAGCGGCAAGTTACCTCTATTGAAAGCTGAGTAAGTGAAGGATTCAAAGATTGAATACAAGTACGTACAACGTACAAGACGCTAAAAACTTTTCTGCCGAGCGCAACACACAACTTTTCACCTCACAACAGCGAGGAACATTTGATGAATTGAACCACTCGCTACGCTCATGGTTAGTTAATCCTAGAATCCTTCACTTGCTCAGCTTTCAATAGAGGAACTCGCAGCTAAATAACCAACTTTCCAGCCTTGCATAACAAATAACTATTGTACCTTTTTGTAAAGCTTATGAATCTAGCTAGTTATTTTAGCTAGCGAAGTTCGAGAAAAATACGAATAATTTTTAAAATGATTGTTCCTAAAGCTATCTCTTCAGAGATTATGCAAATTTTAAACTTTTCAGCTTTTAGAATAGTATCGATTCAATGTTTACAGTGGAGTAGTTTAATTACAATTAATAGTTTTTGGTGACTATTCAGAAAATTTTAAAAATTCGAAGAACCGTCGCAACCAGGTAACTATCCAGTTTTTACCCCTGGTTGTCTGAACTTAATTCGTTGCTAATGACCTCTAGTATAACTCATTTCAAGGAATAAGTCGAGTTTCCATGAAACCCTGTATATACTGATTATATAACCTGATTATAGGGTGTGTCTATTGTACAAAAAACAATTTATCGTCAAAATTTAAAGGTTTCATGATTTGGCTTTGATCTAGAGAATAGTCGAACTTAAGATTTGTCGATATATAATTCTTAGAGGAAAGATTTCGAGTAGAGCAAAGTGGATTTGATTTAAAATAGGAAACCCTTTGTAGGGTACAAGGAATAAACTTAATGCTCAAAAAAAATAATTTTTTCGTTTTTGCTCGGGAATATGGCCGAACATATATTTTGGTAATAGAATGGCCGAAAGGTAACTTCACCATATCCAAGAATACAAGATACGTCTCACTATCACTGGTTCGCACGCGTGGCCCACCGCACGTCACCGCGCAGTCCTAACCCAATTCCTCGGCATCGGCTTTCACAACGCGTTGCATCACAGCCGCAACGGTAAAATACGCTGAAGACAGCCGCGTGCGCAGCGCAGCTCTCATTCGCGACACGTCCGTCACTCGCCGTTATACGCCCAGGCGCTTGTTATGAAAAACTCGCAAAAAGTATTCGTCTCGAATCGTCAGTGCATAAAAAAAATAGGGATAATTTAATTCCGTTTATGTCTGGAACTAAGCAAAGCATTAGAATCGTCTTCATCAAAAAATTCTAGGGAAAATTTAGTTTCGTTTACGTCCGGTTGGAACGCTGCTCAATAGCTATACATTTTTTGACGTCGCGATACGAATACTTTGCCCAAGTTTTTCGTGCACTGATCGTCTTTATTTTTTATTTTTATTTATTTATGGAAGATAAACTTTTCAACCAAACATTGAAAATTGTGCCCCTTTGTAACATAGAACGTTCGTGTTTTTTTGTAATTTTATAAACAGAGTAACAAACATTCATACATCCTCACAAACTTTCGCATTTATAATATTAGTAGGATTTTTAATAGAAAAATATTAGAAAAAATCGACTCGGCCACAAGTTATCCGGCCCACTGCTCTAGAGCACCTTTGGGTATCCGGCCCACTACTCTAGAGCAGGTACCCAATTCTGCTAATGCTTAGTCACAATCGTATTCCAATGGTGTTTCAATGGTAGTGCTGTTTAACACAGTTCTTGTTACAACAGTGTAAATAAACACTACTATTGAAACACCATTGAGAGACGATTATGACATTAATTTAGCAGAATTGACCCCCAGGTCGATACCTTGGAGGTCGATGACCAAAGGTCGCAAGTTCGAGTCCTGTCTCAGGATGATTTGTGGCCGAGTCGATGTTTTCCAATATTTTTCTATTAAAAATTTATCATGAAATAAAAACACTTCATAAAATAATATAAAAACAAACTTCAAACATATAGGTAGTAAAAAAAACTTTTTGAGTTGGTTTGTGAACAAATGTTTATGAGAACTTTGCCTGCTTGATAATAATAATAGTAATTACTTTAAAAGCGGAAACGTTTAGGTAGGTACGCGATTTTTCCAGGCATCCGTGACCTTCTTTTCATCTTCCATCCTATCCCACGCTTTCCATAACTTTAATATACTTGTTTATACATTGTAATTGTATTTTATACATTTATGCGTTTTAAGTACCTTAGTAGTTACTTCGTACGTAAGTAATCAGATCTTTTAGGTCGCAGTGACTACAGAGTGCTTAGTGTGAGTTTTCTCACCATACTCGTTTACGCCGAATTTGCGAATAGAGTTTAATTCTCAACCTTATTCCCATTGCATTAAGGCTACCTGTCAAACTTTTACTCTCACGCGATGGTAACGTTTGGAAATTTGCAAACTCACACTAGTCCCTCTGTTCCCACTGGAGTTGCATATAGCCCCTACAATAAATATAGGTAAGAATATAATAAGTTACACATTCAAGTTTAACCACAATTTGTGGTACCTAATTATCGAAGATTTAAGCTCAATAATTTAGGTATTCAATTAATATTTTCTATTAATTGAATACCTAAATTCTACTTTTTATCAAAAATTATGCACATGACAGCAGTTCAGGCTAGGCTGAGGGCTTAGTATGAGTTTGCAAATGTCCAAACGATATTTTATATGATGTAGTAGTAGAGTTTAAGGAACCCAGTAAAAGTTTTTTTTTTTAATTCTGGTACATATTTGGTGAAAAATATCAAATTAAAAATTCGTGCTAAAACGCTACTTTGACAATATGGCGCTGCAAAGGGGTTGGTGACGTCACTTGCCTGTATTCTGATCTGTGGGACATATCATCCACTTATGTAGGCAAACCAGAGGCAAATAACGAGGTTTACAAGCAGGTGACGTCATCATAAACACGACGAATCAATCAGGATCCTTTGTGTCACGTGACAAACGTTTAAAAAATTATTTTTTATTTACGGATTTTTAAATAAATTTATTATTATTTTCAACTGACGTTAATAAATAACCATTTTTAAACTCTTAATTTATACTGATAATAGTAATTATTTTTCGCATTGCCTAAAATACCTAAAATGCCACAAATAGCCTATTAAACTCAATTTTATTTAACGCAAAATTACACTGCGGCGTAAACGATTAAGGTGAGAAAACTCACGCTAAGCACCCAGATTTTACAGTGTGACCTTGAACGCCCCTAAGTATGTTGTTCCTATTGCGGTGGTTTTCGTAAGGCAAGAATACAAGTGTAAAGCCCTTACCGATTCCTTGCTCAAACCACGCCAATTTACTTAGTATTTGGTTTCGACATTTTCAAAATTCGTTTTCTCTATGATACTTACAAATTTTAAAGTTATTTCACTTATTTATTAACTATACAAGTAATCTACATACCTGTGACTGTTTGCTTTTGGTTTGGTATGTCGAAGTAAAGAATTTCTCCTAGTATAAAAAAAAAAAGTGGTGGACAATATCCCTATTCCGCCTTTTAAGCCCACTAGACTAGACGGGGTGTCGGGGGCGGCGAGGGATAGGGTGCTGAACTCGCGAGTCCGGTATTCTAGGTGAGTCCAGCATAACCGTTTGGTATGCGTAAATGCATTCCCCTAACTAAAAAAAAGTGGGGGACAATATATTATGATGGTACGAAACCCTCGGTGCGCGAGCCCGACTCGCTCTTGACCAGTTTTTATTTATTCTAAATGTTCCCAAAACACACGGAGATCAATTTTGGAAAAAAATGTCACATTACAATATTAATTATTATAATATGTATGATTCAGAATTATATAAAATTATCATTTTTTATTTTTTATGATTTTGTAATTTTTGCATTTTCAATGCTATTTTTATACTTAGGGTAAATTTTAAATAGAAAAATATTGGAAAAAATTAACTCGGCCACAAAGTGATTCCCGTCTGATAATTCACTTGTGGCCGAGTTAATTTTTTCCAATATTTTTCTATTTAAAATTTGTCATTATTACTTTTTGAAAACTTCATTACCATCCATGCGGATGTCGGAAATCATAGATACAAATACAAATATTTGACTTATTCGTCAACGTGAAACTCGCGAGTGCACGCGAGTTAAAACGACAAAACAAAATAGTTGAAATCGGAAGGTGCCAACCATTCGATTTTTTTCCTCCGCGCGCTCCTATGATGTACACTCAAATAAAAACATAACTCTATACATAAACAAGCGAGTTAAAGAAAAAAAAAGAAAAAAAATTGGAAGGTGCCGACTCTCGCGCACTCGCCGAGTTTCACGCTCGCCAGTAGACGAAAAAGGTCAAAAATTTGAAGAATTTTGAAAAGTATTTCTAATGCCCTTAAAAAGACATCAACGCGCGAACACACATTTCTAAATAAATAAATAATTGCATACATTCACACCACTTTACTCTTTCGTTCGAATTTCAGATCGATCTTTCTTTCAGTTTCAATAAGGCCGATTTCTTTTTCTTGCAATGGTTTTAAAAAGACATAAACGCGCATTAAATCACGTGTTTTTCGTGATGATATACTATTGGTGTATTTGGTACATACATACCTACTTATCGACTGCCGTTTTCGTAGTTAAGTTTGATACAGTGGGGTTAGTACGAATAACTTTCGAGTAAGTATCGAGGAAGTAAAGTAAAAAAATTTATGACATATTGAGCAGAGTTCCTACCGGACGTAAACGGATCTACATTTTCCTATATATTATTTGACATTACGTGCTCGATACTTACTCGATACCATTTCGATAGTTATTCGTGCTTGCCCTACTGACGAATGATACTATATAGGATGGAAAAAACCCGAGCCAGACACCGGTGCCCGGAGAACAATGGAATATCTAATGTGTCTCATAATCCGGGGCCTGAAAATGTTGAGTTTTTTGTAGTATTCCTAAAAAGACATCAACGCGCTTTATTATTTGATTGTACATTATTTAATTCTTTACTTATTATTGTATTGTACACTTCCTTCGATTACATTTTACTAATTAACTAATCAATTTTTATTCTCATTAAATTAATGTTATTCTTTATGAAAAACTAAACAGTCTCATTACCGTCATTATCAGAGTATCATCATAACACAGGTATAGAAATGTGTAGTACTATACACTAGAAGGCAAAACACAATGTTATAAGTGTGAAAAACATGTAAAACGTCAATTTTCTGGTTGATTTAGAAATTGTAATGGAAACGCGGAACAAACACAAAAAGTTCCCACGAGTTCCGGAGACAATAGCGCCGGAAAGTTGTGCGAATCCGCGAGATAGCGAAGAAAGTACGAGTTTTTGAGTCGCTATGTTTATTCAATAGGGACGATCATATGTTGTGATACAATTTATGATTATATTTAAAAACAGTTGACATTTTCGGGTCTTGAGGATAACTGTGTGGACTTCCCTAGGTATACGCGTATGTAATACTTTTGTCCTTTTTACATTTTAACGGTTACACTTATTTTGCATTCTGTTACTGTCCCGAATAAATAAACTTCGCGTTTCTTTTTTTTTTACTAGAACCAAATTCAAAGACATAAAATTTTTAAATAAACAATCAAAACAAAACTAAGTCGTTTTGTTTTCAAGTGAAAACTTCTTTAGCGGCGTTGTGCACATCAGAGTTTTAAATTTTTGGGATGGGTAAAAAATGTTAAAGTCGCGTCAGGACACGTGACCCTGATCGAAAATTCGTAAGACGGAGGGAGAGTAGACCGCCGGCGGCGCGGCGTAGGAGAGGAAGAAATATCCCCCTCTCTTTCTACCGCGCGGCGAAAATGTATACCTGCTCCTGCTGTTTCGTTTAAGCGGTTTTCAGTTCTGCCGGCACTCCCGGAGTGCAACCCGTTGTTTTTTGTATATCAATGCTTTGGAAAACTAAAGCTTCACATATAACAAGTATTTATACAAATACTATTGACACTCTACGACTACTCGCGTGACTTCTATTCTTCCGCGTGGATTTTTCGAACTGTTCCCGATACATTTTAAATGTTTGCGACAAAAAGTAACTTTTCCATGGTAATTTTTTTCTCGAATCATAATTTATAAAATAAATGTTGCTGTGGTCTGAAAGTTAACATGAAGTTTTTTTCGTATGTTTATATAGTAATTAAAGAACTGCTCCTTCATTATTCTTCATTTTATCATTTATGGTACTATAATATTACCTACCTTACCCATTATATGTGGTGATGATTAATGTTAATCACTCACTCGCTTAACACACTCATACCATTCAACGTGAACGGTGCATCGCATATTTATCTACGTGCGGAGAAATTCTGCAAACGAATGCGTTCGCGTTGTTATTCGCAATATAGAGTCGTTAAGATTCTGCTAACGGATTTTATTGTTTCCACTTTGTAGCCGTTGCGTTGAAAGAATTCGCACGATATTGCTTTCAATTAAATAAACGAGTCTTTTAAATGCGAGGTCAGCTGTGATCGACGTAAATTTAGATATTTTTTAGTAATTTTCGGCCTCTATTTCAGGACTTTCAAGCTTATAGGAAAACATACATTCCGTCTTACTGCATTAAAGAAATTTTATTCCGGAAAACCGATTTTCGTAACAAAATTGTATGTCTGTAAACGGGAAATAAATTCCTATCTGTTGAATGTTGTTTGACATTCATCTTTTGTTTCCATGTAACCTTTGCTAAAGATAGTAGCGTCGTATGATATCGGACAGACTGCCGAAGTTGATTATCGGTTGCACGTGCACAAAGCCCTGGCGGCTCTCCGCGATACCGACCGACCGTAGCGTACGTAGCGGTGATAGCGGGATTAGCGGCCCGCTCGGTTGACTTCGGCTGTCATCGGCCGTCCTCGCGCCCCCTACTCGAACTCGATTGCGAGAGAGTCGACGAGTCGCGCAAGAGAGAATGAGACCTCGCCTTGTCCCCCCCCTCCTCTCGGCCAGGGCCAGACGATTCGGTCTCAACAGTCTGCCTCGACCCATCGTCGCGGTGAGCCGTGTCGCCAGTTACTAGGTTGATTCCATCCGTCTTTTAATTCGTGTGCACCTCAAATTCCATTGCCTTTACCTGGACAATACTCCAAGAACTTTACCCAACTATTGCGCTTTTAGTCCGGGACGTGACTGAAGCCAGTGAAGTGACTAATTGGTGATAGTGAAGTGAGACTGGTCGCGCTACGTCGTCGTGCCTGAGTTGGCGTCGCCGTCCCTCCGCTCCTCGCGAGGTAACTGCTGAGGCTCTTACGATGGGTGTGATTGTATACGTGGACGGATTGCGGTGTGGTGCTCAGAATGCGATCTATTTTCTAATAATTATATTTGTCGGAGGCAGACGGCTAGCGAGAGGCGAGCTATGTGAGCGAAACTCGAGAGAATCGCAAGTGGGTACCGTTAGCTGACGTCGCGGTCGGTGCTTGCTCACAAATAGAATCGAAATCCTTTTTTGCCTAGATCTCATAGTCAGACAACCTCGTTAAAGACACGGTTTCTTGTCGTCATATAAATAATCTTGAAAAATAAGGAAATCTCGACGAGTTTAGCGAGTTTCAATGCCACTGTGCCCGCAGCTTGATAAAAGCGGTTACGTATGCGGAAGTACGGATGCATAGCGTTATTGTTCTTCGATCATCTCGATTGTTGAAGATACCTTTGTCTACAGTGTTTTTAATTTCACTTTAAAGATAATCTTGTTTGTGGCTCTTGAGTAAAGTTCCGTTTAGCGTTTCGGTTTAATAGAATCCGAAGTTACTGTTTCCTTATTGGAAGAAGATCTAATTTGGTAGCGAGATGGTGCATTCGAGGCGCTCCAGCAGGCGGCTGGGCGTGGCCGCTGGCCAAGTGCTCCAAGGTTCACGGGGACCGCTTTTTAAATGTGCAACTCCACGAATGTGCCACTTGAAAGACTATTTCGACATCGCAGCGACAACGGGTCACTAGATATTACTCGCGCGCCTCCGATCTCACGACTTCACCCAATCTGTTAAACATTAGCTAAAGACGCCCAGCCGACAGAGATTTATAAAAGTTACCAGATGTTACGAAAACTTTTTAAAGTGAACATGAATTCGGACGCTCATTTTATTATTAGTCCAACATTAAGGTGAGTTACGAGTAGACTACAAAGCAAATATATTTGTTTCAAATTGGTATAATTTTATTTGGTCAAAGACCATAGAGAAAATTTATACTTACTCGAAATAATTATTAACCGACTTTAAAAAAACAAGGTGGTAATCAGATTCGTCGCGCATATTTTTTAAGTATGTATCAAACGTTATAATATAACATCAGGTTTGTGGCCAAGTTGGTACCATATTTTGAATAATATAACATAATTTTTTTTCTTTCTTTCTTCCTTTTGGAGCCAGTGCCACACAAGGCATCGATGACGCATTCTTTAAATTCTACATTGCACTTCTTTACTAATTTCTTGCCTTGGCTGGCACCGACTTCAAAAGACTTTCCTATTATTTAATTTTTGATGTTTGAAGTCGGGTTTTATTCTTTTATACAAAGTTTTTTACATTGTTTGCATATATAAGACATAAACAATCTAAAAAATTGCTTAAAAATAAAAAGTGATTCATATCATTGTGTTTATTGCAAGTATAATCAACAAAATTGAGAGATATACGCATTATATGTAACAACCAAACATTGATAAAATCTTACCTATCTATAGAAAAATACGTCGCGGCTCGCGGGTTCTAGTCCGCCTCGAAATAACTTGTGAGCCTAGCCTTTTTTTTTAGTATATTTCACACTATATATATATATGTATAGTGTGTTTTACGCTGAAATTATACTAGAAAGAACCCTGAGAAAAATAAAAACGTAGGTTTTTCATTTGAACAATAAATTATTTCTATAACCGTAATAGTTTTCGAATAATCGTTTCCCAAAAAAACTCCACGGTTGACCGGGCGGTGCCCTGTTTGTACCTACATGTAACGAGGAATAGCGTCAAGAATATATCGATTTGTATAAGTAAGTAGTTCCTATTTTCGATCACATTTAATAAAATACAAAGTAATCGATTATTGTTGTTAATAAATAAAACGAGTAGGAGCTGTCGCGGCTTTCAACATTGTTTCTATATTTAGGCGGCGCGCGCGCGGCGCGGGGGCGGCGCGGCCGCGAATTGGGTCGCACCGCACCAACCTTACCTGACTTCATTGCGAATTTACAATAACAATTTTAGATGACCGATGGGGTATCGTCATTAGCCTTTTTAATGTCCCCACTGCTGGGGCACTGGCCTTCCTTATGGATGGAATAAGGAGAACGGGCCACGCCATGATCCACCACGCGGGCCCAATGCGGATTGGTGGGCTTTAACGACTGCAAATGCAGCCGGGCCCAACGATTGGTACAGTCGGGGAACTTCTTGGTTGACCAAGCTTTATATAAAGAAGTAATAAATATATAGAAAATGTTAATATCACAAATAATATAACATTAACAGGTATTTCATGCGAATTATAATTTTTTTCTTTAACCTAAGTACTTTCCGAGAAAACGTTTCCCACAATAACTAGTGGTCAACCGGGAAGTTCCCCGATACTTACTTAAAAGTTTTTCACGCTAGGCCTACTGGTACTAAAATTGAGCTAGCTAGTTTTGAGGTTTTTATTCTCGGCATATTAAACCTAACAACACACAGAAAGAGGTTGCGGGTGCCGGGTTAGGTTACTTCATAATGGACGACGAAAGACCCAACAATACCCAAGTTGAGAATTCACTTGTGGCCGAGTTGATTTTTTTAAATATTTTTCTATTAAAAAATTATCATTAAATACATTAAATATTTTTAAGCTTAATATTGCACTTATTAATTCTGCTAGTGTTTGGCAATATGTACCTGCTACTCTACTCAATAGACCGCCAATGAAGAATGTGGTATTTAGTACAAGCAAATTGGAGCAATCGATAACACCGCAGCAACAACATTTAGTGAGTGATAGGAGTCTCGTCCTAACGATTTATTTATTATTCATCATGCGTCATATTAAGTAGAGTAGCTCTCTCTGATAGTGATGTATATTTAAAACATTTTAACCCATATCTTTGTACTAACAAGCTAGACAACCAAACAATTTTGAACACAAAAAGTTGGAATCCAGCTGTGTCATGACAACATCGCATTATATGAGTGGATTTATTCGAGTTAAGTTCATATAAATTCCTCGAAGTTTTCCTTTTGATTATAGTCTTCCTGTCGTCGTCAAAATAAACAGGTCATGTACCCAGAATACAACGACTCCAAACGAAATCCCGTGATTCATATTGCATATACGTTTATAAATAATCAGTTCGTGCTATGCCACAAATACTCGTAATGTTTTGAACAAATGTTCCTCTTTCTTTAATAAATATTGGATACACATACACATACACACAACAATACGTACATAAGACTTATTTTACTCGTACAGATAAACCAACGAAGGTATTACAAATATAAACACACTCGGACAGAACAAAACAATTTTCATCACAGAATGTCAATGTTTGTCCTAGGTGGGGATTAAATCCACGACTCCGGTTTAGTAATTATTATCATTCCTAAAAACGAAGACAAATTAGCAAAGGTCAGAAATTCGGCATGTAACATGTTGTTCATCAATCTTTCGATTCCTTTGTCAGATTTATTTGCCTGGTATTTATATATTTGCACGGTTTCACTGACGTGATTTTCTTTCTCGTGGGAATATCGGAATAAAATAAACCCTATGTTTTAGTCCAGGCTACAAACTATCTATGTGCTTAATTTCATCCAAATCCATTCGGCCATTTTTTTTTATTCACGACTGGGACACTCTTAGCCTTCATCATACCAATTTTACCATAACATTTTCGCGTAATTGAGTTACAAATCCCAACTTTCACGTTTATTAGTAGAATAGCATAGGATATCGTACTGAAATACGTTGAGAAAGATACTTCCCTCCGTATAGGTCCGATGTCGTCAGCTGATAGCGGGGTGAACGGCCTCGACTTTGTCTCGATGCCCGCGCACTATCGCCCTGTGCGGTGCGCCCGTAGGTCGAAGGGTTATCGCGATATTTTTCAGATTACGATTTATGATCCACTGGTTCAAGGCATATTTGAACAGAATGTGATATTGAAGTATTGCACTAAGTAATTACTTACGTGCCAGAATCCCGGAATCATTTCAAATCAAACTTTTACGTAGGTACTTTAAAGTTAGTATACCTAATAGCTTAGCTTCCAATTAGATACGTACTGAATAAAATTGAAGCATGAATAACACTAAAATTGTAACCGAAGCTTGTTTAATACAACTGCAAATCTATAGATGGAGTAACACTATTACGGTGATAGGAAAAAGTGTTTTTTTGTAAAGAATGAAAATGAACTTTTAAAATTTTGGGAACTAAGCCAAACATATTTATTAACAAAATGTAATATCACATTCTTTATAACTTTTCTTAGTTACGCTGTGGTAATACTGGTAATACATAACTTATATCACGAGAACAACTTTCTCTACCTGACATTTCGGTTTCTTAACGAAGAATTAAATAGCGGTTCAATCATTTTGTATTTACTTCTACAGCATTGCTTCTGACGACGGTAAACTACGAGTAACAGAGGCAAAGAAAAACTTTTGAACGACGAATGTAGCTTATACCACGGTTTGTACAAACGAACTTCTTATAGAGATCGACAAACTCGGCTTATACTATGGTTTGTGCCAGCGAAATTTTTTTTACAAGTTACTGGGCATGCATTTGACGAATGAAGGTGTAACCTTGCCCAGGAAATGCCTATGCACACTCGCCTTGAAGAGACAAAGTTTGTAGGAATCGGGGAACACACAATTTGAAATGTGTCAGCAAAGCGCTTGGTACGGATCGCTGGAATGTCAACGACGTACGGATGATAAGCTAACCTGCGTCTTGCACCCATCGGGGTATCCATTCCATCATCGGATGGAAAGGGGCTGGAGGAACAAGGGCGTGCAGTTCTCTCACACACATTTTCCAAAGTGTATCCTATAAAAGACCGATAAACATGCAACTTTGCGGCGGTGACTGAGGCTCTGAAGTTTCGCCGTGGCCAATGCTGAGTTTACTGGCACGGTTTTCAACCGATTATAGAAGCTCTAGTTCATAGTTAGCAGAACTATCCCACAGGCGACAGCAGTACTCCATGCACGGCTGAATCTGCGCTTTGTATTAAAGAAGCAGCTGACTCGGAGAGAAGTACCGCCTAGCCTTAGAGAGGACGTCGAGTTTCTTTGCATCACACTTAGCAATAGAGTCGCTGTACTAGACGACGTTCAGGTTGAAAAACAGGGTTAGGCCAAGGAGTTGCAGATTTTCGGTTATCGGTAAGGATACACCCTGGAAAGTCGGAGTCAGTTGGATGGGACTCCGTTTTGCGGTGAATAAACAAGCCTGTGTTTTAGTGGCATTGAAACTGACAAGACTGGCATTGCCCCAATCGAAGACAGCCTAAAGTGCCAGATTCATATGCTCGACAAGGGACTCTCGACAAGACTGGATTTCATCACTGGTAGCCTTTGCAGTTGAGAGATATCTGCTGGTTAAAGTGAGTATCATTTGCATACCCAATGGTATCAGACACCAACTACTTACTAACTATGGAGAACTACTTATACAGATTGACAAACTCAGCTTATACTACAGTTGCACGAACGAACTACTTATAGAGATTGACAAACTCACCTTATACTACAGTTGTACGAACGAACTACTCATAGAGATTGACAAACTCACCTTATACTACAGTTGTACGAACGATCTTCTCATAGAGATGGACACACTCACCTTATACTACAGTTCTACAAACGAACTACTCATAGAGATTGACAAACTCACCTTATACTACAGTTGTACGAACGAACTATTCATAGATATTGACAAACTCACTTGATACTACAGTTGTACGAACGAGCTACTCATAGAGATTGACAAACTCACCTTATACTACAGTTGTACGAATGAACTACCCATAGAGATTGACAAACTCACCTTATACTACAGTTGTACGAACGAACTACTCATAGAGATTGACAATCTCAGCTTATACTACAGTTGTACGAATGAACTACTTATAGAGATTATCAAACTGTACGAACGAGAGATTGATAAACTCGGTTTAAACGCAAGTGTGCAGGAACTAACTAGGTACCTAGTTATTCATAGAGATTGACGAAATATACCACAATTTGTACGAACGAACTAAAGTCATAGAGATTGACTAACTCGGCTTATAAGTATCACAGTTTGTATGAACGAACTCTACTCATAGAGTTTGACAAACTCGGCTCGAAATTTGAGGGTAAATTAACATTTTAACTTAACAAAATTGCTCACATCGTGTCTCAGTTGAAAAGTTCATTATGCTAAAATATACAGTGAACCTTCAGTACGAGAGGGCCCGGCATAATCACGGTCCCAGACGACGTCGTAATGGCCGGCCCACGACGAACGGTGCGACGCTACAAGTAACTTTATCATCGCAAATTGCGTTACAGTTCTTTGATACCGGCAAGGTTCGTGGAAGACTCGTCAATTATAGCGTATCGGAAATTATTATTCTGCTTCGAAACAAGTACTGAGAAAAAATAACTTTTCTAATGAAGGAGGAATAA
Organism: Chrysoteuchia culmella; assembly: GCA_910589605.1. Taxonomy (NCBI): domain Eukaryota; kingdom Metazoa; phylum Arthropoda; class Insecta; order Lepidoptera; family Crambidae; genus Chrysoteuchia; species Chrysoteuchia culmella. The sequence continues at coordinate 5,776,862 of OU342648.1, forward strand.
CGTTGAAGTTATATTGATATCCTGTAAACCCAAGTTCTTCAAGGCGATAAAATATTCTTTTCACCTCACACGCTCGGAAAAGGAGGTTTTGTCATTCAATTTCTGCGCCGAAAATCGCATTTTACCGGCCAAGCGTGGTAAAGTACTTTTTTAATTTATAACCTAAAAATATGTCCTAATGCGTCCTAATTGACTTTTTATGTTATATTTTATTCTTATTTTAAATAACTTTGAATTAATTATTATAATACTGCGTTTTGGTTTTATTATATTCTTTTAGTTCAATCAATCAATCAATCAAATGTTCTTTATTGCGAATACAAGTTTACATAAGTTCATACATCTCAATAAAATTGGCCAGCCGTATTCTGCCTTTTTGACATGCAACATTAGGTAAATGAAAATCTTAATAACAATAAAATAATAATACTTATTAAATTTAAATTGGTTGGTAAATAATGTCTTAAACCTAAAATTCACACTTGACTTTTTCAAACTAATGTCACAAAATACAATACAGAAAAATGAAAAAATAAAATAAAATATTTCATGTTGATATCAATAATAATAAATACGTTACATTAGAATAATTAAAATTTGTCTCTTAAATATGCGTCAATTGTATAATAAGATTTTTCTATTAGTAATATCTTTAGTTTAGTTTTGAAGCCTTCGACATTAGTTATCTCTTTAAGACTTTCTGGTAAATGATTATAAAGTCGCGGTGCCATACCAAATATGCTTTTATTAAGCAGGTCAGTTTTACTGGGAGGAAAACTAATATTGTTTTTTAGTCTGTTGCTTCTAAAATTTGGAAACATGTTTATGTTGGTTTTCACAAAAACAGCTACTTCATATATGTATTAACAAGGTAAGGTCATAATATTCAGGTTTATAAAGTGCGGTTGACAACTATCTCTAAATCTTAACTTACAAATAGCTCGAACACATTTCTTTTGAGCTCTGAAGACAGTGTATTTTTCGGTAGAAATGCCCCAAAAAATTATGCCATATTTTAGGATAGATTCAACGTGACTGTGGTAAGTAATTAATAGTGTTGATTGGTCGACAATTTTACTTAATCTGTATATTGCATAGGAAAATTTGTTGATTCGGGAACATAGATATTCTGCATGCGTCTTAGAATTTAATTTATTGTCAACATACAGCCCGAGGAATTTTGAAACCTCTACAGCTTGAATTCTTTGGCTCATATAATTAATGTCATACCCCTCTTTAGAGCTTATATAAGAATTTGAGAATGTCATGTAGTTAGTTTTATCTACATTGAGACACAATTTATTTGCATTCAACCAACCGATAATATTATTCAGTGTTTTATTCATTTTATTAATTAATCCGTCTGTGTTCGTATCTATGAATATGGCAGTACTGTCATCCGCAAACAAAATCATTCTCTCGCTAATTGCCTTCGGCAAATCGTTCACATATATGAGAAAGAGTAAAGGACCCAAAACACTTCCTTGTGGAACGCCTTGTTTGACATATTGTATCTCGGATGTGTATGTCACTCCTTTTTTACTTTTTATCATCACAGTCGAGTGATCTGCGTAGATTGTTTCCTATTGGTCAAATACGATGATATCAATTTCAGAACACTGCCTCTTACTCCATATTTCTCTAGTTTGTCAAGAAGTATTTTATGGTTTACAAGGTCAAATGCTTTAGTCAAATCCATGTACATAGCACTAACTAAGTGTTTTTTGTCAATGTTTTTTATTACAATGTCCAAAAACTTATAAATAGCTAAATTGATTGATTTGTTACTACGGAATCCCATCTGTTCGTCAAGTAAAATATTAAATTGTTCAAAAAAGTCATAGAGTCGTTTGTATAATATTTTTTCAAATATCTTTGAAAATACTGATGGTAGTGCTATTGGGCGATAACATCCCATGTTTTCTTTATTATTTTTTTTGAAAATGGGTTTCACTATTGACATTTTAAGCTTGTCTGGGAAGATGCCGTGTAAGTTCCTTGAATCATTGAAACAATAACAATTAAGATTAAACTTTTTGTTATAAGAATTTTATATTAGGCTGAGTGAGATTTCACAACCTATGATTGGATTTCGGAACGTGACATAAACCTTTATTTTTAAATTGTCTTTGTCTTGTGGTCTTGTCTTGTACCTCATGTCTATGTCAACATTTGCCCAATAGTTTTTATTGTTATTATAGTAACAATTTATTCCTATTTTAAATAACTTTCAATTAACTAAGTATAATACTTACTCTTCTATTATTTTAGTTTTTTATCTCATTAAAACAACAAGAATAAGATATATATAGCTTGAACTTTTGTTAAAAAAAAAACCGTAAGTTGACCACGGAAACAATCAAAAAATTTTCCTTGCTGTTGGGAGGTTAAAAATTGTGTGTTGCGCTCGGAAGAAAAGTTTTTAGCGTCTCGTACCTTTGACAACCTCGCTACGCTCAGGATTTAATCTTTCTGTTCTGTCGGTTCCGCCAATATTGATCGGCATAGAGAAAGGTTAGGTTGTAGCTTTTAAAAGGGTAGATTAACTAATTTGATTTAAAAAATATATATAAAAATAAATTTTCGCGATTTAAAATCGCACTAAAAAGACAATTTAGGTAGGTAATGAAGTAAATGAATTATTCATTCGGATTTCAACTGAAGAAGTTTAAAGCTAATACTGTGTGCAATGTTGTGTGCATTTACGAAAAACTTAAAGTAGCGGCTTGATTGCGAGTGTTACGTGAAATTACATGAGATAACAGTACACGAGGAAGCAGTGAGCATTGCGCTATCATGCAATAGGTAGGCCGCGCGGGCGCAGGCGGGGCGGGCGCGTTGGCGCGCTCCACTTCCGGATGCGGCGCACATGTGAAATGTCCTCAATTTCGGATCAGGGTCACCGATTTGTATTCCTTCTCGAAATGTAGGTAGGCCGATGATATCTGCCCGTTGGCATCGTTTGAAATTCCAAAGGTCTCCTGTTACTCGTACATGTTTAGATGACAAGTCACGTTTCTATTTATTTTCGATTATCATCAAATTATTTATTATGTTTTTGATGTAACTAACCTAAATGATGTTAAGGGTTTTCAAGGTTAATGACGTATTAATGAATTCTCAATGATGTAATAGATATGACATTTAATTTACGTGTATCTGCAGTAGAAACAGGTTTTATACGTGATTTCTTCCAAAGTTTTCGGAATGTTTTCGTATTGTATTAGAAAGTATTTTAAAAGAAACTATAATTTTGAAGTTTTTGATCACACTACCACCTAAATAACGATATTTTTTTACTTAAACCAGTGAAAAAGAATGTACGCAATTGAAGTAATTCCAGATTCACCTTTTTATTTCAAAGTCAACATTAAGCAAGTAAGTCATGAAAAATCACTGATAATGAAAAGTGAAACCTCTTGGTCAAAAGTGACACACTAAGCAACAATGTTATTTTGGCCACCATACGAGGAACTTGTTTCTAATTTCCACAGTGAACCACACATTTTCTGGGTTTAATCCTACGAAAACATCGTTATGGGATTTTCAATTTATTTAATACCGGTTTTAAAAACGACTATTACAACAGGTTGTGCAAAGATTTAGCGAGGCAACGGTTACCATCGGCCACCGTCCACTTTCACCGGCCGCCATCTTGTCGGCGGCCATGTCATGTGCCCGCGCCGCTCATTGAAGAATTGGCACGCCTATTGTTACGCTTCGCCTTGTGACGTCACCTTACAGCTTCTATGCGATTATCATCTTAACCATCTGCCTAATTAATTAGCTTTTTAATGTAATAAAGTAGCAACTTAGCCCTGAAATCTCCGTGGTATATAAGTATACAGAGACCGTTAATTTTCTCAGGAATTTGGAAACTATCTATCGCAACACAGTTTCTTACTAACGAAAAACAATGATGTGATTAAGATGGGGCATTTTATTTACTTAATGCATTACCGTTATAACTTACGTTACGTATTAGGTAAAGCCATACTCTACACAAAGACTTTCTGTGTTCTGTGCTTTACACGATTCTGTTATACTCGTATATATCTCTATATTCTTAGTGTTAAGCAGGTAGCGCCATCTACAAGAATTTTTGATGATTATTAGTCAGACTTAACCACAGTCTACATAATATTGCTGCTACTAGACGAGAATGATAAATTGACTGGTTCAGCCCAACACTGAATTCAGTAGGAAGCTGTCAGAAAAAAGGTGAAACCTTGCGTCATCAAGTGTGAACGCTAATAAAACATAAAGGAAGGTCGTTGTTATTGGCGAGAGGTCCGGGAGGGTAATCACCCCGACATACGTCTCTGACTGCACCTAACGTTACCAATAATATGTTTGGGTAAGGATAAATATTCTGCTGTAATTGTCTTACAATGAGTTGCTGTCGCATACGCTCCATAGCGTGAGGAATTAATGAAAGGCTGGACCAAGGTCGCCGGCGACATAAACACAAATAGTTTTAAGAGAATACGAGAATAGTTTCGTGCAGTCTGGTCAAGGGTGCATTCACACGCGAGTTCTATACTATGATAGTATTAAAAAGTGCGCAATTTTTCCGGGTAGTTACTTTAAAATCGTTTTTTAAGATGGAGAGTTTGTTTAGAATTTTACGAAGCTTAGTAACATTTCGTTTTAAGGCTTCAATCAGATAAAAATATTTAAGCACACTGAGTACAATAGTGACGAAAAGAGCTATTTTATTGTTCATTTTACCTTCGTTGATTGTGCTTGACGCATCAATCACGAAATTAACAATTTTCTGTAACTCATTATGATTGGTTCGCTAGTTCTCCGTTTCAATATCTACGATGGACTCATAAAGGATGTAAGGTCCACAAATAATGTTCATTCCTCTATGCCCACGCCCACGCCTGCCTCCATTTATGAGGCCATTTAACCGATCTTAAATTTGCGGTTCGAAGACACGTGATTTACGGTTTGCTCGTAAAATTATTTTGAAATCTTTGTAATAACAATTCTGAACTGAATACGCTGCGAATGTCTGATAATTTGGCTGTAAAATGTTTAATAAGGAAACAAAATTCAATAAAAAAAATCTTTGTTTTATGATCTGACCATGACGATTTCGCAGAATAAATCCTTGAAATTCATATACAAGTATAGCTTTAAAGTTTTAAACATTACCAAATATCTAAATTCAAATTAACTTTATTGTTTTAAACAAGGAAGAAGGTATTCATTGTGTTGGATTACTTAAGTGCAAGTGCAAATGAGTGAGACGAAAAACGCATGAGTTTTCATAGTTCAATGAACGACTGTGCGTTATTAATAGTACCTAAACTATTATTTATTCCGATGAAAGATATTACTTTCTGTCTTTCGAATGTTAGATATATCTTTTCAGATGTTAAGAAAATAAATATAATTTAATTTGTTGCACTCTTGGATCATCAAAATGATCGAAGGTGGCACTGGTCAATATTTCTCCATAGGCAATGTTTAATCTAACCGTCGTCTTAAACTAATTTTCATCATAATAATATCCTAACTATACTAATAATAAAAAAATATGAAAGTGAGGATGTCTGGATATTTTGTCAAATGGTATTGTATACTGAATTGAATTAACCGTGTTACTGTAAGTTGAATTTTTTTTTGTTGCCCTTCAAACCGATGCATATCATTTGCCAGCCTGTATTTCCTTCCAAGTTTTATTTATCAGATCTTATTTTACTTATAACCATATTTTATAGATTTATTTATGTAGGTTACGGGTCAAGGGTCAACTACGCATTTACTATGATTAAAATTTCGCTATCCGCTTATTATTATAATATAACTCAACAGTATTTATATAGGTATTGAATAAATCTTTCAGCACGTAATTGTATTAATTATTAAATGATACTTTTTTGAATAATTACCTACTTGTCTCTGTTGAACATTCTGTAGGTATGTACGTAGATACCTAGATTATTACTACGTTGTGTGTTGTGTTTACTACCTGTCATAGTACCTACATTTGCGAGTGAATCATTGACTTTTCATTATTATTGATATTTTACACGCAATGAATACCTACATTGTATTCCAATTTATAGCCACGAAAACAAGTCTTGTTATGAAGTTAGAAACACAATAATAAAATGAAAAGGATAAAACAAATGAAAATCTTATGTATGAGGTCATGTTACAAATGAAATCGTCAAGGAAAAGTTTTTTAAATTATTGAGGAAGTTATAGCGGTTGTAGTTCGAAGACTTCGCGTCACGTTAACGTTCTTCGGCGTGACGTTCTCGTGGACCAGCCTGGGTGACGCCTACTGCCGCCCGCCCACGCTCTAGTGTGTTTGACGCGCAGTCTCGCTATTTTTTCGCGCTATTAATAATGCCAATAATAGTACCCATTTTGCATACAATAGGGGAGTAGGCACCCATTGTAGGTAGTTCAAATTTTTCCAGAAAAGTTCGTCCATATCGACGTTATTTTTCGATAATTGTTCAGTGGAGGGTATTTTTTGTCATGGAAACACTGTAGAAATTTATTTCGGTAACACGGGGCGGGCGCGGAGCGTAGCGTTCGCACAAAAAATCCACCCCCGTTGACGAGCTATTCATTTCTTCTCTAATAACGAACTTGACCCAGTCGCAACCCGAAAACGTGATCACTTGTTTCGGCTCGCCTGTTCGACCTTCGGGGAACTTTTTTTGTTTTATCAAACTTCGAATGTTTTTCGTATTTTATAGTGCTTTATTCTGGAAAACAAGGTATCGGTGGTAAAGTAAGTACTCGAAAGGTGAATCGTATTCAGTGTGTATTATTTAAACGACTATACTGTTAGCCTTTGAGGCTATAGGATGTCCGTAGCTGTTTCAAATTCAATTTGCGTCTTCCTTCGTAATAGGCTTTATGCGATGTATAGTTAAGTGAATTTTCGCCAGTTCCGGTCGATGTGCGGGCACGACGACGACACCTAGCAAAAACGGCTCCGCTACACCAAATTTTATTCGCAGTGCAGTTCAATGAAGTTACGGTGGCGGGCGTCGCGACTGGCGGGGCGGGCGGCGCGGAGGGCGGGAGGTCAATGACGCCCTTCGTTCGTCTGGCCGACCCCCTCCCCCGCGCCCGCCTGAACCAGTTCCGAAGCCTGTAGCTCACCATCTCTATCTAGTTTACAGTGGGATACTGCACTTGCCTGTCAGACATTCTTGTTAGGCCGCATTCTGCGATTGTCGAATCGGAACTAGCACTAGGCGAGTGGGTTTCTTTAGGCGACCACTTCGCTTTACTTGGATATCCTAGAAATAAAAATGATGGAAAGGTGATGATGATTCGCCGTCGGCGGGCGCGAGGTCGCGTCGCCAGAGCGGTCGGAGTGGCGCAACCGCAAAAGCCGCTTTCGCAAAACCGTTTCATAAGCAACTGCCAAAAATAGTCGAAAGTTTCCTCATGCTTTTTGTCCACGCATGGATCGCGTTCCGGTCACTTTAGTTATTGCACGATTTTCGAATAGCAGCATTTTTATAGTACTTATAAAATAGCGGTAACTGAAGTATCGCGAAATATTTCTATAGCAACAACCTTCTCAAATAAGGTTAAGTTAAAAAAATCGCAAGAAATATTTAGTTTGTGTCGGTATTTTACTAGGTGCTGTGCCTATTAAATTTTGTTTTGTAGTCAATAGTTCAAGGTCTCCATTAAATTAAAGGAATTTGCCAGAATATCAATACAAAAACGAATAAGTAAACGACAAACATCAATTTTTAATCAAATGGCGCTCCAGATTCAATATGGGTAGATATTTATTTAGTTATTCAAGTATTGTCTGAAATCTAAACACGAATACCTAAGGCACATAAACCTCAACATCATGGATGGTATAAAAAGCTATTGTCACAAAAAGAATGCCAACCGCAAGGCCACAGAACGGGATATCCCATGAAATATATAGATGATTTCGTTACTGGAAAATAATAATGTGGATATTGTAGATATAGGTAGACTCTTTGAAAAAATGCGATGCATTAATTGTTAGAAAAAGTTACTTTTTTTTAATCGGAACTAATGATGGATAGGCTCTATGTGGAAAGGTATTATTAATTTACAGTTTCTATAATACATTCGTTATTTCCTAATGCCCATATCAACTTTTTTGTTCTTTTTTACATTTTTCAAACCCCATAACTCTTTTCCCGTATTTCAGGAATTTCGAAACTGTCGCCTATTTTTTGTCTTAGGTCCAAGATTTGCCGATTTTTATAATTGTTCTAGAACTACTACCTATTGTGAAGGAAAATGTATGAATTTTTCACATTATTATAGATTAATTTTACTTACTGGAAGATTGTATTTATACTTATCTAGCTAATATAACCATTAAGAACCGGTGTAAGTACAGGTACACTCAGGTACCACGTGCTTTCCAATCGCTGCTTCTGGTAATGACAAAGGCACAACCACAACTGTTCTCGGCCATGCACACACCACCTGCATAATAGAAATCAAAGCAAAAAAGAAATTAACTGATATTCAATCATGTTTCGATAAGAAATATTTAAGAATAGTTTTGAGCAGAAGAATTTAACACTTTCCCTCATTTGATTTGAAGAAAATTACTCCACGGTCACTGCGTGTAGGTCTGTAGGGTAAGCACGAATAACTATCGAAATAGTATCGAGTAAGTATCGAGCACGTCTGCTCAATATGTCATAATTTTTTTTACTTTACTTCCTCGATACTTACTCGAAAGTTATTCGTGCTAACCCCACAGAATTACTCGTTTTTCTTACGTTTTAATTATGTTTCCTATTAAATAAAACAGATTATTGCAATGTATCTTGCACAGTATTTTTTCAACTGTAAGTTTGATATACAATACAACTGAGCAAAATATTAATCATCCAAGTCGGTATAATGTGTCCTGTATGATGTGATGTCATATCACAAAGACTTAAGAACGTAGGACTACGTATCAGATACCCAATTAATAACTTTACAGATAAGATATTTAGGAATCATTGTGATGAAGATAGACATGTATCAAAAAGTTACTACGGTCGTAATTAAATGAGAGCGCGATTTCTTATGGCGATGGCGGTTCCGTCCCTAGAGTGCCTCAACACGCACACGCGGATATGATCGGGGGTCAACGGTTCTCCTTGGCGGGGTGTTCAACCTGCTTGCTGCGACCTCGTTCACTACACTCCAATACGATACCACATAATAAATAACAGCGTGGCGATACACCAAAACGTACGTGTGTTATCCGTCGTGACTTATAGGCAAAACAATTGTACACTTGTTTGGATTAGACATAATGTTAACAACGTCGGACTCGAACATTGTTTGGGAATGGTATTTGTAAATTATTTACTCACACTCTAATATAGAGTGTTCGTTCGTACATACACAGCATAGCTGCTTTGGAGTTCATTCCGATTTAATTAGACTTTGTCTTCAAAACCAACGTGAAATATGATAAATATTGTTCGTGTAGGTGTATTACACGGCTGCGTCGTGTGACTCCATCGACAATGTAGCAAAAGATGTTTAAATTGGCCATGTTACAGTTGTCTCCGACTCGGCGCTCGTCCGAGCCCGTGATTATCTGTTGTCACGGCGGAGTATCCTCGTTCACATGTTTGAACAGGAAAATTGTTCGTGTCGTCACGGCATTCGGGCTCTGCCCCGCAGAATAAAACCAAACAAACGAGCAGAGAGCGCCACGTGCGCCCAGAGCATTGACACGTTGTTTGGTTAAAGTGAATGTGTTTATATTATTGGAAAACACCTAAAACTGAAGGGATTTTCAAGCAGGACCGAAAAATATTTCTTTATTTCCAGACGTCATATTTTTATCAAATTAACTCGGATCGGGACATAATTTTGAAGGACTGATGTAGGACACGTCGACGTTGTTGTCGGTAATTTTCCGGAACTTTTCTCTGGCCATTTTATTTTGAATAACAAGCTTCAAATACTTGTTTAAAAAGGCTCTTCAAGACCTAGAAAACCACTTGTTAAATCAAATTGAATTCGATAAAAAAATTACCTTCTACATTTATACAATTACTTCCGAGTGATTTCATCACGAATTCACCTTCAAAGTTTATTGACATTTTCAGCAAGTCAATTTATACAACTACTTTTTGCAGACAACTACCTACATCTTAATATGTGGAAATCCTTGAAAATAATAAATTCCCACTAAAGGTCTGTATAATATATATGAATTTAAAATTTTGCAACGACTGCGAATAATAAATAACAAGAGATAAAAGCATAGGATAATACGCTATCGGACAGGTATGTGGGGGGCGAACGTACGATAATAGAGGTTATTGTCATAATATATTCATTACGTACGTAGGTACCGTACGAACTTCACGTCGGTTCACGTGAAAACATCGCTTCAGCATGACGTTAGCTGGAGCGCCTGAAATTTTGTGCGAATTGACTTTTCTTTGTTGCTTTTCTTGTTGTTTGTGTGTAGATATAATACAATCGGGCCAAATGATCGGAACATGATTTAGACTTATCATATCAGTGTGACGAAAAGGGAGCGATAAATTATACAACGAAATAAACCACGAATGGTAGCGTCCAAATACAAGTTATTTACAGCAGCTCTACTCATCAACGGTAAGAATAAATATGAAGTATTAAAACTACAACAAATTAATTGTCAGTTGTTGATTTCATTGAAATGTGAATATATTAAATTCTAAATAAAAAAAAACAATCGGCATTTTATTCTTGAGTCGTATAATTTGGAAATGTTAATTAGTTTTTTGGTTTCGTTATTTAAATTAAGTTTGTTTATATTCTCTGCTATTTGACTAATAATAAATTAAACCACCAGCGGCCGCCAATTTTTTCTGTGTGGGCTAAGCATCGTAACGAGAAAATTTTCGAAAGGATTCGGCTCTTTTTTTAGCTAATATTATAGTAGTATAAATGAGATAAATAGATAGTTACCTAGTTAAAGCCAGGTTGAGACAGAGCTGTCCCCGCGGCACTGTTGCCCGCTGCGAGCTGCGCCCGCGCCGCAACCTTGCGCGCGGCAGGTCAGATATTTCGAAGGTCGTTGACTCGCTGTAATCACCACAATTCATTACTATTCTTAGTAGCGCACCCGCCTAATCGTTATTGTATCTACGCTTCACCAAATACTAAACGACCGTTTCCTTAACAATATTACAGTGCCTTGCTCGATTCAAAACTGCTAGTCTGGTAGTAAATTAGATAGGTAAACGATTTTCCCGTCATCGTGGAATATTTGGACACAAAAACATCGTAAAATAACGTTACTTACGGCAGTTTACGACTTTCTGTTATTTAGTTATTTCGTTAAACTACCTACGTCTGGCGATTACATGATCGTTTAGAATTGAATTATTTTACGACAACGATCTTATTTATTAAAAGGGAGACAGAACATTTTGTTCATAAAGTTAATTAAGTAGATGTAATATCTATATTATGGAAATTACGAAACATGTAATATAATACAGAGAAGAATATAAATCGACCTTGATCCCAATACTGTGATATAAAAAACAAACAAAAAAAAGCTATAAAACAGCAAACCGAAGGCACATGTAGCAAGTGTCATATAATTCACGATGACAATGGTCCCATGGCGGTGTCGGTGCAGAATGACACAATGCCGACTAACTAGGGTTGGCTGACAGATGTCCTTACAACTAGCTCGAAACTATTGGCTTTAGGTTCATAGCAATGAGATATTTCAGACATGTATAGACAATGTTAGACGTTTAGTAAGTGCACTATAAACCAGTCGCGAACTTTTAAGCAACTTGTCACAATCAAGTTTATCATGTCATGTGTAACTGAAGTCGCCAAGGGCTGACTGAAAAACCTTATATTAAAGGATATTCACGGTTATGATAGCGATTTGTAACATGTTTGCATGAAGTATTAGTGGCTGTTTCAAAGCGGACAGTTACAGTTCCTTAAATAAATGTAGGTTGAATTAAAATTGTAGAAATTGTACGAAATAAGTAACAACATAATGCAAATTAATACAAATAAATATTTGGTTTGCAAGGTTACCGTAATATTAGGATTATATTCTGGTGGGTGGGCGAGATCGTAATGAGCATAAGTTATACCAGTTTTAGTATTCACTTAGCAATTTGACCTTCTAAAAGTTAATAAAATCTATAGCTTGTTTGTTCGTCAGACAACAAATTCTTCAATGTAGCTAAAACACCGAAAGTGACTTTACTAATCATTTCTGTTATAAAAAAACTTTTATATGACTCAAAAACTGTCAACCCTGCCGGTCATTACGGGGATTGTGCGGGCGAGTTGCGTAACATCTGGGTCTATCGGGCCCGACAAAAAATTAAGATGAATAGTCCCCAATGAGCTGCCATTAGAATACCTACCACTGGCTTTATGCCTTGTTCGCAGTTCGACTAAGGATTGCCTAGTAAATTCGGTTGAAGAATGATTAAATTTAATGAGAAAACGATTTTTATTAAGTTTCAAATATAATTTACTGGACTAGGAAATCAGGTTCAAACTGTTAGAATGTAATCCTATAAATCAATCTTTATGGTGTTATTGTCGCTCTCAAGCACATGTTTTTCAAAATCACTTCAATCAAAACGTTGACGAAGCATAAAATATTCGTCTTTGTCTATTTTTTTATTTCATGTCTGATATTTTAAAAATATCGACTTACAGCATTATTTCTCTACATCAGAAGAAATAAAACAATGCAACTTATAATATAAAATTCCTGTGAATAGATTACTATCTGCTTTATAGATGGCTCATATAAATTTAAATTACTGAGGTAGGTACATACCTAGTTATATATGTAGATTCTCCATTATCTGTATTTTACTTGATTTAATATCTTCGATATTTTCGAAAGACTCGCCAGTCTCCGCTAACAAGTTGATCACACCGTTCCAAACACACTGGTAAAAATAAAAGATAAAAAAAATAATCAATCAAATCAAATAATTTATTTGCTTTAAATAGGGTACATTACTATGATGTTAAAGATGATAATAAATTTGTGCTTAAGACCTATTTAGCCATATCTAATAGTATGCAAATGTAACATTTAATATTCAGTTGTAACAATTCTAACAAAATACAAAAAAAATACAAATAACATTTTGATTAAGTATACATAACATAAAGTGCATGTCAATTAACAAAAATCAAATGTCAGGATTTAAATTCAATTATTAAAATGTATGACTAATAACGTTTAATTACATACCTATATGTTAAAGTGCATCTCATGAAATTTCCAATGTCAAGATTACTTAGTAGGTATATATACAAATTACAAAATATTACAAATAGTAAATTATTAATTATTATATAATTAAAATCCCAGGGTTGACATGTGCAGTAAAAAACGAGTTAAAGGCGACTTATCTGATACTAGCCTTGAAATTCGACTTTAGCTCCGTTGGTAAGGTTACTCACTCACGCATGTGTAAAAGAATACAATCATTTTAAATTATATTTAAATTTTTGTTCAACATTAATTATTAAAGATTCGAATATTTATAAAACAATTGAATAAATACAACATATATATTATATTTATTGATGAGTTTTTCTCACCTACTTAGAATCTGCAATGTGGCTAAAACACCAAAAGTGCTCTGAGACTTATATAATCTAATAAAAACTGTTGGTTAAAAAGTAAAACGATGTTCTCGCTGATGATGACGCATTGAAAGTTTATGTAATTATAACACTTGTTTCAGTAATGACACACTCATAACATTATTATAATTATTTCTGATTGCGGTAGGTATAACTACGTAGACAGCTTACGTGAATGGTCTGCCGCTTCATATCATAACGCGGAAGCAGACGAGATTTAAACCTCGACCATTAAATCGTGACTTACGTACAATATTGGTTTAAATCGTAAAAACTTCGTTAAACGATTTAAGTACTTATTGATATACACGATAAGCTATTGAAATTGCGTACTGAATCCTTTGTTGGTGATAATGCTACCATTATCTTAGTTACATAATCCTTTTTATTCTTACTTATGTAGAGCTAGCTCTAAGGAAAAACCGATTGCCGAGAGTAGTTTCTTTAACGTTTGTACTTAGCAGTAATAAAAGCTTATTTTATATGTGGAGCTAAAGCTGGCAACTCCTACAGAATCTTTGCGTTGCCAAGTAACTTAATTTTATATTGAAATGTGGTCCGTATTTTGGTACTGATTAGTAGTATTAGTACGTATCATGTGACGTGATAAAAACACGCGTCTTCTCCACCATAGCTTTTTTATAACACGCGTATTTTACTACCACATATTATACAAATAGTATACTACTAGGGAAACCAGTAACATTTTCGTAAACTTTTAATATGTCATGGCCAGCTCTCGTAACAATAACTACACGAATTCAAAATCATTCAAAATCTCTCAAAATTTCGACACAAAAGCAAGGCCACCAAAAAGGTTAATATCAAATCACACACCTGAAGTCGTTCAGGTTTTTTGTCACACATGATACAACGTGCATCGATCAGCACAATAAACAGGAGAGGGGTCCAACTACCTGTGACTACAATAAAAAAACGGGCAAGTGTGAGCTTTACTTTTGTCCATCACGGGATGTGTGACCTTGCTACATGTATCTAATTCTCGGCCGACCAGTAGAGTTTTTTTGTAAACAGTTTTCTCGACAAGTACCTATAATGCTTTAAGAAATAATTAACTTTTCAAGTATAATATTATTTATGATTTCAACGTTGCCTATAAACCTTTTTAAAATAACGCAACCTAAAAAAACTCTACTGGCCTACCGGGTAGTTCCCTGATCGTACCAGTAAAAACTTTGGACACAAAACTGAAGTACACAAATAAAATATTGATGCAGAGAAATGCAATATCACTATTTTTAAAGTAAGACAAAAAAATAGAAGAACGTCAGCTACGAAACCCCTACGTTGACTCAGGGTTAATACCCTTTACGAGGGGTGTTAGAATACAAAAAACACAACCTAACAACCATTATCTCTAACTCTCCATCCACATAGATCGTATAATTTTGTGTCATAAAAAACGAAGTTCACTAGTAAAGTGATAATTTTAGATGTATATCTCAAAGACCACAGCTGACTAACTATTATCACTTATTACATCTTTATCTTCATGCGATGGTATTTGCAGATAAAATCTCTGTAAAATAATGGCTAAAATTAAATCAAAAAATCTTTAAAAATAATGAAAAAAAAGACTAAACTTAATAATAGTTGAGGTTACAAACATATAATTTATAATTATAACTAAATCTTAAATGAAACATGCTGTTGGCATTCCATTTTTTTACGTTACGAGAAAAAAGGAAAGACCCTTTCACTATCTCACATAAATAAAACCTTTACCTGCCCATATCCTTTGTTCGTATAGTACCGTGAATTTAGTTGTTTGTTGACAAAAACCATCTTAGACATTTTTGTAATTTTAAATTGCACAAAGTTTCAAAGTAAAATGTAAGTGTTCAGTAGTTTTTATACTTTATAAAAGATTTAAAATATGAAAGGTCAGCTGTGCAAAAAGTACTAAATGGCTGACCCATTGACCCAATTGCAAGCGTGTCCATGAGAGAGGCAAGGTCAGGCCGCGCTCTATGAAATAACGTTCGCGTTCGTGAGTGAGATATTGTACAGTAGATAACACGTTTTAGCGAACAAACTACAGAATTATACGAAAGGCACGTATTTAGGTATATTTTAAAGATGTTGGCTAATTACTAATTATTATCTTTCGAGATATAAACTTTCAAAGAGGAAAGAATAATTTCATTATTTTCCATGAATTACTTGAGTTTCTTGATTGCAGCAAGTACACAATAAAGTAGCTTAGTAAGATATTAATGTCTATATATGGTACGTACTTACGTAGGTATCTTAAAATGGTGATGGTCTTATTTCAAAAATTTGTATAAGAAATTAGATAAGCAAATGTCGTTGAAACGTTCATGATAAAACGTTACAACATAACTAATTACTCATTATATTTTTTTTATTCATTACTATGAAGTTCCTATAAAAGACTTCAACGACTACTTTTATAGTTTTTTCTTATTTTTTTACATTTAGTTTGTTAAGCTTGTGAAAAAAGGAAAGCGGGTGGAAGTGGAAGTCTTACCAAGGCTACTTAAATTTCTCAGTCAAGAGTCTTTTAGTCTTAATTACCCTAATAACTGAGTTAATTTCCAGTGTAAGCATATTCATGAGTTTTAAAATGTGTAAGGCGAATCGAGTCGCAGACGTGCTCTAGGTAACGGGCCGGCCGGCGCCGGCCACCGGAGCATTCCACTGTCATTTATTTTACTTTTATTGCAATCTGCACATTTTTTCTGGTCGGGACTAATTCGTTCGTGACTTTTCTTCAAATTGAAAGACTTTTAACTGTCAATGTTCATTAACTTTCTGAGTTAGGGAATTATTTTCTTTTGGTTGCACCTTAAAACAAATTGGGAGCTGTATAAAATTCTAGTTTTCATTAAATTGCAATTAGCAAGATTGCTTACTTCTCAGAGATGGAGGTCAAAAAGTGCTTTAAGCAACAACAACGAACACACCAAGGCCTCGACCTATCGTAACGCACTTATCGTGGCCGTGTGTCTCGCCTTTTGTTGTAGCATCACAGTCGTATCGACTGTGTATCGTGTATCGACCGTTCACACTCAGTCCACCCACCACACCGAATCAGACATCGCGTTGGTGGACTATGGTGTGAACAAGGTTTTATTCTTGATTGAGTATTGAGTTTTCGAGCCGGAAGTATAAAATAATCCCACATTTCCAGTCCAAATTTTTTAGTTAATTATTTAGCATCTTTAAGCCTTTTAATCGTAGGGAAAGAAACATAAGTTTGTCTGGAAGTAAGTGGCAGACGTTGCCTTTCGATACCTTTTCCTACGTCATGAATAAGACATCTTGACTAAAATTATTGTAAACGTGCCATAACTGGTCGGAAGTCCTTTGACCTTTAAACTTTGGCCGGAAATGCAGGATATCTCAAACTTCCGGCTATTTTTAGGTGCGGACTTATACGATCGTGTACCACACATTTTATCATGAAAATCATATAAGTAATTTAGGAAATTTTAGAGCGGTTTCACGGACTATACTAGTATTTTGTCATTGAATCATTATTGAGAAGCCTTTAATTCTCCGAGTATATTTAAACAAATTTCGTATGTTTATGTTTCTGACTTTATTGGTAAATTGAGTTTGTTCTTTAAATTATTTGAAATACATGCATTAAATGATAAAAAATCTGGTTTCTGATGATTTTGATCGCTTGACGTCAATAAATTTTCCTTACGCCCGAACTAAACTGCCTCATAATTGCACTGCAAATGTGTATAATCTGTTCGCGCCGCGTTGCTAAGGGCTCAAAGAGCTTGAGGGCATTCCCTTCGGCACCGACGACCGCGCCGTGACCTATTATGCCGAGACGGTTCTTTCGTCCGCTGTTCGAACTCTCACTCACCCCTACGTAGCCCTTAAACACTTACAATCATTGTACTCGTATTAGAATCAACGCCTACAACAACTACAGATAAATAGCTCGTCTGTAAACTTTTGATATAGGCAAACGGACTAAGGATCTAAAATTGAAATATAACTTTTCCGGATATACGGGATCACTGGCTACTTATAAGTCTACGCTCGAAAAGTATTTTTTTTCCTTTTGATACGGTTACATATATTTACTTTTAATTTACTGTGGTAACAAGTATAATTGATTTATATATTTTGATATGTTTATTATTTTAAATATTTATATTAACAAAAGAGAAAACTAATGACTCTACTGGCAGTTCACAAATTGGGAGGACCTTCGAAGAAAGAAGCTGCCAAGAAAACTTCGAAAGTGACCACCACCTTTATAAAAAAAATTAAGATGTGGTTATCTCCACCTTTATATTTGATATTTATCTACAAAAAGAGCTAACCGTATACCTATTTGGGTCTTGCAGTGTGTGATTTGGGTTGACACTTAAATTTATAGATAACAGGGTCCCAAGCTGGTGGTATCTTCCACCCATCATCTCTATTGAAATTTGTTGATTTCAATAGCCTCACGTAGCATTCTGGGCACGAATTTTTGTTCCCTGGCGAGGATAACCTGATGTAGTTTGGATGGGTCCCTCAAAAGCATGTTCACACACTGCGGACTTGTTTTCGCGCCTATTTTTGTCGTCAGCTACATGTCCGCTAATATCCCTATGCTTGTATTTGTTTGCCCGATGTAGGAGCACAATCACAAAGAAATGAAGCGCTTTTAATATACGGAAAAGTTGTTCTATTTCAAATAACAGTGCGCGCCAAAACTTAAAATGTACGTATAAGGATCTAAAAATTTATATTTAATATAGCTAGCGCAGACGACGGATAACGGAGGACTTTTTGTCCGCGACACGTCTTTATTGTTAACCAAATAAGATTGAACTTAGATCTCGTATATACGCGATAGTCTTCGTTATATATTCCACCTTATGTTCTTAGTTATAAGGTCGTGTCGCGGACAAAAAGTCCTTCAATGTCCGTCGTCTGCGCAGGCCCATATAGTTAGGTATGTTTTTTAAAAAGACAAAGCTCTTATAATAGAATCTGTAATTTTCAACTGCGTTTAAATTGCTATTGCTAGCTATCCAAAACTTATAATTTCATAACAATGACTAAAACCAACACATTTTTTTAGAGGGAAGGTTAAAAATAGGGAAGGGGAATATTTAAAATACACTTTTATACAAGACTCACCGATATGTTTTTACGATATAATTTAGTAAAAAAAAATGCTAATAAGT
Source organism: Chrysoteuchia culmella (assembly GCA_910589605.1). Taxonomy (NCBI): domain Eukaryota; kingdom Metazoa; phylum Arthropoda; class Insecta; order Lepidoptera; family Crambidae; genus Chrysoteuchia; species Chrysoteuchia culmella. The sequence goes on from OU342648.1 coordinate 5,795,689, forward strand.
AAAAATAATAAAGTTAAACAATTAGAAATGTAAAATAAAAAAAAATGTTACTCGATTTTTTTGCAAACTGGTTACGTAAAATTTTTAACCTAGATACGGCAATCACCTGTACAATGTTTCCGATTCATTACGCAATTAAATCAGTGCCAGTGTATTCTGTAAAGCAAGACCTACTAACTAATTCCACATACACATACGTAACGCGTCGCGTCGTCCACACAGGCGTCGTCAATAAAATGTTTTGCTTAGATCGCTGTTAATACTATATAATTTTTTGAAGTGAAAACTTCTTTAGCGGCGTTGAGCACTTTTTCTGTAATGGGTATAAAATCTTAAACTCGCGTCAGGACACGTGACCTGATCGAAAAAGCGTAGGACGGATGGAGAATGTTGAGGTGACAGGTTGACTATGGTCTCGGTTGCTTAGCGACAGACTGTTGATAATGTCTTTTACTTGTCTCTTGTTTTATTGTCAATATATATTTTTCGATTCTCTATAATAACTAATGTTTTCTTATATCTTATTACCTAACTTAACGTTCACTTTAATATGGTTTGTCATGTTTGTGTACGATAGCGCAATAAATGAATATTGTATTCTACCACATAAATGATAGTACTTTTATACTGATAAAGCAATTGGTGCAAAATTATTCCCTAACCATTCCAAAATATCAAACATGCTCAACGTTAATAATCAAGTTTTCACTTCTGCCGGCACTCCCGGAGTGCAACCCGTCTTTTTTTTTTTTTATGAACGACGGGGAGACTCTTAGCCTTCATCATACCTGATGTTAAGTATAGATAAGGCTGAAGATGGAAACGAGCCTCTCCCGGAATCCTCAATCACTGAGGAACTGGCTATCTTATCTCTAACTGCCGGAACACAACAATGCTGAAAACATTGTTGAACATCTATTTACATAATATATATGTAGTCATCCGCCAGGTAAATTCATTGTAATGGATGATTTTAACTTCGGTAGCCATGTCCAGTGGGTAAGGTCGAGTGACGAAGTATCAATGTTGCCAGTTAGTTAGCTATTCTGCTGAATACCTATATATGTTGAGTCAGTTTAAGGGTGAACATAACATAAATAACCGAATATTGGACCTTGTTATTTAAAACGGAATATTACACATAAACAGGTGTGACAGGCCTTTGGGCGTGGAGGACTCGCATCATAAGTCCCTGGAAATACAAGCTGAATTTGTTCAAATTTACGAAGTAAGAAAGATGAGTCGTATGAGACTATTGTACAATCAAAGCGGAGCTAGGCAGTATCAACTAACATGATTATTTAGATGTCGCAGTTAATCATTTTTATATCAAATCATATGAGCTACGTGATAAATACATACCCCAAAAGCAAATTGAATTCAGCTCTTATCCTCTATGGTACAACTCTAGTTTAATAAAGGCTATAAAGGAAAAATTAAAATTCCACTCAAAATATAAAGTATACAAGAACTCATCAGACAATCATTTTCCGTGTTACGCAAAAGAGTTTGTGAACTTGAACAGGACTGCTTCGATAAATATATTAAGCGTATTGAGTCCTCAATCATTGACAACCCCAAAGCTTTTTGGGCATTTGTAAAAACAAAAAGGAATAGAGCAACATTTCCTAGTGTAATGTGTTACAAATCTGTAAGCACTGACACTTTCTGCCTCTACAAATTCGGTGGGAGTAAATGACGCCTGCTTTGTCTCTAAACTCATGAACGGATAAAAATAGCATTATAAATGCAAAGTTAAAAAGTTATAAATAAATAATCGTTGAAAACAATTGAAAACTGATGCTAGAACAGGCGAATAATGAACTTTGCGACCTTATTGCGCAAAAGGGGGTAACGGTAGTAGTGGACGAGCTCGATGCGAGCGAATACACGACCCGACCAAACGCGACCACTGCTTGGAAAGTAATCGCTTGGAAACTGCCAATGCCACTTTCTCTCGAACAGGTCCAGTACAGACTGACACGATACACTCACACGCCCGCTTTATGGGCAAGAAATATTGCAAATATGTTGAAAAATACCACAACTGATCGGTGGGACGCGGTTTGGCCACATGCTAAACATTTCGATGAGCCTGATGAACATGGCAACTTGTTTTGCCTTATATTTCTCTTTAACCTTCAACAGATGTAGAAATCTGTTGCTGCCAATTTAATCGGTGTGTTGACGTGATGACTAGTATGTATCAAAAACAAATAAGTTTGATGATAGAAAAAAATCATTGTAATCTAACATTTTGCAATAAGTAGCGGTATTGACGGCCGTTCAGTGAAAGGTTCGGCAATTTTGCCACGAGTTAATACGGCGCGGGGCGGCCATTAAAAATAAAGAACTGGCAAGGCGATGACTTGGCGTAGGAATGAAAAAAAAAAGAAACTTATACAAGCAGGCGTAAGCGAGATAGACTGCCGAAGTGCCGACCAAACAAGTGCGTTACCCCCGCGAAGATTATCCATGTCTTTATTTTTATTTATCTCAGATACGTAGCGGTTAGCATAAGCAATATGGTTCTCCGTGCACTATGATTATTTAACGGAATGTAATAAACCGATCGACTAAATATTACTAAATTGAGCGACTAAAATACTAGGTTTGGTTGCGGAAAAAATAGGTTTAGGTTAGGCTAGATTGGCGACAGAGTCGCTTACCTAGTATTATTGTCGCTCAAAAAGTTTTTGAGTGGTTCGGTTAATTATTATTTAACTACTTACTAACTAAAGTTTCCGTAATTATTTTGCCGAAATCGTCAGTAACTCTAATGTTCATCTAAATTTTAATGCATTCCTTTAAATCAATTCTGTAATCGCTTGTAGGATCTCCAATCAGGGTTTTGATGATCGAAGAGTGGGATCCTTAAAATTTATTGTAGGGATTCTTATAATTGAGATTTAAAACCAACCATGTTACAAACGTGATCTTATATAAAATAAATAACTTTCCAATTTATGTAGTTGTTGGAAGCTTTTATTATATTCACGTCGGCTATCGTTGTCATTCATTGAGTTGAGTACATTATTCACGTAGAGCAATTTACAATGAAACATAATAACTTACAAACTTAACAGTCCAAATAGTCTTGGAAGTCAAACTTCCATAATGTAAGTATGTTGACATTGAAGCCATTGCAAGGTCAGTATTGAAGGTGAACAGAATGCCTAGTCGATTAGATAAAATCAGGGCGCAGCTCAGGAAATCTGAAGTAGCGCACAATCGTGACTTTGCACGTTTTGACTAGATGAGGATTCATTCGAGTTCATTACCGTTTGGTTCAGGTTTACTTCGTACTAGGTATTTATCGAAATAAAAATGATCCTTTTTGAAGCTATCACTACTCGATAAGCTATCTTTTGTTATTATCAAACATGTTTTATCTCTCAGTGGTGTTTCCTTTACTTGTGCGATATATTTTCCTTATCTACAGACGTATCACAATCATTACAGTTTTTGTATGTGTTTGAAATTCGTATTAGATCACTTCTAGATACCCAATTCGACAAGCATTGCCGCTCTCTTACCACAACCGCGTGACCTTTAACGCTGGGGCGCCTGGCCATGAGAACTCCAGAAGGTTGTATTACTTCTTGGATGATTGCGCATCACCACAATCTATCAATCAGTCACTGCCCTAGAACAATCTCAACGTTCAGAAAAGAAACTTGCAAATGAATTTAATGAAGTATACAAAAAACATGTCATCGCTACAAAGGCAAACTTTGTAAGCATACTCGTGTCGCACAAAAACGGCCTATAATCTTATGATATTGTGGGTGTGTGAGTGTGATGCCAAGCCAATAGGTCGACCAACCAGTCAACCAGACGCTCTCCCTCCCTCTGTCCTCCGTCTGCTCTCCTCTCCCCGCCCGCAGTCACCCCCCCATTGCGCCAGCCAGTCAGTCCGCGTTTCGTCGTTGAGTAGAGTGGACGCTTCACACTTCGTTCGGTTTATTACTTCTTTACGTCATTCTTCATTTAGTGCTCATTCCAAATTAATTTGGAGATTGTGAGTAGTGTTTCCGATAGCGTTAATTTCGAGACTGGCAGTATTTTAACATTGTAGCAATAAAATTTACACCTCTGCTTTGTCTTGTTACAGGTACCGAGTTGGAACTGGGTGTGAACCCAGATACGGTGTGAGGAGTTTTATATAATCGGAATAACACTATTATTAAAGAAACTTGTAGTGAGTTAAAAAGACAGTTGTGTAAGTGTGAAATCAACAAAGAAGATCATTGTGATTCGGTATTAATTAGAATTTTTAAAAGTGAAGTGTTCATATCAATTTGTGGTGAATTATTTTGGATTGTTGCTTACCTGGATTGACGAGTTAATGAACTATGTAAGTATCTAATTAAAAAGTTATTTTCATTCTTGCTTCGTAACGAGTTTCCGACGCATACGTTAAATGTAGAGCTGAGAGTCTGCTTGACTGCCACCTAAATGGTATTTTGTTTTACTTCAATGTTTAGTTTGCCATTAAACGCAAATTAGTTACTTCTTACATTAATAATTGTGATAAAATTTGTGAAAGGGAATGAAATTGACTGAAGGGGAGTTTATCATTTCACCACGGAGTACTGTATTGAACTAACTTACATGTATTTTACACAACTAGCATTTGTTTATATTAACATTAGGGTTACCAAAAACTTACCAAGGCTTACTGTAGGTTCCCATTAGGTTTTTGTCACAATATCCAATGATATCCCGTGCGGGCAGCCCACTTTTAGGAATTCCCAGAAAATCTCACGTTCGTAACAAATGTACACGCTTTGTTGGCCTTCTGATTATATTCGCTACACGTAGAGATAAATTGCTCATTGTGAATTGTTGAACAAGGTTGTGGAGCTAATGAGACAATGAGATCGCGATCATAGGGGCGCCATCTTTACGAATTGACTGACGCGTATCCCGACCTCGTGTGCAAGTTCACTAATTTTAGAACACAGTTGACATTTTGCGTTTTTTAGCAATCTGTCTAAACCGCACTCAATCCGTTAGTATTAGCTCAAAGGGAAAGTTTCGATCCCCACAATCTCCAACAACTGTTGCAATGACTTCGCAAAACGTGTCTGCTGCTATGCGAGTGAGGCAGTTATAAGTATAACCACAGAATACTTAATAGTACGTATAACGTAACCTTACGTTGCTATATCTGTTCCTTATAAAGCTTAAAGCTTTATTTCTATAATAATTCTTTCTTTGATCAAGTACTGGAAGTAAAATACAAAATAACTATTACTTTTTTATCTACTAAAATTATTGTTTGAGAAAAAAGATTGTTAGAATAGACCTTAATTCAGCTTTTGAGTGGTATTCAAGAATTTTCTCCGAAGAGAATTAAAGATGGCTTCTTAATTTTCTAATAAAGTCGCACATTCAGATAGTCGAGCAATTTATCTCGTGACTTAGGATGATTTCTTCCGTGAAACTTGTCGGTTACAATCGTGCGGTCGGTTGTCGAGATAATGATTGCATCGCGAACTTATAGTTAGTTGCGCTCGCGAGGTGGGTACTGGTACGGCTAACTAGGTCAAGGCGGCTCGCGGGCAAGCCATATTTCCTACTGCTCAATGACGATAAGGAAGACGCTCGTTACTGGTGCTTTAGATCATACTATTAAACCATTAAAACTAACTGCGCACTATCACATCACCCAGTAAATATAGAGTAACTTTAATTTTACCTTTATTATTCTTATCAAAATACCATGTTCATTTAGTGACTTTGCTGTAATTGGCACTAAGGTACTTGATATTTCACTTGATACAGATCTGTTGTAAGTAGGCCACTTCATATTATCTATTACTGTACCGTATATTGGGTCAAGGATCCTGGTTTGATAAGATGGAGTTATTGAAAATGGATACACCTGTACATGATGCCACCAATGTTACTCGTATTATATTTCGCATGAGGCCCATCCAAACGCTTTACGTGATGGTTTTCTTTCGACTTTAATGAAATAAAAATTGTATAGTGTGCTATGATTTCTTTTTTTCCAAATAGGTGAAAATTTTACTTGACACCAATAAAGATAGTTATTTCGGGCAAATGTAAACAAAACAACCAGAAATATATATACTTACACAGAGATAAGACCAGTTTGCACTAGTTACGGCTGCACCGACCCACATAGATACGACTATCACAACGGTTTCGATAACACTATACCACTTTCTCTAGCACGCTCTGATTCCTGGTATAAATGTTCTTAGATGGTAATTAACCATCGCTTAATAAACTTTACAGATATTACGGGGTTCATTACAAGCTTCAAAGCGTCTGAATCATCCTTCCATCGACTGTTAGCTTTGTTGACAAATTAACTTAACATAACAATGACTCATTTATATAGGACATTGTCAAATTTGATTAAGGTCTTTGTAATGCAGCTGTTGTCTTTAGGAAATAATGACTGTGCTAACGATGTCATCTAGATAACAAAATTACTATACACTATAGCTTTTACTGTGGAAAAAGCATACAAGTTACGTACTACTTACTCATTTGACTAAATCGTTTTAATGATTGTTTATCTTTATGTTATCCGACAAAACTTCCAGTTTTAAAAACGTGTAATTAAAATACATTATAAATACAAGTGCAAAATAAAATTTCAGGAATACTTTACTGAATATCGCGTAAAGGGAATGCTCATAGCATTATTTGTCTGTTGCAATGAAGATTATGTTGTTCAGCGATTACATTGTGTTTGACGTTTGTACGAACGAATATATAGTTTGTTACTTATTCAATGACCTTAGGTAGGTAGCATAGATTTCGGATACGAATATGTATTTTTATAAATATGCTTCGTCTCATATTAGTCGATTCGAAAGCGGGTAAAACTGGCCTGCTAATATATCTAAAGCTTCAAGCTACCTCTTAACTCACATTTGTTGCATCTCGATCTCGTTCATACATGGACAATTCGTCATCAGCCAGTGCCCTGAATGATGGAATATAACATTGACTTTCACATTGCACGACGGCGCGGTCGCTGATGTAACGCGGAGCGGCGCTGGTCGCCCGCTGCGCCCGCCCGCGCCGCTCCGCGATTAGGTAAACGTTGCGCGCGCCGCTTTCACCCCACTTTCACCTCCATTTCCGCATCGCTTCTAACAGCTAATTTCTTGCAAAAAACATAATAAGTATTTCACAACATTTCGCATAAGTTTTTCTATTTATTTGGTTTCAGAAGTTTGTTTTATGATATTCCTTAGTTATTATAAAGTTAGAGTTAAGCGAACAGAGTTCTATTGCTTTGTTGCCTTTCTTTCAATTTGTGAAACAAAGTTGATTAAGATTAGGTACTTATCTACTTTTTGATGATTCAAACTCAGTTAATCTTGTTTTTTTTATACGTACGTTACGTAGTATCAGGAGATACGCCCGCTAGAGCTCTTACTTTATGTAGTTAAATATTACACTTTCACACGTTCCATACTTATTAAAGTCAAATCATTAACTACGATTATATCCGTTTTATCTCAGTTTGTTGACAATTACATAACTTTGAGCTTAAATGTAACGCTATCTCAATGTCGAATAAACTACCTACGTATGTACATGGCTTCCCGATGTCGGTCGCGGACTCGTCGAGTGTTTGGTATTTGTTGCTAAAGCGTAATATTTGCCTCAGAGTCACTAGTAAAAACACATGTGCCTTTACTCGTGACTAAACGAATTTTTCACTACAGAACCTTGATAAGGCGATACTCGAAAAAAATATGCTGATGCGAGATAGCAATGAAAAAACGACGCGCACGGGAGCGAGCGAGACCGATTTTGCAGATTAGGCAAAAAAAACACTAAATCACTTCGTATTAAAAAACTACAGTGATTTGAAAAAAATGCTTCTATACGATCCTAAATATTATTGGTGTCCACTTATTAATTCAATTTCCAATAGTGTAAGTAACCCCATTTAAGAATAATCTTGAATTTTCGTATTTTTAGAGGTCTTTTCGAAAAGAAAAAGTGTCGAGGCAAAATCATAAAATTAATCATAAACTATACGAATTTAGGTATGAAGAAATATATATGTTAGTACCAGATTTGTAACAACTGTAACCGTGCTATAGTTTCATATCAAAAAGTCCATACTTTTTCCGAGTAGCGCCTTAAAATGAAACGTTGCTATCAGTGTGCAAAGAAGTCATTCAATAATGTAATGAGATATAATTCTAACATGTGTATTATTATTGCTGGTGACTGTACCACCAGCACACACTCACGATTACTACTTCGTAGAACCCGAAGCTGTGTATTTGAGGCAAATCGTGTTCGTGAATCATCCATTTTTTGTTGAGTTTACAAGAATTCCTCGGGTATTTGGGATCTCATATCTGTTATTTTTAAAGCAAATATTTCTTATAAGGTAAAGATAGTTTAATGAATGAGTAACTAAAGGGTACTTATTTTCTACGTAGTTCGCGTAAGTGTATTATTGTACTACTCTGTGTAAAAAGTACCGGGAATCCTTAAATAACTAAACGCGCGGCAAAAATATCGACCAATTTTTTTTTATAAGTTGGTAGCACTGTACTGCATTACCGCGCGAATTTTGAGCGCTATCTGTCACTCCGTGTAATTTATTACAGCGGGTGTTTTTGTATTTACTGTTTTAAGTACACTGCGATTTTACTATGGAAACATTTGTTGAACAAAGAGTTTGCGTATCAAACGAAATTTCATGTGCCGAAGCACTGAAAATGTTGCAGAAGACTTACGGTGATTCGTGTATCTCAAAAACACGGGCTTATGAATGGTATAAAGTATTCAAAGAAGGCCGACAACCGACGACCGTGGTAGCTGATTTGCCTTGTGCTGGTCGACCCCCCAACCGCTGCGACTGATGAAAACATCAATCTAATCAAGAAGCTGGTACTTGAAAATCGTCGTATGAGTCTTAGAGAGTTAGCTCTAGAGATGAAAGTATCTTTTAAGTCCGTTCATAATATTCTAACTGACATTTTGGACATGAAACGCGTCGCCGCACGATTAGTTCCAAAAGATCTCAATTATGGTCAAAAAGGGCACCGAAAGCAGGTGGCTGAAGACATGATTTCCCGAGTTTCTATGGACTCCACTTTCATGAAACGCTTAATAGTTGGCGACGAGACATGGGTTTACGAGTACGATATGGAAACAAGTCAGAATTCTTCAGTCTTCAGAATGGCTTTTCGAAAACGAGACGAAACCAAAAAAAAACCGCGTCAAAGCCGCTCGAAAATTAAAGTTATGCTGGTCATTTTCTTCGATTACCTCGGTGTAGTGCACAACGAATTTCTTCCAGAAGAACAAACGGTGCCATCATGGTGCAAGAGTTTTTAACCAAAAACTCGACGAATCGAATGTCATCGACCAAGCGCCGTACTCCCCTGATATGGCTTAGTTTGACTTTTTCTGTTCCGAGCCTGTTTCCGAGGCTAAACTTGCCACTTCGAGGAAAGCATTTTAAGTCGAATGAAGCTATTAAAGAAAATTCGCTGAAGGAGTTGAAGACCATACCAACAAGCTGTATTGCAAGCGAAGGGGCTTACTTTGAAGGCGACAAAATAATTTTTGAGTAATAAATTATTATTTTTTTGTTTTATTGAACAATTCCCGTTACTTTTTACACAGAATATAAATATTCTTTGCCTACAGTTAAAATACTGAACTACATAAGTACATAAATACTAAAACTTTTTGACTAAGGTACTTAAAAGTTGTAAAACAGTTTTTACATCTTGGTTGGGAGTCGAGTACTATTTTGTATGGTTTTCTTGCTCGATTTCTTTGTTTTGAATAATAAAGTAAAAAAGTAAAAAAAATTGTAATGCATAGGGACACAAAATGTCGAATTCTTTCTAAATCAATCACTTATCAATATCACAATTATAAATTGTGTTGTACTAATATTATAAATGCTACAATTTGTGAGGATGTTTGGATGGATGTAGTACGTTTGGTACTCTTTCGCGCAAAAACTAAAAAACGGATTTAGATTGTAGCTCATACATCAGAATATCTCATAGACTGCAATTTATCCCAATATTCCTGCGGGAACGGGAACCACGCGGGTAAAACCGCGGTCGGCCACTATCAATATTTCAAAGTAACATTTCTTCAAAAAATACAGATTAAAAAGGTTTACATAACAGGCACAAGAGTCATAAAAAGGAGGCCAATTATTATTTTACACTAACTTGTAAATTTGGTTCAAAACCAGTTTAGATTTTCAGTAATGTTACCGTATTTTAACTTACTATTAGTATCGGTGACCATCAAATGAATCATTGTAACAAATCGATATTTAAATAAACACGAAGTCATTAACGGTCGGTTTCAATAACCTATCCTCAGTAAGAGATAGGCTTACTAGAGCTTTGTTACCTAGATATTTTTGTTAATCAGCCCAAAATAACCTAAAATAACAGTGGTTGCTAAGCAACATAACCAAGATAGGCCTATCTCTTGTTAGGGATATATTATTGAAACCGGCCGTAAGAGAGCGTAGTTATTTAAGCTCTGAAATCGGATTGTATTTCGAACAAAGTTCAAAGAGGCAGGCGGGCGGGCGACTGAGTATTGTGACATTGCCCCAGTGACCTGCTATATTGTTCTAGTCTGCTTCGTACGCCATTCGTTTGACCGTGTAATGCCGTGTGTTGTGGTTTATCCATTTTTGCTGTTACACGACACATGATATCGTTTTTCATTAGGTCATTTTTAACTGGGCTAAAGATGTATATTTTCTTACATTTTATGCCGAAATTGTAGACAAACTTCTAGGTTGTGTCCTTCTTAGATCGTGTAATGTCGCGATATATTCGTAACTCGTAACTTATCATCGCAACCGGTCTACGAGTTGTTTGCAAATTGTAAGCACGCAGTCAGCTATTGACCTACTGACACAAAAACAGCAGTCGAACGAAGGAAAACAACATAGGTACCACTGCGTGTTGCAGACTTGTACCTTACTCGTAGCGAAATTAAGAATACTTTCCTTTAGCGTAATGGAATTTCAACAGTTTTTTAATATTACTTCGACAAAACCAGGCTAAAAATGTAAACATTCTAGGTTATGATTAGTTCTCATTTCGAAGTCGTTTAATTTAGGTAAGCAATCACTGGAGAATCCAAATAAATAAATAAAAACCATTAACAATGATAATAAAATAAATATCTTAGATCCGGCGTAAATGAAATTATGAATGGCATTTCGATTGAAACACTACCCAGTTCAATTTTGTACTAATTTGCAATATTTAATTTGTTGTAAAGTTTCAGCACGAGACCAAGTGTCTCGTGACTAACTGGAGTTTACTAGTTTGTTATATGATCTACATATTTTCCAGGAATGTTAAAGTGAATTACATTGTATTCATTCATAATTATAACAATGTCATGTAACAATAGAACAGCTGACACAACTTTGATACTTCGATCGGGTTTTGTTGTGAAAATGATTATCTTGTTCCCTGGAAATTATGTGGATACACGTTCGTGAATATAATAACAATAACCGAGACAACAAATGAAACAACCAGCTTGAATTCTGAGCTGAATCTTGGAGACGATCCAAACGGTCGCGTTTTAGTCGTGGCACGTCTTAAAATAGACACAGATTATATTATATCAATCTACTAGTCTTCGCGCGTGAACAGCTGTCGAAATGACTATCGAAAAGAATATTTATAAACATAGCAAAAACATTTCATTAATAACATCATTAGGCATTGTTATGATTATTAAATACAAATAGTGAGTGAAAACGAGCAAAGTCATTAAGAATTATTCAAATGGTTCTCGTGGACTATCATGGACACCATTCTGTATTATCTATACTATATAAATCTATACTATATAATATAATCTATACTATAATACTCGTATTATAAAGCTGAAGAGTTTGTTTGTTTGAACGCGCTAATCTCAGGAACTACTGGACCGATTTAGAAAATTCTTAGACCATTAGAAAGCTACATTTCTCCCGAGTGACATATATTTTATCCCGATATTCCCACGGGAACAGGCACCACGCGAGTAAAACCGCGAGGATCCGCTAGTAATATTATAAAGCTGAAGAGTTTGTTTGTTAGAACCCGCTAATCTCAGGAACTTCTAGACCGATTTAGAAAATTCTTAGACCATTAGAAACCTACGTTTCTCCTGAGTGACATAGGCTTTATTTTATAATAATATTCCCACGGGAACGGGCACCGTTAGTGACTTTATATAAAAAATCACATAATTTTTTAATTTATTCTGTTGTTGTGGTATTTCATTGCTTTCCCCATGGTGATACTGCTGTTATATTAAGTTAATAAATTCGTATTAAGTGGTTCATCATATAACACAGACTAGACAGGTTGATAACGATGACTAATGCTAAACGGCAGGTATGATAAATAACTATGTGGTTTACAGCTGTGTGTATTTAAAACGCTGTGTAAGCAAAGTAGGTCATCCATCAAGTGTCACATTTCTTTTTCAAATGGAATAATTACTTACGTTTCCTCAAGCAGCAAGCTTATACAATGAAATTTATATTTGACATTCTATAGTATTATTCTGACGTAAATTCAATATTATTGTAAAAAGATACTTACCGGCTTACAATCAGGAAAATGTGTCAATTTCATAGATTTACGTTAGAAAAAAATTGTTTTTCTCTCACAAAAAATTTAATTGAATTCCGTGCGTGACACGGTTGAAAAAATTTGATCCCCCCTTTGTCTCTTAGCACTCTTAACAGTTTTCCCGATATTAAATATGTTTAACTTTAAAATAACTCAACTTTTACATTACGCAAAAACAATAATAAAATGTTAATTTAATTCTTAAAATGTGCTTCTGTATAAACATATTTTTGAATCACCTACCACTTAAAAAAAAACGATAATTTTAATAGAAAAAAAATTAAACAAAAGGCTTTTATATTAATAACAAGTTTTCATCATTTAATTTTACATTATTGTCGTTGTGACTAAAACTATTTAGTATTTTCTTTAAATCACTATTGTACTTTGGAATCTAAAGTTTCGATAGTAATGAAGAAAAATCACAATACCAAAATCGATGTGGCGTTTGTTTGTATTTGTTCCTGTCATTAGTAATTACGATAGATCGATGTTAGTAGGTACCTACTACCAAATTGAAATTTAAATGGAACCTTACACAACTTTACGTATCTTGTAGACAAACAAATACAGGAAGTGATACAATTACCCGGTCGTCGGCCATCGGCCATAAACAATGCGGTTCTAATTATAGAGGGCGCTAGCGCAAGCCGTACAAAATAGACCGCGAATGTGGGCCACAGCCGCGCCCGCGCATCTCGTGATATCGCTCAAATATAGAACGAAAACTTCAAATAGCTATCTATCTATATGTACGGATAGACAGATATTGAGTTTTTATTACGGCTTCACTAAAATACATTTTTGTGTACATCATTTGCAAGTCCACTATGTTAGTGGTAATTGTGATTTCATATGGATTAAAGGTAAAAAAAATCATGAGTTTATTTACACGTTACTAGAACGAAGTAAACGTACTAAAACATCGTAAACATCTGTGTAAGTACACAACCAACTATTCGTTTTATTCTGATACATTTTTACTTTATTTTTTTGGTGACGAGACGAAAGTTCGTTGAAGCTTTAATAGAGCAAGGGGAAGTATTGGCGCATTGTCCTCGTTTAGCCAAAAAATACATTGCTCTCCTCTGTGACCCTCTTTTATTCTCTCGGGAAATTCCCTTTCATATATGTCATGACATGAGTTCTGAAGAAAATTAAAACACTTAGAAATCTTATAAGTAATGTTCTTTAAACAAACAATTTTATATAAAAGAAAACTGTAGAAAAAAATATGGGCCTGGTCATATAGAAATATTGCCTCCATGACGATGAGAAAGAAATTATGCGTGGTCAGGAGATTGGATGACCACGGCGGCCCCTGGAAAGTGCCGAAACGTTGGGACATCAAAAAAAAGAATAAAGTGACACGCAATATAAAACTACATGTGTTATTTTATTAAATAGAGCAAGTTAAAGTTATTAAATTTCAATGAACCGTGCGTGAGAGAATTTACGATGAACGCTATTTTTAAAATTTTCCTCAGCAAATTGTTTTAGGAATAAGAGATGCCGAGGATATACAGTCTCCATGTTCCATTATACCTTCTTTTGTAGTGATTATAGGGAATATATATAGGAACATTGTTCCTTATTTTGTATTATTAATTAATTTAGAAGAATTTCCTTTTACATTATAGAAACTATTAAGTTTTCTATTTAAATGTCACAAAGTATGTAGATTTTCTAAATCGTTCAAAGGGCATGTCCCAATTAGGGCCACATCTAGACCACCTCCAAAGATAGAGAAAATTTACTGAATGTGAGAAAAATACAACAAATTTTATATAATGCATGGTTTAGTGGTTAATAATAAAAACAAATCGATATTTTTTACTCGAATTAAGGAGTCAAATATGACAACTCTACGTTAAAAACAACTGTCAGTGTCACTGTTATTGAGTTCTACTCTGTGCTCAACTGTGGTTCTATTGACTGACAGTGACAGTGACAAAATGACATTTTCCGCCATGATGTATTATTGACCTGTTATTGCATTATAATAATTTGGAGTTTCACCCGAGATCTTTTCGTAATAACACGTGCTGTGAGGCTCCATTTTTAACTGAATCTACCGTACAATTTCTATAAGTAAATACTAAAAAATATACCTACTTGACATTGGCAAAATTCGCGAATTTTATCGTGAGCAAGCATTGATTCAGAAAGAAGAAGAAGAAAAAGATTATATTTATTGTTCCTTTCAGAAAACAAAGCGATTTTAAAGAAATTGAGTAATAGAAACTGTTTATCGTGTTTTTATCTATCTTTTGGTATAGTGTACACAGACGTGGCCCAGACTACATACATTTTTGGACATCACCTTTGCTACTTTTTTAACTGTCCGCTTATCCTGCCAGGGTTAAAATTTTGAAACAAATCTGCCCAAAAGGCAGAAATATTCACAAGACAAATGATTACACTGATACGCATGATTTGCCATAATTTTTTTATCATCCGCCCCTCAAGTACATTGCAGAATCTTGGCTGTTCCCTTAGACAATCACTTCAATTGCTCGTGGTCTAAATCTGCCGCCATAACAACAATGTTTTCAGCATTGTTGTGTTCCGACAGTTAGAGATATGATATCCAGTTCCTAAGGAGACGCGCTTTCATCTTCATCCATATATGGAACTTATGGAACCATATATGGAACTATGGTCCTATGGAACAGATATGGCGAAATAAAGGATGGCAGCGTATCCCCGTTGTTCATAAAAAAAGTGTACAAAAAAAAGTGTGTAAAAAAGTTACGTGTTTCCATAATGCACGAAAGTTTATATTTAGCTCGATCAATTAATTCGACTAGCTAGATTAGTGTCATTGCCCGAACTAAGGGGTGAGCGAGGGTGAGCGAGCGCGAGCGACACGTATTGTTTCCCCCGTGGTGTTGATCGAGCGTCGGTGATGCGACGAGACGTTGCGCGGTGATATGTTGTCGCCCTGCGGACTCCTTATTGAAGTTTACCAAAGTTTTAGCACTCGAAGGAATTCTGCTCAACGTTAAGACAGAATCATATTTCAATCTTGTTTAAATTGTAGTTATTTTTACACACTGTAGTAACAATAACTGTGTAATAGAGTACTACACGATTGAATACAGAAGACAACATTGTTTGCAAAATTGGGCTTCAGGTTCGATTGTGTATTATTCTTTACCCCAGGAATACTAAAGATTTAAATTTAGAACTCGGCCTTGAAGAAAAATGCGATGCTATTTACAAAAACGTTATCGCCAATTTGCTCTATTCCTGTCGATCAATTCATAAAGTATGATAGATTGTGATAAGCATTAACATCGTAAACAATAACAATGATCTAATAAGCTAATATCTAAATTAAATAGAAAATACTACACGATTGAATACAGAAGACAACATTGTTTGCAAAATTGGGCTTCAGGTTCGATTGTGTATTATTCTTTACCCCAGGAATACTAAAGATTTAAATTTAGAACTCGGCCTTGAAGAAAAATGCGATGCTATTTACAAAAACGTTATCGCCAATTTGCTCTATTCCTGTCGATCAATTCATAAAGTATGATAGATTGTGATAAGCATTAACATCGTAAACAATAACAATGATCTAATAAGCTAATATCTAAATTAAATAGAAAAATGATGACTTCACGATTTCAATTCATAACTAAGTACTGTTTATATGCAAAGTATTTTCCTTAGCGTCCGAATTTTTATAGCTTTACGTAAATTTATCACAAAGCAAAGGCGTCATCATTGTTACCTCATCGTTTATGCAACAGTAATAATAAATCGCCTAGCTAGTTTCCATCCGCGTTAATTTCCAGTTTACAATGCATATATATCCGGTTTATACCAGTTCTAAACACAATTTACTATATAAAATTATCATTATCAATTTACCTACCTGTAATTGAATCGGAGTATTAACATGATTCATCAAATGAAAGGCCGGTGTCATCGGTATTTTAGAAAATGTTGTTTGTATCTATTGTTACTCATTAGTTCATGAAACAACACACGGTAGAGTCGCATTGCACATCAGACAAAAAGTAGGTATGGTGTGGAGTTGCGATTCACCTTGTTTCGTTCGAGTCGCGGGGGCATTGACCCGCACAGCTGTGCGCGCGTTAGTGTGCGTGATACTTGCACATACGCCCACTGCAGTAAGCCTGTCTGTCGCGGGAAAATAATAGGGAATGCAACACTTTTATGCTTGTATAAAACTATATCTATGTAAATTATATTAACCCAGAATATAAAAAAAAAATTCACGTTTATACTCGAAATTATCCGAGAATAAATAGACATTAGATTTTTACGTCATCGTCATTAAAACTAACTACCAGCATAAGCTACATATTTATAATAGCTTGTCATAATTATTCAATATTCTTTTTGTTACGTAACTTATGTCGGCAAGCCAGCCAGTGGTGTAATTTGCTGCTAATTTACTTACTTACTGCAATAGTTTATATTCCTGACGTGTAAACGGCTTCCGCAGTTTCACGATAAAATCGTATTATGAATTTACATTAGAGTTCGAGTCCTAGGTAGGTTTATGTTTACAATTAAACGGTAATTATTTGTGATGCTTATAAATATGGGTGGATGTGTCATTTCGCTGTAACCACAAGAGAGGTAGCGATCAGAGATGTGTTTATGTTCAATTCCAACATTAGGTACTCATACGTTGTTAAAAAATCACATTTCAGATACTTTCGTAGCTTCATATAAACTTCCGAAATATCCATTCCGTCTCGTAGCAGCCGTGCGCGTCGTAGTCGTAGACCGTAGCAAATACCTATGGTTTTTTGGATGTAATTTTTACTCTTTGTCGTGTTAATTAAATGTTTACTTTTATTGACTGATTTATTTCAATATAAGTGATTACGAATTTTTTTCACTCTTACGCGATGTTAACGTTTGGTCATTTTCAAGGCCCTCAGCTCTGCACATTTTAATTTTTTTTATCATATATCGGTTTTACTCCTATTTGTAACTTTTCCGGAATAAAGTATTGGGAAAAGTATAATACCATTCTAGTATATCCGCATTGGGCCCGCGTGGTGGGTCATGGCCCGTTCTCCTTATCCATCCATAAGGAAGGCCAGTGCCCCAGCAGTAGGGACATTAAAAATGGCTAATGACAAAGTATAATACTAACTCTTCTATACACGCCATAATAAGAGAAGTGGATTTGTTATTCCGATCTTTTACGTAACTCTATACAAAACCTTGACGTCAGAGGAAAACCATTTGATTGGAAAATAACGTAAATACGTTGATGCCGTTGATACTTTTATTCATCAAATACAATTTACAAGTCAATTCGCGTGATGTACTGAATTGTTTGTCAACGGATGTTGAATCTGGGTCAATGTCCACGACAATACCTACACGATAACATTATTCGGTTAGCTATTCAACGAACGCCGCGTAACGATCCCTGGATCTAAGTAATATTTAAAGAATAGTATTCTGTTATGGCAAATAAGCTTAGTGTACCTGCTTTTATATACATGAAGGACAACAGACACATGCAAGCCCTATTTTATACATTACAAAATTCTTACACTTCAGTGCCTGTACATTCTCTTGAATGTGCTATTTTTGTCAAACATAACATTGAATTGTTTTGGAGATGGCTAAATTTTGTATGGACGACTGCCTAGCAATGTATATACACTGAACAATATTATCTTATCATGCATGATCAATTTGTAATATCATTACTATTTCAATAATTGTAGTATTAATAGTTAATTCAACCCTTCATTGTATGCTATTATGGCAGGACATAACTGAACAATTATATTGTATTACTAGAGGCCGGGCGTGGTTCCCGTACCCATGGGAATTTTGGGATCATTTATAGCCTATGTTACTACTTGGAGTCTAAAGATTCTCTGTACCAAATTTCGTCAAAATCGGTCCAGTAGTTTTTGAGTTTATTCGTCACATACAAAAATACAAATCTTTCCTCTTTATAATATTAGTATAGATGACATCTGTATGTACCTATGTTTCACAATAAATGATTATGATTATGATTATATGATTATGGTTATTATACAATCAAAATCGGTCCAGTAGTTTTTGAGTTTATTCGTCACATACAAAAATACAAATCTTTCCTCTTTATAATATTAGTATAGATGACATCTGTATGTACCTATGTTTCACAATAAATGATTATGATTATGATTATATGATTATGATTATTATACAATGTGTTTAGAGGTTAGAACACATAAGAGAGTGAAGAAAAGTTTCATTAGGTATTTGTAGTCTCGGCACATGTGTTTAGTTAGAGATACATATATCCTAATCGTAACAAATATAATAAATGCCTAAGTGTTTTTGTATGTCCTTTCTTAACGCCCTAATTAAGCAACTAATCGACTTGATTTTTGGCATAAAGTTAGTTGAAAGGGCGGAGATTAACATAGGCTAGTTGTCATCCCGATATTCCTACAGGATCCACGCGGGCGGAAGCTAGTAGAAAACAAGAGAGTAAAGAAAAGTTTTATTATTTGTAGTCTCATAACTTTTTACATGATCAGCCTTTCTTACAACTTACATGATAAAAACTATCATTGTTTGGAAGTAGAAACTACTTCCAAATAAATATTGTTTGAAACTAAAAATTGTTAAATACGCAGTAATGTAAAGGCAGGTCAGTTATACCAAAGAATACTAACTATTAATACATTTGTATGTCAGCTTTATTCTATTCTACTAATAAACTGAAATGTGTGAGGTGTATTTATAAGAATTGCGAAGTTAACAATTTAAATAAAGCAACAGTTACGTCATGTAACTTAGTGATGGCGAAAACAAATACATAATTATCTGTGCTTATTTATGCTTTGCAGACGTCATTTTTAACAAAACGCGCACGATTTATTGTGAATAAAACCGCTTCAAAGATTTATTTCTTTCTACGTTTTGGCATGACTCATTTCTTGGATATCATAATATTTAGATTGTCTGGTTAATTCCTACTGATGTTTTGTTTTCATTTACCTGCTGACTCGATTGTGACGTGTGACTAAATATTATCTGTATGTTTTCCAGGTAGTGCGAAAGCCGAAGCCGGAGTCATGAACGCTAACAGAGGTTGTCACTCGCACCAAGCAGGATAGCCGAAGTAAAAGTAAGTTTATGATTTTTAAGTTTTTTGCATTTTCAATGCTATTTTTATACTTATGATAAGTTTTTTTGAATTTTCAATGCTATTTTTATACTTATGATAATTTTTTTGCCCACTGCTCTAACCACTGAGCCACCGAGCCTCAGTGGTTAGAGCAGTGGGCCGGATATCCAAAGGTCGTAGGTTCGAGTCCTGTCTGAGAATAACTTGCGACCGAGTAAATTTTTCCGAATGTTTTTTTTGTTAAATATTTATCATAAGTATAAAAGTAAGTTGTTTATAATATCTAATCCTATGATAAGAGAAGCCTAATCAAATATTAGAGAAGCGGATAGTTAATGTTTTCGCTTCAAGCTTCTTTATAACGCATATAAAGAGATCATTCATGCTCCATACATTTTTGTATGTATGGTAAGAACTGGTCGTTTGGAGCAATAGTTGATATGACACAAACGTTGTAAGGTTACTTAAAGTCGAGGTATACAAGTTCAAAGATTCGTAATTTTCATACATTTATTATGCAGTGAGGCTGCGAACACATAAAACGGTGAGGTAATTATATGTTCTAATAACACATCTAACAATATCCCTGCAACAAATATAAAATGATGGGCCACTAAAGCCTTTCTTATGTTGACTCTTTTGAAAATCTGTCCGCCCGGTCATAGCGCCCAGACCGTTAACCGATTCTAATAAAACTTGGCACATACTTAGACATCAACCATACCTAGGAGGTGACAAAAATTCGATGTCCTACCATCACCATAACCTTAGCTTTTGGCGCCAAAGAAGAGCCAAATTCGGTTTTTAGGGTTTTGCTCGAAAAGTATAGACTTTTGTGCATCGCGATACATTACAAATTACATTACAAACCAGAATATAATTCTGCGTTTAATGCAACAAACCGCGTCTAAATCCGTCATGTCCTCACAGAGTTATGCCGACATAAAGTTGTAAAAGCTCGCGGCGCGCCGCCTCTCTTGGGCTCCAAAGCGCCACCGAAGGTGGTGCAGTTTGGAGCCGTTCCTAGTCATTTTTAGCTTTTTTAGAAATGAAGGAATGTATGGAAATGGCTTACCTTTACCTTTGAACTTGTATACCTTGACTTAGAGAAATCCTACAACTTTTGTGCCATATCAAATATTGCTCCAAAAACGACAGACTCTATTTTTGATTCACTCGTCTCGAGGTTTCTACTGATTTTCGTGCGATGTTTCAGTTTCCGTATCCGGAAAAGCGACCTTGCACGTTACTCTATTTTTGATTCACTCGTCGCGCTTCGAGCGTTTAGCTGCTACTGATTTTCGTTCGACATACGAATTTCCGTATTTTCCAACTTTTAGAAAACGGCCCAAAAAGAATGATCTCCTTTAAAGTTGAAGGTAGATATGAAGTAGATGGTCACGGCCGCGATAAATAATTTAAAACACTTCGGTGCAGGCGGTGACGTTTTGGAGTTATAATGATAACTATGCTGAATTTTGTTAATTTGGTAAATATTTCCTATTTGACATTAATAAACTTAATATCCACTTATTTGTCATTGAAACTACATGTTATTGGAATTTCAATAAAGATTGAACCCACAAAAGCAACAATAAGTTGTTCTACACTACCCCACGGAGTATAATGTCTAGAATATACTTAGTTTAGATGTTTTTATAGAGAAAAAAAATGAAATTAACTTATTATTTGATTATTTATTAGACCTTAAAATGTTTGTTGTATTAATACAAACTTAATTTATTCTAATCTACTTAGTGACCGTGAAACTTAAACTTGGGGAAAACCGGCTTATTTTTTAATTGAAATGTGTATTTAGTTTAACATCGTTCATTAAATGTATTTTAAAGTTATATTATCTATCTATATATCTCTCACATACTGCAAAGTATTCTCAATATTAAGTATAGGTACTAAAATCGACACTATACTTCGGAAAACAATCTGCATTAGAGACCATTTCACGTAATTGCCTCAGGTAGCACATATATTGTTTTTAACCTTTGAAAATGAGTTGCATTACTATGGAGATAGTCAAAACCATAACAGTTCAAAACCAATTTTTCTGTTTTATTAATATCCCGTGGAATCTATAATGAAACAGACTTAACTATATTTATTAACTTATGCTATCCATGCTCTCTTGTAGTTACTTTACTTACATGGAACTCTTAAGTAAATTGACTGGTTGGTTGGTTCGTAACGGAACCACAGAATATATATTAGTACCTTACGGTACCAGAAATTTCACTCCCGAGTTTAGGTATGATAAACGCAAGCGTCCGGTCACCCGACTAGTCTCAATCAACAGCCCTAGCAGATTGAAGCGAGACGCAGACAGTTATTGTACTATGAACGCTATACGCAATGCAAAAGGTTGAAATTAGGTTGTTTTCCAGAATAGTAGGTAAATATCTCAGGGATTTTGCGCCGCTTGTTTGGAAGTGAGACAGGCCTGACGGAACCCAAGCAAGTGCACAAGTAATTGCATATTGCGCTGCACCACGCGTGCGACACACGCAGTAGGGACTTTTTTAGCTTTTTTAAAAAAGCTAAAAATGACTTTACTTTAGAAAAACACAATAGTTGTCAGTCATCACCATCAGATGCCATCAATCATTGTACCTAACATAAAAAAAACCGGACAATTACTTCGTCGTCTCAACCATATAACACCCTCTGCTGGGAATAGGCTTCCCCCAAAAGGGGGGGTTTGCCATAATCGCCACGCTTGGCAGGCGGGTTGGCGATCGCAGTATGACCAAGTATGTAGGAAGCGCTGCTGCCCATCTCCTGAAGGCTAAGTCCCTTAGTCGCCTTTTACGACACCCACTACTACGGTAGTGCTATTCTAAGCCGAAACTACCCAGCTAGTAGCAGCTAGCTAGCCAATACTACTGTAATAGTGTAATGGTGTGTGACCCTGATTGCACTAAATGCAATCCAAAAAACTAATTTGTCAGGATTGGAGAACTAGTGATTCTCGAAATATGAAATCTCCCAGCCGTGAAGTTAGCAATATCGAGGGTACGCAGGAATATTTTGTGAATTAACTACCATCGTGAAGTTTTCTCAAAACAAAATAAAGTAAACAAACAAGTTAGAATGGTGAAGTGAATGGTTATTGATTTAATTTAGTTAAAAGTAAGTACTAGATTAAGATTTAGGAGTGTGCGGTAGAACCGTTACACTACACACAAACAAGTACTAACTTACTATTTATTTAAGGAGGGTGGGTTACTTACTATTCCTTATTATTAATTCTATTATAATAAATTTGAAAGTAACTGTACTCTGAACCACCTTTGAGGAACTTAAGATACTTAGATTAGACCATGGGCAAGGTTAGGCAATTATTGGGTTACCTTTACAAGAAATAAAAAAACAATTAAAGGGATGATATTTTGTAAGTAGGAATCATGACACAAAGACCATGTGGATAAAATTGTGGCCGATACTTTGATTTAACTAAATAAACATGATTTTGATATGTGGTATAATGTCATAATAAATATAATTTTATTAATATTGTACTTCCTATTTGTTGCCACATTGAAACCGTGTAAACTACTGAGGAATGAGATAACGTGATTGTATAATCTATTTGAAGATCGGAGTGAAGGTCAAAACAATGATAGTGGCCAGGAAATCATCATTTGGTTCGTTAAGCTGTAAAACTTTTTTTTTATACAGCTATATAAAAAAATATTAATTGATCTTTAAGAAAATTTACAAAAAGTGGAACAGATCGTAATCATAATAGTGGAATTATACACAAGTTAACACTTAAAAAATTAAGTTATTACCAGTTCAAAATAAGTGTTTTAAGTGCTTAACATCAAAACTATGAACATTTGTTTAGTATTGATCACAGATTTGCGTTTAGTTTTATTGGCAGGCGCTCGCCGCTTTCGGTGCGGTTGCTGAGAATAGTAAATTCAATAATAGTATTATTTTCTTCGAACCATGGTTTTAGGCTTCGACAATAGGTTTGCTTATCAAAATCACAATAACTTTAACTTAGTGAAGGTCGGCAAACTTTTTCGGAGGCTTAAAAGTTGTATTGTATTCTGTTTTTGTGTAACGCGGAAGTTTTTATGGTGGTGTGTGTTGTGTATTGCTGTGCGCGCGCGGGGTCCGCCTGTATGCGTGTTGGGGGCGAAGTACGCTCAAGGGCAGTCTCCGGGTAACGACCCCACTACGCACCTTCCAAAACTGAACCCTATTTTAGCAATTCATATATAGACGTCACTTTCAAAAGCGCTATTGTGTTTATTTGATTTATGAATCACATAGTTACAATATTTTATAATGTATTTTTTTATCAGAAGTAGATGTTAACATTTGTTTTTCTTTCTTTCAGACGCAAACTGCTGAGGGAGGTGTATTATGGATGTTACTTTCAACAATGTACTGGAAGGGACGCGTCAATATTTTATGGGATTACCTAAACAAGCCCAAAACGAGGGCTCAGGACAACCTGTGTGGCCCGCAGGCAGTCTGTCGTCCGAAGAAGGAGCCCCAGCCCAATCAGGTGCTCCTGCGCCGACGTCGCGTCCACCCTCCGCCGCAGCCGCGCCTCCGAACGTACCCGCTGCTATAATGTCTGTCGCTATCCCTCCCAGACCTCCGTCCGAGCCGCTCGAGCCGGAGCCGCACATCATTCATAAAGCAACAGTTATGAGAGAAGCTGCAGAAAAGCGACGAGAACAACCAGAAGTTGAAGACGAAGAGGAGTCAATAGAGACTCTTTCCCCGCCGTCGCACATAATACGTAAACCTCCACGTACACTTCCATCACCAGCACCTGCGCCTGCTGCTCCTTGTCCTTCGCCAGCGAGGCCACCATCTACAGCTCCTTTACCCCCGCCACAGAATACGGACCATCAGTTAGAGATTCCTGCGCAGTACCGTACCCCTACTCATCGCGTGCCAACTCCAACGGCAAGGCCTCCTGATCATTACACCGCAGGGCGACCTCCAGACCCAGCATACTCGTCTTCAAGGCCCCCTGAACATTATGCGAGGTACCACTATGAATCAAATATACCAGAAGGAGGTAGAAACTCACAAGGGCCGCCGGTACCTTCTCCGCAACCTGCGGTATCAGTGCGCCATAGCCCGCAGACGTACGCCAGGATTTCAAGTTCACTGCCACAGCATTCAGCCTCGAGACTGCGTGAATCAACAACCCAAAGCCCACCCGCTCAACGTTACGTCATGCCGATTACACAGCCTCCTCCGCCGCACAATGATCGCGTGCCGCCTATTCACCACCCACAAATAGTACCACCTCCGCAGAGGTTAGACGTTCGATCATCACAATATTCACCCTTACAACACCGACGTGAGCCATCGCCTTACGGTCGTGTGAGTACACATTATGATAGGCACTCATCTGTGCCCACAAGAAAATATGACCCACAACATGCTTATCCGGGCTATAGACCAACGCCAACAACATCTCAGCCTGGTCAAAGTCATCGGATTGAGTCTCACCACCCTACCCCATACCCCAAACATGCAGCGATAGATGTGATGAATTCACATTACACAACAACGAGGCCACCAGATCGGGTGCCAGCTTCTTCTCCATTACATCCTCATGACCCAGCCCGGTTACCGCCCCGTTTAGAGTATGCAAATATAACTAGCACTGTCGATAGCAGAAGTGCAAGTTCATATCACTACTCTACACCTTCAACGTCTACGTCACGTTACAGCACTAACCCACAAGTTCCATCCGCCCAAAACACAAATCTTCAGCCGAGAACAGCTTACCGAGCTGCAGCAGCACCAAAAACTAATTACGAATATACTGCATCTAGTTCCGTCCAAACATCACCAGCTCGTTCGACTATTAAATCGGGTTATCCAAATCAACAAGCTCGAATGACAGTGTCTGTTACCACACTTGTGAATCAAATGAATGAAGTTAAACAAAAACAAAACCCTGTTGCGGCCACACCAAGTACAAGCCAAGGTCACCAACCTAAACAAAAACGAGAATCGCCACTTGATCTATCTGTCAAAACTGTCAAAAACTCTGCTGATTCTTCTACCACCCAGGACGATATGGTTGATTCAGCGTCAATGGAAAATAAAACCTTGTCATTACAACCACGTCCTCTACCTTGTAATACTCAACCAATAGCGCCCGTAGGAGCAGGCTATGTTTCGTCACACAAAGTAGATTTTGAGCCAAATTTTACTCAATATAGGGAAAGAAACAACCACCCAGCTAGCATTAGTGCTACGGCTCAAAGTAGTCACCCAATTCGTAATAATGGGTCATGGACTAGAAGACCTCCAGCAGAATCATATCCAATAGAATCGCAAAATCATACTTACCCCGAACGCAACAAGTACAGCAGCGGTTCCGGTAGAAGTGACTACGTTCCTAGAATAGACCTCACAAGAAATGTGAGTGATCAACGACAAGAAAGCAGGCGAGACGATAGGTCGTATATAGATGAAAGAAAGAGATTGGCCGGACCAATTATTAGTAATATTCCAGAAAAGATTGTTCGGTATGAAACTTGGAGTTCAGATAGTCGGATAAGTCAATTGACAAGAGAACAACATGACTTGATTAGCCGACCTGTATATAGTTATAAACAGTATGAGGCTTATCAAAATGAGCAGAAACGCCCAACTACATCTAGTGCTTATCGTGAGCATCATCCGCATATTAATCATAGATACTCAAATAACCCGTACCCTCCAGAGCAAGTAAATCGTGAATCAAACGATTATCGTAGTCACTACCACGACCGAAACGTACAAGTCACTAATCGACATCATGTGATACAAAAAATACCTACACATAGAGATTTGCAGCCACATCATATAGATCAACACTGTGGCGTTCCAGCAGATAAGAAAATATTGAGTATATTAAGAAACAGTTTAGAAACAAAACAAACGGTGCACGTAGATGCATCAAAACCACCGCGACAAATTCCTGATCTCATTGTTATTGATGATGTAGATGACTCCGTTATAGAAATAACCGATCTAACTAAAGATAATGACACTGAATCTTCAGGTAAAAATATATCTACAGCCGGCCATCGTTCTTCAGATCCCAGTCATATTCAAATGCCCAAAGCTGTGGATTCAGTACGTGATTTGGAGAATAAGAAATTGGATAATAGCGATGGGAAGAGTAAATCACCTGAAAATGATGTCGCTTCAAGAATAAGAACTAAAGCAGAGTTGAAAGTTATGCCACCTTCAGAAGAACATGGTGTAAAACCAGATATAAAACAAGTTATATCTGAAGGCGAAAAAGTTAAGCTCCAGCCAAAATCTCAAAAACAACATTTATTCAATCAAATCAGACAAGACAATTTAAGATTAGAGTCAGTTATCAAAACTGAAAAATCATCAGATAATTTAGTTCCAGAAGTGAAGTCTGAGCCAATGAACATTGATGAAATTGAAAAAGATGCTGAAGTTCCTATAAAAACAGAGAGTATATTACAAAGTTTAGATCCTGATAGTATAAATCAAGGAGAAAAAATTTTTGATGATTTAGATTGGGCTAGCGCTTGTGATAACTTTATGGAACAATTAAAAGTTGGTTGCCATAAAAAGAAACCGAGAAAATTAATAGAAACCTTTGAACAAGAAAATGACTTTAAAGATGAAAATAATGAGAAACCCATAAATAATAACTCTGTGTATGAAAACCCATTCGGTGATGAGACATCTTCGATCGTCATTAAGCAAGAACCTATTGATGACGAAGAAATCATACAGGAGGATGAACCTCTTATAAATATTGTACCTGATCTCAGCTTAAACCAAGCCACAGAAGTAAAAATTATACCTGAGTTTAAAAATAAATCAGAAAACAAAGAAAAAACTGACAATAGAGATAAGTCAGAAGCAAAAAATCTTAAAAATAATACAATTGATAAGAAGATAAGCAAAGATAATGAAAAATCACAGAAATCAAAAGGTAAAATAAAAACAAAAGTTAATAAAACTGAACATCAATCGGTTTCTTCATCAACAGTAATAAAAAAAGAAGTGAAAGAAAAAGAATTGTCCAAAACAATTATAAAAGAAGAATCTGAATCTACTGACGATGACGAACCCTTAATAAAAAGTAAACTGCTTAAGGAAAAAGAACGAAGTGAACAACTGAAATATCAACTATTGAAAGATTTGTCCGAAAAATCTGCTTATGTAAAATTAGAATGTTGTAATGTAGATGTAAATAAAAATACTAGAAAATCAATTGAGTCTACTGTCAAAGATAAGGAAGAAAGACAAAACAAAGGGAAGTCTACCAAAAATCTATCCAGACAAAAAGGAAAATTGTCAATTGATAATAATAAAAACGAAAACGATGCAGTAAGCTCTGATAGCGATGAAGATGAGCTAAGTGTCGCTAGTAGACTACGTCAGCGTAAGAGTATTAAAAATGAAGATAGTAAACAGAGTTCTATAACTAAGACTCCCATAAAGTCATCGCCAACAAAAAAACAAGAAAGTATCGCCAGTAATAGTTCTACACCTATACGCAAGGCAGGTTTTGGCGATGGATCTGATTTCCATCCTGGTTGGGAAGAAGAGTTGTATCGATATAAACGGTCCCTTCGTATGCCAACAAGGTTGATTGCAATTCCACGTGGGCGATCTGGCGGTCCCTTTACCAAAGGTTCCGGTGCTTTCTTCACACGGGGTTCCACTTCTTTACCAGATCTCGATCCTGCTCCACTGTCTCCAGCTCCATCCTCAGCACCGTCCGCTGCTACCGATGACTTGTACGCAAGACGTCCTGAAAAACTTACTCTTGATAGTGATCTTGAATCTAATTCAAGCTACTCTGCTCCAAATAAATTACATTATGACTCAGAAGCTTCTACTTCTACAGTATTTTCAATCTCAAATGCAAAAAAGAAGCGCAGTTCGATTGTAGATGTTCTCATACAAAAATGTGGTAAAAATAAAGACTCAAAAAAGAAATCTAAAGACAAAGATGAAAAAAATCTTAAAATCATACCCAAAAATTCAAATGCAACTGAATTGTTGCCAACACCTAGCTTGGGCTTGGTTAAGAATGGAAATAAAGGAAATTTAAGTGCAAAAAAAGAAAAACTAATGGAAGATATATTTTATTTGGGCGCATTTAGGAAGGAAACTGTCACTGCCTTTAGGAATGCATTTATTAAAAATACAGATGGCCTCATTGGTGCTACAGAAGAGTTTGCGCCTGTAGTTTTGAAATCAAGAACAAGAACAGAAAGTAGAGTTCTTAAACAAAGAGCAACCATAAAAGAAGTATTCGGAGACGAGCGGCCAGCATCCGCGCCGCCAACTTCGTATCGTGAGGACGAACCAGAGGTAGAAGTAGAAGAACCCGTTAAAATAAAAAAAGAAACTGAACCTGATATTAAACCGAAATTCAAATCGAAGAAAATTATCAAAGATAAATTGAAGCGCAGATCAAGTTCAATAAGAGATGGTTTAAGAAGCACAAAGTCTTTGAAAAGAAATGACGCTAAGGGTAGATTGCTCAGATTGAAGAAAAGAAATAGTTTAATGAAGTCTTTATCTCATAAAAGAATGAAAGACGGTTCTAACAACAAGCATAAAAAAGAAAATAGTCCAATAACTGACGATAAGGAAAAAGTAAAAGATGAAATGAGCTTACCTGATGCACCCACTGCTGCAGATAATACTACAAAAAGACGACTCAAACGTTTATTTGGTAGAAGAAAGTTTAGTTCAGGATTTGATTACATAAGAAAAAAGAAAAAGATAATTCGTAGAGAAGACGCTAATCCGGGTACCAAGATTCGTCGTGCTGCTCCGAAACCAAGTCCTGAGTCAATTCACGATATACACAAGGAAATCAAAAGTTGGTTTATTAACAAGAGCATCGGTGAAACGCACCTACATCGCGCCGCTAGACTTGGTTACACTGTAAGTATATTACCATGGCTGAAGCGTTTCAATAACTGTTTGTTCTAATTGGACATAAACTTTAAATCAACGTATATTTTCAGGATTGCGTTGCATATTGCTTGGAGAAAATGGAAGCGGATCCTTCCGCTAAGGACAACGCAGGTTTTACACCGCTCCATGTGGCGGCTGCTAAGGGTCATGTCAGAATAGCTCGTCTTCTACTTCAATACGGTGCTAACGTGTCAGCAGCCGCGCAAGGAGGGATTAGGTAAGAATTCAGTGAAAATCTGGATATGAGAAAATTAAACAATCTTGTTAGATTCTTCCAAAAATAAAATGCATATTAGGTAGATCACCTTAAATGAAATAATCTCCATATAAAAATAATCTTCCAGACCACTTCATGAAGCTTCTGAAAATAGTCACCTAGAAATTATTCGCTTATTGTTGGCGTATGGCGCTGACCCCTTGCTCGGCACATACGCTGGTCAAACTCCGGAGGAACTGGCCGAGGGGCCAGCTGCTAAGCTCATCCGATTACATATAACCGATGTTCAGGGACATGCCACGGAGCCCTGGAGGTTCCCCCACCCGGCTGAGATAGTTGGTAAGTATTGTATCAATATGAGCCTTGGTACACATTCACCAATTGCCGTAAAAGTATAAAATTATCTTTACCCTATGACCCCGCTTTTACCAGAATAAAATATATTGCAATAAACATCGCTGTAGCGACAGTTATTTAGTATGGCACTGTCCCCAAACTAAAAACGACCGCAGCTCGATATTACCTACATACAAGTCGTTGTAGGACATTTAAAAGTAAAGTCATCAGTATAAGTTCATATATTTTATATTCATTGTACTCGTATCTCTGGTTGTCGGCGTCACAGCAACGTATAATATTGTTCTATTTGCTCAATTGTATGGGATTAAGAAGAGGGATTTTTCAAAATAGATCGCGAGGAGATGGGTTGCGATCCGTTGTCATCACCACCACCGGCATCGCCCCCGCCACCTCCTGACTCCACGATTGAGATACAATGCACGGAGGCACCGCTGCCGCCATTTTACACCCTGCGCACGGTTGCCGGCCAGCCTGCGGACGGGCTGTGGTGCCTGTTGCAGGATGTCACTAACTTATTACAGGTCAGTATTCTTACTTGTTTCACAATGTTTAGATAAAATCTTCACCTTTATCATAATACATTCAACATGCAACTTAAAGCCGAATTTACATTACGAAACTAGTGGCATGAAATTAATCTCGCGACATTAACATCAACAAACTAGTAAACGTCAAGTATTAAGTTAATTTTCCAATACGAAACTAGTCGTCGTCGTCGTCGTCGTCGTCTCAGCCACATGACACCCACTGCTGGGTATAGACCTCCCCCAAGGATCTCCATAACGATCGGTCCTGCGCAGTCCGCATCCAGCGGCTTCCCGCGACCTTCACCAGATCGTCGGTCCACCTTGTCGGGGGCCTACCCACGGAGCGACGTCCTGTGCGCGGTCGCCATTCCAGAACCTTTCCGCCCCAACGGCCATCGGTTCTTCTCGCTATGTGTCCCGCCCACTGCCACTTCAGCTGAGCAATCCTTCGAGCGATGTCAGTTACTTTAGTTCTCCTACGGATGTCCTCATTTCTGATTCGATCTCGTAGGGAAACGCCGAGCATAGCCCTCTCCATTGCGCGCTGGGTGACCTTGAGCTTTCTTATCAGACCCATAGTTAGCGACCACGTTTCACTACCGTAAGTCATCACTGGCAACACACACTGGTCATAGACTTTCGTCTTGAGACACTGCGGTAAGTTGGACGCGAAGATTTTACGGAGCTTCCCGAATGCTGCCCAACCGAGTTGGATTCGACGGGAGATCTCTTTCTCGAAGTTGGACTTACCTAACTGGATTGTCTGTCCAAGGTAAACGTAGTGGTCAATAACTTCGAGTGTAGTGTTCCCAACGTGAACTGGAGTGGGTACAACATGGGAATTGGACATAATTTTCGTCTTCATCGTAAGACCCACTCTTTGGGAAGCACTACGGAGATCTTCGAGCAATGTGTTCAGGTCCTCCAAGGTCTCAGCCATAAGGACGATATCATCGGCAAACTATAGTGTCATGCAAAAATTGAGACGTACATTTGTTGATGAAATTAATGGCATCGCCACATTAATTTCATGCCACTACTTAGTTTCGTACTGTAAATTCGGCTTAAGTGTAGTTAAACCGAATTTACAACAGTGTCTTCACCGTGACAACACGGTCGAGTTACGTCTCAAATCTAAAAATAGAACTATGTTACTTTGCAGATAAAGTCAAAAGACAGCCTACTGAAGCAGATCCATTGCGGGTCGGGCTCGCCGAAGGAGCTGCTGCGCGAGATCCGCACACAGGAGTTCCTGGAACGAGCTCAATGCCATCAGCTGCTGAGCGCTGGCGAGAAGGTCAACGTGCGCGCCTCTAAGGTGGCGCTCGTGCGGGTCACTGACAAGCTGCGCCAGCTGCTTAAAATCGAGACCGTCCTTGTTAGCTGACACTAAAATTTCTTTAACCGGATCTAATACTAGTCGACCAATTATTAAAGCTAAGTAACGCTATCCTACTTGGGATAATTTTGTACGACACGTGAGTGTGACGGAAAGAGGCATGCGATGCTGTCACAGTAGTTGGTGGCATGAATCATAAAACCACCTATAGTTGGGATGCGTTAAATGGAGGTCGAATGACGAATCAAAGCTCTGTTTAAGAAGACGTGCCGATATTTGTACGGTGCCCTCGCTATTTTAACGGGCTTATTTTTCACATGTGGATAGCGACGATGACATATCGGGTTGATTCAAATATCTGAACATGGCCTAAGTCAAATTGAAATAATAACTATATCGGTAACTACTTTAATTAAACCATTAAATTAAAATTGCAATACCTGTAAATATTTTAGTTTAGGAGAAATGCGGTGGGACGTGTGTACGTACACGAAGAACGATGAAGGATGGCTCAACAACGAGATCTTATTACCTAGTTGACTGATTATTGTAATCTAAACAAAGATGTATCTCATTTAAGAACAATGTTATTAATAATTTGTTTCATGAGACTGTGTAAGTTAAGACAGCCATTACATAATCAAAAATAATCATTTGTTTCTGAATATTATGTTGCGAGCGGGAGCTCTACAATTCGAGTAATTGTAGTTTGTTTGAACAATTTTTGTACATAATTGTAAATAGTTTAGTTAAAGAACGTATTTTGGCGTAAATTTTGCTTTAAATGTATAATATTCTCATGGGTGCTATTTAACGTCGGTGTATGGTACATTGGGCTAGTTAGAAGATTAGATAATTGAAATGCTGCATTAAGTCGGTTCGTTAGTGTAATGTTCTTTGAATAAGAAATACAATAACACGATAAAGTTACCATAATATATGTATAAGGAAGTAGCATAATCTTGAATCGTGTGTGCAATAGTATACGTGAGTATATCGTTAATTTGTAGAAGAATTTGTACGAGAGCGGCCGCGGTCGAAAGTATCAGGCACAGGGTTGGACGATGCCTTATGCACACGATTACTGTACTTAAATCATTATCTGTGAAAAGTGCAATACGGATCGTATGCAATGCAGTTTAATAGGCATATTTCTAAAATAAGTTGAAGGCTAAAGTTGGAATTTCCAGAATATTTTCATATCTTGTTGCAATCTAATTTTGGTTTTATAACTCTGTACAGTGTTTTATTAACAACCGTTACGCTGATAGTTTGAGATTATGCTAGCATATAAATTTATTATTACAATCTTTATCATATCTGCGCTATTTTTTGTTTATTGTTATGTTTGCTAAATCTGCCAGAAATATTAAGTTTTTAATTGTACAATAATTATTTTGCTTATTCTGTAAAATGAGTTATGTTTTTATTTATACACCCTGTAATAAAATTAGGAAAATTTATTAAATCACATTATGCATATCGCATTTTTAAAATATTGTAAATAAAATGTAAACAATTTATTTTAAATTATTTTCGAACTATATAATAATATTGACTGTTTGCTCATAAGTTGCATATAATATCATATCTCTACTTCAATAATTGTGTACATACATATTGTTTGAAGCTACATTAATGTACGTACATAATACATTGAAGTATGTTCATATACCAACATATACTGTACATAGTCAGGTTCCGCCCTATTTATATAATATGAGGAAACAAGAAACAAAGAAGTACATGATTAATCTGTGATGACATTTTAGAAGAATACTTGCTCGCGGAGCGCGGCGTAGTGTGAAAGCAAGGAATAAATGGAACTGACGATTATACAGCATGTATACTTTTCTGAATGAAATAAAAACTTGTAAACCTATCTGTTATTAGCAGTACCTACAGTATAAGTATTATTATAATTACCTATTGATACAATTCTTGTTGATAACAATCGAAAATAAAAATGTGAACGATAAAAGATCTTCTTTTCATGACCCCAATTGGTTTTTTTATTAAAATTAGAAACTTTTTCATTTATACCGATACAATATAGGTACCTACTACCTACTATTATACTCGTGTTTCGTTAAATAAATAAATATATAGTTGTTTCAGTAGTAAGTACCTTAGACCATGCCTATACTCAACTCACACGCATTTGGGGCATGCAGGGAAAGTGCTCTAAATATTGAAGATATTAAATTTTACTAAAGGAAACATACCTATATCTAGATTTTATCCAGATATAGTATGTTAGCCTAAATTGCATTCAAAGATTTTACTTATAAAAATAAAGGAATGTTTCCTTTGAGAAAAAGAATGATGTCGCCAGTATTCAGGATACTTACTTATTTTCCCTCCAGGTGAAGTTTAAAAATTCCACCCTGTATAAAATTTAAACAAGTCATCCAAAACTAAGTACCAATTCTTTCCTACCCCACCAACTCAGCGATTATGTTTCCTTTTACATCATCCTAATGTATGAAGGACAACACACATGTTAGATTTTTATAAAACCTATGGGGTTAGTGGCTACATAACAACACAACTAAATGTGTCATTTAATAGGTAAGCACCTCTTATCCATGGTCACTCATGATCATGAACCATATTTTCTGATATTGATTGATTTCTGATATGAACCATATATTATCGATCATTTTCTGGTAAGAGGCTGCAGTGTCCACACTGCATGAGATAGTTTTCCGCACTATTGTTAAAAGCGAGGCTCAGGCCTAAAATTACCACCAAATGGAGAGCCAGCGCGAGATAAAGAAAGTTAAAATAAGAATATGAAACAACCACCGGTATCAGACCCAAAGGTCCCGGGTTCGATTCCCAGCGGTACGGTTTGGTTGGTGGTAGGACTTGACGTAAGTCCGCTTGGCTAGCTACCATCTAATCTAAGTCTGACGCCATAATAACAATGTTTTTAGCATTGTTGTGTTCCGGCAGTTAGAGACAAGATAACCAGTTCCTCGGTGATTTAGGTTTTCGGGAGGCTCATTTCCATCTTCAGCCTGCGGCCCTACGCGCAAGTGTCGTCTATGTGTCAAATGAAGCCAATATCGATGCCGACGCCAGGGGCGTCAGACGCCAGACGCCATGACGATGCCGACGACACTTGCGCGGTAGGGGCCCCAGAAGGAAATCACTATGACAATGACAACAGTCAATATAATGCGACAAAGTATGTCATTTCAAATATTATATTATGTAGGTAATAGAATTCTTCTAAGTACTGTGGAGCGAGAGAGAGTACATTCAGCATGAGTTCCACCATATTTGGCCGGATGTGAAAATAGCCCTTGGGTTATCATCACGATCATAATTATATAGTTATAACGTCAGTCAGAGTGAGTATAGTAGGTATATAAAC
Source organism: Chrysoteuchia culmella (assembly GCA_910589605.1). Taxonomy (NCBI): domain Eukaryota; kingdom Metazoa; phylum Arthropoda; class Insecta; order Lepidoptera; family Crambidae; genus Chrysoteuchia; species Chrysoteuchia culmella. Next base: position 5,831,274 of record OU342648.1, read on the forward strand.
TCATTTGCAAAAAAAACGGGCACCTAAGCAATGAACCATTTCAAATGTTAATATTGCTTTGTTTGATAATTATAGGTAGTTTTATCCTCACAATTTGGTAATTTTTTTTTTTTTTTTTTTTTTTTTTTCTCCCTTTCTCTATCTGCGATCAGCCTCTAGGCCATAATCAGATTGTATATCATTTAAGGTTTTCTGGGACTTCACACATCCAGCGACATGATGTCCCCCTTATATTCAGACACTAGTTAGATGGTGGCCAACGGCATTCTCTTGAGTCGCTTAATGGTTTGAGTGGTGTTAAGTAGGCCACTAGCAAGTTGGTTTTTATGACGCTCGAGACGGCGGATGTAATTTCCACACGATTCCTTTATATCGTCTTTGATGTACGGTATCTGCAAGTATTCATGCACTTCTTCGTTTTTTGTGAACCAAGGTGCGCTGCATAGTATTTTAAGGGCTGTATTTTGAAAACGTTGAAGTATTTCTATGTTAGAGTGACTTGCAGAACCCCAGAGTTCCATTCCGTACGTCCATACAGGTCTGATGATGGATTTGTAGATAAGAACCTTATTTTCCAAACTTAGAGATGTTTGTCTTCCAACTAGCCAGTGCATTTCCTTCAGTTTTCTGTTTGCTTGATCTCTCTTGGCCTTTATGTGGTCTCTCCATATTAGTCTTCTGTCCAAATGCATTCCTAAGTACTTTACTGTTGTTTTGTGTGGCAAGACGGTACCATCAAGTTCAACTGGCGGACAGTCGTGTTTCTTTAACGTGAATGTTATATGGGTAGACTTAGTAGCACTTGCCTTAATTCTCCACTTCTTCAACCAAGCATCTATGGTGTTCAGGCGCTTCTGGAGATTATCTGAAGCTGTGTGAGGGTCTGCACTGCAAGAAAGCAAGGCTGTGTCATCCGCATATGTAGCTGTAACCACTTCATCTGAGGTAGGTAAGTCAGACGTGTATACCGTATACAGAACAGGACCCAGTACAGAACCTTGAGGAACTCCTGCTTTTATTTCTCTAAGGCCAGATACAGTTTCTCCAACTCTTATCTGAAAAAGTCGGTCTTCAAGGTATGATTTTAGGAGCATGTAAGCTGTATTAGGCAGGCAAAGCTTGAGTTTATATAACAGACCCTTGTGCCACACCCGGTCGAATGCTTGCTGTATATCAAGGAATACTGCAGAACAATACTCCTTCTTTTCCATTGCTTGTCTTATAGTGTGAGCTACTCGGTGGATTTGTTCTGTTGTGCCATGATGTGCTCGGAAACCAAATTGATGGTCCGGTAATACCTTTTGATTTTCTAGGATTGGTAGCAGGCGCTTTAATAGAAGTTTTTCAAACAACTTTGATAGGACTGGAAGAAGACTTATAGGTCTATAAGAGGATACCTCTGTGGCAGGTTTTCCTGGCTTCGCAATCATATTGATGACAGAAACTTTCAAAATCAGTGGGAAATACTGCAATCGCAGCATTGCATTAAACACGATTGTTATTAGGACAATTCCTTTTCTTGGTAGCTGCTTTAGAACTTCTGCGGTTATGAGATCAAATCCGGGAGCCTTTTTAGATTTTAACTGTCCAATTTGTTTCCACACTTCTCTAGGTTTTACCAGCTCTAGCAGTAACGACATCTGCTGGTCACTGTTCAAAACAGCATCAATGTCATCCTCTGTTTGCATCGAGTTGGATTCATTTGGTTGAAATACTTCCTCAATATAATTTGCAAACAATTCAGCTTTTTCATCTGAATTTCTGGCCCAATCACCACTAGGTTGTTTTAAAGCTGGCACATGATCTTTAGGTCTTTTAAATTTTTTGGTCATCTTCCACTATGAGTAATCTTCTGCTTTGTATGGTGAAAGCAGTTTAAGTTGTGATTGAAGTGTTGCGTTGGTATTTTCCTTGAGCATCTCTTTTAAATCCCTTTTAGCTTTGTTCAGGGCTCGCTTATCTTGCATATTTCTACTAGTATGCCATTGCCGCCTTAACCTTCTTTTTTCACTAATTAGATTTCTAATCTCCACAGGGTAGTTATTCTCCTGCGTACTTGATCTTGTATCAGGTGTGGATAGCCACGCAGCGGTTTGGATCAAGTTGGTTAAATAGCAGGCAGCATTTTCAACTTCTTCTGCAGTTTTAAGAGATATGTCTAGCCGGGCTTTTTCATTTATGTATGCTCTAAATGCTTCCCAATCGGTCCGGCTATTGTAGAGAGTTTGCCTTGGTTCTCGATATATGACTGAGGCACTTAGATCGCATATTACCGCTGTGTGGTCAGAGGAACCATCGAGGCATGACTCCACTTTGATGAACAATTCTGAGATTCCACCAGCTACAAAAAAATCCAAGAGGTCGGGTGTTTTCTTAGGGTCTGTTGGCCAGTAGGTGGGCTCTCCAGTAGAATATACTTGCAACTGGGAAGCATCTATGCATTTTTTTAGTTCACGACCTCTAGTTGTTGTAAGTCGAGAACCCCAAAAAGTTCCAGTCTCCGCCAGCTATGAATCGGGTACCCAGAGAATTAAAAAATTGCTTGTACATATCTTCGTCTATACGGTGGCGTGGTGGACAGTAAACTGCAGCAATATTTAATGCACCTGACCTGTATTGCACAGATATTACGGTGGCCTGTAGATAATTTATTTTCGTTTCAGGAAGTGGGTGATGTTTAATATTTTCTTTTATAATAATTGCAGCTCCAGCGTGCCCTGTTCCATCTGGATGGTTAGTGCAGTAGACTTTATATCCATTAATTTTTACAATACGTTGGTCTGTTAGATGAGATTCGGAAATTAGAAGTACATCTATTTTGTTTAAAATTAAAAATGATTTGACTTCATCTGTATTTGGAGCCAGACCATTTATGTTCCAAGTTGCTAATTTTAAAGTAGCCATTTCTTAAGGTATAATTTTTGTTATTACATTTGTTAAGAGAGTAAGGAGTGTTCCTATTTGTTGTATTAGCAAGTCAATCTTTTCACTTTGCTTGGTGAGTATTTGTTCCAGTACTGAACTTTGTTGATTAGGGGTTTTTATGTGGTTATGATTGTCTGAGTCGGCACGGTTTGCTGCCACATCACTATATGTTCTAGTATGATGTCTTTGCTGAGAACTCTGGAATACTGGAGGTGATTCATTTGTCATGACAGGAACAGTAGCGCCCTTCTGAGCATTCGTAAGTCTACTCACTAGCTTAGCATTATTCTTTCTCTCTAGTATCTCCTTGTATACCTGACACCCCTTGTAATTAGCTGGATGGTCGCAAAAACAGAGCGCACATTTTGCTGGGGTGTTTTTATCTTTTTTAGGGCAATCTGAGGTCTTATGTCCGCTTCCACACTTAACACATCTGAATGGTCTCATGCAGTTGTTTTTTGAATGCCCATACTGCTGGCAGCGTTGGCATTGCACTATTGTCGTAGATTTTCGAGCATCTTCGATAGTTACTTGCTGGTGGAAGATGTGTTTAATGAGTTTTACCATTTTGTTATTCACAGATTGTTCAACATTAACAAAGAATGTGGATGTTGGAAGTTTGTCCGGACCAAATCGGGCATTAATAATTTCACCTTGAACTTTATTACCAGTACTTTCGATTGCTTTTACAATTTCAGCATGAGGTGTAGTATGGTGTAATTTTTTTATCACTAGTCGATAAGGTTTCTTGTCTTTTGGAGTAAATGTATGACCGATCAGACCTTGACTTCTTACTAGAGATATCACATTCTTGTAGGTTTCCGTTGTTTCTGTTAAGATTCTTAGCAAATTTTTATTTATGATGCGAATCTTATATTCATTTGAGCTACAGGCCGAACTTATAAGCTTTGATAATTCGGTTACATCTTCTACGCCGTATAAAATTATCGGAGGTGGTTTATACTTCTTTATTTCCGATTCTGCTTGCATATCAGTAGGCTCTAATGGAAGCACATCAAATCTATTAGCCGTTGATAAGACTTCAGTGTTCGGAGGAGAGTCACTAGTTCGTCTACGTTTGCTAGATCTAGTAGGCATTCGCTGCCATGGTGGAGGAGGTTGAGCACTCGAAGAGTTCATTGAGTTCTGTGACATAGTCAATGTATTCTGTGTTGGAGCTGGTTGAGACTCTTTGGCGATTCTGTATTGGCGTGTAAAAGGAACAGCTTGCCAATCATCGGCATCATCACTTGTTTGATTATCAGGATCGAGATTCACTTTGTCAGATGACTTTGACTGAGTAAGACTCAATGAAGAATGTCGCATCCTTGGTTGCTGGATTTGTTTGGGTGTTGGTGTTTTTAACAATTTTTCTCCAGTCGCATTCTCTTTACTGGAAGCCTGGACAGCCACTTCCGGTAAGGTGCATTTTTCGGGTGTTTTCGAAATTTTAATAAGGTAACACTAATTGTCTATGAACTACATGATTTAGTTAGTCTGCGTAAAGTTAGAAAATAAACAAAAAATTTGGGGGTAGCAAAATATTTTAAAAAGGTGTCAATTGTCACTGGTGATAAGTTTTTCACTAATTTTACTACAAAACTGTAGGATTTTTGTAGAAATAACACTATCACATGTTTTCATCAGTATTTCATAAAATTTAGATACAATTTATGGGAAATAATGCTAAACCTCGCTAGTAGTGTATGTTCGCTAGTAGTGCATAAACTCATGAAGTAAAAATAAAAAAGTTTTTTTGTTTGTTTTTCTTTAATAAAGTAAAAGCAGATAAATGTTTAGTATTGAGTGTGACCCCCTCTAGCTAAAATCACAGCTTGAATTCGTCTGGGCATGCTAGCGAGTATATCCCGGATACTTGCTTACGGAATACGTTCCCACTCCACAGTAATCACATTCTTCAGCTCTCTGATGGTCTGCGGAGCCGGGTGTACTGATCTCACACGCCGTTTCAGAACGTCCCAGACATGCTCTATGGGATTGAGGTCGGGACTTCGAGCTGGCCAATCCAAACGACGTCGATCTTCACCGAACAGAGATATCCTGGCTTTATCAGAGAACAAAACCCTATTCCAATCTTCTTGAGTCCATGATTCACAATTTCTAGCGAACCTAAGCCTGTGAACTCTGTGCTCACGGAGTAATTTGGGGCCGCGGGCCGGGCGGTGACTGCGTATATTGGCAGCGAGAAGCCTCCTCTCCTCTCCTCCTGACCGTCCATTGACTAATATGCACATTTCTTACTGCTTGGAGGTTGTTCTTAAGATCCACATACGAAGATTTGCGATTTCTCAATGCGCGACTCACAAGAAAACGATCATCCCGTGGTTGGGTACATGGTTTTCTTCCAGAACCAGGCCTTCTCTCGACGGAACCAGTCTTCTGATATCGCTGCCAGGTCATTTCGAGCGACTGTATAACATCATAGTCAACTCATATACGAGTGAGTGTCACGAGTCAACTATGATAGTGAAAACGCAGCTTGAATCAACGTCAAAACCGTTGTATCTCTATGGTCAAAACTACTCTAACTTAACTACATAAGTATTGTAATTATGCTAAAAACTAATAATTTGAAATTAGAATTCTTGTACTTGAAATTAGTAAATATGTGAAATCGATACAATTAATAAAAAAAACGGTAATCAATTGAATTGAAGTATCGAATTAAGGAAATTATGGAACATAACGTCGAGGGAACATCTCTTCGAAAATATTAGACAGCAGCAGCTTGGCAAGGCCATTGACTTGTAAAGTTCTGTTGTATCTCTATGGGCAAGGCAATGACAATGACAACGACGTCCATGTGACAACGTTACTGCGTTCAGAAATAATTTGTTTTCAAATTTTTCTCAAGAGATTTTTCTCTTAATACGAATTTGGACGAGGCCAGCGTGCTGCCTCCATACAAAAAACCATTATGTCTGTCTGTTTTATTTGCTAACATTGTGGCTGTGGGTGGAGTGGGGTGGGGTGAAAAAATCACAGTTGTTTATTTTATTAACCCCCGACGCAGCGCAAAGAGAGGTGTTATAAGTTTAAGCCTATGTCTGTCCGTCTGTCTGTCTGTCTGTAGGTACATATATTCGTAGAGCCTAAACGAATCAAGCGATTTCAATGCGGTTTTTTTAAATTGAAAGCTAAATTAATCGAGATGATCCTTAGCCACGTTTGATGAAAATCTATCCGGCCATTTATGGAGATGGTCAACTGCCTGCCAAAATGGTAAAGGATACAAAGGTGGCGCTTTGACTAAAATAATGTACACCCTGGGCAAATTTAGGTACAGCAAAAAAAAAACAAAATGGCGGCAAAAAAAATTTTGTCTTTCTGTACATAAATATTCATAGTGCCTAAGCGATTGCAATGCGGTTTTTTTTTTAATTTTGTGTGTAATTTAAAAAGGATGAAATAAAAATAAAATTTTAACATTTTAAAAACCCCGACACAAAAAAAACTTTAAAAAATAAATTTTCTCTCTCGGTCGGTGGGATTTTCTCAAAAAGAGTATATATTATACGTTGGGGGTTGGGGGTCCCCCGACCGACAGAGAAATTTTATTTAAAATGTTTTTTTTTTCAATTTGTGACTAAATGATGTAACTTTTCAGTCAAGGCAAAAAATAAAGAGTTCTAAGAAAAGGTCATGGAAACCAAAACAAATGTTTCATTTCAGAACGAGTACGGGAAGTGTCATTTATTTATCATTTTTTAAATTGACTGGGTTTTGTTGGGTCAGCGATGCCAGATTGGGTATTTTTCACGCAATTCTGGGTAAAAATTTGGCTCTTGGAGAAATTTTGGAGAGAAAGAATCTTTGGAGAAATGTTTTGAGAAAAATGAAACGTTGTGGAGAATTCTCGGTAGTTAAATTTTTAGTTTTGAAACGCATCCGTGTTTATATGAAACTGTTGTTTGTTTTGTTTCCAACGCCTGTTTTTAAAATCATAGAATAACTATTTATCTAAATCAATAATTTGTCATCAACAAGAAGATACAGATTAGCTTGGGAAGCTGAGCCACAGTTTTCTGGTAAGTTCTATGTATTTCTAAGTATTTATATCCATAATTAGGGGTTTTATTTGTCAGTGCCAATATATCTCTATTGAAAGCGTTTTTATTACATTATTTTTAGGGTATATTACTGTACGACGTAGAACCACGGGCAAAAAAAAAACAAATCTGGGGCTTTGGGTAAAACTAAAGAAAATTGTATCTTTTTGGAGAAAAATAATATCAAATTTGGGGAGAAATAGAAAATCACATCTGGCAACCCTGTGTTGGGTGGGCTAAGGGCTTCGAGGGGCGAGGCTTGCTTTCTTTCCAAGCATTGTTTGTGAATTTTGTGATTGTGATGGGTTTATTTATAAACTCGAAGTTTCATTGATTATAACACATGTTTTCCCAGTAAAGTATGTATGAAATATTCCATTTTAATGGTTAACCATAAGTTTATCGAAGAATAAATAATTTAAATGTTTATTTCTTTCAGAAAATGAAGTACTATTTGTTACTAGTAACGGTAACGAGTTTAGTGGAAACTCAAGTATTGGAGCAGAACCCATTCAATCCGAATTATCAACAACAACAACCATTTCCAAATGATGCAAGCAGAAACGACTCATTGTACCGGCCTAATAATCAGATTCCTTACGGCAGTTTCGCCGTTAACGGGAAGGACTACAATCAAGTGCAAAGCTCTTTCTACCAATCGTCAGATGATTTTAATTCCGAGGGTTTTGACAATGACAATGAATTAGATTCACATGAAGTAAGCTATGCAGGTATTGACTTTGATGAAAGACACAGATGCCCACCAAACTGGATTCGGAACAGAGAATCGTGTTACCGCTTTACAAAGTCACCAAACCGTCCAAGAAATGAAGCTCGTAAGATTTGTCAGGCTTACGAAGCAGACTTAGCAGCTATAAGAAGTCCTGAAGAACATGGATTTATAGTGACTAACCTTATGAAATTAGACCCCCAAAAGGGCTCTTGGTATATTTCAGGCCATCAACAGTCACCAGGATATTGGGTTAATGATGTAGATGGGTCGCAGCTTTCTGGCTTAGACAATGCATTCTTTGATGATCAGCAGCTGACTTACACAAGCTATAACATTTTGCCTCGAGACTATTTAGTGTACAGATTTTCACATGAAGATGGGAGATGGGGTTTGGCTGCTGTAGAAGGAAACCAGTACTATCATTTTATTTGTGAGGGACAAATACAGAGATTACATTATCTTCTTGAAGAAAAGCGGTCATTTACATATGGTCTAGATACATACGATCCTGAGAGAATACCCAGGGGACCTTATTTTATAAAAGAACCAGAAGATACAATTTATGATCCTCGTAGAAATCACCATGTCCAGTTGACATGCATTGCTGGTGGCTACCCTGCTCCAGTATATAAATGGTATAGGGAAGATTATCAAGTAGATAACCCAATTTATATTGAGATTGATCCTCTAACAGATCCTCGATTTGTACTCAGTGGTGGCACACTAATGATATACAATCCTGATGCAGACAAAGATAATGCTAAGCATCATTGTACAGCCACAAACAAGTATGGAACTATTCGTTCAGAGTCAGTAAGATTGTCATTTGGTTTTATTCGAGAATTTAATCAGAAACGTCCTGTTGAGACAGGGAACCAATATTGGGGAAAAGTTATGAATTGTGATCCTCCTTCTTATTATCCATCTGTTAATTTCTTGTGGGCACGTAACTATTTCCCTAATCTTGTAGAAGAAGACAAACGAGTTTTTGTTTCAAATGATGGGGGTTTATATTTCTCTGCTTTAGATACAATTGACAGAGGAAATTACAGCTGTAATGTAATGAGTAAAGTTTCAGATTTGGGCCGCAATGGACCCTTTTTTACTCTTTCTGTTTATCCCCACTCTGATTTCCAACAATTGCAATTTCCTAATAACTTCCCTAAAGTTTTTCCTGAAGCTCCTATGGTAGGGCAAGAAGTCAGGCTAGAATGTGTCACATTTGGCTACCCTGTTCCATCCTATAACTGGACAAGAAAAAATGGTAATATCCCAAGAAAAGCCCATCTGAGTAATTATGACCGTGTCTTAACTATACCTAATGTTGGTGTGGAAGATGAAGGTGAATATATTTGTAATGTTCGGAATGATAGAGCTCGCATAAAAAACAGTGTATTCCTTAAAGTTCAGGCTGAGCCAAATTTCACAATTCCATTATCAGATAAACATGTTGATAACAGAGGAGAATTACATTGGAATTGTGAATCCTTTGGGATACCTGATGTCAACTATACATGGTGGAAAAATGGCCAACAACTATCTATGGAAGCATTAGAAGCAGAAGATAGAGGCAGGTACTTAATTCAAGACAACGTTCTTATAATAAAGAATTTGGATCCACAAAGAGACCCTGGTATGTATCAATGTGAGGCTAGAAATCCATTGCGAGCAAGGTTTTCAACTGGTCAATTACGTGTTCTGTCTCTAAAACCTTCATTTAAAAAACATCCATTAGAGTCTGAAACATATGGCTCTGAAGGTGGTAATGTAACCCTAAGATGCAATCCGGAAGCAGCTCCCAAGCCAACATTTACATGGAAAAAAGATAACATCATCATTGGAGCTGGGGGTAAAAGGTTCATCACTGAAAGTGGGAACCTTATTATTAGACAGCTATCAAGAGATGATGAAGGTGTGTATACATGTGTTGCAAAAAATCAATATGGAACTGATGAAAGTCGCGGACGACTTATCGTGCTGCATACCCCTCGCTTTTTAGAACGCCTGCCACCACGAATTAATGCACTAGTAAATGACATAGTATTTTTGCATTGCAATGCTGAAATTGACCCAATATTAGACACTGCTTATTTTTGGAATCATAATGGAATAAGAATAAGGGACGCTTCAGACTACTATGCTGATAAAAGAATTAAGATTGATGGGGGTGAACTGACTATTTTTAATGTAAGTCTCTCTGATGTTGGTGAATATGAATGTGTCGTGAAGTCGGCGATTGGACGCATCTCCTCACGTGCTCAATTGCGAATAGAAGGTCCCCCAGGCCCTCCTGGAGGTTTACAAGTCTTGAACATCCAACGGTCAATGGTAACCCTTGAGTGGACTGATAGCAATTCAAATGGCCGCCCTATTACCGGGTATGTAATAACGGGTCGAACTAATTGGAACTCTACATGGATACTAATCAGTGAAAATGTACCTAATCTTATAGAAATCGATCGATATAATGGAAGAAAACGTGCGGCAGTCGCTGCTTCACTCTTACCATGGTCAGTTTATGAATTCAGGGTTCAAGCAGTAAATGCTTTAGGAGTAGGAAAAACATCAGCTCCAAGTCCTCAATTTTCTACTTTACCAGATAAACCGCACCATGCCCCCAAAAATATTGGAGGAGGTGGAGGGAAGATTGGTGATCTCAACATTAAGTGGACGCCATTGCCGCCGTCGCTTCAAAATGGCCCTGGTGTTTATTATAAAATATTTTGGCGACGCAACGGGTCCGAAGTGGAATTTCAATCTCTCGTTCTTAAAGAATACGGCAATATTGGAATGCATGTTGTACACATTTCATCAACTTATTTCTTTACACCTTATAATGTGAAGGTGCAAGCGTTCAATGACATTGGCGCGGGGCCGGAGAGTGAGATAGTGACGATATACTCGGCTGAAGACATGCCTCAAGTGGCTCCGCAGCAGGTGTCGGCGCGCTCGTTCAATTCCACGGCGCTCAATGTTACTTGGAACCCGATAGATCAGTCCCGTGAAAGACTCCGGGGCAAGCTCATAGGTCACAGACTTAAGTATTGGAAAGAAGCTAATAAAGAGGAAGAATGCATCTACTATTTATCAAGAACCACAAGAAATTGGGCTCTCATTGTGGGTTTGCAGCCTGACACTTATTACTATGTTAAGGTAAAAATAATTTTATTACCTATTTAAACGATGCAGGCTTTAATATAAGTAGTAACATTTGACTGTGTTTTGAAAAAATGAAAATCAATGCAAATGCTAATAGTGCGACTTTAATCTATTTGTTTGTCTAGGTAATGGCATTCAACTCAGCCGGCGAGGGCCCAGAGAGCGAACGTTTCAAGGAGCGCACATTCCGCAAGGCGCCGCAGAAGCCGCCGGCGTCCGTCAACGTGTGGGCTGTCAACCCGTCCACCGTGCGCGTCGTGTGGCGCTATGTGCAGCCCACCAACGAGGAGGAGCCGCTCATAGGCTATAAGGTCAGTTATACTAGTAAGATTTTGATTACTGTGCGCGTGTAGAAGCGAACGTTTTTTGCAGCGCACGTTCCGCAAGGCGCCGCATAAGCAGCCCGCGTCCGTCAATCGACTGCAGCGTCAACGTTCCGAACGAGACGTCTGAACTTTAGGCACAGAGCGTCAGCGGTTAATACATTTCAAACGTGAACGACGACGTCTTTTTAACAACGTATACGTCAGCGTAGACGCGTACGAGCCTTCACGTGCATATGACATTGTATTTCAATTTAGGGAACTTTAATGATAACGTACACGTAAATCACTAAATCCTAAAATAGTGTCGAGATTTAGCCAGATAGTTGTTAGCCAGTTGTATCGACAGTTTGACATAGCTCATGCGCCTGATACAGTGGCATTCATGCTAGAGGGGCTGAATCCATCAAAACCTATAATATTGTTTTAGGTGCGAGTATGGGAGATCGACCAGGACATGAGCACAGCCAACGACACCATAGTGCCGGTGGAGCACAACCTAGAGGCGTACGTGAACAACCTGACGCCCGGCAAGTCGTACAACCTGCGCGTGCTGGCCTACTCCAACGGCGGCGACGGGCGCATGTCCTCGCCCGCCATCACCTTCCAGATGGGCGACTACCACAGCGACGCCTACGGCTACTACGTCAGAGATACCGCCGACAAACCCACCTTAGCAACACTGTCACTACTATTCTTATTCGTCACTGCATATCTGCAGTTATCGTGATATTAACCAGGTAACATATCTCATTGACATTATACTTATATTTTATGTTTTGCAGTATTTTAAGCTTTTTCTGCATTTAGGTTGTGATATATCCCGGCCACTTTATAGTTTTACAATCTGTTTCTCTTCTTATTATATTTTACTATTTATACTCAAATTATTGTATCTTTACGATATTTTTTTCTTTTACTGTATATTTTGGAATAATTGAAGATTTAGCTTTAATTCCTGTTTTACATTTATAGATGTTAAGAATACGCTGCGATATTGCTGTCGTGAAAATATTTTATGTTTATTTTTCCTACGAATATATGCACTCACGAATGTAAGCACTCGAGCCACGTCCGTCGGCGTAATTTTACTTGTGATTAGGCGACGGCAATATTACAGCAGATTTACTATTTTTATACTGCATTAGTATAGTATCTTTGTCGTTTTGTGACAATAAGTTATTAGGCAGAATTATCTGATTATGTGTCACGCGAGCGTTAAATATGTATATCTGGGGTACGATTGCGTAAGGTAATCGTATTCATTTGACAGTTTATATCGTATTCAATTGGCTGCAATTTGTATGCAATAACATTTAATATGATCTGTCAAATGAATACGATTGACTTTACGCAATCGCCTAGCTGATTCGATTAAAATGTCATCAATCATCATAAAATCATATAAAACATGTATTACGCTGAACCATTTTCTGAACCCAGTTGCAAGCAATAATTAAAACCGCAATACACAGATTTTGTCGATAGAATAAACATGAAGCGCTCGTGTTTAAATATAAAGTTCAGGTTTAAGAATCTCGTAGTTATAAGTTTAATGCCTAACAAATGTAGTAATTTTATTAAATGTGCATACCAATCCGAGCCATTTTCATGTTCTATCTTAAGCTAAGTTGTAAGACATCTCAGAGGATGTTAATATTTTTTATGTGACTGTATGACATTAAGTTTTTAGACAAGAATAAAATGATTACCAAAAAATAAATCATCACAATTGAAATGTACCTATTAAGTTATTTTCATAAACTACATATTTCGGTAATTGGTTTCATTTTACTATGCTGTATAGTACAAAGCAGAATGAATGTGCAACAAATTATTATGATGAGCCTTAAAATGTTGGTCACTTTGTACGTAATGTTTACAATAAATAACCCATAAAACAAATTGTAATTTTATTCCTATTATCGTTGAACAATATTCGATTCACTAGAATTAGGTTGCAATATGGATAGGATGTGGAGTGTAGGCATTACGACTATTCATTGCCCGTGACTACCTGTGTAGCACTACTACCAGTAGTGTCATGGGTTATTTTTACTCTTTCCCGCGACTACCGGTAGTGCTATGGGTAAAACCTATTTCTCCCATGAAACAATGCCAATTGTCACAGAAAATTTGGTTTCCGGTAGCACTATCGGGTTTTATCATGAAATTCTAAGGCCGGGTACAGATTGGTGAAATGTAACATGCAATGTAACACGAGTAGTATGGAGTATTGCACGCAGCGGGCGCGTAGTGCGCTCGCGAACACCTTAAAATGTATGGAATGTTACATTGCATGTTACATTCCACCAATCTGTACCCGGCATAATTTGCCGGCTACACGCTCCATCTGACCTGAGAGCATGCCTGCACAAAGCGACGGGGTTATTACCTATCTTTGCAACAGCAACGTGACAGCAGAAGTTGCGCGATAATCGCTTTACTTCACGTATCAACAGTGCGGCCTCTACCGAACAAACGGAACTACAATGTGCATTCATTTAGTTCCTTTTATTGCAATTTTGACATAAGAGTAATCAGCTAATGAGAGAAGTAGTCACAGGAAAGAATAATTACCCATGACACTACTAATAGTGCCACGAAGTAGTAGGTAGTGCCCGGGCAACGAATGACACTAACACTGTACTGTAGAGGCGCGACTGTAATGTGACTACGCCAACCTAGATGCGGCTGCCCGGAGGTACGTGACTGCCCCCGTGTTGCAACTGCGCAAATATGCGTTTTTATTTACTATATAGATACACGATGAAACAAGTGGAAAGTATCTTTTAGATATATATGTGAACACTAGTTATGAAATCCATTTTATTTATTACCTTTTTTAACTACTTAATTATGTTAATTTAATATTTCAGTTTATCACAACTTCTTAAACTTGATCTTCCGTTTCAAACATTTTGCGTCAACATTATCTAATAAATCATCAACATCAACAATGTTTTTTCTCTTATGTATACTATTACCATCATCTGTAATCTGGTCTTTTTTCAAAGGTAGCAAACCTACGGCGTAAGGAATATCTTCTTCTAACGTGGAATTTATGGTATTGTCAGTCGGTAAGCAATTTTCCTTATTCATAATTTCATCACTATCGTTCATAATGTTTTCCCATTCTGGCTTTTCTTTTAAAGCGTCAGTCAGGTCAATGACCGATTCTTGAAATTGATTTTCAGTGGTTGTATTTTCATTGTTATTTTTGGATATTTCTTCATTCTCTGGGTTACCATTTTCTTTGTTAGTAATAGCCATGCTATCCCACTGTAATGCACTCGAATTTATATTTTCAGACAAGTCTCCTGTAGTGTTTATCGTGTCATTGTCATTCCCATTTTCTATGCCCATATTTTTCAAAGAGTTATCGTTAAATTCTTGAACTTTAGGATCGGAGTTTATTGTTTCCATGTCATCATGCGGGCTGTGATTTTGCGACATGTTTATGTTATCTTCTATGTTCATAAGATCTTTAATAATATCATCTCTTTCTTGATTTGTTTTATTTAAAAGATTATGTTCTGTATATCTATCTGTATCGGCATCTGTTTGTTTCGATGTAGAAATGAGGCAGTCCAGAGCATCTTCCGTATTCTGAGGTAATTGTAAGCCAAAATCATCATCAGGGTTTAAAGGGTTGTATTGTTGGGAGAGGTTTTCATTCATATGCGAGGATTTGGTATCTAGTAATGACATACTAAAACTTGTGTCTAACGAAGAACTTGTCGGGCACAATTGTTCCATTACTCTAGCATCACTCAACTGATGATCTTCATAATATTTTTTTACATCGTCACTCATGGATTTTGTGAAAAATTGCATGTCGCTATCAATTCCTGAAAAGTCATGGGTATTTACATGATCCATTGAGTTGTTACCTTCTTGAAGGCGAGGATCGAGAACAACAAAATTCTGTTGCTCTGCGAAAGAATCCAAATTATCTGGTAGGATTGCATTCAAACTGTTGATAGCTTCTTCTTGTTGACTGAATTCACTTGTGTCTTTACCATAATTTGAAGATGTGTTGTAAGATTTTGAGCCAAGAAGCATTTCTCCTCTCTCTATCGATTTAGATAAATCATCGATACTTTTGATTTCGCTTGGATCGGCCACCTTTTCAATAATATTTGGCTGCTCTATAACTTCGTACTGAATCTCGCTGCTTTGTACCATATCTAAAAGAACTTGTTCATTCACGTTGATGTAGGATCCATCTCCTGATTCGAAAAGAATTGGTAAGTCCGTTGGCAATCCTGCATTTTTAAGGGCATTTACATATTGAGACATAGCATTGCCTAAGCCACTATTAGTCGCCTCGCTGGCTGAACTGCACATTGGGGTGCTGGCGTAGC
The DNA here is from genome assembly GCA_910589605.1 of Chrysoteuchia culmella. Lineage (NCBI taxonomy): Eukaryota > Metazoa > Arthropoda > Insecta > Lepidoptera > Crambidae > Chrysoteuchia > Chrysoteuchia culmella. The sequence continues at coordinate 5,846,851 of OU342648.1, forward strand.
TCGACGTAATAGTTTCACTTCCCATAGAGTGTTCTTTACTGTACGAGATGGTAGGATCTAGAACGTTCGATGTTACGGTTTGGTCCATATACATGAGATCATTGTCTAGATTCATGTAATTGTGGTTGCTTGAGTTATCGGTACCACAAATGCTATTGACTGCTTGTGAGAGAGTTACTCTGTCCATATAATCCTGAAATAGAAAGAGAGATAATTAACACTTTACATAAATTGTGTGATCCTAATGTATTTAGTGATACAATGTGGTGAACTCGTGAATAATGCTTTGTCTTATTGTCGTTGTTTATGATATTTTATATATCTGTTCTTTATGGTTACTGCCTATACAGCTGAAAATAGGGATACTTTACTTTAAGCATGAAAGCTCTAAGTACCTGCATGTGTCTGGTCTGTAAGTGCTTCAGCTGGTGTATGGCCTTCCGAGAGTCCTGCTCGCGGCGCATCAGGGCACGCTCCGCCGCCCGGCCCAGAATGCCCGTAGTCTCCCAACCACCAGAGCGCTACACGTAAAAGAAATATCATAAGTATACATTACTAGTTTCCGCCCGCGGTTTCACCCACGTGGTTCCCGTCGCCGTGGGAATATCGGGATAAAATATCCTTTCAACTAACTGTATGCCAAAAATCAAGTCGTTTGGTAACTTAGTTAGGGCGTGATGAAAGAACAAACAGTAACAGTTTTGCATTTATAATACAAAACTGTTACTGTTTGTTTATGTTGTTAGGTGTCGTCATAGAGTTAGGTACGATACGATCACTTTTTAATTTTGCTCGTCAGTGGGTACTGCTAGCATCAGATACATAGGACTGCTAAACAGCCAAAGATAATGATGTAAAGTGATTAAAATATCGGAAAAGTCAAGTGTCCAAATTGGTTCAAATAGAATACCATATCCAGCGAAAAATGTTGCCAATTAGTACATTTCGCTTGAAAGAAAGATTAACTAAGTATAAAACTAAGTTCCTTTTCATGGCTTCAAACTATTTGACGATGACTGTTTAGCCGTTTTCTATTTTCACAACTAGTCGAGTTGTGAAGCTTCTTGTCTTGTACTGGTGACAGCTGGGTACAGTCAACAGCAGCTACGGCTTTACACTTTGACCTTGAGAGCGCCTTTACGTCGCTCTTTGATGCGTTGATTCGTTCGTGCTGTTGACTGTACAAGAGGTAATAGAAAGTATAAAAAGGGAACTGAAAAAAATGTTTAGAAATAATAAGATGGCTCACTCTGACGCTGGGCCTCCCTCGGCGAGGCTTGATGGCTCGCGGGCCGTCCACGTAGTCGACGCTTGGCGCGGTGTTGTTGCCATTCTCGATGTCGAACGGTATGCGCACCACCATATCCTGCTCCAGCGAATATTTGAAATAGCACAATATGAAACATTTTCATGGCAGTCGTCGTAGGTATTAAGTATAATAATCAGAGTGCTTAGTGTGAGTTTTCTCACCTTATTCGCTTACGCCGCAGTTTGCGAATCGATTTTAATTCTCAACCTTATTCCTGTTGCATTAAAGCTATCTGTCACAATTTTACTCTCATGCGATGGTAACGCTTTGACATTTGCAGACTTACACTAAGCCCACAGTAGATAGCAGACGGCAGAATTGATAAATACAATGAAAGCAAATTGTCGTTTTTTTAATTCATGTGATAAATTTTAAACAAGACAATATTATATAGTCTTGTATAAAAATCATATGAATCTAGAAAAATCGCTACGTCTCATATCACACAGACGGGACTCGAACCCGAACCTTCCTGCCCAATTTTCTTAGAAAATTATAAGTTCATTTTAATTTATTTGATATTAAAACTCAAAATATGAAGTGTAAAGTATTTTATTGTAATAAAGGTAAGACAAACCTTGTTTGTTCGTGAAAGAGAATCAGCCGATAGATTTGTGGACGGCGGCGGCAGTTGAGCAGGCGGTGGTGGCTTTGAATCCTCCTATCAGTTTAATTATGATTTTATTGATAAGTATCATATTGCCATTTTAAATTAACTGCCAATATGATTTTTTCACGTTTTTCACAATTTAAATGCAAGAGAAGGAATGCAAGAATTATTAAAATATTACCTGTGAATGCAAGTCGATAAGTGACTGTGGAGGTCGGTTTATGACCACAGGAGGAGTAAAAACTGGAAGTTCGCCTAAAACAAATAAAAATAGGAATAGATGCATACAAAAACTAGGTACTGTGGAGATCGTATATATGTCTCCGCACTACAAGCAGGCCGCTACACCGTTATTGCTGGCTGGTTTGATTTATGATAAAAATTAAGAAAGGGTAGGCCCGTCGTACGTAGATATGGACGGTCGCCTTGTCAGATAAAAATAAATTATAAATAGTAAAATCAACAATACTATGTACTGAATATTATGTACATAATTACAGTCCAAGACAGTTATTTATATCAAGAATTACGTCCCCGCTACAGTGCCTACCTACCTACCTATAAATATATAGGATGCTAAGAATTTTTTTTACATATTTATTAACATAGAATTGCAAAATTGCAGACTAAAACGTAAAAAGTCTCTCATTGATGAAACGACGGTGGCCAACACCGTAGAAAAAAGGTGAATATACTAGAGAATTTCAACGTGTTCTCGTAGGTCTCTGTAGCATAATTGGTCAGTGCATTGGGCCGGATTCCCCAGGATGCGGGTTCGAGTCCCGTCAGGGCGACATGAGACAAGTTGCTTTTTTCTAGTATATATACTTGATTAAACATTATCACATAAAAATAGCATTGTAAAATGCAAAAGTAAAAAGTTATACGTAAAAAGTAACTTATTAAAAATGTAATCATAATCTAAAAAAAACGAACAATAAGTTGGTTGTTGGTTAGGTACTACTTTTCTAACGACGACTTACCTCAGTAGATGATATGCAAAAACTTGGAAAGTAGCATGTAAGAGTAAATATGCAAACAAACTTACTTTGATTTGTTATCCCTAACCCTTCTTTAGTGACTTTGGAAAGCCCTTTGATTTTCAAAAACTGCGCTGCGGACACGAGTTCATCTAAATTTTCTTCTAAACATTGGGTTTTCCCGCAATACATGAATTCGACGAGACACTTCAGCACACTAAACCGCATTTTTAATATAATTAGTGGCTCTCCAGTTTGTTTTTGTAAAACTTCCTTCATGAAATAAATACAAAGCAAATAATTTTACAAAATATAATCAAGAAAATAATAAGGTGTTAATAGACTAGTTTACCTGAAAATATGCACTACTTGCAGCAAGCACGGCTTTATGCACTCGCAAAGTGTGAGAACTGCACATAAGTGTCATGTCAACTAACGATTGCATTTGCAACAATTTGCCGAATCGGGACATTAGGTGTTCAGAATAATCTTCATAGTGGAGGCTATATCGTATTGGGGCCATGACACTGTAAATATTCTTGAAAGTTATTTTACCCAAAATTCCTTCATCAAGAAATCTCATTGACAATCAACATGGCTGGTCCAAACAAAAGAATATCGTAAAAACGTCGTCGAATGGCATTCAAAATTAAAATAAAAAATGCCACCAATGAGGTCATTACACTTTTAAGGCTAGCGCATTTATAAAATTTTTCGTGATGAAATATTTTGTTGTGATTGTCAATCTTAAGTAGGTATAAAGGAATATATTGAAGCGCGCATACTATCAATTCGATAGTTGTTCGACAATCGAAGTCGACATCGACTAAACTGTTTAGTTATGTTGAAATCGCGAGAAGTTTACAACTCGACCAAGCAGTTTAGTCGATGGAAAAATTATTGTTAAGTACCTATATGCGCTAGCCCTAAGGCGACACAAACTCCCATCTTTTTGTAAAATATTTGTTGATCAAAATAATAAAGAAATAATACTTTTTTTCTTGAATAAATGAGATTTTGTACGATGGTTAAAAAACCATACGTAAAATAACACGAGTCAGTGACGGAAAGCAAGCATTTGCTACGAGGCGGGAGTCGAACCCAACCGAATTCGGCTAGCTAGATCTAGCTATATTTTTACAAGCAGTTTACAAGATTTTTCCCTTAAATATTGAATACATTATATAAATAGCATTTTATTACTTGCCAAGTTCGTTTAGTTTATACTTGCGGAATATACTGACAGAGGTAAACTGGGTATTTGTAACAAAAAAACGAAAACACTTTGTATCGGATTGTTTTAATGTTTAAAACGCGGAACAAAGTAAAAAGTTAAAAAATGAATTATTACAAATTTGTATTCCTCACGGAAAGCAATTAGGTATATTAAAAGTTAGACGATTTATACTTATTGCAAAAGCGAGAAGATAATACAGATACAACAGACAATAGACTGTAAAAACAAATTCTATCACAGACTAATTAAGTACTGAAATACAAGTAATACAACATCGATTTTTACACAATTATTACATTGCAGTGGGGACACTTGTATTAACAATTTAAAAATAAGATAGTAAGTAGTCAAAATAAATTAGATTTGATTGGAATGTTGGTAGGAATGCAATGACTTGTTTCATAAGGCACTTGGAACAAATAGAATGACAATATGTATTATGGTCAGATGTCTATTTTAGATTAGAGTAATAAAAAATCTTGAAATTAAAACAGAAAGAAAAACTAAGTTTACTTAATAATTTGACCCATAAATTGGAAGTTTTCTAATAATATTATATTTTTTATACTACAAAACCATCAAATAGTTCCATAGAGTCTAAACACGTAGATTTCAAATTCATAATTAACATTTATCTGAATCCATTGTTTTGGAAGTTTTTAATACTATAGATAGACTTAGCTTTCAATAAATAATGACAATAAATGATCATACATACATACAGTTTACAAGTCAACGTAGTAGTCTTTTAAAATACAAATTTGTAACATATCCAATACTTTGAGTATCGCCTTAGAAGTCAGTTTCTATACAATAGCTTTACATTACCCTTACTTCCCTACGACGAAGCTCATTTACGCTGTGCCACAGCGGCAATGTTCTTGTGACACTTTTCAACATCACAAATGTACTGAAAGTTATTCTGAAAAATATCTGAGATAGAAATATTGTACTTTTGAGTGTACATCGGTACCTAGGTAAAACGTTGAATAAAGTTTTTGAAGCGTTCAATTACAATTAAAACCCCTAACTTGTGTAAAGTCAGTTATGGGGTACTTTATGTACTTAATCACACATATTTAATAGACGCAGTAGCCAATAATCAATAAATAAAGAAAGAAAGGAGCGCGGAAACATAATAATTTTGTACCTATCGACTATGTTTATCACTAACATTAATTTATGATATTTAGATATATTTTTACACACACTAATATATTGTCATATTAACTGATTTTTCTTGTAAAATTCCATCCCAGATATCGCAGAACGCAATTTATAATAAAATAATACAGCCATGTCTTAAAAATAAGGTACGTATGGTCTATTGTAGGTATACTTTTAGATAATTAGTATATTATTTGCTCTTGTTATTTGTGTAAGTCGAATATTTGTAAAAAAATACACATTAATATTATAATTTTGACTGTACTTAAAAGTATGTACGCAGTTTTATTATGAACAATGGATTTTGGAGGATTCCCTTTTATGGCGAACTTGCATTAATTTGATAAAAAAAAAAATAGGTAGTGTACAAATATGGGGATGTTTAAATGTAATGCGAAATTATGACTTTAAATACACAACCATTAGAGATTTATTTGGTCACATTGAGATAAAACGATGAACCTCGTGGCTTGAAACTAAGAATAATTGCAAAATAAGAGAATCCCCTGAATTATCTTCGATTATTTGTAATTTGGTGTGTTTTTGTTAAAGTAAGTATTGACATGTTAATTGACAACTATCTAAGTTAATCAAAAATATTAGTGTACCTAACAAAGTATTAAACATTTAAATGAGGCGATCGATAATAAACGTCGTTTATGTAGAACAAAAGTGGAATGTTCAATTAAAATACTAAATTATTCATACATGAACACTTTACATAGGTAATTTTGTACAATACATAGCATGTAGAAAAAATAGAGATTCATTTATAGAGATCGTACAGTGAAACGAGACCATCGCGAGCCGATCTCGGCCGGCGCGCGCGGGAGATACCTAGTTCTATCGTAAAACTTAATGTTCATAAGCTTCAGGGCTAGTTTCGGGGAAGGTTACGAAAATAAATCATCTATTCGATTCGATCCTACGAAGATCCGGGGAGACTACGCGATGGTCCGTTTCAGTGGCAGGTTACATTAATCTTAATATAAAAAGCAAATTACAATATTTACACTAGTCGACACGGGCTCGACTCGCGCGCACGCGCGGGCGCCGTCAGCCGTCGATCGCCTTCAGGAACTCCTCCGGGGAGATCTGGACGTCGTCGGCGGCCGCCGGTGCCGAGGCGTCGGGCACCGAATGTTTGAGTTCCCCGAACGTGTACGTCGGTCGCTTGGGGCGCGCGTCGGCCGGAGCGGGCGAGCTCTGCGGCGGGGCCCAGCAGAACCCGGGCCGCGGCTCCGCGCCCGCCGACATCGGCATCGCCAGCTGCACGCGGGACTTGCACAGCTCGTTGTCGCTCAGCTGCCGTTTCAGCTTGCTCTTTCCGACGACCAGTTGGAAGCCGCGCACGCCGCCCGTGTCGTTCGACTGCCGCTTCCCGAGCTCGATCTCGCTCAGGCGCCGTTTCAGTTTAGCGGTGTCGATGGGGCTCGTCCGCGCCGGCCGGTCGGCGAGGCGCGGCGGGTCGCGGCGGCCCGTCGAGCCGGCGGAGTCGGCCTCGCACGCGGCGCCGCTCCCCCGGCGCAGCGACTCAATTACGCTGTAGAAGTGGTCGAGGTCCGCCCCCTTGGCGGTTGGGCCGGGCGGGCCGGACGGGGCGGGCGGGCCGGACGGGGCGGGCGGGCCGGGCCGCATCGGCACGCGGGCGCGGGCGCGCGGCAGGTGGCCGTGGCTGCTCTGGCGCGCGATGGCGACGCCGGCGTGCCGCCGCGGCATGCTGCAGCTCTTCGGCACGAAGGAGTCCTGCGACATCGACACGTTCTCGTACACGTGCGCGTCGTCGCCGTCCTCGGGAACGATGAGGTTCTGCCGGCTCTCCGTCGTCTCCTTCCTCTGCCCGAGCGAGTTGCTCTTCCTGTGGCCGCTTCGGCTTTTGCCGTCGGACGTTTTCTTCGTCAGTTTGCAGTCGCTCGCGCTTCTCGGCAGCATGTTCGCGTACGCGGGGGCGGCGGGCTCCGGCTCGGGCGCGCTCGGGGCGGGGTTCCCGAGTCTCGTCGAATTCGAACGTTTAGTTATCTTAGTATTGGATGGATTAGACTTTGCGACGTCCGCGGAAGTCGTCTGCTGAGGCGAAGTTTCGGGGCGTTTCCTATCTACGTCGGGTTTGGAAGATTTGTCTAGAACTACTTTGGTTTTATCGCTTTTACATATTTTAACACTGAACCGGAACGGCGGCTTGAACACCACTTGCAACCTAGCTTTCTCCCCGCTGAGGAGGTTGGTGGCGCTCTTGGATGGCCTCGTTTTTCTTGTACCCTTTTGAACTTGTCTGTGCGCCCTCTCGGTGAGACCTAAAGGTATCGATTTGGATTTAGGAATAACGGTCGGTTGCGGTGAACTCAGCAGCCACTTCTGCACTTTGGACAGCGCTTCCGTGTCCTTCGTAGGGGAGGAGTGTTTCTGCATGGCGCTATAATCGATTGTTTCTTTTTTCACTTTCGCTTTACGTTTTTTCACTTTTCCCTTATTTTTAGATAATATCACATGTTTTGGAGATTTACCATCGGCATTCGTTACAACGACTGTACTCTCTTTATTAATTTTAATATTTTCATCTGGCTTCGCCTGCGAAGTTGGCTTCTGAAATAAACAAAAAATTGTTAGTTTCATAAAACACAATAAAATACGTGTAAGTATATATGTTGGCATAACATACTCTTTTTTTGTTGGCACTATGAGACGGAGACGCCTTGTCTCCTAATTTTTTGTGATCCTTCTTGCGGTAGGCGCGCGTTCGAAGGGCTACTTTCTTCTTAAGAGGAAGTTTGGACCTGAAAAATTATTTGTTGTTATAGATAGGAAAAAAAATGGTTTCATGCGAATAATCGTTTTTCAATGCAAATATCTGTCGTGCACTATAAAAGGTCTTTATAGTTTTATTATATTTTTGCAAACAGCACTAGCAATACATATGACCTAAATGTAATGAAAATTAAAATCGACTCCGATTCCCCTTGTTTGGTTCGTATTGGCCGCTGGCCCAATGTGCCGTGACCCACTACGGCCCAATGCGGATTGGTGGGTTTTGACGACTGCAAATGCAGCCAGTATCGATGGCTTAACATGCCTTCCGAAACATGGAGCTCGAAATTGTTAATTTTTGGTAACCCATCCCGCACGTCACCAACAATTGATTGATTTGGCTATAAGTCATAATAATATGTTAAAGCTCTTATAAAGCGTAGAATATTTCTGTTTAAACTTATTCGTTACCTGACAGCTGTGTGGACTATGAGGCCCTGGTCTGCAGCGTCAGGCAGACGGACGGTTTCTGTGGTGGACGAGTGGATAATGGTGACAGACTTGAGCTTCTTGCCGTGCCGCCCGAAGTACCGGGTGCTGGCAACCTGGGGATTAAAAGGTTTTGTATAATACTTCATGTCAAGATGATTTTCAGTCAACGGCAAGTAACTTAAATAATATGTCACTAAAATTAAATCTGCAATAAATAAATATAAATTCTGCAAAACCTTATTTATCATCACACGCTAGCCTACTTTTTAGCTTTCCATAGAGTCCAAAATCGGTTGCAAATGGTTAGTTTATTTTGGATTATAATATGAATTCTACAACTAAGCCTAATGAACGATTATTATTATAATCGCACAAAATACCAAACTCTAGCTCATTTTACTACTGAAGTACCTGCCGAAGTAGTAAAACTATGACGCTAGTGTTTGACGTCGATTTGTATCGACGCCGAGTCTAAAACGCAGCAGCAACGCTATGGAACATTGAAAATTATTATATGTATATATATACTCTTCATTGCACTAATAAATACAGTTACACAATTAATTTGAGACATGTGTACAAAGGTGGACTTATCTCTAAAAGAGATCTCTTCCAGCCAACCTGAGTTATTAGCTAGGCTAGGGTAATTATCACGAAATTATAAAACAACATCGCTTGGTTCAAATGTTTCTTAATAAAACATTATAAGCTAGAAGCCTTTTTCAATACCACAAGGTTGTATTATTTTACAAATATTATTACACTAGTTACTAGCGTGGTAGCAGTAGGCTAATTACCTCCTACGAACACCACAATAGGCGTGAGTTAGGAGAGGCCTATGTCCAGCAGTGGACAACCACAAGGCTGATGATGGATGATGGATTACAAAAGTTGATTGCAGCGACATTCGCGTGGACTTAATGTATCAGTTTTTGAATCCGTCGACATGAACGGGGTAAACTGTTACTGCCTTCACTAGTACTCCCAGTGTTATTTTTGTATCATGTAATGGTAAAAATGTTCCATTACCCTGATTTTTATATATCAAATGCCGATCACGCTAAACAACTTTTGCTAAGGCGCCGTTTCTATATCTCTTATAGTTTTGCTGGTCTATTAGCTTTTTGCATTAGGTTTTCCAGATTTAAAAATTAATTGTAGCCTAAGTTCAGTAGTTTCCGAAATTAGCGTGAACAGACAAACAGACAGACAAAAATTCATAAAATGGTCTCAAGGTGTTATCTTATGGGTATGACGTCGTCTCCAATTTTTAAAAAAATATTAAATCTACAGAAATTTTGATTTTACAGATTTCTTTAATGGTTCCCTTCCGAGCTCTGGGCTCCCGAGCAGTGGCGCAGCAGCCAGCGGCGGAAGCCAGCCAGGCTCTCGTCCGACAGCAGCGGCGGCTGCAGTACATACCAGAAGCGCGATGACGGCGAGCAGCACGAGCAGCGCCGCGTACCAGTGGCGCAGCAGCCAGCGGCGGAAGCCAGCCAGGCTCTCATCCGACAGCAGCGGCGGCTGCAGTACATACCAGTAGCGCGATGACGGCGAGCAGCACGAGCAGCGCCGCGTACCAGTGGCGCAGCAGCCAGCGGCGGAAGCCAGCCAGGCTCTCGTCCGACAGCAGCGGCGGCTGCAGTACATACCAGTAGCGCGATGACGGCGAGCAGCACGAGCAGCGCCGCGTACCAGTGGCGCAGCAGCCAGCGGCGGAAGCCAGCCAGGCTCTCGTCCGACAGCAGCGGCGGCTGCAGTACATACCAGTAGCGCGATGACGGCGAGCAGCACGAGCAGCGCCGCGTACCAGTGGCGCAGCAGCCAGCGGCGGAAGCCAGCCAGGCTCTCGTCCGACAGCAGCGGCGGCTGCAGTACATACCAGTAGCGCGATGACGGCGAGCAGCACGAGCAGCGCCGCGTACCAGTGGCGCAGCAGCCAGCGGCGGAAGCCAGCCAGGCTCTCGTCCGACAGCAGCGGCGGCTGCAGTACATACCAGTAGCGCGATGACGGCGAGCAGCACGAGCAGCGCTGCGTACCAGTGGCGCAGCAGCCAGCGGCGGAAGCCAGCCAGGCTCTCGTCCGACAGCAGCGGCGGCTGCAGTACATACCAGAAGCGCGATGACGGCGAGCAGCACGAGCAGCGCCGCGTACCAGTGGCGCAGCAGCCAGCGGCGGAAGCCAGCCAGGCTCTCGTCCGACAGCAGCGGCGGCTGCAGTACATACCAGTAGCGCGATGACGGCGAGCAGCACGAGCAGCGCGGCGTACCAGTGGCGCAGCAGCCAGCGGCGGAAGCCAGCCAGGCTCTCGTCCGACAGCAGCGGCGGCTGCAGTACATACCAGAAGCGCGATGACGGCGAGCAGCACGAGCAGCGCCGCGTACCAGTGGCGCAGCAGCCAGCGGCGGAAGCCAGCCAGGCTCTCGTCCGACAGCAGCGGCGGCTGCAGTACATACCAGTAGCGCGATGACGGCGAGCAGCACGAGCAGCGCCGCGTACCAGTGGCGCAGCAGCCAGCGGCGGAAGCCAGCCAGGCTCTCGTCCGACAGCAGCGGCGGCTGCAGTACATACCAGAAGCGCGATGACGGCGAGCAGCACGAGCAGCGCCGCGTACCAGTGGCGCAGCAGCCAGCGGCGGAAGCCAGCCAGGCTCTCATCCGACAGCAGCGGCGGCTGCAGTACATACCAGTAGCGCGATGACGGCGAGCAGCACGAGCAGCGCCGCGTACCAGTGGCGCAGCAGCCAGCGGCGGAAGCCAGCCAGGCTCTCGTCCGACAGCAGCGGCGGCTGCAGTACATACCAGAAGCGCGATGACGGCGAGCAGCACGAGCAGCGCCGCGTACCAGTGGCGCAGCAGCCAGCGGCGGAAGCCAGCCAGGCTCTCGTCCGACAGCAGCGGCGGCTGCAGTACATACCAGTAGCGCGATGACGGCGAGCAGCACGAGCAGCGCGGCGTACCAGTGGCGCAGCAGCCAGCGGCGGAAGCCAGCCAGGCTCTCGTCCGACAGCAGCGGCGGCTGCAGTACATACCAGAAGCGCGATGACGGCGAGCAGCACGAGCAGCGCCGCGTACCAGTGGCGCAGCAGCCAGCGGCGGAAGCCAGCCAGGCTCTCGTCCGACAGCAGCGGCGGCTGCAGTACATACCAGTAGCGCGATGACGGCGAGCAGCACGAGCAGCGCCGCGTACCAGTGGCGCAGCAGCCAGCGGCGGAAGCCAGCCAGGCTCTCGTCCGACAGCAGCGGCGGCTGCAGTACATACCAGAAGCGCGATGACGGCGAGCAGCACGAGCAGCGCCGCGTACCAGTGGCGCAGCAGCCAGCGGCGGAAGCCAGCCAGGCTCTCATCCGACAGCAGCGGCGGCTGCAGTACATACCAGTAGCGCGATGACGGCGAGCAGCACGAGCAGCGCCGCGTACCAGTGGCGCAGCAGCCAGCGGCGGAAGCCAGCCAGGCTCTCGTCCGACAGCAGCGGCGGCTGCAGTACATACCAGAAGCGCGATGACGGCGAGCAGCACGAGCAGCGCCGCGTACCAGTGGCGCAGCAGCCAGCGGCGGAAGCCAGCCAGGCTCTCGTCCGACAGCAGCGGCGGCTGCAGTACATACCAGTAGCGCGATGACGGCGAGCAGCACGAGCAGCGCGGCGTACCAGTGGCGCAGCAGCCAGCGGCGGAAGCCAGCCAGGCTCTCGTCCGACAGCAGCGGCGGCTGCAGTACATACCAGAAGCGCGATGACGGCGAGCAGCACGAGCAGCGCCGCGTACCAGTGGCGCAGCAGCCAGCGGCGGAAGCCAGCCAGGCTCTCGTCCGACAGCAGCGGCGGCTGCAGTACATACCAGTAGCGCGATGACGGCGAGCAGCACGAGCAGCGCCGCGTACCAGTGGCGCAGCAGCCAGCGGCGGAAGCCAGCCAGGCTCTCGTCCGACAGCAGCGGCGGCTGCAGTACATACCAGAAGCGCGATGACGGCGAGCAGCACGAGCAGCGCCGCGTACCAGTGGCGCAGCAGCCAGCGGCGGAAGCCAGCCAGGCTCTCATCCGACAGCAGCGGCGGCTGCAGTACATACCAGTAGCGCGATGACGGCGAGCAGCACGAGCAGCGCCGCGTACCAGTGGCGCAGCAGCCAGCGGCGGAAGCCAGCCAGGCTCTCGTCCGACAGCAGCGGCGGCTGCAGTACATACCAGTAGCGCGATGACGGCGAGCAGCACGAGCAGCGCCGCGTACCAGTGGCGCAGCAGCCAGCGGCGGAAGCCAGCCAGGCTCTCGTCCGACAGCAGCGGCGGCTGCAGTACATACCAGTAGCGCGATGACGGCGAGCAGCACGAGCAGCGCCGCGTACCAGTGGCGCAGCAGCCAGCGGCGGAAGCCAGCCAGGCTCTCGTCCGACAGCAGCGGCGGCTGCAGTACATACCAGTAGCGCGATGACCGCGAGCAGCACGAGCAGCGCCGCGTACCAGTGGCGCAGCAGCCAGCGGCGGAAGCCAGCCAGGCTCTCGTCCGACAGCAGCGGCGGCTGCAGTACATACCAGTAGCGCGATGACGGCGAGCAGCACGAGCAGCGCCGCGTACCAGTGGCGCAGCAGCCAGCGGCGGAAGCCAGCCAGGCTCTCGTCCGACAGCAGCGGCGGCTGCAGTACATACCAGTAGCGCGATGACGGCGAGCAGCACGAGCAGCGCCGCGTACCAGTGGCGCAGCAGCCAGCGGCGGAAGCCAGCCAGGCTCTCGTCCGACAGCAGCGGCGGCTGCAGTACATACCAGTAGCGCGATGACGGCGAGCAGCACGAGCAGCGCGGCGTACCAGTGGCGCAGCAGCCAGCGGCGGAAGCCAGCCAGGCTCTCGTCCGACAGCAGCGGCGGCTGCAGTACATACCAGTAGCGCGATGACGGCGAGCAGCACGAGCAGCGCGGCGTACCAGTGGCGCAGCAGCCAGCGGCGGAAGCCAGCCAGGCTCTCGTCCGACAGCAGCAGGCGCCGCAGCGTCGCCAGCGGGCCCGCCGGGTCCACCTCGCGGCATCGCTGGAACACGTCGCAGTACCTGGGCACGCGCATTAAAATTAAAAACTTAAAATTAAATAAAATAAATAATGAAATAAACATTTTATTTCATAATAATTCAGTACAAAAAATTAAGATGAGTTATATATTTAATGGATTTCAATTTGAATTCAAACGCTTTGAATTTTTTATATTATTGTTTAATAATTCAGATTCATATTTACGTTTTATTTTTTTTATTAATTTATTGCAGTAGTTAACGTACCTCAAGAATGTTATTTTTAATATTTCATTATGTGGAATAATTTGAATTGCATTTAATTTCTGTTCTTTATGGGTCTCAGAACGCCACTAGTAATCCAAGGCTTAATCACTCGTTGATTACATGGAATTTTCCTTACTTTACTCCAGGGACGATTTGAGACTATTTATTAACTGTTCGACAACAAAGTTTCGACCATCACTAAATAACAAGTTTGACACGAAATTTGATTAGATTTTCAGACATACATTTCATTGTTTTTTTTTTGTTTTGAAAATTTCATAACGTTATTTCATAACGTTGAATACAAGGTATAACTTAAAAATAAAAGTATACAGTAGTATAAATAACAAAACACTTTTGTTAGCAGGAAACACCTATATAAGCTTAAAAGAATAATATTTGAATGACTATTTAGACCTTAAATTTTAAAAGTAATAGTATAGGTATACAATAACAAAAAAAAATTAATAACGCGATTCGATCGTAGCCGATTCGCTTATTTCATAAAAGTGGGTAAGATAAAATGCAAATGCAGAGCATTAGGCATCAGCCACTAAACAATGAAGTGTACACTGACACGACCAGGGCCCTTATTCACTATGACCACTTAGATTCCACACTTAAACCTTACCACGCATAAACCCCATCAATATCGTATCTTGTCACGGTAAGGAATCTGGTCAACTCTATTCTGTAAGTTCCACCGCGCTCCAAGACACCTCCAAGACAAATTGTCTTTGGTACGTTATGAAGTCACGAGTGCGTTCGAAAACTAAACTTAAAACTTTTAAGATTTTAAATTTATTACTTGCAAAATTTAATTTCACTAACAATTAACCGTGATTTATTATGTTTATATTAATATTTAATCGTTTATATCATAACAATGCAATTTTAGCAAAACCAAGGAAAAAATATTACTCAATAATTTAAACAAACACGCAGCAAAACCAAAACGTTCGAACGTTTTTGAACGTTCCTTTTTACTTTTTTATTTCTTGTTATCGATTTTTACAATGAAAATTAATTGATTCAATTTTGTCTGTTTATTATATGTATATTACAAGAAAGAAATAATAATACTTAGTATTTCAATGGAAATATATACATACACTTCAAAACATTAATATTGTACCTACGAGTATATTTTGTTTGAAGAATTTTGATGTACTTGGCGGTATTTTATTTGAAGCGATTTGTTATTGTAAGTACCTAATCGTTTGCCTTATAATATCTAATTTACTTACATAACCCCTAACATATGTCTTTTGCATTTGTTCCAGATTTAAAAGCGATGTAAAACTAAAACATCTTACTTCATTGAAATCAATTTGTTTAAAAATGTGATTCACAAGTTCATTCATAAGTGTAGATCAAGAATGGTCTTCGGTAGTTGCGTGCAAAATACTTACATAAAAGTTCATAATAAAATAGTTTTATAGTTACATGTGGTTTAATTCGATACAAAATTTACAAAATCTTAGTAATAGTAGATTATAATATAAATAGCTGACACTAAATTTCACT
This sequence comes from Chrysoteuchia culmella, assembly GCA_910589605.1. Classification (NCBI taxonomy): domain Eukaryota; kingdom Metazoa; phylum Arthropoda; class Insecta; order Lepidoptera; family Crambidae; genus Chrysoteuchia; species Chrysoteuchia culmella. Next base: position 5,862,181 of record OU342648.1, read on the forward strand.
GAAATACTTAAAGAAAGAGATGGTGTTTAGAAGGTCTTTGGCCTTAGGTACGTTATAGATTTATTTAAATAGTTTTTAGCACAAATACAATAAATTTCTTCACAGTCACAACGATTCCTTGCAGATTCCACGTTGATTCCACGCGTTTCTCAAACGTGGAATTTTTGACAGTTCAAACCACGCGCAAGTCACGTTCATATCACACGGTTTCATTTAAGTGTCATAGAGAATACGAATTTTTAAAATGTCGTAACCATGTACGATATTGGCGTGGTTTTGAAGCAAGGAATCGCAAAGTGGTCATAGAGAATAAGGGCCCTGCGTACAACGAGTGGCGAGAGCTACCGCTCCCCCCGCCGCCGTACTAAGTATGGACGACAGAGGGGGAATTAATGCGGCCGCTGAGTGTCACTAGCTTTGTCATGTGCGTGCTCATCGCTACTGATAACGTATTTGATTAGATATCGAGATAGGGCTGCTAGTTCGTAACCTAGCAGCCCTATGGAAGATACTAGTGCTTCATACAAAACGCTAGAATACGTAATGGTATAAATAAGGTAGCATTTTAGTTTTTGAATTGCTTGTCTAGATATTTATGTATTCACGGTAAGATTTATTTTTAAAACGTAACGTTAACATAACTCTGCCAAGGTAGGGAGGCGAACACGGCAGATTCGTATGGATTTTTAATAGAATTAGCACACAGAGCAGCGTGCTTCCAGCAAACAAGACATTTCATATGAGCAATACGACTCACCCGTTGTAGTCGTTACAAGGCGTGCCAGGCTTCGCATACATGTCGGGCACGTCGAACGGCGCGGTGTTCCAGTGGAAGGAGGAGAGGCAGGGCCCGCCCGGCTTGCGGCAGCACAGCTCGCACGCGGAGCGCGGGTCGTCCTTGCGCGGCGCGCACTGGCACGACTCCAGCCCGTACGCGAGACAGATGGAACCGGTGCACTCCTGGACGGGGAAATTGTTTTGATTTTAATTTAATAAAACAACTACTCTTCAAGTTGCCAAAAACCGGAGTTTTTTTTAAATATAAATAACAACACATAATCATATAAATATTGCCAGAGGTAAGTTTGCCGCAATAAGGCAGCCCGCTTGCCGTCGAAGTGGAAAGTAAACCTAATCTTCTCGTGTCTGCTCACGCCCATGTAGCAAACTTGCTCGTTGTCGCATTTTAGCTTGATTGTGCCTACTGGCAGGGCAGGCGACCCGACTGAAGTCGCAGTCGAAAGTGAACCTTATCACGCTGCAGTAAGGTCTCATTTTCTCACGCTCATGTAGCAGATGAAGTCCTTGTCCGCACCGCGTGCGATAGGACTTGTGGCGACTAGGGCGGGACGATTGTTCCGCTTACCGTCATAGTGGAAAGTGAATCTTATCATCGTTGTTTCTAATTATGAGGATTTATGAATAGTGAGATAAGTGAAAACACTGAATTAGCACTGCACTTGCTATAAGGTCTCAAGTCTATTTCGCCCATATGTAACAGTAGCACGCGAGTGCCTTGTCGCATCGCGTGGGGTTTGGCTTTGTGCCGACGGCGGGGCAGGTAGCCCTTTTGACGTTGTAGTGGAAAGTAAATCAACCATATCAAGCTGCAGCAGTAAGTTCTCGTGTCTACTCACGCTCATGTAGCAGACCAGCTCCTTGTCGCATCGCGTACGGTTTGGCTGGTGTCGACTGGTGTCAGACGAGCTCCTTGTCGTATCGCGTGCGGTTGGACTTGTGCCTGCAGTAGGGGCTGGTGGCTCGCTTGCCGTCGTAGTGGAGAGTAAACCTTATCATGCAGCAGTAAGGTCTCGTGTATACCTTCTCACAATTTACACCCAAGTAGCAAACGAGCTCATGTCGCAACGCGTGCGGTTGGACTTGCCCTAGCGTAGACGGTGCGGTCAGGTTACTTGACGTTAGCAGCAAAATGTAAACTTTATTATAGTCGCAGTAATGTCTCATGTCTACTCACGCCCATGTAGCAGACGAGTTCCTTATCGCATCGCGTACGGTTTGGCTTGTGCCGACTGGCGGGGCAGGCGGCTCGTTTGCCGTCGCAATGCGCCGCGTCCCGACACCCGTTGTCCGACCGACACTTGTCGCCGAACTTGAGTGTGCAAGACGCGGTGCAGCATGGACCCTGAAATGGAGTAATTAGTAAATATCAGATAACGTTATTTATTATTCATGATTAACGTCTGAAAGCATAATAAATACCTAAGTACTTAGGATAAGCACCAAACGCAAACAAGATGCAAAGAAGAAGAAGCATCATAAGTTACAGATAGAACCAGAGAACGGTATTAGAAACAAAAATGGGTCCCTGGTTGGCGATCGGTCGACTCTGGCTGATTACGCAGGTTACTCATTGTGCAATCAAGCCAGCCCGAATCACTATTCCATGAGTTAATTCCATCCATAATCACGAAAATCTTCATCTTTTTTTAGTTCTTTGCCAAACATTCTACGCAAGCCTTTCCACTTTGCAGGACTAGAGATAAGATAGATAGATAATAGGCGCGCTTCCATCTTTACTTAACATTCTACTATGAGATCTCTTATCATCATACTATGAGATCGAGACGTCAATCTTATCTTAATACTATGAGCCTAGACACAGACCTGGCTCGGGCTGCAGACGCTGTGCTCGGTGAGCGTGCAGGGCTTGTAGTGCGGGCGCGGCGCCTGCGGCCGGCAGCACACGTCCGTGCATTCGGACGCCCAGCCGCAGTCGCACTCCTCGCCTTCCTCCACCACGCCGTTGCCACAGATCGCTGGTTGGGGCTCTGGAAAGAAGACATTTTTAATTATTCATAAACATGTACGAATATTAGACGACCCGGTCAGGGTATCTTTTAACGGGTGACAAGTGACAGTCAACCTGTACGTACTCCTGAGGCCAAAGTCAAAGTCAAAGTCTCACCGGCACAACCTGAAAATAATCGCTTCAAAAGGTCATTAGGGTACGCTCCCTGAAGTTCTTAGAACAGGTTCAACTTTTCGTCCATAGCGGTCGAGTGTCAGTCGTAAGAATAGGTAATTTTTACCGACTAAATTCTTATGACCTTTGTTTGAGATAATCAATGCCTGGGGAATAAAACTAGTTTTCAATTATATGACATTAGTGAATTAACAAAAAACGCACCTGTAAAGCAGCCCTTAGGTGACCGCGCCTTATTATTGAGCACAGGGTCGATGGCGCGCAGCGAACACGGCGAGAACTTGTTGTTGTTTTTGCGATCGCCGCTCGTTGCTCGCGCGAACATTATATAATTGCCGTCCTCTCCGAACGGAGTGCATACCTCTGGGTCGTGCTGTACGAAAATATTGGTCAAGGATTAATTGATGATCCGTCTGCTTAAACAGTTCAAGTTAGTCATTTTTGCTGTCTTTATAAGATGTATCTGATTTAACACAACTCTACACACAACACAACTCTACATTCTAATAAGTGTTACGTTGTCGAGACGCATATAGCTGAAATATTTTTTTGGTGTTTAGTGTCAGACGAAATAGACGAAATAGAACCTTATATGTACTAACCGGAGAGCCAAAGTTGTGTCCGATCTCGTGAGCGAGCGTGACGTGCGACACGGCGGGCGGCACGTGTTTCCCGTAGTTGAGGAGCGTGACGATCCCCGTGTTTAGGGATTTCATACTGCCTCGGTAGTGCTGAAAATGTCATGCATTTAGAACGGGAAAGATCGTGAATTCGTGAACCATTTTTTTTCATGAAGTGTGATTTCATAAACAGTACAGGAGATTGGTATCTTCGACTTAATTATTTATTGAATTAACTTAGAAACTTATTTTTCAACAATGAGCTCTAGTACTGTTTACCAAAAGTAAGATGGGTAAACTAGAAAGCACCCTCATTGGATTCCCGTCTTTTGAAAAGTGTTTGAAACTAATGTTATCTATGAACTTATAAATTTGATTCTAAAAGCTGTTATAAATAACAACATTAGACAAAACAACTATAGAAAACCAACCCCATTTTTCTCGCAGACACCTCCCGCATTCTTCAAATCACCTGTCCAAGCCAAACCCAAGGTGCCCATCTCAAAGTCTCTGTACGTAAACATGTATGCCAAACAAAATGCGTCGTAATCCTCCTCTGAAAAAAAAAAACAAAATGTTAATCGTAACAGCGACATAGCAACATTAAATTTAAGGAATGAAAACTAATGTAATGACCATACTTAACAGTAATTTTAATTAGGTTGATATTATTGGAAAATGTTACTTTAGTTGAATTTATTGCCCTAGAAGCCTAACAAAATTGGCCCCATGTGAACCATTCGCTCTATTGGTTGGACCGAGAAAGTACTTACCTGAAAAAAGCTCTAAGTATTTTTCAACGCCGTAGTTGTTGGGAAACCTATAAGAGGGCTCTTTCAAAGCATCTAATGTATGAACTTTTATTCTTTTGATCATAAAGGTAATGTTGTCGGGCTTGCCGTCTTGATTGAAGTCTGAAAAAAGAAAAGTAAGTAAAAAATAAAATATTGGTACACGTACAAAGTAATTTGCGAAAAAGGTAAAGCTAACAAGGCCCAACCTGTTACTTTGTAAATTGCGTTGACCTTCTGTACGTGTCGCGTCATGACTTCTATGCAGGCTTCTTCTGAGCCATACCGCTGGAAAAACATGTGGTCTGCTTGCAAGTACACTAAACACGTGGTCTTTTTGGGGTCTACCGTAGCTCTCTTATTTACATGTCGACCATCGTCGGTTCCGTTCGCTGACACCACCGTATACCCAATCGGCTCCTTCTTAACTATATCTTTACTGACTGTCACGACTCCTGCTTTAGTTTTTATCACTTCGACGTGCGTCTTTGGCTTCGGTCTCGACTCCTCTGAATCGAGTCGCACCTTGGTTATGAGGTTACTTTTGTCGATTTTGGTTTTTGGTTTTCTCGTGCTGAACTTATCGAAAGGTTCATTATTGCTCGTATAAGGGACGTCTAAATCTAAAGGTAATTCGGGATTCTTCTTTGGCTCATCGTCTTGCATTTCGTCTTCAGGGAGCCACCTCTTCTTTCGTCTGTGTATTTCGCTGTTTAAATCTTCGCTGCGGTTATTGAGAGGTAGGTCTTCTTCATTAGGGTGATTTGTGAAATTGAAAAGTTCCCCTTGGTGGCCCATTGTTGTTTTCATGTGAAGAAGGTGTGAAGCGCACGGAGATCCTTCGCTGTTTTCGTTTGGGTGCTCTACGTCGGATCTTCGGTATATAACGCTGTGCATAGTAGGATGCTCTTGACTGTAGCGGGATAACGGCTCCACGTAGTATTCTTCTGTGGGGGTCCAAATAGTGCCGTCGAATAGGCCTTCCGCGGTGATGACACCATACACATGAGAGGAGTCGTCATCTGAAAGAGAAGTGAATGTGTTAAATGAGCATGTAAATAAGTGAATTACTCGTTACAGAGTCAATGGACAAGACCAGAATCAGAATCAGAATAATGATATTGCTTAGATCTGGGTCACAGGTTCATATATATCTATACACTTATCAACAGTTTATAAGGCGAAATAAATATGAATGTTGGTATACCTGCGTTAAATTTAATATAAACTGAAATTTATTCAAATAACCGTTGTATGAAACACAGACCGAAATTCTCTAGGAATAGCCTACAATAGGCTACAATTTACGTAAGCTAAATCAAGGCGTAAAGAGCCCGAGCACTGGAAATGAATTAAAATAACAACTTGCAGCGGCAGTGAGGTGGGTTGGGACCGCTACAGTTACAGTGACTTTTCAATAGATTCTCGTCAGAATAATACAGTCAGCAAAGCATTTCAGAAGAGATATAAGAGAAATAACGAGGTTAGACGTAACATCAAAGATCAAAGGTTTCCCGCGATGGTTGGCTGAATCGAGATTAAACAAATGATTTCTAGTAATGGCCATGTGTAATTTGACGGAACCGTTCCCCATCCCTGTGGGATTTGATCTGTGAGCGAAATACATCAAGAAGAAAAGGAAAGTCATTTGGGAACAAAGCTCGGTGATTAAATTACGAAATTCACAATCTTGAAAATTGGTTATAGATTTTTTGGTTAGAGGTATATACTCGGAGGGCAAGGAAATTTCATTTGCAGGGCCATTTTAATGATGTCTTATTTTGATTGTAATTGTAAAATGTAGTCTATTCTTTGTTTGTTTATATACTTATGGTAACGTACAATCGGTGAACTTCCCGGTTGACCAGTACGGTTTTATTGGAAAACGTTTCTCGGAAAATATTAAGGTTAAAGGAAAAAAATATTATTCAAATGCAATACCTGTTAATGTTCTATTATTTGTAATATAAACGTTTTCTATATATCGATTACTTTATTAAATAAAGCTCCCTAAACTCTACTGGTCAACCGGGAAGTTCCCCGACTGTACCTTGCGGATATGCGAGACGGTTTAGAGCAGGCCCGTCCAACATACGGCCCCCGGGCCATAATGTGGCCCGCATAAGTCCTTCATCCGGCCCGCAAAGACATCAATAGCTAGAAAAATGCTTATTTAATCCTTCGCTTAAAAATACTAAACCTGGCCCTCCACAAAATTATGTTGGACACCCCTGGCTTAGAGGCTTTAAAATTTTAAAAAGTAAATAAAATAACGACGTTTATTTCTTCTCTACACAATCTCATCGTTTACAAAATAAGTTTACAAAAATTACATAAAAATTAAGTCACATACATAAGATTGTGGAGAGACTGGTATCTGAACTAAGCCGTGGCCTGTATCTCAGAGAACCAGTACTCTCCCCTCTTAACCACTGGGACTTTAATCACATTAACATGTTTATTTTTAATATCAAAAATTTACGTTATTGAGTAGAAATAATAACAAAAATAGGTAAGTACGTATGTAGTGGGTATATACAAGTTAGATAAGAATGTAAACAGAAAATATAAAGTAGGTACATTATTTCAACTGGAATGCAACTAGCAAATTATCTATCATGACTTTTTTTATTAAAATCAGTGGGAAAAGGGTTGAAATTCCCGCTTGATGTTAATACGAGTTGAACAAAACTGTAAAGTATACTCCATTAAACTTTGGTGAAGTAATTTCATCAAAATTCACTTTGTCGCCGTTTGTTCCAGATGGGGCGAGCCGTATAAATCCGTTTTATTAACTTACAGAATGTACATACAACTTTCTTGGCTCATGTTTAATTGCTTGTTTCAACGACGTGGAAAATAACCACGAAGGCTAATAAACTGTCTCCTTGATACAAGGTGTCTTTAACAGGATTAGATTTAAGGATATTGATGATGATATAATATTAATAGTGATGCTCGAGATGTTTGCACGTGATTCCTAATAAAAGCGATTTCGACGTAAATGTATTGTCATGTTGTAGAGAAACAAATATTTATTTATTTTAAGCTGAGTAAACATAAATTAAGTAGAAAAAAAAACATGGACAAGTAATAGAATGCGTGTTTTTAAACTTAATCCAAATTTGATATTTTTTATTACAAGTTGTTGATATATTGGATAAGTAGAGCCGTACGTTTTTAAAGAAATATTGCTTAATTTAAACTATAAACTAATATTATAAAGAGGAAAGATTTGTTTGTTTGTTTGTTTGCATTGAATAGGTTCCGAAACTCCTGAACGGATTTGTATGAAATTTGGTACACAGGTAGTAGATAGCCTGGTTATGAACATAGGATAGGTACTTTATAACTTTTTATTTTTGCATTTTACAATGCTATTTTTATGTGATAAGTATTAAACAAGAAAATATACTAGAAAAAAGCAACTAAAAAAGTACATTGAGCCGGAATCCCAAGGATGCGGGTTCGAATCCCGTCAGGGCGACATGAGACTAGTTGCTTTTTTCTAGTATATTTTCTTGTTTAATATTTATCATAGGATACTTTTTATCCCGATATTCCCACGGGAACGGGAACCACGCGGGTGAAACCGCGAGCGGCCGCTAGTAGTGAATAAAACCATTCAATCACCGGTATAAAAGTGAGGGATAGAAGTCGCAGGTATCTTGGCTGTTGGTTGGATGAGATTCCATCCAAGTGGCGCGTGGAGCACTCCATTAGGGGACACCCGGGGGACTTGCTCAGCTAATGGAAAGCGACCAAACGCTGTCAGACTACGCGAATTCTCTCACTCGGACAGGAGTATAAACTTTGTGTTGGTTATATGTTGAATGGGCATTATTATTTACGTTTACTTACTATGTCATACAGATCTGGATTAGAGCGTTGTATAGCTGCAACATATATTTTTCACCTCACACGCTCGAAAAAGGAGGATTTGTCATTCAGTTTCCGCGTAGAAAATCTCATTTTGCGGCCTAGCGCGGTAAAGTATTTTTTAATTTAATACCTAAAAATATGTCATAATGCGTTCCGAATCGCACTATTGACTTTTTTGTTTTATATTATTTTAGTTCATTGAATTTGAAAAATTGAAACAATAACAATAAGATTAAACTATTTGATAAAAGAATGTTATACTACGCTGGGTGATTCGGATTCGGAACGTGGCTTAGACCATTATTTTTAAATTATTGTCAATGTCAACATTTACCGAATCGTTTTTATTGTTATTTATAAGTAACAATATATTCCTACTTCAAATAACTTTAAATTAACTATAATACTCCCTTTTTTATTATTTTAGTTTTTTGATGTCATTAAAACAACAAGAATACGGTATATTTAGATTAAACTTAATGTTTAAAGAAACTTAAGGTTTTTACCGGAAATTGACCGCGGAAACAACCATAAAATGTTCCTCGCTGTTGTGAGGTGAAAAATTGTGTGTTGCGCTCGGCAGAAAAGTTTTGAGCGTCTTGTACCTTTGAAGATTGAATCCTGAACGAATTCATGATTCATTCCTAGAATCCTTCACTTGCTCAGATCTCAATAGAGGTAACTCGCTGCTAATAACCAACTTTCTAGCCTTGCATAACAAATAACTATTTTATCCCAACCAATTTTTTGTCGGTGGAAAATAAAAAAAAAATACTTATACTTGGTACCTAAATAAAAAAAAAAAATCTCACCAAAGAACATGCCCCAATATGGGCCACGTACACCACCCCCAAAGATGGAGTAAAAATTACTGATTCTGAGAAAATACAATGAATTTTATAAAATTCACGGTTCTCTGGTTATTAATAAAACACATCAATACAATCAATTTAATATAAACACAAAATTTTTACTCGAAATAAGTACTCAAATATGACAACACCATGTGAAAAAAAATGTCAGTGTCACAGTCATTGAGTTCTACTCTGTGTTGGACTTTGTAATTCTATTGACTGACAGTGACAGTGACAAAATGACATCTTTTGCCATGATGTATTTTTGAAGTGTATTTTTGCATTATATTTATTGTTCCTTCCAGAAAACAAGGCGATTTTAAATAAATTGAATAATAAGAAACTGTTTATCGTGTTTTTATCTATCTTTTGATATAGATACTATACTACTATACACAGACGTGGCCCAGACTACATTTTTGGACATCACCTTTCTGATTCTACAATTAGGCCAGTCATATCGTACAAAAGTAAACCTGAAATTGCAATAATTGCGATATACCTGCATTGTTTGGGTCCAACTAGATAGACGTTTATCCAGATTTGCAGCATTCTTCAAATCCTAGAACCACCTAGAAATACTATTATAAGTGGACCCCAACAACATACTAAAAATGCAGGTGTACACCAAGTGTACACCGTAATTATTGCAATTTCGAATGTGACATATGACTGGTATAAATAGGTTAGTATGATATTTAAATTATCTTTGCTACCTGTGACGTACAATCATGACGGTATTACCGAAGTAGAGCAAGCGCTCTCAATATCTACTTGAAGCCCAAAAAATTATGTAGCGCTATTTCTGTGGATAGTACGATCTCTCTTTCGTAATGATTGCCATAATTTTTGTTTTGTGCGTCCGCCATGTCACAGAATACTAAATAGTACAAGGCATGTTTACTGGACTCGCGGTTTTGTTTGTGTTTTTAAGAAATAGGATAAAAAATTAAAAAAACAAATATTACGGCAATCACTTAGAAAGAGATATCGCACCGTTGATAGCAAAAGCGCTACATTTTTTTTGGCTTCAAGTAAGTATTGAGAGCGAGCGCTTGCTTCACTTAGGTTATACCTTCATGCGTACAGTTAAATACAACCAGCCCTTACTCATCATTAATTTTAGTTCTTATACCTGGTATAATGATAATGATAATGATGAGTAAGGGATGGTTGATATGTCACGGTAAATGTTAATAGTGTGAAAATTAAAACTTCTGGAATCGATGGAAAACCGTGCCAGGAAACTCATTGGAAACTCAGCATTGGCCGCGGCGGAACTTCGGTGCCTCAGTCACCGTCGCAAAGTTGCATGTCTATCGGTCTTTTATAGGATACACTTTGGATAGTGTGCGAGAGAACTGCACGACCTTGTTCCTCCAGCCCCTTTCCACCATCGGGTACCAGACGCAGGTTATCTTCCCACCCTTACGTCGTTGACATTCAACGGTCCGTAACAAGCGCTTTGCTGACACATTTCTTATGCGAACCGCTAAAGAATGGAATGCGCTGCCTGCTCATGTGTTCCCCGATTCCTACAACCTTGGCCTCTTCAAGGCGAGAATGAATAGGCATTTCCTGGGCCGGTAATTATTTATACTGATCATGTGATTTGGTCAATGTGATTAAAATTGTGAAATTTATCACATTATGAAAGGTACCTCTTGGTTAGGTTAGGTTAGAACTGTGACCCAAAGTCGCGCGAGCCGAGCGAGCGAAGCGAGCGTGCCGCGGCAGCGGCCGGCAAAGCGCCAGAGACGACTTTCTTTAAAAAGTACTAAAATATGATACCAAACTTCTATTGACGTGTTGCTATGTTAGAGGCTGTAAATATATTAAAGTAAAGATATTTTTGACCGACTTCATTGAAGATTAATTACATTCATCAAAATTAAGGTGCAATTATTAACAATGTGCGGTGAAAAGAATTAATTAATCGCTTTTACATTTAATCATGGTAATAATTAAACATTATTAACATTAACCGTAACATATAGGTATACACGAAAATTATTAATTACAAAGACAATGTTTGGAACGTAAAAACGTTTGTCACTGAGGGTTGTCAAAGTCAAAGATATTTATTCTTATAGACTTATCTATAAGTCCATTTGAATAAATATCTTTGAATTTGTTTTCGAATAGCCCAATGTTTTTTCACTACCAGCCATTCAGGACATCTTTTATCTGATAAGAAGAACGGCCGAAATAAACTTATCATCTGCTTTTAACAGAAACATAACAGCATTTACAAATGCCTTTCCCCAAAAACGAGCGTCTACATTTTTCAAGTCGAAATCTTGAAACGGCAAGCGTATTCTTATTTCTAGTACTAAAATTATGAATATCGCTTTGCTTAACAAATAAATCATAATGTTTCCTTACATATTTTTATAGTGTCTTGCGTCTTTCTTTACTCTCTACACTACAGGCATCTGCAGAAAACCAGTGCCGTGGTGACGGTAACGTTATCATGGCTTATACTGAGCAGAGGCCTATTTAGTACATACATAGGTTAATATTCTTTGTTTATCTTAAAAATTGTTTCTGTGTATGCTTTACCTGTACCAAATAAATGCTTTACTATTCTATACATATGCTATATTATCATAGATGTATTGTCCCGCCAAAGTTAGTATATTAATCTCTTTGCACAAATCTCTTAGAGAATCTCTCCGTCGAAGGTTGTAAATGGCGCGTACAGCTCTTTTTTGAAGTATAAAAAAAAAATGGCTGCTGAACCCATAGATTTAGAATTTTTTCGCTCCGCAAAAAGATCCACGAAGCGTGGGAGCGAGAAGTCCTAATCAAGTACTAAGCGCCCGAGAGAGAAAGTGACAGCGCATAAAGTACAGCTGTGTCAATATTTTCACGAGTAAGAGGCCCTAGCGTCCAGTCTGTTCAAGGTCGCGGTGGAATTTATGCATTTTTGTAGTAATCCTTCGATTACAATTGAGAATATTGAAAGTGAAATTATGGTGACATATTCTGTACGTGTATGTGAAGTTACAAGGCGCAATAATCCGTATCAATACACTTTTCACAGGTAAATACGATTTTGTAATTGGAAGTTTTCAAACCATATTTTGCCAAATTTCTGCCAGTTATCGGCTCAGAAAAAGATGTTTACGATAGAATATTAATATGCATTGTTCTGTGTAGATGTATATCGTGATTATAAACAATATTTGCGAAGAAATTATATAAAATAGTAAATTGATACGTTACGCTAGTGCTTGACAAAACGGTGACGTCACGAGTATCGATAAAAACGTAATCGTTTTTTAGTGACATCGTGACATGAATACAGTTATTTAGCCAAGATATGTATCGTAGATAAGTAGTAAAAAGAGAGTTTGCTGATGCCACACATTATTGTTAATCTATTCTTGAATTAGAGTTAAAATTTAATTACTATACAAATTAAGAGCTCATTTTTAAGAAAAAGATTTCAAAACTTAGTAATACAGTAACCGATATATTTTGTAGATTTCCAAGCAATCCAACATTGCGTGAAAAATGGATGCGGACTATAAATAGACCAGGAGGCTAATTGTGTAATTTTAAAATCTATCGCAATTCCTTTCCATTCGTAATTTCAAAGATATTGACATACTTCACACCGTTTCTTTATGACATGTGATAGGGATTGTGATCGAGACGCGTATTTAAAGATAATTGAATGAACTAAATAGTTAATTTTGACGTTTATTTCAAATTTTCTAGCAAAATTACACACACAATACCTTACAAATGTATGGAGAATTGTAAATGAAGTGTCATATTAAAATTATTCACGAAAAAGGAATTGCGACTTTACACAATTCCAGAAATACCTATCATAATCACTAAACTTTTAAAAGGGATTTTGATAGTGATAGTGAGTGTGAGGTTTCGAAATTAGACAATTAGGGGGCAGATTAGACTCGGAAGTAAGAATTCCACTATCTGTAGAAAACATTTTGAGGGCAAATGTTTCACACAAAGGAAACATCGCCGTGTCCTAATGAAAGACTCGATACCAACATTATTTATACCTGTAAGTACGATTCTTGGGACTCCAGTTAGCTAATATTAAATGCAATATGTGTAGCTGTAGAATATGGTGTACAATTTACACTATTTGTTCACAGATTCAATTACCACGTCAGAAACCGGTGTCTTCTTATGTCTATCGAGATATTACGGAGGTAGTGACATCGTCCCCGCTTACGGAACCAATTCCTGGGCCCTCAAGTCTAACACTGCCTCCAAGGAAAAATGAATTGATATACTGCATTACACGTCTCAAGCGAAAAATAGTAAAAAAACAGGGTTTTAAGAAAATTACTAATCGCCTTTTTTATTTGCAAGAGGTTGTCAAAGAATTAAATAATAATAATATCGCAATTATGTTGAGGTCGCGTGCCGCAACAATTTACTGCAAAAATTTGTAAATATAGTGAATGGAAGAGCCACTAGTGAAATAAGTCGCACAGCTGAGTACGATGAAGAGATAAAGAAATTGGCTTTGACTATACATTCCAAATTCATGCACAAATTCCACCGCGACCTTGAACAGACCGGGACGCTATGGCCTCTAACTCGTGAAAATAATGACATATCGGTACTTTATTTACTGTCACTCTCTCTCTCGGGCGGTTAGAACTTGATTAGGATTTCTCCCTCCCACGCTCCGTGGATGTTTTTGCGATGCAAAAAAATTAAGGCGCCAAAACTAGGCATTGCCCTTAGATAGGGAAACGCAAAATAAAATTTTGTGTGTATAAAAAAAAAAAAAGTCTTCTTCGTCTTAAATTTAAGAGCTGCACTCTTGTCGGTGAAGTATTTTCCATTCCTCTCTGTTTGTGCCAATGACTTCACTTCCTGGTACGACACAACATTAACTTTCTCCTTTATCTGTGAAATATAGCTCATTCTAGCTCTACCTCTCCTTCTCCTTCCCTCCATTTTCCCTTCCAGTATGTTTATAATGAACAGGTGGCCCAGCATCTTTCCCATTCTATTCCCAATCTCCCCAAGTTTTCTTCTCTCCCCAACCATGGTAATTAAAAGTAAAGTGTTTTAATTTAGTAGGTACATTGAAAGAGCATACAATGTGACAGTCAAATTAGTGAATTCTTATTTTTAGCTTTCTCTTGGTGGATCGTCACTTACACTAGCGCCGCTAATAGAAATAAATCATTTACATCAATCATTGAGCATTTTCCGCAAAACAGGTTTTAAAACGTTTTTTTTTATTAATCGTTAATTTACAAATTGTTTTCTGACCACGTACATAAACGTAACTACGTGCCTATAAGTTTCTGCTAAAATATTTAAAAAGTATATTTGACTATACTATATAGTTGACCTTTGATATTTGCGCAAATAGTCAATAATTTCGATCTAAGTCCTTGAGAAAAAGTACTTAATTTATTTCTATTGGCGGCTCTAGTAACGTGACGTACTACCAAGGTTTCCTCGCAAACGATTTGATTGCCTGTATAAAAAGCCTACCAACTGAAACAATCGACAATGTAAAAGTATATCGTGGACAACACTATTTTTAACTCGCACATAGACATTCATCAACACATGTACATATTTTTTCTTGTCTCATCTTCGAGCCGTCATTGTGTATCTTGTACATTCTAAATCTATGGCTGAACCCCACAACAACAGGCCATAGGACATGACACTATGAAAACAACTAAAGTAAACTAGTCTTGCCGTTTCAATACCAGTCAAGAGCCTAATTTCCTCATTTCGAAAGCCGCCGAACTAAGTCTACGCAATAAGGCTTTATTTATTTATAAGGTACATCAGCAGTGCATGCATTAACACAGACAATATCTAAAAAAAACAACAAAGCATAGTTCTGATGCATACACTTTTACAGGTGACACGATATTTACCATAATACAGAAATCAAAGCAATTAAAATACAGCACAAAAAAAGATCCGCTAATTAGAAAACAAACATCACATTAAAATCACAATAAACACATTAAGATTAGGTACAATTAAAATATCAATAAAAAACTAGTCACTTTATCAATATCAATGCTTCAATATGTGGGTCCCATTGTAGTCTTGAATCTAAAGTAATGCCTAGAACTTTTGTACTCTCAACTAACTCGCCTACATCCCCTTTCAAATTGATATGCATATCGACCTGCCCTACATTAGGTAATGAGAATTTAACAAAATTGGTTTTAGTATGGTTACGAGACATATTATTACTGTTGAACCAGTGTGCGACTAGAGAGAGAGAGCACTATTTACTTACTTCGTCAGAACAGTTGTTTCCTCTATTTTAAAAAAATATTTAAAATATTAAATTGATTTGAAATAAATAAATAAATTTCTAAACAATAACAACAATAATTTAAGAAAGTGCAGAAATAATTTAGTATGTAAGTGATCGTTTGTATATAAATCAATCGTTATAGATTTATTGTTTATAAATAAATCAATCAAACAACAAGTTTCACCATCAACTTTGACGACCTGTTTGGCGCAGGGGTACTAACTCCGCCTTCTGCGCCAGAGGTCCCGGGTTCGATCCCCGGACAAGACAAATATTTGTGTGGATGAACATGTCTATTTGTCTTGGCCTGGGTGTTTAATATGTATATTAAGTATGTATTTACAAAAAGTATATAAGTATGTTTATCCGTTATCTAGTATCCATAATACAAGTTCTTCATGAAACTTAACGTGGGACTAGATAATTGGTGTGATTGTATGCGAATATTTATAAAAAAAAAAAAAAAAAAAACTTTGTGTAAAGGAAAGCGAGGTCACTTTAAAAACAAAAAACTATAAAAAAGCTGTGGTTTTACTTAAATTTAAATAATTTCTATACAGTTGATACTATTTGACAAGTTAACCGGCTGGGTTGGGGGTCGAAATTATGCCCAAGCCAAGTACGCGCAACGACCACAGTCTCATCCTTCCAGCCTATTGCCTATCTACCTATCTATACATTTTAATTAGATAGCCACGCGTTATATTCAGAGTAGTATATAGGTATACCGTTAAATGGGTGCCGTAATTATGAAACAAAGGCGCGGGAACTGGGTGACACAGCGGCACAAAGCGGTGAAGTGAACTGTTACACAATAAATAAATACGCACCGCCGCACCTGTCTCTGATTACAATGCGTACACTCAAACGAATGGTGCGCATGGTGGCCTATATGTGACGCTATTTTTTGTTTTAACATACTTAAGCAGGGTATTGTTTTCAGGTAGATACCTAAAATTAGGCTTTTCCTATCTTAAAGGCACTAATCTACGTAATGCTAAACAAGTCGTAGACAAATGGATATAATCTGCGACCTTATACTTTAGATTTATATCATAGTACTCTTCAGGCGTATAATGAGGTTCCCGCAACATTTCTGGGTGCGTGGTCATAAGAAGACTTTTCGTATTTCTATACTTTTCCAATTTATCTTCATTTCATTCGGAAATATATAAATATAGCTGAAAATAATTGCATTTGCTTGAAAATGTAGAGATGCTATGCTAAATACTTATTCATAAAGCTGAGATTTCATTAAGGTTTTTAATGAGCATGTCTACGTAGAAATACTAGTTTGAATATTGCCTCGGGACGGGTGTCTGCGTTATTGTTATTGTGCCGATTTCCATAAATCGGAAGGAAATCCTATAGGTCAGAGTAATGTACTTATGAGTTGTTGTCGATATCTTAACCTACGTTACTAAAATTAGAATTTGTATTTGTAACTAAAAGTTGCTTAAAGTTCTTATATTCACAAAGTATTGGGAACGCAATATCAGAATATAAATAAAATATTTCGTCTATTCAAATTTAATTCCATTTTTCATGAAAGAGAATTTTCATCGAATCTTTTTGTTGTGATTTTCGATTCGAGCTTTTTTAAAAATCTAGGTGTAAATAGAAAATAACGTGGATATAAATAGTTAGTTGTGCATAGTTGCCGCTGGCCACATGAGTACCTATAATTCAAGGGAAAATAAGTAACTATGTGAAAACGAAAACCGAAACACCGTTTTGAAGTTTGTAGTAGTACCTGCGGCCCGACCGCCTAACGGACGCCGTTTGTGCTATCGCTATAGCTATCAAACTTCAAACTCTCATAAAACCCTTCAACGATAGGGTTTTTGACTAATTCCTACATATTTCTATTCATCTATTGGATCCACTATTGCATTTTTAGTATGAAAGTGATAGCGTCAGAGAGAGCCCTTGTAGGGGGTTTGAAAAATCGATAGCTATAGCGATAGTACAAGCTATACCGTTAGGCGGTCGGGGTGCTGTTGTGAAGCTAATAAATCAAATAAAGTATATTTTTTTAAACAAATCAATTATTTTTAGCTGTGATCAAGACTACGCAATTCAAGTAAAATTTCTCCAAGCAAACCAAAGTTACGCAACATCAACCGCCGACGCCATATCAGATGCCTTGGATTGGAGTGATCATGTGAACTTTTATTGTTTTCGTCCTATCTCGTGTTGATGACACTAATTATACATAATACAGTTTCCACATCCGCCACGAGACAAGCAATCTGCCCGTTGATAACACTAAATTACACGACGACGGCCGTCTTCAAGGCAGCTGAGAACCCACGCGTGACAACGCCAATTATTTCTATAATAGTTTACTTACTTGTACCCAAAGTGTTATTATAGGTAATTTTCCTCGAATAGCGCGTAGTTAAATCAACATATTTTCATATAAGCGAAATTTGGGTGAGTCATGGGATGAGTGATTATCGAGCTCCGTTTTCGTTGCCTTTAAGTTCCTTGTGCTGTCTAAGAACTACCAAGATACTCCGAGTGAGGTAAATATTTTTATTTAATATATTTTAGAGTTCCGTACCGAAATTATAAAAAGGAACCCTTATGGTGCGATTCAGCCTGTCTGTCACAGCTGGATATATCGAGAACTACTAATGCTATCAACTTGAATTTGGAATAGTTTTAGATGACGTTTGCCCAACTATTTTGCAAATAAGAGAGAAATAAAAAAATACATATATCAGGGACTGAAAGAGGGTCTTAAAAATTCAAAGTGGGGCTGCTAAGGCATGTAAGGTATGAAATGAAAGAGCGCTGCTTGCACATTCTCAATTTTTCTTTTCTTAGTATAGTTTTCGACTTTTAATGAAAATTTTAAAATAATACCTTACCCCTTATCGCCCAAGTTAACATTGAGAAAATTCTGAAATTATTCTATGTGATAATTTTTTTTGTAAAGATTACAGGAAAAATAAAACGATGTCTCTAAATAGCGAGGCCGACTTGCCCTTTACCGGTTTTTTATATATTAAATGTATTCTTGCCTCGTTGGCTCATTTGAATCATTAGATTAAGAAGAGACCAGAGATGGAGTGAACATAGCTTACAGCTTTACAAGCTATGGCTGGATATTTTGATTTTACAGTTGGATATTGTATAGATATCCACCAGCTAACACCTGGGGGTTACTCTTGACGGGATCGCGTTGAGATCGAGATTGAATGTCAATAATTATTACTGATTTTCGACGTTAATTCCTTTTTTTTATTGCCGCTAAAATCAAATTACAAGAGACTAACTAGATTACTAGAGTACAAAATTAGTTAATTTACTAATGTCATGCATTAAATTTTAGTTGAATTACTTATTTTAATAATTACTGACGTTTACCATTAATTCAATCTCGATCTCAATGCGATCGGGTTGAGAGTAGGGGGCTGATTCTATCAAATTATGATTATTTGAGACCGGATTTAGACGTCCGATCTCTAAGCACCCTTTAAATTCTGCCCAGACACCTTAGTAAGTTGGTAGGTCCGCTCCTTTTCCGCTTACAAAAATATAAGTGATGGTAGACACGATTTTTCTACAGAGAGAGAGCATTATTTAGTACTTTTAAACGTAGATTGTAAAATACGGTTGTTATCTTAATAAATAGTTACATCGTCCACAGATTAATAAAAAAAATAGACGGGTTGCACTCCGGGAGTGCCGGCAGAAGTGAAAACTTGATTATTAACGTTGAGCATGTTTGATATTTTGGAATGGTTAGGGAATAATTTTGCACCAATTGCTTTATCAGTATAAAAGTACTATCATTTATGTGGTAGAATACAATATTCATTTATTGCGCTATCGTACACAAACATGACAAACCATATTAAAGTGAACGTTAAGTTAGGTAATAAGATATAATAAAACATTAGTTATTATAGAGAATCGAAAAATATATATTGACCATAAAACAAGAGACAAGTAAAAGACATTATCAACAGTCTGTCGCTAAGCAACCGAGACCATAGTCAACCTGTCACCTCAACATTCTCCATCCGTCCTACGCTTTTTCGATCAGGTCACGTGTCCTGACGCGAGTTTAAGATTTTATACCCATTACAGAAAAAGTGCTCAACGCCGCTAAAGAAGTTTTCACTTCAAAAACTATTTATTATTTCATGTTGCATATTTTGGCCCTTTTATTGGGTTTTCGTGCATGTTTTTGTTGCATATTTGCATGCATATTTTGGCCTTTTTAGTGGCATATAATCCGGTCTCTACTGATTATAATTAACTCAAGATAACCGTTTAATGTTGTTTGACGTACCTTCCGGCTTGCCCGAGTAGACGTGTGTGGTGTCATAGTCCAGCGGGCTGACGGACTATGACACCTAAGGCCAAAGGTGGAGCCGTCTACGTTACAAGCTAAGGCTGATTATTTTGATTTCATTGTTGGATATGGAAAAGACTTCCACCAATCCATGACGCATGATTCCATTAAATTATGTATTTGTAGAGAACAAGATGAGCGCGTATTGTACGTCATACCTTCCAGCTTCCCCGAGTAGACGTGCGCGGTGTCATAGTCCAGCGGGCCGGTGGACGAGTGGAACTGCGCGCCTTCCGCGAACACAGAGCTCGGGTCCGGACGCAGCACTAGCTTGAACTGCCTGCAACAAATGTGGATTATGGTTAGACTAGAATTTTCGCAGTCAATAGCATATCAAAGTTAAGATTAACCTTTAGGGTAAACTTGTAAAGCTTAGCTCACTCAGCATCGCCATCGCCATCAGTTCTCAAAATTATACGAAATAAATAAAGAACTTTTTTTTAAATGCCTTAATGAGGATATTCATAAAACTTAACAAACGTAAGTTGAGTATTACAACACGGGTTCCCGACGCTGAGTAGACATGCCTTCCATAGTGAGTTTCACATAGAGACAAATTAATGGTACATCGAGCGACAATGCTTATGAATAATTAAGCAACTGTCACAGCTGTATACTTCCCAAAAAGTTTCCCTTTCACATCGTGTCATCGTGTGCCGTGAAAATCATAAGCTGAGGAGTCTGAATCTTGAAAGTTGACTAACTAAAAACATTTAAGGTCACGCTGCACTCGTATATCAGGGTTACACGTGTGATTTATCGGCCATTACGATGGTGCTCCACATTTTAATACCTAGAGTTTAGAACTCCTGCTAGTAAATCATAATTACGCGTCGCCCGCCTGCAGCGCGCGCGCGATGTATTTTTAGTTCATTGCGGATTGGAGGTTAACTTAGAATGTTTTACACGAGATTTAATGAGTTTTGTGTAGCGATTTCACCTTTATGGCGTAATTTAATATTTTCATTAATAATGAGAATGAGAACTAAACTTGTTAGAAAATATTTTAAGGTAAAAGTTTACCAAATATTTTTTTAACAAGTATTCATTAATTATTTCGTTCAGTTTTGGTGAGCTTACACAATTTAAAGAGCAGGCTGTTTTTTATTACTAACATTTGATCTTTGCGATCTTTTTTTACCTATTTGTTTTAGTCTCGTGCGATAGTGCAATGCGGTTTCAGCGTAGGTATGATGAAGCAAGCACTTAAGGCTCAATTTACACCGCCGCGGAATGGAATGGAAGCGACTTTTTGCAACGAAACTGCACATGGCATAATGAATTTTATTTCAACTGTATAACGCACAAAATAAATAGCTCAGAATTCTCGAGAATGCGCGAGGATTCCGCGGAAGACGCGCGTCCAATTTTTAGGCTCGTATTTATTTTGTGCGTTATACAGTTGACATAAAATTCATTATTCTATGTGCAGTTTCGTTGCAAAAAGTCGCTTCCATTCCATTCCGCGGCGGTGTAAATTGAGCCTAAGGATCTTCAGCATTTATCGCGCGTGCGTTATTTAGGACAGTCAGCATCAGCATAGACATTTTTTATCGTACGGACTGTATCTTATTGATAAATATAAATATGTTAATAAAGAGGCTTTTAGAAGTTTCCACCAATGAAAAGGCCCATTGAAACTTAAGAGTTGTAACGACAATTCCAATTGGGTCACATAATCCGAACATCACCGACGACAGGCGAGCGCGACCGAGCCGCTAACGAGCGGTTCGTAACGTCGTCAGAGACATGCAGACAGCCGACTGACTCCCCTATTTGTCTCACTAACTTGATTACGGGAAAACTTCCGCTGATTCCGTCCCAATAAACCGATCAACTGACTTTCATGCTCCAACTTCAATCTGTCTTGTTATGATAAGTTTTGGAATATCTGGTTCTAGCAATTGATGTCTATGAAGGAAACTAATTGCATTTGTATATTAATGAAGCCACTTGTATCAAGATCAATAGCAAAGATGTTATTTTATTGGTTAATTTTCGCAATGTCCACATTGACAATTGATTGGACAAGATGAGGAGCTTACATGTATTATGCAAATCGCAATACTACGTGGATTCCACAACAATCAACAACAAAGGACTGTCTGTTTCTCTTCAATGCTTTCTCAGATCAATTATTAACGGACGAAATTATTATTAGTGGTGTTGGTGTTGGAACACCACTACTGTGTGTGTGTGCGTGCATGCGTATGTGTATGGTGTATGGTGTCACTACTGTGGACTGTATGTGTATGGTGTATCACTGTATGTGTGTGTATGGTGTCCATATTGGTGTATTATATTTATAAGTAGTAAAAGGATCGAAACAAAAAAATATAAATTGAGATAACCACTAAAGACATCGATGAATAATCTGTTGGGAAGAACCGAGATATTTCATTGCGAGCATCGGAAAATTTTACTTCAAGTATTTGGCAGGCAAATCAAAGAAAATAGAGTGCCATTTTTCTGTATGCAAACGCACGTAGCCCTCGCCGCACGAGCAAGTGCTTTTGCATGTTGAATCACTCCATCCAGCTAGTTGTGCTGAGATAGTGATGGATTCAGATTTTGTAGCCATCGGTACATTGCCAGCCTTCAAAGTTTTCATACTGGTTACAAAAAGTATGTATGTCAGGCTTTTCCAATACCTTTTCAAACTCATCTTGATCTTTGAATGAGTTTTGAATAAGAGTTCCTGAATTAGGATTATAATTCGTTCTTACGAAGAGGATATGGTTATTATTTTGAACAGAGCAAAAATGGAAAACCTTTTTTAAGCATGTAGGTACTAGGTAAAAGAAAAAACAATAATAAAGTATTATAAACTTTTAAGTTTATACTGTTTTTAATATATCAAACGGTAAAATATCAAATAAACACATTATACATAGGTACTTTTCTTCGATCACGAGACGAAACGAATAATATTCGATTATATAATAAAAGTCTGCATTTTCGTCTAGTTGTCGCCCCAATCCCATTAGCTCAATACGTTGATGGCAACATCTCCGAATGTTCAATAATCTGCGAATATTCAGATGAAAACTGAAAATTCAACCACACAGCGAATGCAAAACATTCCTCGAATATAACGCAAATAAATCTAATGAAAATGAACGTTTATCAACTTCATCATCTTTCAGCGGTGAATTAATGGCTACGAATATTCGATGATATAAAAATAAAAAAATAATAAATCCCAAAATATGTATGTATGTAGCTACATTGATAAAGAAAAGTTTAACAAACTACACAAAAGTCTTCATCAAGGTACCGTTAATTAAAATATACATACAAGTATGTATAGTCAGGGAACTTCCCGGTTGACCGGTAGAGTTTATTTAGGGAGCTTTATTTAAAAAAAGTAATAGATATATAGAAAACGTTTATATCACAGATAATAGAACATCAACAGGTATTTCGTTTGAATAATAAATTATTTCTTTAACTAAGTAGGTACTTTTCGAGTAAAAGGTTCCCACAAAAACTCTAATGGTCAAGCGGGAAGTTCCCCGATTGTATATACACCGCACGCTGTTCCACAGTGGTTGAAGATTCTGGAAAAGCTTGATTTCACCTTCAGCTTTATAATTACTTAACATCGGGTATGATTCGTATGATGGAGGCTAAGGGTTGGCCTACATCTATCAGCACGCTATTGCCTTTTTCCGTCGCCCTATCCTTTTCCTTAGCTCAGAACCGCCATTTGATACCGCCTAACGGTATTGCTAGCTAACACAGACTCCAATCACGTTGGAGGTACCTGAAAAAAAAAAAAAAAACGGTATTGCTATCGCTATCGCTATAGCTTTCAAACTTTAAACTCTCGTAAAACCCTTCAACGATAGGGTTTTTGTCCAATTACTACATATTTCTATTCATCTATTGGATTAATTATTGTATTTTAATTATAAAAGTGATAGCATTAGCGAGAATCCTTGTAGGAAGTTTGAAAAATCGATATCTATAGAGCTAGCGATAGCAAAACCGTTAGGCGGTAGGGGTGCGGAGCGCCCGCCAGCTCTCGAGGACATCAGCAGCAGAGTAAAAAACACGTTATAACTGAAGGAAAGCTTTTCCATTGTAATAACAACCACTAAGTAATAATAATAATAATAATAATAATAATTTATTGAACCAAAAAGATTTACATTTAGGTACTTAAGCCTATACATTAATGTATTGTCACATTTAAGTAGAAATGTAGCATCTGTTGCCGAACTAGGTAATGACCTGTATTTCAGCATCCAGCGCCTCTTGCCTCAGAGAAGATTAGATACGAGTACATTAAGTTATAAGCTGCAATAGTACATAGTTTAATTTACTTATCATAGTTTACAAGCATTTTTTTTAATAGTTTTATAATAGTTAAGTATAGATATAGTCCTCTCGGTGTGTAAAATGAGGGTGAGTGAGTACCTTGTCTGCAAGATAAAACATCCGATTGTGTACGTGAGCCTTAATAAGTCCCTGTGTCAACGTAATGAGGGGGCAATCGAATCTTGGATGCGTAACAAGCCAGCTTGCCGCCAATTACGTACGTGCATCAGCGGAGCGACACCATCACTTAATGCTTCTTAATATTCAAAAGCTCTCGCGGCTGCCGCGGTGTGCTTCCGCCCGCCATCGGTGTTTCGCGCCTGTGAAGTTTGCAATTACATTACCTCAGCCTTATGTGTGGAGGAAAACTTATTAATTGGAAATAGATTTTCTTATAACATACTTACTTATATTTTCATAGAAAATATTGCTTTTAAAACACTATGTGAATAGCGTTGAATGATGTGAAACCTTACTAAAGCGATTTGCAACCAATTAGCTGTATTGGATTTGGATTACGTACAAGCTCTTGAGCTGATAAGTGATGGTTGATTTACCTTACCTTTTTTAATTGTGATTGTTGTTTAATATCTATATCCTTTTATTTTCTTAATTATGTAAAATTACCCGATTGCCTTATCATTATTATGTTAATGACACGAAAAATCTATGAAAAGGGTAAACAATACTGAACTTAGACTTCTTAATAAAAGGTTAGCTTAAGATAACTAAAACTCCAAGTAAGCGGTCACTATTTTTTTCTAGGTACATCTACACTTTTTTTTAACAGCCATGTCATCGGAAACATACCTTAAGATGCTATGTTTGCGACCAGAAATGAGTAATGGCCTTTGGAAATTGCGTTCGCTAATAACTTCTTACGGAGTTTTCACTGCGATTCTCCAGCAAACAAGGATGGATAGCGGCCCTGCCTAACTTTGTAATAAAACTTGGAGCCTTTCCACCAGATACTCCATTCTCATTTAAAATAACTCTTATTAATCATTCTTAGTAAATTACTATTTTGTCACAGCCGTTGAATTTAATGTTCTTTAGTTTTATAAGGCCTTCCCTATGAATAAAGATATGTCGTAAACATCCGAATTCAAGAGCGTAATAGGCATAAGGGGTAAAACTAAAATTTGATTTTTCTTGAATTGCATTACACCACAGAATATAATAGTACTAGACGTTCTACTACTGTTCTACACATTTGCTTTAGTAGTCAAGTGGTGAACTCAGCTCCTGGTCCTCTTGGCCTATAAGTCTGATTGTAACATAAGGTACTGGTTTCTTAAAGTTTAAAACTTTATGTCTTCAGATATTCGTGAAAAAAAAGCATAAATACTCCTCGGTCCCATTGTTACATAACACCAGCTCCAAATCCCAATGACGCGGAAGAACGTAATCCACTTATATAAGTTGGCCCCGAATACGTCCTTCAAAAGTTGGCTTATTAATATTTATGGTGAAGTTAAACATAACCCTCGTGCTGTTCCTAGTCAATTTGGCGGGAACTCAGCGGGATTGCGCAGGTAATTAATTCGTTAATCAACTTGGAAATCCGGTTAGCAAACAATGAACATGAAATCCCTACGCGAGCGCCCGGTTGAGTAAACAAAAAATTGCACCTCGTATCAGTTTTTCATGAAGTTTTCATTTTCAATAGTCAGCAGCAAATCTACTTGGCCTGCAATATCAAAGTTATAATGTAAAGGGGTTAACGCAGTAGGCAGTATCATCGGTTAACTCAAAATATCTTATTACGTTTGTGTAACTTTTTAAAATATTAAACTGACAACACTAGGCTGAGTAGTCTGTGGATATATCGCTGGTAGGGATGGTGATACGTAACGTGATTATTAAATGGTCGGTCGGTGGATCTTTCTTTTGTACGGAGCGCTAGCGAACGGTTGTGAACAAGAGGAAGTTGAAATAAAAAGAATACTTGTAGCAATCCTGGGAGTTTTATTTATAGTAGGATCTTTGATAAACTGTAGTGTGTGGACCTGGCCTGCTGATTTGCTTGACAAAAAGTTGCAAAAAGATATGTTCGATATTTAAGGCGATACTCGAAAAAAATATGCTGAAGCGAGATAGCAATAACAAAACGACGCGCAAGGGAGCGAGACCGATTTTGCAGATTAGGCAAAAAAAACACAAAATCACTTCGTATTAAAAAACTACAGCGATTTTTAAAAAATGCTTCTATACGATCCTAACTATTATTGGTGTCCACTTATTAAACCAATTTCCAATAGTGTTATAATAATCTTGAATTTTCGTATTTTTAGAGGTCTTTTCGAAAAGAAATGTCGAGGCAAAATCATAAAATCGTGTTTTTGAAACTACGAATCTAGGTTTGTAACAACTGTAACCATGCTATAGTTTTATATCAAAAAGTCCATACTTTTTCCGAGTAGCGCCTTAATATTATACCGATACTTAATCATAATAATACATTCGTAGGTATTTCAAGATTTCATCTAAAACACATGTGTTACCATCGGACATTAGAACTAACAAAAGTATTACTAATAAATATTTAACGGTCGGTTTCAATAACCTACCCTCAATAAGAGATTAGCTTACTAGAGTTTTTTTTGCCTAGATAATTTGTTAATCAGGCCAAAATAACAGCGGTTGCTAAGTAACATAACCAAGATAGGCCTATCTTTTACTAGGGTTAGATTATTGAAACTGGCCAACACCAAATATCCATCACTGCTGTAAATCCCAGATGAAGATAGAAAACCTGAACGTGGTATTTCATGAATATAGGTAGGTACTAGTAAAACCTTAAAAGAAACTAACAGATTTAATATAGGTATGTAGGTACTGAAATGTTTTTGTCTGTTAAATTGGAATTGTTTTCGGTTGTAAACAAAAAGTCCGCTCAACCGTTTCCGCTAATACCACCGTTGACCGGAACTTTGCACGGGGACATTGTTAACAGTTCAGGATTGTCGGACGGTCGTCTTTTAGACCGAGAAATACAATTAAAGTTGTGGTCAGTTCCCAACCCCCCTTCCCTGTACCCCCTGACCTCAGGGGCTATCTGCTAGTTTGATTGACTCTCAATTACACGAAGATATCGGATATCCGTTTTGGATATATTCTATCTAAACTGTGAAGATTTATTTACAGGATGAACGATGAAATAGATCCAGATCTTGAAAGATGCATTACCATATATATGATATTATTGGCTAGTAATGGATAACATAATAGCCAATGTCAATAAGTATTGGGAAGTAAGCATCTAACTAAAAATCAATACTAATTTTCAGGCTAGACAAACAAAACAAAAAAGTAGGTAAAACGAATGGAAACATCCGCCAGTGCATCATATATCATAGAATACAAATTTGGTTAAAGAGGTCGTTTAGAAGTGTTTTGTCGATGTTGGGACCAAAGTGTGCGTCTGGCGTTTTAAAGATTGTGTTACGAACAATTATAGTTCAATTAACAGAATCGGAAGCAGCTATTAACAAATAAATACTTAAACAATCGTCATATAAAACGGTAAATTACAAATAAAAGACTCTCTTTAAAGTAACATCAAAACTTAATCAGAGAAATTAAACGGTACTGATTTATAATTTCCACCTTGCCGTAATAGAGGCACCAGGTAGCCAACTCGGTTAAATCGAAAACGGTTCAAAGTCTAATTTGAATAATCCACAATAAAATGGGTCGTCACCCTTCGTTATAAAACTTGGGTAGGAGCAGGCCTCCGCGGGATACACATTTCTACATTAAAATTTTAATCTGGCCCTGAACCGAGGGCTTTTGTGATTAGCGTGCTCGTATGACACCCCATCCAAGGTGTGTTCTCCGATGTCTGCCGAATAAGTGAAATGATAACTATTTTGAATATAGATGTATGCTTGTAAGCGTTATTACACCCTCGACTTTGAAATTTGGACACTTCAGGGTCTGTAAATAATTAGTTTTTACGTTTTCCTATACGTACGTACTTTAATACGTACGTACGTGGTATATATCCTTAAAAAGATTTTAAGAATTTTAATTTACTTATACTTAAGTTGAAAATCTTAAAGGAGAAAACCTTGGTCCCGTATTACTATAAAAATATAGCTAACTACCTAAGTTATGCTGCTAAAACATAAAACATAAAAGATAATTTTCTTTTCAAAGATTAGAGAGTACAGTCTCACACTACTGCTATCCTCGTGGAGATAAGACAAAGTTCATTACACCGAAGCTTTGCATTTTGCATTACCAGTTTTTTTTTTTATTTTACACAGAACAAAGATGGATCTTAGGGTTGAATTCCCTTTTGAGCTAAGGACTTACGGGTCGGAGAATCTTATTTTAAAATGAATGTAAGAACTTCTCTGTTATTTTTAAAATTGTTTTGAATAAATAATGTTTTGTGATTTTTAAATAAGAAAACATGATTTTGTAATTATTTGTTTTTAAAGTTCACGATGATAAGAAGTATTACTCGAGTCAGGTGCTCCAGGATTTCATTTTATGAAATAAAAACCGAATACTTATCGTGAAAGGAAATGTTTAGGAGCAGTTGTTTGCTTCACAAATACGGCGGGACGATCAATAACGAATTTACATCATAGTATCTAAAACGGAATTTTCAAATAGTTGCTAAGTTATGACATATTCTTATTCTCACTGTGAAATTTCAGATTTGAACCTTATATCGTACAATATTATTTGAACGACTTCACGGAATCTGCAGAATCTACGAATCATTCAGCAAATTTATATGAATCGCAGCCTTATTGACTTTCATTGATAAAATATGAATATTTTTATAACACAAGAAATTATTTAAGGGTTATGTTAAATAAACAATCAGAAATAATATTCTGGCGTATAAAAATTGCTTACTTATCCGTCATATGAGCTCCAGAGAACGGAGGATCTAAAAAAAATACATCGCTCTTTGTTACGCAGTGTGCAAAAGTTTAGAGAATCACAGTATTGTTGGGGTTTAACAATATTTTCAGATAAAAAAATTGGTTAATTATTATTTAGATGAATCTGGAAAATTGAAATAAAAAAATGATCTTGTTCCATCACAAATCTTCATTAATCATCAGAATACAAGGTAATTAATTTTGAAATTTAATTAAGCAGGCTCAGGGGTTTTATGAATCTCAGCAGTTTTCGGGTTCGCAGATAGGCATAATGAGTTCGTTACTAATCTATCTGTTTTCCTGACGATTGAATTTAATGAATCCATTCGGCAGTCGGTGTAATCTTGTTCTAATGAAGTTAAGGTAAGCTTTTTGAATACCCAATCTTTTGGAGACTGTAAATCAGACTATCGATCGAAAAATACACTACCGAGAAAAATATAACTAGCCTAACCTAAAAAGTTTTATGTTTTAGGGTTCCGTACCAAAATGGTAAAAAGGAACCTGTATGGTGCGACTGAGTCTGTCTGTCTGTCACAACTGAATTTATCAAGAACTACTAATGCTATCGACTTGAATTTAGAAAGTTTTAGATTACGTTTGCCCAACTATTTGGCAAATAAGAGAGAAATAAAATTTTTTTTTTTGCAACAGGGACTGACAAAAGGCAATGTGGCTACTAGGGCATGTAGGGTATCATATGAAAGAGCGCCGCTGCTTGCACATTTTCAAAAAAATATTTCTTCTTTTGGCCGCATAGGTTAATACCGTTCCCTCCCCCCTTATCTCCAAAGTTTACATAGAGAAAAATCTGAAATTATTCAATGTGATAGAAGTTTATGTAAGGATTACAGAAAAAATAAAACGATGTCTCTTAAAATCCTACTTTTTCAGAAACCTTAAAAAAAAAATTTATACTTATTTGCTTTTGGTTTAGTATGTCGATGTATATATGATGTTACGGAACACTCGGTGCGCGAGCCCGACTCGCTCTTGACCGGTTTTTTTTATTAGTTCTCAAAAGCCCCGTAGCGAATAAAATTTTATGAGGTTACATATACTTGAGGTAACTCTTCATCATAGGCCTCCCTCAAGGATCTCCACGACGATCGGTCCTGCGATGCCACGGCGTCAGCGTCTGTCCACCTCTTTTAAAATATATTTTTTGTTTAACAAAATCTTTACAACTTAAGTGAAAAATCATAGCTTTTTAAGTGAAGTAACTGTTGCTCGTCATTTATTAATTACCTACCAGTTATCAGCTGAGTAGAGAGGTACTAGAGTTTACTTGAAGTTTTAAACCATCGTGTGCTTTAACTGAAGAGAACTTCCTAAATACTTAGTGTAGTATGGTGGTGTTATCACGTTGCGTCACACGACAGCTAGTTGTAAATTGAACTCAAAGTTTACTGAGCGAGAGTTGCAAAGTCAAAGTGCACATATATTATTAAAACGGCCACCTTGTAACAGCGGCAGTGTTATCACCCCGCTGCTTATAATATTCTGTTGTACGTAGGGTTTCCAAATATATGTAAAGTGTTTAGACTTTTCTTGACTGACAGAACTTGAAGTTGCAGTTTAAAAAACTAGGTAAACCAGAGGACCTGACAGATTTTTGGTTGTCAAATCCAAAATATTTTCCAACCTAAGAGAGATTACTGAAAATTATTTTAGTTGGTAGCACAAAATAAAAGTAATCTTGACGATATCTCATTTTGGCCCAAGAGCCAGCAACAGCCAGCCATACAGTGTGTGGTACGTACATACAGTGTGAATTTGGTGAATATGATTTCATGTTAAAACGAAAGATTAAAAACTTAACTACATCATTAGCAATGATGTAGTTAAGTTTTTAATCTTCAAAGAAATCTCGATCAAATAAAATATCAACGTTTTTATTGCAGCAATGCATTACAGTCTTGACTAGCGCCGAAAATCCTGACCATTGCCGGAATTGTGGTGACCCTCGTCGTGCCGCTGTGGAGGCTAATCCCTTTGAAGTGTCAAAAGCGTCATTTAAATTTAAACAGCGTGCTTTTGTCATTCGTTACATTTGCTTCGAAGTGTCGCGCGCTGTCTATCCCCGGTTTTAAGCTTCGGCGATGAGACGGGGGAGAAAGATATTAAGATATTCTGTCGTTCCTTTAGCTAAATAAATATATCATAACTATTATACGTATTCGAAACGTATAATAGTTATGATATATTTATTTGGCGAAACGAAAGGAAAACCAATATTCGATTTATCAGAACTCAAGACTGTAAATATCGATACTTTCGAATATTTTCACAACATTTTAAATAATTAAAAATACACCCAAAAAATAAACAAACGATCTTGTTATTAATAAATGGTTGCAACAAAAATAACCTTTTATTTCATTATTATTGTAGCGAAATTCTAGGAATTTATTCCATACATATTGTTTAAGGCTCCGTGAATGAAAGTTTGGTTAAACTGAGAGTTGGATGTTTGTTTACAATATATTGTTATTGTTTTCCGAACACATCTCGTAGTAAGGAAATTAATTTTCGGCTTGGAACTAATAATAAAGAAATAACCGTAAATATCCCCCAGTATGGTACGCCGTAGACAACGACTACGAGCGCCGCCGTAGCTCCGTAGCATTGTAGCAGTGAGTTATTGAACTTTATTGAAGTGACTTTCAGAATTTAATTTCGGTAATTATCGATTAGTTTGGTATTTAGAACCTGTGCTTAGTGTGAGTATTCTCACCTTATTCGCTTACACCGAAGTTAGCGAATAGAGTTAAATTTTTAACCTTATTCCCATTGCATTAAGGCTATCTGTCAAAATTTTACTCTCACGCGGGCCCAATGTGGATTGGTGGGTTGTTTCAAATATTTATTTATTATTTAATTACATAACTATACGATATGGCGCTGTCTTGCTTACCCCGCTAAGATGTTAGTGGAACAGCGACACGATATCGAGCTACTGGCGATAAAGGTCGATAAAAGCCGCTCATGTTAGCTGTCGGCTTACAGTAGTAGATGGATTATTCCTTACAGTATTACAATATAATAGAATAGAATATTGTTTTTCTTTTTATCAACGAGGAGTGACTCTTAGCCTTCATTATACGTGATATTAAGTATTGATAAGGCTGAAGATGGAAGCGAGCCTCTCAGAATAGTCCATCATTTAGGAACTGGCTATCTTATCTCTAACTGCCAGAACACAACAATACTGAAAACATTGTTGTGGCGTCAGAGTTAGATAAGATGATGGTAGCTAGCCGGGCGGACTTAAAACAAGTTCTTCCACCAACCAAACCGAATACAATTTGCACCTACGCTGGGAATCCAACCCAGGACCCCTGGGTCTGATACCGGTGGTTGTACCACTAGACCACAGATGTTGTTACAACACGCATAGGTACATCTGGTATTTAGGTAGGCAATTTACATTACATATTGTTATAATCAGCCTTCAGCTACGTTCAGCCTTTTTGTGCAGCAGCAAAACAGAGTCTAGGCTCGATGTAGTATTTTCGCTCATGGGATGAGCGAAACACCGATTTTCAGACTTCAATAGTTGATAGAGCCTTTAAGAAACAAAAATACTACGTTTTATTCTTTAAGTAATAGTTAGTATTCTTTGGATATGCTATTGGGCATAATGACTCGATATGGGTCTGTGACCTGTGACATAAACATTTCTTTTGCACAATTTTCAATGCTGTATCCAGTTGTAAAGAGGCCCGAAGGAGCGAGCGAGGAAGTCTTCAACTTTACACTCAGAACTCCGAACTAAATTCAGAATTTACAATATTATACCGGCTGTTCCAAGTTTCCCGTTATTGACGTGTTTATAGTCTATGTGAAAATTAAATTTCGGAATAGTTCACTTTGTCTATGAAAACAGGTTGTGTTACTTGTACCTTGTTGTTTGTCTTTTAGGGGAATAAGGTTGATGTTAAAGTTTTGTTTGCCATTTCTATTTGATAGTTAAGCAGACACAGTATTTCTTGACAATATTTTTAATACAAATATTCACATTTTAATTATACAGTCACGTAAATGACTAGAAACACTAAGCGACGTTGTCACATTACAATTTTGAATGACATTTATGGACAGAGCGAGCTTTGTTTCTGTGTGCGTCAATGCGATAAGGTTAAAAAATGTATAAATGTGACTATACATATTTAACTCACTATAAGTAATTGTAACTGTTACTTTCATTAAAATTTCCCATTTTAGTACCCCAATTTTTTTCCGAATGGTGTGCATAACAAATAATCATGTTAAGTTAAAAAAAAGTTCTTTAAGTTTGCCATTGCGCCAAGCTAGGTTAAAGTTTAAAAGTAGCTTTAACTCTGTGTTAAATGTGTTAACCTACCTTGGCGCAAGTGTGCTTTAAACAATCTGAAATAGTTACTTTTAATTAAAATTTGTGACAAGTACCTACCGATGTATGGTCACGGTATAAAGGCAAAATAAGTACTTAACACAAATATAACGAATAACATAAACCTTTGAACTCCCACCTCCCACTTAAAGCCAGACGCCAGACATGTAGAGACCAGCAACAGTCCAGTAGTGGTTCATAAAAGCGGAGCATATTCAGCGTAGGGGTTACCAGGTGGAAAATTCAAAAGTTATAAGAAAATACCTGAATTCTTTTAAAAAATTGTGAAATTTTGCATTTTAAAATTTTTAACCGACTTCAAAAAGTATCTTATCAATTCGTGCGTATATATTTATATTCACCGAGTTTATGAACGGTTCAAAGGTTATTAGCATCAGGTTTGATCCCAATTTGACCCCATTAAAAAAAAAACGCTTTAGTACTTTTCGGGGAATCTTTTATTTTTTATTTTTATCTCAAGCGTTTAATAAAAAAAAACATAATAACCATATTATTATTTTTCTACACTTGGCATCTCGAGGTTTATGCTCACGCGCCGCAACAATTTTATAATGAACTAGCATTTCACTCGCGCGGATTTAGGGTTCTCCAGGGTTCAAGTTATATACTTAATTATCAATTTCGCGACCGGATTTCACGTGAAAAGAAAAGGCAACGGACAGACAGACAGAGTTACTTTCGCATTTATAATATTAATTAGCACAGTTTTATGTATTAAAAGACTAATAACGTTAATATATGTATTAGTGTGAAAAAATATTACTTTAAGTTTTTGTAAAAAAGTACCACTCTATATTATTGAAACTTCCAAAAAGCCTGAGATTTCCTGATATTTCCAAAATCCGACAGGAATCTTGAGAAAAGTCTTATAATCCTGAGATCTCAGGACAAATCTTGAAACATTGGTAACCCTCATTCAGCGCAATGCGAGCCCATTACCATCCAGCGTTCAGCGCTGCAGATTAGCGGGTCAGCTATCGGGATAAGGGAGGCGTGTCCATCAGAGACGCGGTAGCGGGTGTAACATGAATGTCAACGAAAGACGGGGCGAATTTGCAAACAGATTGTATAGAAATGGACTATTACCTATGACTTAGGCTATCGGGATACGTGAGGTGCTGCTACCACATACGCCAGAGCGGGAGAGGTAGCGAGACCATAAGAGACGAGGTAAGGGGTAAAACATGAATGTCAAGACAGACTGGGCCAATTTTCCAAACAAAATTGTATAGAAATGGACTGTTACTATGACTCTGAGGACTTCCCTATCTCGCTTGTAATAGCAGTGGTTTTCGTAGTACAAATGTAAAACCTGATGTGCTGTTGACCGTACATGGTATGTGCCTTACATTATAGGTATATTTAAATTTCAAAGATTGACTAGACAAAAGCAACTTGTCCCTAAACTCCCTAACTTGTTCAACCACCCACACCCATTACCATCTTATTTTGTTTGAATGAAACTAATAAAACAAAAAATATACATTTAAGAAAATTTCGCTGCGCTTATGACCGAAACAGCTTCTTCACAAGTCGAGTCTTACACCACACCAGCGGGCGCGACCGCGGGGGGCGACCATTGCCTTCCGAGTGGTCAACAGTCGTACAATTACATGCAATGCAACAGCACCATTTTAGTTTCTGATAAAATAACTACTAGCGAAAGAAAAACTAAATTTGTTTTGGTAGAATAAGTATACTTAACAATTATTTTTACACATCTCTGAGTATATTCTGCAGCATAGCACCTATCTATAATAGTAATACGATTGTATTGGTTTTTTAACTGACTTCAAAAAAGGAGGAGTTTCTCAAGTCGATTATATCATGTCGATGTATATTTTCTTTACGTATGTTTTAATATAACGTCGTCAGTTGTTAACCGATTTTAATAATTCTTTTATTATCTGAAAGAACATAGTACAAGTTTAGTCCCATACAATTTTTACGACGATCTGGCTAGTAGTTTTTTCATAATCCTGAAAAATATAATTTATGTTTTGGCAAGTAGTCGTTACCTAGATGACATCATTTTTAGTGTGGGTAACGGCACATAATGTAACAAAAAATTGTGAAATAAAAACTTTTTATAAAAAAAACCGACTTCATAAAGCAACAAATAAAAACTTTTGGAGTCGGTGCCAGGCAAGGCAAAAAAATACAGTTTATAGAAGTGGAATGTTTTTTATTTTTTATAAAAAGTTTTTCTCAATTAGATTGAAATGAGATTTTGATGATTTCACTTTTAAGTGGTTTGTTATAAGGCCAAGAATCACCTGTTGACGGAAATCCATATATATTTATGCTAAGCTAGTTCTTTTACACTGTTTTGAACAGTTTATTTCAAGCAACTTTATCCTATAATGTACGATTTATAATAGTAACTTAAACTTAATAGCTTATATAGAGATATAATATATATATAAGCTATTAAGTTAATAGATTATATACTTAATAGATTATATAACTTAATAGATTATAAACTTAATAGCCTTTAAAACATAATTTCAAGCATCTTCTCAGCAAAATGTACAGATATAGAAGTACGTACTCGTATATTACGCTTTTCAGATCTGAATATGCGTTGAATATTTGCATTCGTATAATTATTCAGCTAACTCAGTTAAATACACAGCACCGGTTGTGGTTTCGTCGAATCTACGTGGTCTAAGGAAATTTTATGTTCCATTTAAGGGATCTAGAATATAGTTTCAGGATTAATGTTAGCTAGCGGCCGCCCGCGGTTTCACACGCGTGGTTTCCATTCCCGAGAAAATATGGAGATAAAAGTCCTATGTTTTAATCCAGGCTATCTTCTATCTGTTTTCCAAACTTCATGCAAATCTGTTCAGTAGTTTTTGCGTAAAAGAGTAACAAACAAGCAAATAAACAAATAAACTGACATACTTTCTCATTTATAATATTAATAGGATAGTAGGATTTCGAACTAAACTGCATTGAATTCACTGTGAAGAGCATTCGCCTCAGTTGCTTCGGACAGCTCACTGCTTATTTATGGAAATGTCCTTAGTATTTTGTCATGTGGAAATTCACAGACGGGACCATCTTTATCCGTGTACATAGTCAACAGTAAGAAAGCTGTCGTTATTATGAACGACATAAGGGGGTGTTCTCGAGGTCAAATTGTAAAGATTGATGTGCTATATTGACTGTGCCTATCACATAAAATGATTAAAGAAATTATTGATAGAGAGAGATACTGATTGAATTGAATTGCTACGGAAACTGTTAAATATTGTGTGATCTACAGACGACAGACGACAGACGACGCCGCGCACCGCCCTAGTCTGCTTGTGACCACGGCTATACTGTGGCAATAGCAACATAGCCGAAACAGTAGTAGAACAACTATGTACTTAACACCTGTAAGTGCATAGTTGTACTACATAATAAATGTCGCGCTTAAGTACCGTTGTTTTGATTCATAATAATGGAACTCGAAAGTTTAAAATCTTATATGTGATCTAGTATTATTTTTTTAGGAAATTAGAAATAAGCACATTAATGATATTTACGGACTGGTTTTTTGAATCAATTAATAGTAAAGACAGTCAAAATTTATAAGGTCTCTAAATTCAATAATTGAAGAGATAGCTACGTGTATTTAGTAAAGTTTATCTTAACTCCACGGAGCATTGCTAATCAGCGGTGAATTCAAAGCAGACCATTGAAATGGCTATCGTGCACATATTCACTCTTAAAGTGCCGATTGTGTGTGCCGAGAACGTTAACATCTATCAAAGCTACAGCGGAGTCACACATAACGGGACCGACAAAGCAATTTAACATCCAGCAGGACTCTAACAAGGACTGCTCAATGGCCGTCTTCCTCCAACTTTGATGAGCCCGCCGCGCCGATCGAATGACCCAATTCTTGATTGTCTGCAATATCCGCATAGCACCGCTACTGTACAGCCACCAGCAATATAATGTATTATAATATTATCATGCTATTGTAAAAGCAGTAACATTGGAAAGCTTAGGTACGGCGTAAATCCTAGGGTATGAGCACCAACCTGCGTGGGTACCTGTAAAGAGCCACCGAGACGTTCAATGACGATTGTCAATATGCTACGTGATAGTCAATTGCGATTGATGTGCCAATTGAAGCAGTCTTCGATATTTTTCGTTCATTTCGCTTGAAACATTAATTTACGTCAATCTCCTTAAATCACGTAGGTACATTGACAATGGCCTTAATCGGCTTGGCAAACGGTTAATTGCGATTGACAATCACGTAGCATTGACAATTCGGTGCCACTTAAAGATTTTTTCGAAAAGATTGCAACTTGTGGCGGTTAATATGGGTAACATATGAGTACTTTTTTAAATCGAGGGTAGAAAACGGAATAGTTTTTGTGTAGAGAGCGGAACTTATTACTCCTGGGTTGAAAAAGTGGGTAGAACAGGGAATACCTCATTCGTTAATTATATTGGTTACCACTACAAACTTGGTATTGTGAAAATCTTACTACTAATATTCTAAATGCGAATGTTTATGAAGATTTATGGATGGATGCATCGCACGTTTTTTATACTTTCACGCAAAAAC
The DNA here is from genome assembly GCA_910589605.1 of Chrysoteuchia culmella. Taxonomy (NCBI): domain Eukaryota; kingdom Metazoa; phylum Arthropoda; class Insecta; order Lepidoptera; family Crambidae; genus Chrysoteuchia; species Chrysoteuchia culmella. Next base: position 5,900,129 of record OU342648.1, read on the forward strand.
TACTGAAGAAACTTTACAATAATATAGCTTATACATCAGAGCCCTTAGTACGAGTAGACATTTACTGTCAACGTTTTCGATAACTATCGAATCCTCATGTCGGTAAAGCAGTCTATGGATATGAAAGAGACAAAGCGATCGTTTTCGAAACGATTTAAGTTTGCAAAACTCGTATTAAGGGCACAGGTAGCACATAAGTTACAATTTACTGTACTTAGACTAAGATTCTATATTTAATTTATTACATATTGTTAGTACATGTTTTTGTTGACTGCCCAATAAACAAATAAATGAATAAATAAATTTATGCTGATATTCTAATGGGAGCGGAACCACGCGGGTGAAACCGCGAGAAGCCGCTAGTTTACTCATAATGAAGAAAAAATTGTTGGTACACGTGTCCGATTCCTATTAATTTAATACAAAATAACCATGATAAAGGAAAAAGCTTTTATATTTAGTAGAGGATAAGCCAATCAAACTTTCCAATACGTGCTTATTCTTTCATGAATTATGTATTACTGTTTGTTTAATCCAATCCACAACCACGTGCAACTTTCTTACCCTTTTTAAAAGCATCTAACCACTACTAGTAGACGGGATTATGAGGATTAAAAAATCTCAGTTTAAAATATTTAACGACGTAGCTTTGGTAATGGAAAACAAGCTTGGTGAATGCTAAGAGCTTCGACATTAACAATAAAACAAGAAATAAGTTAAGAAGAATTAATTATTTACTGAAACATCAGCTGTCAGAGCCCTTTGTACGAGTTTGGTAAACTATAATGGTTTTCGAAAACTATCGCTTTGTCCCTTTTATACTCATAGACTGTTTATCGACGTGAGTACAGTATCCGATAGTTGTCGAAAACGTTGACAGTAAATGTCAACTCTTAATAAGGGTACAGACCAGGTTAATTTGTGATTTTATTTTCGGTAGCTCAGTGGTTAGAGCATTGGACCGGATTTCCAAAGGCCGTGGGTTCGAGTCCCATCTGAAAATTCACTAGTAGCCAAGTTAATTTTTTCCAATATTTTTCAATAAAACATTTACCATAGGTTTATTTGGTTAATAAGAAAAGCACTGTTTTAGTGAAAGCATATTCTTTACTCTAAGCTAAGGTTGATTATTATGTTATATTGAATATTATATTATGTTGTAACATTATTAGCAAAAGAAATATAGTTTTGCGAGAACATTGGTTTGGATTTCTTTACTAGACATCTAGTTTATTTTATACCTACGTATTTACTAGAGGAGTTGCCAATATTACGTAGGTTAGGTATATTATGACTAAAAAGCCAGGTTTGGTGGGTCGCCAAATATTACCAAGAAATAACAAATTTTATATACTTTCGGATATCGATGTTGTACTAAGTCATCCCGTGACCTTTTCAGCTGCCGAAACATCGGGAAAATCAAAAAACCCCTAAAAATACGGACAATTAAAACTTAGTTCGTGAAATAAAGCGCGTTTGATATCCGTAAAAGTTGTTTTATTTCATTGTACTAAATTCTTAAGAATTTCTGTGCTGACAAAAACTAATTCTAGCTGGTTTTAAAGCGTCCCATAAATCTGTCATATACTCGTAAGCTTATTCCGCTTTTGTTTACTCCACTATACATACATGGGTAGTAAAGAGGGCGTATTACATTAGTGAGGTAGCATTAGGAACGATCGGTGTTTTAATTAAGGGAATGGGGTCCGCAAACCGGCTGCTCCAACCACAAATGGATTACTCCAGGACACGTTCGATTTACTTACCTATACGTGCACTTGCACTCCGACTTGATGGCAAAACACGTTAGTTCCGAAAGTTCCGGTGAATAATAAACTTTAGGTTGACGTCCAAACTAATTGATTAAACCAAAGTTGTTGAGTCTTCTTAAGCGAATTCGAAGCGGTCTAGATTGCATTGGCGAACTGTCTCTTTGTCCTTTCGTACCAGGAGCCCATTTTGCTAAAACCCATTTATTTTAGCCCAGGATAGAGCCACGGTATAGAACTTTCCCTTGCTAAAACTGTATAATTGATGAAAGAATGGAACGGAATACATTATTTGTTTGTATTTTTAGGGTTCCGAACCCAAAGGGTAAAACGATTATTAACTATTACTAAGATTCCGCTGTCCGTCCGTCCGTCTGTTTGTCTGTCCGTCTGTCACCAAGCTGTATCTTATAAACCGTAATAGATAGACAATTAAAATTTTTACAGATGATGTATTTCTGTTGCCGCTATAACGTTTTTTTGATAATGGAAACCTTCGTGCGCGAGTCCGACTCGCACTTGGCCAGTTAAAAAAAAAACAAGCTAACAGAGGGACTGTGACATATGCAAAACAAACAAAACATTGCATACCTAACCTATATCCAATTTCATTTACGAAAATCTAGGAACGTATTCCCCGAATCCATTAATCAATCATTATTGTAATAAAGTTATTGTATTGCAATCAGTAATTGGAAACAAAAAACTAAATCGAAACAGGTATCGGTGATTATATTCAATTTATCACTATTAGCGACAGGTTGTTACGTCGCTGGCCACTGCGCGGCCAAAATGGGAGTCAAGATTGACAGCTGTGTTGCCATCAAAATGACGGTAAGTTTGTGGATTTATCAGATTTTGACTAAAATGAAAAGCAGTTGTTCATATCTAAAACATAAATATCATGAACAGCGGTATGAGCTGTGAATATAATAAATGTAATTTTTTTATCGTGCTCATTGAAGTGTTCAATTTTAATTGTTTGTTAGTCACATCTTCAAAATTAACACGTCTTCCTTATAATTCTAATTTCCATGTTATTTCAACACACGTTCAATACGTTTGTAACAACATCAGTAAGTACCTATAGCTCTTAATGCTCATTTAATTGGATCTGAAACTCCTATTATTCATGTCTAATGGGCTCTTTGAGCTGGTCGTGTGCTGGGATCAATTAACTATTAACATAGTAATTGTCGATGATGCTGCCCTATTGTGGACGAGGGATGCCAGATTGTCTGTCTTCATAAGATATTGTATTAATGTGGACTAATTCTAAAGAGCCTCTGCTTCGAGTACGCCCTAACTAAGCTGTTTGTGGAGATAAGTTCATTTGACATTCCTGATTTAGTAGTCTTTGTGTCTACTATACATAACCATGGCGCCCAACGTGGGCCTTAATTATAAAGAAGATAAATACCAGTGCTTGCTAAAACATAAATAGATAAATTATCATCAGTACTTTAATAGTACTTAATTAAAAATATTAAATCGATAACTACGACCTCCGTGGTAGAGTGGTACGTACACCGGTTTCAAGGTGTCGCCTACACTGAGTTCGAATCCCGGTAGGGGCAAATGCTTGTATGATGAATATGAGCATTTGTACTTGAGTCATGGACGGTTAATATATATATATATATATATATATATATATATATATATATATATATATATATATATATATATATTTCTACACATAAATACTTAATTATATATGTATAATTTGTATGTATTTATATCCGTTACCCTGGTATCTCATAACACAAGCCTTACAGTGCTTACTTTGGGGCTAGAATTTGGTGTGAGTGTAAGAAAAAAATAAAAATAAAAAACTTATTGCAATTATTTTCGTAAATGAATAAGTGGGGAAATCGCTGCATTTGTGTTTGTACGTAGCTGTAACAAATAACAAAATTTTCAAGTTGCAACTATTGTATACTGAAGGATACCAAAAATCCGAAGGTCATTAATTACCCGTGTTTGTACGTACATAATTATTGTAGGTATTGCTTACTTGATCAATTCTGTTGTTATGCTTACATACTGGGCCCCATCTGTTGTTTGTTATCGAAGTAACGTTAATTAAAAGACCGAAGTTATACCATTATGTAACTTTGACATTGCTCTGACAGCTTATGATAACATTCTTGTTTATTCGTAGGACCCAAAGCGTTTCAACTCTATTGAAATCAACTCAGCTGATATGTGAACGATAAACATGGATGTCAATGAAACAGTATTCAAATAAATTAGACAGATGAATCGTAGGTCGAGTTTAAAAGCAACAGTTTCCGATCCCCGGATCAAATCGAATTGGCAATCGGAATCAGTGAGGCTTCGTTAATATGTACTAACGGATTTATACAGCGTGTGGGATCTCTGATAGCACGGGATTAGCAGGATTTTGTTGCTCGCTATTTCATGCATGTTTAAATATTATGTTGCTATTGCAGACATTTCTGACATTTATAAGCCGTGACGGAAAATAAACTTCTGAAACTACTCTGTTGGGCGCGTCAATTATTTTAAGGCCATATTTTTGATGACATAATCGGTCGTCAAAAATACTTCAGAGCTTGTACACATAAAATCGCCAAAATCCGCGACACGCCATGCTAATATCGACACACCGGACCAGCCAGGGATTACGATTATGAACCCTTGTTTCTAGACATTTTTGTTATTTGCTATGATGCCTTTCTCTTAGTATAATGAGTAAAAAAGATGTATTTAAAGCTATTCAAAAATCTTCTTGAAATTCAGAAGTTATAATTAGGGCACTATAGATATAGGGCGCTGATTCTGTACTTTTATGTGTGTTAGCTCTTTAACTTGTTTATTCTGACTTACCTGTTGTGAGCCCAGAAGGAAAGGCGCAAGGGGTCCGGGGCGGGCGGCGGCGGGGGCTGCGCGGGCGCGGCGCGGCGCCGGCGCAGCTGGTGCGGCGGCTCGTACGCCGCCGGCTGCCAGTGCCGCACGAACGGTGTCAGCGATAGCCCTGCAGACAAATCATGATGATATTATTTTAAAACTAGTTGATGCCAGCGACTTTGTTGACATCGAACGTGGTACACCGTTACCGCCTTCACTTCGTGGACGTACTCCCAGTGTTATTTTTATATCACGTAATGGAAAAGAAATGTTCCATAGGTACCCCTGATTTTTATACGTCAACAGAAAATGCCCATCACACTAAACTACTTTTGCTAAGGCGTTATTTCCATATCTCATATAGTTTAGCTGGTCTGTTAGCTTCCTGCATCAGGTTTTTCAGATTTCCAAATAAATTTAGCCTATTTCACGGCCAGACCTAGTGGCTACATATTACAAAAAGTTTTATTCAAATCCGTTCGGTAGTTTTCGAATTTATTATTTATTTAATGTATTAGCGTGTACAGACAAACAGACATACAGATAAAAATTCAAAAAATGGTCTCAACTTATTATATTATTACTGTTTAAACGTCGTCTCCAATTACTTTTTGCATTCAATGTACAGAAATTTTGATTTTACACTTTCATTATATGTATACGAGTAGAATAGATACCTCAGCTCGAACAACTCTCAAAACAATTAAAACGAGAAAAAAGATACGCAAGGCAGACCCCACCATATGGGATTAATAATTGCGCAGGAGAAGAAGAGATTACTTTTAATGACCTTGATTATGTAAGGTACCTATGATTCTAACAATCGTCAATTACTTTTGCAATCATGAATGTACGACTTGACAGTTTCCGTTGCTAACAGATAGCTTTAATATAGCAGTAGACTAATGAATCGTACATTCACGACCGCAAAAGAAAAAAAAAATTAAACGAGAATTGTAAGCAACAGCGTTACGCTACGTCGCTACGTCATCAATGGGCTGGTAAAGGTTGCGGGAAGCCGGTGGGCATAACTCGGAAACTGTCGCTATTTATGGCACTCTTAAGAGGAGGCCGATATCCAGCAACCGAGGAATTATTAATGGCTGTTTTTGATGATGATGATGAAATTTAATTTGTCACAACCACACTCCTACATACCTTATTATTTACAAAATAAGGGATTATTCTCAACCTGTTGGGTACAGGAAAATGAGACACAATAAATATTTCATTGTTTTGATGACACACAAGGCGGCGTGGAGTTTTAAAGTTTAGGGATAAAACATTTGAATTTTGCTTGAAGTAAGAAATACTGTGTCAGCAAAATCAGTAGTCAAAAATCAATTTAGTCGAAGTTAATTAAGCCTCCCCTGAAGGACTAGACCTATTATAATACAGCCAAAATTTGTGGTTTAGCATACACAGCATGGTTCCAGGCACGGATTCTTTTTCTTCTTGTTTAATGGCGGTGCCCTTTTGGATTTCGCCAAAATCCAGTGTTTATTAAATAATATAAAACGTTATAGAAATTGTAGGGTAGATAGAGTTAAAATGAAGTCTCACAACACGTGTTATTACGAAAAGAACTCGGGTAAAACTCCCAGACACGAATTATCTCACACTGTTTGTTGTTTAGACGTATTCGTTATTAATAAAACACAAAAAAAGGAACCTAAAGTATAGACGAATGGACGACAGAAAACCAATGAGAAATTCGTTCTCTTTTCATGAAAAAAACAATGGTCAAAACATCACGCTAAACGTGGTTAACGTTCACGCGTCCACAATCTATATAAAAGCTAGCTTTTTGTAATAAAGTAATCATTGGTCCAATGTATTGTAATTTCAAAATCCGGCCAAGTTTAACGATTCCATTAATGCATTTGTAGTAGTAGCTGCTAGTTTAATTAAATCATACACGGCCACGGGCGGATATTGAAAAGCGCCATTGATGAAATACCATTCAGACTCACACCCGATAATACTTTAGTCATTTATAACGTAATAATTAAACACTTCAGAATTATTAATACATCTAGAATAGATTTTTTTTCAATGGGTTGTCGAAAATTCAATAGGATTAATCGTCATTCAGAAAAGTTCTTGTGAAAGTTTGAGCATGTATCCTTAGAGTGAGACTTCTTCTAGTCTAGAGTTTAGGTACAACATTCATCACAATTTAACTGTTTACTTCGACAGATCGAACAAACAAACACTTTAGCTGTGTATTAGAAGTTATACTTAAGTTTTCGTCCTCGATATTGGCATAAGACTAAGTAGTAACGCCCAGGATTCGCCACTCGTGCACTGAATTGAGAGGGTATTAATTTTTATTTTGTAAGGGTACCTAGATATTCTACGCGACGTCAGCCGAGCCGCTCTGTCGCCATCGCTCATCATTCGCGTTCCAGTGCTTCGCCACTACGTTGCTCCGTTTAATAATTACAGTTAGGAAAAGTTTAATTTAAATAGTGTAGTTGTTTTTTGTTATTATTGCAATACATTGTGAAAAATTCAATAATGCCAAAACGTAAACACAATGATATAGAAGATTACGATTACCTCGAAAGAAAATTACGAAAACTCCAGAGAAAATTAAACAAAGTTCGACGTAAAAAACATCGTGACTCAGATTCTTCAAAATCTTCCCATTATGACGATTCATTGCCTGCGATCTCAGACATTGAAGGTATGTACTTGATAAGATTTAATCTCATGACTTCGGAGATGCGGGCAGTTGTGGAAGGACTGTCACTCTGTCGATGTTCATGTTGACCTACTTTTTAATAAAGTAGCGTGTTAAACAGACGTAGGGGCTGTTTAGTATTTGTTACAAGATCAAAACTGATGTAAAATAACTGCGCATGAGTTTTTTACATATGATCATATCTACCTACTTTTTATTGAAGTAGCGTTTTTAACAGACTTAAGGGCTGTTAACAATTGGTTTAAAACCGAATGATTTTATTATGATGATCATTGCGTCACATTTTTTATATACTTTCGTAGACCTACTTTTTATCAAAGTAGCGTATTCTAGCAGACATAAGGGCTGTTGTCATTTTATATCAATTAAGTTTCCGAATAATAGTTACTTTTCATTATTCCAAAAAGATTCTTATGATTTTAAGATTCTACTTGCATAAATAAAATCAACTGCTTGCATAAAAATCAATAAATTTGAAGATAATATGTACAATATATACAAATAAAAACCTTGTTTTTTCTATCATGTTTTTATAAAAAATTAGAAAATAACAATAGTAATAAAGCATTACTTCAGTGTAATGATGTGATTATGCATTACATGCGACTGCTGTTGGTCTTTTCAGAAATCCCAGTGGAATCTGAAAATTATAATGATGAGGAGGTTGAACCAAAATCTGTTCGATCTACAGTGCAAGTGAATCAACTGGCACTTGATATGGCTACTACGCACGACGTGCCGTCGCAACTTGGCCCAACAATCGAGCCAGTGGTACAGGAAGCAATTCCAGGTCCATCAAGCACAGAAACTCCTCCAGTGGAGTCAACGCCTTCTGTACAACTTGACAGCGACATTCTCGACATCCTTGGTGAGGATCCAACAGCACCTAAAGTAAAGAGTAAGGAAATCTTACAGGCTCTGGCTGTCAGGCTGGAACATATTGCAACCTCTGGATTGACAACTGAAGTGAGGAAAGAGCTTCATAACAAATATACTTTACCTTCTAACTGTCTCCTTATAGGAGCACCATCTTTAAACCCAGAGGTAAAGGCCGCTATTACCGAATCTGTATTAAAAAGAGATCAAAGTATCGAAGGTAAGCAAAAACAATTAGCATTAGCTATTTCGTGTGTTGCGGAAGCTATCACGCCTTTGATGTCGACCGATAAAAAGGATTCAGCTCAACTTCAGTTACTAATGGATGCGATTCGCATGTTATGCGACATTCAGTATAAACATACATCCATTAGAAGGGGTCTGTTATTGAACAACCTTAAGAAAGATTTAAAAGATCAAATTCAAGGCACAAAAGTTGACAGTTTCTTATTCGGTCATAATTTTGCTGATAACCTGAAGAGTGCCAAAGCTATTTCCAAATCAGGGGCCGAACTTAAGCCTAATGTACCTAAACCAGCACAGGCGAAAAAGCCGAGGCTGTTAGGACCACCTAAGAAGACTTTCCCGACATCCCAGCATTTAAACTGGAAGGCGCCTCCCCCGGGTCGCAGGCCGACGGGGACTCAGAGGACGAAGGAGCCTGCTGCTCACAAGGGTCAGCCCGCCAGGTCATCGAGGAAGTCGTCGCAGCAAGGCCCAGTTCGGAATTGGCGTTAGTGGAGGTAAATTATGCTGGTAGACTCTCTTCATTTTACACAAATTGGCAAAAAATTACGACTGACCCTCGACTGCTATCCTGGATACAAGGTTATAAAATCAGTTTTGCAAAACCTGTTAACCAATTTTGTGTTCCTAAAAACATTGTACTCTCAGATACTGAAAAGCTAAAAATGTCCAATGCTATTGACAATCTTATTGCAATTGGCGCTGTGTCGAAATGTCTCCCCGTCAAAAATCAATTTATATCAACCTACTTTTTAGTTCCCAAACCCAACGGGAAGTTTCGATTTGTATTAAACTTAAAACAATTAAATAACTTCATAGATACTTCTCATTTTAAAATTGAAGATCTTAAAATAGCATTGAAAATAGTTTCTAAAGATTGTTATATGAGTACGCTTGACTTGAAAGATGCATATTTTTTAATTAAAATTCACCCAGAGTCTAGAAAGTATTTACGATTTATATTTAATAACGCAATTTATGAATTCAATTGTTTACCTTTTGGCCTATGTACAGCCCCCTATGTATTTACGAAAATAATGAAACCAGTTGTTAGATTATTGAGATGCAGAGGTCATTTATCCACAGTATATTTGGACGATTATTTTTTAGTCGGTGCTGATTACGATTCTTGTATAAGAAATATATTTGATACAAGCTGTCTTCTTTAAGGTTTAGGATTTATTATTAACACTGAAAAAAGCTGTCTCACGCCAAAACGGATGTGTAAATTTTTAGGTTTCATAAGCGATTCTACAAGTTTACTGATCACATTGCCTGAAGACAAAGTGATTAAAATAAAAAATGAATTATTAAAGTTTCAAAACTTAAGTTACTGTAAAATTAGAGATTTTGCTCATTTGGTGGGTTTGTTAAATTCTTCTTGTCATGCAATTCAATATGGGCGCTTATATACTAAGCAACTTGAACGAATCAAATATCTTAGTTTGTTATCTGAGGAAAACTATGATAGAATTATGAATTTACCTGTTTCTATTGTACCTGATCTTAAATGGTGGTACCAAGCCATTGCCCGTAATGTGGGTAATAAAATTAGAACAGATAACTACTGTTTAGAGATTTTTACGGATGCCTCAACGACTGGTTGGGGTGCCGCGTGTGGAAGTGATAAAGCCAGCGGTGTGTGGTCGATAACGGAAAAGAAAAATCATATAAATTATTTAGAAATCTTAGCAGCCTTTTTAGGTTTAAAAACGTTTGCTCAAGGTAAATTTAATTGCCAAATTCTTCTACGTATTGATAACACCACAGCCATTTCTTACATAAATAGAATGGGCGGTGTACAATTTCCGCATTTAACACAGATAACAAAAGAGTTGTGGCAGTGGTGCGAATCTAGAAATATTTATGTATTTGCATCTTATATACGTTCCGCTGAAAACACTACAGCTGACGCCGAGTCACGCCGAATTCATCCTGACGTCGAGTGGGAAATTGCGGATTATGCTTTTCAAAAAATTATATCATGTTTCGGCCAACCCGATATAGATTTGTTTGCCAGCCGTGTAAATAGAAAATGCGAAAAATATGTGTCGTGGAATAGAGATCCAGATGCATTTGCCATAAATGCGTTTACAATATCCTGGTCGGACTATTATTTTTATGCGTTCCCACCTTTCTCTATAATATTAAAGGTTATAAGAAAAAATATTTCTGATAAATCATCAGGTATTCTAGTAGTTCCGTTATGGCCCGCACAACCGTGGTACCCCTTATTTAATCAATTAGTTGTCGGAAAAAAGTTAGTGCTTACACATAACGACAATTTAATTTTGTCTCATTCCAGCGATCGGCTGATCCACCAACAAACTACCTTGGTAGCCGCAGTATTATCCGCGCGGCACTGCTGAAAAGAAATATTCCACCTTCTTCTTTAAATATAATAATGGCTTCACTCTCGGAAAACTCGTTCCGACAATATGATTCTTGTTATAAAAAATGGTTTGGATATTGTTTAATAAATAATATTAATTATCTAGACGTAAATATTTCTAATGTTATTTCGTTTCTAACAAAATTGTTTAATGATGGCGCTCAGTTTAGTACTCTGAATTGTTGTAGATCTGCGCTATCAATAATTTCTCGACAGCAATTAGGTGACAGTGACCTTGTAAAGCGTTTCTTTAAAGGTGTGTACAGGTTACGTCCAGCGTTACCTAAATATAATATTACATGGGACACGTCCACTGTCTTAGATGTGCTTACCACTTGGTATCCAAATTCAATATTAACCTTTGAAAATCTCACTAAAAAATTAATTACAATTTTGGCCTTGATTACAGCGCATAGAATGCAAACTTTTTCGAAGATAATTGTTCAAAATATTGAACAACATTCTGATTCCATTGTTATCAAAATACCTGATCTTGTAAAAACATCAAAATTTGGCTCACACCAACCTATTCTCACCTTGCCACATTTTAAGCAAAACTCTGCCATATGTCCTTGCAGAACATTAATTGATTACTTACAGATATCTAAATCTTTACGTGGAAATCAAAATTATCTCTTTATTAGTTATAGAAAACCCCACCACGTAGTAGGTCCACAAACATTAAGTCGATGGACCAAATCTGTCTTAGAACAATGTGGAATAGACGTATTAACATTTACCGCACATAGTACGCGACATGCGTCTACGTCTAAAGCACATAGACTAGGAATTAATGTAGACCTTATAAGAAAAACAGCTGGATGGTCTGGTAGTTCACAGGTACTTGGTAAATTTTATAATAGAACTATTGTGACCAATAATACAGAGAATGGTGATTTCGCAACTTCAATTATGTCTAATATTACAATCAATGAATAGAATTGCATTTATGTTGTGTTAAATTATAGACATGTTAAAATAAATGTAAGAAGTATATGATAAAATACGTTGTTATTTTGGTTTTGTTGATCAAATTAATGGTTAAATTTAAAATGTTTACAATAGAAGTTCTAAAATCATAAATTTGCCGTTTATCTTTTCTAATCACATACCTACTTACCTTCTAGCTCTCAATATCTACATAGTCTTATGCCAATATCGAGGACGAAAACTTAAGTATAATTAATGATTAAACGAACTTACCTGTACGTGAAGTTCTATCATAATTATACGATAGTTTTCGTCCGAAGATATTGGCAACCCTCCCATCCTCCCGCAAATTTATGAACTTAACAAGTAGTTGGATACTCTGAACGTAATGATGAGCGATGGCGACAGAGCGGCTCGGCTGACGTCGCGTAGAATATCTAGGTACCCTTACAAAATAAAAATTAATACCCTCTCAATTCAGTGCACGAGTGGCGAATCCTGGGCGTTACTACTTAGTCTTATGCCAATATCTTCGGACGAAAACTATCGTATAATTATGATAGAACTTCACGTACAGGTAAGTTCGTTTAATCATTAATTATATTAACATAATATGTGGTATTAATAAACATTTGAACCGTTCGATTTCAATGCAGTACCGATGACGTCAGGTGGTCAAAATGTGTAACGTAAAGTACGTAAACGTAACGTAAACGTAAGTACCTATTTCCTTTTTTGTATTTTGGCTGCGATTGCGTCGACATTTAAAACAACGTTAGTACTAGATACTAGGTAAGTATAGTTAGTAAGTTTCTAGCTGTACTCACTGCTGCTATGTTTGCTATTGTCCGTTCGTCTTTGTTATTATCGTATCTTTGTTCTTGCTGCTTTATGTTTATATATCTTGTGGCGTTCATATTTAAATTACTTTCAAAGGCTGTTCGAAGAGCATGGTGTGAGGTAAATAATTAAGTATAAATAAAAAATGTCTAAAATCTAGACTTCTAAACTAAAGTTACGTAAGCACGTTTGAAGCTTACACTAAAGCCTCACCACGACCATTTTCGTATCCGTTTTTGTAATCTAAAGTTGTACGCGCAGTTAGAGAAATAAATTGGTTTCATTTGGCACACCCGCGTTCTGGCTATAAATTGACGATTTAATTACTTTCCAAACTTTCAACATGTATGGAATGTTATTAAGCAACGGCTAAAATAGATGCCTTTAGCTCAGTTATGATAGAATTGAACGAATTCGAGAACTGCAAGTACTGCAAGCGTAATTATAAAAAAACACTGCAGGTAAATATACTAGAAAAAAGCAACTTGTCTCATGTCGCCCTGACGGGACTCGAACCTGCATCCTTGGGAATCCGGCCCAATGCACTGACCAATTATGCTACAGAGACCTACGAGAACACGTTGAAATTCTCTAGTATATTCACCTTTTTCTACGGTGTTGGCCACCGTCGTTTCATCAATGAGAGAAATATCCTCGCATTCGAAAGAAACATCTTTACAGATATTTGACTATCGATTAAGATGAAACTGCCATCTACTTATAACTTTTTAATTTTGCATTTTACAATGCTATTTTTATGTGATAATTTTTAATCAAGTAAATATACTAGAAAAAAGCAACTTGTCTCATGTCGGATTCCCAAGGATGCAGGTTCGAGTCCCGTCAGGGCGACATGAGACAAGTTGCTTTTTTCTAGTATATTTACTTGATTAAAAATTATCACATAAAAATAGCATTGTAAAATGCAAAATTAAAAAGTTATAAACACTGCAGGGTTCACTGCTATTTACTCTATCAAAACAACAAGTATATCGACTAATATAATATAACTCGCTGAAGATTTGGTTTATTAGTTCCTGCTTCGTTTGTTTACTGTATTAAAGAACATGTACTTACATGTTGCCTACATGTATATCTAGATTTAACATGCAGCTCCAATTAATTGATTTAAACGGCAACGTTAATTAAAAAACAAACATGCATAATATTTTATCTTTATAGAGTTCAAACAAAAATACATTTTTTAATAAATTTCCAGTAATCGACGGCTCACTTTAATAATTTATGAATGGATTCATTACGGGCGGCGGCAGGTGAACAGGTTATTTGCATAAAAATATCGTTAAAGCGCACATTTCTATAGACTTTTAAATTTAAAACCTGAAACGCTGAAGTTCGGATAAACCAGCTGATTGATGACTGTTTAAAGCCTGCGATTACAACAGCTGCGCAGGAAACGGGAGAACTGAAAAAGGTAACTTATAACGTCGACCACACCTTAACAAGTCTTCGCGTGGTGGGTGACATGACATGGCCCGTCCTCCTTATCCATCATTTACTTAACTGGACACTGCAAACTAAACAGGCACTAATTTCACATGAGGTTGAGTGACACTGACGTTTGTCGTCTGACACTGCCACTGCGGTTTGGAGAGAGAAACACCCAAACATCTCCTATGTGACTGCGGCTCCCTAATTCACAAACCGGCATATAATTCGGCCAGAGGAACTAAAATCTCTCAGAGTTAGGAAGATTTTAGACTTCCTGGAGGCCGCCAGGCTAAAAGAGATACTATAACTAGGTGGCGAGTTACAATAGATCTTAAGTCGCAGTGATTGATTACAGTTCCGACTGGAGCTGCTTAGCCTATATCCTACAAATAATAATAATATCCATCATCAAAGACGTCCTGCGCCCCAGCAGTTGGGATATTCCCATACATAAATCAAATGAATAGCTAAACGCATTGAAATATGGTTCAAATACCCTATACCTACCCCAAATAGAATTTCCTCGAACCGAAGATCGAATATCAAAAGTAGCAACTTACCATCCGAAACGGAAATATGAGGTCCAAGTCTTGTCTAATTGGAAAATCTGAAGTCATATATTACCGTCCCGGCAGAGTAACTGGGATTTACTACTGTCTAGGCGATGTTGGGCCCCGGGCCGCACCAAGGGTACGGCAACTAGTGTCGACATTAATTTTTAACTTCTGTGCCTGAGTGCGTCCCTGGTGCATTCAGTTGAAGATTCAATGTTTCAGTGGTTTTGTAGCGATTTTATTTATGAGCTTGCTTTGAATAAGTAAATCCAAATGTTATGTCAAATTACTTATGTTCTTAAACTAATAAATGTAAGTCCTTCCTTACGAGTTGAAAATTGTTTACGGTTAGGATAACCATAAAATGTAATATTATAATTAGTATTTTCTTTTGTGATGAAATTGACCTTACTGATATGTTAAGCTCACTTTTCAATTTGACGACTCTGTATGAAATAAAACAGGGAGAAAAAAATAGCCCTTGACGAGTTTCTTGCCGGTTCTTCTCGTTACAAGGTCTCCCGCCGTAGGGTTTGTGAACCGATGGCGTAGCTTCTTTGACGACATAAGTGTTTGTAACAGCCTAGGCTGAATAAATGATATTGATTTTGATTTTTTTTATTTTAATAATGTAGTTGTCATATCAATCGTAAATATCATACGTTACACGTCAAAAAAAATCTTTAACATTCTCCAAAATGATTCCATCAACATTTTTGATCGCATTTATAAATTTTCTTTTACCTCAAATGGATGAAAAAACAAACACTTCAATATATCCAATTATCTTCAAGAGGGGATCACGGGAATTAAGGTTGAAAGAAGCACAAAAGAACTTGTTGGATAAAACTGTACTGAGGGTTAGAGGTCCGGACCGTGACCTTGCCAAGTTTTATCAATAACTTTACGTCGGACGTAACCATTCGACGAAACGAAGGGGAAAACTAACAACAGAGAGATAATTGAAATAAAACATATAAGTATAGATACGTGGTCAGTTCGTTAATGAGTGTTAGGTAAGTTTGAGTGAAGGACTTAGTTGTTTTCGTATTCGATGACTGACATTGACCTTTTTCAGCGGGTACAGTGAAACTTTGAAATTAATAATAATAAATAATAAATAAATATTTTCATACGATCACACCAATTATCTAGTCCACGTTAAGTATCATAAAGAACTTGTGTTATGGATACTAGATAACGGATAAACATACTTATATTTTTTTTTTATTTTTTTTTAATACATACATGATATACATCCATATTAAACACCCAGACCAAGACAAATAGACATGTTCATGCACACAAATATTTGTCTTGTCCGGGGATCGAACCCGGGACCTCTGGCGCAGAAGGTGGGGTTAATACCCCTGCGCCAAACAGGTCATATAAATTGGTCATATAAATGTTTCTATCCTATCCTACCCTATCTTTCCTACTAACATTATAAATGAGAAATTATGACAGTTTGTTTGTTTGTTTGTTACTCTTGCACGCTATTAAAACTACTGAACGGATTTGGATGAAATTTGGCACAGATATAGTAAATAGCCTGGATTAAAACATAGTATACTTTTATCCGGATATTCCAATGGGAACGTGAACCACGCGGGTAAACCGCGGGCAGGCGCTAGTATTATAAATGCGAAAGTTTGTGAGGATGTTTGAATGGATGTTTGTATGTTTGTTACTCTTTCACGCAAAAACTACTGAACCGATATGGATGAAATTTGGCACAGAGGTAGAAGATAGCCTGGATTAAAAACATTTGCTACTTTTTATCCCGATAGTCCCACGGGAACCACGCGGGTGAAACCGCGGGCGGCTGCCAGTTAAAAATAATAAAGGTAGATTAGAGTATCTTCAAAAACATCAATCTTTTCAAAATTATTATAAAACTAGCTTCCGGTTCCACCCGCGTATGGTTCCCCCGTGGGAATATCGGGATAAAAGCCTATATTCTATATGCAAAAAATCAAGTAGATTGGTTGCTTGATTAGGGCGTGAGGAAAGGACAAACAAACACACTTTCGCATTTATAATATTGGTTAGGGTATCCCTTGGCGAATAGGATAATTACAATAGTGTTCTTATGCCTAATTGGTCATGGTCACATTGCATAATTTTGTGATCAAACGTTTATTGGTTCTATGGTTATATGTATGACATACATACAACAAACTTGTCCTTTTTCATAATTTCCAAGTGTGTTCGAAGTAGTCTATTTTTGGCGCCATTTGTTCAGGAACGTGATACGGGATGCGACACGCGGCGTCCGGGGCGCCAGCGGCTCTGTACGTGACAAATGTAGAATCCATATTTAGGATTTTAAATGTACCTACCCATTTCTCATGAAATCGTTTAAAATCAGTTAAAGAACAAAGCCATAAAATCACACGCAATTTAAAACGAGTACCTATTAATAAAAAAACGCGCATTAAAAAAATTATGGACGTTTGGAAACAGTGTAGATAATGTCCGATGACGCAGTGTTCCTAAACATGGTCGCGTAAGTTCATTACTTAATCTCGACAAAGATTCATGGATGAACATTCTTGCCTGGTTGTGAATCTATGTATCTGTTTATTTTCTATCAACAATACTTAATTGGAGACTTAAAAATCTTTAATGCAGATTCCTTACCGAAACAAGTATAGTAGTGAAGCTAAACGATATGTAGGTATTTGATAGAATCAGGCTTTACTTGGCGGAAATCCATATCTTAGTAGAAAACAAAAATATGTAGCTAAATTCCGCAAGAAAACTTACATGCAAGATGCACCGCCCGCCCGCAAATAAATGCAGATGCAACACAGTGACACACCTTGCACCTTCACTGACTACTCTACACGTGTTTCTCCCACACACAGAGCATCCTCAGGAGTTGTTAAGTTCTTGCGGAATTAAGCTACATATTTTTCGGTATCTACTAAGACATGAGAGTACACAGCACTTGGTAGTCCGACCAAGTCGCGCGAACAAGTCACAGCCATACCTTCCATTTCTCGAAGCCACTCAGGGCACTTATCGCTCTCTGTAACTTAAATAAAGCTGAGCAATCTGAATTCTCAGCAACATTACTTACCTAAAGCATTGAAGAAATTTGAAAATAGGAATCAGATTTAGGTAATTTGAAATAATTTGACAACTATTTAAATATGATAAATAATTAAGAAAACGGAGAATTGAGCCATCAAAACAAAGCATGGACAATCAGACAGAACTAATTTATTCACTAACCTCCTTAAGTCACGAGAAGACTTTTATTTGCAATAAGCTTTTACAGATCCCAACAGACTTTCATAATAAATCAGCCAAGCCCAGAAGAATAACAAAACAAGAGACAGAATGACTGTTAAATGGATTCCTTAAGACTCCGTAATGGAACAACACTGTTACCAAAGCGAAAACAAGGCAAATAACAAAGTAGGAAAAGAAAACTCATTTTTCCGCAGCGTCCGAGGAAGCCGAGGCCAATAGTGCGAGCCACTGTGACGAAATACAAAGCATTCCTGTTTTTCTACCTCACCTATTTATCGAGACATAGATACACTGCACACCGAATTGCTTATAAACTGGTCAGTTCTTAATATTTTAAAAGTGTCGCATTTAAGGAAACTCGGCGGAAACTGCAGATATACTTGAATCTTCTTCGGCAATGACATACAACGTAATTTTTCAATAATATAAATATAATTTTCAGTTTGCGCGGGAATCAGGGCCCTGTTTAATAAACGTTGCAAATTGTAAATTGTCATTGTAGATTACAATAAACAATTTATAAATTTATGTTTAATAAAAAATACAATTTACAAATTTTTATGGTAGAAATTCTACTTGTTTTTTTTTTTCTCTTTACAGGTGATAATTCGCCGTCTCAGCCACATGACACCCACTGCTGGGTATAGCGCTCCTCTAAGGATCTCCACAACGATCGGTCCTGTGCAGTCCGCATCCAGCGGCTTCCCGCGACCTTCACCAGATCGTCGGTCCACCTCGTCGGGGGCCTACCCACGGAGCGTCGTCCTGTGCGCGGTCGCCATTCCAGAACCTTTCCGCCCCAACGGCCATCGGTTCTTCTCGCTATGTGTCCCGCCCACTGCCACTTCAGCTGAGCAATCCTTCGAGCGATGTCAGTTACTTTAGTTCTACTACGGATCTCCTCATTTCTGATTCGATCACGTAGGGAAACGCCGAGCATAGCCCTCTCCATTGCACGCTGGGTGACCTTGAGCTTTCTTATAAGACCCATAGTAAGCGACCACGTTTCACTACTTTCGTCTTGAGAGATTGCGGTAAGCTGGAGGTGACAATTATCATTTACATATTTGTAGGGAAAACTGCTTTATTATACGCAACGTGTAACAACTTTGCGTTTAATAAAGCATATTTGTAAAATGTAGAAAAAATCCGACCGGTGGACTCACTATGTGTTTACATATTTTTGCGTCTATATATTTTTTTTGTTTTAACGACTACAAATAGAGCCAGGACCTCCGAAGTACGGTGGAACTCGAACCAGTAAATTTTTCTTTACCCATCCCGTGACTAACTATTACGAAAGTTGCTTGACCAGCACTATCGCAGGCCGTGCGCACGAAGCCAGATTTTGGTCACCCATCCCGTGACCGATCATTACGAAAGTTGCTTGACCAGCACTATCGCAGGCCGTGCGCACGAAGCCAGATTTTGGTCACCCATCCCGTGACCGATCATTACGAAAGTTGCTTGACCAGCACTATCGCAGGCCGTGCGCACGAAGCCAGATTTTGGTCACCCATCCCGTGACCGATCATTACGAAAGTTGCTTGACCAGCACTATCGCAGGCCGTGCGCACGAAGCCAGATTTTGGTCACCCATCCCGTGACCGATCATTACGAAAGTTGTTTAACCAGCACTATCGCAGGCCGTGCGCACGAAGCCAGATTTTGGTCAACCATCCCGTGACCGACCATTACGACAGTTGCTTAACCGGCATTATCGCAGGCCATGCGCACGAAGCCATATTTTGGTCACCCATCCCGTGACCGACCATTACAAAAGTTGTTTAACCGGCATTATCGTAGGCCATGCGCACGAAGTCATATTTTTGGTCACCCATCCCCTGACCGACCATTACGAAAGTTGCTTAACCGGCATTATCGCAGACCGTCTTTTATTATAATTAAATAGTAACTTGCAACAAAAAAATTGTAAATACAAAATTGTTATCAAAGTCTACAGGCTATTTCTACACTTGTAAACGTTTATTAAACAGCATTTAAAAATGGTACAATTTATAATTTTTAATGGTATTTTTTTACATAATTGTAAAGGTTTTTAGACAGCACTTGTAAATTTTGAATGAAACAAGGAAAATTGACGAATATGTAGAATTGTAAGTTTTACTAAATAGGGCCCTGGATTTTAGTACGTTCCTCTTCAGTGTTGTAAAGGCAAAAGTGACCGCGGAGGCGGCCAGTGATAAGCGACGACACACAACGTAGGTTCTATACCATGTGTAATGCGGACTCATTACGTTGAGACTTGCTTGTTATTGAAATCTCTTTTTACTGAAAACTATCTTTGCATGGCGTTAACAGCAAACATATTGCAAAATTGTAATTCTGAGGGAAAATTTCAATTTGGCTCTACACATACGTATAGTTATTGTATCCCCGTCGATCATAAAAACTACCCTTTTAAAAAGAATGTATATAAACGTGTTGTACTTGCTATCGTGTTTTTGTGTATGTAGTCCAATAAAAATACCAACGTAAAAAAATATTCGAATATTACCAACTTAAAAATTAGAATACTTAAATAAGGCGCATATTCGAATAGTTCGAATATTCGATTTGCAAGCCCTATTTGTGGCGTTCGCATATTCGCGATAAATAATAATATTATTTTGAAGAATCCTAATCTTGACTAATATTATAAATGCGAAAGTGATGTTTGACCTTCCTTCACGCCCTAAATAAGAAACCAATCGACTTGATTTTTGGCATAGAGTTAGTTGAAAGGACGAAGAGTATTTTTATTCCCACGGCAACGGGAACCACGCGGGTGAAACCGCGAGCGGCCGCTAGTATTTTAAAATAGTTACACGTTTTGCTCAATTCAACACAGTTTTCTCGATACTTTACACTGTTTCTTGGAGAAAAAAAATGCATGATATTTTCCAGGACCCCCCCTCTCCCCCACGTGAGATATCGTGAGATTTGGCTTGACCCCCTCCCCTCCCCTAAACGCCTCGAGTAATTTATGTGCGACATGTGATTATAGATAATATCACTCACTTTTATTTCTTTAAAAACAAATCTAAAAGACTTTGATAAATAAATGTAATATCTGACGTAAGTAAATAAATATAATATCTATAAAACTACTAAATACCTATATACAGTGAAGACCGCTTAATGAACATTTGTATTGTCTATAGGCCAAAACAACATCTTTCACCGGCTATTTATCGCTCTTGCAAAATATGAGAACGGTAAATAGCAAGGTAGCTTTATTAATTCCTGCCAGCAGAAGACAAAGGCAGTGCGCTGTGAGGTTTCTTTTGAGGCCGGCGTTTTGGTGCAAATTTACTTTTATTACAGTAGCTGAACAAAATCAATAGCTTCTCTCATCTGGCGTGACTTAATGAAGGCTTGAATCCTTATTAGCCCGTGCTGACTGCGGAAAAGAGGTAAAATAAAAGGAGATCTGCTTAGTCAGCGGTTGCAGATTAGCCCCAGCCTATATGACGTAATAAGTTGCTTCAGGCTGAGTACGAGTATATTCACGATTTGATTTTGTTTCGTGTTCTCTTGATAACGTACAGTCCTGTGCAATGACAGAAAAACACCTTGTCACATTACAATATTGAATGACATTTGTGGACAGTGACAGCTTTGCTTTCAATCAAGTTTTGCGTGTCAATGCGATAAGGTTGTAAAGTGTATACATGTCATTGATCGTGACTGTACCTACATTATGTTGGAAAATATGTCTAAACCACAAATATAAAGTCTGGAATTTCGAATACCTTTGCCTCAGTATGCAGTGAATAAAAAAGCAGTCTCAAAGTAGGTAACTATGTTTGTTTTTTAGCTTTTCATTTGTTCGACGTATTAAAATAATTTACTTATACGGTAAATTATTTGAAAACGTCGGTTTTAATGACGTTTGAGTCACGTAATATCCATATAAAAAGTAAACATAATAACGATTGGTTAATTAACAGGTTTTTATACAAGTTCCTGTTAAGTTCCAAGTAACTAACATGATACTATGTATAATTATATTTACAATTACAAAAAGTACTAATAATAAAGTATTTTGTTGCATAACATAATTTACTTTCGTTTCATTTTAATACAATTTATTGTTTCGAAGTTAGGCTTTGGCAAACCTATTAACGTATATTTTATTTGTATAGATGAAATATAACGTATCTGTTTGTCGAATTGTGTAGAGCAATAAAGCTTATTTCACTGTCATAAGAATAAAATAAGGTTCCGATCCAAATTGGATTTGCTATTACTAAGAAGACTTCTTCGAGGCAATACTAATTTATCGCAAAACGATGGCTGACTTTGTTATGTTAGTATACATCGCGTCAGTATCAAAGAAAATACCGTTGTATAAGCCATGAATGCCGTCAATGTGTCGAGTAAAAATCCTATGGAAACACGACGGTCGCGAGGGCGCTCGAGAATGGAGGAGTTGATGCAGCGCGGCCAGAAATTATAGAACTTTCCCAGTTCATTGGTTTCCCCCTTACTCTTCCTACAAGCTCCCTGCATCCCCAGACCGAGACGGGGGCGGGGGACCCCATTACCCTGGTCGCGTACCAGTCAAGTAGCTTCGGTTCGATCTAAATGGATTTTCTATTAGATGCTGCATCTTCAGTACGTTATGGAAGATGGTATTGAATACATTCAGAAGTTTATTGTAAGTAAACACAACACACATCTTGCGCATATTTCTGTAGTATTGTATTCAAATAAACTTTATCGAAAATCGTAAACTTTTGAGATATTACAAGATGTTTAAGTCGTAAATTTTGATGGGAAGCACCTAACGACAGTTAATGCGGATGACTATTGCAGAGAAAATTGGTCATAAATAAGTTAACGGAGCTTCAGTCGTAAAATGTTCAGTGATTTATTGTTTAACGTGCACGAGGAACGATTTTATTAAATCAATTATTAAGTAAACTAGCTTCCGCCCGCGGTTTCACCCGCGTGGTTCCCGTCCCCGTAGGAATATCGGGATTAAAAGCCTATGTTACTCTCCGTCCATATTATTAAGTACTCTATGCCAAATAACAAGTCGATTGGTCGCTTAGTTAGGGCATGAACAAAGGACAAACAAACACACTCATTTGTTTATGAGTTTCTTGTCGGTTCTTTTCGTTGCCGGTCTCCCGCCGTAGAATTTTACGAACCGATGGCGTAGCTTCTTTGTCATTCATAATCATAAGTGCTCGTTACAGCCTAAATTGAATAAATAAATTTAATTAATTTTTCTCAAACATGCATGGAAATGTTGTCTTATTTTCGAAAAAAGAACACGCGAAGTATCGAATTTACGGACAAAGAAAATCAAATCCATTGCAGGAGCGTTTTTTTAATTTGGAACATTACAATAGTACATTATTGCAAAGGCCGTGAAATAGGCAATTGCAGGTCGAGTATGAGTTTGAAGGCCGAGCTGTAGGCGAGGACTTCACTAATACGAGACAGGCAATTGCCATTTCCGCCGAGGCATATATAGTGCTTTTCTCAAAAGAATGCAGGGAAATAAAACATACTTTTTATATTATACATTTAATAATTACTAAAAGAAAATCAAATTCATTGCAGAAGCGTCTTTTTGAATTTGGAACATTTTTTTTCTCAAACATGCATGGAAATGTTGTCATTATTTTCGAAAAAAGAACACGCGAAGTATCGAATTTACGGACAAAGAAAATCAAATCCATTGCAGGAGCGTTTTTTTAATTTGGAAAATTACAAAGAGTATTTAACAACTCCAGCACGCCGTTTCATACAACATTGCTGGAGCGCTGTAATGTTCCAAATTCAAAAAGACGCTCCTGCAATGAATTTGATTTTCTTAGTAATTATTAAATGTATAATATAAAAAGTATGTTTTATTTCCCTGCATTCTTTTGAGAAAAGCACTATATATGCCTCGGCGGAAATGGCAATTGCCTATTTCACGGCCTTTGCAATAATGTACTATTATTTTATGCGAACAATTTTTTTATAGAAAATACAAGTAACTACTTAGCTCATGGTCACTGCGTTACTAAGGTTCTTCAAGTATAATGAATATCGTAGCCCGTAGGTACTGAGAATAAAATATTCTATGAGCCTTATAAAATTGTAAGGAATTTTCCTTATTGTCCTGCTCATTCCTTATTAGATATTTAACGTTCTTCTGAACGGTAAATCTCCATTTAGATTCGGATATCTCAAACATAACACATAGACAATCACTTTCAAAATAATTGATACCTAGAAAGTAGGTAACTAGTAGGTATATAGTTTTCTATAATATATACTTACCTACTTACTTCCGAAAAATACGAAAAAGAATTATGAGCAATTTTTTCTACTGTGATAGAAACAAATTCCTATGACTCCTTTTAGCACTCTAAATTTAAGTTAAATAAATTTAAAAAGTCACATGATTATAATGTTATTAAAATGTTTAATTTATGCAAAGCTGTTATATTCGCCGGATAACCAATTTATCTCAAAATGCAGTTCCCCTTTACAAACTGTATTTTGGTAAAGAGAAATTCTATGAGCTAGTCTCGAGAGCTTTGGAACATACTTTGCTTAACTTTAATATAGCGAACAAAGGCTGACGTCGGAAGAGATGCTAAAAAGTGTAACGTCGTGTTAACTTAGATAGAACACGGGTAACTCAAATATCACGTGTATTTACTCCACAAAATGTCAAAATTTTTACTACAATGTGAATCGACAGCCACAATCAACAAAGTAGTGAAAATTAAACACTGTAATTTTGACAGATAAATACGGCAGAGCTGTAGGGTAGAGACATCAAAGAGTGCGCATTTTAGAAACTTTTATTTATAAAAAAATCGGCTTTACAATTACACTTTGTACTTATTATTAAATTGAAGCTTTGGTCAATTAGGAACATAATAGTAATCATTAATCAAAGATAACAGTCTCAAATTAATAAAAAATAGTCTTAAACTTAAAACTCGTACCGTGCGTACTCTTAGGGTGCTGTGTTGCAAAGAGTACGCAGTGACAACCCTTCATACAAGCTAAGAGTGCGCAAAGCGACGATCCTCCTGACAATTGTCACAAGTGAAGACCCCAAATCCCATGTAGTATGTGCATTCATCATGCCACCAAGCAGTACATCGGCCACACTGGATCCAATCTTCTTGCGGCGGCTTAACGTAGATTCCAAAACAAAGGGGACATCTTATAACTTCTCGACCTGTTGTTGTATTCAACAGTTGTGGATTATTTCTAGAAGTCTTGGTTTTTTGTTTCTTTTATCTGCAGTATTTTTTATTTTTATTTCTTTCTGCTGTCTGTTTTTCTTCTTCTAATTGGTTTTTATACGGTGTGCGTGGGTTTGGCCGCACAACGGGCAGAAATCCTCAAAGACGTGAGGTCGCTCCTAGAAGCCTGTGAACGCTAGCATTGGTTTCAGTCAAGCTAAGAGTACGCATGCGTACTCTTTGGGTGCGTACTCTTAGCTAATATGCGTTTTTGGGCATGGACCTTAATATTTTTCAAAGCACGTGTAATGGCGACATAACCTCTTAAAAGCATCAAAGTTGGATACACAAATATCTAGTAAAATAACAGTCGATGGATGCAAATTAATCACAACCCTTGCAAATCGTGTTTAAAAATCTAGAAAATTAAGATCAAACACCTCAATAATCTATTTTTAGCTATAAAATTGTTAATAAATACCTTAGCGATGCAATTTGGCGTCCTTCACCTCGGCTTGACAGCTGCCACTCACATGTGGCAGTAGTGTTGCCATTCCGAAAAGAAATAAATCTACGGGAAGCTCTGCGTACTCTTTGGTAGCGCGTACTCTTTGGTGTCTCTACTATATCTACCTACACACGCGATCATATTTATTTAAACAATACTTTTGTTCGTTACTATCATAAAAAAGAAATGCGGAATTGAATAGTATTTTTGATAAACAAGCATCCATCCATGAAAATCCCGGAAAAAAATCCCCGTACTTTCAAGGCCCTATTTTCATTTCATTCAGATTTATTTCCGACAATACAGTGCGACGATGTTGTCTACCATGGCGTTGATAATATATACCTAGGTAAGTATATTTAGTGATTAAACCATTAAGTCATCCAAGTAACTTACACATATAATAAGTAGTTTTTTTGTTTATATAAGTTTTTGATTTTCATGAACTGTTTCATATACTGATTTTTCTGAACCTAACATGCCGTGGCAGTTTGTAACTAAGGCCACACTACGTGTTTTTTGTACCCGATCATGTTTTTCACTTATGTATAAGTGTGAGTCATGTAAACTGTTGTTTTCTTAAAAAAAAAAAACTAAACATCGCTCGCATATAAGTCGACAATCTGTAAACTTGCACCCCTGCTCGATTCTTTGTTCTCTATTCGCAAGCTACATAACTTTGGAGTCAGTATGAGTTATCGGGATTTCCCACCATTCGAACGGCCTGGGGAAACACGGTTACGCGAATATGTAAACGAACTTGGAGGCGCCAACATAAGTTTATCATAAGCGTATCAGGCAACTACAAAGTAAATAAAGGTTTTTATGGTATGTTCATTTAGTACTAAGGCTATAGGAGATATGAATCTTTTGAGCAGTACCAGTACCTACTTTAATAATCTGCGAATGCCAAAAGTATAGTTTAATCGCATTAAGTATTTAGTTTCGAACTAGCACTAGGCGGATTTCTGCCCACGATAGGTTTTCTAATCTACGTTACTAACAAACCGCTGCAGTAATCGGCTTTCTTTCACTGATTTCAACTTAACACAATAACGTGAATAGTGAATCGCATTATTTGTAAATTTGTCCCGTTCCGTCTCTCGGGAAAGTGACATAAACATCTGTTGTTTATTCATCGTGTCCGCTAGATATATATCGCAACAATGTCCTTCCCTTCCTTTTACTTTTGTTTGCGAATAGCCTCGTTTCGGAGATTTTCTTGCGACAACTAAAACAGAACGATTCAGTTGGCCGGGACTATCGCTTTGAAATGTTTTCGTACGGAATTAGTTACGAGAGAGCTATGTGAGGGAATAAAATAGCTGTTCGATTCCATTCAGAGGACTCTTACTATTCATTGGATGTCTGATATTACTTTATGTTTATCTTTTGAAGGTATGTAGGTACAATCGGGGAACTTCCCGGTTGATCAGTAGAGATTTTTGAAGAAAGTTATCTCAAAAATTAATAGACTTCTAGAAATCATTTATATCACACATAATAGAGCTTTAATAGGTATTTTTATTTTATAAATAAATTATTTCTTTAACCTTAATACATTCCGAAATATCGTTTCTCAAAAAAAATCAACCGGGAAGTTCCCGACTGTACAATCAAACTGAGCTCTACTCAACCCCTTCGGCCACATTATAATATAAATATAATAATAATATAAATATAAATTCTACGGCGATGATTAAGTTTTTATTTTATAAATAATCTATCTAATATTATAAAGAGGAAAGATTTGATTGTTTGTTTGCAACGAATAAACTTTAAAAAACTACTGAACGGATTTGGATGAAATTTTATACACAGATTGTGGATAGCCTGGTTATGAACATACATACTTACTTTTTATCCCGATGTTCCCTCGGGAACTGGAACCACGCGGGTGAAACTGCGAGGACTATGACTAGTGCTGGAATAATTAAACAGTGCCTACGTGTAGTATTTGGCCATCTTTTGTTTGGTTCAACTATAAATCTCACAGGGGGGTAAAAAAGGAATGAAAGTTTGTGTCTCCACACAAAAGACATGGACGCAATCGCAGGCAGCCGCTAGCTTTATTACCTACTTGTGGCCGCTCACGGTTTCACCCGCGTGGTTCAAGTTCCCTTGGGAATATCGGGATAAAAAGTATTCTATGTTCATAACAAGGCTATCTACTATCTGTGTACCAAATTTCATTCAAATCCGTTCAGTAGTTTTTGTTTATTTGTTGCAAACAAACAAACAATCAAATCTTTCCTCTTTTGATTAAGTATATTACACGGAACCGTGTTTGTCAGAGAAAATGTAAAGGTGTGTCGTGTGTGCGGCATTTATTTGTTAAGTCATCGTTCGCAGAAATTGGTAATTTGACTTTATGACTGCGAAGGGGAACGGGAATCGTGAGGCAAGGTCAGGGGATGTCAGCGTTTACGGTTGTCTGAGCCTATATTTTTTCATAGGTATGTTTTAATAAAGGAACGTAAGAAGTGGAGTATCACAAATATATAGAGATGGCACTTACTTATAAAGAGAAAAAATTTTTATTGTTTGTTTGCATTGAATAGGTTCCGAAACTACAGAATGGATTTGGATGAAATTTGTTACACAGATAGTTAGAGATGGGCGAATACGAATGATTCATTCGAATAACTAACTATTCGAATTATTCGATTGTAAAATGGCACTATTCGACTAATTCGAATAAAAAAAAACATTCGAATGATCATTCGCGATTTCCAATTTTATTGCTTCATTTGAATGATTTATTTTTACTCGAATTCGCAGGAGCCGTTTTAGCTCGGACGCGAGTTCGCTGGTGGCTGGCCATGATCAGCGCCAGTGACGCGTCTAATCGTCACTTACTAGTGCGGGTATAAACCGTTACACTGCTTTATTTTGCTTATATATATATGTATAGATTTAGTGTTGGTTTTTTGATTGTCTTTTAGACATGTTGATGCACCAAACCAACACTAATAGTACACAGTCAAGTTTTGATTACACTCGCTCGCACTTCAATTTACAGTTACAAATACAAATTTATGTAGGTAGGTGGTATTTAAAAACAAAAACCACAAAACCAAACAAACAGACTGAAAATAGTGAATTGACCGCGAAAAATGTCTTACCTAATAAAAGCCACACAGCACACTACCTACACCAACACATAATATTTTGATATAATTATTCTCTATTTACTAATTTGTTTGTAGTAAAATTGCACTGGTTAAGTAAACGCAAAATCATTCGAATGATCATTATTCGAATACTGATGAATTAATCATTATAAAAAAAACCATTCGAATGATGAATGATCATTCGATTGGGAGTTCATAAATCATTGGAATTATTCGATTGTTATTTTTTAGAACAATCGCCCATCGCTAAAGATAGTACATAGCCTGGCTATGGACATTGGAACTTTATATCCCGATATTCCCATGGGAACGGGAACCACGCGGGTGTTGTGAAACCGCGAGCGGCCGCTAGTAATATTATAAAGAGGAAAGATTTGATTGTTTGTTTGCATCGAATAAACTCAAAAAGTATCGAACGGATTTGGATGAAATTTGGTATACAGACAGTAGAAAGACTGGTAATGAACATAGGATACTGTTTATCCCGATATTCCCACGGGAACGGGAACCACGCGGGTGAAACCGCGAGCAGCCGCTAGTAGGTTATAATTCATAAATCTATTGTAGGCTTGGACGAATATTCGTCCAAGATTGTAGGCGATGAGCTGGCTACTTCCACTACTGATTCCGGACAACATCTTATGTTGATAAGATGTGGCCATGAGGATGATGTTTGTACAATTTTTACTGTACCTTTCATGCGGTGCAGCCGCGCCTGGGGTACATGGCGTGAAGGTATGGATGTACAATCGCAGAATTTCCCGGTAGTCCACTTCCATCGACCATCCCTTGAACGACTAACAGTGTCGCCACATTACACTGTAGTTTAGTCGACTCACTTGTAGCGCAGGGGTCGTACCGCGCAAGTGTCGTCGCCTTCGACATCGATTTCATATGACAGATGGATGTGACATATTGCTCTTAGTCTTTGGTAAGTTTTCATTTGTGTCAAAAAGAAGCAGCAATGTACTACATCCATCTGTCAAATGAAGTCGATATTGATGCCGATGACACTTGCGCGGTAGGGCCACAGGTTATATCATGATTCAAAACCAGAGTGGTTTGGGTTAATCTGGTCTACGATTTCCTGTACACTTATTTTACAGGTACGATACTAATGTTTATTTTCTTTGCGCCAATTTCCTTCATTAAATCGCTCCCAAATAACATGATTAAAATCAGTATAAAAGCACCAACAGAAACTATAAATAAAACCGCAAAATTTACTCCCAGCTCAAATAAACACGGCGACGTAATTAATGAAACAGGCTTTTATGGATGTTTCTCTTTGCCGTATTTTAGTTTGTTATTTGAGCAGTCTGGTCTGTTGGCCCACTTTTTGAACCGAAATTTATTTTGCAGCATTTAGAAATGACGAAGTTGAAAATAACTCGGCATAACTCAATAAATCTCCTTTACTAGAGCTTTGATAAATGTACTAAATGGGAAATATAAGACCCGGAACAGAGTAGACAAAAAAAAAGCATACTGGTATTAAATAAAGTATTACCTGCCTAGAAGTGGCGAGGACCCCCGGTAATCCGACAAACATTTTGCAGGGCAGTGTCGGCCTATCGAATTTGTCGGATTATAGAGTACTGCCTAAGACCCCCTATAGTCCGGAAATGTTTACAAAAGAGTACCTTGTAATCCGACAAATTACAGATCTAATGATAAGATTCTATATGTTATACTAGAGGCCGGGCGCGGGTTCCCGTTCCCGTGGGAATTTTGGGATCATTTATAGCCTATGTTACTACTTGGGGTCTAAGGATTCTCTATACCAAATTTCGTCAAAATCGGTCCAGTAGTTTTTGAGTTTATTCGTTACATACAAAAATACAAATCTTTCCTCTTTATAATATTAGTATAAATGTATATATTTACTCTGAAGTACAAACTAAGCAATCAGAATCAAAACAATACCCTACGCATCGAGCACAATAATATGTAGTGGTGTATACAAGTTATAACTTTTTCAATCATGCATTAGCGAAGATTGTCAATACATAATAAATAATAGATCATGTCGGATTACAGGGGGTGCCGGACTAGACAGGGGTTGATTACCGGGGGTCCACTGTATGGTAAAGTTAAGCCGGACCCAAAATTTCTCCACAAAATCTCTTAGCTGTATGGGATATGGTGTGGTAATGACCTTTCGCCACTGCTACCGTACGTACCGCATGGTATTACCAAATAGAAGAGAGAATAGAGAAATGAAATGCTGATTAGTATTTGGAATACTTCCCTTAGTAGGTACCGTACGCGCAGGCCCTTTTGAAAAAAACAGTATTGTAAGCGCAAGGAATTCGTTCTGCTGGGTTTCGTTCTTGAGTTCACAACACGAACTAAAAAGTTATGTCATTCTGTTATTGAAGTTTTTTCGCTTAGTTCCGCACTTGTGTGCTAACATTGTCAAATTTAATAATTGAAAACCATTTATTTACTTCTCTTACTTATTCTGTCTCTGTTACTCAATGGGGTACCTACCTATGCGGTGGTTTAAAGTTAGTTTGACTACTATATAAAATAGTAAGCAGGTACTTATTCATTATATTTAGACATTACTTAGATAACTAGAAAACTTCAATATTGAGAGGTTAAGCAAATCGTTCTTCTGTATACTTGAACTTTAGCAATCATAATTTTGCGAGCTCGACGGTAGCAATCAAACTTTTAACGATAGTCTCCAAAATCTTGTTTCGATGAACTTCCGACGCGTTTATAAATCATAACATACTTATTTGTTTGTGTACATTTTTTTTTGTAGCAACCATACAAATTAAAGGGCATTGCATTGTCCTTTTATGAGATAAATAAACCTGTAATTAATGATTAAACGAACTTACCTGTAAGTGAAGTTCTATCATAATTATGTGAGGGTTTCGTCCGAAGAGATTAACATAAATACACATGTAGTTTCACCTATCATGTCGCCAGTATACACACTAGTTTAGATTTTTAAAACTAAATAGATTTTTAAAGTCGCTCAATCCGTCACTTTCCTCTTCGCGCCATTACCGCTAGACGTCATTTAGTTCAAAGACTGATATTTCACAATACAGGGTTGGGGTGGGAGGGGTGTTAATCTCTTCGGACGAAACCCTCACATAATTATGATAGAACTTCACTTACAGGTAAGTTCGTTTAATCATTAATTATATTCGGGTTTCGTCCTCAAGATTAACATAAATACACATGTAGATTTTGAGAGATGTGAAAATTGTGAAATATCATGTTTATTAATTTAAATAAAACCTTATGTTATTAATTGGTTTTTTATTACAAATAATTATTTTTATAATTGTATTTGTATTTTTGCTGATATATATTTATTATAATTATATTTTTCAATTTTAGTTGTTAACAATCATTAAATCATCTACAATCACATTTTGTGCTGATACTAACGATCGAGCAAACAAAGTTTCATCTCCAAAAGTATTGATTTCCTTGTTATAAAAACGTCCAAAGGTATTCGAAGTGCCGCTCCAACCAGCGGTCTTTCTGATCAAATCGAGATTTACTCCTAATTTACTAGCTTTAGATGTTGAAGCATGTCTTGTGCTGTGGGCCGTAAAAACGGAAACATCTATACCACATTCTTCAAGGGTGGTTTTTATCCAACGACTGAGTGTTTGGCTGGTTATTTTTTAATGATGTTTCCTCAGACTAATAAAAAGATTAGTGTTATTATTGCTACGTAAAGATTGTGTCATATCTAAATAAACATTCAAACACTCAGCTGGACAAACTTCAGATTTCTCCCGAAAATATGGAATTATCAAAAGTGGTTGGTATGATCCAACACTGGAAGTCTTAATAAGATCAGGAATTTTTATTTGTATCTTATCTGTAAACTGTTCAATGTTATTTACGTTGATTTTAGATAGGGTTTGAGCCCTATGAGCTGTAATTAAGGCCAATAATGTAACAAGTTTTCTTGTAACTTTTTCCAAGCTTAGTGATTGATACGGGTACCACTGTGCTAACCGGTCTAATACAAGTGATGTGTCCCATGTACTATTGTATTTAGGTACAAGCGGTCTTAACCTAAAAATTCCTTTAAAAAAGCGTTTAACTCTGTCATCATTTGCGATTTTTGAACCAAGAATCAAAGAAAGAGCAGATTTGCAGCTATTTAACGTACCATATTGAGCCCCTGCTTCAAACTGTTCCGTTAAAAATAGCAATACATTAGGGACAGATTCATTATACATATTAATATTTTGTTTGGTACAAAACTGAAACCACTTTTTAAAGCATGTGTTGTACTGCTTCATTGAATTTTCTGATAGTGAAGCCAAAATGATATCGATAGATGGTAATGGGACACTTCTCCTTATCATTGAGGTGGTGATAATATTCCGGCAACCAGGGTAAGATGTTGATGAACGTTGCGGTTGCTGGAATGAGAAAAAATAAGATCTTTGGATGGTTTAAACACCAAATAGGTAGGGCCGACAAGTTTCATGAAAACAGGAAACCAAGGTTGGGTTGGCCACCAAGGTACTACCAGTATGCCTCTGGCTTTGTCTTTTATGATTTTCCTAATTGTCTTAAGAATTATGCTAAAAGGTGGAAAAGCATAAAAGAAGAAATTTGACCAAGTTATTGTGAAGGCATTAGTAGTAAAGGCATCCGGATCTTTATACCATGAGATATATTTTGGACATTTTTTATTTGTTCTGGTAGCAAAAATGTCTATTCCAGGTGTACCAAAAGTCTGTATAATTTTTTGGAAGGCAAAATCTGCTAGTTCCCATTCTACATCAGGGTGCGTTCGCCTCGATTCTGCATCAGCTACTGAGTTGTCTTTTGAGCTTATGTATGAAGCAAAAACTATGATGTTTTTAACTTCACACCATTGCCACAACTCACGTGTTACCTGAGTGAGATGAGGAAACTGTACTCCTCCCATACGGTTTATGTATGAGATAGCCGTGGTATTGTCTATTCGTAAAAGAATCTGACAATTATTTAATGTTTTTGCAAACGTTTTTAGACCTAAAAATGCTGCAAGAATTTCTAAATAATTAGTATGACGAGTTCGTTCATTTTGATTCCAAATACCACTTGCAGTTTCTTTACCACATGCAGCCCCCCACCCCGTAGTTGAAGCATCACTGAAAATTTCCAAACAATATTCATCATATTTTATTTTATTTACAGGATTATTGATAGCTTTTTTCCACCATTCAAAATCAGGGTTTAAACTTTGCGGTAATTGCATGTACATGTCATAATTTTCTTTATTTTTCATAAGCTTTAAAAATTTACATCTTTCAAAGTTTTTTGTGTATAGCCATCCATACTCCACAGCTTGACAAGCAGATGTAAGCAAACCTATAAAGCTCGCAAATTCCCTTATTTTACATCTGTCTTTATTTTTTAAATATTTCAATTTATTTTTTATTTTAATTACTTTGTCGGGTGGCAAACTTATTTGGAAATTTTCAGTGTTTATAATGTAACCCAAGAACTTGCAGACAGTTTTAGGTTCTGTAAGACTTTTTTGATAATTAATAATGAATCCGAGAGAATTTAATAGTCTTTTGGTAGCTTGCAAATTCTCTAAACATTGATCATAACTATCTGCTATCAGCAAAATGTCATCTAAATATATTGTGGATATATAATTACAAGATCTAAGTAGACTAACTACCGGTTTCATTATTTTGGTGAAAACGTATGGCGCTGTGTTAATACCAAAAGGTAGAACATTAAATTCGTACATCTCATTATTATCACCAAACATGAAACGAAGATATTTTTTATAATCCTTGTGGATAGCAATTAAAAAATATGCGTCTTTCAAATCTACTGTACACATAAAACTATTTTCTGAGACTAGTTTTACTGCTGTACGCAAGTCTTCCAATTTAAAATGTTCGGTGTAGATAAACTTGTTCAATTGCTTAAGATTTAGAATGAGTCTGTTTTTACCATTAGGTTTAGTGACAAGAAATATATTGGAAATAAACTGGCCCTCACAGGGTTCACAAGGTGAAATTGCTCCAATAGATAGTAACTCATTAATGGAATCATTTATTTGAGACTTTTCGAATTTAGAATATGATTGATTATTAGAAGGATAGTTTTGCGTCACTGGACGCGCAAAAGGTATTTTGTACCCAGATATCCATGATAGCACAGTAGGATCTTTTGTTAACAAACACCATTGATAAAAAAATTGAGTTAGCCTGCCGGCATGGCTCACCTCGCTCAGTGGCGCGTGCGGTTTTTCCGTGGCGGTAGCGCTCGATATGATGGTCTCAAGGAGCTCGTGGGCTGACTCGGCTGGGCAGGCTCCTTCGTCTCCTGGGTCCCCCGTGGCCTGCGATTCGGAGGAGGAGCCTTCCAGTTTAAATTCCTTTGAGGCATTGTTGGTTGTGTTTGTTTTCTAAAGGTAGACGTAGTCGGTTTCGTTGGAGGGGTAGGCTTTAATTCAGCGCCTGATTTCGATATAAATTTTGCCGTTTTTAATGTTTCAGCTAGGTCGGAGCCAAAAAGTGACTCGTCGATCTTACTTTTTTGAAGTTGATCCTTCATATCCTTTTTTAGGTTAAACAGGATGAAGTTTCGACGTGTAACGGAGTCGTTATGCTGGCTATTACATATGAGGCGAGTAGCATCCATCAATAGTCTGATTACGTTTGTATTCTTATCTGTGTCTTTAAGTAAAACAGAAATTGCTTCACTTACGCAAGCGATTGCTGAACCGATTTGTTTTTGTTTCAGTTCTATGCCTTTGTCCCTCTTTAATACTGTCTCGGTAGTTGCCGCTTTAATTTCTGGGTTGAGTGTTGGTGCCCCGATGAGTGTGCAATTACTCGGTAGTAAATATTTACTTTGTAATTCCTTACAGGCATCCGCTGGTAGCCCAGATGTCGCAACATGCTGCAGTCGTACAGCGAGATCGGGATTTATTTCGTTACCATACTTTTTGGTTATAGAAGGGTCGGCCCCTAACAGCTCCAATAAAGTATTGTCAATCTTCGGTTGTAATTGTTCAGTGCCCGAGGTAGAAGGCTGTGGTTCGGTGGTTACAGGTGTAGTAGCGGCAGCTGCGTCACTCGTAGACGCGGCCGGTGTAGCAACATCTATGCAGTCTGCAGGGTCGACACAATGTTCAACAGAATTTGACAATTCTACCGGTACGCTGTCGTCCTCATAGTAGATCGACTCAATGACGCCGTCTAGGACAAAATTACTATTGTTAACGTAGGTACTTACGTTATACAAAGTAAAACTTAAATTAATTGTTTAACGATGGGTACTAAAGTGACAACCCGAACGGAAGCCCGCAAGTGCCCTTTCAATAAACACCTAAAAATATTATAGAAGCGGTATAGTGACAACCCGAATGGCAGCCCGCAACACCCGTATGTTTGATCGTTATTGGTACATAAGTGGTAGTCCCAAAAACTACCTGCAGAATAACCAATTTTCGATAAATAAAGTTACAATTTAGTCAATAAAGTGATAACCCGATCGGTTGCCCGCAATTTCGACTTTAACGTAACGTTTTAATAAGTCATATTTAGGAACGACTTCATTTTACACAAAATGTAAATGTTTTTACACTAACCTTCAATGTTTTTCGGCGAAGAATTACGAGCATCGCTAGAATCATTGGATGACAAAGAAACAGATCTTTTTCTTTTCGACCGTTTTAATTTTTTCTCCAACTTTTTTATTTTCTTCATAATATAATCATAATCCTCATCATCAGAGTATTTTCTTTTACCCATTTTTATTGTTCACTGAAAAAGAATTTTATAAAGGAAGCGACACGTGTGCACTGGCGAAGCACGAAAAAGTGAATGACGTCTAGCGGTAATGGCGCGAAGAGGAAAGTGACGGATTGAGCGACTTTAAAAATCTATTTAGTTTTAAAAATCTAAACTAGTGTGTATACTGGCGACATGATAGGTGAAACTACATGTGTATTTATGTTAATCTTGAGGACGAAACCCGAATATAATCTTTCCTATTGTTTCATAATCACCCACAAAAAAGAGGTGAAATTAACTAACATTTGCAAAATAATAGATTTAAGTTATATATTAGTAAAATTATGCAATTAAATTAATATTTTTACCATTCTCATGACTTCAGAAAAATAAAAAGGAGGAAAAATTATGTGTAACTTGATCAATGCTCTTAGGCGCCACCAAATATTGCCGAAAAGGCGTTTCGAACAAAAGGCTCCAAAGACGTGAACGTAAAGTACATTATTTATTCTCGAAAACAATTTAGGACACAATCGGATGCCATTCACACCGGAGCGTAACGATCACTCACAATTTCCTGTTCGCTGAATTTAGGAACTTTTGTACATTTGCGAGACGTGGATTAATTGCCATCGGTCGAGTGTGGGATATATGTGACGTAACTGTGGCTCTCCCCATGTTGATAATGTGTTTTTTTTTTCTTTACTATGGTGACATGGTGCAACATAATTTGTTGGCAAGTATCAGAGAATAACTGGAATTGATCTGAATATGCCTCTAGGCCAGTACATAATATTTATAAAGAGTTAATACCGTTGTCAAAAGCACTAACGAGGAACAAAATTTTCCTATTAACTTAAGTAGGTACCTACTTTACCTACATTCAAAATAACCGGTGACGTTTTCGTGATTCCATTAACAATCCACAATGAATCATAAGTTTTGTTTACATTTAAAACAGGCTTAAATGCAAAAAATCTGGTCCTCTTAACACCCACGCCACCACTTTTGGATGAAACACGCTAAAATACGGTACAAATGGTGCCGCTGTGACCCGCTTCCAATGAGCAAGTAGTGAGCTGGGTCCTTTAAATAAATAATGGAATGGAAAGTAAGAGATGTCGGATTCTATTTTAAAATCAGCGGTCAATCCTATATGACTTCAACTTCGGGCATCGTCAATGGTTACCTATTGGTAATAATGTCAATTAATGAAGGCTAAGAAGGAGGTATGAAACTTCATCAAATCCTTCTTCACGAAGATTCTAGTAAATTTTTTATCAATGTCCCTGGAAACTATGCTAAAATTTATATTTTTTTGGTGGTGCATCAGCATAATTATTATCATAGCGATTAGCCAGTCCGACCTAGTAGCAACGAATTATTCCAACCACAGTACATAATGAATTCTAATCCTATTGATAACTATACCTATTTATGCAAATAAATTATATTTAGTTTATTATTATCACGATGTGATCTCGACACAGAACATTAAAAAAGCCTCTTTTCCTTGTTCTGTGGATCTCGACCATCTTTAAGTCCTGACTAGGCGATTGCGTAAAGTAAATCGTATTCATTTGACAGATCATATTGTATCATAATATGATACTAATATAATACAAATTGCAGCCGATTGAATACGATATGAACTGTCAAATGAATACGATTACCTTACGCAATCGCACCCCAGGGTGCCTACCGCCATCACTTAGCGCAGTATTGTTTCAATCTTACCATGCTATTTCGTACTACAAATCTCTTAAAGTAAGCTTGTTTTATGACGCAAATTTTGTGGCGTCTTCGCTAAATCATCGCCTCCAAAGTGTGAAGTGTGTGAAAATGTGACAACTTCAATAAAAACAAAACGGTGATGATGGTATACCCGCAGAGCGATCCATCAACTCCACTAGAATATACGTAAGTATTAATAGTCAGTGTGCATAGCTGAAATGGGCACGAGGTTCGGTATTGCTGAAGTTACCCACATTCCATTGCGTTACGGTTGTTAATAATATTGGTCCACGCCACGTTGGCACGTAGGCACTCTATATTGAGATCAGGTGGAAATATATAATATAACTCGCACAATAATTATGTTATTGATGGAAAGTTGTATTTGGTTCTAGGAACAGTGCCCTATACTTACTATAAGAAAAGGACGAGTAAAAAGAAAACATTATATTGGAGACAATATACATTAAGGCAAGAAATATTTCAGGCGTAGTAGATTCCTTATTCTTTGTTTTTCCACGCGAAGGGGCGATTACTTATTGATATAGGAAGCAAAAGCAATAAATAATATAGTAGTATGCCCTACTATCGACTCAACAAATAAAGAATATCAAGAAGGATAGATGGCTCATTTCAATTAATTTAAAGCTAAAAGAATATTATGGTTGGGTAAAGAGATAATCATTCATCGTTTCATAGCACTGCGAGTGACATCCATTACCCTAACAAAATTTTAAGTTGACAAAAGTGAAAAACAAAAATTGTATGTAAAAGTTTGAAATAAAAAGCATTTTTTTTTAAAGGTGAATATTTATATTTAAATTTCAAATAGTGATGGCAGCTCCCGACGGATAATTAAGTCGAAGGTTTTTAATGAAGTTTAAACGGTCGTCGTGGTTTTTGAAAAAAAAATAGGTTCTTTTTTCAAACTTTTTAAAGAGCATAGGTATTATTAGCATAAGCATTTATTGCAGCGCCCCCTGGTGAGTTGTCACCTTAACACCTATCTTAGAACATTCACCAATCAAACCCAAATCCATCACTGAAAACCGTATCAAAATCGGACTAGTAGTATATAAATGGTAACATGGTTTGCACAAACAAACATCCTCTTACCCCAAACGCATATAAGTACCGTCTCTGTACCGTCCGCGTCGTTGGTAAAAAAAAGTTCAAACAAGACATCAAGATAAAAATTTAAACGCGAGATAAAAAAGAAGCTAAGTTCCCCGAGAGTAAACAAGCGTTTAACTATAAATCATCATCATTATCTCAGCCACGTCTTTCAATAATTAAATTAAGAATAACTAAATCCTCTCAGCCATAAGATGGCCGAGTGCTGGCGTACAGGCATGTCATGCAAAGCAAGCGGGTTGGCAATTGCAGTGTTTAGAAGGCCCACTTCATCGTCGTCTTATTGCTGTACCAACGGCTCAAAAGACAAACGTGAACCAAAGAAGTCGCTTAAAGAGGAAGTACCTACGAGTTTAAGCAGGTAATGACTCGACACTACGAAACAAATTTAAACGATCCTACTTATATAAACGCAAGAGTTTGTGATTGTGACAATGAATGTTTCTTACTTCTTCACGCAATAGCAATACGCCACTTTTTTATAATAATATAGCGCGTGGACTAAGTCGCTGATAATATAAGCTTTACCATCAACTGGTAGATGACTCAGCCCAGTGAATGAAAAGCGGTTACATTTGATAGCTGCTTCTATTACGATCACGTTGCGCTGACCTGCAAGCTAATTTCAGTTTTATGTCATCGTTACAAGAGCTGCGTTAACCGCTACAATAAAAGTTGTTATGAGACCGAAGTTTTCATTCACGGCGCTCGTTCACGCACTAGTTACGTGTACAGTTCACTCGGTCATAAGGCCGCGTTACATAAACAAAAACGATTTGTAAACACTATTCGGGGAGATTAATATTCTATGGTTTCTGTTTTCTCTTATATGCTAAGTTTTATTCTAGACGGTTGGTCGGTGATTACGTGTACATTTTACTTAAACTTATACTTGCTTATACTTACGAATACTATTTTCGTAGCTGACGTAGCAGCATGCCCTGTGATATTAACAGTCAAGATCCTGTGATCAATGCGTACAGTCACTTTCTAGTATCTCTGTAGATACTAGATAGTGACTGCATGCATTGATCAGCCAATGCAGTAGCGTCTAATTTCCTTGACCTTACGACGAAAAGTAAAACATCTTAAAATGTATATCCCACGTTCGCGAGCCAAAATAAAACGAAACAGTGGTAATAAATTACTTTCCTATTTGGATCACATCCAAAGTTATCGACCTCGTAACACAAATACTGACTTGTCCAAATCAAGTTGCCCCGAATCTTTGTGATAGCAGCCAAACAATCGGCGTCCTTACTCATTCATTTCATTGATTGTTCTCTCAAGTGTGAAAGGGAGAACTAACAAAAGGAAGGCAAGATATGAAAACTTCGCTCAAGTATGTATGGAAGTTTGTCCTCGCAGAGCGACGTATGCCTGAAGCCTCATTTTCGCAGTAATATATACAAAATGAGATTAAATTCGACAACGGCATGAAAGAAATTTGCTTTTTGCGGGAACAAGAGCTCCCATTCCGCGTTTGAAGAGTCATTAATTATTTTATTGTACTTAATTCGTTATCAGGGTTAGAATGAAACCTGCACATGTGTGTTCATTAAGAGATTCTCTTTTATAGTTTATTAAAATATTCTCGTTTGAAGTGTATAATCATTGATAACATAGTTCCAACTAAATTATGACAAAAAAAAAGAGAAACCGTAGTCCGTTGTTTGTTAAAAAAAAGTCCTATTTCCCTAAAATATAAGTCCTTACCTAAGAAAAGTAATTTTTACGAGTAGAAACGTTCGTAAGCACTTGTAGGATATCCCAGTCCTATATTTCTTCATTTCCTTGCAATCATTCCGAATATTAAATATTGTGGTTATATCTTAGACTTCTTTCATGTAGCTAATGAATTAGGTATTAAGAACTTCCTTCCCAAAGACAAGTTTGTATTCATTTAACTAGTTAGTACTATAAACAAATCAAAAGCAGCTGACTCCATAATCTTGTCTTACGTGACATCATTATCTTCCAGTAAAAGGGAATCATGAATTTGCCCTAAGAATCCTCGTGAATAAATGTATATTTCACCATACATCGGGGCATCAGTTGCTAATGTAACACCCGATGCCCAACTATCAGGACCACGCATTCGTTACCGTAAGTAATGGATAGGCTTAAATATTCAATGATTAAAATATATAAAAACCAAGATTCACGAAATTGGTGAAGGACTGCGTCGATAAGCTGAATGAGCTGTGAAAACGGAATAAAATTATTCTGGAATGGGTCACTGAGTAATCATTGGCAATGAAAAATCTGATGAACTTGCAAGGGCTGGAGCTCAGGGCCAACAGCTAGGTCCAGAGCCTTTCTGTGGTATCTCAAAGGAACATGCCATGCAACATCTCAAGGGCAACCTATTTGGCGAGTAAAAATAATACTGGTTAAATCAACCAGGATTAGTACACGTCAAATCCCTTATCGTAGGCTATTCTCAAAATCAAACTGCTGAACTTCTAGAGCTCAGCAGAGCAAACCTAAGTGCGATAGCAAGAACCTTAACTGGACACTGCAAACTAAAAACGCACCAATTTCACATGAAATTAAGTGACACTGACGTTTGCCGTTACTGTGGATTAGAGAGAGAAACACCCAAACATCTCCTATGTGACTGCGGACCCCTAATTCATAAACGCAGTATCCACCTGGGCCGGCATATAATTCGGCCAGAGGAACTAAAATCTCTCAGAGCTAGGAAGATTTTAGATTTCCTGGAGGCAGCCAGGCTAAAAGAGATACTATAACAAGGCGGCGAGTTACAATAGATCTTATAGGCCGCAGTGACTACAGTTCCAACTGGAGCTGCTTAGCCCCTATATCCTACAATTAATTAATTGGTATTGGTTTTCTGCTATAATTAATACTTGTACTCGAGAAATGCAGTATATTTTTTCGTCTCTTGTCTAAAATCCTAAAACTATGAGACTTGAGAGCACAGCAATAAGCAAGACGGGCCGCAAAGGCTTCTTACCATGACGTTTGAGATTGACAACCCTACCCATCTAACAAACATTGGTGTAACGTCAAAATATCCTCACAAGAGACACATTACACATTACACACTATTGGGTTGTGTGTGACAGAATACGAATAAGTACTAAGCTTCTTATTATTT
Organism: Chrysoteuchia culmella; assembly: GCA_910589605.1. Taxonomy (NCBI): domain Eukaryota; kingdom Metazoa; phylum Arthropoda; class Insecta; order Lepidoptera; family Crambidae; genus Chrysoteuchia; species Chrysoteuchia culmella. The sequence goes on from OU342648.1 coordinate 5,942,611, forward strand.
GTTCACGAGCATTTGATATTATTTTTTTAATATCATTATATCAACAATATACAGATGAAAAAAAAGACGGTCATTGGAGGGAAAGTACCCTAAATATTGATGTAAGCTAATTTTACCCTTTACTTCATTTTCAAAAATAAATTAAACTGCATTCAAAGATTTATTGAAAATTACCTATTTGCACCGGGAGTCGAACCGTCTTAAATGAGAAAAACAACATTGTGTACTTTTATGGTACCAATCGATAATGTTAAGTATAAAGATCAATTTGGCTTAAGTAACTTAGTGCCTTAAAGTAAAGCCAAAGCCAGGAAAGATAAAATATTACATAAAAGTGCAATACTTTATTGTACAATCGGGGAACTTCGCGGTTAATCAGTAGAGTTTTTTTGAAGAAAGTTATCTCAAAAAGTAATAGAGTTATAGAAAACATTTATATCACAAATAATAGAGCTTTAATAGGTATTTAATTTGATAAATAAATTATTTTTTTAACCTTAATACTTTCCCAAATATCGTTTCTCAAAAAACTCTACTGATCAACCGGGAAGTTCCTCCACTGAACCTACTCTTACTTACACTAACTTAAATAAAAATGAAGTTCAGTTTAACTTACTTAGTTGCTCGAAATGAGAACCATTTGCAGCAATACACTGGTTTTTTTTCTTCTTTACAAGTAACTGTACTGTAAACAGGATGTGGTCTAAGGTGTAACATGCTTGCCCAGGAATGATTAGGTTATTTACTTTTTTTTCACTAAAATTCACCATCATTTCTTACAAACGGCGACAACTCGCGAGTACAATCGATGAATAAGTTTTTTGAACAGGTTTTTTAAGAGTTGTCTTTAATTTTAGATACTATTTTGCTATTTTAAAATGATCTTTATGATTAACTCTATCCTTTGGTACCATAAAAGTACACGATGTTATTTTTCTCATTTAAGCAGGTACGATACCCGGCGCAAATAAGTGATTTTAATTTTTTTTATGCAATTTTACTTATTTTTTAGCATGAAGGAATGTTTCCTTTGAGTAAAATTTGCTTACATTAATATTTAGGGTACTTGGAGGTTGTACATTTGAGGGATCGAATGACCGTCTTTTTTCCATCCTGTAGATCAGCAATCTTAACCAAAGGTCCTGTTTCCATATAGAGTAAAAAATTAATGAAAATGATCTAACCATAAAATAATCCTAACAAAATATTTGCAAGCAAAGCTTAAAGGCGGCACGGCACACACGCTTGCATAAAATTGGCTTGCAGAAGCTTTCCCGGTAAAAATATTTCACTTGTATCACGTCTGGTTAGAATGATCACGGAACTGGCTGGCGCGGTAGCGGTTATTTATTGGCTGGAAGGCACCTGGGTGCCTGGCGTGGCCAGGCCAGCCAGATGCGATAGAAAACGATCCCTAGTCAGGTAGCTTTAAAATGTGAAAAAATCGTAAAAATTAACTTTAGTTTAGTAACGAATACTTTAGTTGACAACAATATTTTTGTTCGTCTTTTTGTCAATTCTTAAACGTGGGTGAGAATATTTTATAATTTAGGTAGGTATATTAAATTATATACTGCCGTGTGGTGACGGCCTAAGAATACAAGTTTCACTACTCCCTTACATGCCTGGGATGTCGTAAGAGTCGACTAAGAGACTCGACGCATAGAAAACTTGTGCGAGAGAAGAAAAACGTGAAACAAACCCTCTACCAACCCGTCTGGCCAGCGTGGTAGCAGTAAGCTAATAGCCTCCTATGAACGCCACAATAGGCGTGAGCTAGGAGAGGCCTATGTCCAGCAGTGGACGTCCACAGGCTGATGACGGATATTAAATATCACCAAGCGGTAACTGGGAGCTTCATAGTAATTCTAATTCAAATCTGTGAAAAAGTTTTCAACCATATTGTTACGTCGCATACCTACCTATTTTTCTCGGAAGGTTTTGATGATCGAAGCTCGTAATAAATCGAAAGCTAGAGGTATTTTTCGCCGATAGTCGACAGGCAGCAAGTTTGACATCACAAGTCAAAGAAGGAAATTCGAAAGCTATTTTAGGAAGTAAAAAATATTACACCCTCTAAGGAGCTTTCGGAAATTATTTTTAATTTTCTACGCGAATAATCATGATAGCACTCTAGAATATCTAGACGTATGGTAATAGTACCAGCATCTAAATGTCTGCCCACACGGCACCACTTGGGGCGCAGTAAATATCGCGACTTTAACTTTTAAACTACAACTGTCAACTTTTGTCCGCTTTTACAATCAGAAACAATGGGTCGTTCTCTGATTCGAATTATTTTTGAGGCTTTCTGAAGATTTCACTATAAGCTTTGGAAAAGTCCATTCAACGGCATATCAAGCTTTACAGGTTGGTTTGAGCACGCCCTTTTACGAACGTAACGAAAGCAGGTCGAGCCGAGGCCTTTGCCTCACGGAGTTCCTTAAAGCTTACCCATATTGGGATTGGAACGCTATAAGTATAGTGTGAGCTGTGTAAATGGCTTTAACAGAACCCTCCGAATGGCCAAGCTTTGCATGAGTACGACTGGCTGGCTGTTATTGACTAGCAAAGAGCGTCTAGTGCACCCAGATTTCGTGGAATTGTTTTGTTCCTGTACCTGACACACACGGCGCTCGGTCTCGGAGTAGTCGGAGTATTGTAAATATTGCGGTTTTGGATATTCAAGTGCTGGTTTTACCTTTGCGCTCGCTTTTACAATTTGAAATAATGAACCGTTTTCATATTGAAACCCGTTTATTAAGGTTTAGTAAGGTGCACTTAAGCTTTGTTTCAGCTTCTTATCTATAAACACGAATTTCAGATATAGGGGACTTCCAACTATTGACGATATCTTAGTAACCAAATAAGTAAAACGGCATAAATAATTCGATTTTCTGAGCATTAATCATCATAGGCAATTTAGTCATATGGTGCAAGTGCTTAGTCATCATTTTAAGTGAAAGTGCTCTTGAAAATGATAGCATTTGAGGGGAAATAATATTTTCACCTCTCACGCTCAGAAAAGGAGGTTTTATCATTCAATTTCTGCGCTGAAAATCGCATATCACCGACCTAGCGTGGTAAACTATTTTTTTAATTTAGAAAGAAAAATACGTCATAATGCTTTCCGAATCGCACTATTGACTTTTATATTTTAAATAACATTCAATAAATTATAATACTTACTCCGTTTTGGTTTTATTATATTATTTTAGTTCCTTAAATCATAAAAACAATAACAATAAAATGAAACTATTTGTTATAAGAATTTCATATTTAGGCTGAGAGAGATTTCAACCCGTGATTGGATTTCGGAACGTGACATAGACCTTTATTTTTAAATTTCCTGTCTTGTAGGTACCTCATGTCGTGTCAACATGAATCGTTTTTATGTGATAAATATTAAACAAGAAAATGCAAAATAAAAAATTTATAACGAATCGTTTTATTGTTATTATATAGGTAACTATTTTTTCCTATTTGAAATAACTTTGAATTTTTTTATCATTAAAAGAACAAGAAATATTTAAATTAAACTTTTTGTTAAAATATTTTTTTACCGAAAGTTGACCGCGGAAACAATTTAAAAATTTGTCGCTGTTGTGAGGTGAAAAATTGTGTGTTGCGCTCGGCAGAAAAGTTTTTATCGTCTCGAACCTTTGAAACCCTCACTACGCTCAGGATTCAATCTTTCTCCTCCTCAATAATCCTAGAATCCTTCGATTGCTCAAGTTTCAACTCGCCGCTAAATCCAACTTTCCAGCCTTGCATAACAAATAACTATTCCAGATACATTGACGTAGGCGTCGAATATATCACATCGCTTATAATCTGAACCAGAAATACTTAGCTTACGCGTTTGTTTCCAAATATAATAAAATAGTAAAAGAGACAAGTTGCTAAAGGTAGTTTAGAAAATTTTGTTTCTGATAGCCGCCGTTTACATTTAAAGTACGGAATAATATGTCTTGAACCAGTTAATTCCTCAGATACATAATAGACTTCTAAGTTCGCTATAATGGTACACAAACAGAGCTCAACCAACCGGCGGCGGCGTGATGTATGCAGAGACAAGATTGGTTGTCTCGCCGCAACATTGACACGGTAATGAATCATTAAAGCGTCGCATAATTGTCTTTGTATGCTAATGCTGAGTCTGAGACGCTATCGACTCAAAGGCCGAGGATCACCGATCAAAGGGACAATAAGAAGCGTGGGCAATAGAACGATAATCTTCGGAGAAGGATGTCTTTGGTGCTAATTGTTTGGCTAAAGCTTGGACCGATTGTTTAAATCAACGCCTTTCACGAAAGCTTTCTTAACGGGAGCCTGGGAGTCTATGTGGGTATATCGCCGTACTCTACCTAGCCTACTCGTAAAGACAGTTCTGTTTTGATATTGTTAATTTAGTTGCAGCAATGAATATGAATTGTATTATTTCATTCACTTTTTTACTAACGATGTAATTAAAAAATTAGTAGGTGAGATTTAACGAAACTTTAATTTTTTACAAATACATGTAAGTACAAAGTAGTTTTATTAGATATAAAAGCGCCAACCACTGGGAGCCTACCATCACCTATTAGAAACCATCATGTCAAAATAACGTTTTGTTAGTGTTTTGTTTTTATTGAAGTTGTCACATTTTGACACACTTCACACTTTGGAGGGTCACAAAACTTCCGTCAATAAACAAGCTTACTTTAAGAGATTCGTAGTACGTAATAGCATGGTAAGATTGAAACAATACTGCGCTAAGAGATGGCGGTAGGCCCCCCCTGTTTTAACGAATAAAATGCTTTGTTTATCAATTCTACTTATTGTTACATGACTTTAAATTTTCGTTCGAGCTTTTCAAACTATAAATTTTATTTTAATATTCGGACATTCAATAAAAGCGTACGAAAAAGAATAAAGCAGTTAACTTCCTACGTAGCTGTGATTTAAAAATAAAATAAGATATGAAATATCTACCAACTGCGAGTTTCACAGCTTAATTAAACAAGAGTTTACTTCATTCCGGTCGGCTTGAGGCGGAAAATCACTTGTGATTACAAATGGGGGTGGAGGGAGACCTCGACATTTACAACTTTTAATCACTCCGCTACGCACTTGGACAGAAATAGGTCGAATCACCATTATGACAACTTATTACCGTGAATAAACTAAGAATAGAAATATTGGACATACGTAAGTTGCTATGAAGGTTACAAATAACACACACAGTTCACAATAATTCATTACCGAAATGACGAGTATTTCAATAGTTATTTGTTATGCAAGGCTGGAAAGTTGGTTATTTAGCGGCGAGTTACCTCTATTGAAATCTGAGCAAGTGAAGGATTTTAGGATTGAACCACCAGCGTAGCGAGTGGTTCAAAGATTGAATCCTGAGCGAAGCTAAAAACTTTTCTGCCGAGCGCAACACACAATTTTTTACCTCACAACAGCGAGGAACATTTTATGGTTATTTCCGCGGTCAACTTCCGGTAAAAAATTCTTTAAACATAAAGTTTAATCTAAATATACCTTATTCTCGTTGTTTTAATGATATATAAAATCTAAAATAATAAAAAAGCGAGTCATTCAAAGTTATTTAAAGTAGGAATATATTGTTACTTATGAATAAGAATAAAAACAATTCCGTAAATGTTGACACTGACATGAGGTACAAGACAAAGACAATTTAAAAATAAAGATTTATGTCACAGTCCGAAATCCAACTATAGATTGTGAAATCTCACCAAGCCTAATATAAAATTCTTATAACAAATAGTTTAATCTTATTGTTATTGTTTTTATGATTCAATGAACTAAAATAATATAATTAAACCAAAACGGAGTGTTATAATTAATTTAAAGCTATTTTAAATTAGAATCAAATATAACAAAAAAGTCAATAGTGCGATTCGGAACGCATTATGACATATTTATAAGTATTAAATTAAAAAAGTACTCTGCTGCGCTAGACCGCAAAAAGTCTACGCCTAAACTGATTGACAAAAGCTCCTTTTCAGAGCGTGTAAGGTGAAAAAAATATTTGTATCTATTATTATACTTGTTTCGAGTTGTCGACGACAGAAAAGTATAAGCTAAATGAGAACTTAAGAAAATACGTGCGTAACAGACGTAATAAATTTAGAACATTACCAGGGGCACACCAGCCTAATACAATTTATGATTAACATAACAAAAATATTCTTATTACATAGCTTCCCGCTGTATGGGAATATAGATTATATTATTGGATACTAACATAAAACATGACTATTGTAATTCTATAAAAGGAAAATATTCTAATAACTGAGTATAAGAAAATTTTCCCCTTATATTAAATATGTTTTAAGATTGTAGATTTGTGTTTGACAACGACATGTTCCTTTGTAAATGTTGTTGCTTCTGTTAAAGCTGATAAGTTTCTTGCGGCCGTTCTTCTTATCAGTTAAAAGATGTCCTGAAAGGCTGGTAGGAAAAAAAATTGGACGATTCGAAAGCACTTATCTATAAGTCTATTTGAATAAAAATCTTTGACTTTGACTTTGGAAAAATTGCGTTGCTACGTTCATTTCATTAATTTCTTTCTCTGAAAAGGTCTTTGAGAGTGCTTTTTTACGTGAGCAAATTGGGATACAGATGTATTCCTAACCTCTATAATGTAACCCATATTTATATTAACCTATCCCTACTATACATGATATGATTAACTGATTAATTACAATATTTACAATCTTTGTTTTTATTATAAATGCGAAAGTGTGTTTGTTTGTCCTTCCTTTACTCGTTTTTGGGATAGAGATAATTTAAAAGGACGGTGATTAAGATAGGCTACATATATATAGGCTTTTTTATCCCGATATTCCCAAGGGAACGGGTACCACGCGTGTGAAAGTTATTATCCGCGGGCTGAAGCTAGTATTAACAAGTTGAGCGCAATGTGCATCCCTTTGGAAACACAAGGTACCACATCCTGAGGCCTGTGTATCTTTTGGACACACGAGCAGTGCTTCATTGAGATGCCAATGTTTCCAACCGGATACACGTTTTAGTACATTTTATTATGTAATCAGGTGTGTCTGACCTCCACGGTTGTTTCGGTCCAAGTGGGGTCTCTGTACGACTTACATGTCGAAAAATATGTCAAAAACAAAAAACTAATTTACCAAAAAAATACTTTCGTTCCTTTTAAAAATGAATAACACTGTTTTTGTACTTGGCGGTCAACGTGTTAAACATAAGTATTAGATAATAGAAATCGCAGAGAAATAAATAGTATTTGTCAAGTAGGTGCGTATAATGTTTGTACCTAAACTTATCTGCCCAGTGCCAGACCGGTTTCCCCCAAAGGGCTAATATTTTACTTCAGTCCGTTGTCAGTCTGTTTATCTGTCAAGAAGTTGAAATTTATATCCAACTAATGCCCGCTACATAAGTAGAAGAGAAGTAGAATAATCGTCAACACGCCACAAAAATACATCCATAAGCTCCCGATGCCACTACTGGTTTAAGTTCAGAAACTATATAAATAGGTAGTTGGTATCTTTCAGCCCGGTATTTACGGGCGTCGCGATGTGTCAGCTTAATAACCGACATCAAAACAAAATTTCAAAAAATTGGACCAACTTTGGAACAAACCCGATGTTATATATTATATATATATATATATGTATGTATGTTCACCGATTACACAAGAACGCCTGAACCGATTGAAATAAACATTCACATTTTTTTTTTTTTTTACCTTGGTTTTGGTTTTTTTATTTCTTTTTATTTCATATTACCTGTGGAGAAGAAAAATAAAATAAGTAATAGTTCAACAAAATATTAAATGTTTAAGACAACTCATGAATCCGAACATTTAATACAGTTCTTTCTTTTTACGTAAAAAAAGTTACTATGTAAAAAAAGTTACTATGTAACTTTTTTTTTAATATGAAGAATTTTTTGTAATTCCAATCCAATAATCCTGGGAAAAAATTAAAAGCATTGATGTGTAAATGACAAATCTATTAATAATCTTTTGAGAAAACTTAACATTTAGTAGAATATATTATTAGATTAGATGTGAGTTTGCGAGAACAAGAGCCGGATTCAAACGTTATAGGAAACACCGCGCTCACAGAGTGAGTGACGTGAATGAATATATTACGACATTTTAATTTACACTGTGAGAACATGAGAGTTCTGTTTGAATATATAATGTAACTTTTCTTCCTGTTGGAGGCTCTTCCAGTTATAATCGTAACCTTAACAAACCTTTAAATCAGGTATAAGTATTTCCCGTTTCGAGTCATGGGTGATTTTGATAAGAATAATAAAATAATAATGTCATGAGGAAGTCTAGCTAATGAGTTGAAGAAAGGAAACTCACAGAAATGTCAATATTCTTTGATCTGGCCAGACCATCATGATCTGGGCTTTGAGGATTTTCCATTATATGAAATAGAATCGTTTAATGAAAAGCTCGGCCACACATCATGAAGTGATCAATTTTAAGATGCCACGACAACTATACTATGTACGTGCTAGCGAACTTTTTAAATGAAATTATGAAATTTTTATTTATTTAATTAGTAATTACAATTTAAACCAACAGATTACATTTGTCATGTATAGGCATGACACTTGCTGACCACCACCAGTTCTTGCCAGCCAGGACTTTCACTCTCCAACAATTATTACAGATTATTAATTTGGTTTAAAATAAAATAAAATAAATAAATTTTTCACCTCACACGCTCGGAGAAGATGATTTTGTCAGACAATTTCTGCGTGGAAAATAGCATTTTGCGGCGTAGCGTGGTAAAGTAGGTACTTTTTTCATTTAAAACCTAAAAAATATGTCCTAATGCGTACCGAATCGCACTATTGACTTTTTATGCTACATTTTATTCTTATTATATATTTATAATGACTTTCAATTAATTATAATATTTAATTATAATTTTTTTAGTTCCTTAAATCATAAAAACAATAACAATAAGATTAAACTATTTGTTATAAGAATTTCATGTTTAGGCTGAGTGAGATTTCACTACCTAATAATACGTAACAATTTATTCCTATTTTAAATAACTTTGAATGAATTATCACACTCCCTTTTTCATTATTTTAGTTTTTTATATCATTAAAACAACCACAATATGGCACTTTTAGATTAATCTTTATTATTTTTTTAGACCCTCGCTACCCACTGGATTCAATCCTTCGCTTGCTCATGTATCAATAGAGGTACCTTGCCGCTAAATCCAACTTTCCAGCCTTGCATAAAAAATAACTATTGTCACAGATAATTAGAAACAGACAAGACCACTTGTTGGCAGAAATATTAAAACGGTATAAAATATGGAATGGAAGGTGGTGAACTAATTAACCTAAGTTCTCTAGATTATATTAGGTACTTAAATCTATATTCAGTATATTTTAGCTTATTGAAACAAAGTTGCTGTAATATCGTATTGTACTGTTCAATTACTTTATTCTCTTTGAATAAGTTAGGAACGTAATTATATTCAAACCTACTGAAACAGAAAGCATTGTTCTTTTATTCATGGCTACGAAATTATCTAACATCTAATATAATCATGTGAGATACGGTTCGTAGGTATATCTTAGTTCGTTACTATATTAATTATTGTATGAATTACGAGTATAGCTATCTTTAAAGATAGTTTTTTACTGTACTTACTAATTGTAATTTTGTCATCATTTCTGTCTGAATATTATACGACAGTATTCGAGAAAAACTGCTATATTCTCATATCTCTATATAGAGGTAAAGAGTGTCTGTAACATTCCTAAAAAAATAAAAAGATGTAACCCGAGTGGGAACAACATCTCGCCTGAGGGAGATTTGGTGGAACTTTTCTTTTGGCTTGTAAGTATGATAATTCCTGAAAATGTGCTGCTGTTAGTTTTTCTGTGAAAATGTATCATTAGTCCAGTCAAATAAGACTTTGAAGGTTACAATAATTCCCATAGAGCTGAAAATTGGTATGAATGTTCAGAATACCATTATAAATGAATTGTGAAAAGTCCCCATCAATCCCCCTTGTGCAAAATTTTTTATTGATGGTGAAAGTTTGCAAAAATAGGTTTTTCGCGTTTTTCAGCTAAACGGTGAGTTTTACAGCAAAAATAGTTCAGACAAAAATTGTAGATCATCCGATTCTCTACAAAAAATGTATCTACACTTTTTTTCATAAGTATTGCCATTTCCGTGATATAGCGGTTGAAAGAATTGAAAAAAATATTTTATTCGTAATATGCACACGTTTCCACACCACCTATGAGGTAGTGTGCTTTATAATTGCTGCTGCAGCTTCTAAGATGCGAAATCGCTCTTCTTTTTTATCGGTTTTTTTTTTCGTACCAAGCTTGATTTAAAATATCATGGTGACTATCAATAAAACATACGAATGTTGAGGATCCTGATTTTTCTGTAATAATAATTCTATCACCATACTCCAACTTCAATCGCATTTTAATGGTTCTGTTATCTATTGTTGATTTTTTACAAATACTTTTCAATTCGTCTAATGTGAATTGACAATCATCGCTATTTTCAATATACTTAAATATTTCTCTCATCGCAATATTTGTAGCTTCATCTTTAGGACGACCGACTTTACCCCCAGTGGTCGCTTTCAGAAAAGAATTGTAGCAATCGTTATGATACTTAGCCTCGGCAGCGACTAAATCATATTCAAATTCAATTCGAGCAGCAACAGCTTTGGCTACATCATCACAACGAGTTTTAGCTATAGTTAGAATACTGTCTTTGAACGAAAGTGTAGTCACTTTAAAAATCTTACGTCGGTACTGCAGTGCTTTTTTCTTCTCCAACTCTTCATTTAATTCATTGCCGCAAAATAAACAACACTGGTTGAAGCAAAATGTAGTTTCACTTACTCGTGCTCTAGTACGAGGAGGACTTATTTTTGATGAACCAGCTTCTTCTTCTTGGCGCCGTCTTTTCACGGCATCACTGCTACTTTTTCGAGTATAATTTTTTCGACACTGCACATGAATTTTTACAGATGTCTGGTCTTTCAGGTACTCCGAAAACTCATCACCTCTTTCAATACTTGCATCAATTAATGCTTTCATGCCGCGATCAACAGTAACAACTCCACTTTCAGTCAAAGGTTGACTACAAATAAAGCAGAATTGCGACATTTTTTTTTAAAAACAGTAAAATGCACAAACTTTGTTACAAAATATAAGCGATATTAGTTAAAATAGCCACGAGTTGTCACTACGAAGGAATGCTTACGACTGTATTTTGTTGAGTATGAGACCTTCGAAACGGAGCAGGTATACGAGCATCGCCACGCTGACAATTGAATGGAAGACAGATGTTACTCAAGGCCATGCGACTAAATGAAAATAGGGGAGGAGTTTTTGACGTTCATTTATATTCTAAGAATTTTATAATTTGTATGTATAAGACATAGGGACTCATGTATTTACTCATATAACGGTTCAAAAATGAATATAAAAGAACATTGACGTGCATATTACGAATAAAACATTTTTTTCAATTCTTTCAACCGCTATATCACGGAAATGGCAATACTTATGAAAAAAAGTGTAGATACATTTTTTGTAGAGAATCGGATGATCTACAATTTTTGTCTGAACTATTTTTGCTGTAAAACTCACCGTTTAGCTGAAAAACGCGAAAAACCTATTTTTGCAAACTTTCACCATCAATAACATTTTTTGCACAAGGGGGATTGATGGGGACTTTTCACAATTCATTTATAATGGTATTCTGAACATTCATACCAATTTTTAGCTCTATGGGAATTATTGTAACCTTACCTCTATTTTAAGGACTAATTTGACTGGACTACATAGAGATCGCGGTTTGTGGTAATACGTGATTCTTTTTAATTATATATTTTCTTAAATTCGAATGAATACAAGAAACGATTTGACAAATAAAATCAATAAAAAACACCCATTACCATAGTGTATAATAACTAATATTACGCTCTTGAATCTAGGAAATACTTAAGATTGCTTTTTTTTTCTCTGAAACGAACTGTGAGTGACCGTCTATCTTGTGGCCAGTAATTTTACATTAAGAAATTCTATAACAGTCTAGACTGAATTATTATTTAAATTTTATATTTATCTTCATAATTCGAAATAAGCACTCCCTTTGTTACACCAGTTGAAAACTTTATGAATAAAACTAAACGTTTTATGAGTACAATGAACTATAATAACTAACAGTAACCTTCACGTGACATCCCAGTAATTTGCATTTGGTAGAATTTTATACTGAGAAAATTGTGATGGATAGCAGTTTTCATAGCCCGCTACAGCTGAATCACTGAATACATGAATAATTTTATTAATTTTACATTTAACAGCAAACGGTCTTATGAGCTTTGTAGTGTGGAAATTATAAAGTGATTATTTATACTATGTTTTAATTGAAAACTACCAATTGATTTTATATACTTACGTTTAGCGCTAAACAAATTTAAAACATCGCTCTTGACTTCAAACGAATTACTGAAATGCAATGTCATTTTAAATATATTTAGCGGTAAATGTGTTTATTGACAGTTGGTGATAGTCGCCTAGAATGTTAGACAAATTCAAGGTTCTTCTTTCTCTTTATTGACGTCTCTTAGTTACAAAGCGAGGGATTCAACCTACTCATGATAGTCATTTGCTACTAAGTATTCTTGTGTGTTGAATCAAACCAAAAAAATATATATGTAAGTAAGTAATATTTTGAACACAATTTAACATCGAATAACAAATATGATATTAGAAGCGGACTGTTTGTCAGACGAATTTTCTTATTGATTTCAAACTAAAAAGCATTAAGTATAATAAAGCTTCAAAAAGAAACTTCTATCACTTTCCTGTGAGTTATTCACAAATTGATCAATTAATAACAGATGACATTGATTATTTTCTTCTTTAGACATAGTTTGTATTGTTCATACGTCAGTTATTGTATTTTTATGTACTAGCTTATGTACCTACATAAGAATATCAATACATATAGGTACTACCATACCAGTTGCAGGTCAGTATAATTACATGTATTATAGGCATATCCCCCCATATAAAACATAGGTAAACAATAAACCTAATTACTTTATGAAATATTACGTTGTTAATTTTCACTTACGGGAAAACCTTTTCTCAAGCATTTCCTAATGGCGTAACAAAGCCAGGAGCGTCATAATAACAATTTTTCCAAACAACAAAAGATGGTTATCCGAAAAGTAAACACATTTCATGCGTAATGAACGTAATTTCATTGTGAGCCGTTCATTATGGGCATTATCGCGTTGAAGAGCCACTGAAAATTCGCCAAGACGTAATCTTGTCACTTTATTTGATGGAAACATTGTGTTTTTCAGAACTCAGTATTTTTTCTCTGAATGTGACTTTCATTTGATATAATCTTCATTATCTGTTGGTATTGAAATACTTACTTAATTACATAAATTTATATTTGTATATAAATAAGTACGGGCTCCAGGCTTGGGCACCCAGCAGTGGGCGGCTGATGGTATGATGATGATAAAGATAGTAGCGGACAAATGACTTTGAGAGCGGCGAGTGTTGCTTCAAGTATCGCCGTAATCGTGTAGGTTTTCGAGATCATCAAAACATCACACAGTTTGACAAGGTTTCGGGATGATACTCTTAACGTTTCAATAGAACACACTACTAACACTGAATGTATGCAGTAGGTCTAAAATTATCACATTATTGTAGATGTAATCGTTCTTCGATTATTGAGAAGTTCAAGGTAAGAAGATCATGCAAGGCAGATCATCAGTGACACAAATGTCACGTGTCCTCATCTACCGTCACGTGGATTTCGAGTGCTAAAATCAAAGGTATCGATCTGCAGAGCCTCGCGTCACGGGTGATTCCGCCAATTCGCTCGTTCGTAAGCAATGAGGAATATTGCGAAAAAATCCAATAAAAACGGTGGAGTGGGTGGGGAGGGGGGGTGTTAGGAAATTGAACCGGTGACACCTTTAAGGCGATGAGAGCCCACAACACCTGCGCCAATTACGTACGCCCTTCGCCCCGCGATGTTTTAAACGGTTCTGTAAGTGTGTACGGGCCTTTACGTGTCTTTACTCTGTCGGAAACTCGCAATACTGTGATTAGACAGCAAGTGCGTTCACTTTCGTTTTTTTTTTGTTATGAGCTTTAATAATACTTAAAAGTAATTTCAGTTTGATGCTGTTCTTTATTAGATTGGGGTACTTTTTTTTATAAATAGTGTATCTAGCCGGTAGAACCTTAGAAAAGTATTTATATCTTGAACGGCAACTTGAAAGTTCTCAAGAAGGGGATCTTCCACAACAGTGGCTGGACCCATACCCATTCTGCTACTCCCATTCAGCCAACTACGCTCATGGGTAAGACAGCGTACTCGTGCTGCACATAATAAGCGTTGGGTAGATCAAACAAGCTGTAGACAGTCCAAGCTGGCGATGACTGCAGTCTCGCCGCGATTGACCTGTAGACTGCTAAGCCTTAATCGTCCGGACCTCCGAATAGTTGTAGGCACACTTACAGGTCACCTAACTTTAAACCGACAACTATTCATCATGAATGCGACAGACAGCCCCCTATGTAGGGGATGCCTGGACGCAGAGGAAACAGCCGCCCACGTAATCCTGGAGTGCGTGGGTTTGGCCGCAAAACGGGCAGAAATCCTCAAAGACGTGAGGTCGCTCCTAGAAGCCTGTGAACGCCCCAGGAGGCTTCTGCGCTTCTGGAAGGAGCTGGGATGGCTTAACTAGCCATACCGATGCTATGTTCACGCATAACGGACCAAATGAGAGTCTAAATGCGGAGAAAAGAGCCCATCACCAATACCAATACCAGGCAACTTGAACAAGTCGGCAATTCAAAAAAAAATTGAGGCAAGGAATAGTATTTAATAGTATTTATTAACTTGAAGTTAAAGGTCAAATTACTTGAAAATTCTATATTCGCCACCCTTCTTCATATGCCGTTATTGGACACTTAACGAAATATTGAAGGTAAAAATTCATTCCTGATATTTTTTACGCCAGAAAATATATTTTCTGGGGTAATGTAACGTAAAGCGCTGATCATATTCAGATTGCAAAGATGGAAATTTATGATGAGACTGGAAAATTATATATTGTCGATCCATTTTTATATGCGTTCATAATTTAAATCGAATGTGACATAAGTAATGTAACATGGAAAATGTTAAATTTCAGAATCGCAACTGTCTCAATTTTCTAGCCAAGTTCAACAGAAATAAAAGGAAAAGTGCTTATAAAGTATTTAATACTTTTTAGATTTCTTTTTGAGCGCTTGCTAATACCCAAAGAGATATAAAAGATCGTATTCCAAACAAGACGCCCGAATAATTGGTAGGCCCTCCTTTCTTCGCGAGGAATTAAACGGGAATAAAACGGGACGTTTGCTTAGACGCTACTCGCCGACCCTCTGTCCGATCCAAATATTTTGTTTGGGACTATTCGACTATACGAGTAGGTAGGGTTGCCAACGTTCCTTCGGCTAAACATGATATTTTACTTCATGACATAACATGACGATACATGACACTTGAAAAAGAAGTTTAATCTTGAGTGTAGTTTAAGTTTAAGCATTACTTCAACAAATTCTGGTGCTGCAAAGTAGCAAACTATCCTCAACACAGACCCACTTGCGCCAACACAGACCAACTTAATATTAACCCAGAGGTAGTACTGCATTTGTATGGACTAAATCTGGGTTAAATTTTAACCTAGCTTGTTGGCGCAAATGGGCTTTACTGGAATATTATAGCTCTTTTACATACCTATCTTTAGTTTATAAGAGAAGTTATATAAACTGTGCCTATAATATGTGTGCCTAAACTGTTAGATTTATTCAGCAGTATATATTACGCTAGGAGAGGCCTATGTACAGCAGTTGACGTCTACGGGCTGATGATGATGATGGTACACTTTAAACCTGATATACAGCACAATAATAAATATAGCACGTTTGCTAACCCTATCGATAGGGCATCGTAAGCCGTAGGGATGAAACTGTCCTTGAACCTAAGTGAAAACGAACTGTACTGTATTGTCATACAGTAGGCGCGTAAATACATACATACTTACTGACCGATTTTATCAATGCTTAGTATGTATGTACTACTCAGCATGTCGGGTTTGAAAAATCCTGTGCGCTTAGAATAGCCCAATTCATCATCTACGTTGGCAAACTTTAAAATGTTAAAATAAAACGATCAATTTCGCTAAGGTTATGTCGGCGAAAATAATAATTTGCATGCCTGAAATAGACCCTGAATAGCGATCCCTAAAACGTGCTGAAATACGGATATCCGTCGGCTAATTATGTTAATGTAATGTGATAAGTATCAGTTTTAACGCTTGCTGTGCTGCCCACTGTACACCTATACGTGAATTTAAAACATAAACGGGTCGTCTAAATATCAGTGGGATCGGTTCCGAGCGGCCAGCTCCGTCGATTGAGCAGCGAGTGGCTATCCGTGTAAACCTGACTTTGCTCTTGTCGCCTGTTTGTTTTGAAACATTCAGGATATACCTAGACATTTTATTTAATCTTTATTGAAGCACACAACAAGAATGACTACCTACATTTTTATAATGCTATCACTTTTAGAAATAAGAATAATATTGTAAATTAAGGATAATAATTTATTTCTTCTTGTAAAATCTTTTCATTAATATCATACCTATTCTAAAGGTACCTAAATTTATTGTATGGGCCATAAGTCGCCCGAAGTAAATTGATAAAATAATCAATAAAAAAAAAAAAGTAATTCCAAAGCCTGGAATCTAATTATCTAGCATACCGTCCCGAACTAAAAAGAAAACGAACACAAAAACTAATGTAATAAAATTTAGAACGAGATAATTCAGTCATTCATCATTCATTTCCTAGCGTGATGAAAAGCAAGCCAGATTGAGTAGAAAATGCAAATAGTTATTCTAGGCCCAGGTTATTCGCGATGAAATGAAATGAGCGGATTTTTTGGATTGCAGAACATCCAGACAGCATTCCTGAAGGTAGACACTCGTACCCTAATGTTTCTCGGGTAATTATGTAATGTGAAATACAAGGGCACATGACAGAGAGGCTGGTTTGAAGAGCGCGTGGCGTTTACGAGGCCAGCAACAGACCGTGGCATGTGTTTAGTGATACCATAAACGCGTTTACAGCCTGCCGTCTCCGCAAACTGTCTGATACGGCCGCACTCAAAAGGCGCTCGTAAAAACTGAATACAAGTGCCCGCTGTACGTCTAATTAATCCCAAGGATGGCACAACTTGTTTATAGTACTCGTAACCAGCGTTAAGTTTTTCGATTTAATACGTGCAATAAAGCCGCGTCTTCACGTTCCGATTAAAAGTAATTAGAACATGGACAGACGTCTGCGTTTTCCGCCTGCGAATGTCTATGAAGTAGTTTCTGAGCTATTTTATTCTTATAATTTTCCAAGGGCGTATTTATATAACTAATACTAATAGAGTCTGGTTAATGAAAGCTGACACTGAGTATTTTTCTGAACTTTCATTATGGCAACAATTTCACATATTAAAAATTAATGTCATGTGGTGACAGTGACTTTTTTTACTTGTATTTTCAATGCCTTTGCTTTAATTTTCCAATAGGCTTGACCTATGTAGACCTTTTGAGCAAAAAACGGGTACAAGTTTTAATAATTTCTCGCCTTCCCTTGGACTTATTTAGGTATGTTTTTTTTTTTTCAATAGCCTCTAGCACACACATTATGGTGCTTTCACACAGTCTTTGTCGTTTTGGTATTTTTGTTGTTTTCCTTCTTTTTTTTATTATTTTTTATTTTTTTATTTATAATCTTTGTTTTTAATTGTTGTTTTTATGTGTTACTTTGTTTGTTTATCTGTGTGCGGAGTCAAAAAACCGGTTCCGGCGGAAGATCAGCGCTGGTCATAGACTATGCATTATGCTGAGCCGGGACCGTTTTGAGACAATATTTTCTGTGTTTACTGTATAAAATGTTTAATTGTTCGTGTACATATTTGTTGTCTCAATAAAATTAATTTTCTTTCTTTATTTCTTTCTTTCTTTTACTTCTAGAAAGCTGTAATTTGGCAAGAATGTGAATGCTAATTACGCCAAAAAAGTACTAGAATAGTGTGGGATGTCGTCGGATAGGTCTTCTGAAAAAAAATATTATAGGTTTAACAAGACCACTTTTCTATTTAAGGACCTTTTTCGAAATATTAAGCTTTAAAGTGCAAAATTTTGTTTTCAGGAGAGTAGTACATTTAATGAAGTTCAAACGAAAACGAACCCTGCTAGAGAGACTTTACAGATTAACACGAGTAATAGTCGATTAACTAAAAAAAAAAATTTTTTTGAAAAAGTGGTTAGGTACAAATTCCATTGGATAGACTGGAGTTTCACCCGAGTTCTTTTCGTAATAACATGTGTTGTGAGGCTCCATTTTTAACTCAATCTACCGTACAATTTCTATATACTACAAAATATATTTACTTGACATTGGCAAAATTCGCGTATTTTACAGCGAGCAAGCCATTGATTAAGAAAGAAGAAGACAAATATATAGTCGTTAGTAGTAGTAATTAATGTAAGTATAACCAATTAAAACTATTCTAAGGCTAACTACGGAACCCTATACTGCGCGTGGCCCGACACGCACTTAGCCAATTGTTTTATTTACACGACAGATATGAGTTTCCTATGTTTTATTTGGCGGCTAAGCCACGATAGATTTGGATTTTTATACAACTTTTGCCAGCTCGCATGTATTTGGCCAGTGCAGCAATTTCGATTTACCTTGAAGAAGATTGTCAAAATAATGCTCAAATTTCCAAGCACGGTCGAGAAAATATTATTAAACTTCAAACTTTAATTTTAATGTGAAATATTTATTACAAGGAAATCCAATCATCTGCCATGTATTAAGCTTCTATATTTATTATAGTATGATTTGAACATCAACAAAAGTAACCTCAAAAAGTGAAGATTATTATCGATTCAACAAGTGTTTTTATTTTTTATTATTATAGTTATTTCAAGTGTCGCCAAGAATACAAACTAAAATAACACTGCGACAAAATTTGTCTTTTCGAACAACATTGCTCCCATTTCACACCTAGTGTGCTTATTAGTAGCTCCCGGCTCCTGAGCCAGGCCGGGTCAGGCTATTGGCAGGATTCCAGGACCCTGAAGGTCAGGTTGCGAAAGGTTACGAGGACGCATTTTCAATTGGCGTGTTACCAAGCTAAGCTGAAGAGTCAAGGCCAATGCAGCAGTACTTTTGTCTGCGTTGCCTGAAATCGAAAAGCTTCATTGGCCAAGACAATCTTGCCAACGCAATACTTAAAACTAAGGCAATGTTTTGTTAGTTCAAAACAATATAGGTACTTAAAATGGATTACGATTGACGATTGAAGCATACGTTCAAATGTAAAAAAGTGAATTTTGTTCAACAATTTGTACAGCAATAATGGCAGTCATAGATTCCAAAAACAATATAAAATAAATTAATTTAGTAGATATTTCAAAGAGTAGGTAACCCATCTAGACAAGGGCACCTATATAAACCAATGAGTTGGAAACAATACTTCTGACAAACCTGTTTATATGATCAGCTGATCGATGAATAAGAAAAATATTGGCTTCGTTATACTATGTCAAGGTAAATATATGTATCCGGTCAGAGCTGTTATGCAAATGTAGGTTTTGTAAGTGC
The DNA here is from genome assembly GCA_910589605.1 of Chrysoteuchia culmella. Taxonomy (NCBI): domain Eukaryota; kingdom Metazoa; phylum Arthropoda; class Insecta; order Lepidoptera; family Crambidae; genus Chrysoteuchia; species Chrysoteuchia culmella. Next base: position 5,962,384 of record OU342648.1, read on the forward strand.
CTTTCGGAAGTAGAGTGGGCCGGCAGCTAGAAACTGTGAAACGGTGTGGCGTGAGAATTGTAAGAGTCTTTTGTTGATGGCATTTGAATTGCATAGTACTTAAATATGCGACGTTTCGTTCTATTGCTGTGACGTATTACTCTACGAGGTAACTTCATGTCCTTAATGTTGATTTTTCTGCTATTTATGATTTTGATATTTGTGTGATGTGGCCGCAGAAGCAGACAATGAGGTTGGAAAGAGCATACAAAAGGGAAATATAACATGACTGCATATATACTTTTGAGTTGTGCGCGAAAAGGTGGCGACTTCCTGCCTGTGTCTGTCCCTATCAATTCCGTAGTTTTCTATGCAGATCACTGTAGACATAGATGTTTTATATAATAATAATATACATCTATTATAAAACGTAATATAATGTTGTTATGTTTTAAAAGATTAGAGGAGCCCGTGGCGCAGTGGTTCACGCGGTCGACCTGCGATTGTTGAGGTTAAGCAACTTTCGCAATGGTCGGTCACGGGATGGGTGACCAATAATGTACTTTCTCGAGCTCCTCCGTGCTTCGGAAGGCACGTTAAGCCGTAGGTCCCGGCTGCATTTGCAGTCGTTAAAACCCACCAATCCGCATTGGGCCCGCGTGGTGGTTCATGGCCCGTTCTGCTTATCCATCCATAAGGAAGGCCAGTGCCCTAGCAATGGGGACATTAAAAATGGCTGATGACGAATTATAAAACATTATTGCTGTAGATATAAATAATCACCTTGATTTCAAACCAATCCGCCCATTATAGTATTTATTATTAATATTGAAATACTGGACCATTTTACTACGCCATCTATGGACGGCGTAGTAAAATGGTTCTCCAGCAAAAAACAGGTCTGTTAATTTGATAGTGGTGGTAATGATTGAAATTTCAAAATGTTAAATAAATTTTAATGAGGTAGCATTTTACATTTCCCACAACACGTTTGTGGTCGACTGCTATAAAATTCAATAATAGTCGATTTAATGGGGATGGTTCGCGTGTAGTGTGCTTGAATATGCAGTAGGTATGCTATCAATAGCGTAAAGTATTTGATTTTTTCAAAAAAATGTGCAGCTTCTCTTTATTGTATGAGGATAAGTGGCCACCTCTGGTGTCAGAATTTATCAAGCCGCCTATAAGGCCTCTGATTTGGCGACTACGACTGCGATAACGACTGTTATTAGATGACAGCAGCCGAGACTGACGATTGACGTGCCCTCAAAAGCACGGAAGCGCTCAGTTGAAATGCCACTTACTGCTTGCCACGAAATGCTTACGGTCACCCATCCGCGCATTCCACATCTAGCCGGACCATGTATTGCTTAACAAACGCTGTCGAATACGGCCATCCAGATCGAAGATCGAAGATCTAGGTATCCAAAAATATTTAACCTTGGTGGTTCAGTGATTCAGCGCGAAAATGTAGGTTAGGTTTTATAGCGTAATACAATAGACAGGTTATGGCATTTTAAAAATATCCCATATACTTATACTGCAATGGGTTCTATTTCTTCAGTAAGTAAGTATATTATCCGCCATCTTACATTACTTATAGTTGCTAAAACAATCATAAAAAGTTACAGACCTGCCGCATTCTCGACGAAGTAAGCAAAATTCTCCCAGTAAACCTACAGACATCCTTACATTCTTGCCTTTCGATAAATTATCACATCAGTCAGAACACTCGGGATACGTGTGTACCAGTTGATTTATGGGCACTTTGAGGCGCGAGGGTCGTAATGGTTCGTAAAATTATGCCATGACTAGAATGTTTTGTTTTTTCGCCAACATGTTTAAAACCTGCACTGGACTGACGGGCTTGAAATAAAAATGTCTGCGCTTTATAACTTTGTAGATCTGATTAACAACGGGAGTCTCATAGGAATAATTAGAGGACCTAGTATTCAACCTATCCCTATTTCCTACTACGTAACTTCTTATAATTAGCTTAATTTAATATTGATTGCCGACGTTTTAAGAAATTAGAATTCAGTTATTGTTAGTTTACGACACTAAAAATCGTGTGCTCGACACAAGTGTCTATATTACTTACCACGATATTATTTATCCTCCTTATTAATATGTATATTGTACAGCCGGGAAGTTCCCGGTTGATCAGTAGATTTTTTTGAGAAACGATATTTCGAAAAGTATAAAGATTAAAGACCTATTAAAGCTCTATTATTTCTGATATAAACGTTTTCTTTAAGTCTATTTCTTTTTGTGATAACTTTCTTCAAAAAAGCTCTACTGATCAACCGGGAAGTTCCCTGAGTGTACCTAAACTAAAGAAAGAACTATACGAATTAAATACTGTTTATTATCACAACCAAAAATAATCCCAGCACAATAACGTTAGATGTATTTGAGTGTTTCCCGACTTCTCGAAGGTAAATAATAAATCGCGTAAAATTTATCGGATTGGGGATAAAAGTTTTGCTTTTATCTGTCAGAAGCCAAAATATGGCGGAATGAAATGGTTCACCCTATCTCCAACTAATTCGCTTTGACGCTGCTGATGGCATTGTTGAGCTGAACTATTTCAAAACAACATTAAAGTTTAGTGGATCCGCCGGTTTTGTTTGAGCTTTTACTCCAATATCGGCGCTCGTCGGTTGATCGTGGATTAATTCATAACTGTACTTTGTGGGAGGCATTTTGTTGAAGATTTCCCAAATATTTGTGTCGAACCTCAGGAATTCAGAACGACTTCTTTTTTGGAAAATCAAACAAGTGGCCAGTGACAGTTAAGTTGGGAAAATGGGGTTTTAAAGATAGCCCAAGTACAGTTTAAATAAATAAACAATGTAAGAAGTAAGTATTAAACATCCTAAGTCTGCTTACCACGCATACGTACAATTTAAAACCTTTTTAAAACTCAATTCACGCTCAGTTACGGCAACTGACATGACACCTAAATGAAGTAAAAATGGCGCTTTCAGAACTGAAATTCGATGGCAGAAATGATACCGAAACTTTAAAGAAAAACGATCTTACAACCGCCTCTCTCTGCACGTTTCTAAATCCACAGATTCAAATGATCAAAATATGTAAATAGAAAATTGTAACGAAATACACTTGTGAATCCGAGTCTTGTTTACTTGGGTTAAAGATTATTTACTTAGGTTCGAAAACATTTCATGCAAACAAACATTCGTAATTTATCCTTGAAAGCAGATTTATCTAACCTATGTAAACTTCGATCGTTGACGAAAAATCTTGGGAGACGGCGTCGATCTTTTTCGGGACCATATCGAAGATAATAATTAAATGGGATTTATTAAGATTACGATGTGTTAGAATGAAATTACAAATCAATAATACCAAACCAAAATTTTGTTACTTTTTAAAGCCCAGTCAAAACAAGTTCCCAGCCATTACAAAAATATTAATGTAGCAATACTTGCAGGTTTTCACAAATGCGTAGGTACTTGAAATAACTACTTTATTTATAGAAAAACTGAAGAAAGAAAATTGAAACTTGTCAATGACTTTCAAAGATTGATCCCTAAGAAAACTTCAAGTAAGCCAATCTCTAACGAGAATTAGGCTTCTCCGAACGACGTTTCGTCCGATTAAGTTACGGTCATTTATTTATTTTGGCAGATTCGCGATCAGCCGAATATTAAGGTCCGAATTCAATTATCCCGGGAGATTCCCTCAGCTCCTGTCAAAGAAATACCAGATTGAGGAAGTAGTCATTTAGCTGTTGAGCTTGCCGGATAGAAATTGGTTCTCAATTTAACTCAATCCAGTATATATAGAGGCATGGATAAAAGATGGAAATGAAATCTATATCAAATGTTATTTAAAGAAATTAAGCATGAATCATAACTTTATAAATTTCTTGTTAATAAAACGCGTTTTAATTCGTAAGAGCTGTCGTATCTCGTTTCAATGTACAAGGGTGAATCAAAAAGTAAAATATCAAAGAAATAAATTATTTTTCTACGTTATCTCCTTCTAATTCTGTACATTTAGTAAAATGCTTCTCCAACTAATTATTCCTTCTGAAAAAAATAATTGACTCTCGAAAATTCCTCTACCGCGGTCATTACCTACCGCGTCATTGTCGTGAAATCTTGTTCCATGAACATGCTCTTTCATTAGGTGAAAATCGGCGGGTTATCTTGAATTTCAAAGAAATACTGACGGATTGCCGTGAGTGCAACGTCGGAGCCATGAGCTGTAGCGTTATCGTCGTGTAAAAAGACCCAAAAGTTTTTATGAAAACGTTTTAAAAGGTGGACGTTCGACCAGAACGAGAAATATCTTCACAGCTCGATTTGCCTCTTTTAAACTCGGCTACCCAGTAAGCGACCGTGGAATAAGTACAGCATCAGTCCCTAATGACTGCTGAATATTTTACAAAATAATTAATAAAATAAAAAGGACAAGACGGAATCAACTGATATTTGGCATAAATACTAAATGATAGTGACACTTCAAAATAAAAACAAAAATTTTCACAAAAAACAATTCAGTGTAGGTATCCATTTCTAAAAACTTTTTGATTCACCCTCGTACCTACGTATGAAATTATATTGTTCTTTGTTAATCGAATATCGTTATTTGTTACAGAATATTCGATTATACTGCTATTATGATAAATTTATATTACAAATTAGTAGAAAAAACTATAAACCGTTATGTAGGTATAATTAATTATACTTTAACAAAAAAGGCCGTCCAACTTACAGCCGCGTGGCATAGTACCGAGAACTACTTAAATAATGCAAGCACACACTAACCTAGTTAAGCGATAATTCTCGAATTTCCTGGCCTTTTCTGAAAATTTTGGCCAGGAATAAAAATTGGTACATATGGTTAGAACTAGTCGTTTGGAGCAATAGTTGATATGGCACAAAAGTTGTAGGATTACTCAATGTCAAGGCATACAAGTTCAAAGATTCGTAATTTTATACATTTATGGATTTTCGAAAGTGTAAAGAAACTTGATCTGAAGCATTTTTATTATTATTATGCAGATAATTATGTTCTAATAACACATCTAACATTATCGCTGCAACAAATATAAAAAATTACGCGTCTAAAAAAAGAGGTTTTTTTTGCTAATTACTCAATACTCAATAGTTTATTGCAAAACCATAATGTACATAAATGTAAGACCAGTATTATGGACCCGGTTGGGCACGCAATCAGGGCAAGAAGAGAGATTAGCTTCGGACTTCGGATGATTAGTTTTAGCAATATGTATAAATATTTTAAATTTTTAAGCATTTCAGATTTGAAGGACTGTATGAAAATTGCTAATCTTTAACCTTGTATACCTTGAGTTAGAGCAATCCTACAACTTTTGTGCCGTATCAGCTATTGCTCAAAATGACTGGTTCCAACCACACGTACTGATTTTTTTTTTGGTGGCCGGCACTTTCAGAAAAAGCCCCGTAAAGAATAATCTCATGTATAGCTTTTAAACTGTTAGTTATTTATTTGATGATTATTAATTTACTGATTAGCCTGAAAGTCCTTTGTTAATCCAGTGAGCACGAAGCTGAACGAATATTCATTTCATTTTGTTATTATTTGCGAACTACAAAACTTAATACTTTGCCAGCCAGCCCGCCACCGTAACTTCTTGACTGACGCACAAGCGGCACAAAGACAAAAGAACACGCTACGGTCGTTGGTACAAAAGCCAAAAGTAAATTTAAGAAAATAACAAATATTAGTATAACTTGCATATCATAAATTTTATTGCCTTGGCAGATGGCGTTTAGCTTATTGAAAGCTTGAGAGCACTTCCCATACTGAGAAATATAATTCTGTCTCCAATTTATTCACATTCAATATGTTCATGTTATTCTTTCAAAGTATCAGCCGCCTAAAGATCTGTTTATTTTCCGTCAGATGTTATTATTCATTGACATTCAATTCAATATAACAACATTAACATTTGGCTTTTGTATGAACAAACATATCTTTCAATAAAAATACAGAAAGAATAACTGTGCTGGGTATAGACAAAACTCATAATGATTTATTTTACTTACATTTTGACTTTCATATGTTAATCAGAAATGTTCTGTAAGTTTTTACATAGTAACTGCCTCGTTTATGAATTACCTACTTATGTAGAAAACATAACATATGCATGTAACATACATAGAACCTATACTTAATAAAAAAAAAAAAATAGCGTAATTTTTTTTTTATTTATTGCTACGTTTTGCAAAAAGGATGGGAAATTTTCACGCAATAACCACTTATTTTTCGGATTTAACTGACCATGACCATGTTTAACTTAAACATGACATTTTGATACTTTTTATTGGGGTATACCTCCCATTTCTATGGAAAGAAACAAAAACTAACGTACAAAATGGAATTACGCACAGACGAAATCGTAGCGGAACAGATGAAACGCTCGTCAAAAACACAAGTTTTTACCCATCTGTGGTTTTTAACAGGACAGAAATCAACTTAAGAAGGGTTTTATATTCTTTTCTCAAACATGCTTAGAAATTTATGAGCATTATTTTGACAACCTTCTTCGAGATAAATCGATATTGCTGTACTGGCCTCATGCATGCGAGCAGGCCAGCGAAAGTAGTATGAAAATCCATATCTGTCGTGTTTAGCGGCCAAATAAATTACATAGTAAACTCATATCTGTCGTGTAATTTTAAAATGGAACGATCTTTTACTCCTAAATATGGCAATGGCAACCAAGGAGGTAACTTATCAAAGGTTTTATTTATATTTCGAACTAGCTTGTTAATAGAAAGCTGTTTTAGAAAAAATAAAAAACGGCCAAGTGCGAGTCGAACTCGCACATGAAGGGTTCCGTCTGTCACCCAAGGTTGCCTGGAAGAGATTGCTATGTAACAATAAGGCCGCCTTTTGTGTGTTCCTCTTTTTTGTCATTTTCTCTGTATGTGTTTGTTTTTGTATAAAGTTTCTATTATTATTATTATATTAGATACACCTACCCAAAATGCCACTATAATTTTCGTCTGCAAAATAACTTTGTTTTTCATAGTGTTTGTATGAATGACAAAGTTAATTGTTAACTCTTACAAGCACCAAACAACGTAATCCGTTCCACGTGGTCGGGTAGCGGCCTAAACTTTTACATCAAATAATACCTATTAGTAGAATTCTCTGATCTTTAGTGGGCAAATAAAAGCCTTATTCCTCCGGTTCCCGGAGGGTGTTCGCTCCTTATTTCAGTTAATGGGAAAATTGACAGGCTTCGGAACTGGGCGGCGGGACCGCGCTCATTGATTCCCGCGTCCCACAGGAGAGGGATAGGGATTACCAATCATTTGTCCCACTTTAGTCTTTAGTAGGATTATGATATTTTAAAGATTGAAACTGGACGCATTTTGTATTTTTTTTTGTGAATTTTTATTTTTTGCCTTTAATAGTTCAATGAGTTCATTTATGCTTATATCACGGTGCTTTCCTTATGTCAACAAATAGCAAAAGTGACAGGCTTCGGAACTGGGCAGCGGGATGACGCTTATTGATTCCCGCGTCCCACGGGAGAGGGATAGGGGTTACCGATCATTTGTCCCACTTTTGAGTCTAGGGATTATGTTATGATATTTTAAATTTTAAAACAGGCCGCATTTTGTATTTTTTTGTGAATTTTTAATTTGTATTTGATAGATATATTAATGCATTAATGCTAATATCAAGGCGCTGTCCTTATTTTAGTTCATGGTAAAATTGACAAGCTTCGGAACTAGGCGGCGGCGGAACGACACTCATTGATTCCCGCGTTCCATAGGAGAGGGATAGGGATTACCGATCATTTGTCCGACTTGTGAGTCAACATAATGTAAAATTATGACATCTGAAACAGAACGCAGTTTGTTATTTTTTATTTAAATCAATGCATGAATGCTTAAATAATTACACTTATTTTTAAAAATAACAACAAGAAAAATCAATTCGTCCCTAAAAGTTCATGTCTGCATTAAGATAACTTTTTACGAATATAAAGTACTAAGTAAATGTTTTACACTTCCGCCAATTATTAAGACAAAACTTTGCATCTAAACTAAAGTTCAAACTCGTACTTACAAAAATAAATACAATAGGTTCTGTACAAAAAATATACTGTGATCCATCTGAAATCAGAGTAGCAACCAATTAATAACGATGCAAGCTGAGACGAAGACTCGGGAACATTAATAACATCTCTATCCAATAAGAGCCCATATGGGATATTCCTGTGTAGCGGGCCACTTATCTTTATTAAGTTCCTCAGCTCTCGCCGAAACAAACGTCAAAGCAAACACAATTAATGTGCAAGCAGGCCCCGACATCTGGCAAAAGGAGTTTATTTCTTCTTCCTATGCAGATTACATTTAAATAAATTGACTCAACAGATTTCAGGCGAATCTTGTTTACGGGCGACACAATTACATTTAGGTCTTTGCATGTCCTGATTCACCTTTGAAAAGCTTTTGGTACCCTTTCAGTGAAATGCAAAGTGCAGCATAACCTTGCGTGTATGGCCTGCTTAATACATCATGTTTGACGATGACAAATTATATAAATGAAAGTAGCAAAAAACGGGGTAGAATACATTTTCTAATGTCGGTGTAGTGGCGTGTTCCTCTACTGTACATGGAGAATACTTTTTTTGTAAATACATATATAATATACTTATTAAACACTTACATTATGACAAATAGACATGTTCATGCGCACAAATATTTGTCTTGTCAGGCGATCGAACCCGGTACCGTAAAAGGCAAGCTACGTACCTCTATGTCAGACAGGTCGTGGCGATTGCCAATAGTTGGCATAGTCCAGTGCTGCACATGAATATGATACTTGGTCGGTAATAAAGTACTACAAGCGTGACTTTGCTGGATCTCATGCACATGAGCTCTGCTCAGCTCATATTTACGAGATAAGCGCAAGTTCGTAGGCTACGAACCTCAGTGCGTTGCTCGTTTATTGCTCGTTTAATCACGTAGCTCAAATATTAGACAGCAGACAGGCGACATAAGACATTTTAGCATTGCCGTGGGTATCCAAGAAAATTCAAGAACTTCAGTTGGACCTTAGATATTGTATTATAAACGGGCTCAGCTAATGTGGCCGTGTACAGTCACGTGCAATGAGATGTATCCACTTTACAACCTTATCGCATTGACGCAAACGGAAACAAAGCTCTTTCTGTCCACTAATGTCATTCAATATCGTAATGTGAGGCTGCTTAGTGTTTTTATGTCATTGCAAATGACTGTAATCGTACCCAGCAGCGTGCGCCGTAGTGGGAACGCGCCTTTATATCAGAACACAGGGGCGTGTTGGTATTCATGAAAATAAATCGGAGCAAATATTATGTTACATTCTTACCCCTTGAAACCTTTTTTACGTACTTACACTAAAAAGGGTTCCCATACTATACTTACGTGTAATACGGAAGGCGTAGGGAATAATGTGTGTAAGATTCGTTTGAACAATTGCTAAAATACCTGAGCTGTCACATCGGGTGTCGCCCTGGGTTGGACCATATTTAAATTGAGTTTGCGAAGTGCGAGGGACGATTTCAATTCATCTTAGTTACCTAAAATGTCATAACATTTGTTCTGTAGCTGCGAAAAGTTTTAACACAACCGTTGTCATGGTTAAATGAGATAACTAAGTAACTTGGGATAACCAAGCAAATCGAATTTAAATCGGACCAAAAGCCAAGCAAAAGAGGTAAAATAGATTAGATTTTTTAGTTTGGTAGTAAGGCTTGTTGTAAGTCCACCTAACTAGCTACCACCATCTAAGTCTGACGTCATAAGTCCGCAGTGGTTGAGGAATCCGGGAGAGGCACGCTTCCATCTTCAGCGTCACAGATCTATATCGAAATGGACGAAAAGAGCACTTCAAATTGTAGGAGAAAATAGCGTGTCGAATTTTTCGTACCTACGATGACGTCACGAGCGAGATTTAGTGATGTGTAAATGTTATTGACGAGCTCTTGCAAGAAAGCACTGCACAATTAATCATTTTCGTTTCTGAGTGACGTGCGTTTTCATGGCACTGGTCTCAAGCGGACTGACTTAGGTCGTAAAACTTTGACCGTGGATCAAACTTTTGACACGTAAGGTAGGTAGACTTTTACCGTCTATCTCGTTAAAGGTATCTACTCAGCGTTATAGGTATGATGTAGGCTAAGCATCTCCCCATTGTTCATAAAAAAGCAAGTAATTCGTTAATTGCTACATTAGGTAGGTACCACAGTACATAGCAACACATAGAAAAACCGCTTGTTTCTCTATACATCTATCTACGAAACTTTGTGTGCTAAGTGATCCAAAATATGAAAAGACACTAGTGGTATGTTTTTAATGATGGGAGCTTTATGAATAATTATGGCACTATAACAACACCCACTTGAGTGTCGCAGCGCTCATTTTTATATAACTTAATAGGTATTAACAGACGACATTCCAGTAATTAACTAAAGCGTAATAAAAAAATACCGTCTCAAATGAATAAACTTTTTTAGTTGAACTTTTTCGTATAATTAATGAACTGTAAATAAATGTTGTAGTAAGAATTTTACGATGAGAAATAGTGCGGTGTAGAAGGTAATACTGAAAGGGCTTATGAGGAAGCCGGAGGCTTTTTCCTCTGTGCAATTACCTCCGGGTCTTATATCGTTGCCTTAAGAACTAGCTGAAATGAAAGCCTATGAAAGTATATTTACGAATAAAGTTTCATATTTTCCGTTTTATTTTTCGTAAGCTTCTATTAAATATGTAACATGTTGGTTGTGGTGTTATTTATATAAAAAAACTAGCTGTGCCCTGGGGCTTCGCTCCCGTGGAATTTCGGGATAAAAAATAGATAGTAGTCGATTCTCAGACCTACTCAATACGCTCACAAAATTTCATGAGAATCGGTCAAGCCGTTTCGGAGGAGTATGGGAACGAAAACTGTGACACGAGAATTTTATATATTAGATAACTTTACGATTATCATTCAATAGACGTGTTTGACATTTAGAGTCTATATATAAATAGTTATTTAAAAAAGTATCCTTCTTCTATGTACCTTCACCTACGCATAGTGCAACGTGCAGGTGGCAACACTAAACTTTTCAAGTAAAGCTTAGTAGTTTTTTTAATTTTATTTTTATATGAACGACGGGGAGTCTCTTAGCCTTCATCATACCTGATAAGGCTGAAGATGGAAGCGAGTCTCTCCCGGAATCCTCAATCACTGAGGAACTGGCTATCTTATCTCTAACTGCCGGAACACAACAATGCCGAATACAATGTTGTTATGGCGTCAGACTTAGATAAGATGGTGGTAGCTAGCCAGATGGACTTACAACAAGTCCTACCACCAACCAAACCGAATACAATATGTACCCCCGCTGGGAATCGAACCCGGGACCCCTGGGTCTGATACCGGTGGTTGTTACCACTAGACCACAAAGGCGGTTGTGCTTTAGAAATAAAAGTTAAAACGTATCTTATAAATAACCTTTTGGTAATCGTGTCATTTAATCTTAAAAAAATATCTAGAACAAGTAGAATTAATTAAAAAGTTACACTAATTAAAAATATTGTCTCATATGCTACCTCAAAACTTTAATGTCCCCGTAAGAAAAACAAGCAAGAATAGCAGCTCCGTAATTAAAGCTTCTACAACAGTGGATCGTAAAGTTTGTCCAAAATATATAAACCGATAACCATTCTTCCTTAATTACCAATTGTTCTAATCTCTTCGAAGGGTCCGTCCTAAACAAATACAATAGCGAGCTATAATGAACAGAATGGCTTCAATTTTGGGTTTGGTTTTGAAATTATTAAAATGATGTATACTGCACACGACGTAGGTTCAGTAGGGGATGCTTTAATCGGATTTACTCGCCATAATATCGTTATGGCGGTATTTAGACAACGCTTCGGGTGTCGTAATGAGACGTTGGTGATGGCTAAGCGGCCACAGGATTTAAATATTAAGCCTTTTTAAGTTTTTATTACTGACTGAGAGACTTTGACTGCGTAGAAGGATATCCATAGATATCCTTTTCGTCCTTTATCTTGCGTCATTTAGGACATTTTGCATTTTCCCATTTAACTCAATAGAAAATATGTAACTGTAACTATTCCAGTAAGTAAATGATCTCTACACAACATTTTGTTGAAATACTTTTAGCAGATTTGAGTGGAAAATTTTGAGTGGATAATTTATAAGCGATACAAAAATGTTTTCACTTTCTCAGGTCTGTCATTATCTCCTCAATTTGTTAACAGAATAAACGTAACACAGTATGAGTCAGCTATGAACACCTACCGCCTAAAGCTATTGCTATCACTCACGCTATAGCTATGTATTGATTTTTCAAACCACGCTACAGCTATGTATTGATTTTTTTGGAAATCCGGTCCACTGTTCTAACCACTGAGCTACCGAGACTTGCGGACCACCGTCGAAATTCTGCAATACTTTTATATTTTTAATACGCTGCAAGCCAGCGTTGTCACATCTGAGAAATCACTTGTGGCCGAGTTGATATTTTCCAATATTTTACTATTCAAAATTATAAGTCATAAAAATGCTTTTTCTTTCTCAAGTCTAATTGCCAGTCTCCACGATTTGTTAATCTTAGCAAGCCATCCCTGCCCATATCATGCGATATGATGTAGCGCATGATGCTGTCTTGCTTATTCCGCTACGATGTAAGCGGGTCAGTGACACGTTATCGAGTTATATCGAATCGATAAAGGCCGCTTATGCTGGGCCTACTGGCGTGATTAAACTGATAAAAGACTCCGACAAATTAACATTAATCGTCACAAAAACGTATCCACTTTCCACAAATTTGTTAACAGAATAAACGTAGCACCGAGGAGCTAGCCCTGGCGTGATTAAGCGTTAGCCACACTCGCGAACTCGCATCCATCACTCAGATTTGCCGCCAACTGATTCCGTCCAAGCATTTTTATGTTACACGTCGTACTAATTCACTTTCACCGGTTTAACAAAGTTTCTGATTAGGGTTAAATAACTGTTTGTTATGAATTATAAAGTAATCTATACAAAAAATGTAATTCATTCACAGTACCTACTAGTTTTTAGTAAATCACATTGATCGAATAAGGAAAACTACTTTACAAAATGTTGTTGAATTTTGTCGTAGAGATAAATATGGTCCAGCTTAACGATAACAAGTCCAAAGGCTTATTGTTCTGAAAATAGATCCTGCTAAGGTTGAAATAAGGGATGGAAAATTCTATGGGGTATATTGTGCTTTATTAGTTCAGGAAATGAAACATAATTCCAAACAGTTGCACTATTTACCTATACACACTACTACTACAAATCAATATTATTTAACAAATGTAAAGTATTGATTTGGTAGCACTACGATAGTATACTTATTTGTACCCTTACAGTTCTTAAGAACTTATTAGGTTTAAAGGAAAACAACCCAATCAGATCTTGAATTTTAAGGTCGGCCGCACACGATAAGATTACCCTTCCTTTTCTCTCAACAATAAAGCATATTACGTCCAATTCCAGCCTTGAAAAGGGTTTTCTATCAAGGAAACACAATATACCGTTTAGATTATGAATCACTTTAGAAAGAAGACAGGAAAGTAACTAGGTACCTTTTGTGAGACATGATAATAAATAAGTTACACCTACTATTTGTTTAGGTAAACTCTCATTTCCTAGGATGATACGGTGCCGTGGGTGGTAAAACTATACATTTTAAAAGTGTGAGTTGCGACATTTACTTTCTTATTAAATTAAAAGTTACTTACATCCATATGTAAAGTTCACTCAGTTTGATAGTGTATTTTCACTCTTTAATTTTTACCTGAAACAAAAAAGACACTTTAATAATGGTGAAAAATATAATTAAAATACCTAAGACTTTTCGAGCAAAAATCTAGCAACGTGTTATAAGCAGACCCATTTTGTCCTGAATTGAAAAACCATTTATGAATGTGTCGGTAAAGTTTCTAGTCTTCCAGCTGAAGAGGGAATAATATTACAAACTTCCTATTTCAGAACAAAACCAGGAATTTTAGTTTGCGGAACAACACATGACAGGAAAGAAAAACGTTTTTGATACCTACTTAATTTGTTCTTATTCGAAAGAAATGTAAAGTTAAGAGGACCCACTCTCTTGAAATTTTAACTAAACGAGAACAGAGTATTTGCCAGACGGAAAACAACAAAGTACGAGTAAAATGGTATCACAATCCGCTCACTAAATCATTCGGTACATTTCACAAATTTGCTTTGTCTGTCACGTTAACTTCATACTGCATCGGAATTTAGCTTATTTACGAGTATACTGTGGAAATAGTTTTGCTTCAAATTATATTAATTATTGATGTGTTTTCCACCTAATATTGTTTGAATCCACGAAAAGATCATGTTAAGTACTATTATCAACTTACGTATATTTTCAAACAATTTCACAGCTATATTTTAGTTTCAAAGGATTCAGTTGTACGTTATTACAATCAGCATCAAATAATTACGGTGCAGTGTAAAATTTCATAAAATCCGTATTTAACATGAAATTGTGTATCGTATCGTATAAAACTTCAATACACTTCCGAAACAAAAGCTGCGTGTTTTTCGAATACATTTTAGGACGTACGGTTATAATACGTGGGTCCAATCGTAAATCAAAATGGCTGACTCAAATTAATCACCGACGCGCGACGGTTTGTTTTGAATCTTGTCTGCACCGGGTTTGCGGTGGCCTGTACATGTGATTTTATTAATATCGAACAACGAATTTTTGTTGTGGCAACGGCGAATGGGCTTCGCGAACGCTTTTTTCATTTGTTGTTCGGTATGCCCATTAATGTTTTTTTCGTTATATTGGACGGACATTGTTTAAATAGACTACAAAGCAGACTTCACAGTGCTTAGCATGACGATTGTGGTATTTTATTCTCTACATCGTTGTAATTTTTGACAGCTGAAAAAAAGGTTTGTCTACAAACATCATTTTTGAAAATCAAGTCGACTCCGTATATCTCTAAGTGATGATGATTACACGTGCTAACATTACTATATATCTATAAGGTCGTATTTTTATCGTATTTGTATACATAGGTGTATTGAATGAAAGTAGGTCGCATCGCGTGTCGCGGTGACGCGTCACGTCAATACGCTGTTCGGCCGGCCGAACGTCCGTAAATCTGGCTTTATCTCGCTGGAGATAATGAGTAGGGACAAACAAGGTCCTTCCGACGGGATTGAATAATGGTTCCTGTGGCTCATTCATGCGGCTTGTAATTAACCAGTGTCTAAAGGAGGTGTCAAGGAGCGGCCGAAGACGTCGGGTAAGAGATCTTCCTACTAACAAAGGAGTGACATTGCGTGATTAATTAATTACTTTTTCCAAATCGACGACTATTCGAAGCTCAAGGTATACCTAAGGTACAATCGGCCCCCTAATTGTCTTATTTCAAAATCTATCACAATCCCTTTCAAAGGTATTGTAATTGTGATAGTGATTTATGGAATTGTGTAACTTATAGTCGCAATCCCTTTCGGAACGAATGATATTTTAAATGACACCTCATTTGACATTTGTCCATACATTTAAAAGATATTTTCGTCTGTCACTTTGCTTAGACAGTTCAATTTCGTTCATTCGATACCTTTCAAAACGCGTCCCGATCACAATCCCTTTCAAATGTCAAATAGTGACGGCCTGAAGTATGTAAATATCTTTCAAATGACAAATTGAAGGGGATTGCGATAGATTTTAAAATTAGACAATTAGCCCCTTGGTCTCTTTACAAAAACATCCAGTAGTTAGGGATGGTAAAAATAAGTCTTATTTTCGAACGTTCTCGTCGAACGTCATCCATCTTTCGTTATATTTATTGAAATGGAAAATTCATATTCGTTTTAATAAAATAGACGTTCTATTTCTTTTTCATAACTATCACCCGCGACGAGCTACGGGCGAGACGGCCGAGATATTAAATCATTAACAAACTAAATAGGTTATAAAATAAACGCACAAAAAGCTTCAACGTTAAAATAAAATAAGTACTTAATTGCAATTTAAGAAAGCAAATTAAAAAGTATTATTAATTTTTATTTTGCTGAATGCAAAATACTAAAATTCCTTATAACGGTCGAGGAACTTAGGAATGTGCGATCTTTTCTAAATTAGAATTCCAAGATTAAAAATAAATTTAAATCTTTTTACGGAAAATTCACGTACTACAAATATTACCGAGGGGAAATATGCAAGTGGGGAAATAAGGGAACGTTTTTATATATGATGTTTTAAAATATAATTCAAGTACTCGTAACGTTTAAATAAAATGATCGGGAAAATAAATTTAAAATCTAATAAGTGTAAAATCGAATTAAAATCTGTGTAACATGCATGGTAATAATAATTTATTAAGTTTAACAGTAAAATCCAAATTCGTTTATAATAAACGATAACATTTTAAAGTTTTAGCTAATGAAATAGACTTTGATTGAAAGACTTGTTACAAGTTTCTTTTTTTGCATTCAAAGTAAACGTCGATTTAATAAAGTACAATTCAATAACCTTCTCAGAAAGTTCAAAGCTTTTTCACTAATTTCTATGAAAACTACTTAAATTACTTAGATAAAAATGAGCAAAGAGTTTGCTAGAAAATTATTAGTCTTTTTTACTTTCTATAGAAAAGTTAACATCGTAAGCAAATAAAAAAAAACGAAAACCCTTTTAAACGATCAAATGCTGTCGTCACTAGTAATTTTAAGATCTCAAACAAAATACGTGAAACTTTTCAGACCGTATTTTCAGCAAGTAAGCTGTCAGCTTTAAACAGTTCAGTCCAAATTGATATAATTTGTTAGATTCTGAAAGCGTATAACAAAAAAATAAGTAATAGTCGACTTTTTCTACCTTTATCTTTTTGTATTCCATACTGTAGGTATGGACTGAACAAAGATAGGGTAGGTTGAATAATAATGTTATCTTTGTATCCTTAAAAGATACTAAGGGTGACTTCACCAACCATCAATAAACACATTTAGCGCTAAACTTATTTAATATGACATTTCATTTCACATTCGTTTGAAGTCAAAAGTGCCAGAGCGATGTTTCTTCAGCGCTACCGCTTAACTTTTTATACCTTCCAAACAGGAAAAAAGTGTTTGATACGCTGGTTGGTCTTCTTTACCTAGACACGTACATTCTGGTATACGACCTTGGATCTGATAGCGGTTGAACACTAAATGCCAGGTGTGCCCCAACCTTACGAAAAAAGGTTACGTGCTGAATATGACAAAGGGGGAGAATGGGGACCATCTCCCCTAATCCGCAGGTCCTTGTCGCTGATGCGTAGTTTTATTTTTATCTCAATATTGAATTATATTACGAATCAGGTTATTTCTTGAAAAAAAAAAAGACGACGTTTAGAATTTTAGGGGTGACTTTAAGCGTTTCTTTGTGTAAGGACTTCTCGGAATTGTAGAATAGATTTATTAGTACGCCCTTGTAATTTTGATATTTGAGTCACGTCTTTGCCGTTCCTTATTTTTTAATAGAAATCTTTTGTGTACGAGTATGGTGACGACTTCTCAAATTCCTAATATCTTCCTCGGGTAACTGATGCATGTCTTATTTCTAATTAATTGTTTGGCAGGGCCATTGAGAAATGGTTTGACTAAAAACATAATTCAAAATAAACATTATAGCGTAAAGCATTCGAAAGTTTTGCGAGTTCACACCTAAAGTTTTTATAAAGCGCTGAAAGCACAACCCTTGCCTCTGGGGCCAATTCTCAAATTTATGTGGAGAGGATTGACAAACTATGCATATGAGGTGGCAGCTAGGGATCTCAGACTGTCGAGGGGGACTTTCCTTCAGAATATTTGATTCGGAGTTCCAAGACGATGAAGTAACATTATTCACTCAAGGCCGTTGTAAGTATGTAAATTATAATCGATAGAAGACTTATAAGTAGACATTTTGTTATTAGGTTTAGCTGGATATGGTTGTGGTAAGTAAATCTATTTTAAACGTACCAAGTTAACATTTTATATTTTTTGAAAGAAGACCTTCATGAATGAATGTACCTACAAACGCGTATGACAATCTTTCAATGACGATTTTAAGCAGCTATCCGAGCATAACAAATCAAGTAACTAGACCTTTCATCTACCATCAAATTCGATTAAGTTAGACGTCTCTAAAAACTGTTCGGCCTTCAGACAGTATGAACCAACCCACGTAATAAATAACAGGAGCAATCATTCAACCGTTGTTTACTCCATTGAGAATTTTACACACGAAACCGACTTGATGCTTACATTTCGGACCACGAAAGTTATCGTAACAAATCAAGCCGGTTGACATACATTTCAGGCGGTCTATTTTTGATTCACTCGTCTCGAGGTTTCTACTGATTTTCGTGAGACATTTAAACCCGCATCCTTGGGAATCCGGCCCAATGCACTGTGCATTGCACTTGGCCGGATTCTCAAAGATGCGGGTTCGAATCCCGTCAGGGCGACATGAGACAAGTTGCTTTTTTCTAGTATATTTTCTTGTTTAATATTTATCACATAAAAATAGCATTGTAAAATGCAAAATTTAAAAGTTATAATTTTGTTATGTTTGATTGAAATTAAGTGTCTTGAGATGGATATACAAGTCACATACCTACACTTCACATGGTACAATAGTGCTAAAGATGTCTTTTGACAGAAATACGTCATTTGACACCATTAGGAGATCAATAATACAGAAACCTTGAATGCTAATTACAAAAATCATGTTTTTTTTATAAGCAACTTATAAATACTTTGTTAGAGTAAAGTACTAAGTATACCTTAGTGATACTTAAATACCTAACATTCATTTTTAAAAGCAAAATCAAACCGAAGTCTTTTGGCTGCGTTAACCACTGCGTAGCCTTATTTTAAACGAACCGTTTTTGTTAACTTTCTTAATTAAACTCGGCGATTTCACCGAACAAATCCGAATCATTTAACGACCTGCCAGACGGCGAATATTTAGTTTCAACACAATTTACTTTTTTGTGTCACTAATTTACATAAATGGCAAATTATAACACGAAGAGCGATGAAGGACGGGTCAGCATTAAAAACCGTTTGTTTTGAAAGATTTTTTTGTATTTTACACATTAGTCTAACGTTTCTGCTAAGTCATTTAAACGATCAATCACGACGACCTAATCTTTACGATTTTACTAAATAATGTTTACATATTTTCTTTAAAAAAAAAACTATAAAAATATTGATCGAAATAAACTTACAAGTGATGACAAGTGAAGTGATTACTCAATAAAAATTGTGGTACCACATAGACTGAAAGATTTGTATGAAAATTAGTACTTTGGCTACGAGACCCAACGCCGTACACGGCAGTATCATCATAATAAAGGTAAGATTTCCATTTTGTTGGTAAGTAAAATAAAATATAATTGTTAGAGCTTTTTCTCATTATTCCGATACGATATCGGTGTCAGCGCCGATATCTGCCTGTCTTAATATATAGCCGATGTTATCGGCCGATAAAATCTGTCATCTCGTCTCAGTGTCAGCTATGTTTACTCGACTCGCGATTTTCTACGTGTTTTAAAAAAACCGGCTAAGTGCGAGCCGGACTCACGCACGAAGGGTTCCGTACCATTATCTATAAAAACCACAAAAAAATCATGTCTAGTTATTGTATAGATTACATATTTGTATTATTTTAATTTAATGATTTATTTTTAAAATTAATATAATAATATAACTAAATATTCTGTGAATATTTCAAGCGTCTACCTGTTCCGTTATCAACATCGAGCAAAAATGAGCAAAAAAACACGTTTGTTGTATGGGAGCCTTAAATATTTATTTTATTGTTTTTTTTAGAATTTGTTGTTATAGTGGTAAAAGAAATATACATCATTATTTATGTTCATTATTCTTCATCATTATTTAATACATCATTTGTGAAAATTTCATCTGTCTAACTATCACGGTTCAACAGATACAGCCTGGTGACAGACGGACAGACAGACAGACAGACGGACAGACAGCGGAGTCTTAGTAATAGGGTCCCGTTTTAACCTTTGGGTACGGAACCCTAAAAATGGGGTTGTTTAATCAATAAAAATGGTGCATATATGTATTCTACGTGCTGGTGAAGTAAGTGGAATCCATGATGATAGATTATCCTTTCACTTACAGTGTTAAAACAAAAATTTGGGCATATAGATTATCGTCCAATACCCCGATGTCGCCGCCGACATATCGTTGTAGGCTCCGATATCCGATACCCATAAGATCAGATAATGTGAAGGTCTGGTACTTATTTCATACATTTTACTTGCCCCGACATCGGTGTCGGCACCGATACCGATATCGGATCGGGTGATGTGAAAACGCTCTTACCTTTATATATTTACACTAAATTATACATTACGTATTTCATCCGTCAGTTTTATAAAGGCATAAAGCTAATAATTTCTTTAAGCATTATTCATGCACCTTAATTAAAGTCCATTTCAGGAGACCTTTCGTAGCCATTACAGTAGAAGTTATATTCATGAACAGAAAGCAGCAGTGTAGCTCCTTTTTTCAGCATTCATGTTTTATAATTAGCACTCATCATGAGTAGCCATTTTTTAATAGCCCCTCTGCTGGATGTGCCTTCTTTTATAATGGAAAAGGAGAATGGATCATACACACAACACAGGCCCAATTAGGATTGACAAGTGTTATAGATGCAGCATGGACCAACGAACGGTTTAATCATCATCAGTCATTTAAATTTAATGCCCCCGTTGCTGGTGACACAGACCTTCATTATGGATTATAAAAAGGAGAATGGGCCATGACCCACCACGCAGGCCCACAGATTGGTGGATTTTAACGACTACAAATACAGTTGGGATCAACGGCTTATCGTGCCTTCCAAAGCACGGAGGAGCTCGAGACAAGAAATATTTGGTCACCCATCCCGTGCTCGACCATTTCGAAAGAAGTTTAAAATCGCTACAATCACCGGGTGCGATAAAAAATAAGATTAAGTATGCGTTAAAATATACTTGTAAAGGTAAGTATAATTACTACCAATTAACACGTTTTTGTGTTGTTTTTGTTTGAAGTGGTTAAGATGTGGCTATTTATCAAGGCCTACCTACGGAGTAGATCTCTTAGTTGGAGATTTACTTAACTCCACGAGTTACGTTACATAATATTCTTAGATAAGTACACTTATATAGCTCTATTAAGTATTCTCTGCTCCAGATAATAACATGCGATCGTTTTTTATGCATACTTCAATCGTGTACTTTCTAATTCTTTGATGTCTATTGACAACATTCATGGAACATTCAGTTTTATTGGTATTTTAAATATTGTATATGCAAAAAACAAAGCCAAAACTGTATGACTCTATTTTGTGATAATTTAAATTATTTTAATTAAAATGCGGCATCCTAAGGGCCACTTGCAGCAAAATTTGTTAAATCTTGATTTGATAAATCTAGATTTAACCCATGCGAAAGTGTGAAAATATTAAATGTAGATTTAAATATTTGACATTTTTGTAGAGCTAAATCTAGATTTAACAAAATCGAGATAGAGCCAATTTTCCTGCAAGTGGACTTTATAATATCAAAAATATTTGCAAAGCAATAGTGCGAATTTCAATAAATATACGTGAATGTACGAGAAAAGATTAACAACGTATTAAAATGTTATTTTTTTCTATCTCGTGGTCCTTTTCAAACTACGGTGGGTATGTATGGCAAACATTTTCCTAGGACACTGAAAATAATACTATTATTTATTTTTTATTCAGAATACCAACAGCAATAATGCAAGTTTTGGATACAACTTTTAAATCTACAAAGCTAATAACAGGTATTCGCAAGCTATAACAATGCTTTAAACAAGCTATAAACAAAGCTATAACATAGCTAAAGAAAATATCAGCATGAATTTCCTAAAAAAATCTATTGAAAGAAGGCTCTATCAAACGTTCTTATAGATAAGTATTGTAATCGAATTCGAAAGGATGTGATTCCAATTAATAAATAAAGGCAAGCCCGAATGGGGGAGGCCGGGTTGTTTCGCCCCAAACGGTTACATTCCAAAGTTTTAGTGATTTTAACTACAGGAGGAATGCAGTAAATGCTGTGTGCTCGCGCTTTTTACGGACGTGCCAGCACCAATAAACCGACTCTCGAATATGTTCGTTGTCATTTACAACACTATTTTGTGGTGCTTGAAAGCAAACTTTTTAGGATTTTGTTTAAATTTTTTAGATATTGTTGCCTATGTTTTATTGAAATAAAAAAAATCGATAAATGAAATGAACGTAAATTCTATCAGGCAATATAACACAACACTTATTTAAGTATTTAAATTGACGTTTTAGTGTGGGGGAATTCAGGTACCTACAAAACCTGATAAGTACTAATACCAATTTTAGTCGCTCGTCGACAAATTCCGAATGTTTAAACAAATCGAAAAGTACCAATACCTACAAAAAGCAATGCATTAATAATTAGCTGTCGAAATTTTAATTACGAAATATTATTTTCACCAACATTAGTCCTAAAATTGTTAATTTATTCATTTTGCAACATGTTACACAACTCTAATGGAGACCCCGATCACTGACATGACATGATGTGACTCAACCCGTATGTTCACTTGGTGACAATACCATCTTACCCACCCATACAAACTCATAGAACAACTCTTTGACGGGTTTGTTTTCAATTGGTATCGATTTATCGTAGGCATTTTAAGTACCATACATATGGAAAAGCATGTATATTCCTTTGGTATGTAGCCAAATATACTCCAGGGAACTTCGAGACAGGAGGGTTCTACTTTTTATAATGTTCGGTGGTTCTTTTCTACTATAGGACATATTAAGCCGATGATTTTTGTCTCAATATTTTTTTTATATTCAAGTAATTCAAACCATAGGTAAGTGCTAAGTATTATTCTGTGGGGACTTACAAGCATTATAAGTTATTTTCAAAGTCTTACGGCGACATACCTACCTACTATATATTATGTTACCGATTAAAATCCTCTCTAAACCTACAACACCATACAATTTTTTGTAATTATTTTAATAATTATTTAAATTATAAGTGGAATAATAATACAAGTCTTCTCTCTTTCCCGACTACACACTACCAAATAATTTGTGATGCCGAAATACTTTCTGTATAATCTATCACGAAATCCAACAATACCTCGCAAACATCTTAAGTGAGTGCGGCCCGAGGAGCTCTCATTGTCCCAAATCACTCGCACCTCGGAGCACCTCGGCCGAAGCTTTCTTTATAGGGTACCTTTCCACCGATGATGTGCTATGCTACGGTGCTATGGAATGCGTTTGATATCCAACAATCGTAGGTATTCATCGGTCCATCCACTGGTGAAAGGGGTTCAGCTAAGCTATGTTTTTATATGAAAGATGCATGCATGGAATGCGTGCTATGGATGCGAGCCATAAGGGTTAACGCCAGTGGAAAACACAAAGTTTCGCAGGTTTGCGTAAAACATATCTGGTGTAAAGGCAGCCTTAAGAACCGATTTCGATCTTCCCGCGGCGCACACTTCGCTTTATTACATTTTTCACAACACCTCCTTTATCGCGTATCTCAACCGGTGCCAAATAATAACGAAATTCGGCAAAATTTGCGTTTTGCGCTCCTTCCCCCCTTCCTTTTCTCTTTACCCATAACGGCGACAGCGAAATTTTTTCAATACGACAATTGAATAAATCGTTTTTGCTGAATCCGGGTTTCGGTGGTGTTGCCATGTGGCAAAATCTACGCAGAAGTTTTCCACTGTTTCTTTTATATTTCGTCCCTGTGACAGCTTGCTTTTATTCGGTTGTATGGGAAATTCATTTTTGATGATTTGCACACTACTACTATTGGGGTTTTTCTGCCAATATGATTGGGACACCGTTTTATTTAGTTATTAGTACCTATATAGTTATTTATTTATACAATTACTTGGGTAAGTATACCAAACTACTCAAAATTGGTTGAAAACCATTTAGTAAGTCATAGACCACTTTACTTAGCTTATTCTATATAAAAAATATATTTATATTTCCCATTCAGGGGCAGCAGAAATTTTTGTACAGTCTTTAAGTGGAAGATATTGTAATCATATTTTTTTTTATTTGCGCCACAAACGTCCTCCTTCACTAAAAAATATAGGGAGTCTTCAGGAACAAACTAAATATCAATTTATTGGCTCTGAGCGCGACTAACCAACCTTAGTCAAGAATTACTCGTCTTCCCACGCAACCGTGGTGTATCGGTTGCCAGATTTCGTGGAAAATACAAAAACAACCAATTACACCACCCATAGTATCTATTGCTACTTCTGAAAAACAAACATCAGGAAATTGTAAAAGAGAAACGTCTTTAACAATGTTTGTTTTTCAGAGGTAGCAAGACCGAAGTTTCATCTAACTTGGTCAATAATATTAATGGGCACTGTAATCTGAAAAACAATTAAAATGTAGTCGCCACCCCACCACAGCTTACAAAAATGATAATAATATCGATTACCATTATATTAAAATGAAAAATCCCCTATAGATAGATATATATACCTACTAGTTTTTAATACCAAATATTTGTTAAGTTTGTTTGCCATTCCGCTTTAATTGAACAATTAAGTTTTTTTTCTATAACGATAAAACAGTTTTTAATGATAGCTTTGCTCATTAAACTGGAAAAAACGCACAGGTACTTTTCAGACAAGAGCTCCAATTATAAATGAAGCACTATTTAAATTTCGTTTAAATTCGTACCGTATTTAGCGATACGCGTCTAACAGATTTTTATTCTCATTTACACTGCCGCCTAGGGGAACCGTTAAAGAGTTTCAACATTAAGCATAGGCAAGTAGTTATGCTAATTAAGTTCAAGTGAGATAGTAACGCCCCAGGGTAAAGGGGTTATTGCTGCAATTCCATAGTTTTACTAACCTGCCGCCCGCGACTTCGTCCGCTTCCCGTTTTATTCACTATCCCATGGGAATATCAAAAATCCTTTCTTAAGCTCGCCAACATCAAATGCAAAATTTCACCTTAATCGTTTCAGCCGTTTGGGCTGTGCGTTGTCTGTCAGTCAGTCACGGTATTGTTTTATTGGTATAGATAGATAGATGACGAGAATTATCCGTCTGATGCTGGTCGTGTGACGGCGACAGAGCCACGCGACAGCATTGTTGCACGCTTGACCCATTATGACTTCCCAAATCGATAACAATCAGCTGTCTATTGAAATGGTCCACGAAATCTCAGAAACGCTTTCTAGCCTCACGAAGCCGAGTTGCTTTTGTACATTAATTTATTTAATTTGGACAATGTAATTTTCTCTTATTTAAGACTACACTTTTACATAATTTGAGAGGCTCTACCAAGTCGTATTTAAACATTAATCTTCAAAGTCGGCACGAGTCAAACAAAAATCAAACGTTATTTAAACGTTAATACCTCATCCTATTACACGAAGAGTATTTTATGTCTTCTTTCGCTCTATAATATTATCGGTCCGTACATAACATTGCGCTAACTTTCACCAGAGTACGGCGTATTAGCAATTACCTTGCACCGTTCGCTATGAAACACGTCTCGGGCGACTCCCTACATGTCCGTCAAATGAACCATGTCTGATTTAAGTGAGGGAGCGATCCGAGGTCGTGCCGGTGACCGCACGCGCATTGCACCCGACAGATTTAATCAGACGCCAACAACCGCGAACACAACCTCAGGCGTTCCACTCCACCTCACGCCATATATGCACCTGCATTTTTTTCCACCACCGACATATGTGCAAAATAGAAAAGTACGGGAGGTCCACTTGGGTATGCAACGGATTTAAATTACCTTCACTTGGTTGCTCGCATGCGCGCAAAACTCGACTAAAATACTGTAATTCGAGCTTTTATACGTGTAGGTAGAGTGTCCTCTTAGCGCCCATCGTCAGTGCTGACTGACTCCTGTGACTTGGTTTGATATTTTTTGAGATGAAATCAAATATCTTACGTTGCGTTATAAAGCTTTTGGTTTTGGTTTTACTTAAAATTTAAAGCTTTACGCCCGAAGAAGCCCACGTCAACATTGCGCAACGAATTGGGTTCGTCATGATTCCAAGAAAGAATGATCGGACAATGAAACAAGGAGAGCATGAAATCACGTTGGTAACATGCAAATCAGCGTGATGCTGCGAGCGGGCATCGAACCTCGTGACCTCACGAACGAGTTCAACCGAAATTTCTGTTCACAAAGACGTGCAAATTAATCATCGCCCACACGCACTACCACTCGGATACCTTCCCATGTCGCCTCAAGGATTTGGCAAACTAACTCCTCGATAACCAACTTTGACTTAGCAAACCTGTACGCAGATTATTCCAATGTTATTCGGATCCCATGAGACTACACGTAATTAAGTATTTAGTCATCTGAGGTTATGGCAACAAGTAGTAAAACCATACTCAAAAATCTTTGGTCTAAAGCAGACCGTGGATAAGGAGTTGATCGGCGTCGCAATCCAAGAGAAATCAAAGCCGACTTCTTCACCCACCGCAATAAATTGCATTCGCTACAATTTGCCTTGTATCATTGCCGTTAACTTTGACTCAAGACTTCATCAATTTCGTCGTCCGCAATAAAAGTTAATATCAGAAAAATTGCAGCATCTCGAAATGTCGCAAATTTGCCAGCAGCTTTTATTCATTAGGTAGTTACCGTTTCATTGGAAACGTTGCAAAGCTTGAGAAATATCAAACGGGGTGGCGTAGAATAAATAAGGAAAGGAACAACAACCACAACTTCAAAGGAAGCACGCAAACCAATGAAGATCCATTCCGCTGTAGATAAAAGTATACTTGAATTATAAGTTTATTTTTATCTTTCTGGTGTGTCTTATTTATAACGTGAACTTGAAAGTCCGAGCCGTTATCCTGCGAAAATAATGATCATGAGTAATTACCTACTCTATCCAATTTTAATTAAAAGGGTTTAGCTTAATGTGTTTTAAATTAAGACAAATTACTCTATACTTATTTCGTTTTTGTTGTATCTAGATAGCATGGTATTTTCTTGATACGAGACGAGATATATTATCCTAATTAGTTGATTGTTATTTTTCTTCGTTTCTTCGGACGAATTGAAGAGACAAACATGGGAACGCCCGAGAGACCAAGAAAAAGTCCTAATGCGTCAGCAGTTTTAGTTTACTTGTCGAACTTTGCTCTTTGTTCGTAAACAAGCCCAACTGACGGAAAAGTTTTTCTGCAAAGAAAGTATTTAGGAATTAGGGAGCGTTATGTTTGCACCGAAAAATGTTTCACTTCGCTTTTCAACTGTTTTTACTGACTTCAAAGTTTTCGGATTTGTAATACGTATGTATAGCTTTTTTTACGTTTGTTCTAAAGGGGAAAAAGCTATAAAAATAACCTTGTTGTTCAGTTGGCTATTGTCAATACAATTGATTTCAGGGAAGACTACCAGACCTCGTAGTACAAATCAGAAAATCTACATTTTCTAGTTATATCACTTGAAAATATAGACAAGTGATATAAGGTGAGCGGTGAGCGAGCCCAAGTTCAGGTATTTAGTATTTTCAGATACCTAGTCTATCCCAGTTATATTGGATGGAGTATAAAAGTAGGATCGTACTGTAAATAAATGGCGTTTTCTGTAATTTAGCAACGGCATTTCTCGATTGTATTCAGGCAATGGAGGCAACGTCAAGTAACACAAATTGCGAGGGCGCGTTCCGCCCTCTGAAAAATGCTCCGCTTTTAACAACTGAAAGGGAACGGTGCAGGTTAAATGGTTCATATTCAGTCAAGTTTCACCAAACAAAAGGCTGCCTCTAATATTCAGCGAAAAATAATTTTTAATACACTTCTGCAACTAAAACTTTGCGCTCGTGCAACAACATGAGAGGCATGTTCTTTAAAAAGTCGGTAATTCTACTCGCCTTTCAAAAGTTTATTAGAAGATTCTAGTTTTCGATACTGGCAACATGACTCGGAATAGAATTTCGCGTATGGTACCTTTTTCAAAAGTGTAACCGAAAGTAAAAAAAAATATTCAAAAACCCTACGAAATTTCCTTACCACCACTTGTTAAATTTCTTAATTTTACAGATTATATTTTTTCTACGACAAGGGACATCGTTAAAAGTGCAACTTTTCTAGTAAAACTAAACTAAAATAAAAACTCTATCGCCATGTAAAATTGAAAATAAAGTTATTGTTGTCCATCATAGTTTTTTTGATACTCATAAAGTTACCTCCTAGTGAGAGGAATTACCACGCAATCATTTGAATGATTAAATATTTATTTATTTATTACAAAAAAATTAAATTAATTAAATTCCTAACTTCCCTTGTTGGTCAGTTGACCGATAAAAGCTAGATTTAGAGGACTACACGCGATGTTTTTAACAAATTTTCAAAATCAAAGTTCTCCGCAAGTTTACCATTGAGAAGTGGAATTCATGCGAACTATTATTTTCGTCGAGGTATGTTTTTCAATGTTATCTTTGAATACAAACCTTAGAGATTATGTATGAGTAGAGGTAGAAGGTAGAAGTTTGCGAAACATTTACTGAATTCATTTAATTTGAAATATATTTTGTCAATTTGTCATTACCTCGTCCAGCATTACCTCAAGCCTTCTTCTACCAATTTTGTGTAGGCCTCCTGCAGACCTCCAACTCTCTCCACTTTGTTCTGTTTTGGGCTGTCAGTACCTATCCAATTTTGGTCCGCGAATTTTTTACATCGTCCATCCATGTCATCTGCGATCTGCCAACTGGTCTCCTGAAGCCCCACGGCTTCCATTCTTACAGAGCCTTGCACCATGAGCCCGCTTTACGGGCTAGGTGACCTGCCCATTGCCATTTCAGTTTAGTCACTCGTTTCACGATGTCTGACGCTTTGCTTTGCTTTCTCAGCCACTTGTTTCTCTTACGGTCTTTCAGAGTTACGCCTACCAGCCTACGTTCCATCATTCTTTGAGTGACTATGAGTCTTTGGAGAATCGTTTTGGGTGTCATGTCTCCCAAAAGTATTAGCTTCGTAGGCGATAAACTCAGTGCTCAGCGCTCCGTCGAGGTGCGGATTTTAATATTGTATGGAAATGTCATCAATTTGTATAGAAAAACGCGTTGTCCAACCCACCGAAACCGCTTTTTAAAAATCCAGCCTGCTTTCTAGGTTGGTAAAAGTACTGTTTTCTAGACAGACGATTGGACCTTCGTGAAAAGTTTGTAAGTTTTCGAGAGCAGACTAATAGATCTTTAGATATTCAGGTCAGCTTTATACCCCTTCTTGTACAGTAGAATCACTACCTACCACCGTTTCCGAGTTCTTCGGTATTTTTCCCTATATCAAGCAATTGTTAAAGAGGTCTGCCAGCTTTTTGATCAGCGGCAAGGCAGAAGCAACATACAATCTACCTATTTCTGTTGTTGTTAATCATTATGACGAGAACATATGATTAACCATCATTCATTGGCTTACATATAAAAATAAAATACAAATTAAAAACTTCAGAGAGCCATTTTAATTTTTCAATAAACCATATTATTGCCCTATGTCATTCCTTCTTGCAGCGTGGCATTACCACGATAACGTAAAATACAAAAACTCGATCTCTTTGAATAATTTTCAAATAAAGTTGGAAAATAGACTAAAATACTAATTAAGAAGAACTTAATCGACCCAATATAAAAAAATTACGTAAAAATATTTTATTTGTATGTATTGTAAATGTATCTATGTCATAAACCTCATATTAACCTAATCATAAAACATTTTAATAGCACTAGAAATTAAAGTCAAAAGCAGAAGCTGTGACATTTAGTGAACTTCTTTCAAAATAAACTCGTGTAATTTTTTGTTATTAAAAAGTTTTTTTTATTTCACAAATTTTAAAAGTCAAAGGCAGCGCCATCTAGTGAACTTTATTGCCATAAGTCCCGCACTTCGTTTGACTCAAACTAGTAGTGTAGGAGACTACTAGTTTGAGTCAAACCGTTTGGGTCAAAGCGCTTGACCCTAAAAACGACAGTTTTTTCACGATTTCTTCAAAACTGCTAAACAGATTTTAAAATTTAAAAAAATGGGTCCAATATCGGAACAAACGGGATGTTATAAAGGTTTATTTTTTAGTTTTTGATTTTTGAAGTCCGTTTTTTATTTCACATTTTTTAAAGTCAAAAGCAGAAGCTGTGCCATTTAGTGAACTTCTTTCAAAATAAACTCGGGTGTTATTTTTGTAAAAAAAAAAATTATTTCACAATTTTAAAAGACAAAGACATAAACAGCGCCATCTAGTGAACTTTATTGCCATCTTGCGCTTTTTACAACAGTATTTTGGAGATTTCCTGAAAAATACTAAACTGATTTCGAAATTTTAGAAAATAGGACCCACTTAGGAACACACTAATAACGTTTGAATCATTACAATCGGTCCCGCCGTCTTCGACTAATCGATGTACATACATAAAAAAAAAATATACGCGACGAATAGATTATCTCCTTCTTTTTTTGAAGTCGGTTAAAAAGCCACTTGTCATGTCCCGTCATAGCGACATGAGACAAGTGGCCTTTTACTAGTAAGTATATTTTCTTATGTAACAAATTTTAATAGGATGAACAATGATCGTGTATCATTTTCCAAAACCCAGACCTTTTGAAATATAATAAAAAGAGAGTTATCCCAATTACTTGTATACAATGCTTTGAAATTAAGTAATAAACACCTGTTTCCATCCTTCATGTTTAGGCTAAAATATTTTCATATAAGATTAAGTTTAAAGAACAACACAAAGGTGGATAATTAGAGTTTTAACGTAATTAAAATTGCCTCCTACGTTGTCTGGTTGGTTTAAAAGTGATGAATAAAAAACAGTAGACGTTGTTTTCGCTCAGCCGCCTCTCGTTTCCCACTTTGGAACGACGAGTTTGCGAAGTGCGCAAAATAAGGGGTTGCTTGCCTCTTTAATAAGTGTGCACTCAACATAATTTTTATCTCAAAAAGAATTGTACGTTCACGTTATGTAATGTGTTTGTATCTCGTTAAAATGTGATTTAATTCTTGTTTCTGTTTCTGATAGTTGAAAACCATCATCTACCTAACATACACCAAAGTTACTAGTTTTAATAAATTTGAACCTTGTTATCTGTGGGGTAAAGTGGATCATCCCCAGCCCACACTTACATGTGATGTGTCAACACTGGTATCTACCCGGGTGCCCGTTTTCTCAATAAGATTTATGTAAGCTGATAAAAAGTAAAAGTGAGCGCACAATAGACCGCATAAAATGTAAATATTTCGACAAAGTGTAAGTAATAACCAAGCATTCCTTTATCCGAGAGCCGCGGACCCTTTTTAGAATGTTTGCCTTTGTACTCTACAAACGCTGTCTATAGCGCTACCAGTGAATACACATAGATTTTTCTAAAATAAAAGGAGGCGTCGTGACCTAGAATTCAGATTCTTTTCGCGAGTGTTCAGATCACTGATTTTTCTTCTTACACATATTTTCTTTAACCTTTATGATACAATTTAACTCGGTAATACCTAAACGAAAGTTCGCTTGCAATGTTACAGACGAAACACAATTTAGGTGAAAAGAATGTCTGATCGATCGTATCATAAAGATACAAATAAGGTTCGTTAAAGTTAGGACCCGTGACCACCAAAAATGCAAGTTGAACTGCTCAAACCTAAGTTCCATAACATCAATCATCAAAATGACGACGGATCAAATCTACTTTGGCAGCAAATAAGTTTAATCTGCATTATAATACCTAGGTATACCTACATAAAGATTCATACAAAATGCAAATATGCATTGCATAATAAGTTTCCTGACACACGTAATAATTTAAACTTAACTCGTTAACCGCATGAGTCGACCCGAGTCATCCGTAGACCAATTACCGAAACGACGATCGAGTTTCAAATTCGGAACAACTCGATTCCCATAAAATTCCATTAACATTGTAAGCATGTAAGATAAGCATAAACAGCTAACATAAACTCTGACAAGGGCGCCGACAGTTAAAAGACGCTTTCACGTTTCGAGAACTTTCCGAAGTTTCGAGAGTTTTGTTTGAAGAATTGAGGTTATGTAGGATAGAAGTTCATTAGAATTCAATATGATAGCGTTGGGTGTCGCTATCGACCGGGAGGACGCATGAAGGCGACGAGACGGCGGCGGGGGCCCTAAGATGGATGTGTAGACGTAAACAACGTTCTTTGGGAATGGCGGCGTACGAACTGGCGCCCAACGTGGGGCGAAAAAATTCGAAGGTAATGCCAAGCCAATTTAAGCTTCAAGTAGACTGCATTACGGATGATATTATGCTTTTATATCTCGTTAAGTACGGATGCTAATCAATAACTTTTACCCATAGATTATTCGTTATATCGTTTACTTTTGGAATAATAAAAAAGTGGCAAAAGTTACCTCAAATGGACGTGACCTGAACGTGATGTTAACATTGTACTTAAGTAGTCGATATTCTGCGAATCTTACCTGAAACAAAACAACAACATATTATATAGCTCTGTGAATAATTATAAACATGATCAATAGCGTTAACTATCAAAATTATAACATGAATAGCATCATTATGACCTATCTGAACGCACGTTCAACAAGTTACTAGGCTGGCAAATGAAGCTGGCAACTCAGTATTCACGTCATAAATATCCGACTATAAACGAGAAGAGCTACAGTTCAACAACAATACAGAAGGAATATACGAGTATGTAGTTCTGAAGCGACTGCGAAATTATTCAAATTTCCAGAGGTCCGGACACCCGGCAACTGAGGAACTGGGTTATTATGTTTTGGAATATTGTAGGGGGATTAATTCAATTTGTAGGCACTGTCAGCTGCTTGGTGGACTGTATAGCCTGGGGCCTTACCATGAGCTTGTCAGTATTATTGCAGTTGCGACAACAAGACGAGTGTATCCGATTCTCACTTACAAGAATGCGTTAATATTGCTCCAAGAACTTTGATTAGGTATTTCACAACACTGCACTGGCAACAGAAGCCAACGCATTTTAAACAGTTTTTGTTTCTTGAGAAACGAAACGCATTTAATATTCTCTGGAAAAGCAGTTTTAAACATGAAATGTTTCTTTACGCAACCAAAATCATTTTTAGGCGTAGCATACTCAATGCTGGGTGGGCAAGTCTCGTCGTTGTGACGTGGTAATCAGTGTCGATACTAAACATGACCAACATGATCTAGTGCTCTATTTGTTATAAGAAATAGTTTCCTGTAAAATATAAACCTTATTCACTGGAATTTCTGATAATGAAGTATTTGATTTTTCAAAAATGTACTAATTTTAATCAGTTAATATCTTAATAAAAACATTTTATAAAAAAAAAACAAACCGACTCCAAAAAGTAAAAAATAAAACTTTTGGAGTCGGTGCCAGCCAGGGCATTCTACATTGCACTTCTATTAACTATATATTTTTTTGGCCTTAGCTAGCTAGCACCGACACCGAAGTTTTATTTTTTACTTTTTGAAGTCGGTTTGATTTTTTTTTATAAAATGTTTTATTTCAGATTTTTTAGTTTCATCATGTGCCGTTACTTACACTAAAAATCAGCCCATACACAACAATGTCATCTAGGTAAACGACTACTTGCCAAAAGGTGATTAATATTTTTCAAGATTATGAAAAAACTACTATCCAGATCTTCGTTAAAATTATATGGGACCACACATAAACCATTTTCTTTCAGATAAAAAAAGAATTATAATTATTGCGTGAAACTTCAGCTCGAACAAGAATCGCATCATCGAACAAGCATCGAAAAGAAAGTCAAAGTCAAGTCAATGACATTATAGGCCCCATATCTCCGAAGATTATCATCGGATCTCAATGAGACTTATATGGGACCAAATTGACAGTGTACCCGATCGAACAAAAAAACAACTATTAAAATCGGATCACCAACACCGGAGTAATCGGTATACATACATCAGACAAAAAAATAAAAAATACGCGTTAAATTGAGTACCTCCCTCCTTTTTTGTCGAAGTCGGTAAAAATAAAGTCAAAGTCATTTCAATACTTTCATTAACACGTTATCAGCATTAATAGTAGATTATGCACTAAGGGGATAAAGCTGTTTCTTATGTCACGGGCAGCATATTGAATTCTGAGCGAAATGAAGGATTCTGTAGTTAGAGTAAGTAGTTATAGTAAAGTAAGAATCCTGAATGGAGCGAAGGATTCAAGTCTGCCCAAAGCTAAGACACTTTTATCGCCGAGGAGCATACTCTACTTTATACACTTACTGTGTGTTTATAATTTATTTTTATTTTTAAATAAAACCTTAAATAATAAAAGATTTTTTTCCTATTTACTTCCCTAGGTAATGATAAACAAACAATAGATATGTTACGTTCATAGTAATTTATGTTGAAATCTTTGACCAAGACTTTGACCAAATCTTTGACACATTAACAATTTCGCAATTTGCCTTTGATGTGTTTTACTGATATCATCATATGATTCTATAATAGGCCAAAAGATACTCAAAACCCGGAAATTAAAAAGATTGATAATTTGAAGGAGTGCACATATTCCTGTTTCAATTTTTTTCTTTGTGCAAGGGACCGCAAGACATACAGCCAAGTTATTTGTTAATTATTTTAATAGGGGTTAAGTCTCTTTGATGTGTCAATTTTATAGTTAAAATCTTCTTGGACCAAGGAAGCTATGACTTTTTTTCTCGAAACTATTTTCTATTGAAGTATCTGTTGACATTTTGGCGTTCCAAATTTAAATGTTATCATAATTACGTAATTTAATAGCTTGCTTTAAATTAAGAATACTTGTCATTTAATACGAGCACCAGAACCAGATGCAGGTGGTGTATAAAATGATTTAGAAAACCACAGATTTATATCGAGATAGGCGGTAAACCTTGCATGCCAAAATTTTGATTCACGGTCAAAGTTACGACCTAAGTAAGTCCGCTTGAGACCATTGACATGAAAATAGGCGTCAATCAGAAACGAAAATGGTTAATTGTGCAGTGCTTTCTTGCAAGAGCTCGTCAATAACATTTACACATCACTAAATATCGCTTGTGACGTCATCGTAGGTACGAAAAACGCGACCCGCTAGGTTCTCATACAGTTTGAAGCGCTCTTTTCGTCTATCTCGATATAGGTATGTGTAGGTAACGTTGAAATAGTGATCATCATTGGCTATAAGTAGTCCACTGCTTATCATAGGCACAGTTATGGCCTGCGCAGACGACGGACATTGAAGGGACTTTTTGTCCACGACACGACCTTATTACTAAGAACATAAAGTTGAATAAATAACGAGGACTATCGCGTACTTTTCATGGATATACGCGATCTAAGTTGAATCTTATTTGGTTAACAATAAAGACGTGTCGCGGACAAAAAGTCCTCCGTTATCCGTCGTTTGCGCTAGCTCTTATTATACTGTGCCTATGTTCATACTAGAGAGCTTTTCTGACCTTTGACCTTGATAAGGTCAATTTAAAAAAAAAAAATTTTTCCGGCCGTCTAAAGTTTTTTGTGATTTTTGAAGCTATTAGTGAAGGCTGTAGGTGTACTCATGGCGCTGGAGGGAACATTAGAATGGATAACACGGGCCTTATATATAGAGATAGAGGAGACTATAGATAGGCTACGTTGGGATGTTTTAAAGATAGATACGTACCTAATGTAAATCATTATCTTGCTTTACATTTAAATATAGAATAATATAAACCTAAACCAACTTTCTTAAAATACTAAGATCGATGGTTATAGTAACAGTGCCACTGTTCGCTTCAGCTCTAACAAAAGCTATAGGGCTTCGATGAATGTAACAAATCGAATACAGTCGACACAAAAAGATGAAACCTAAGTATCGACATCGCAAGAAAAGAGGGAATCTTTCCGAGAAAACAGTTTTGTTTACAATCCACACAAACGCGAGCCGGGCAAAAGGAATAACTTGAATTGTGAAACGCAACACCCGCGCAGCGTTTGTGCGATATTCAATATGCAAAATTTTCTTAACTTTTCCCTAGTATTCTAGAAATAAGTTCGTTTTTTCGTCATATTGCGGTGTTCGATGAAATACTCGATTTGAATTATCAGACGGGGCTTTGACTAAAATTTCAATGTTATAGGCTGCGTTGTAGTGCTTCAAATGAAAACCAAAAAATTGATCCTAATGTGTTCCGAATCGTACACTATCATGACTTGTTATGTTACATTTTATTCTTATTCTAAATAACTTTGAATTCATTATATTACTCCGTTTAGGTTTTATCATATTATTTTAGTTCCTTGAATCATAAAAAAAAGTAACACAACTATTTGTTAAAAGAATTTTATATTTAGGCTGACTGAGATTTCACAACCTATGCTTGGATTTCGGAACGTGACATAAACCTTTATTTTTAAATTGCCTTTGTCTTGTACCTCAATGTCAATGCACACATTTACCGAATCGCTTTTATTGTTATTATATGTAAAAAAATATTCCTATTTTAAATAAATAACTTGTTGTTTTAATCATCAAAACAACAAGAATAAGGTATATTTAGATTAAACTTTTTGTTAAAAGAATATTCTACCGGAAGTTGACTGCGGAAACAACCTGAAAAATTTCCTCGCTGTTGTGGGGTAAAAAATTCTGTGTTGCGCTCGGCAGAAAAGTTTTTAGCGTCTCGTACCTTTGAAACTCTCGCTACGCTCAGGATTCAATCTTTGCAGCACTCCTAGAATCCTTCGCTTGCTCAGGTTTAAATACAGGTAACACGCCACGAAATCCAATTTTCCAGCTTTGCATAACAAATAACTATTCCTGTTAGTTGAACTTGCTAACAAAAACTAAGAAACGAAGCAGAAACTTTAGCTAGTGTTTTGTTTTTCAGAAAAGCTATGGGTAGGTATTTTACGTCAATGGTACGTTTTATTAAACTTCGATATGTTATCGTACAGTAGTAACTACAATGAAATGGAAGTTCAAATTTTCTCAAGTTCGTCGTCCTCCCAACCTCTTCAAACTGAATTCAATAAAACTATAAAAGCTTTGTGTAAGGTCTCTAACTGTTCTGGTATATCAAAAGGACATTATCTCTGAAACTCGAACTCGAAACGTGCTAGATCCGATTAAATTTTTCCTTTGTTCGATGTCACTGGATATTGCTGGTACGAGCGTCCGAAATTAAAGTTAAACTGCTTCCAACGAAGCTTTTGTGTGCTTAGAAGTGCGATCACAATACGAAATACATAAGTTCTTGCAAGTACAGACCACAATATAAAGTCAGGGTATTTTACAAAGACAGGTTTTAAAGATACCCGAACCAGGGTAATAAATAAGGTGGATAATACACAAGGCGGAATGCATCGTAACTTGAGTATGAACGGCGCATAGATGTCAGACTAATGTAATGAAGCCCATTCGCTTCCCGCGAACAGTTATCTACGTTCATTGTGTTGTAGAAAAACCTAACGCGTGCGTGGGAGCCGCGGCTGACGGTTCCGTACAATATTACTGTTTTAATAACCCATTTGGCATGAAACAACCTAAAAAATTCCTAGCAGTTGTGAGGTGAAAAATTGTGATGCGCTCGGCATAAAAGTTTTTAGCGGCTCGTACCTTTGAAACCCTCGCTACGCTCAGGTAACTATTGAGTTACCTGAGCGTAGCGAGGTAACTCACAATTAAGAGGTAACTCGCCGCTAAACCCAACTTTCCAGCCTTATATGATAAATTATTATTACAGTAAGCCTTTCATTATACGATTTTTTCAAACGAAAAAAATAAGTAAGTATATTAAGGAAACAAAATAAACTTTAGAGTTATATTTAATTCATTGTCTTAAGTACGGGCCACCGTTCTATATATTTTCGTACTTCCTCAAATAGGAAGAGCGAAAAAACCTTATTTTCCCTTAGCTCCACTTTCAGTGGAACCTACACGTCTCAACAAGGACTTATATGTTAACCTATAAAGATGTTCGTGTTATGATGTTTTCCAGAAGAGATCCCTAAGAACAGTAAAAAGGCAAAGTTCCCTCGTAAAAGTGCCATATGCATAACGGCGTGAGTATAATGACATGTTCAGAACTCAGTAATAAGCCCTAAGTGAAGGTGGCGCTACTTATATTATCACTAGTTGGAAACTTCGCGTTGTACAATATGCAACGTAGGAGCAAATTGTCTTCAGAAGTTAGGGATAAGTAGGTATGTTATGAAATATAGCTTGTCAATGTTAACATTTCTAAAACTGCTTTTAGATAAGCAATGTGTTTGTGAAAATGGATTCTTCGTGTTCGTGTAGTATTTTATGTGGATGACATATTGGCACTAAAATAGATAGAACAAGAGAAGAGTTTTATGTATATATACATATATATATATATATATATATATATATATATATATATATATATATATATAAATGTAGTAAGAAAATTATGTCATTTTATCTGGCATATAAGCTGTCCAGAACTTATCAGTAAGTGGTTAAACCGGCCCTTAGACTTTACAATTTTTTAAACCCTCCAATTGAATTGGAGAATTAAGACAATAATGGATGTTTCAGTCAGACAGAATCGATAGAGTTAAGATCATGTCCATTGACTGTACTAAGTTACTATACTAATATTGATTGTTTGTTTGTATGCATTGAATAGGTTCTGGACGGATTTGAATGAAATTTAGTACACAAATAGTAGATAGCCTGTTTATGAACATAGGATACTTTTTATCCCGATATTCCCACGGGAATGTGAACCTCGCGTGTGAAAGAGCGAGCGGCCGCTTGTAGTACAAATAGAGCCAAATTAAGCAGCTTGTTTATACATAGTATTCGTAATTATTAGTAATATTATCGGAGCTAATATTCCATTTAATTAAAATTAGTGGTTACCACAAATCACGTTTAATCGGCCGCCATTACTAACCAATCTCCGCAAACAGAACACGGAAACCGCGACACATATATCCGACATAGTGACCATGTCGATAGATCAACATACAAATGAGATCAACATATTCCGCTCCGTTGGCCATATCCTCCGACGAGCGAACAAAGTCTATTATTTAATTACACCACTTTATGAAGAGGATTAGAAAATCTATATAGATTAACTTTTAAGCCCCCCTGGAGTGAACCGTCGGAATGAAACCACATATGGTTGGAGGTCGGCGGTGATTTAGTTTTGAGTTCGCTTTGACCATGCGTGCTTGCAAGCCTTTGCGAATTCACTGATTAGTTGTACAAATAGCGACTGTGTATTTGACTACGTAAAAGCTAACGATCTACATTAGCTTTGAGCATATCCTATTTCCTTCACGTAATGGAATGGAACGGTAAAGTACGGACGCTATACATACCTGTAGTATGTATAGCGTCCGTTTTCATATTTCGATCACGGCAAGAAAATATAAGTAGAAATATAACTATAAAAAGAGAAAAGCCACATCAATAGAAAATAAATAAGTTTTATTAGGTACTGGTAATACTGTGCGATAGCTATTGGTAATACCTCTGAGATATAATACAGATATTGGTGTCCAAATACTATTCTATATGATCTGAGAATTTGTGATATGGCAAATTGAGTAATAGCGTTAGATATTATTATCGAGCTATCGAGATAGACGAAAAGAGCTCTTCAAACTGTATGAGAACCTAGCGTGTCGAATTTTTCGTACCTACGATGACATCACTGGCCAGATTTAGTGATGTGTAAAAGTTGTTGACGAGCTCTTGCAAGAAAGCACTGCACAATTAACCAATTTCGTTTCTGGGAAACTGGGAATGACCGCTTTTTCCGACGCGCTCCCCATACCGTCTTCGTCTTTATGGTAGATAATTCTGCGGTGCGACGTCGCGTAGTGTATTGTGGCCGGGCTCATAGTATTTGACACTATAAAATTATATATGTCGCAGCCATCTGGTTAAATCAGCCATTTGATTGGAAGGCTAACCGGTTATTAAAACGCCGGCATTCAGTTGAATGCCTAGGCCTAAACTTATTGTACTTAAGTTAGACCTTTTAGATGGCTGACGTTAATTCAGCCACGTGATAAAAATTTAGTTGTTTTTTTTGCCAACTGGTAGCGCTGGTAGTCTCAAAACAAATATGGCGTCAGATAGCTCGCATCAGCTGGCATTTTTATGTGCTTTGTTTTCGATTCAACATAACTTACAGTGTTTTATTAATATCAATATTGATATTATAAAAATGTGTGATAAAAATATGCCTGATATTACTCCGCCGGCTACAAGTTTTCACGAATAGTTTGAGTCTATAATGTAATGACATCTAATTTAATGAGACGGCTAAATATGACGTTCAGCCAAGTCGTTAAGCGTTTCGTTCAACGACTTGGCTAGTTGTCCTTTTGCCATTTCTTTGAATGCCAACGTTTAATTAACGGGCTAGTCCTCCAATAGAAAGGCTGATTTAACCAGTTGGCTGCGATATATACATTTTATACTCTACGAACTTTATTTGAATGTCAAAAACTAAATCATTACTAGCACAAACTCTTGGAAAGGATTCTTTGTAAGGCATGTGGTAATGGTCGTAAGTAACTATCCAATAAAATTAAGTATCTATTTCTAAAAAGAGTCTTACAACATAAATGTTTCGACATCTTTACTTTTACCAACATTTCAAAAGTCGCAAAGTTTTAAAGCTTTTGACTGAAAAGTCTATTCAACGCTTTATTTTGCTACAAATAAACAACTGTATTGAGTAATGAGCTCGAACCGTAATGAAGGTGTATCGCCGAACCGTGAAGGCAGGTATTCCATGAACAGAAGCGGCGACAAAGGACCTCTTATTTAGCTCTGACAAATGACCCGCGTCAGAGCCGCGATAAATCTTGCCGATACTCCTACGACAACTGAACGCCGCATCGATCACGGCTCAAATTCACTATTATTTAGGAAAAGCTAGTTTGAATCCAGGTTTACTTTTTTCTGGAATGTTGTGGCTGACGTAATAACTGTCTCTCATCTAGAACGGTGTAAACATGGTTCGAACGATTCTTCGTTAGTATCATGTGTTTGAAGCTAGCTTTGCTTCAATGCTACAATAAATTTTGCCGATACTTCTACGACATCAACGCCGCATCGATCACGCACGGCTCAAATTCACTATTATTTAGGAAAAGCTAGCTTGAATCCAGGTTTATTTTACTCTGGAATGTTGCAGCTGACGTAATGACGGTCTCTGTTAGTTTAGCTACCTAGAATGTTGTGAACATGGTTCGAAGGATTCTTCGTATCTTGTGTTTGAAGAATCAAAGTGCATAACGATTAACGACTCTTCAATTCCATTACCATCATTTTAAACCAGGCCAAGTGTTTAACAAAAGCTGCGGACTTAGAATTTTAACGGTTTTTCCTTGAAATGGGATTTACAAAAATAAAGTGACACTTCGTCGAATACTTAGTTCATGAACTCGAATTAAATTTTCAAACACTTATTAAGAATCGACATCCTAATTTTAATATATCGCTAACTGAAACAATAACAACGACTAATTATTATTTCTCGCAATGGTAACACGTTAGATAATTAACAAAGTTTCACTAAACGGCACATTGAACTAATAGTTATGCAAGAAACCCTTTTAACCCAAATTCGAAATGAAATTATCTAAACTAGGGCATTTTCTGGAGAATCCTTTCACTGCCTTAAACGCTCAACTTGTACAGTGGGGAGTTGAAGAGATCCGGCGCTTAGCACTTACCTTCAGATCCTTGGAAGTCGAACTAGTTACAAAATGGTATACGTAATGAGGGCATAACATGCCGAGCGGTTTAGGGTTGCTTCACAACTAATACCATTATCAATTAAGTTTCTAATCGATATGTGTGAAGCATTTGTATCTATAGTATCGTGTAGTGCAGTTCAATAGTTCTGGCAATTTTTTTATCCAGAAACTAACTTTTTGAAATACCTCTGGATAGATTTAACACATTAACATTTTGAATTTGGTTGTGTTTCTCAGTAATTTTAGTTACACTGTGCATCAATTCTGTTTATGTTTGTCTCTAATCATGATAATATTTGCATTCATCAATCAGTAATTAGTCTTCGTGTGCATATTAGTCAACCAAAATAGAATATTACTTTGAAATAAACAAAACTAGATTTAAATATGAACATTATAATATTACTTACTGATTGTGTGTTACTGATAATGGATTTTTTGATTCGTTTAGGTATTGTAATTAAAGAAACTTAAAACGCAAATTACTTACTTTCTCATACTCTTACTTTTCGTTGTCTATTTTGTTCATCCCTGAAATGCTCCAACACTGAAAGCCACATACGCCGGAGGGCACCGCCCGTATAATTTTCACATCTCGCCACTTGGTGCAAGCGTGCAACCCGTGCCTTATGCACTGCAGATAGGTAACACTAAAAATGCACCATCCATTTCAAGGCATTCAATTTTCTTTGAAAAATTGCTAAAATATACCTATATCAGAGAAGACGCGAAAAGCATGATGTGTTTCACTAAATCTTTTACAATGAGAATAAATATACCTGCCTACTATCTTTTTTAGAGCTAGCGCAGACGACGGATAACGGAGGTTTTTTTGTCCGCGACACGTCTTTATTGTTAACCAAATAAGATTGAACTTAGATCGCGTATATCCATGAAAAGTACGCGATAGTCCTCGTTATATATTCAACTTTATGTTCTTAGTAATAAGGTCGTTCGTGTCGCGGACAAAAACTCCTCCAATGTCCGTCGTCTGCGCAGGCCCTTAACTATCGATTTTAGTGAGGGAAACAGCCAAACAGGATAGTATTGATGGACCATATAAGTTGTATCTTGTTAGGCAGTTTATGCCACGACTGAAAGCCTATAGTCACTTATAAAGATTCGTTATCTTATGTTGGTTCGTTACTAAAGTATAAAAAGAACTATGATAAAGTGCCTAAAACTAGCTTGAAAACTACATAGTCTTTAACATAATATCTTTGAAATTTTCAACTGTTTGTAACACGCATGCATTCAGGTTTTTGCCTCAGTTGGTTACAAAAGTATCCCAAATAGCTTGTAACTGCTTATACAGATGTTGTCTTGTCATAATCATGTTGGCTTTCACTGCTACTTACTTTCTTATAGATAATAGAAGTAACGTTACTTAAATTAACATTCTTATATACGTTGATAGGATCAGCGTGCGTGTTGTGGCATCGTTTAAGTGTGGAGCTCTTCAGCTTATTAAGGGCTACCGCCCGGCGACGACCTCGTCGTTGCGACTAGGGACTGCTTAGAGAGCGAACTAATCTGTACCTTAATCACAGATTTTCCTACAGTGCCTAAATTCATATCCCTCATATCGTTTGGGAGTCGGAAATTTGGTCACCTCGATAGCGTCGTCGGTGGCGGTCTGTAGATCAGCAGCTTACCTACGTGCTGGTTTTGGAAGAAGTAAGGTGCAGGAACTAGCACGATTTTTTGAGGTGAGCAATTGTTACCCGACTACGGCAAAACAAAAAAAAGGAGGGTTATGATTTTGACCGGTATGTATGTATGTATGTATGTTCATCTGTACCCACAAAACTTTTAAATTGCTGATTATATATTCACAATTTAGGTATCGTTGGAAGGGTCTCGATTGTCCGCTGGTTATAGGCTATGTCACGTCACATGTCTTGAATATGGCGCCCTCTAGACGACATTCTTTTTAAAGAATATTGTGTTTGGTGTCATATGAAAGCTCTTGGTAAGCACGTTTCAAAAACATATATTTTATCAGTTTTTGCTAGCGGTTTTGCTTGCATAAATCGAATTTTGGTAATAATTTCCATAACATTACGTCTTAAAAGGGAGTTAAACATAAAACGCTTCTCAAACTACACACTTTACAACTCCAAAAGAAATTTAAATAAAAAAATAATGTCAAACATTAAAACCCGACTACTGAAAAATCACGCTCTGAAAAGTATGAAACAAGAAAATATTCTCATCTGAAATTGCCGTGGTCGTATGCCACTTACTCTACTAACAAAACAATACATTCTAGGGAGCGTGATTTTTCAGTAGTCGGGTTTTTGAACTTTTTTTTTTTTTGCCTAATGGAAATGGCATCTGTCTGGTGGAAATTCACTGACGGTCTTAAGCGGTGCCATCTGTGAATTTCTATCTGAACATACTTTCCTTCTTCCAATCGACCGTACCCGATTCCGAAGTCTGAAATGAAGAATGTCTCAGAAGCCTGAACTTACTATCGCTCGTCGCTCTGCTCTCCGCTAGCAGCGATTAGGGCTTAACCAGGCTGTAACCGCTCTACCTCGTCTCCGCTTTAACTAGACAGCTACAAGTTATAATCGCGAACCCGGTCGTCATCGTAAATAGACCACGGGACGTCAGCATATATTGAAGTAATGTATAAATTGTGCATTAATCCGACCTCATGGTGGCTCTGACATCTATACCTACTCGACCCTTGTAAACGAAGTTGTGACGCTATTAATGTTTTGTCATTAGTCTTCACTCCTTAATCAATTTCTCGTATGGAGACTCTCTAACTTTAAGTTAGAACTTATGGAGATCGATGGAAAGGAGGCTTGATTAGTTCTCTCTGACATTGCGATGGTTAAGCAACTTTCACTAGGGTCAGTCATGAGATGGGCGTAATATCGTTTATACCACTACGTTACTCATTTCAGTACTGCTATCACTACATATCTCTACTAAAGTTTTTCCTAAACTCGACGTGTGAAATTGCGTAAAGTTTAAAACAGTTATGTTCCTCTATGACTTAGATATAGCCATGGAGTATATGTCCATAACTATAGACGTAAGTACTATGA
This sequence comes from Chrysoteuchia culmella, assembly GCA_910589605.1. Classification (NCBI taxonomy): domain Eukaryota; kingdom Metazoa; phylum Arthropoda; class Insecta; order Lepidoptera; family Crambidae; genus Chrysoteuchia; species Chrysoteuchia culmella. The sequence continues at coordinate 6,007,302 of OU342648.1, forward strand.
CTATGTCAATAGTTCATTATGTCATCGTGCAAACAGCAGAGTGGACAGAACAGCACATCAAACGAAACTGAATTTGATTATACTCTTATCGCAAACAAAACTGAAAAAAGTATTTTCGAAAGACCAACTGTTACAATTCATGTGCTCTTGACTATACATACGCCATTTGTCCGACTACATAATAAGCTCTCGTGAAAACGGTCGAATTTACTGCAATTTCTAGCAGCGGACCGGTGCTCAAGCTCAGTGGTACACTTGCTGCATTTTAATATGCTCATCATTCTGCAGACGATACTGGTCGGGGCAACGGACTTGCACTTTAATTACGCGGGAAATATACAGCTCAATATGTGCTCCCGGCGAATATTACTACAGTATTATAACGGCGTGATGTAAAACTCGTTAGCACTCTCATTACAATAAAATAGACATACACAACTGTTAACTAACACCTACCAAACGCAACGTTTAGTTTAAATAGGTAGTTGTTAACCGATCGTTAGTGCTGATTACAATAGTTGCGGACTACAAGATCACTTCTTTATTAGCTTTTATTATTAAGAAATAACTGTTAAGTTATTAACTCGTAATAAGTTTCTTGTTAGCGAGTAGGTAGCTTAAGTGGTCAAGTTTCAATCATACTTAAGAGGACACACCACGGGCGAGAGAATCGAAAATGTATGAACTTTCAAAAATCGATTCAATCTGGCCAATATAACAGATTTTTGAAAGCTAACCACTATTTTTTTTTTAATTTTAGGAAAACATATGGACGCTACCAAAGCCTTTCTGAATTTATTTATAAACAAATTTATTAAATAGCTACAATTTTTGAGGAAAAAACAGGCGACTACGAAACGATGATTTTGTTTACTTTGTATAGGTAATTTTCAATTCTCTCGCCCGTGGTGTTTTCTCTTAATAAGAGTTCACACGTAGTACCTGGCTACACTACGACGATGTCGTGTAGCACCGCAACTTCAGCCGCATGACTTGCATATTGCATCGCCTCGTTTCCAAGATGTGCAGGGTTTTCGCGACTGGTCATGGTTGCTCGCTATGGTCAATTCCCTCAGGACATATAAATGCACAAATGTGCATATAAATCTTTAATGTTTTTCGCGTCTGTCGCTACATTTTAAATCGCGCCATATAATGAGCAAGCGATTAAAATTACTTTGGAGTCACGCTTGATTGCCAACTCAATAAAACGTTCAAGTATTATCAGACGGAATAAATTGTATTGTTTTTCTCATGTGCAAATGACGTACATATTTTCAACCATATTAGCATTTTTATAAGCTAATACAGCAACTCTTGTAAGCCCAGCGCAGCAAACGCTCGCTGCACATGAATTTAATCAGAGCAATCACATTTTCCAGCATGTACGAGCGACCACGAGGTAATGAGCTTAACTAATCGCTGATGAAGCAAACGCTTGCTAGTTGTGGGTAGAGCTCTTTGAGCCATCATCAAATAAACACACAAAGACCATTACTTGCCTACCCACCGACACCTACGCTAGGTTAAGGACTATAGCACAAACGATCTAACCAGTACAACAATTTAGTTCAGTCTAAATATAGCGGAAGGAACCTCTAATCGCTTACTAGTCTCACTACCCTGCCCTAAAGATTCGTTTATCGAGGGGTCTATTCTATACATATAACTACCTATTTACTCAATTCGTATCTTCGGTCTCCATACACTTTCCTACGACTATTTACTACCGAAAAAGACGTCCAAACAGTGATATATTCGTGATTAAACTTCCGTTTCGCTTTCGTGCACGGCTTACGGCAATAACTTAATAAATGTTTTTTCAACACTTCGTTTCGGGAGTTCGATTACAAATGTAAAATGTATGCAAAAATATAACGCACGGTATGGGATTATCTGGGGGCAAGCTGAATGTGCAAAGGCCCGAGGAATAATCTGATTTGAATTCACTGGGAGTTAACAAATCACCATTGAGATTCAAATGGTAAATGTGTTGACATTTAACAGTCAAATGCTAGGATATTTATTTATGAATTAAAAACAGAGATCACAACAAAAGATTCAAATGGTAAACGTGTTGACATTTATAAGTCAAATGCTAGGATATTTCTTTAAAAATTAGAAATAGAGAGATCACAACAAAAGTTTTTGAGAAAGCCTGTACAAAGATCTGAAAACTCATGAACAAATTCGACAATACATTTTGGTAAAGCAACATTTGAAGCATGTCAAATACTGCCTAATTTAATTATCCACCCACGGTCTATTGCTGTGCATATGTTGTGCTAATAATTGCTGCCAAATGCTTGTTTATTGCGTTAAGCTATTTGACTTGACGCGGAAGAAAAGTTACGTAAATTGGACTCAGCCACAGGAAAACAAAAAACAGACGATATTAAACCAAATGTGATTGCTTTTCTTTTGTTAACGATTTATTAAAGGTAATTAGCAAATGAAAGAAAAGTGTTGAAAAGAAGGCTGCTTATACATAATTGCATCGTGTGTAATTAAACATCATTCTGTATTAGCAATCGAAGGCGGATTTTTTATCCATTTGATGCTCTCTTGTCGTGACAATGTTTAATTGAATACACAAGCTATTCCTATCCAATCGAATGCCATGCGGCTTTTCTATTTCGACGATTACATAAATGAATTTGAGTTTTCGATGTCGCTATTTTTTTACCACTTGTATGTATACATGGAAATTAATTAGGTAGGTAAATCTTTTAACTTTAATAAATTGGAAGTAAATTAAAATTTCCATTAAAATTTCCATTCAAATAAGTAAAAGCCACTTATAATTTAATACGAAAACAAAGAGCAACAAAGAACAATGGACCGTAACGAATAAGCAAATGATTAAGTACACATGTAATAAATATAATTGGGTAAGTAGATTCGCAAAACAAACCCAACTGAAAAACGAATTAACCCTAATACCGTAATTGAAAAAGCTTGTAGGCTTTAGTGGACGCACATAACAGTATTAAGATAATCGAAAATAAATAGCTAGGCATATATTAGATAAGTTGGAACACAACGCAAAGGACCATTTTTATGTCGACGAAACATGACTCAAGAAATGTTATGATAAAAATACATTATTTCTAAGAAAAACTCTTTCTCAGTGAGTAAACAAATGTAAGGTTTTGCAGACTTGAATCAAAGGAACCAACAGTAATACATTTTTTATGACGCTGATTCCAAATCAAAACATACAGGTAAACAACGTATGACGCACGTTACTAACAACGGATATAGGCGAGTAATCCAATAATTTCATCAGATGCAATGCCTTTTACTGGAGAATACTTATTACCACACGCCTACGTCATTCTTAGCTTTTATGTCTCCAGTGCATCACAGGTCTCTTTATAAAGGAAATAAGGAGTATATTATCAAATAATATGTTAAAAATAAACATGCTCGTAAAAAACTGGAGCTCCAACAAAAGCTTTTCAATAATTAAATCCCGATTGACCGACATAAAATATAAATAGGCCGTGCCGATATTACGTCCTCATATTGGCAGCACATAAGTTTCAATACAGTGGCTCATTGCGAAGGGAATTACCCAGTTTATTACATCAAACATGTCTCATAAAAACAAGATCACAGAGCTAATAAAAGCTGCCCTCGTAGGTTCACAAAAATACAACGACCAATCGAATTGGATCTCTTATTAGAGTATTATCCCTTCTTTGCTGAAGCAAGAAAGAGATGGATCCAACTATTTTGATTGTGAGAAACAATAAATCGCCGACAGCCTTTCCACGACGTTATGGAAGCGGAATAATAAAGACGTATATAGGTATCTTGTTTGGTAATACATAAAGCCGTTACTATTATATATTCTGTGATAAAACGTTAATAAGTACCTGTACCGGCGAATTGAATATCGTATATGAGAAATTGTATCTAATAAGAAAGTCAGACAAAATGCGTAGCTATTAATTACGTGATTTTCTATATTAAATATGAGGACGAGTAGAACACAGCTTCTAATTAAATAATTCGAATATGTCAAAGATGCTACACTAACGTAAACGTAGAAAAAGTTACTTTTATATCTCTTAAAAGGATAATGGAACTGATGATTTAACAAAAACCTTTTCAGTGTTGAAAACGTTTCGGGCGAATCAACAAACATTTAAATGTTTCTCGGAGACATGGTTCAAATTCCCAATACAAAGAGAACAATCCCCAAATAGATTGCCATTTCGATACGTCTTTAAAAGCTTTAATGAGAAATTGCGGACGTTATATTATTTTCACAAGCTCATTTTTAAATATTTTGTTTAATGTAAATTTTCTATAGAAGGAAAGTAAATGCGTCTTATTTTTCGTCCATAATTACCATGCCCGTGTAACGTTTTATCAAAAATGTTGATGGAAGCCTTTTGGCGGGGTAGAATGTTACTCTGTCGCCTGAACGTGTGAAATGCGGTAGCCTTTATAATATTCACGAGGAGACGCGGCAAAAATGCTCGGTGACCTCGGCGAGGGGCTTTTTCCCCGAGGGCCCTCTGCGGGTCAATTTCGTGGCACTTTGACCCTTAAGCTGCCGGGGAACGCCTAAATTATCTTTGGGACACCTCAAAAGCTCGCAGCGCGTTGAATAGTTAACATCGCGCTAATAGCTGAGTTGTTATTACAACTTTTCGCTACTGTTCCTCCGAGGCATGTGAGGAATGTTGCTATGCTACTAATTAATTAACTCTTTATTGTTTCGCTGACATAGAAGACATTTTAATAAAATAACAGGTGTTAGAACACGTGTAATGCAAACAACGTTTTCATTTAAGGAATATGTCAGGTGACAACGATATGAGTCTTCTCGGACGGACCATTGTGAGGCGTGTCGCCGTGACACGGCAGAATTGCCGTAGAAAGCTCTCTTGTTCGGTATGTTTACCACGAGTTTACACGTCCATAGTCCCAGCGGCCGCATTAAATATTTATATGGGTATTTGTACAGCGCCCCTAGCGGCTATTGTTGGAAACTACAAATCTTTACATCATCGCTAGAGAACTGGCACACTGCGTGTTTTGGAACTCGCACGTTACATTACAGCACACCTCTTTGAAGAAAATGATCTACTAATTGTTTTCTTTTTTTTACACCCACACCAATTAACTCTTTCGCTGACAGTGACCGAGACACAATAGATGTTTTATAACGTCCATCCATAGCCGTTCAGGCCGCGAACGTGTTAACCTAGCCCCAAAGTAAGCACTCTAAGTAAGGCTTGGGGATACTGGCCCAACTAGCAAAATCAGTTCTTATAAATATCTTCAAGACTAGTTCTATACTATCTTTAAAGATACTTGTAGCATGTTATAACCCTGGATTTGGGCGCAGATATAGGAGTTATTAATTCTATAATTTTCTTATAACCGACTTAAAGAATGTTACTAAGCCTTATAACATACTTAGAGAAGTACAATTGCTTCTATAATGTTCTTGGACTACACATTTTTAAACACAGACACTCTTATTAGTAACTAACATAAGTATCCTACTAAAGCAATCATGTTTATAACGCACTTGTAATGAACTTAGTTATAAGTTATAAGTACGTTTTTTATGTTTCGGCAGGTTGACGCAGTAGTTTAGTAATAAAAAAATAATATTTAAAAAAGTCTAGCATGATTCCTATTAAATAAACATTATAATAATTTGGTATTTGTAGAACATTAGTATGACAAAATATTGTGAATGTAGTGTATGAAATCGCCGGGGAAGTCATTTTTATTGTAAATATCTACCAAAAGTTGGTTAATTTCACAACGCCCTTTCAAAAATAGCGCATGGTATATTTATGATTAGACAAAAGGTTCGACAATTCTTAGGAACAGTCGCCATGTTTTGTCACTAACCTATAAATGTCTACTAACCTATAAACTAGCTTTGATATGATATAATGACGAAATTGATAAATGACTAGCTTACAGCTTCTTCCTAACATCTATGACAAAGAAAACTCATATTAAACAATTTTCTCACGTCGAATTAGGCCAATTGAATCAGGAAAAAATGGCTGAGATTAACATACTAATAAAGTGATTGATCTAGTAGCTTATACGGTTGTTTGATCTAATATCGCTCTTATTAAGTAGAATTGCATTTATAAGAATCTCAAACAAGACTAATCCTATGCAAACTTATAATAACCTCAGCTTAGTGTATTATAATACCTTGTTCTCTAACAAAATACTAATATAGGGTCAAAAGATTATTCAAGACTAATTCATCTTTCTGTAAACAATTATAGGATATTTATTCTTATAATTAACTTATAAGATAATATTGCAGCTAACTAGAAGACTGTGAAATAAATACAAATGCCCTTGAGAGTATATAAACTTGTGAAATGTTACTATGAGTAAAAGTATCCTATAGCTGTTCTGTTTGTTAGTTTTGTAGAAAACTACAAGACTGATATATGAAAACTAATGCTCCTGAGCATGTTACCGCTTGTAGAATGCTATTATAAGTAAAAAAGGCCAAAAACAATGCCTGTAAAAGAACGTTATTAGTAGAGATATGCTTAAAACCGTTCTTTATAGGATTACTTTGCTTGTTATACACATATAAATATTAACGTGTCGTGTGGTGACGGCCTAAGAATACACTTGTCACCACTCCCTTACATGTCTGGGATGTCGTAAGGTCAACTAAGAGGCTTGACGCATTGATCAACTGTGCGAGAGAAGGAAAACTTGAAACAAACCCTCTACCAAACGTCTGGCCAGCATGGTAGCAGTAGGCTAATAACCTCCTATGAACGCCACAATAGGCGTGAGCTAGGAGAGGGCTATGTCCAGCAGTGGACGTCCACAGGCTGATGGTGTGTGTGTGTGTTTCGAAATATACCCTACCGGGATTCGAACCCAGGACCTCACATTAAGCGACACCTTGAAACCGGTGTATGTACCCCTCTACCACGGCGGTCGTCAAAATATACAACATACCTCAATTTCTAAAAAAAAAAAACACGCCCTAATATCCTTTTTCGGTTCAGCGTGTTGCCTTTTTATGTGCGATCAATGACGTTTTATAATAGATATAGTTACCTTCATAATCATTTGCGTTTAAATCTGTGACTGACGCAGACTGCACACATTGACAATTGACAAGTAGGAAAAAAGACACGAAAAAGCACGGAAATGAAAGAGATAGCAAATTGAATACCTTGTGAAGACCCCATATAGGGTCTTCCCAAGGTTTCACAATGCAAGCTCGTTTGACATATTTGCTTCAAGTACACACTTATAATATTATTGTGTGGGATGTTATTTTGGTAATTATTGCCCAGTGACTATACTTTACTTACACTTACACCTAATATCCACCAATGCATTATTATATGCAGAGTACCTAGAGATACAGAGTGTTAAAAGACCCATAGCGAAACCGAACACCACGTATTCCTCCCATCGTAACTATCATTTTCTTGTATGGGGCCAAATCTGGGAACCTGATAGTTGAGGAGTTATTGAGGACCATAGTCCATATAATTTTTTAAAGATTATCGTTTAAAGTTACAAAACCGCAATGAATATCAAAACCAATCAAAGAAACTGGATCTCGGCCGACTACCCTCTAGATACACACACACGCACATGTTGTTACACGCTTATTTTACGTGTAAAAATAACACCCATTCTTTTAAAACGAAAAATTTAAACTTTGACCAGCAATTATTTTTACATATTTTTATTTAGTTTGATGTACACTACGCATATATTAAGGCTTCGGCATGGGTCTTTTAACACCCTGTATAACCATCGCTATACCAGGAAAAGCTGATTAAGCAAATAATTAAGTAAGTAATAAAGCCAATTACAGGCTTAATTAACTGATTCTGTAAACAAGCCAATGTGTGCGGCATTTCATGTTAAATATAATCATAACAACAACGTTAGATAGATATAATAGCCTAGGTATCTCCAATCAGCCAGATCACTGGGGGCCTACCGCCATTTCCTAGAGCAGTATTGTTTCAATCTAACCACGCTATTTCGTACTACGAATCTCTTAAAGTAAGCTTGTTTTTTGACGAAACTATCATCGCCTCCAAAGTATAAAGTGTGTCAAAATGTGACAACGTCAATAAATACAAAACACAAACAAAACATTCATAAGACAATATAGTTTCATATAGGCCCGCTCATCTAAATTTATTATATTTATAATTTAAGAAATAGAAGAGTTGTGCCTGTAGAAGAATAGAAGAGTTGTTTGGCATACACTCATTTGTCATACATTCAAAACGCATTATTTTTAACCGACTTCAAAAAAGGAGGAGGTTCTCAATTCGACAGTTTTTTTTTTTTATGTATGTTTTACCATAACTTCGCCAGTTGTTAACAGACTTTTAAAATTCTTTTTTTTATCTTAAAGAAATATTTTTTTTTTACGTAGATCTGGCTAGTAGTTTTTTCATAATCTTGAAAAATATGGCACCTTTTGGCAAGTAGTCGTTTACCTAGATGACATTGTTGTGTATGGGCTGATTTTTAGTGTAAGTAACGGCACATGATGTAACTAAAATATCTGAAATAAAAACATTTTATAAAAAAAAATCAAACCGACTTCTAAAAGTAAAAAATCAAACTTTTGGAGTCGGTGCTAGCTAGCTAAGGCCAAAAAAATATTTAGTTAATAGAAGTGCAATGTAGAATGCCCTGGCTGGCACCGACTCCAAAAGTTTTATTTTTTTCTTTTTGAAGTCGGTTTAATTTTTTTTTATAAAATGTTTTTGTAAGACAGAATTATCATTAGGCAGAATTTCCTTATCCATAATAATCAAAAAGCAGAATCATCACTTGGTAGAATGTTCACAGGAAGAATTTTCATGGCTATAGTAATTATAATGCACAAACATTCTGCCAAATTATGATTCTGCTTTAAAATTTATATGGATGTGCTGCCAAGCATGCTCGCTTGCTACTTGCATCGAGTTCAAAACTACTGTCTTTGGTTCAATAATTGGCAAGTATACAGTTATCATGCACCTAACATGCAAGCAAGTAGCAAGTATGCAAGCATACAGCAAGCATTCAAGCATGACTTCCGTCACGGCTCTGGCGCTGCGGGGCTCCGGCGGTCCCACGTGAGCCTATCGTCGCAGATGGTTTTCGCTCACCACCGCCTGGTCCTCAGCTCACTGGACGTCTCGCCCCTCCGCGGGCTTTAATTATACTCTAGGTGTAAGGGCGTACAACACTACGTGTAGTCGGTTTTACAGCGATTCGGTTCTGTCACCTGGCTAGTATAGCAAAATAATGCAGGATTTTTATATATTTATAAATATAAAATGAAATTATAAAAGTAATATAATTATTTTAACAATACCTATGGTTTTGTAAATAGTTACAAATTTTCATTAGAAAGTATATGCCTTTGTAAATTCGTTCACATAAACATTCTGCCCATAGTGCTTTCGCGTTGCTCTATGATTCTGCCAATCAACAATTATGCTAAATAATGTTTATACCTAAAAAAACGTTTTAGATTCTGCCAAGTGTGTTTGGCCCTGACCTGACCAACGGCGGGGGTGCGGCGTAAAAAAGTGAATATGCTACAAAATTTTATAACTGTTCTCATAAGTGTAGCGCAATGCTTAGAGCATTGGGCGGGACTCTCATAGGTTGCGGGTGCGAGTCCTGTATATGGAGACTAGTTGAATTTTTTTACATTTTATATTCTAGTTGAAAAATTGTTAAAAGTAAACAATGTATTTCTCCCCTCTATACAGTATCGTCCGAGTAGCAAGTAGCATTCGTTGACTCGCGTATGCCGTGACCAGAGAAAGTAAGCGTAGGTAATGAACCTGACAATCGGTAAGTAATGTATCACTAATACGACTATGCAAATAACATTTCGTTTTCAATAGAAACATTGACTAATTATAATTTTATGCTACAGCTATCGCACGAGGGAGCTGCTATGAACGTGGTCGTTTCGCGCGAAAAGTTACGTTAAATATGGCATTATCTTTTCTTATGTTATAAACATTTAACGAAAAGTACTTACTTGTGAAGTATTTATGTTGAGCAACTCCAAATATAAAATGTTAACTTAATCATTAAGTAACTAACGTAATGATTTAGTAAACATTTTATATTTTTACAATCTTTACGAGTATCATACGTAGACTAGCTGTCGTATGTGTAAGCTGTACCAGATATCTTGAGACATACATCAACAATTCTTCACATAGGTACATCTTCTTATATTCTTCCCAGCTGTTATGACAACAACTGAGAATAAATGTTCTTAAATTGATAGAATCAATCGACTAATATTATGCATTAGAGATAGGTAATGCTGGTGAAATACTATAATTACGACCCGGCGATGATTAATTACCTACACTCAATATCCTAGGATAAGAGTTTACATACATTATCTTAATAATTTGCGAAGTGTGTACAATTATTTTTAAAAGGGGACCGCCACCTCTTACGGCAGTATTGTTTCAATCCTACATGCTATTTCGTACTACGAATCTCTTAAAGTAAGCTTGTTTTTTGACGGAAGTTTTGTGACGACTTCGCTCAATCATCGCATCCGAAATGTAAAGTGAGTGAAAATATGCCAACTTCAATAAAAACAAAACGCAAACAAAACCATTATGAAATGATGGTTTTTTAATAGATGATGGTAGGTAGATTTCAATCTGGCCCCAATCCATTCACATTTTCCAAACAGTCGTTTGTTTTAAATGTAATCGTAGAAATCGGTGAACATAAAAAATGGTCTATTGTTACATACTAATTACAGCGTAGGTTAAGTACTTTTAATTGCCACCTTTTACTTGTAGAAAAACAGTTTTTTAAAATTCCTAGCACGCGAGTAACACGTTACTTCAAAGGTCGCGATAAGTGAATACCGATCGACATGCGATTGTGGTCGTTTCGATGTTGATCTAATTAAAGCAATAAGAGTCATTTAGGTACCAGTGGCACTTTTTTCGAAACAAACGTAATTTTTTGTGATTTTTAGGGTTCCGTACCTCAAAAGGAAAAAACGGAACCTTTATAGGATCACTTCGTTGTCCGTCCGTCCGTCCGTCTGTCAAGACCGTTTTTCTCAGGAACGCGTGGAGGTATCAAACTGAAAGGACATCAGGCATTCTGGTCCAAAAAAAAAAGTGAGCGGCCAGACCCGAGATTAACTTTAATAGATAGTTCCTATTAAGGCCTAAAAAAATATATATGGACTTAACCCTGTCACCGCATGAACTGAGTAGCTATTTCGAGTTAAAAATTGTGGACAAATAAAAGTGAGCGGCCAGACCCAAGATTATTCCCAATAGGTAGTTAATACTAAGGCCTAAAAAAAAATATATGGACCTAACCCTGTCACCACTTGAACTGAGTAGCTATTTAAAGTTAAAAATCTGGACAAAAATAAAAAAGAGCGGCCAGACCCAAGATTATTTACAAAAGGTAGTTAATACTAAGGCCTAAAAATATATATATGGACCTAACCCTGTTACCACATAAACTAAGTAGATACTTCAAGTTAAAAAATCTAGACAAAAAAAAAGTGAGCGGCCAGACCCCAGATTATTTCCAATAGGTAGTTAATACTAAGGCCTAAAAAAAATTATATGGACCTAACCCTGTCACCACATGAACTGAGTAGCTATTACAAGTTAAAAAATCTGGATTTATTACATACTTTGTAAATCGAAATAGCGACTCAGTTCATGCGGTGACAGGGTTAAGTACATATCATTTTTCTTAGGCCTTTATTTGAACTACCTATTGAAAATAATCTTGGGTCTGGCCGCTCACTTTTATTGTCCAGATTTTTTTGATTTAAAATAGCAACTCTCTTCATGTGGTGACAGGGTTAAGTCCGTATATTTTTTCTTAGGCCTTTATTTGAACTACCTATTGAAAATAATCTTGGGTCTGGCCGCTCACTTTTTTTTCTCCAGATTTTTTTGACTTGAAATAGCAACTCTCCTCATGCGGTGACAGGGTTTGGTTCATATAATTTTTTTTAGACCTTAATATGAACTACCTATTAGAAATAATCTTGGGTCTGGCCGCTCACTTTTATTTTGTACAGATTTTGTAAATCGAAATAGCGACTCAGTTCATGCGGTGACAGGGTTAAGTCCGTATAATTTTTCTTAGGCCTTTATTTGAACTACCTGTTGAAAATAATCTGGGGTCTGGCCGCTCACTTTTTTTGTCCAGATTTTTTTTGACTTGAAATAGCAACTCTCCTCATGCGGTAACAGGGTTAAGTTCATATAATTTTTTTTAGGCCTTAGTATGTACTACCTATTAGAAATAATCTTAGGTCTGGCCGCTCACTTATATTTTGTACAGATTTTGTAAATCGAAATAGCGACTCAGTTCATGCGGTGACAGGGTTAAGTCCGTATAATTTTTCTTACGCCTTTATTTGAACTACCTATTGAAAATAATCTTGGGTCTGGCCGCTCACTTTTTTTTGTCCAGATTTTTTTGACTTGAAATAGCAACTCTCCTCATGCGGTGACAGGGTTTGGTTCATATAATTTTTTTTAGACCTTAATATGAACTACCTATTAGAAATAATCTTGGGTCTGGCCGCTCACTTTTATTTTGTACAGATTTTGTAAATCGAAATAGCGACTCGGTTCATGCGGTGACAGGGTTAAGTCCATATATTTTTTTTGAGGTCTTTATAGGAACTACCTATGAAAAATAATCCCGGGTCTGTCCGCCTAATGTTATTTGTGTTTTTGCCCAGAATGCCTTATCTTAAATAGCTTCTCAGTTCACGCGGTTACAGGGTTAAGTCCATATATATTTTTTTAGGTCCTAATATGAACTACCTATTAAAAATAATCTTGGGTCTGGCCGCTCACTTTTTTTTTTTGGACCAACTTTGTATGAAGATTGCCTGATGTCCTTTATATCTAATACTACTGTCCCTTGGAGCTGTGAAAAAATCAAACTTCTAAGCCAAAGCAATCAAAAGATACAGCCGTTTATGCCGCAAATTCCCACAAATTTTCGAAACTCGCACTGGAATCAAAACCTACAGGGTACTTCCCGTGAACTTAGAATCTTGAAATTTGGTACGAAGTAACGTCTTATAGTACAGATAAAGGAAAAATTGCGACAGTAAATTTTTAGTTATATCATATAATAAAAATATTTTTGAAAATTTTAAACGGAACCCTCGGTGCGCGAGACCGACTCGCACTTAGCCGGTTTTTTTTTCTTAAATAACGATATAGACTCGCAGTGTCAGCTATTTATGTGGTAGATAAATAAGAAAACACGTTTCATTTTAAATTTTTAAAAAGTTAGTTTATTTTGAACTGTTAAATAGACGGTAGTTTCGAAATCAAATAGAGATAGTTTAACTAAAATGTTTTGAACAAACCGAACAGCAAAATATACAAACATCTGGCAGCGCACACGAGCTGCAGACTAACTCTTGGCGCTATATTGTGAGAATATTCAACATCAAAATTTATTGCATTTCAAACCAACCAAGTCTCTGCTTCATTATGAAATATTTTGCATGTACGTATATAAAGTCTTGCCATTTTTAGCTACGGTACCTACAAAGAAGCCAAAGTAATTTAACATTTAGTAAATAAGTAGAAGCAATAGCACGTCGGGGTTGAAAAGTCACGAACAAAAAAGAACTTCCCCGATGTCTTGGCGATGATATCAAAGCTCAAACAATAACACTTGCTCAAAAGGCAGGGTGTATTTTAGCACCCAAAATAGCTATCCACGGTCATTTTCGTAGCAATCCCGCGAAACGGGCAAACGTTTAAGTAAAGTGGCAACAGAGGCCTGCGCAAATCCCTCCCCGAGGTGCCTTCCTGAGGATTTAGAAATGGACTATCTTTATCCGCCAATTGCCGGTGCTTACCTTCCCGAAATTAGACCGGGAATTGTAGACTCTTGGTTTGATGGTTTGATGGAGGTTTACTGTAATCACTTCACAATCACCGGAACTCATCAAACAAATGACATAAGAATGATGATACATTAGCTTGGCTAATACCCGATGCGAGGTAAACTGATTGGTAACGAACTAAGCGACTCCAAGTAGCGTTTAAAGATTTCCTGAAAAGTATTAACTGTATTTCTACTACGCCAAACTGCGTACTCTTATTCAGTTTTGTGCTATGCTTTTATTTTTATTTAGTTAAGTAGGAGCTCCACGAGTATTCTCACATAAATCAATGCGATGCGGCGAGCACACGCAAGCCAGCACTCACTGCTCGAGGAGCTCTTCACAACCCGCTCCTTGCCCTATAACCCAATATATACCAGAGAGCCTCTCCACTAGTGCTTTGATTTCGTTCCCCGCATAGCACAGGCCTTAAGCAATAAAATACATTCGAAGCACGATAGGATAATTCCATTCCCGAGATTATTGTCTATAAAATAAAGGCCCTTTGTAAGTAAAGGATGGAAATAATAAAAAAGTTATCGCGCTAAGCCTTCAAAGATGTTTTAAAGGACATTATTTTAAGACGCAAAACGGAGTAGATTGCTCTTTAAGTCACGGGGATTTGGCGTGGGAGGGCCGAACAAAGGGGCTGATTAAAGGCATGCTTAATAGTTTTACATTGGATCCTTCATACAAATAGAATTTACTTCATAGAACAGAAATATACACGATAGCACGAAGCTACCTAAAACAACCATACGCGGATAAATCTGACCTTTAAACATAAACTTGTTAGCATTATCACGCATCGTGTGCCCAAACACACAAACACTTCCTCGCAACTGATTGGGTACCAAGTGTGTCTCGCTGGTGGCAAAGAGGCTACTCTCTAAGTCCGTTTACGAAGTTTCGGGTTACTTTCGGATCGATCTCAAGATATGAATTTTTAACAAAAACAAAAACTTGCGCATCAGGATCCGGGTATGCATCTGATGCGATGTTAATGATTATAACAAACAGTCTTGCGGACGATTCGAAAGTAACCCGACACTTCGTAAACGGACTTACCCCGGGTTCCTATCTAACGGATTGTTTTGGCTACGACGGACAGTTATATGTTGACATATTTTCCATAGATAAAATGTCAAATTCTAACTGTCCGTAGCAAAAACAATCCATTTGTAAGTTATAGGAACCGGGGGAGTAGGCCCTCAGGTCAGGAGTCAGGAGGAGCAGTCGCGCCTGCGCAGCCAAGTGGAATGATCCCTAACGAGTTGGCAGCGCTGTGTGTGCCATTGTGAAAGTGTTCGACATAACGAGACGGCGAGAGTAAATACTTCAGCTTGCCACTCGATATTTGCGACAAAGCAATTTGTGTTAACTTACGTGCCAAAGATAACGATAAATGCTTTTTATTTTGTCTATTTACCTATTGCTTTTCAATGATTATTCTGCGGTAGGACCCAATTAGGATAGAGTTTACACCAACGTTAGATTCTTGGCTAATGCACCAAAAAAAAATGGCTTCAAATCATTGAGTTATATATTACTAGCGTACTTCAAATTAGTGTCAGAGCAACTTGTTTAAAATAAAAAACTCAAGTTACATTGCTTAAAGAGTAGCCACAGTGTTATATATTTAGTGCAAAGGGTAAACATGAATCAATTACTTTTCATTTTTTGATATTTTAAATTAAACGCAGCAGTAGGATGATTAACGACAATAAATGTGTCGCTCCTAATTTCTTGAGTTATCTCCTAGAATTCATTTCGAACAATCTTCTGACGGCCGACAAATGAGGCTGACTGCTGCGTCATCCCTGTCAAGAAATTCCCACAGATTAATAAAGGAAGTGACTTGTGATATCACTACCAATACCGATATCGAGTATAAATCACATCGGATCGGGTACCGAAATACCAGTGAAATATTTCGTTAATGTAACAAGGATTTATAAGACGGAATTCTGACAAAGTTACGACACTGTTGAAATTATTGACGATATTAAACGGTTTATCACTGAAGTCACAACGGCGCGCGCTGTTTCGGAAAATTATGGATCCTAAACAATTTAGTACCAGGAAAGTAATACTTGAATTTAATTAATCTGTTATCAAATCGATTCTATGGCGCGCGTGTAACTGTTCAAGGAATTGAAAACTACGGACTATGTGACTTTTTTATATTTATATTGGTACAGTCACGTACAGAGCTGCACGAGCAGTCACAATGATAACTAAGTATACACTATACAACCTTATAGCATAAGTAACACGGAAACAAGCTCTCTCTGTCCACAAATGACATTCAATACTGAATGCTTAATGTATCTATGTTATTGCACGTGACTGTACCTATTAAGTAATGTCTAAATGTTTAAAAGTCTACATTCAATATTTCTTGTTATATCAACAGGTCATTTAATTATCAATAGTCTAGCTAGGAAGTAAACACGGAGATAGACGGCCAAAATACAAAGCTATTTTTACATCATCCCCGCGAAAACAGATGTTGTTAAATGTTAAGTCTAGATAATCTATGAACTGAGGTCTAGATCCCTAAGAGCGGGCATTAAGGGCTGTATTGCAATGATGCATACAACTTCGATACAAACAAGAGACCATTTGCATTGAGTCGCTAGTCGGTAGCTCGCTAACAGGAGACACTTAATAGAACCTTTATAACGAACCTTTCTCATCCCGCTACGTTGGTTCCGATAACAAATTATTCTTTAATAGCGTTTCAAAAAAGCGGAAATAGCTTTTTTTGTGAAACAGGCGGTACCTGGGACATTAAAAAGGAACGTCGAAAAAAACACTTTTAGAAATTTATAAAGGTCAATTTTGTACCTCTTATTTCCGTCTCCCACGGTTTGAGCAGACATGACATACACTTGAGATATGTAAATGCCAAAAAGATCAAATTCATATTTATTTACGGGAAACATACTAAAATGGAATCCCGCCCGACAAGAAACCTCATGGAAATACTTTCTGAATAGTGATATTTATTTCTTTTTTTTATGAACGATGGTGACGGTGAGATTCTTAGCCTTCATCATACCAGATGTTAAGTATTGATAAGGCCGAAGATGGAAGCGAGCCTCTCCCGGAACCCTCAGCCACTGATGAACTGGCTATCTTATCTCAAACTGAAATCTCTTTACAAATTCAGGTCTGAATTTCTAGTTACGATCCTCTTTATATTGTATTCGATGCTTAGGTTACTGATTTAATTAATTTTAATTATCTCATAATAATTACAAATAGATCTTAGTTCGTGAAATATAGCGCGTTTAATATCCGGAAAAGTTGTTTTATTTAAACAATAATGATTTATGATTTTTTAATTTTTCAATGCTATTTTTATAGTTATGATAAATTTTAAATAGAAAAATATTGGAAAAAAATCAACTTTGGCCACAAGTGAATTCTCAGATGGGACTCGAACCCACCTTTGGGAATCCGGTCCAATGCTCTAACCACTGAGCTACCGAGACTTGCGGATCACCGTCGAAATTCTCCAATACTTTTATATTTTTAATACGCTGTAGGCCAGCGTTGTCACATCAATATGCTAGGAATATCCTTGCATTCGAAAAAAAACATCTTTTCAGATTAACGATCGATTGACTTGTGGCTGAGTTAATTTTTTTCCAATATTTTTCTATTTAAAATTTATCATAACAATAATAATTATTAAAATAATTATAAAACTCAAACCATCAGAAACTTATGCGTTCTTCTGAGTAGGTATATTATATACTATAATGTATATGTTTTTGCCGTGTGGTGACGGCCTAAGAATACAAGTGTCACCACTTCCTTACATGCCTGGGATGTCGTAAGAATCGACTAAGAGGCTCGACGCATTGAAAACTTGTGCGAGAGAAGGAAAACTTGAAACAAACCCTCTACCAACCCGTCTGGCCACCGTGGTAGTAGAGCTAATAGCCTCCTATGAACGCCACAACAGGCGTGAGCTAGAAGAGGCCTATGTCCAGTAGTGGACGTCCACAGGCTGATGATGGATGATAGGTTTAACACAATACAGCCATCTACAAAATGTTTATTTTATTCAATTGCTGTTAATAGCATTGCAAAACACAAAAATCAATACACAAAAAGGCTAATCACATTAAAAAAGCCAGAGTATAAATAAAGTTCTAGAAAAATATTATTTTCTCAAAAGGACAGTAACACTGAAGTTTAAATAAGTAGCGCGTTGATGTCTCCGTGTTTGAGCTACGCTACGGAGCGAGCGTAGCGGACGTTATTACAGACCTATATAATCGGACAGAGCCAAAACTTTAGGATTGGAAGATAAGATAATTTAGTCTAAATTAACACCTACTTTTTCCCTGTAATTTTTTTTTTTAATAAAAAGAAGTTTAATTATTTTGAATATTATAACCTAGTACTTTTTGCCGTTTCATAACCTTTTTTTTAAATAAAAATAAGTTTAATTATTTTGAATATTATAACCTGGTACTTTTTGCCGTTTTATAACCTACACTCGTTCGCAAAAAAACGAGCCATATTTTCATACAAACATGCTCATTTCACGGACTAATAAATAAAAAGATACTTATATGTATTTCTGCAAAGATTTGTATGTCGATCGCGAATTGAAATGTTCAACTAAGCAATAAGCATTTATAGCAACTGAAAAAATTGATTTCCTACACTTTCAGAGAAACAAATGTTAAATTTTGATTCCACATAAAGTTGAGTCGTGGGCGTTTGGGACCGCGACCGCAGACCGGAAGGCCAATTCGATTTTGTGTTTTTGATGGGGCGTGGCCGAACGCCACCTTAATATTAATAATTATATTTTGACCTCACACGCTCTGAAAAGGAGGTTTTGTCAATCAGTTTAGGCGTAGAAAATACCTTTTTGTGGCCTAGCGCGGCAAAGTACTTTTTTAATTTAAATATGTCATAATGCGTTCCGAATCGCATTATTGACTTATTTGTTACATTTTATTTTTATTTTAAATAGCTTTAAATTAATTATAATACTCCGTTTTGGTTTTATTATATTATTTTAGTTTATTGAATCATAAGAGCAATAACAATAAGATTAAACTATTTGTTATAAAAAAAATATTAGGCTGGGTGAGATTTCACAACCTATGATTGGATTTCGGAACGTGACATAAATCTTTATTTTTAAATTGTCTTTGTCTTGTACCTCATGTCAGTGTCAACTTTTACGGAATCGTTTTTATTGTTATTTATAAGTAACAATATATTCCTACTTTAAATAACTTTGAATTAACTATAATACTCCCTTTTTTATTATTTTAGTTTTTTATTTCAATAAAACAACGAGAATAAGGTATATTTAGATTAAACTTTATGCTTAAAGATTTTTTTACCGGAAGTTGACCGCGGAAACAGCCATAAAATGTTCCTCGCTGTTGTGAGGTGAAAAATTGTGTGTTGCGCTCGGCAGAAAAGTTTTTAGCGTCTTGTACCTTTGAAATCTTTCTTCGCTCTTCGCTCAGGATTCAATCTTTGAACCACGAGCGTAGCGAGTAGTGAGAGAATCCTAGAATCCTTCACTTGCTCAGCTTTCAATAGAGGTAACTCGCCGCTAAATAACCAACTTTCCAGCTTTGCATAACAAACAAATCGACTCATACGTCGATGTTTAAATGTGTACGTTACTTTTAACACTTTTGACTCTGTCCCCGCGTTTATCCTACGGGTCGTACTGCCGCGCCGCCACTGTTTGCCCGACAACTGTCCGTGTAAACTAACATAGTTCTCTGTTTGTTGAACTTTTCTTGCCTCATTTGTAATCGTGTCAACTGACTAAGTACTGCTTAATACGAAACAAAAATAGAGAAATAATAAGTACTTATTTATAGAAACAAATGAACTAAACATTTCCTTCAGATAGGTACTGCTTATTTAGGTAATAGCCTCCCACGATTTGTCCCCTTGAGCTACTTGACAAAACGTAAGTAGTATTTATCCTTTTTCCATGTTCAATCTGTCCAGAATCGTTACATTAAAATTTGTTCAAATTCTTCTTCAGTGAACCGTAAAAAAGTAACAGACAAGCAGACTTACCTCTAAACTAGAGTAACTTCCACATTTATGATGTCCATGCAATAACTCCAGCTCTAAAAAGTCTAAGAAATCATTTTTGATTTTTAGAAAAAAAAAACTTTCCCCATAAATTATTCGACAGTAAAACCGAGCAAAAGTACTGCACGCAAAAATACTCGCTGAAAGAAAGCTCATTTAAACCTTAGGGCTGATTAACGTCCGAATCGAATTCGCGCAGAATACTGAGCGCTGTCTCCGATCTCACGATAACCGCCGCCGTTTAATCCCATCCTTTGTTCTTATTCTCCTCTCGATTTATTAAATGAACGAAAAAGTAAATTGACAACCCTTGGAATCGACGAAGTAAATTACGCCTTTTTACGAGCGAAACCTAAAACCTGTCAGAACTAGCGTATAAAACTCGTGCGCTCGCATATCGATGTCACAAACTTTTAAGTCTATTTTTTATTTGTGAGAAAAAAGTCAATTTAAATTGAGTTTCCGTTTGTTCAGGACGCATAAACTTTAGCAAATATAAATAAAAAAAAAAACATGAAAGTATAGTGCTTAACATTAACATACTCATGTACGGCAAGTACATAAAATCATAAAGTGTACTATTCTCGATACTTTTCATTTGATTTTTATCCAATGCCTGAATAATAAGCAAAATTGAGGTTTCGCTGTGAAACTTCCGCACGTTTTTTATTCAAAATGACACAATACAATCGATTTTATAACACTTCCAAGACGTCTGTTACGTTAAATTGTTATGTTAAATAGCCACAAAGCAAATGGAGCGCCTTTTACGCACTATTAACATTTGAGTATCAAAGACAAAAGACATATCATCAAATACGCATCTGTACAGACTCAACCTAACATAGGTGATTTGCCATATATAAACATAATTTGAATACATTAAGGCTTTTATGAGAAAATTACTTACATAAATAAACTTTCGCTTCAACGAGAAAATAAAAGTATTTTTTCAACAAAATACCCAAACAAAGAGCGGGTGAAAGAATTTTAAACGAGCATTTGTTCGTCCTTAAATATACAAAGCAATTTGTCTTAATACATCAATGTTACAATACTTTTAACACAAGTATGAGACTGAATATATTTAGAACCGAGATCGATAAAACGACGTACCTATCTAGTTCGTTATGACAACTTGGGTGTTAACGAATAAATTAACAGGTACTAAATATAAACAACTGAAGCTTCGAAATTATTTCCCTAGGCAAGACTTAATACTATCCGACCAAGACAATTAGGCGCATGACAGTTAAGAAAAACTTACAAAAACAAACTAAAAAACCAAAATTTTCAAGAAGCGGTAATGAATCAGTTAATCACTGTATCTCTAATTAATCAGATAATAGTAGAATTGCGGTGATAGAAGTGGGCTGCAGGTGCCAAAAGTTCAAAACTGCATCCTGTCATGCGCCTAATTGTCTTGGTCGGATAGTAGAGTCAAATACTTAGCGGTAAACGGTTTTCATAAGGAACGCTATGTTTGGAATTTTGAAAGCTTTTCCGACAAACATTTCGTAGTTCCATAGTTAACTTTCGAAGTACGTACATTCGCGAAAGTAAGTTGAACGTAGACGTCATTCGTGATAATAAGATTACGATTAACAGTCGACGTTTAATTAGTAAGTAGGTCTGTAGAAGTTTTATGTAACCATTGCTGCCCACCTACTTACTCATTCTTTGCCGCTGAAGCCCGTGAAAATGCAGTTGGCCATTTCTTACCTAAAAAAAAGGAAAAAAACATTAGTTAGAAAACAAACCCTTGCATAACGTTAATGTTAATTGAATGTTATAACTTTTTAATTTTGCATTTTTATGTGATAAAATATTTAACCAGAAAATATACTAGAAAAAAACAATCAGTCTCATGTCGTCCCGTCGTCAGAGCGACATGAGGTTGGTTGTTTTTTTTTAGTATATTTTCTTGTTAAATATTTAATTAAATGTTATTGTGTAATTAATAAAATACGATGCAATCACAGACCTATTTGGAGATAGACGAAAAAGCGCCTCAAACTGTATGAGAACCTAGCGTGTCGATTTTTCATACCTATGATAATAACGTCACGAGCGAAATTTAGTGACCATGTCTTTACTTTATTCATCTTTTATTCGGACCACCAGTATCTAGTAATTACAGAAAGGATTTGAGACAAAGTCCTAACTAAACTTTAGTTATTTTTATTAATTTAGAAATTTAATTGTATGGGGGGGGGGGGACATAATATCCGACAAATTTCATAAATTAGGAAATTTGTTTGTTATTCGATTACACGTAAATGGTTGAACCCATTTGGATGAAATTTTGCATACCAAATTGACCATGATTCAGAATAGGACATAGACAACATATTCACACTGGAATTGAGTCTACTTGGGTCAAAATGCAAATGTACATTATTACTGTTTACATGCGTCAGTTTGGCATATCGTTCCTAGAAATTATTTGATGAAACGTTTCTTAGAAACAATCTGTGCCAGTAATTAACAAACATTTTGCATATGAATTAAAATCAATAAAATAATTTTACGCAGCGAAAATGTTGACCACTTAGGCACATACGGTAGAACTTTTAACAGATAAGGTAGTGTTTAATAATAATAAGGTAAGGGCCTACATTATGGTTTGTTGTTAAATTGAATTCGGCAATAGATTCAGGAATACTTATTGAAATATTTAATTGAATTAAAATAATGTGTGCGAGTGACTTTTTCAATATCTTGAAACATGAAAAAATAGGAAAGATATGAAAAGATTCGTCAAGTACCTAAATTAATGAAGCATTATAGTAGAGTTTTTGAGGAACGTTTTCTAAAAGTACTAAGGTTGAAAAAATTATTTATTATTTAAATGATATAACTGTGAATGTTCTAATTTTTGTGATATAAACGTTTACTATATATCTATTACTGTTTTAAATACAGCTCCCATAAAAAACTCTACTGGTAAACCTGAAAGTTCCCCGACTGTACTAATGTTATTTGATTGTATTCGGGACGAGTATTACATACCTACAGTGATATTGCATTCAGGAACCTAACCAGATTCCGACCTTTAATGTTAGTGAAAAATAAGAGCGATTGCCAAAAAATCGTGTCTCATGCCTTCAGCTGAAACTTTGGCATGCGAAGACAAAAATATTAATAAACAAAGAGAGAATTTAACTGATATCGCTTTATGAGCACTCGAGAATGTAGATTCACTCTCAATGGGCTATTATTAAGTCGATTAATGAGTAGTTTTCTGCCTAATTGTTGATGGTTTATAGCTGGCGGAACTAATGGTTTAGGAAGCATAATTATTTGAGTCAAATTTATAGTCATTAAAACATGGAATTTAAACCGAACTGCCTTTTTTGTGTGAAAAACAAATTCTAGCAAATGGTAGTACAGATGCGAAGCTAGCGCCATCTGTCGTGAACATTTTAAACTAGAGATTTGAATTTAACTTTTTTACTGTTTATTTATTGACGAGCTCTTGCAAAAAAGCACTACACATTTAACCATTTTCGTTTCTGAGTGACGCGTGTTTATATGGCAATGGTCTCAAGCGGACTGATTTAGGTTGGAAAACGTTGACCGTGGATCAAACTTTTGACACGCAAGGTAGGTGCACTTTTACTGTCTATCTCGATATAGGTCTGTGAATGCCTTCGAATTCTTACAAGCTTCTATTACATTTTCCGAATTTTCTTTTTCATGATTTATAAAACATTGGTTTTTCCACAGGTTTTTCATTAGGACAACATTCTATATTTAATTTTGACATCGTTTCGTATGTTAATTTCATTAGCAAGCTACATTAAAATCTTTCCGTAAATGATTTTTCTTTCTTTCTTTTTTTTCACACGCCAGTAATAAAAGCTTGGAGTTTTTTTTTACAGATGACACTAACACAGTTCTGGCGGCCATGGGCTTGTGACAAATTCACAAATTACAATCAAATCTGAAATCAACGGCATATATGTCTTTAAGTCCAAAGTCGATTGGAGTTAGAGGTATGTAAAGGCGTAGTTGCTGTTTACTGTACACTGTCCGTTCAATTCCAACATTTTAATTAATTATTCGTCTAAATCCAGCTGGTAAAATATTAATAAGGAGAAAAGGAAATTAAAATTACATGTTTTCGTAATTTGGAGTCCTTCTTGTGAATTCGTAAAGTTCGGTCAGTTCGTTCGTCCGACTCATCCCGCTTTAAATTATGAAATTCGTCGTCGTCCTAAGTATGCTACATTCAAACATTTCTTTTTTGCGGAAAATATAGGTACCTAAGTATACATTACGTTCAAACAATCATACAACTCAAAAATAAGTTTCAAGTTAAGTAGTGAGTAGTTTTTTTTTTATTTAGTAGTATTTTAATGATGGCTCGACTCTTTTTTAGGCGTAAGTGGTAGACTTTGCCCTTCTTAATTAAAATACACGCAACACAAAACTACATAAACATAACCAAAGATAATCTGTGACCCAAATAAATACTTCGACAGACCTATATTAAGCTTCGATTAGAGCAGCGCCTGCAAGAGTAGGTAGTTGTGCAAAAGCTTGCGGGTTCGAGTACCATCAGCTAATATTCTCATTTAAATGACATTATCTCATGACATTAACAAAAACAAGCTTGGCATAACGAAACGAAAAACAAAATATGATCACTAACAAAAACAATGAGTATTTTAACCCCCACTCGGTTGAGGTACTAACCCAAAAAGGGGGCTCACGAGACCTCTAGGACGCCCCGAGTGGTTTAAGCCCGCAACTTGCGAGCTTAAACCGCACTTATGAGTGTTGCGATTCTGTTCGAACCCCTGAACTTCTGCTACGTGGAACGAGTTTGGTCTACTAAAACTATTTATATAAGAACGATACAGATGTTAGGCGAACCGACTGAGTTTGGTTTAATTTTGTTTTAATTTGAATTCTGTACCTAATGTATGCATTCAACTGTACTTTAGCTTTTCAAGTCTTGATTTTATGAAGCAATTTTATCGTGGCATTAAAATTGAATGCAAAATTGAGACGTGAATTGTATAGGTACTTAAATGTTTGAAATTATGAGGGTGTAATATAAAGTTTTTTTTAATGAATGACTCTTACCCTTCATCAAAGTCAAAGTCAAAGTCAAAGATTTTTATTCAAATAGACTTAATAAGTACTTTCGAATAGTCCAACATTTTTCTTTCCCTACCAGCTATTCAGGACACTTTTTAACTGATAAGAAGAACGGCCGCAAGAAATTTTTATTGGATATGTCAGGAAGTATTCTCAAATGTTTAGAAATGTTTGTGTAGCTGCTAAGGCGATGTTCTTTTCAAACAAAATCAAATTAGCGGATAATAAAATAAAGGCTACTTGGAATATTATTATTCAAACAACTGGTAAAACTAAAAATAATGTCAACCACTTCTGTCTTAAAGTAGGTGATAAATTAATTGAATCTGACGTTGAGGTTGCCCGTGTTTTTGAAGATTTCTTCTCTCAGGTACCCTTAGAAACTACCAGTAAATTTAATTCCTGTCCAAACGTTGCTGCTGCCCTCTTGGAGTCGTGTGTTGATAAGTGTAATAAAGTTTTCAATTTTAAGCATATTAATAGTGAAGACATTTTAAAAGCTTTCAAGTCTATAAATATTAAAAAGACTGAAGATCTATGGGGCATATCAACCAACATTATTAAATCAATTATTGATACAATAGCTCCATATTTAGCTTTCATTTTTAATCAATGCATAGATGAAGGTACTTTTCCCGATTTAATGAAATGTAGCTTATTCCTCTTTTTAAATCGGGTGACAAAAGTGACCCCACAAATTTTAGGCCGATATCTATACTACCGGCACTTAGTAAAATTTTTGAAAAAATTATATACTCGCAATTATTAGACTATTTAACAATAAATCAAATCCTTCATAACAATCAGTTCGGCTTTTCTAAAGGTAAAAATACTACTGATGCTGGCATTGCACTTCTTAAACATATTTTTGAGGCTTGGGAGATCAAGCAAGACGTAATTGGTATATTCTGTGACCTGTCTAAAGCTTTCGATTGCGTTGATCACGTTACACTTTTAAAGAAGCTAGAACATTATGGTGTCTCTAAAAAATCGGTTAGCCTTTTGCAGTCATACTTGCATAATAGAAATCAAAAAGTAATTGTCAATAATACTGCTTCTACTGGAGCCCCCATTATTATGGGCGTGCCCCAAGGTTCAATATTGGGCCCTTTACTGTTTTTAATTTATATTAACGATCTCCCTTACTACACGAGTAAATTATGTGAGACAGTACTATTTGCAGATGATACATCTTTAATTTTTAAAATTGATAGAGGAAACAATTGTTCTGACGAAGTAAATAGTGCTCTCTCTCAAGCCGCACACTGGTTCAACATTAATAATTTGTCTCTTAACCCTACTAAAACCAAGTTTGTTAAATTCTCATTACCTAATGTAGTGCAGGTCGATATGCTTATCAATTTGAATGGGGATGTAGTAGAGTTAGTTGAGAGTACAAAATTTCTTGGTATTACATTGGATTCAAAACTACAATGGGATCCACATATTGAAGCCTTGTCGAGTAGACTTAGTTCTGCGGCTTTCGCAATAAGGAAAATAAGGCTCTTAACTGATATTGAAACGGCAAGACTGGTTTACTTTAGTTATTTTCATAGTGTAATGTCCTATGGCGTGTTGTTGTGGGGCTCAGCAGCTAATATAGAAAATGTTTTTATACTTCAAAAAAGAGCTGTGCGCGCCATTTACAAACTCCGACGTAGAGATTCTCTTAAGGATTTGTTTAAAGAGATTAATATACTTACTTTGGCGGGACAATACATCTATGATAATTTAGTATATGTAAGGAAACATCATGATTTATTTATAAAGCATAGCGATGTTCATAATTTTAATACTAGAAACAAGAATAAGCTTGCCGTTCCAAAATTTCGGCTTGAAAAATGTAGACGCTCGTTTTTGGGGAAAGGCATAGCCTTTTTTAATAAAGTTCCACAACAAGTTATTGAGCTGCCTTTGCATAAATTTAAAATATATGTTAAAAAAACGCTCTAAAGCAAAGGTTATTACAAGGTAGATGACTATTTAAAAGACCAAAATGCATGGATGTGATACCAACATTAAACATACTATTGTAAATAGTGTAAGAGGAAAATATTCTAATATGAGTATGAGAAAATTTTCTTCTTTTATTAAATATATTTC
Organism: Chrysoteuchia culmella; assembly: GCA_910589605.1. Taxonomy (NCBI): domain Eukaryota; kingdom Metazoa; phylum Arthropoda; class Insecta; order Lepidoptera; family Crambidae; genus Chrysoteuchia; species Chrysoteuchia culmella. The sequence goes on from OU342648.1 coordinate 6,034,549, forward strand.
AAGATTGTAGATTTGTGTTTGGCAACAACATGTTCCATTGTAAATGTTGTTGTTTCTGCTAAGGCTGATAAGTTTCTTGCGGCCGTTCTTCTTATCAGTTAAAAGATGTCCTGAATGGCTGGTAGGGAAAAAAAATGTTGGACTATTCGAAAGTACTTATCTATAAGTCTATTTGAATAAAAATCTTTGACTTTGACTTTGAAACTTATCAGCTTTAACAGAAACAACAACATTTACAATGGAACATGTTGTTGCCAAACACAAATCTAAAATCTTGAAATATATTTAATAAAAGAAGAAAATTTTCTCATACTCATATTAGAATATTTTCCTCTTACACAATTGACAATCATACCTTAACATCATACCTGATGTTAAGTATTGATAAGGCTGAAGATGGAAGCGAGCCTCTCCCGGAATCCTCAGCCACTGAGGAACTGGCTATATTATCTTGAACTGCCGGAACACAACAATGCTGAAAACATTGTTGTTATGGCGTCAGACTTAGATAAGATGGTGGTAGCTAGCCAGGCTGACTTACAACAAGTCCTACCACCAACCAAACCGAATACAATATGTATCCCCGATGGGAATCGAACCCGGGACCCCTGGGTCTGATACCGGTGGTTGTACCACTACACCACAGAGGCGGATGAAAGTTTTACAGCGAGAAATTGAATACTCTCAGATAAAGTCGCGAACGAAAGTTGTTAAAATATTTATAAAAACCTCACTCCTCAGTAATTTGTGACCGCTCCAAAATAAAAGTAGGCCCCCGACAAGGTGGACCGACGACGATCTGGTGAAGGTCTCGGGAAGCCGCTGGATGCGGGCAGCGCAGGACCGATCGTCGTGGAGATACTTGGGGGAGGCCTATACCCAGCAGTGGATGTCATGTGGCTGATACGACGACGACGACTCGAAAGTATTGACATTGTAAACTTTTATTGTATTGAATTCCTATTAAAAGTAAGTCACCGTAAATTAAAATGTAGGTTAAAGTGTGTGTGGACCAGATTGCTTTGTCGCAGTGTCCAATGTCAACCACACAATACAGCCGCATAATAAAGATCGCGCTCAATGCGGTAATTGCCGTTATTGTTTCGACACATTTGACACAAATACGACACTCTACACCGAATTTCTGGTTTTCCTTGGACGTATGTGGTGACATACACTCGTTTGGTTGCGGAATAAATGTACTCGTATTTGCTAGACTATTTCTATACCTACGTGTACGACTATAATTTTTTGCAAACTGTAGCGTTGATATAAGTATTTGTCCCTTGGCTTTCTGTTTCATTATTTGATATCGCTTCCCAGCTATGTACCTATGTATCCAACGTAGATTACATTTACGTACATCTTAAGTTTTGGCGCGCACTGTTCATTGAAATTAAACAACTTCTACGGATATTCAACGCGCTGAGTTTCACGAACTATGATCTAATTGTCCGTATTTTTTTGGTTTTTATGAGTTTTTTACCCGAAGTTTCGGCACTTTTTCAGCTGCCGCGGTCACGGGATGACTGGCTATTTATAACTCTACCATCGAAAAGTATTTTTTTTTATTCGTTCGGATACGGTTATACTTTTACTATGGCAACAATTATTATTGATTTGATATTTTTATTTGTTTATTATTTTAAATATTTATTATTAATAAAAGAGAAAAACTAATGACTCTACTGGCAGTTTACAAATTGGGTGGACCTATGAAGAAAGAAGCTGCCAATAAAACTTCGAAAGCGGGCAGACCCCTATATAAAGAAATTAAGATGTGGTTATCTCCACCTTTATATATCTCCAACTTTTCGCGGGTGGACTTATAAGTAGCCAGTCAGCTGAAGAGGGCCGAAACGTCGGGAAAACTAAAAAACCCTTAAAAACCTAAAAAATACGGACAATTAATAGTTCATGAAATAAAGCGCGTTAAATATCCGTAAAAGTATAGATTACATTACCGAGTCAACACGGTGTTGGGTTGGGGTCAGATTTACTTGATTTTCCACTTCATTCTCACCTCGATATTATAGTCGTTATACTTAGTTTAGTATCTTGCCACAATTTTATGTCCCTCAAAACACATCACTCCTATTTATTGGGTCTTCTTCGAACCTATGGAATTTTACGCATTAAGTATTCTTATTTCAATTACTTCCCAATGTACCCTTAAATATCGTTTAAGATTTTCAGATACTTTACAAGAAAATTAACACCTGAATCAGACTATTTGATTGTCAGAAGATCCTTGTTTCCGCAGCCTAACAGTACAGTCTACAGTACCATTGCATCGACCGACGCACGCGCACACACGTGGGAACTATGCGCACGCACTTGCCAGCGATCGCCATTAAGCGGATATCAGAATAATGGCTAACTGTTCCGGATGCGGGCGATACTATCCAGTGCGGTGCGTTCCTAAATGGCATGAATCTGGAAGCTACTCCAACCGCCCTACATGTACCAATCAACACAAAATTTTATCAATTCTCGTCGCGATCGTGTTGCTCACAAATAAGTAAGACAAGCGAGTCAGCAACTCAAGGAGCGAAATTTTTTTCTAACTGGTGTATAAGAATGTAAAAATTTCATGAACCTGTATTTTGTATTGCAGCAGCAAAAGGTGGTTTTAAGAACATTGCAGCAAAAAGAAATCGAAGCTGCACCCTATCTATAAATTCTTAATAGAAAAGTTATAGATATATATAGGTAGAGTTATATAATATAAAAACGCAGCGCAGCTTAAACGTGTCTACATAAAATACGAGTACAATCTAGGAACTTCCCGGTTTACCAGTAGAGTTCTTTTGGAAAACGTTTTCTCGGAAAGTACCAAGGTTAAAGAAATAACAATAATTCAAATGAAAAACCTATTAATGAATGTTATATTATTTGTGATATGATCTTTTTCTGTATATCTGTTTCTTTTTTAAATAAAGCTCCCTAAAAACTCTTCTGGTCAACCGGGAAGTTCCCCCGACTGTACCATCAAAAGCACTGCGCTCACTACTCAGAAGTAACACATAAGAAAACCTATCAGACCGAAGAAGAGATACAGCTTGTCGACATAAACAGAGCAACCTGAGTTAAAGTAGGTTCTATGTATTTCACAGAAAAATGTGCCCAATAGTATGTTGTGAACGGGAACGCACCGTATCGGTGACCGCGTCACGGCGGGTATGTGGAGCGTGCGATACAGCCGCTAACCATCCGTGCCCGATCTGGCGCGACCCGAGCGAACTGTGCACTGCACACGACCTGGTCACCCATCCAGCTATAATTAGGGTCAGCTTCCTTTATTATTATTATTAATCTAACACGGGTTTTTTTTCTTATGAACGACGGGGAGTCTCTTAGCCTTCATCATACCTCATAGATGTTAAGTATTGATAAGGCTTAAGATGGAAGCGAGCCTCTCCCGGAATCTTCAAACACTGAGGAACTGGCTATCTTATCTCTAACTGCCGGGATACAACAATGCTGAAAACATTGTTGTTATTGAGTCAAATTTAGATAAGATGGTGGTAACTAGCCAGGCGGACTTACTACAAGTCCTATACAAGTCCCTACAAGCTGGGAATCGAACCCGGGTCTGATACCTGTGGTTGTAGAACTAGACCACAGAGACTGATAAATAGAGTGAATACGCCAAACTTTCGTCATACCATGATAAGTCTGAATGTGGAGTCGCGCTTCTCCCTGAATCCTCTACCACTCCGCCCCCCTACAAGAGGAAACATCTTTTTTCTTTTGAGTGAGGGGAATTCGTTTATGCATACCAACAGGTTACGCTGGGCTCACCTGACGCCTCTCGGCCCCCCATTCGGCCTCAAAAGGCTCAATGGAAGGCCGGGAGGAGGTACTACCAGCTAAATCCCTCACTACTTGCTTGGGTTCTGAGGGACCGCTTTGAGGAAACATCTAACACAGAGCCACTAAGGAACTGGCCTTCTTTCTACCTGTCGAAACACAACAATGATGAAAAACAATGTTGTTATGGCGACAGACTTAGATACTCGTAAGATGGTTGGAAGTGACTAACCAGGAGTTAGAACAATGTTTCTTTGCATAGGTATATGTTTTAAGCTAACAATCACTCCAACGACATTAGACGACAATTACATGTATCAGGTTTTTGCAAAAGTGCACTACCTATCTACGATATGAATTTCTTGAAGTTGTACTATTAGCAAGACTGATAAAATGTTAAGGCTTATTAAAACTACAGGAGCCATTGTGCGATTTTAAGGATAAAACGAAAACTGTTCCATTTTTATTGCACTCGAGTAAATGTTTACCGGCCGATTTTAACGACGGAGATGAACTCAGTTAATAAAATAAACCTTCCTCTTTACAGCTCATTAGCTCGGAACACAAAATTTTGCGGCAGGAAAATATTTATGTTTTTCAACCAGTTTTTATTACCGTACCATTATCATTATCTCTTTTTCATTGTTCAGAAATATTTTTCGTATATTTTAGGTAAATAATATGAACGATAAGTTTCCCTTTTATACGGATAATTAAGATTAAGGATGTGGCTGCTATTGTGAATAACTTTGTTATAGTAACCGAACATTGACAAGTTCATAAGTCTCGTACCTTATTGTTTAACCAACTAAGGACAAACAATAAGGAATCTAACATTATTCCCCGACTACAAAAAAATGCCCTTTCAGATTTTGCCTTGAAATGTCGGAAATCTTGCGCGTTTTTGGGACGGGCGGCTCCCGGAGGTCCGTCCAAATACTGCTGGGAAAACCAGGGGGCTAATTGTCTAATTTTAAATCTATCGCAATCCCTTTCAATTCGTAATTTGAAAGTTATTCAGGCCGTCACTATTTGACTTTTGAAAGAGATTGTGATCGGGACGCGTTTTAAAAAGGTATGGAATAAACGAAATTGAACTGTTTAAGCAATATGACAGACGAAAATATCACAATCACAATACCTCTGAAGGGGATTGTGATAGATTTTAAATTAGACAATTAGGGGGCAGGTCATGCAGGGTTTGTACGAGCTCCAAACTAAAGATTGGACAGAGGGTGTACACGACAAACCGAAATTTCGACCCTTAACATCGGAGGCCAAGATACACTTAGGTTAGGTCGGTCCACTATTATGGTAAGTAAGTTTGGCTATATACCAACAAATAGTACATTTTATTCAACAGCCTCAGTCCCGCTAAAACCAATATCAGCTAGGGATCGGTCATTCCAAACTGAGTAACGCCTTAAGCATAGCTAATCAGTACGAACTATTTACCCCAGGAAATAACCTTGGAGGCTTGGACTTTTACGGTAAAAAACATTAGGTGTTCCGATGATAATTTGAAGGCTACCTACATAGCAAGTTTGTTTGCTCAGATAGTATTTCAAAGTGCCGCTTTTCATTGAAAAGTTATGAATAGCTGACCCACCTTGCAAGTCTCGTCATGACGACACAACAAGTAGAATGCCGAGGCAATGCGTCAGCTTAGAATGTTTTTGTAGAGGCTTTTATGACTTGGTGCTAAGTTAGGTCGTGCTGTAATATTTATTAAAAAAAAACAGTTTACCATCATCAGGGCTTATATAAGTTTCCATGTTTGTGAAGCAGTTTTTATCAATTAGCAAAATACGCAACAGATTGCTTATTCAAAAGATAAATGATCATCTTGATTGATAAAGTTTGTCTAGCAGTCGTAACGTCTCATTAAGAATCGTTCGCAAAACATCAAGGTCAACGTATGTTTCGATTTCAGAACTGCTTCTTATTATCCAATATGTATGATTATGATAAAATAATTACTCATTAGAAGAACATTATGTAGATACCCAACAAGCAATCTCGTGAGGCTGCGTTTAATATGGGCGCCATAAATAATCCTGAACGGGATATTGCTTAAAAAGCAGTAGGTAACAAAAGTTCGCTTCATAAATATTCAAGATGGCTCCGCAGAGGGAATCCGATAGAAGAGAATAAATTGAGTGGAGCGGGTAATATTGGCACGGCTTTAGGGTTATGAACTGGTCAAAGCCAGGGTGTATAGTAGTTACAGGGTGACGTCACAGGGGCTAGGGAACTGGCTAAGTCATATGAAAGGCTAGCGAATGCGTAATTAAAATGATGCGATGATGTGGGCTGACAACATGAAAAGCTCAAGTGCTTAATTTCTATACTGGTATTAGAAGCAAAACGGTCATTAATTTTACAACATCCCCTTTTACATACATTCAAGAACAGGCCTCTATCTTATTTCACAAAGCGAGAGATGCACCAAAAATATGAACAACAATTTAAGAATTTCTCAAATAATGCCCTTTCATGCTTGCCAACGTAATCACTTTATCAACTGAAACATTTCATTATAGGTAATATTGAAGCTACAGCGTTGGCGAAAGCTAAAAATATGACGCCTCCCTTGTTTACCCATGTGCCTGGCATGTACCTACTTCATTACTCCTTTACCGTCAGGGACAGAAAAGCTTTCAAAGAGAAAAATACATAAAATAAAACGAATAATATTGACAAGCGAATCGCTCGAGTGCTTAAAACTGGAATGATTTATGGCAAATGGGATTCATCCGTACTGACAACGGAACTGAAAAATATAAGCTCCAAAAAAATAACTTAAAACAGAATAATTGATGCAAGCTCTTTACAAACCGTCCGTGCAGAAGAAAAATGTACCAGCAGATAAAAATAAGTCCTGACTAATTCCGAACCACGATGTGAGTTAAAAAACGAGGGTTAAATGGATGAGGGGCTATTATATTTTATGGGTGTAATAAATCTCTCACATCAATGCCGGTATGACGTCTCTAACTATTACAAAGTGGTGGTTTGCGACCTTCGATGATGCTGTGGTTAACGAGTTCGAATTGCGATTGGAGAAGCAACTATGACGAAGACTTGCTATTGAATAAGTGATCAAAAGTATCTACAAATTGTTCATCATTACATATGAAAGGTACAAGATACCGTGAACGTGGATGTATAGGCTAGTACAGTGCTTTACTAAAGTAACTTAACGTTTTTCGCAAAAGTTTTTCATGTGACAATCAAAAGTTTTGACTTGCTACTAGCATCCAATAAAATAAGCATTTTAATTTGTAAATTTTCCTTATCCTGGTGTTTCAGTGTTACCTACTAATTATATTTCAAAAAAATCATGTTTGTAGCCACTTGTTACTTGTTAATAATTCTCGTAACATAATTGGCAACTTCTCAACCAATTAATCTTACGTAAAAAAATAATAATCGTGTTTCCAATATCATAATTACCGAGGAAAATCATTTTTTAACAAGACCGTATATCGTTAAACGAAATGTTTTAACTTCTTACAGGTATTTTAATTAGCTGTCTTACAATGAAACATGCCATTTTTCGATCACAGTCAAATCTTTCAGTGAGAGTTCTGTCTGCAAGTAATTAAAGCAAATACATATTTTTTCTGTATAATATCATTAGGTAATATAAAAACAGTCATAATGGGGATGAACAACAGGTTCATTAAATCGCTTGAAACTTTGTTACAGTATAGCTTAAACGTATAAAAACTAAAATCTATTTGTTTTATTCAAATACGATAAGTAGTTTGGGATTTACAAGTGTTCAAACTTCAAGAATCGCGCGCCCTTTTGTGTTACGTCATTGTATACCGTTTCATACAAAGAAAGCGACTCTCTGACCAAATCGGTCAAGCGTAAGCCGCAAGATGCATACAAACAAAGTGTTATACAGTGACGTCACAAAATAAAAACGCCAACCCGAAATAAAAAATAATAATATCTCTAGAATAGAAATATACAAAAGTGCGAGTCGAACTCGCACATAAAGGGTTCCGTCTCTCACCCAAGGTTGCCTGGAAGAGATTGCTATATAGCAATAAGGCCGCCTATTGTGTGTTCCTCTTTTTGTCATTTTCTCTGTATGTGTTTGTTTTTGTATCGTAAGCAATAATGTTTATAATATTATTATATTAAATAGACCTACCCAAAATGCCACTATAATTTTTCGTCTGCAAAAATAACCATAGTTTTTCATAGTGCTTGTATGAATTCCAAAGTTATATTTGCGGTTTTGGAAAATGTGCTATAGCTCTGAAACTGCTAAATATATTTCGTTCAAACCAATTTTCGTTGAATGTTTTTATAAAGATCTACAACATATATATTTTTTTGATTTTTCACTTTCTTATTTTAAAAGTTAGAGGGGACACACACACACACACATTTTACCACTTTGAAAGTGTATATCATTCAAACGGTTGACTTTGAGGAAAATACTGTTATAGGAACCTCTAATCTGTTACTGGTATAAAAACCATAAAGCGGTTTACAGAATACATGTGCTTACCAAGTTTCAACTGTGTAATCCTCATAGTTTTGGAATAAAGTGGCTGTGACATACATCGGACAGACAAACATGACGAATCTATAAGGGTTCCGTTTTTGCCATTAGGCTACGGAACCCTAAAAACACAGTATTTTTTGTTTTTCAAGTACAATGAATTACAATAAGTAGAATGGGGGAATGAACAGCATGACCAGCCCTCTAATTTCAAAATCTATCACAATCCCTTTCAAAGGTATTGGCATTGTCACGTATGGTTACTATGGTAACTATGTATCTGTGGGCCATGTAGTAAAATGACAATAATAATGACGGAATGTGTCATACTCAGTCGGAGCAAGTAAAAACATCTTAAGGTGGTCAACCTTTCATTGTTCGGCTGCACTACATGATTGCATATAATTCTAAAAGTGCCGTTAATCCCCAAATATTTAAAGTGACATTAAAAGTAAGCAAATGTTCTTCTAGTTTAAAAATTAAGAATTATAGTTTAAGGCGGTACCCTGACCGAAAGTGGCGCCGCGTTGAATTTTATTTAATATCGTAATTCTAATTCACAATTTTAATAAAACTTTACGTGGAATTTTTAGAGCCCATAGTCTAGTATTTTTAGACGGTATCATTACATTCCCTCGTAGTCACTGCTAGAAGTAGATAGCAAAACTGCTAAAAGTGGCCGTTTTTGACACATTTGCTATCTACTTCTACGAATGACTATGACGAGATGTAGCGATACCTTCTAAAAATACAAGACAATGGGCTCTCAAAATTCCACGTAAAGTTTTATTAAAATTGTGAATTAGAATTATTAAATAAAATTCAACGCGGCGCCACTTTCGGTCAGGGTACCGCCTTAACATACCTACTTAAATATACGTATTTTAAGTAAACGCTCGAACAAAAGCTACTTAAAGGCACCTACCAAATGTTCTTCTGATTGAGAAAAGGAGGTAAGTAGGTATAGCTTAACATAAAGTTATTTTAAGTAAGAGCTCAAAAGCTAGTTATGCCGTAAACAACATAATCTTTCTCAAGGGGCTGTCTAGACAAACTCAATGTCACCTCAAACACAAACGTCGCCGAGTACCTACATATAATATAATATAATATATATATAATAGGTATAATATATAATCGACCTTAAGAATTGGAACCGACTAATTTGACGACGAAAATAATATTTATGTCAAGGCCTTATATTCGATGAATCAGTTGCCAAAAGTTTAATGTTTACAATGATGACTTGCAGATTACAAAATACTCCGAAAAGTACAGCCTAAGTTCTGTATAAATTGTAATTACTTTAATTGTGGCCGCCCGCGGTATCACTCGTCCCTTTCTCGTTGGAATATCGCGAAAAAGAATATCGTAATGTTTTAATGCAGCCAGGATGTAAACTTATAGCAAATGTAAACACACACAGACCCTCGGGTATACTATTTCGTCATGTTCTTTTTGCATATATCTATGATATCATGCAATTTACTAGTTTATTTTTAGGGTTCCGTACCTCATAAGGAAAAAACGGAACCCTTATAGGATCACTTCGTTGTCCGTCCGTCCGTCTGTCAAGACCGTTTTACTCAGGAACGCGTGGAGGTATCAAACTGAAATTTATATCTAATACTCAAGTCTACTGACCCTTGGAGCTGTGAAAAAAACAAACTTCTAAGTCAAAGCAATCAAAAGATACAGCCGTTTATGCCGCAAATTTTCGAAACTCGCACGGGAATCAAAACCTACAGGGTACTTCCCGTGAACTTAGAATCTTGGGTACGAAATAACGTCTTATAGTACAGATAAAGGAAAAAAATTTAAAACCCTAAATTTTTAGTTTCATCATACGACAAATTTCATATTACAATAAAAATACCATAACTAGGACTCGATTGTCGTGATGGGTGAACTTTTCATATATACCTACAGGTTTGTACGGAACCCTCGGTGCGCGAGTTCGACTCGCACTTGGCTGATTTTTTTAGGCTAGGAAAGGAAATAAAAGGCTTTTTGGTACAGATTATTTTGTTAAATAATATAATAAATAATAAATAAATATTTCCATACAATCACACCAATTATGTAGCCCACGTTAAGTATCATGAAGAACTTGTGTTATGGATACTAGATAACGGATAAACATACTTATATACTTTTTTTTTTGTAAATACATACATAATATACATATTAAAGATCCAGACCAAGACAAATAGACATGTTCATGCACACAAATATTTGTCTTGTCCGGGGATCGAACCCGGGACCTCTGGCGCAGAAGGTGGGGTTAGTACCCCTGCGCCAATCAGGTCGTCGATGAGTTTAAGGTGTTAAACATTTATTTTTAACTGAGACATTTGAGGACAATCTCTCAGTGGATCACAGTAATCTCTTAGTGCAAACTTTAAGCTTAGTACACATTCAAATTGATAATGTCTGACATTGCTCACGAGGAAAACGAGTCGTATTCTTCAAATTGTATTAATTCGCGATTCTTCTCAGTTGGCGACTTTTGTTTGGTTTGTATGCAGATATTACGCGGCTGGTTGGCGCTTTGAATGGCGCCAATAAAAGATTATTACATTAGATAACTTAACACAGTTTCTGAAAAATTGAACTTAACTTTTTTAAATAACCTATTTAGGTGGAATGAAAAAAAAAGAAAAATTGCATTAAAAATATTATACTGCATAAAAATATAAAATACATTATTATGTTCATGGCTTTGCAGTCCACTGAGTTACTATTTCGAACACTGAGAACTTTTTAGAATAATATTTCTCAGTGGAACGTAACGATTACTTCGCGGCTCCGAACAAAGAGACAGTGCTCTGGAATTTTTTGTTCTTTCTTTTCTAAAATAGCTTTATTCCCGTCCCGACTACATAACACAATATATTACGGAAAAATAAAGGACTTTTAAATAAACATATAACTACCGTAAAATCACCGTCCGTCAGTGGAAATCACAAAACAACTCTTTAAAACGTACTTTATTAAAGCGTGTTGGCGGGCCACTCGCGCCTTTCACATTATAGAAAATAAAACGGCGGGAAGATACGGGTCTCAGATTATTCTCAGGCTAAAAATTATAAAAATATTGGTAGTAATTTCATACCGTCTGGGGCCTAGAACCGGGGAAAATATTGAAAATAGAGACTCTCTAGAGTATTAATATTTATTCTGAAAGATTCCAGTTGATCAAAACGCATGCATTACTCACAATAAGAATATAAAATTACGATTCATAATCAGTGTATAATTGCAAACGATATAATCGCTAACGTTGCGAACTTATCGTGGTAAAGGGGACAATAAGAAAACTTACCGCAAAACATCATGATATCACTATCCATTAGAAAATTTACCTTTAACTCCTTGAATAGAAACAGCCCCGGGTACTTCCCACAGCTTAAAATCTCTGTTTCAAATTAATTGAAATCTGTAGTTTATTATTAAATATCGCAATGACAGTTAACTGTTTACAATTTTATCCATCAAGCATGACATGTAATTTCAATCAATACCAAGTATACTCTTTATACCAAGTAGATTCAGCCATGGAATGATTAAGTATTAGTACATACCTAATACCTATTAATTCCATGAATTCAACACTTTTTACATTATGATTTTTTTTAAAAGAAGATCATAGTGTAAAAAGATTATAAATATAAATGAATAAATATCTAACAAGAAAATATACTAGAAAAATACTCGAAAAATATCACACAAGGATAGCATTGTAAAATGCAAAATTAAAAAATTATAAATAAATTAATAATTTTGATCAGTAAAGTCAGAATATTGTCATGGTAATTTCTTTGGTTTCAGTATTAATTGAATTGGATTTATCTACACAATTTGTGATTAAATGTGAAAATGGCTTTGAGTGCATAAAAACTCCAGAAAAAACAATACCTACGTGGATTCATGAAGTGCGATAGTAAGACAATATTATTTTTCTATCAGCCGACACATAAATTGTCAAAAAGTCGTTCCGAATTCGTTCCGTTTTTAATATTATCCCCGGTTGTAGGCCCTACGCGGTATAAAAATGACAAAAATACGTCACAAATGTGGAATTTCCACCTAAATTCTATATGTGACGTATTTTTGTTTCGAATTTAATACTTCATTTTGATCTTTGATCGATTACATTGATTATTGTATTAAATAGTATAGTATGGTATTAATATTATTATATAGAATATATAATATAATATTATTATATATAGATTATTGTATTAAATAGTATAGTATGGTATGGACTTTTTAATATAAAACTATAGCACGGTAACAGTTGTTACAAATCTGGTAATAACATAGGTATATATTTCTTCATACCTTTATCTAGATTCGTATAGTTTCAAAAACACGATTTTATGATTTTGCCTCGACACTTTTTCTTTTCGAAAAGACCTCTAAAAATACGAAAATTCAAGATTATTCTTAAATGGGGTTACTTACACTATTGGAAATTGGTTTAATAAGTGGACACCAATAATATTTAGGATCGTTTAGAAGCATTTTTTTTAAATCGCTGTAGTTTTTTAATACGACGTGATTTTGTGTTTTTTTTGCCTAATCTGCAAAATCGGTCTTGCTCCCGTGCGCGTCGTTTTCTCATTGCTATCTCGCTTCAGCATATTTTTTTCCAGTATCGCCTTAAGTTGTCTTTTCTGTGTAAAAAATATAGGTCACTGTACTAAAAACATAAAAAAAATAACTCTTTGTTTTCGTTGACGACGTATTACATGGCTAAAATACGAGTTTTAAGTATAAATAAATTGCTTCTATGTATTTAGAATAAAAACAGTTAAGTAGTAGTTTGATTCAATATATATCTATAGAAAATAAGATTTTGACGTCAAAGACTGTCTAACACTGTCTAACGCTGTCTGACACACCGAAAACTAAAATTGTACCGATAGGACACGCTGAAACGGCGCGGGGTACAAAAAAAAATCGCCCAAAAGCGAATTTCCCAAGATTTTGTGTTATTTCTTGTCTAAACATGAAAGACGTGAAATGTGTAACATCAAAGAGCTGGGCGGCAGAGCTATCTCTCTCCCATAGGGACACAAGATTGCCGTCGGGAAGTAACATAATTTTTCCCATACCAATAAAAAGAATAAGAAAAAAAACCTCTGAAAATACTGCGAATTAACGAAAAAGTTTATACTTTAAGATGATTTTAAGTGTTTCTAAAACTACCAGCCAGATTAAAAAAAAATACGTTTATTGGAAAATTAAACGGGGGAATCATTGTGACCAAAAAATGTAATTACAAAATAAGTTCCTTAGAAACAAGATTTTAGAAGCTTTTACAAGCTTATTTAAAAAAAAATTGGCTATTGCATCTTTAATCAATCGTTAAACATCTGAAAAGAAGTTTATTTCGATTGCAACGATATTCCTAGCATTGATGTGACAACGCTGGCCTACAGCGTATTAAAAATGTAAAAGTATTGTAGAATTTCGACGATGGTCCGCAAGTCTCGGTAGCTCAGTGGTTAGAGCATTGGACCGGATTTCCAAAGGTCGTGGGTTCGAGTCCAACCTGAGAATTCACTTGTGGCATTATTCCAATATTTTTCTATTTAAATTATTTTTCTATTTAAATTAAAAAAACTGTGTGCCATATTAATAATATTTAGTAACCCTGGACCTCTATTTTTGAATCACTCGTCGCGCGAGTGGCGAGGCGATCAGGCGAAAAGCGACCTTGCATATGTTGACATAGGTCGCTTTTCGCTTTGCCCCTCACGCGCTCGCGTAAGGAGGCAGTATTGCAGGCGAAAACTAAAGCTATGTATATTATGTGCAAGGTTAGCGACCTTACGGAAGTACGGAAAATACGGAAACTCAAACGTCGCACGAAAATCAGTACAAACCTCGAGACGAGTGAATCAAAAATAGAGCTCCAGTTCTTAGTTCTCATTTATTCATAGAGAATTTCAGCACCGCCAGTCGAACAAGAGTTTTCAGCCAGAGCTGTAACTGGCTTTAAGAACAATAATTCGGCAAACTAGTTATATTAACGAACCTAAGCTATTTACATATATAATAAACCCTTGTGCTACTGTTAAATAACTTCAAAGTAATAAGTAAATAGGCGCATAACTATAGGTAGTTAGTATTGTTATATCTACCAATGTGCTTAAAAAATAATCTGTTAACTTTACAATTAGATCTTACTTGAGATTTAACTCCTTTTAACTTAATATCTCTCCACACGCAAAATAAACTTCATTCAAACCAGAAATGTAAAACGGGGGAAAAGTAATCCATTTTAATAGTTTTATTTCAAAGCAAACGGGCTCTTAAACCCAACGGCGATGTGCATAAAAAAACCCATGTAAAATTGAACAGGCGGCCGATCGACGCTGAATAAACAATTTCACCTCACGCGTGACGAAAACGCGCGCGTTCCGGCATTACACACAAATACGAGTATTCCTTGGAGTTTTACAAACTTTTTGACTTCGCAGTCGATTCGTTTTCGTTTTAGAAAATAAACAACTTTTACATTTATATCAAACGAGCTATATTTCACGAACGGTACGACCCGTGGTCACGGGATGTCATCCCGTGCAGCGCAGCTGAAAAGGTGCCGAAACGTCGGGCAAATCAAAAAACCCATAAAAAAACAAAAAATACGGACAATTACAACCTAGTTCGTGAAATATAGCGCGTTTGATATCCGTAAAAGTTGTTTTATTTCAAAGAACAGTGCGCGCCAAAACTTAAGATTTACAGCTAGATTTTTCTTAAAAACCATGTTATACTAAGTGGTACATGAGATTACCATGACATAGGCAGTACGTGAAATTGGTTAAAATACACGTTCAGAGAAAGGAAAGAAATCTACCGGTTAAAAGTTAGTATTCTTTGGTTTTACTTATAAGACTGTAATGGAAATACCTACCCGAAAAGATAATGTGACCAAACGTCGTCCAAAGGAAACTCGTACAATGTGAAATAAGTGTAAATTTGAATAACTATTTTACAGAAACGTTCCATATTGTTGACTTATTACCCAATTTTAAAACACCATAAATATTCGCGTATGTAGTTTGACGTAAACCTACAGTAATGACCAACATTATAAATTACACTGGTGGACGTAGAGTAAATGACTATGTCTATGACAATACCTGAAACGGTAAAATTAATTAACATAATTCTGAAAAACTTCATGAATAAGAATGTTCACTGACAAGGTTCACGGGCGGAAGGACATTTACTCTAATTTGTTTAAGCTATTGTTTAAATGTGTAGGTACCTATGTATTATTGTTTAGTTAGTACTTTGTCATCGAAGTCAAAACCCCCGTCATCATGGGTCGGTGAACGAGTAGTGAGCACATGAGCAACAATTTTCCATCACATCATGATCACATCCAATTATTGTAAGCGCTTCCCAAACTGTCGGTCGCATTTGAATAGGTAATGGATGGTTGACTATGCGTTACTATTATTGAATTGAAGTTGTGGCAAGCAACTTTCAGCAAGCGACACAGAATGGCTGACCAAATCGTAAGAGCGCTTACGCACTACGTTCGAGCGGAATCCGATTCGTATCCGTGAAAAAATGGATCTAGAAAACTCGGACGTTATCCGGATATCGGAGTGTGTAAGCCACTCCGATCCTAATCCTATCCGTCACTTCCTATTTTAACACTATCAGTGAAAGGATATGTTAGGACTTGGCCTCCACTTACTTCCACGTAGAACAAATTTATGCATACATTTTATTGATTTCACAACACAAATTTCTTAAAAACACACAAAATCGCGAGTCGAGATACTGAGTTTATGTCAGCCATCTTTACTTGACTTGCAATTTTGATTCGAAAGTGTTGTGCAAAAAAATGATGCATAACTAATTATAACTTTGTTCTCCGTGGTGGTGGAAGTAAGTGGAATCCAGACGCTAACTTGTCCTTTCACGTGTTTGCACGGATTCGGATCGGATTCGGAACAGGCGTAGCGTAGTGCGTAAGCGCATTAACGATGCTACGAAAGGCAGGTTAAGCCGTTGATCACGGCTGAATTTGCTCTCGTTAGTATCCATAAATCTGCATTTAGCCCACTACGTATGGCATGTCATGGCCCAGTCTCCTTATCCATCCATAAGGAAGGCCATGGTCCTAGCGGTAGAGACATGGAATTGATTAATGATGATGTCAATTTTTCTTCATAAAATGTAAGCATAAAAGTATTGTTTTGATGATTCAAACTTCAAAGCATTTATTGCATACAATGTTGACAATATCATAACATTTATCATTTTGTTTCAAACATAGACCCTGTAAGGCAGCAAATAACATTGTGTGGATAACAATATTCATTTACCACATACTATTTTAAATAATGTAGGTATTATGTCTAAAAGCTATTTTAGTATAAAAATATTAGGTAAGTATAATGTTGTTATAATATCTTTAAAACATATTTAAAAATAAACACAAACTAAAAACATAAAACTTCTAAATAACTACTCGCCGTAATACTCTTGCAAACTAAAATAACACTTATGCATTACATACTGTCAAAGCTTTTTCTTAAATGTAGGCAATTTATCTTCGTTTTTGATAACTTCTTGGAGTTTGTTGTAAATCTTAACTGCCATAGCGTATGGTCCTGAGAGTACTATTTCTAATTTGGATTTAGTTTGTGCTAATTTGGTACGCTGGCGTAAATTTTGAGGTCTTTCATAAATTGGAAACAACTTTTAATTTTTTTTTACAAATAGGCAGATGATGATGATTTGGCTGGTTTAAAGATTTTTTCGCCGCAACTTGCATTCAAACCATTTAGTGGGCTACATAAAGGTTTGGGAGCCAGTGACACACACCAAATCAGTTTTCATGTGTACGCAGCGTGGGTGCGGTTACTGATCCCGACGGCTCCAAGCTGGAGAAAAAACAATTTGAACTTATCTGATCCACCGCAAGACGACGTGATTCATATTGCGCCCACAGTGATTAATTTGGGGCTTTGTCTAATTCTCCTACACACTAGGGTAGGTACTTATCGACATTGTGTTACGGTTTAACGGACTCTAATTAATCATACTTAATTTTAACGGAACTTTATTTAAATGATCGGATCGAAGCTTGGACGAATGTGGTTGATTCGTCCAAGGATCGAAGTGAAGACCACATACAACCTCGTCGTGTAAACAAATCTTATGAGAGTGCAACTTGAATACTTTCAAGTTCGTATGAGAATCAGAAAATGTCAAAACCTCAAAATGGACAAGTTGTGAGCCACATATTTGTTGAAATTGGTATCTTGATTTCCCGATACTTATATGTTTAAAAGAAATAAAGGGGAAACTTTAATTATTTTTTATTTACAAGCCCGGAGCATATCGTGAAGCCTATTCAACAAATAAAAGCCGAACCAAACTAAATTGATGTTTAAAAATATTATTTTAGTTTCAATTGGTTACGTTAAATAATGTTCCTGAAATTAATTCTAGCAACGATAGCGACAAAAGATAGACATTAGCCAGGAGAGAAGAGCCCTTTAACCATACGAATAAGTGAATAGAAATTAATAGGGCCATAATGCGACAGTTAAAATGGCCAAACTGCGCCCGAGGGAAGGGCCCCACCGCAAGGAGGCATTATTGTATCCCTTTCCTGCGTTCCCATCGTCCAATTCTTGTAATTTAGGCGTTATAGCTTTTCCGTGGCTCGATTTAAACTCCAAGGGTATTCGAGGTGGGTTATAATTGAAAGCTGTTTCCTTAAACAATTAGGTTGTCAGCGCGAAACGTTCACGACGGCGACCGACGCGCCGACACGCTTGCTCCACGCCACAATTTCGGAACAAATAATTACTTTTGTTGGTAATTTCCCTTTTAATGTTACGAATGCCCAACGCACGTCACTCACGTCCCTCAAATTGTTTGCTAAGAATATTGTTTGGAATTTTGTACGCATTAAACTCTGCGATTTGGAAATTTTTGAATCACGTTGTTGACGATTATACTGTACTTTAATATAACCGCTATAAAATAATCGTTGGTAATTACTTCTACGCTAAAACAATTACTCTTTTACAATGGGAAGCGAGTGTAAGCCTGCATTTATAGCTTAAAAAGGGTTTTTTCGTGGATTGAATCATTACAGTGAACTATATGTTAACAACAGAGCGATTTTCCCACAGTTGTTTTTCTTTACGTAGCATGTTGTAAATTGTGAGAAACGACGGCTGCAAACAAGAGCAAGGTAATAACCGGTTGTGAAACGCACTGAACGAAGTAAAACAGCACACGAAACACGCTGAAATTAATTGAGTTATTACGTTTTACTATATGAAATCTCGCTAGTGGACGACCCGAATCATGCGAAACAAAACGCCCAACGAAAAAAAATTATAAAAACTTTTTCGTGAAAACCTTTTCAAAACGTTTCATAACAATATCACTTCTCTTATAGCGGAGCCGGTACTGGAAAATTACATGGAACTGAAATTGGAATGTAAACAAACAAAATTGTTTACTTTTAACGCCATCGTAAAAATATAATAAATTATAGACACCGTCTAATTCTACACTCACATTACGGACGTCGGGAAATTACAGAGCTGACCCTTCCCGTCGTAAAAACGAAATGGGTACCATACCTGCAAATAAAAAGTTAATTTAAGCTTTGCCCATCAAACAATCATGTCGTACCAACAACTCGGAATTACAGCAATTAACGTGTTCACTATGCCGCAGCTCATATAAAACGAATCATCATATCAAATCGTTACGAACTATAAGTTTAATTGGTTTTATAAATATTGAATGTAAATCACATGAAACATGCCATCCGTTAGTCGACTGAATCTGCTGAAACTAATCTCGCGGCATAATAACTAATCAAATCACTAGTACAAGTTTGGTATATGAATGAAAATAACTATTCCATTACTTATCGATTAGTCTTGTTTATTAAGTGAAAAATTATATTTCATACATTTTTCTTTAACTTTTATGTTTCTTAATCAATAAAACATCACGTAGGTATTAACAAATGAAATTTGACTTGATCCGCATAATCTTGTAAACTTACTATTTTATAACATTACAGTCAACAAAACTTATCATTACATATCAACGGGACCGGTGACCATTTGCATTAGGTTGACAAGTGCTTTAGGTTTGTAGTATTTACTAAAGCTTACATTGTATTTTAATACATTTTTTTTTACTTTATAAAGTTTAAAAATAATTACACTGGGAACTTTACAAAGTATCCGTATAAAAGCCGTAAGCATTAGCCTTTGACGTATGTAAGTATAGGTCAGTAGACTAGAGGGCTTAGCTACAAGCTTCCGCCATAGCACGTTATCTAGTAAACGTAGACAAATTCTTTTTATAACTTTTTAATTTTGCATTTTACAATGCTATTTTTATGTGATAAATATTAAACAAGATAATATACTAGAATAAAGCAACTAGTCTCATGTCCCGTCAGGGCGACATGAGACTAGTTGCTTTTTTCTAGTATATTTTCTTGTTTAATATTTATCATTGTAGACAAATTCTGCTGGCAGTAGCTAGTTCATGAGTAATTTATCAAAATTAATAAATAACAGAGATCAATATAGAAACCAAAATTAATATGGACATCAGAACTAACGAAGGCATAACTAACAATAAATTCCAATAACCTTTCTTTACGTAAAAGATGGGTTATGAAACGTATCTTGGAGTCGTTACCTAGCAATTCTCGTTATTTTGGATATTCACAAATATATCTAAGCAACTAATCAGATACACTTACCAGTAACTTTTTAGTAATCTGTGCCTTTTTCAAGAATGGGTTATTGAAATCAGCCTTTAATAATATATAAGGTACCTACTCTTTCAAACTAAGTAGCTCTTCACAAAAGCTTATCAGGGTTACACTCCTACCTTACATCAGCTAACTGCATCCATTATTTCGTGTGCACCCCGCCTCGTCACTCACTGTCAGGGTTGAAAAATGAGAGTGTCTTCCTTTTTGTGCACTCCCCTTATGTAAGGGGAGCAGTGACTGATACAGGTTGCCTAAGCAACATTGACAGTCCTGTATTTGTTGCCGGATAATATATCAATCGTCCACTTAACCTTTCGGACTCCAGATTATGAGAACCAAAAGACATGCATTCTCCTCTGAACTGGACACCGGTGTCCTGCTAGCAAAATATGTTGAATTAAATAATTATATTAATTAACCCGGCTAACCCAATATTAATTATTGACACTTTTAAACGATCAAAAGTCAAAGCGTATTACTACCGCATAAGAACTTGATGTAACGTCTAATATTTTGATATAACGTTCACGCGAATTCTCGTTAACCACGTCGTGAATCGAGGAACTAAGATCTCTCAGAGCAAGGAAGACTTTAGAAGACTAAAAGAGATACTCTAACTAGGTGGCGACTGGCGAGTTACTTTAGGTAGCTACAAATAATAATGTCGTGAACAACATCTAATTTGCAATAAATAATCAAATATAAACCTACATAGAGTTTGTATATCACTCGCGTGTCGCACGAGGTAGTAATCTTGTCCTCTATTTACCCATATTTCATATCACACGGTCCACTGACCGGGGTCAACTAGAGCGGCCTTTGTACGATTCCTCCCTCGAAGTCTACACGCAGTGACCTTTCTGGAGCACCTAAGGGAGGACCTTCTATAAATAAACGATTCATAACTGAGGATTTCGGATTCCGATCGGTCTGCGTTAACACATTTGACGATCATTGTCAGAGAGACTTTGATCATTGTCATTACTCAGTAAAAAAAATTTCTGCTGTTTTCCTCAATCCATCCATCGATGTCGTGTCTGCTAAATGAAAGGGCATGAGTCATTGTATTCAAATACCACCAATAGATACTGTAAACTTGGTAAATCTATATATAATATTATAAAGAGGAAAGATTTTATATTGTTTATTTGTTTTCAAAGAATTAATTCAAAAACTACTGAACGGATTTGGATAAAATTTGGTATACAGATAGTGGAAAGCCTGGTTATGAACATAGGAACTTTTAATCTCGATATTCCCACGGGAACGGGAACCATGCGGGTGAAACCGCGAGCGGCCGCTAGTCATAAATAAAAAATACCAAAGTTAATCAATCATCATCAAGAAACATAACCTGGAGACGAGTAAGTATCTACAAGCTGGTTGGTTTAGATTCGACTCGCGCGGAATCCTTAACAATGCGAGATCTTGGACGAATTAACCACTGGACGCGTAACGAGGACCGCGTTCGCCTTTACCCCTCTGTCACTTACCCTGCCTTTTAGACACAGTAAGCAATATGGCGTTGTCAGTATGACGCGAGATCTCGAAGTGGAACATTATCTCAAAAATGGGTAAATACACTGATTTAATTTGTAAAAATCATATCGGATAATCAAAACATTTTTCTTTTCACGCGTAAGTATAATTTCAATCTATTAGAGTAGCAATTTTTCGTAAAATAAATAAAATTTGGTATGTAAACAAAATGTAATACGTCATTTCAAAAAGTAATCATTGTACGTGTAAATTCTTCAAAGATATTGCATAAGTAATTTGGTTGGGTTATACGTATCACTCATTCATTCAATTGTCAATTTTATGTCGTATAGGGCTTGAACATATCGATAAACATATCGATGTATGTAAATGAACGAACGAATCCAATTTTAATGTAGGAACTATTTAAATTAATTTCAGATTTACAGTTGAGCCCCTAACAAGAAGAATTGGGTGGAAGCGGTACGCAGGGAGATAACATAGACGAGTACTCAGGTCTTAGATAACATCTAAGGTCTGATGATGGAGCCCGAAGATGGCTATAGGAACTCTGTAATTAAACGACGCAACCCTACGAACTTTGAGCTTGTTATATTTGAAATATAGCTTCAAACTTTAAAAAAAATGTTGCTTATTTATTTCCCGTTTCCGTGGTAATATCAAAAATCCTGTCTTAGTGCTCGCCAACATCGTTAAAAGAACCTGTATGCAAAATTTCAGTTTAATTGGTTTAGCCGTTTGGGCTGTGCGTTGCCTTGCCTGTAAGTCAGTCACGGTATTGTTTTTTAGTATTAGACTTATGTTGTACATTATCATGGTGTGTTGTACATTAATATTTAAAATGTATCATAAGTATAAATATAGCATTGACAACGCAAAAATTAAAAAATCATAACTTATTAGCTGTTGCATCATAATATTAATCGTTAAACATTTGTTTTTTTTTCTCTTTCGAATGCAAGGAAGGATATTCTTACAGCGTATAAAAATATAAAAGTATCGGAGAATTTCGACAGTGGTCCGCAAAACTCGGTAGCTCATTGGTTAGAGCAGTGGGCCGGATTCCCAAAGGTCGTGGGTTCAAGTCACATCTGAAAATTCACTTGTGGCCGAGTTCATTTGTTCCAATATTTTTCTTGTTAAAATGTATCATAAATGGTGGTTACATTTATTATGTGTTTCTAACATAAACCTTGTTAGGTCACAGCAAGAATAAAATTAATTATATTTATGTATGTACTTAGCTATATTATACTATTTTTTAATCTTATAATATTTTAATTTTAAGATCGTTTTATTATATTCAAGTAAAACAATCTTAAAACTACAATAAACTATTGGTTGCAATATACTTGCAATTAGTATTTCAGCTAGTAGTTGCTAGAAAGATACTGCCTTGGCTTTATCCTTAATATAGGTAATTATATATAATTATAACTTCTGGGAGTTTGTTGTTTAATACTGTCATAGCGTATGCTGGACCATACGCTATCCAAACGCTAGTCTACTATTTCTAATTTGGGTTTAGGTTGTGCTAATTTCGTACGGTGGCGTAAATTTTGAGATCTTTAATAAAGTGAAAACAAGTTTATATTTGTTCTTACAAATATGCATATTTCTTAAATGTAAATGGACTAGAGTTGAAATTAAAATGTTTTAGTCTCAACGATCTTCTAATGTCGATGATTATTTTCAATAAGTTTTAGTATACTTAGATTGTTGCCTCCAAAAAAAATGTAGAATACGAGATATCACAGCTCGAGAAGCACACAGGGGGTTAATTGTCTAATTTTAAGTCTATCACAATCCCTTTAAATTTTTCATTTAAAAGGTACATATTATTCACATCGCATCACATAGCATCGCGCCACAACTATTTGACCTTTGAAAGGGATTGCAATCGATTATAAAATTAAACACTTATGGAGGGGTTGCTATTGTGTATGTCCTATACAATGGTTCTGTAATGAACTAAATACCCATATTTTGTTTTATATAAAAAAGCTCGAGTGATTGAAGAAGTTAATGTAAATAATGAATTATATTATTATATAAACCAAATATTAATGTTTTTTACTCACTTAAAAAGTGTTAGTAAGTAAATTGTAAGTCCGCCTGGCTAGCGACTACCATCTTATCCAAGTCCGTTCCGGCAGTTAGAGGTAAGATAGCTAGTTCCTCAGAGATTGAGGATACCGGGAGAGGCGCGCTTCCATCTTAAGCCTTATCAGTACAGTACTAGTATCAGGTTGCATGTATCTACCCATTTTTCACAAAATAAACCCAAACACAAACGCTTTGGAAACCATATTGTATAGTTTTTATGAATTTGAGGTATTTTTTTAATGAGATTTTCATATTATTAGGTGCTTTATATTTTTCCACGAAATAAACAATTAAATTACTAATTTCTTTAAAACACACATGATTTATTAAACTCAATAGGTTCATTCATTCACTCCTTACCTATCGTGCTATTTATTTTTCCACGAAATAAACAATTAACTTACTATTTTTTTTAAACACACATGATTTATTAATCTCAATAGGTTCATTCATTCACTCCTTACTTATCGATAAAAAAAAATATCGATTACTTCAAGCACTACTGTCATTATTTGACATTAGTAATCGCCCCTCACCCCCGCAAGAATTGGTTGATCGTGTTTTCATACATTCTTCTCGGGTTTCGTGTCCAGTGGTTAATTCGTCCAAGTGCGAGATCCAATAAGCTTCATTCTTGGCTTAAGCACGGAGCGCCTTGTACCGTAGTCTTACGTCATATGCCCGCTAATATTCGATTATACACGCCACTGTGCATTCCTGATTGAGGTTTTAGTTTAATATGTTGTATACTTGTGTTGCAGGTTTTACCTAAGTAATGTTTTTTCATGACGATATACCTAATATAATATAACCAACCACCTGAACCATAAATAATTGAGTCCCTAGGTAGACGCAAATAATTGATAGTCGTTAATGCATCAGACGTGCGGTAAAAACGGCATCATTTAGGCCAAGCATACTTAAGACTATTCAGACAGAACTCATTAGTTCAAGACGAATTCAATGAGAAGGACGGACCTAATTTGAGTTAAGGTTAAACCGAAAATATTGTGAAAAGGACTCCTATATTATTTTATCAAATTGCACTATTACAAACAGTCGCTTAACCGCCTCTGTGGTCTAGTGGTACAACCACCGGTATCAGATCAGGTAGGGGTCTTGGGTTCGATTCCCAGCGGGGGTACATATTGTATTCGGTTTGGTTGGTGGTAGGACTTGTTGTAAGCCCACCTGGCTAGCTACCACCATCTTATCTAAGCCTGACGCCATAACAACAATGTTTTCAGCATTGTTGTGTTCCGGCAGTTCGAGATAAGATAGCCAGTTCCTCAGTGGTTGAGGATTCCGGGAGAGGCTCGCTTCCATCTTCAGCCTTATCAATACTTAACATCGTGTATGATGAAGGCTAAAAGTCTCCCGGTCATTCATAAAAAAAAGTAACGGCTTTTTCGACGTTTGCGCACGTGAGCTTTTTCACACTTTATAGGTAATTGTCATACAATATCGGAAGTACCTAAGTATAGGCAACCACTGTCGTGACATCCTTCGAGCTGTTAGAGGATTACTGTGAGTGAAGTCATAGAAACAGTCGTGCATAAGAATCAGGATCCACGTCCGAGTATCCGGCGTCACACGACGAAAGATGACCTCATCTAACAGCGTCGTAATTACATTTATGTAGGTTTCACCTTCTAGTGGTGAACTTTAGCATTTTAAGGTAAGCTTGTAAGCTAATATTATGATACCTACATGAGCATTTTAGATTTTATATTATTTAAGAGTCTAGTCCAGATGACATTTTGAAATAACCTTTGTCATCTCGACAAGCCGCGTCGGCGTGGCGCCCTGGCTCAATATTAATAATGATTATAAGTGATAAATAATTTATAACCTTCATTATGTGAACTTGTTCTTTTTCAGTTCTAACAGAAATACGATTTAGCAGATGTGTGAAGAGAACAAACTCATTTCGTTATAAAAAAAATAATTAAAGAAAAAGTCACATTTTTTAATTACTAATAATAAAATTATTTAAATAAATATTTAAAAAAAGTCTTATACAAATTCCTAAATGATGACTAAAACCACCTACTTTATCCGCCAAAATATTTGAAAAAGACATCTTCATTAATTAGCCGGCTTGACGTACCGTTTGAATCGTTAAATGTATAATAACTAACCTACTTACGATCTAACGGCATAGGTCACTTCCATTTAAAATAAACGTTAATTTATTATGAGATTCACTACACGAAACATTAACAGAACTTTAATTTAAAACATACATCTGCGGAAAATTAAGCTTCAAATCGGGAAATCCCTAAGTACCATAACAGTGAACCTTATGTAAAGGAGTTGTAAGTTTCAATTACTTCGAAATAAGGGAACTTGTGGAATGAATCCGGTTCAAAGATGGGTCGGAATCGGAACTCGGAAATGTTTCCGATTTCATTGCACAAGTAAATATGATGGCATAGACACGGGCACACGGCACCGCACAGAGGGAGCTCTCGACGCGTCTAGACGGATCCGTTTCAACCAACCATCGATATCTCATTAAAAGTTTCTACTTCCAAGTGTTTTTTTACAACTCTGTTTTTGTGTGTTTTCTGCGCTTTGAACAAAACTAGTTTTCTTTCACTTTTTTTTCTACAATGGGTAATCGCTGAAACGCTTAGCTTTCATCAAATCTGCGAACTTCAAGCCATTATTTATAGTATCCTCAATCGTATTTTAGTCGTTGTGCTTTTTTACAATGTAGTATCAAGAACCGAGTAAAAGACTGCTCTTTTACTCAGTTATCTTGACTTACAATGGAAGCACGATTTAAAATACGATCATAACGGAATATTAGCAAAATTGGACTACCCGATGTTATGATAAGGCTAAATGAACTTTACCACAATCTCATCTAAGTCTGACGCCATAACAACAATGTTTTCAGCATTGTTGTATTCCGGCAGTTAGAGATAAGATAGCCAGTTCCTCAGTGATTGAGGATTCCGGGAGAGGCTCGCTTCCATCTTCAGCCTTATGAATACTTAACATCAGGTATGATGAAGGCTAAGAGTTTCAAACTCTGACTGAGATAACAAACTGCTTAAAGTTTTCTGTACAAAGGTTTTGTTATAAGTCAACAAATAAGAATATGGCAACATTAACAACACACTATTAAACAACTACCTAGGTATAGTACCCAACTCAGACTACTCGTAGCTATGTAGTGGAATAATACGAGTTGTACCAGTGACAATAATCACAAATAATAATTAAATCCAAGAAATTAATATCAAAGATATTAATTAATGCTAAGAGTTCATCAGGCTGGGATTTATTTTGTCTATACGACAGAGTGAGAAAGTTATTCGCTGGCACAAATATTTTCAGCTCGTGGAGCGCTGCCGTGAAAATTAATTCTGACGTTAACATTGACGAGGCAGCACATTACATAAATACTTGTTGAATAACAAAAATGTTATAGTTAATACATAATTTACTACGCACTGGGGCACGCCGCATTAATTTAATGTAACTTTACATAAAGAGGGGACTAACCACAAAAAGTAACCTTGCCATTCACCTTCAATGTTTATTAACTAGCGGTAGCTAGCGACTTTGTTCGCGTATGATTTGTTTGACCCAGATTTCCGTACAAAATCACAACCCCTATCTCTCATCCTTTACTACAGTAGGTAATACCAGAAATACTACTAACAACAGCATTCCGAGGATTGGTGTCAGGCAAGAAGCCATGACAAAATCAATTTCAATAATGGACACTAATATTGAAGGACGGACAGGAAGACAGAAAAGTGAAAAATCAAGTTAGACAACGTCTTTCCTCATATTCCGCGATCTATTCGAGGCCTTTATTTCGCGTCTATACCTACTATTAGCATTGATTTAAAAACAATCATTAATTTTTCCCATGGAGTAACACAGTTGCATGTTCTTTAAGTACCTAGTTATTTAAATAAACCCATCCTATAATGACCATCATCATCATCTCACTCAGCCATACATATGACACCCAATGCTGTGTAGGCCCACCCCGAATAATATCTACGTTCTGTTTCACCCATCCCATTGCTCATTTTTCACTTCAACTTCAGTGTACCCGGCACGCTATTATGTCCAAATAAAAAAATCATTCAATCGCCCTCACAGCCGCTATCGCCATACCTCCACGACGGCAGAACCATCAATCACTGAGGCTTTGACGATGCACTTTAGTTTATCGGGCCTTTATGACTGCATGTAAGTAATAATGGTACCCTGGGGAACATTTAAGGCTTGGAGTTTAACGGTTAACTTCAGACGAAACCTCTTTGCTGGAATAGTGTATGATTCTACGACCACTAAGAAGGGCATCTATTTTTGTGAATTGTTTTATTGGGGAATATAAAGGCCCCCCAAGTAATCGTAATTGAAGTGATATTTAACAATCGTCATAATTATAAAGCTTTCCTTTGGGAGTGCGTCCGCTGCCGGCGCCGGTCGCTGATTTGGGAGGAGGCGCGCCGGTCGCTGATTCCGTAGTTGTGTTTGGGTTCGGGAGTTGCAAAGGATCTCCATAAAATTATGTGTATGTCACATCTAGAATTACCTTTCGTACTTTCTGCGTTTCTTCGTCCCCCGTCCCCTCGCTTTTGAAAGCAGCGTTTTCGTCATTTTGTCAAAAAAAGTTAAGTGAGTTTTGCACGTGAGATAATTTTTGAGAAAAATTTAATCCTTTTAAGTAAGAATTATAAATGTAAGTACATGAATATTTGACCCATCCGTCCGGGTCGTGTTAATTTCGCACGTGTCGGTCCTCTTTTCCTTTTGCCGGTTGCCATATCGAGTGCCGGCACCGGCAGCGTTAGTTTTACATCTCGGCTGCCGCCGGCAGCGTATCACCGCCGGTTTCCAATGGTGATATTTTTGGTAGCGGGGCTTTACCTTTTCTGTGATAATTTAGTTTTCTCATGGAGTAACACAGTTGCATCTTCTTTAAGTACCTAGTTATTTAAATCGGTTCCCAGAGTTTTATAGCGTTATGCATATAATCTAATATCAACCTAATATTGTATTATATAACGACGTCATCGAATCGCTCAAAGAAACATACAGGTGTGTATGAAAACCTTAGCGGTGGAGTTATTAATTTGAAAAGCTTAATTAGAAGGATTGCTGATTTGACTGTAACTAAATTCATAATTCATATCACATTCTGAGCGACTCGTCAAATGTTGATTCGCTCTAAGAAACACATAAGTAGACTGTATTTTCTAGTATTATTAAACATCTCAATTGAAATAGTTCTCAAACAACAGAGTTGACTCAAGGACATGTTGTGAGACTTGTGAGCGTGCTCAAGCTCGACAGTTATATTACAGCTGGAGATGCTACTAAAAGGTCAGCTATTTTAGAAACACACCGCTAAGTACGCAGCTCTCAACTTACTAAGGTATTGCTTAAGGACCGGGCTTTCAAGTCTGTCTACCTAGCAAGGAGCGTTTCTACTAAACCACATAGGAAGCCGTTACAAAAAGGAGTTCTTAACAGTAGTATGTTCTATTAAGAAATCCTTACGGTGTAAATAAATCAATGCCCAAAAACTTTTATGTTTTGTTATGAAAACTCTGGCAACAGAGGTGGCCACTAATTGTCATACGAGAAGAGAGAGTTGTGAAAACGTTAATATTCTGCCAGTTTACCTTATTCAACAATGTCTTAAAATAATTCTATTGGATGCCTCTTTTTCTTCTGGAGTGGAGTTTGATCATGCTCACGGCTCACAACGTTTAGAAGGCAAATGTAACAGTCACCAAGATTTGAAAAAATGATGGTGTCTTCTATAGGCTATACTTCGTTTTTACGGCACCTTACGTAGCTCTTAAAAGAATTAACATTGCTCCATCTGTGTTCTATCTATCCGTGGTAAACTATTACCCTGATCGTTTGAGATACCTGAACATTGAGAGGATAATTTGGATGGTGAACGTTATTATGTAGATTTGATAAATTGAGGTGTTGCACCTTTTTAGAAAATACCGCCACTGAAACTAGTAGCACTCAATTAACGTTATGGTTTTCTAACAGCTAAACAAATAAAAAAAACGGATTTGGTAGTAAAGTTTTTTTTGTTTTGATAAAGATATCCTTTTTAGTACACAACGAAAAACTAGACTTAACATCTGCTGAACTTACATTGCTCTTTTAAAGTCTCGTTTAGGCAGGTATAAGATACACAATTTCGAGGCCGACAGAGACAATCTCCTACGACAGACCGTGGCGCAACATTCGCATCACCTCTGATAATAGTGTCGTAATGTTATTATACTGTTTACCCACAGCATTATCACGATTGTGCACAATTTAATGTGAGAACGTTGGGGTTATGCCTTTGACATACCGTCGGATTCAATGTACTATTATAGCATATGTAAGCACTGAGACCATTGTCACTAAAATACATAAATGCTGCATTTTGTAATGAAGTAGCGGAAACAGAACGCGAAGGAAATCAGTTTCCATCAGATATACGCTTTGTTATTATCCATATTTTTAAAGTCTGTATGAGTGATATAAACATAATATAATGTCTAGCACTACGCGGAAATGTAATTTTTAAAAATTTTGATTTTTACCCCCGACGCAAAAAGAGGTTTGTTATAAGTTTGACGTGCGTGTGTATTTAGAATCTGTACCTGTCTGGGGCAACGTAGCTCCTAAGCCACTGGACCGATTTTAAAGCTGGCGTGATCGAGATGCTTCTTAGATATAGTTTAAGAAGATCCGTTCAGCCGTTTGAAGATCATCAGCTCATTTCCTGCTATAATTTTAGTCAGAAAAAGACATTATTTTTCACTTTAGTTTTATGGTTAAATCCTTCAGATTTGACAGTGCTCAGACAGCGGGAGCCAGACCGAGCTACATCTTTTAAAAGGAAAACAACAAATGTGCGCGTTACAATAATTGCAACCGCAAGAGAAACGAGAGACATTACGTAGCAGAAAATTGGATGGAAGTTTTGTACAACAATACCACACACACATATCTTCCTTTTCTGTTCCGCAGCTCTTTCAAACTTACATGAGATTTCGACAGAGCTGTAGCAACATATCAAATCACAAGTTAGTCAACGGTAGGTACAGTTTATTTTCAGGAACTTAAAGTTTTATATTTTCATATCTCTTAATTTGTTTATGTTATTGTATATATTGGTATATAATTTGATACTATCTCGCAAGGAACACAAAAAAACTATAATCAAAATTGGTATAAAAATCTCGAAGTTATCAATAATGGGAGTCTAAAAAAATTAAGATGTCATACCAAAGAATACCTACTACTTACTAGTAATTAACGTACTATACTAAATAGGTATTATTATGCTAAATAGGTAATTTATAAACGTATGATATTTTATTTATCCGACTTAAAAAATTGAGGAGGTTCTCAATTCGGTCGGTATGTTCTTTTATCTTTTTTATGTATGTACAATGATTACGCCGAGGTTTCTTATCTGATTTACGTGATTCTTTTTTTGTTCATTGCGGAATAATTGATATTTGGTCCCATAAAAATTTCATTCAGTTTGGTCCAGTAGTTTTTTTTATGAGCATTTTTGTTCACTTGGTTGGACGATGTAATGTTCACGATAATTATAATTTATAATGAAAATGAAACTAATCTAATCTAGAAAAATCCTACTGTAGTTTACAAAACAACCTATTACAAACACTAAAAAGCTAAAATTACATTATGTTATGGGTGTGTTTATATTATGTTATGGGTGTCTCACTATTTTCATCCAAAAGACAAGATATTCACGGTGTATCGTGAAGGTATCGTGTAACTAACTAAAGCAGCATTTGTTAAAATAAATCTGCAGAAATTATAATTACATGCCTACTATTATTTTTTTATGGCAAAACGTGGATTTCCAGCAAAATGAACGCTCTCATACTGTACTGTGCACACAACATACCGGTTTATCCTTCCAAACTACAAATGATTGAAGTAAAATTAGAAATTTTCTCTGAATTCACACGCAGTCACCAACGGCCTTTAACACTTGGTTTAGCGAGACGACGCAGGGTCTCTCCTGTACCGAGCTCGTTAGCAGGAACAAAGGGCAGCCGACATCAAACGAACCGTTTCTTTAAGCGGGGCATCTACAACGACATTAATCACAAATTCCATGATTGGTTCTTTCACTTCATTACCTCCAGAAGAAAGAAGCAGGTAAACAGAAATTCAATTAAGTGCTAAATGCAAATTGGTGCAATTTTCCATTTAAAATAAGTGCTGAATAGAATCATGTTTAAGACATGCTTCAGAAAAAAATACTGCGACTTTGATTGTTAATTAAGTACCTACCTTCTTATTTATTGGACAAAGAGGAGTATTTTTTATGGTTGATAGGTAGGTATAGTATCTACACTGCTATCAACAAATGCCACGATAATTAAAATATTACTAATGACATGCATCATGCATAGGAAAACCAAGATTGTCTATAAGGTTAACTGTAAGCTTATTCTAGCTTACATTTTTTAAGGGTAAAGACTTTTTTTATATACGAGATATTTAAATGAGTATTTGCTTTCGTTCCATAATTACATAGACAAGATCTCTACACGCAAAGAAAGTCAGTCTGCAATCTACAAGAGCTGCACCTAAGCACCTAATTGCCTCTTGATGAAGCACCGAGATGAAGCAAAGTACCTACATATTAAAAAGGAAACGTTTAAGTTACATCATCGTTGTATTAATGTTTCATAAGTTGAAGGACTTATATCGATCACTAATAACATTGCGTGACTCCAGTTGAATTTTTAATAAGGAAGTACAATCTTTCCTATAGGCAAGGTTCCAGGCAATTGCTGAAAAGGCACACAACTGTAGCAATTCAATTGGCGACTGATTGACAAATTATTATCAAATGCACGAATCATGAGTTTGATCGAGCTTTCGATAGTTTCGATACTGCACGTTGTTGCAAACTGTCTGTTTAAATTAATTCGGTGCTTTATTAGTCGTTTTGTTGGTTAGAATAAAATAATGATATTTAGCCCCCGTACTAGCAAGCAGCCATATTATAAGTATAACAATTAAAAAAATATTGTCCCGTTCATTGCCAGATAATGAGTAATAGATCATCAGGCATATTAGACCCAAGTGTATAAATATAATTCTGCTACCTATATACACTATATGTTATTAGAATCATAAAATAATAGTAGGTTTATTTTTTACTTGCTTCAATTAACTTTTGATAAATGGAAGTAAATAGATGATACGGACACCTTTTTGATTACTTAGGCACATTAAAAAGTATAATGTCTTGTAAATTAAACGCCTTGGCGTGAGAGGAGAGCAACTGACTTTATTTCATAGTTATCTGACTGATCGCTCTCAGCGATTAGTGATCAATGGAGTGAGAGCTCAGACGTTCCTGTAGAGTGTGGTGTCCCGCAGGGCAGTATTTTGGGTCCTACCTTATTCTTAGTTTATATAAATGAGCTGTCATCCTTTGTCATTCCCAATTGCAAAATAATTTCTTATGCAGATGACACTGCATTGATCTTTAATGCAAACTCTTTTCCGGAGGTCTATTGACGTGCTCAGTCTGGTCTTGACACAGTGCTCAGTTGGCTCAGAGCAAACCAGCTCTCAATTAACGTCGACAAAACGCAATAAATGCCCATGTCCAAAATAAGGATTCTCTCTGTGGCCCTTCGGGACCTGCATCTTGTGGCACACACTCACGCTTATGACACAGTAGGTTGCTCTTGTCCTCACTTAAATTTAGCTTCCTCAGTAAAATATCTTGGTGTCATTGTCGATACTAGACTCACCTTTCAGCCTCACATTAACTCAACTGCTTGTAGGCTTCGTAAGCTCATGCATATCTTTAGAAAATTACGGCAAGTAGCTGATCCTTTTCTTATAAAAAATACCTACAGGGCGCTTTGTGAGTCCGTTTTATGTTACTGCATCGGTTCTTGGGGTGGTGCTTCCAAGAGTGTCTTAATAACTCTCGAAAGAGCTCAAAGGGCGGTCTTAAAAGTTTGTACCTTCAAACCCATAATGTTTCCGACTTATGATCTGTACCAGTATTGCGAGGTCCTAACGGTGCGACAATTATTTATTATCCAAAGTATACTGAAACAGCATAGTTACATAGATACATCAATTAAATCCCGCAGTAGGCACCTTGTAGTTCCAACCTCACATTGCAAATCTTCATTTGCGCATCGCTTCTTTTATTTTCTTGGGCCACATTTATATAAGAAACTACACAAAAAATGTAACATAATTCATTTAACTAGGTTCAAATGTAAAAAGGTTCTTTTCTGCTTTTTAAATATATTAAATTATGATGAAACAGAAGATCTTCTGCGCACTTGCACTTAAACACAAATACACAAACATACACTCACACATACGCACACACACACGCACTCACATACGCACACACACTCACTCACACACACATACACATACACACAGACATCCTTCCATGTAAACAGACAATGATTCCATCGTACATATATATAACCTAACTTGTATATACCCACTACATACTTACTTACCTATTTTGTTATTATTTCTACTCAATAACGTAAATTTTTGATATTAAAAACATGTTAATGTGATTAAAGTCCCAGTGGTTAAGAGGGGAGAGTACTGGTTCTCTGAGATACAGGCCACGGCTTAGTTCAGATACCAGTCTCTCCACAATCTTATGTATGTGACTTAATTTTCATGTAATTTTTGTAAACTTATTTTGTAAACGATGAGATTGTGTAGAGAAGAAATAAACAGTTATTAATTTATTTTATTTATTTATTTATGATAACTGACGTGACATTGACAACCAAAAATGAGTTCAACTGTCACTGTTACTGCCAGTCAACTGCCAAAAGTGTTTTGTTTCGTACGACTGCTTCCGTTTCGGCTTTTCTTTAAAATGTTTCAAATATAAATAACTCCCGAAATAAATGATTTTATAAAACGGTGAATATTATCTAGACTTTTTGATTATACGCCTTTAATTTGCACTAAACAGAAATGCTCTATATTTTGGTTTTTATTTCAAAGAAACTTCTGATGTCCTTTCCTCTTTAACTAATCAATAAATTTTAGTTTTTTTAATTGACAAGGTAATTCAGACCCTTATGAGACAACAGAAACAGCTAGGTAATTAGTTTGTGAAATCTTGCTACTAGTACTAACCCAGGCAGGAACATAGTTTATTTCCCATACAACGACTGCACATTATACTGCAAACCAGTTCGGACGCTCGCAAACAGGAATCGCGGTGTGCGCCTCCCGCACTCCACGAATTATGAATCAATTTGAGAGGAACACTGTCCGGAGGTTATCGTAACGAACATCGCCGAATAATTATAGCTGACACCATTGTTTTCGTCGGAAATAACTTGTTTTCCAATTTATTGTATCGCTAATCTAACATCGCCGCTTCAAGTCCATGCATACAATGTTGACCTTCACGGGTACTTATTGACTTTAATTGAAACTAGTTATTTCTACTAAGGAAATTGAGGAAGCCTGCAATGGAGAAGACAAATTAGCATTACAAACATATTTACATGGAAAAAATCTGTTAGCAACATTATCGTTAAGATCTTTAGTCATCAGCATATATTTTGTTCACTGGATGCCATTAATTAAAGCAAAATTAATGTGTTTGCTAAAGTAGTAATAAAATGTCCGTTTTTTTTAACAATTTTATAGTCAAAATCGCTCCGTCTTAAAATAATGACATATAGTAGAGGAATTTAGCTACAAAAAACGCCCGAACCTTCCATTATTTGACACAAGCATGAAACTTGGCACAATTGTTCCCTGGATCAAAATAAGCCGATTAAGATCGGTAGCCCGCCCCTCTGGCGCCGTAGGGGGGAGGCCAAAGTACTAATACATTTCAAAAATTATAACTGTCCATGTACGCGATCTAAGTTGAATCTTATTTGGTTAACAATAAAGACGTGTCGCGGACAAAAAGTCCTCCGTTATCCTAGTTAATAGGTCAAGTTTGGTTTACAATTTTTTTTTCGCTACTTATTGTTGGCGAAGGTACCTGAATGTTATATTTTTCTAAATGTGTATTTAAAAGGCTTTGCTATTTTATTTCTTGTTTGGAAATAAAAACACTAGTTTATTAATTACCGTGACTGAAAGAAAAAATATATATAAAAAATGGAATATCGTTAACGTTTTTAGAAACCACTTACGAAATAGCATTTTTAAATACTAGAAATGAATTTTTCGTCATCGATTTATACGAAAATTACACCAAACTCGGCCTAGCTAAACATGGACAGTTGTGCTTTTAGGAACGGTTTGGTGCTGTGACCGGGCCCCTCCGGCACCAGAGGGAGGGTCCCCGGAGACTACCGATCTTAACTTATCTATATTATCTTAGTATATTTTTTGCAAATTAAAAAACTAGTTTATTAATTATAGTCACTTAAAACTTTTTTTTTAATTCTGACTTTTATGTAATTTTCAAGAAACTGCTTGAGAAATTTCGTTTTTTTTATACCAGAAATAAATTCCTTATCATCGATTTATACGAAAATAATACCAAACTTTAGCTATTAGCTAAATATGGACAGTTATAATTTTTGGTATGAAGCCGGGCGAAGCGTGACTTTGATCTCCCCCCTCCGGCGCCAGGGGGGGGCTACCGAGTTTGATCGGCTTATTTTGTCCGAGGAAACAACTATGCCAAGTTTCATACTTATGTCATACAAATCGCTTCTGATAGACCCTCCACCCATAATGAGCTCTTCGGTACGGCGCGGCGCGCTACGTCCACAATTTTTTTTTGCTACTTAATGGTAGCAAATAAATAAATAATAAATAAATAAATATTTCCATACAATCACACCAATTATCTAGCCCACATTAAGTATCGTGAAGAACTTGTGTTATGGATACTAGATAACGGAAAACATACTTGTATACTTTTTTTTTGTAAATACATACATAATATACATATTAAACACCCAGACCAAGACAAATAGACATGTTCATGCACACAAATATTTGTCTTGTCCGGGGATCGAACCCGGGACCCCTGGCGCAGAAGGCGGCGTTAGTACCTCTGCGCCAAAGGTGATTGAAAGTTATGTATTTTTTGAATCTACATTTAATGGACTTTACTGCTACATTTTTTGTTGGCAAATAAAACCACCACATTATTAATTACAGTGAGTTGAAGAAAAGAAGAAATATTTTAAATTTTGAATACAGTGTAATTTTTTAAGAAACTACGTGAGAATTTTTTTTACAACAGAAATTAATTCCAACTTGACCTATTAGCTAAACATGGACAGTTATAATTTTTGGAATGAAGCCGGGCGGAGCGGTACTTTAGCCACCTTCCTCCGGCGTCAGGGAGGGCTACCGATCTTAATCGGCTTATTTTGACCCAGGGAACAACAGCTGTGCCAAGTTTCATCCTTGTGTCAAAAAATGTAAGGGTAATGCACTTAACTTCCCTACTAGTAGTTGTTCAAGTTTCCTCTTGTTCACAGTTTTCAGCATTAAAAAGGTAGGTAACTTAATAAAATGCATAACAGTATCGAACGTCATCAAAATACAACACAGCGTGATAAATGAAACGAGGAAGTTTCGTGAGGTTAGGTTGCGTGTCATTATTTTGGATGAAGAATCGGTGGTATTGATGCAAACGACCGGTCAAAATAGCTGTATTGTTGTCGTGATCAAGATACGTCTGTGCGGTGGTGGCGCGTGTCGGCTCTCCTAGGGGTCAATTCTGTAATTTTTTTGTCATAATCGTCTCTCAATGGTGTTTCAATAGTAGTGTTTATTTGCACTGTTGTAACAAGAACTGTGTAAATCAGCACTACGATTGAAACACGATTGGAATACGATTGTGTCTAAGCATTCGCAGAATTGGGCCCCTGCCCGCGGTACCGTTAGCCGGATGCCGCGGCGCGCGCGCT
The DNA here is from genome assembly GCA_910589605.1 of Chrysoteuchia culmella. NCBI lineage: Eukaryota > Metazoa > Arthropoda > Insecta > Lepidoptera > Crambidae > Chrysoteuchia > Chrysoteuchia culmella. Next base: position 6,072,248 of record OU342648.1, read on the forward strand.
TATGTAACTGATGTGATGCGAATGCGACCCATCGCCCGCGCACCCATACGTTCACTCTATATTCCTTTCAGATTCGTATATGTGTAAAATAAAAATAACATTCCAGTCAAAATAAATTAAAATTCACATTAAATCCTAGTGTTAATTTCTTTTTCTGAACATTATTTGCGGTTATTGGGAACTCCCCTTGCAGTCCCCCCCCCCCCTCCCCTTCTTATAGTGCGTTTTAAGAAAATGGACACGAATCTCTTGGTTTTACGACTCCTGTTGATAAAAATCTACAGTAGGGAATTGAGTAGGATTTCATTTGTATGAACCAGGGTTGATTGATTTAAATCATTTGATTTAAATCATGATTTATTGATTTATCATTGATTTAAATCAAGTGATTATTTTTAAAAAATCTGTGATTTAAATTAAATTGATTTTTTTGTTACTTATTGATAAAATAACGCCTTAAAAACTGACTGAAAATGACTTAAAATGGTCTTTATATCGCTGTGGTATTCCCTGCAACTCCTTATTATTTATTTGCATATTGCTCTACAGCCGTTTTTATTTACATTATGAATTCCGTTATACTTAACTGCTTCCATACGGGGTCCTTCTTTCGTCCAGTCATTCTAGTGACACAAAAACAACACAAATCCCACTATCCGAATGAACGCAATACAACTAATGACGAAAACAATACAAGAAAACAGCGACTGATTTAATTTGAAGGATGATTGCCACGATGACAGTTAGCGAGTGCGAGACCATTTTGGGGAAATTCCCGTGCTTCGTTGTCTCGCGCGAGAGATTGTCAATTTAAAATAATTGTAGTTTTAGTAGAAAGTTGTCAGTTAGTAAGTCAACCCTGTCAGCTATGGTAAAATATACAACAAAAACGCAATACATAAAAAAAATCATGATTTAAATGATTTGTTTAAAAAAAACAAAAAATTGTCAGAAACAAAAATATCATGATTTTTATCAACCCTGGTTTGAACAGCCTATACCTTATGACCCAAAAATAACTTATTTATTTTGGGAGGTTTCGGATTATTTCCGATTGTTTTAAAGTTATTATTTTACAGAAAATAGTTAAATTATTAAGGGATTTTTATATTTTTAAATTTAATTAATTAAGACAAATAAGAACTCTACCCTTATAATTCTTATGTTATAAGGTTATTTTGCTGCTTGGGATAACCTCACGCCTTATTAAGTCCCTTGCGGGGGGCAGAACCTCAAAAGCACTGTGCAGCTTGAGAGTGAAATATTCCCATAACACCACTCTGATAGCCAAACCTCAACGGCCACGCCACATTTGGCATTGGTCTGTTGTCCGGCCTAAACTTTATACCTTGTTAATGCAAGTTCAGGTTATAAAAAGGTTTCATAAACGTTTTGCCTCTCACAGTCGAAGACTTGATAGCCCAGTCAAATAAGACTTTGAAGGTTACAATAATTCCCATAGAGCTGAAAATTGGTATGAATGTTCAGAATACCATTATAAATGAATTGTGAAAAGTCCCCATCAATCCCCCTTGTGCAAAAAATTTTATTGATGGTGAAAGTTTGCAAAAATAGGTTTTTCGCGTTTTTCAGCTAAACGGTGAGTTTTACAGCAAAAATAGTTTAGACAAAAATTGTAGATCATCCGATTCTCTACAAAAAATGTATCTACACTTTTTTTCATAAGTATTGCCATTTCCGTGATATAGCGGTTGAAAGAATTGAAAAAAATATTTTATTCGTAATATGCACACGTTTCCACACCACCTATGAGGTAGTGTGCTTGGCGCTTTTTTTTTAACGTGGTTTCCCCGGTAGGCCTATTGTAATTTGGACTTGAAAGACCTAGGCCGAACAGCACTCATAATACTATGGCTAATATTCGTGCATACTAATTGTAAATGTTCTAAATTGGAGCGTTTATTTTTTAAAATGACCTTCTCTTATAAATAAGTCAGTGACTTTGGAATGTCTGTATCAATATCTACAAACATACGACCTGGTGGAGGATAATTAGAATTATCTAACACTGCACATTGAATATCCTCTCGAATAATTGCTGCTGCAGCTTCTAAGATGCGAAATCGCTCTTCTTTTTTATCGGTTTTTTTTTTTCGTACCAAGCTTGATTTAAAATATCATGGTGACTATCAATAAAACATACGAATGTTGAGGATCCTGATTTTTCTGTAATAATAATTCTATCACCATACTCCAACTTCAATCGCATTTTAATGGTTCTGTTATCTATTGTTGATTTTTTACAAATACTTTTCAATTCGTCTAATGTGAATTGACAATCATCGCTATTTTCAATATACTTAAATATTTCTCTCATCGCAATATTTGTAGCTTCATCTTTAGGACGACCGACTTTACCCCCAGTGGTCGGTTTCAGAAAAGAATTGTAGCAATCGTTATGATACTTAGCCTCGGCAGCGACTAAATCATATTCAAATTGAATTCGAGCAGCAACAGCTTTGGCTACATCATCACAACGAGTTTTAGCTATAGTTAGAATACTGTCTTTGAACGAAAGTGTAGTCACTTTAAAAATCTTACGTCGGTACTGCAGTGCTTTTTTCTTCTCCAACTCTTCATTTAATTCATTGCCGCAAAATAAACAACACTGGTTGAAGCAAAATGTAGTTTCACTTACTCGTGCTCTAGTACGAGGAGGACTTATTTTTGATGAACCAGCTTCTTCTTCTTGGCGCCGTCTTTTCACGGCATCAATGCTACTTTTTCGAGTATAATTTTTTCGACACTGCACATGAATTTTTACAGATGTCTGGTCTTTCAGGTACTCCGAAAACTCATCACCTCTTTCAATACTTGCATCAATTAATGCTTTCATGCCGCGATCAACAGTAACAACTCCACTTTCAGTCAAAGGTTGACTACAAATAAAGCAGAATTGCGACATTTTTTTTTAAAAACAGTAAAATGCACAAACTTTGTTACAAAATATAAGCGATAGCCACGAGTTGTCACTACGAAGGAATGCTTACGACTAACAGTATTTTGTTGAGTATGAGACCTTCGAAACGGAGCAGGTATACGAGCATCGCCACGCTGACAATTGAATGGAAGACAGATGTTACTCAAGGCCATGCGACTAAATGAAAATAGGGGAGGAGTTTTTGACGTTTATTTATATTCTAAGAATTTTATAATTTGTATGTATAAGACATAGGGACTCGTGTATTTACTCATATAACGGTTTTAAAAATGAATATAAAAGAACATTAACGTGCATATTACGAATAAAATATTTTTTTCAATTCTTTCAACCGCTATATCACGGAAATGGCAATACTTATGAAAAAAAGTGTAGATACATTTTTTGTAGAGAATCGGATGATCTACAATTTTTGTCTGAACTATTTTTGCTGTAAAACTCACCGTTTAGCTGAAAAACGCGAAAAACCTATTTTTGCAAACTTTCACCATCAATAAAAATTTTTGCACAAGGGGGATTGATGGGGACTTTTCACAATTCATTTATAATGGTATTCTGAACATTCATACCAATTTTTAGCTCTATGGGAATTATTGTAACCTTACCTCTATTTTAAGGACTAATTTGACTGGACTATTGAGTTAAATAATTTTTATTTTATTAATTGAAGCAACATTATCATTAAATAAACTGTAACTTTATTTATTAAAAACTGAGATGAATCATCGCTAACCTACGGACCAACCCTCAGCCCGACTAGTTGATTCGTGAGTAAAATAATTTTTATTTATGCTTTTCCGACCAAAACTTTATAAGCCTTCAAACATTCACACGAAAGTGCGTTTGTCTTTCCCATGATATTCGCACCTTTCTGTTTCTCATTTCAAAAGTAATCCTGGATAAATAAGCACAAAATTAATGGCAAACAATCTGCGGGTTTTCTCCTCCGACCGAGGGACGTGTGACCCGCTTATGTAACATTCATTAGGAAATTCGCACCGCGGAAACGCACGGCTTCAATGTCGTGACACACCATAATAGAAACCAGATGAAAGCATGAATTCCATATAATGAGAGAAACAAGTAGAAGGATATGGCACCACAGTATATTTTCAGCACTTTAAATAAAACCTCATAGAAATATTCGGCATTTTAAATTCTGTATTTTGAGAAATAGCCCGGCTGTAAAATACATCAGTAATGCTTAGGAAATCTGGTCGTAATTAGTTTTCCAAGCTTAAAACAATCTAATCCGAGCCTGGACCTTTACAAACAATTGACTCCATTAAAGTAACGAAGCTTTTCTGACGCCCACGCCACACAGAATAGTAATCAATTATTTAGTTAAGCAAATCTACAGACGAAGCAAAGTACTCATCAGTCATTTTTTATTAAATTGATCATCCCAGTCCTGAATAGGGTTGCTGTATAGGATTTATTTTTAAGCCGCAGTTTTAAAACATCTACAAAAGTTGAAGTGCTCGAAGATCTCCACTACCGACGCGAAACTTGGCTGAAGATTTCTTTAGCTGGAGTTTTAATCTTCACCGACGAATGAAAGGCGCAGGCGCCTTTAACCGGAAGGTTATGGTAAAGTAAATGTAGAATTAAAGCCAAGTCGGAACGAAAACGTTCCGTTAGTGACTAATGCGTGTTAGCAGATAGCACCCCTCGATCCGTCCTACCCCCGATGGCTGCCAGATTATCGTCTCTAGGAGCAATTTGTAGGGATTTGTGGCCGACCTTCGGGCCAAATAAAGCGATCGCCCGTCATTAGACCGCTGTGTACTCCCGGTAGACCAATTTGAGATATCTTCGGATCGGCGCTAATCCTCTGGGCGAACGCTGTTTATGAAGGATAACATTTATTTTGGAGTCTACTTCGACCTGAGCCAGATGTTGTTTCAAACTATTATCTCTAGATTTTATTAGGTACGCATTCTGGGCATAGCTTGTGTAATAGAATTATAAAGATATTTGTAAATTACATACGTTTAATTCACCATTTGCTAGCAGGACACCGGTGAGACCGGTGTCTAGTCCATAGAACAAGGAATATCTATAGTATCTCATAATACGGAGCCTGTGAGGTTAAACTTAAATGTATACTTATTTGTTTATCTATAAAGGCCTTTACCCACAGCGCCCGATCCGATCTGACAAAGCGATTTGAACGCATGCGTTCTCTGTAACCAACAGTTGCCCGTGTATGCTTTCCCACTGCGTGCGATAGAACGCAGCGCGTTCAAGTGAACGCACGCCCCACTGCGATCTCTGTCTCCTGTGACAGTGATCGCGTGATCGCCCTGACTGTTGCCTCAGATGATCAAGATGGCGGATAATTTTACTGAAGCTTTGATTGACGCTGTGCGTGAATATCCACAGTTATATAATACTAATCACCCGGATTATAAAGATTTAGAAAAGAAAAATTAAATATGGCAGGAGATAAGCAATAATTTAAACCGTGAAAGTACCTTCATTTTTTATTGATAATAATTAATACTTTTTACCCCGTGTATTTTTTCACACGACCGTCTCAAACGCAATCTTGAAGTGGAATGAATGGTTAAGTCTGTATCGTAGAACGGATCGGAAAAAGTATAAAACCCGCACCATCCGATCTAACGCACGCGATCTCAAGATGCGTTCTAGGATCGTATCGTTTGATCGCATCGCGCGCTGTGGGTAAAGGCCTTAAGGCTCAATTTACACCGCCGCGGAATGGAATGGAAGCGACTTTTTGCAACAAAACTGCACATAGCATAATGAATTTTATATCAACTGTATAACGCACAAAATAAATACGAGCACATAGCACATACTTCTCGAGAATGCGCGAGGATTCCGCGGAAGACGCGCGTCCAATTTTTAGGCTCGTATTTATTTTGTGCGTTATACAGTTGATATAAAATTCATTATGCTATGTGCAGTTTCGTTGCAAAAAGTCGCTTCCATTCCATTCCGCGGCGGTGTAAATTGAGCCTAAGGACGTTCGCAGCATTAAGCGCGACACGCGCACGTATCGATATAAATTGCTGGTTTTCTGACGGACAGATGCTTGCTGTGCACGAATAAGCTCTAATCTATGTCTATGTTAATGCAGCGGACGCCCTTATTTTGATTTAAACAAAACACAAACCTTCCTAAAATATAATAAATAAACGTATTTTGCGCACGCTGTACCCGGCATGCGTAGTAAATGTTGTAATGCCAAATAAAGTATAAAAAAAACGATTTTTTGCCCCAGAAATCCTCACGGTCATCCCCAGAACACCCTACCAAAGTTTCATCACAATCTGATCAATGGTGTCGAAGAGCATTGAGGACAAATATTGCCCTCCGTATCAGGAGGACAATTTAGCAAAAGGTCCTTGTGGGATAAACGACACGAAAACAAATGTTTTTTATTTATATGAAGATAAATAGCTAGAAAAGACCTAGACTCAAACACAAATACTTTATTCATCAATATAAAATATTTATCTATCTATACCATTGGATTCAAACCAGCCAGAACTATTAATTATTTATAACAATTAAGTACTACAACAGGTAAAGTTCATAAAAATCTATATATATATATGCTTTGATGCTCAGCTCCCCCAACCCCCCCAAGTCATAACAATAATCGATTTTTGTACATTCATATTTGTTGAAGTATTGTATTTTTTATATATACGACACGAAGGGCAGGTAAACATTCTTAGTAAACCATCCTTAAATTTTTTGAGAAATATTGAATGGAAATAAAATAACCCGTCTTTGTTTTGTTCGGAAAACATGTTACATTGTTTGACTTTACATTGAAAGGGTTTTATGTACTGATTTTGATAAAAAGATTATTTATATTTTAAATGTATTAAATTTAATTACATTTCAAAGGTGTAAATGTTTTCTGGTATAAGGAAATTATAATATATTCTTCAAGTTAGTACACTCTTTACATAGTAATAATTTCGCTGCTGATATTACTTTTATTTTTCTTAAATGACTAAATCATTTAGGGGGATCTTTTTCGCGTTTTCTGACTTTTCTACTACTCATACCTCAGTTGGTGTCTTAGACCATTGTGATCCTCATGAGGAACAGGATTGATTAGCATTAAAAAAAAAAAAAAAATTTTTCTGATGAGTGTAAATTTTATTCAAAATCAATATTTTTCAAAAAATTAAGGATGGTTTACTGAGAATGTTTTCATGTAGCACCAACCGTTAAGGTACCTGCCCTTACTGCCCCGTCTTAAATTTCCACCCTGTTAATATTGTATTGTATTTAATGTTTATGTATGTTTATAGTATAGTTTATATAAGTATGTTTACAAGAAGTATATATAATATTGACCTTGATAATTCTTTTCTGTGCCCTCTTACACTCTGCATTCTTTTCTCTGTCCATTTCTATTATTGCCAATAGATTGTCTGGAAGAGATCGCTCTGAGCGATAACGCCGCCTTTTTAACACTAATTAATTAGGATTTTTTATTGTAAATGTTTTCTGTGTATGTGGTGTTTAAATAAAGTGTTGTTGTATTGTATTCTAATAATAAATTTATCCTCACCATAAACTAACATGGAGGTCCGTAACCTCTGCCTACCCCCTCCGGGATTCAAGTGTGACTTTATGTATGTAAGTAAAAAATAGTTAATGTATGTACTAAAGTAGGTGGTAATAAGGATTTTACAATACATTAACATAACTGCAACTCAACATAGGCAATATGCAACACTGGTACTGGACTTAAAACCTTTAAAACTTAATTTCAAAAATAAAAACTAACCTCAAAATTAATGAAAAAGAGAACCGCCTGGGGTCAGTTCTAAATAAGATTGATGATGCATTCTAAATAGTACTTGTGTACTTTTATTTTTCATGCCTTGTCTGGTACCGATTTTGAAATGTAATTTATTTACCAGATGTCCCATTTCTAGTAAAAAAACTACCTCATTTTTCGCCTACCTAAATCATTTAAGAAAAATGTAAGTAATATCAGCAGCAAAATTATTACATGTAAAGAGAATGTTTTCTAGTACAAGAAAATATTATTATTTCCTTGTACTAGAAAACATTCACACCTTTAAAATGTAATCAAATTTAATACATATAAAATAATCTTTTTATCAAAATCAGCTCATAAAACCCTATCAATGTAAAGTTAATCAAACAATGCAACATGTTTTCCGAACAAAACAAAGATGGAAAACAACATTCATGAGTAAATTATTTTATTTCCGGATTTAACTGAACTTCATAAACGTTTAATGAAATATAAATCAATATTTACCAGAATCATGTGTAAAGAACCTTTACTACCAAAGCAGCCTTTACGGCTGTTTACTCAATGATAAAAGGCAGTGAGTAAAAAGAAATACAAATTTATGTATGTTTTTTTTAAGTTATTACTAAAATAAGTAATTCTTTTTATCAGAATATTAAATTACATAAATCAAATAATATTAAAATAATAGTAAAGCTAGGCATGTAGCAACGGGTAATTGATTTGTCCAGCCAGAACATTGATTAGAGGCACTTTGTAGCCAATCATAACCATTTTGCGTTTTTCCCATCAGATATTGGATCAATATGTTTCTCTTGAAATAAAAATTCTCTCATCATATCAAACATTTTACTTATAGAGATATATCAAACCAAAAAGAAGGAAAAAAATCATGAGCTAAAACTAAATAAAACAAAACAAGATGTTTCATGCTTTTGAATAACTTTATTAACACTGAAGTGCTGACAAAACAAAATAAGTCATACAAGCATTGGGTCATTAGAAAGCAAATTAGTAATTTTGTTAGAAACCATTGACAGCTAAAGTTAGTAAATACTAAAGTTTTGACTGTAAAAGTTGTAATATAGTTTTATTTCTAATAAGTGGTGTGACATGCATCTCATGCAACATGAACCAGTAGCGAGGCAAGGCAGCGTAGGTGGCGGTTTGACAAGGTTCTCCTCTCACCTTGCGGGATCGGTGGCGCAGGGTCCAACGGCGTCGCCACCGCCACCATCAACTGCGCCACGGCCTCCACGGCCCACAGCACGCCCCACATGTCCCATAACCACATCACTACACTACACTATCTCATTATTGGCACAACATTCACACAACTTAACCAATACAAACACCTAACTATGCTAATAATTCCTATTGGCACAATCATACTTTGGAATAAATCATGTCTCTACACGGTTACGATTCGGCATTTCGTATTTAACCTATCACATTATTAAATATTTAGTGTGCGCGATGAAAAACTACAAGAATATCAAAGAAACAAAGAGTTACTGCACGTCATAACATTCCTTTACAGAGCCCCAAAGTACGTCCCACCTCGACGACTGACTTTTCAACACTAGTGCTGTGCCGTGCAATATTGACAGTGACAACTGTCCGTTCCCGTTCTACGTTTAGAAATTCACTATATTATTGAGTTATGTAATAGATTTCATTCGATTTTGACAATAATGATAACAATGCAATAAAATCATAGAGAAAACTCTGTCTATTCATTTAAAACGACCATATGTTTATTAATTATCAAAACTCAGAATTTATCACCATACTTCTTTCTTTTTATAAAACTTTGGTTTACAATAACAAGGATAGTATGGATTGAGTTTAGGTAGATCACCCTTTTGAAAATCCATACATAATTTTGCTATTTCCTCCAAATAAGGTAGTTTCATTTGAGCGTCTCTTGGCATCAAGAAATCACTAGCTGGCACCCAAACGTTATCAACTAATCGAGATGGTTGCGAAAAAGCTCCGCAAAATGTTAGTCCAAATGAACCTGTAATATTAACTTTTGAAAAGAGATGGAATATTTAAATAATACAAATAATTAGTGAGTACAAAATTTACCGTTGCAATGAATTCCAAGATTAACAATGTTCGTCGGACTAGGGTCCAAAAGCCACAATTTTACCACATTTAATACAGCAGTAGCTTTGTTTAAATTTTGTTGTTTCATGGACATTTGATTCTTAAACAGAGGCAAAATTAATGATATTAAAAAATATATATACCTATGGTGCTAAATTACTAAGTACTTCGTAAATATGATAAAACAATGCTGTTCTTTATGTATGTATAATCGAGGAACTTGCCTATTAAACGAGTAGAATTTTTGGGGGATACGATTTTTCATAACCTAATAAGATTACCTAGAGCAATAAATTAAGATTCAAATGAAATACCTTAATATTTTTTGTTTTATTTGTCCTAGGTATTCCATTTTCTTTTCCTATAAATCTATTAAGTCGGGTCAGTAAGTACTCATTAGCGCAGTTACCGTAATTTGAGTGCTACTGTAACGAGGTTCTAGTGTGTACGCGTGTTACGGCTTAGGCTCGGTGACGTCTTTACTTCGTCGTCATGACTCTTTGTAACAACGCACCCTAAAAATCTTTACTGGTCGACTGGAAAATTCCTCGGTTATACTTCAGTGCCTACCTATTTAATAACTTATCAAGCATATATTTATTATTGGTCTCCGAGTCGCTGCAACTAATATACCGCCCTCATATATTTTGCTCTTGACCGTTTTACTCTGCCACAAACGGCGCAGTCTACTAGGACAAGGCATACGGCATCAGCAATCATCCCGAAGAAAAACGTCAAAAAGAGATGTCCAAAAATGTATGACCACTGGGCCACGTCTGTGTACAGTAAACCAAAAAATTGATAAAAACACGATAAACTGTTTCTAACTATTCAATTCCTTTATAATAAAAAACTTTGTTTTCTGGAAGGAAGAATAATTATAATGCAAAAACACTTCAAAAATACATCATTCCAGAAGATATCATTTTGTTAATGGCACTGTCAGTCATTAGAATTACAAAGTCGAACAGAGAGTAGAACTCAATTACAGTGAAACTAACAGTTTTTTTTTTACGTGAGTTGTCATATTCGACGCCTTATTTCGAGTAAATAATATTGATTTATTTTTATTAATAACCACATAACCGTGCATTATATAAAATTTATTGTATTTTTCTCAGAATGATTAATTTTTGCTCCATCTTTGGGGATAGTGTCCGTAGACGTGGCCCATATTGGAACATGTCCTTTGTGGTCACATTTTTTGATCTGTTGTTTGAATGAAGCGTGGTATCTATTTGTAGCAACGCGGAGACCAATGAATATGATAAATCTATGTTATCAAGTATGTATATAATCAGTATTATAATTTACCTTTGACTCTGTGACTTTAGTCCATAAGGTATCATCAAAATACATCAAATATTCCATAGTCCGCAATTCCGGAGTTAAAGTGCCAATAGTTAAAGAAGAGTTTTTAACCTTAGTGTATCTGTTGTAAGGCTCAAATGAATTATATTTATGAATGGTAGTCTTGACGTCTACCAAATGATTAACTCCAACAAATCCCCAAACTGGGGAACAAAACATATTTCTCATAGGCACTTCAGCAATTTCTGCAATCAATGCAGAGATGTCACAACCAAGATCCGAAGTTGCAACTACTATATTGCGTTTGGATATATTCGTGACTAAATTCATCAGTACAGTAGCGTTGTAACACGCTGGGCCCAAATTAGGGAATAGTATATACATTTTGCGATAAGCTGAGGCATTAATGAACATAGCTAACTTAGTCATCATTTTTTTATTAGCTTGAAGCCAATCCCCGATTCCACTTTCAACACTGAAAACAAATACTTATTTTTAATATTCAGACAGAGGACAAAAGTATCACAAACAACTACTAAACGGTATACTACAACATTTTTATATAATGTGTAATTTAAATGTTTCAGAAAATACTAACTTAAAAGGTACATGATTCAGAATAATGAATAAGTCTGTGTGCGTGAGAGCTGATCCCAATTTATTCACAACTTTAACAACCTTCCCTGGATTATTAGCCATAATGTAGCTGCACTCTCGTTCTATAAATTCCATAAATATTTCCGAACATTCTGCATCATATATATATAACTTAGAGATACTTTTTTCTCCAATTGCCATTTCAAGCAAACCAGATATTAAGTGCATTGCAAGAGGAAACCCTGTTCCAGATATGCAAACAGTAAAATTTGTTTTTATGGACGTTTCAAATATTTCACCTGACTTTTCAGATGCTTGTATAGACTCTTTCTCATTCTTTATCTTGTTTTGGTATTGTGAAAAGTATTCCACAATGCCTCTGAATTTTTCAGATGACATGTAAGAATCGAATTCATAATAAGAATGGCAATAATCCAGAAACTCTGAAGCTCCGCCTATATAATACGGCTTACTGCCTTTCATGAGTAACTCCTTCCAAATAAGAGGAGATCCCAAATGGTGCCATTTATTCTTATGGTTTATTTTACATAGCCATTGCTAGAAAAAAGAATCACATCAATAATATAATTTTTAATATAATCAGTCCTTTAAAACTACACATACCTTCCAATCAAGTAAAGGTTTTTGAATTCTTTCATAACAAAAATTGGGCAGATTTTGAGTTTGAGAATTTACACGTCTGTGTACAGTAAACCAAAAAATTGATAAAAACACAATAAACTGTTTCTAACTATTCAATTCCTTTATAATAAAAAACTTTGTTTTCTGGAAGGAAGAATAATTATAATGCAAAAACACTTCAAAAATACATCATTCCAGAAGATATCATTTTGTTAATGGCACTGTCAGTCATTAGAATTACAAAGTCGAACAGAGAGTAGAACTCAATTACAGTGAAACTAACAGTTTTTTTTTTACGTGAGTTGTCATATTCGACGCCTTATTTCGAGTAAATAATATTGATTTATTTTTATTAATAACCACATAACCGTGCATTATATAAAATTTATTGTATTTTTCTCAGAATGATTAATTTTTGCTCCATCTTTGGGGATAGTGTCCGTAGACGTGGCCCATATTGGAACATGTCCTTTGTGGTCACATTTTTTGATCTGTTGTTTGAATGAAGCGTGGTATCTATTTGTAGCAACGCGGAGACCAATGAATATGATAACAAACAGTAAAATTTGTTTTTATGGACGTTTCAAATATTTCACCTGACTTTTCAGATGCTTGTATAGACTCTTTCTCATTCTTTATCTTGTTTTGGTATTGTGAAAAGTATTCCACAATGCCTCTGAATTTTTCAGATGACATGTAAGAATCGAATTCATAATAAGAATGGCAATAATCCAGAAACTCTGAAGCTCCGCCTATATAATACGGCTTACTGCCTTTCATGAGTAACTCCTTCCAAATAAGAGGAGATCCCAAATGGTGCCATTTATTCTTATGGTTTATTTTACATAGCCATTGCTAGAAAAAAGAATCACATCAATAATATAATTTTTAATATAATCAGTCCTTTAAAACTACACATACCTTCCAATCAAGTAAAGGTTTTTGAATTCTTTCATAACAAAAATTGGGCAGATTTTGAGCCAAATGATCTGCAACTAAACACATTTGAGCAAATATCTCGCACTGTGAATTTCCAGCAATTATTATTCTGAATCCCATTTTACTCTTTCTTTTTTAAAGGAGCTTGTAGATATTTTGTAAGTTTTGATTTTGATAATGGAATCTATTAAAAATAATTTTACAGACATTGACAATAAAAATGACATGGGTGAGACATTTTTAATACAATGATTATGCCCAAAACAAAACAAAACATTAAAGAGTATAATTATTATCAAATAGGTACTATAGAAGCTTTTAGTGTACAATTATTTGTTATTTTTCACTATATTATATCATTGTATTTAGCATAAACGACTTCACGAATTTTAATCAAAAGTTATATAATTTAAGTAGCAATTTGTTTACAATCATTCTCGTAAGTTGTCTGTTCTGTAGTACTTCTATCTGGCAACTATAAAACTAGAATCACCAAATACTATACCTACACTTAATCTTATCACCAAGTAAGAAAACTAGTTATCTAGCTAAGTACAAAAATCATTAATATATTTGCGCTCATTTAAAGCTTTATTTAGCTTAAACCTAAAACTGCTATAAAAAAAACTAACGAATCAAAAACATCGAATACTATTTAATCGTTATGAATGTATTAATTTTATTTCCGAACGAAAATGAATTTACCGTTGTCAACTGTCAAACTGACATCACATGACAGTGAGTGAGTTGGTTTGGTATCTCTATGGTAGTAACTAATACTTAATCTGTGGTTTGCTGCTCGCTTTTGTAGTTTTGTTTTTTTGGTGATTGTTTATTTACTTTATTTTGTCCAATAACATGTACTTTGCAGTTATATAAAACTTTTAATTTCTAGGAACTGGTAATGACGGTTTTTTAAGACTAAGAATTTTCTTAACCTCTAAATTGCAATACAAATAAAAAAATTTTTGGTGAGAGGTTCTATACAGACGACTATTATGTCTTGCCGGAATTGGGGATTCTCTGACTTATCAATAAGTAAAAAATTCGATATCAATACACTAGAAATGATTGAAAAACTAGGTTATAATACAATTGCAATCAATACCCATGTAGAGGAACCTAATGAAGAACCGAAAAAAAAGAAAAAGAAAGGAGAAATCAAAGATAAAAAGGATTTCATACCAGAACCAGTTGAAGTCCCAAAAGAAATTCAAGATAGTATGAAACTCAACATATTACAGCGAGTGACAATAGAGTTTTCAGATTCCAGTGTGGCTCACAAGTTGAACCAATCTGAGAACCTAAAAAAATATGATATCATAGCTGTTATTCCAAAAACTTTGCAAGCTTTTCAATATGGGTGTGGGACAATGGATGTAGATATTATAACATTTGAGCCAGAAAGTAGAATACCATTTAAAGTCAGCCGAAAGTTGTATAGACAAGCTGTTGAGCGGGGAATATTCTTTGAACTCATGTATGCTCCTGCAATAAGAGACTCTTCTTCAAGAAAGAATATAATCAGCACTGCTCACATTTATCATGCTGTTGGGAAGTCCAAGAACATTGTGGTGACTAGTGGAGCTGAGAATCATTTACATTGTAGACATGTGCATGATGTTATAAATCTGGGTTTTATATTGGGCCTTAATAATAATGAAAGTTTAGAAGTTCTAAGAGCAAATGCAAGGAGACTCATAATAAAAGCAGAGGGTAGAAGATGTGGAAAACATTACTTAACCATTACTAACTTAAATGAAACCAAAGACACTGAAGTTTAATCATTTATTAAAAATAAAAAGTTAACATTTATTAAATAAGTATTTTATTGGCAAAAAAATATATCTTATTTCACAACATAAATATCTATTTAGTACTTATGCATCACAGATAATGAATATTTCATGTAGTCTTATTTACAGAAAATGCCTTCTCTTAACAAATATATCACACCTTTTACAACCTAGATTACAATACTTACAATCACTCGGACTTCACATGTTCAGGATTATCTTCTTTTTGCACATGTACAGATTGATCCACTGACTTTCTGTGTACTGTATCATTGATCATTGTGGTGGGCGTTTCTTCTGGTAATGTCAATATATCAGTTACCCACTTGAATCTGAATAAAAAAATCATAAGAATTAAAAACTAAATATGAAGTAAAAATAGTTTTAGTATTTCAGGTAGAAAGGTATAATCAAAACCTCCTTTTCAGGAACTATCGATAGAATCTAATTGATAGTTGATATTTAGATAATAGTGGCTTAAGCATGGTTCTGTCCCTTTGAACTTCTCTAAAGTGTTGTTTAACGTTAATCGGTTGGTTAGTTATTTGTTGGTGAACTCTGACCTTGAATAAGCTTATTCTCAGGAAATGTTATTGATGATTTTGTGACATGTTTTAATTAAAAACTCTTTCGCCTTCCGATATAGATAATATCAGATGACGAGATACCAATAAAAATAATGTACAGGCAACAGCACCTCGGCTGTCAGACTTTACATTTCGACTTGGGAGATATGGAGCTCCAATACATAACTGGAGCCGCTGTGCAACTATTTTCAATTTTTTTTGTAGTTGTGAATCATATTTTTATAGGAATATGTGGCAGCGAGCATACTATTAACACGATAGTTGTTCGACAAAAAAGTCTATGATCTACTTTTTCACCAACTAAAATGTTTTAGTTGTGTGGAAATCTCCAGAAGTACACAACTCGACAAAACAGCCTCCTTACTCTGGACGGAATCGAGTTCACATTAGAATAGAATCAGAATCACATCCAACCAAACGGTACTATGGAAACCATAGCAACTGTTTTCAAAGTACTTAGGTACCAAAATAAAAGATTTTTACGTGATTGGATCCTAATGTGAACTCGATTCTGTCAAGAGTAAGGGGGCAGCTAAGTCGATGGAAAGCTGTATATATGCGCGACCCCTTACTTTACTTGGTCTATCCACGCATAAACCTATAACTTGAGATGCCTAAAAGCCAGACGTAAAATCTTTCAGACTTAAAAAAAGCAAAGCAATGAAGGAAGCAAGATGACATCATATACCAACTCGAGGTTTAAACGTAGCATTTCTCAGAAAAATAAATGTACTGATGTACATATACATGGCACTTTTTTGTACAAGACTATGGGGGTTGATTGAAATAAAAATATCAATTAATTATTCAAGTGTATTCATTCAAATGCAATCTCAACATTTCATACAAGATATGTAATACAAAATTTATAAAAAAAGCACACTTCAAATACATTTTATGTTTAATAACATGAAGACTCACTACACCCTACATTTAACGTTTTCTATTCTACTCAGAACATGGTATTATAATATTAAATTCTCAGATTAAAATTGTGATACCAGCTGAATATAGAAGGTAGCACCACTCATGTTGCTTATTATTTTTCAATCACATGTATTACATTCATTAGCTGCACAGGATAAACTGCAATGAGTGTGTTAGTAATGTTAGGGGATGAATTGCAAGAAATCATATTTTTAGAGTGATAGCATTTTAACCCATAACTAATATTTATTTCATCTGCAATAAACTTTGAGATCCACTGTGACTAGAAATAAAATCAAAAAGCCTCAAACACATTTACCACACAAATCCACTACAAAGTCATTGCAGATTAAACTGTGACATTTCATTGTGAGCATAGCAGAGTCGTGCTCAACGTTTTTATTACAGTAAAGCAGTCTTGTAAATGTCTTTTATATTTCATTACAATTCGGAAAAAAAATACCATAAATATATTAACAAACTTAAAATTTGTGGCATTTTCAAATATCTAACATAAGCTTAATAATGAGTTACCACAATGAGTAGTTTAAAACTTAAAATTTATAATGTCATGGCAAATATCATATTGATCCACATTAACACTATCCTTCAATTTAAATACCAATCTCATTCAATTAAATAATCGGGAACACACTAATCATAATATACAAATTCAGTCTCATTTGCAATAAAACAATTTAAAATTTACACTAGTCTTTCCTCAAAAACTTCAAATTAAAAATAGGAAAACATTATATTTATGACACATCAATTAAAAATTGTTAAAATTAATAAAATATTAGATTAGACAAAAATAAATGCAGGTATTGTGTACCATTACAATAATAACAAAATTATATTAAATGTCGCATTCTCATTTTAAAGTATTTTACATTTTTTATGTATTTTTGTACAATACATTATATCCATTTGTATCAGTGTTTGATCTTCATTACTAGGTCTATAATTACTTTCAATATCTACACATAAAACATAGCAAGAAATTGTTACACTTATGTGCCTTTATATAGTGGTCAGATCATAAAATGTAAAGGCCTTGCAGAACTAGAGCCTAACAAAAGTATACCTAATACATTTCAGTCCATTATGATACGCACAAGCGTAATACTGGATAAATCTAAATTTTCTCATAATTAATATTATTTTCGAAAAGTTGCATAATATTTACTCCTATAAGCACAGGTTTATATAAGTACTAAATGGCTACTTACTATCACACTATTTTCAAATGATTGAATGTCTTTTTGGACTTTTTCGATCAACTGTCACAAACTACCACAATGTTAGAATGACTGTGAAGACTGTTGTTGGTACAGATTACCAATTACCAGTTCCTCTAGATTCCACGACACACTACTATAGAGTAATAACTGTTAGTATTCTTTTAAAATTGGATATGAATTTCCTATATGAACATTGGACCTAAAGTTAAGGTATTAAAGTCGATTATCGTTAGTAAAAGTTTGGTGACAGTTGATCGGCGCGAGTCAGTTGTTGAGGAAAGACACGCAGTGCGCGACCGTGTTGACGTTTTCCACCAACCTGTTGTAGAGCTCGCGGCGCACGCTGGCCGTGAACTTGCTGACCAGGCAGAGAGTCACGGTGGCCGCGAATATGGCGTTGTACAGAAGCACCAATTTGAAGTTGCCTAGCCACTCGATACGGCCGAACTCGCCGAGGAGATCGAAGTTTGTAATACCTGCAAATAAAGGAATGAAATTTTGAATGAACAGAAATTGTGTAAGGAGGTTTGATGGTTTTTGTTTTGTTTCTGGGTGATAGTTATCTATTTGTAACACAGCTTGTGTTACAAATAGATAAATATCACCCAGAAACATTTTGTTCCATTGTTTCTTAAAGAGCGGAGTCTTCTGATACAAGTTTTTTTAAGCTTAAAAGAAGACTCTGGCCACTTGCTCTTGTTGTTAATGCTAGTTGATTTGAGCGTAATTTTTTTATTTTATTTTAAACTTTCATTCATTTATTATCACTATACAAATACAACTATGCTAAAAAAATCCGTTTATCGTAATAACCATAGCAAATTACTGATATGAACATAATTTTTATAGGTAATAGACTTCTGAATTTAAGATTTCAATTTGAGAATGTCTTAAACCTATGCATGATGTTATGAACAAAGGTATTTTTTTTTGCTATGGGTTGACTCTAATAATTTCTCTAGTAGAAATTCTCAATTCAGAAACCGACCAGTAATCAAGTAACAAAAGTTATGTTTACAAAAGCCAGTCACTGTATTTGTATGCAGTCACACTCAATCAGGAATTTGTGTTTTAACAATGCTGTATACTGACGAGTAAAACAAAAGCTCTCTTTTTCAACATGTCAACAATTGGTAGAAAGAATGGTGTTTACAATTGTCTGATTGATTATTATTGTGTAAGATGAGGTTAAAAAAGCTTACCGAGTATCTTAACGAGCAGCGGCTGCGCGGTGGAATGCGCGAGCAGCAGCGCGCACGTAGCAATAATTCGCGCGAGCGGCGTTCGGCGCGCGCGCGGGAGCACGCGTAACGCTCGCAGCGGCGCACTCAGGCCAGTAAGCGACGCCGCGTGCAGGTATAATATGAGGAACGCCTCTAACGCTGCGCCAGCCCAGCCCAGCTTCGATAGAGACGCGATGCCTAGCGTGAATTGCTGTGGAAGAAAATCATCAAGGCTATAAAAACAGACAATTCAAAATAAGCAACTAAATAAACAATAAGTAGGAATCCGTTCAAACAAACAACGTAAAACACCCAAGAAAAGGCAATATAATTAAAGCAAAAGTTGTTGTTTTAAATAATTTCAAATAAGTGTTTGGGTCCCCAATAAGAATTATCGACTTCAAGCGTGTACTGCGCGACCCAGCAACAGCATCGCTAGTGGGTACAGTCACGTGCAATGACATAGACCCACCCAACCTTGAAACATTACAATATTGAATGGTAGATAGAGAGAGCTTTGTTTCTGTGTGCGTCAATGCGATAAGGTTGTAAAGTGTATACCTGTACACCATGTTGCGTTGGAACGACGATGTTTTGAGTTGGCTCTCTAATTCCTGTCACAAATTGCCTACGCCTCTCACTTGCTACATATTGTGCTTAGCGGTACCGCCTTGATCCTGATGAGCAGCTCAAGCGTGTTCTGCTGCACCATGAGCACTATGATGGTGGTGAGCGCCAGCAGCAGCAGCATCGCTAGCGCGTACACCACATCACGTTGGAACGACGACGTTTTGTGCTGGCTCTCTATTTCCTATTACAAACTACCTACGCCTGGGGTAAGCTACATACCCTAGTGCTGAGCGGCACCGCCTTGATCCCGATGAGCAGCTCGAGCGTGTTCTGCAGCACCATGAGCACTGTGATGGTGGTGAGCGCCAACAGCAGCAGCATCGCTAGCGGGTACACCACATTACGTTGGAACGACGATGTTTTGCGCTGGCTCTCTACTTCCTTTAAAAAAAAATAGTCTTTAATAGTCTTCACTAATTTTATAAAGGTATTATATCGCATAAATATAATTTAGTGAGTTGATCGACCCCTCGACGCGACGTCACCATACCACTACTACCATCTGGGCTTTTGGCCATCAAGATAATTATAATATTGCTAGAAGAACTAATGTTTGTTAGCTAATTCTTTGTTTTTTTATATATATAAATGGGCTTACTCTTGACCTCAATCATCTGGCCGAAAAGCAGTAGATGAGGTCTAAGGTGGAGCGAGTTCGCCCAGAAGAAGCAAGTTCACTTGCACCTTGAAGAGGTCTGTAATAGTATGCCAGCCATTTAGCTGTTAATCTATGATAACGAATTCACAAATGTGTAGATCTTTGGTCTTTTGGATTATTCACCATCCTTCAAATGCTTTGCAAATTATATGTAATTCTAGCGTTCATTAGCTACGGTAGTCTAGTCACCTTGGCCATTATTTGCAAGCCATATTTTAAATATATTATTATGTCATCTGAGTGGTGGCTTATTTGTAGAAAACACTATTCACTATAATTTGAGCCGCCCGACACTAACTGCTGGATAAAGATTTCGCCCAAAGATCTCCATGACGACTATCTGTCTTGCGCTGCCCGCTAATATTTAACCATATAAATGTGTCAGAGGCTAATTTAATTTGTAGGATGCATCTAAATAATGCTTGCTTATTATTTCATAATGCAATGTATTCCATTGCGCTGTGATTATCAGAGATCATAACACAAACTATAAATTAATAATAGTCACTGGTGACTAAGCCATGTTTTGTAAAACAAGCGTGGTAACTGTTTCTTCGGAGTGCGTCGGTGCATTTCGTCTCTTATCGCTATTGCTTTTGCCGCTAATCATTCCATTACCCCGCGAACTAAAACTGTGATATCATTTCAATACGTATTGACGTACCAGAACAAACGGTATCGGTCCACGTCATTTATTTATTGGCTCGCTTATTTAATACGCACATATCACTTCATGACATATTTTCTATGGTAATATTAAACGTAGAAATACTAGCCTAGCCATACCATTATAAATGCGAGAGTAACACATATCTTATTTCTTTACTCAAGCAATTTTATAATATTATTTGTTCCTATCGATAAAATGATTGATTATAATAATAATTTATTTTATATTGAACAATCGAAAGCCTTTTTTACCTAGAACAAGTATTCAAGATCGAAAGCTTACTCAACTACTTTCACTCGGCTCTGAGAAAAACAAATCTATCAGGAAAATTAACCTGTCCAACACGTTCGATTCCATTTAACTCTATTTTTATGCCAGTATGTATACAATACACCTCAGTCAGACAAAATCTCTGTAGATGTAGAGATAGCGATTGTGTCCAGATTTACATAGGTCCTCATTTCGGTATTCATAGTATTAGATAATGACAATTGCTGACATATTTTACATATGATTTTTTATTTTTTGCATTATGCAATGCGATTTGTGTACTCATGATATTTTTTTTTTAAATAGAAAAATATTAGAAAAAAACAACTCGGCCACAAGTGAATTCTCAGATGGGACTCGAACCCACGACCTTTGGAAATCCGGTCCAATGCACTAACCACTGAGCTACCGAGACTTGCGAATTCACTTGTGGCCGAGTAATTTTTTTCCGATATTAATCTTTAAGTAAAAAAAAAAATCATGAATATTTACTTACTTTATATTTCACACTAAATACCAAACATATACCGGCAGATAAAATATTAGAAGCCAAAGGCATTTCCACTGTCACGGATCTTTGTAACTCATCATTATTCTGTGAAAATAACGAAAGCCGCCGCCGACCCACAGAGAGTGGAGAAAATTCCAATCAGTCTGCGGTCGCTGGCGTGTTTCCATCACGAATTAAACGTCCGATGTGATGATGGATGAACTTTCAGTTCAAACTTTATTGCTCTTGTCATTCACCTAGCATTGTGCCTTTTCTATGCCGACCATTAGTAAAATAGAATTTCTTCAGTATCGTCACGGAATTAAAATGTCATGCATTAAGTTTATAATAAATATTTGCGATTACAATGTGTCAAACAAACAGCTGCTTACTTCAAAGATTACACAAACACGTGTAAAAAAATATATAAAAGCACGTGCCGCGTTAAATATCGATCTCATTATTGTACCCATTTTGGGTCACGACCATAAACAGTTATCATTTTAAGTCAAAGCACAGAATACTTAATAGTACAAGTGTCAAAGTCAAATTATTGATTTATACTTGGATTGTGTCTACTGATAAAAGCGATAATGATTGCTAGGCTTGCTAGGCTATTCATTTGGTAGAGAGTTTTTCAGACACCTTTCCACGTAGGAAGATATTTTTTTAGGACAAAAATTAACTTTTAATTTAATCTTTAAGTCCGTTCCTCAGCTTCAGCAGTGAGGTTCCCTACCGTTCCGGTTTCCTTGGCGTCTTTCAGCATATGGATACATCAGGACCGACGATATGCAAAGTACCGTCTTTCAACAGAGGGAAAATTGCATACAAAGACGTCGATACCTCACCATAAGCTACCTTACGTTAATTATGTGACCTACTGGTCACATAATTAACGTCACTAGTCGATTATCATACAAACGAGGTAACTTTGGAGCCTTGGTTCTCTGCCAATGATTGACTGAGATGTGATCGGATAATGGCCATCCAGGGAGTGAATGGAGGAAATCCAGATTGCCATACACACCTGACTGATCTGGTCAACATTCTAAGAGATTTATATATATGTAAAAAAAACGCGAAAATAGCATAAAAATTTATGGATTTCCTGAAACTGAAAACTCTGATCCTTAGACGACCTGTTTGGCGCAGGGGCACTAAACCCGCTTTCTGCGCCAGAGGTTCGATTCCCGGACCAGACAAAAATGTGTGTGCATGAACATGTCGAGAAAATCGAAAGTACTTATCTATAAGTCTATTTGAATAAAAATCTTTGACTTTGTCTATTTGTGTTGGTCTGGGTGTTTAGTATGTATATTATGTATGTATTTACAAAAAAAGTATTTAAGTATGTTTATCCGTTATCTAGTATCCATAACACAAGTTCTGCATGAAACTTAATGTGGGCTAGATAATTGGTGTGATTGTATGCAATTATTTATAATTATTTTTAAATTCAATGGGCTCATTCTTGACCTCAATCTGGCCGAGGAGCGTAGATGAGGTCTAAGATGGTGCGAGATCGCCCAGAAGAAGCCTGTTCAATTGCACCTTGAAGAGGTTTGGGTTGTGTGTGCTCGGGAAAACGAAGCCGGCGCCGGCAGGACATTCCACTCCTTGGCTGTTCGCATGATAAAAGAGAACTTAAAGCGCTCTGTGCGTAGGTTTGGAATGGCTAGTATGGATAGTAGCGTACATTACCTGGAAGGTACTTTCTCATAGCCACTATTCTCTGCAGCCTCTCGTTCGAGCCAGCCTCTGGGGCAACATTCCTCAGCCTCAGCAGTGGGATCTCCTTCCCTCACAAAGAGATATTCATGCCGTCTTTTTACAGAAAGATTCATGCATCCAGATACATTATCATATAAGCTAAGGACCTACTAAAAGTTTGAAGAAAACAACATGTACACAAACCTTTCTCATGGCGACTACCCTTTGTAGCCGCTCGTTCAAGCCAGCTTGTAGGGCGCCGTTCCTTAGCCTCAGCAGTGGCGTGTCCTTCCCTTTCGGGGAGGTTTCCTTGCCGTCTTTCAGCAGTGACATGTCTGCGTCGAGTGGCGCTGATATGTCACCACGGTCTGGGTACATTGGCTCTGGAGATATGTATCCCACTCCTGTAGAGATAAAAAAGGTTAAAGATTTGTGATTTTTTAATTTTTGCATTTTTCAATGCTATTTTTATACTTATGATAAATTTTAAAAAGATCCACGATTTTGGAAATCCGGTCAAATGCTCTAACCACTGAGCTACCGAGACTTCTCGAAGTATTCTCCAATATTTTTATATTTTTAATACGCTGTAGGGCAGCGTTGTCACATCAATGCTAGGAATATTCTTGTATTAAGATGCAACATAATAATTATTAATTACAACATAATTTTTGCATTTCTCAATGCTATTTTTATACTTATGATAAATTTTAAAAGAAAAAAATAGCATTGAAACATGCAAAAATTCGAAAATCATAAATTATTGGCTGTTACATCTTAATCGATCGGTAAACATCTGAAAAGATGTTTCTTTCGAATGCAAGGCTATTCCTAGCATTGATGTGACAACGCTTTTTCAATCTTTTTCTATTTAAAATTTATCATAAGGTTATAGATTGTTTATCCAATAAAACCTAATCAGATTTTGGACACCATCAAAAGGTTCAGCACTAGAATTTAGCTAAACATTTTAGCACGACGAAACATTTAGATACTATGTAGAAATAGTCAATGTAAACAAACAGACAGATTGTACCACAGCATTTTGTTTTCAATGCACTACCTTCTAAAAATAAAACTTGATAAGACTGATATACCGACAAACAAAGACAAATTTATTTAGAGTATATGTAGATACTATTATTTATTCTGTGCTAGTGTGCCTACATTAATAAAGATCAGACAGACGGCTATTTGAATAGGGTTGCCTCGACCCACTATAGAGCTCAAAATTGATAGTTAAATCAGTGTTTTAATATAAATCATTTTTTGTGTTGTTTTCTGCGAGCAGTCCAAGCCATGAACAGATGAATTGTGCGTCAGTAGCTTAAAACATAATTTAACAATTTAAAACATAGATCACATATTTTCTCAATTTTATAAATAAAATAAAGATAAAAAAAAATTATAACTTCTGCAATTTTTATCACATCACAGACTATCACATCTTTTGCGTTCTTAATTTAAGGGCCGGTTCCACAACCGACTGATAAGTTCTGGAAAACTTATCATCCAGATATTTGACATGTTTTTACATTACAACTGTCAAATTATCTGCCAGATAAGCTATCCAAAACATTTGAGTACGTGGTGAAATCGGTCGTAAGTTTAGTATTTATTACCGTCACTCTTTAATTAACAATTTTTCAGCAAGCCCCTCAACCCTGCCCGTGAGTCTCGGTCTCGTGACTCCAATTCTCAATTCAATTTGTAATCATGGAATGAAGTTGTCCTACCTACACGACCCAAATTGCGCATTACTTGTTTATTCAAATAGGTAATTCAAACAATATTATTTACACTTCAAATGAAAATTCCGTTATTTCAATGCAAGATCGGTTTAAAAAAACATGAGTTCGATCGGTATTCCTCTCGATTGTATCTGACCAAGGTCAAGCGTAAGGCTATCTTCGTATGTACATAAAGGAAGTACTTATTTGCTGCTTATTAGAATACTACTGAGCTTACAAAAAAGCGTTTTGACCTTATACACTCCAAGGTTTACAATACAATGCGACTGTCTATCGAAGTATACCTATAGGAGTAACTGACTGATTAACTGATTAGCATATCAGCTCATCATTGATATTTAAAAGTAAAAAAAATTGCACAAGGCTCTTTTTAGGGTTCCGTAGCCTAATGGCAAAAAGCGGAACCCTTATAGATTCGTCATGTCTGTCTGTCCGATGTATGTCACAGCCACTTTATTCCAAAATTATGAGGATTACACAGTTGAAACTTGGTGTAAACCGCTTTACTATGCTTACTTTACGTTTTACTTAATATAATTATGCTGTAGATCTTTATAAAAACTTTATTTAGTTTCAGAGCTATAGTACATTTTCCAAAAACGCAAATATAACTTTGTCATTCATACAAACACTGTACAAAACAAAGTAATTTTTGCAGACAAAAAGATATAGTGGCATATTGGGTAGTATTCTATATATATATATATTGTGTATTGTATTATGTGGTTTGAAAGGTATAGTTTAGTACGTTATAAAAATATATTTATTTACTCCAAAAAGCATACGGTTAATTTTTTTGTTCATCTAAGCATCAGACATTTTATTCAGTGTTTCCCAAACTACTAAGGTTCGTAGGTAGGATTTATAATAGAGTGGTATAAAAACTCGTTGGACAATGTTCGATTATTCATTTCGTCAAGTCAAAATTATAGTAATTACAGCTAATACGCTTGCGCTTTATGCTTGTTTCAAACCCTATAGGCACGCCATTCATTGCTAGGAAGAGATATGCAATGCACCCGAGAGAATTAAGCCTATATATTAATCAATACTCAATAGTTTATTGCAAATCCATCATGTATAGATATTATGACAATCATTAATAATAAATCAATAAAAATATGGCTATTACTTTTTATCTTGCATAGGCCAGACATGAATTCGACTTGATCCAACCTGCGGGGTTTTTAGATTTACGGTGTTAGACATAAATGTTTATTGTAATTTTTATACAGTTATTTTGATATATTTATTAACAGAATAGAACAGACAGAAAAACATAATAAAAACAATTTAAAACAATTACAACATATTATATTCAAAGTATCTACTTTATTTTTTCTTTGATACGATGCAGCTCCTATACCACGTAGATTCCAAGGTTGTGTATATTATACTTATACCATTGGTAAACATTTCATTGCTGGCGATTCTGGGTATTTAATGTATGAAATTTAAGCCATCTCCTTTATTGAATGAATAATCCGATTACCGACAAACAACGAAAGAAAGCGACACGAGAACGACACATTCCTCTTATGCTTCCTTAAAAACCTAGCTGTTCAAGTTCGTTAATTCCTCAATTGCCGCTATGAGATGACGGGAACACGTACATACATGCAGTGATTAAAACAAGAACAGCGAAAATGTATCGCCTAGTAGCACGGAAATATAGTAAGGTACAAGATAAGCAAAAACTTCAGCAATATAGGGGAAAATGTAATGTTTTTATTTGACGATGGCATGGCATAAATACTCACAAAAACCATAAGTAATAAAAATTACTTATGATAAATTTTAAATAGAAAAATATTGGAAAAAATTTACTCGGCCACAAGTGGTTTCTCAGATGGGAATCAAACCCATGACCTTTGGAAATCCGGTCCAATGCTCTAACCGCTGAGCTACCGAGACTTGCGAACCACCGTCGAAATTCTCCAATACTTTTATATTTTTAATACGCTGTAGGCCAGCGTTGTTACATCAATGCTAGGAATATCCTTGCATTCGAAATGAAAATGAAAAAATGAAAATGAAAAATGTTTTATTATTATCAGACATAAGGCTTTAACAATAAATTGAGGTTGATTCCTCCTTTTAAGTGTGAAAACACTTGTGCCAGGAGAAATCACTCTCGCGTATCAATCAGTTATTTTATACTTAAGACATATTTTCAAATATCTTATTATCTAGGTATATATAATTAATTACATTAAGTTTCACTCTTGATTCTACAGGTTCTCGCATGGGTGTGTCTGTCTGTGTGTGTGTGTGCGCATGTGTGTATGTGTTCTATACTATTTCTTTGTGTTATATATTATTCTAGGTAATTATCTAATTTTTACTTCTCAATATGTACAATCAATTTTTCTTTTTTTCAATTTTTCTAAAGGTTTCTAAATGTTTCGAAAGGTGTTTAACGATCGATTAAGATGCAACAGCCAATAATTTATGATATTTGATTTTTTGCATTTTTCAATGCTATTTTTATACCTATGATACATTTTTAATAGAAAAATATTGGAAAAAATTAACTCGGCCACAAGTGAATTCTCAATCGCAGCACTTTCAACTGGGCACTTGAGCAGTCATGCAACGCAACCCGCGTTTTTGTGTCGCATTAGCCAGACGGAAACACCCGATTTATCTTAGAATAATAGCCTAAAATTGACAGCGATGAATAAAAAAATAGTTTAGCACTGCACAGAACTTTTCCTTCTCACGGATAAAAAAAAGCTTGGCAGTTTTCTAATAGAAATGAAAGAAATAAATGCTTTAAGAAACTGCCAGAAAAAAAACAACAAATACAGTTTAAATAAAAAAAAAACTGCCTGAAAAAACATTGATGATTGTTAATCGTCCGTTGGAAAAAACCTAATAGAAACCGGTTGCAGACACGATTAGTAAATCCATACACTAAAGTAAGGTCACAATGCGTGATCGAACGCTGAAAATACTAGGTTGTTGAAAGTTTAGAAGGAACGTTGATATTACAGTCGACAGCAAATTTATCTCGGTTTTCAGTTTCAAATCAATAATGATGAACCTATCTGATGTTGTCATCATTATTTAGGTTCATATCATTATTGATTTCGACGCTCTGGGTCCTAAAGGTTGATGCTGTACATTGAAAGAATTCCTTGGTCAACACTCAACAGAGCTATGAGTCTAAAACGTATGCTGCATATTTTAATAATGCATACGACCACAGACAGACCTCTATCTCGATATAGGTCTGTGCATACGACTTTTCTTTTGAAAGATTTAGTGAAACGTGGTATTATTTTTTGAGGGGTTTTGATTCCAGGTTTTTTTAAGGGATGAATCGAATTTTATTATACCTACATACATACATACATGGTTGGCAGATCATCAAATGTGCAGCTTTTATTTATTTATTTAAACTTCATTGTAAAGAAACACACAGTTACGTACAAAAGGAAAAAAAATAAGTCTTAATACTAAAAGTATTCTCTGTCAGTCAACCTTTAGGAAAAAGAAATTGGCGATTGCGGCACAAATTGCGATTTAAAAATTCTATTAACAAAGATGATAACTACTTACTTTTATATACACATACATAAATACTTACTATACTACTTAGATATATACAGGATGGAAAAAAAATATGGGCCCTGGGGGTAACTACCTTAAATCCTTTAGTTAGCTCATTTTAATGAAAGGAAACATTCCTTTATTTTCCAAAATAAGTAATCAAACCGGCTTAAATTAGAAAAAATAACACCATGTACTTTTATGGTACCAATCGATAGTCTCTTTCATACAGATCAATTTAGTTTCAGTAACTTAGTATCTAAATCAAAGGCAAAGCCTAGAATGATAAAAGATCACTAATAGTTCTAGATACCTTGCCCATCCTTTAGTATTCTTTATCTGCACTGGATGGAAATCTAGCAGCTGGCACATTACGTCGCTTAGCTAACAATACCGCGCAAGTCAAATTTGTGAAGTTCTCAGGAGAGACAAAAAACTGATTATCTCCTTAAAATATTATGAAGGCATAGTGGGATATTTACATTAATAGGTATGTATTAGATTGTATTATGACGTAATTAAGTTAAAACAAGTGCATTTAATACTGTTTAGATATAAGGTTGACTTATGCGGTGTTAGTTTAACAAAATAAAGACTTCTGCGGTGTTCTAACATTTTATTTACTTAGAATTTAAGTAACAAAATTATTTTTAACGCTCACAAAGCTATTTAAATGCTTGTGAGAATTATAATCACAGAATCATAATTATGTACTACCTTACAATTTCAACAAAATACTGAACTTACTCTACAAATTATACCAAAAGTTTCGTAGTAACTATGTATTAGATAATACAATTATTACATAAAAAGTCATTCGTTTTAGTTTTGAACTAGCTTCTATTCAGCCTGAGGTAGTCCTAACTTTATTGATAATACAGAACAGTAATAGACATTTTTCAATATTATTGTAATGTCTAAAAAGGCTAGTAGCAACAATATTAGAGAGCATTATAAATTAGCTTTGTCTTAAATTTATATAATTTAACTACCTAAACATTAGTACTTACTCTAATTAAGGATGGGTTAATCACAATGCTTAATTATTAGTCTTGGATATTAACTACCTAGTTCTGATAGTCTTACGTAGTCCTAATAAAATAGGTAGGTGTAACATAGTTAAACTGTTTCACTTATAACAAAATAAAAATTGTAATTCAAAAATATTAACCTTAAATAACATAAAGACATTATAACTTTTTATTTTGCATTTTACAATGCTATTTTTATGTAATAAATATTTAACAAGAAAATATACTAGAAAAAAGCAACTAGTCTCATGTCATCCCGTCAGGGCGACATGAGACTAGTTGCTTTTTTCTAGTATATTTTTTTGTTAAATATTTATAACATAAAGACAGTCGCTATCAAAAATAAATGTTGGTTATAATAATATTAGTAGATAGAAATAATTATAAAGAATTGAATTCTCTCTTTAGCACAATAACAATCAGTCTTAATCATCAATCAGGTGGACTTTTAGGTAGACATACTTTAAATGGTAATTCGTCGTAAAATGAATACCAGTTAGACGGTAGTACCTACTTCTTTTAAAACTCTAAAATTTCAATAGAGACGATGGTTGGAATATACCACCAGCTTGGGATCCTATTATCCATAAATTAAAGTCTCAACCCAAATCACATGCAAACCTAAGGATACGGTTAGCTCTTTTTGTAGATAAATAACAAACATAAAAGTGGAGGTCGGCTTGTTTTCGAAGTTTTCTTGGCAGTATCTTTCTTCGAAAGTCCTCTCAATTTTGTGAACTGCCAGTAGAATCATTATTTTTTTCTTTTGTTAATAATAAATAATTTAAATAGCAAACAAATCAAAATATGAAACTCAATAATTGTTGCCATAGTAAAAATTATTAACTTTTAATTCGTAATTATTTAACCGTTTCTGAACGCAATAATAAATCAAATTTGTGAAGGTAGACTTATAAGTAGCTAGTCAACCCGTGACCACGGCAACTGAAAAGGTGCCGAAACGTCGGGAAACCAAAAAACCTCAAATAAACCGAAGAATTATAGTACCAAATATATATTTTGGGTAAATAAATCGCACTAAATATTCCGCAAAAGTTGTTTTATTTCAATTATGAGTGCGCGAAGAAACTTAAGATGTGCTTATGTGTAAAATATAACGTTTCAATCATAACAACTATCACTATAATAAACAATTAACGTTGCTTACCTTTTACTATCACTATAATAAACAATTAACGTTGCTTTCGTTGATAAAACCGTGAAAATCTATGATTTTTTTGCACGCTAACACGAAACAGTATGGCGAACTAACGACTTATGCGGTTTTGACACTGCCAAAGACTTGCGCGGTGCCAGAATCATTCGAATAACGCGCTACTATTGGATAATTTTGATTTTTCTGAAGCGTCATTGGTTGCGCGCCGAAAAGATCTTTCTAATGGTGGTCTAAACTTCATAAGGCCAATTTTCGACTTGCGCGGTATTGTTAGCTAAGCGACGATATTACGTTTTTCTTTCGCATTCCAGCAGTGGAGTCAATAAGAGAATGTTATTACCTATATCTATACCTCCTAATATTATAAAGAGGAAAGATTTGATTGTTTGTTTGCATTGAATAGGCTCCGAAACTACGGAACGGATTTGGATGAAATATGGTACACAGATAGTAGATAGCCTGGTTATGAACATAGGATACTTTTTATCCCGATATTCCCACGGGAACGAGAACCACCCGGGTGTAACCGCGAGCGGCTACACCCGCGTGGTTAAATATGAAAAATGCAGAATTAACATCTGATGTTAATTGCGTTGCTCGTATTATTAAAAAGACTCCAGAATAGACAACAGCTGAAACACTTGCGAAAACAATACAAGGCGTAAGCACAACTAGGTTTTATTATTGATCAAAGACTAGCAATGAAGACGATACTTTCTAAAATGAACAAATTGTATAAGATATTAATTTATTTATATACTCGTAGAGTGTATAGTCACATTTATTTAGACATAGAACACTTAATGACTGGTTCCCAGTACTTGCCGACTGGACGATTTTAGAAACTGAAGTATATTTTATTCCTTGCGGAGTTTCTGAACAGGATTTGAAATCAGCACTCGTTTCTCAGGTTCAATGAAACCTAAGCAATTTGAGAACATCCGTTAGAAACTGTTCAATAGAACATAAGTTAATATACTCAGTCGACTTACCAGTTGACACAGCATTGTTGATGCGTCGTTTGATGGTTTCCTCTTCGAATGAGTACGTGTAGTATTCTTCGTTAAGATCCCTCAGGAATTGGGGCTTCACCAAAACTCCCCCCACTACGCCAAACAGCCTCACGAAGCCGAGAGGTGTGAACACTGCGACAAAAAAGTAAATTTATGGGTAAAATAATAAAAAAATACTATAAGTGGGATACTTTGCAGTTAATTATTTTTACGACTGTTTCGTACTTAATTGGCGACAAAGTGAAAAAAGCCGCTATAAGTGGGAAATAACTGATCTCTGAGTTTGCAAGAAGTAATTTCGACCCGGATTGACTTACATGAAGTGCGAAATATAAAAGGTTGGGAACCCTAAAATTTACCGTTTTAGGATATTTTTGTTAGCTGCAGTACTAACATTGTTTCATAATGTTATACTGATTGGAGGTTCTAGTTTGGCTTATTGTTCCACTTATATTTAGCTCTCGCAGCTCAGCTCAAACTCATAGCACCCTCACTGGGAGCAAAACTGATTATACCAATCAGACTTCGATGCTCGTTGGTAGCGTTCCTAACGGCCATCTATTATAGATATAAGTACTGCTAATGCTTGTAAAGAGACATTAATTAATATTTTTACTTCACGGTTATGATATGAGGCACTAGAGCATTTTGTTTACAGAAAAGTATGTGTGAACTATACAAGTGGTAAACTACCGTTAAAACTCGGTTTGTTTATTTTTTTCATTATTGGAATAGTCTAAAGCAGGGATTCGCAACCAGTGGGGCGCGCCCCACTTGGGGGCGTAGAATTATTCAAGGGGAGGCGCGACGGCTTCAGCGTATGTTACTTTTTATTCAAATAACTGTAACTTTTTATTATAATTGTTCATATTTTGCCCCTAGGGGGGGGGGGGGCGTATTATTTTTGCAAAACGTTCGGTGAGGCGACTAGGGTAAAAGGTTGGGAACCCCTGGTCTAAAGGGGTCTAAAAATATACAGGTTTAAAATGAAACATGATACTAACTAATTTATAATGGCAATAGTTTAATTTTAGAAGAATCCATTTTACAGTCACATGGAATTTATAAGTACTACGTTGTACGTAGTACTTAATAATTCCATGGAAAGTCATCGCTATAGTGACGGTTCGACCATCTCCATAGTAACTGTTGCTATGTACGCTATATTATCGATTTGACAAGTTATATTGAAAACAATATTATTCTCAGGCTCCAGAAAGAAGGCCAAAAATGAGTTATAAAAGTATTTTGCACAATCCCGCTTTGAAAGAATACGAGGCAATGCAAGATAATGACGAATTTACCAACTTCATGAAAAGGGTTGGCGAAGTTACGAACCTCGTAAAAGACATGGCTAGTGGAGATAAAAAGAAAGCTGACGCAGCTCAAGCTGTAGCTGAACAATATTTAGAAGGAAAAATAATCACTGACGACGAAATAGAAATGAAGGTCAAAGATAACAGAACAGTTATTAACAAAAAAGCATTCGAATCCTTGCAGAAGAAAGACACGGTAAGCCAACGCAATGTAGGTACAGCATAAGAAAGACGGATGGACTGCTGCCAAAATATTGTAAACATTTTAAAAGTCAGGGTCAAGAGTGTTTTATGTAATTCTGCGTAATCTAGTGACCTTAACTTTCAATTAGCTAGGGGACAGTGTTTCTCTGGTTTCTTATGGTTTGAAATTTAGATTACGACTTTGTATTGACTCTATTCGTGCCCTATATAACGGTGCAAATAGACACGAGGTTATATTATTATCGCGATATGATAAGATGCCAAACATTATGATCACAGTTATATATATGTGTATTGCGACAGTATTTGGGTCGACGTGCATTCATTAATTGTCGATTGTATGTCTTCGCACCATAACGTGATTGGCTGCACCTGGTTTAATATTTTGATAGAAATCGATTTGGCACACATCTTCAAATTTCTTATTTACATATAGGTACTAACCGTACTTTTACGGTTAGTACCTATATGTAAATAAGAAATTGATAAAGATACTCCAGTAAATAGGGGTCATTGTCAGCTTCGTAATATTACATTTGTACAAGTTAACAACAATAGTTACACGCGGCACCTACTTTCTCATATGGTCGATAAATAATTGGCAGCAGGTATAAATAAAATAAATTTCAAATAATTAATTTGACAAGTAATGTTCTTTCTTTCCATTTTGGATCCGCCAAGACGTAGATATTGGAACAAGTCTAAATATACAGACTTGACCGTGGTTTTCACATTAAGAAACTTTATTTCCACATAAATAGAATAGAGTAGGTAGCTTTATTATTCAATAAACTACTGTTAGCACACAGAAAACTAAAAATGCGGCAGTGTAGGTACCTATTTTTATAAAACAAAAACGAGAAAAAGCATTTGCTGACGTGTTGGACATGTGTAAAAAGATAAAAAAAATGGTTCTCGTTCCCAGGATGAAAGTGACAAAGATGCCTGGATGGCTGAAGTGAGCAAGGACGCGGAGAGGAGGGCTCTAGACAGGAAGATCCGCCGCGAGAAAGCAGACACCCTCAACACACAAGCCATCAAGGCTTTCCGCCGTGAAGAGTACGACAAAGCGCTGTCGTGCTACAACCGAGCCATAGAGCAAGTGAAGGACAATCCCATGCTATATTGTGATCGTGCTCTCACCAATATAAAGCTTGGGAACTATGACAAGGTTAACTTGATTCAAATAAAAATATTAAATCTAAGGATTCAGTTGTTATAATAACTGCAAACAAACGGTATTCGTTGTTCACGAAACCTTACAACAACGAATTTAATTCTCTAATAATAATTCGATATCGGAGAATTAAGAGAAGCTATTTTAGAAATGCTACATCTAGTGCATTTACTGTTAAACTCTATTAGGTCATATAACTGTTTGAAACTAAAATTGGAGAGACTAGGTCAACAAAATAATAAAACGTAAACAACCTGTTTTGCACTAAAGCAACATTTAAATAACTATCACATTAATGATTTTTTCAGAAATCTATTAAAAAACTGAATTTCTTTATTGAAAGCTAACCTAAATACTTAGAAAGAAAACATCTTGTTCATGTCTTTGTCAATTATGATCGGTCGTTGTCCCCTGGTGCACCGTTAGCTATTTACAGACTTAATTGTTTAGATCATGAAGCTGTTTATAGATTTTACTACGCGATAAAACAAAGTTAAACCAACTTAAGAAAGATTTGAACGTAGGCAGTCTAAATATATCCGGTGTGAAGGCCCTAGCTGAAGATAACGCGGCGCGGCTCTGTTGCTTTGCAATGTCTAAATAGTTCATGATAATGTTATTGTCTATTGTCTTACTATATCTCTAATATTTATTTGTATGTAATTGACTAATTTAGTTATTAACTACATTCAGCTTTTCTATTTCATGCTGAGTTTGTAGATCACAGATTCTGAAATCTGAATTATAAGTAGGCGTAGCAATACTACTATTATTATTATGTCGGTTTTCCTTTTAACGTCTGAAGCAATGAGCAAAGAAAAATTACATACATTGGTTTTTAGAGGAGTTAAATTATTAATAAAAGTATGTGAAATAAGGGAAGGAAGAACGTTAAATGGGGAAGTTAAGTTAGAGTTAATTGATTGAAAATTAATATAACTTTATTATAAATAAAAAGGAAAGTAAATAATTCGATGTAGAAAGTAAATATTCTAGCTTCTTTATGTTACAAGAACAATGTGGCTTGTTTTGTAGTCCCTACAGTGTGAGGTATTAATGTGTTGACTCAAATGTCGTCGCACATAGAGTTAGGTCAACTACCCATATGACAACTGTATATTTTTTTATAAATAACGGGGAGACTCTTACCTGATGTTAAGTATTGGTAAGGTCGAAGATGGAAGCGAGCTTCTCCCGGAATCCTCATTACTGAGGAACTGGCTCTTCTTATCTAAAAATCTTATCTCTAACTGCAGGAACACATTAGTGCTGAAAACATTGTTGTTATGGCGTCAGGCTTAGATAAGATGGTGGTGCTAGCCAGACAGACTTACAACAAGTCCTACCACCAAACAAACCGAATACAATATGTACCCCCGCTGGGAATTGAACCCGGGACCGCTGGGTCTGATACCGGTGGTTGTTACCACTAGACCACAGAGGCGGTTAAAATATTATAATTTATAACCTTTTGTAATAAAGTATAAGAAAATAAAAGAAATACAAATTAATGTTTTGGTCTTTCCAGGTCCTCACTGACTGCGACTGGGCTATTCGTCTGTACGAAAACAGTTTCAAAGCACGGCTTTACAAAGCGAAGGCTCATAAAGAGTTGGAAGAAATGCATAAATATGACGAATCTAGAAAGGAATTGGATGACATGTTTCCTCAACATGATGATCTTATTAAATACTTTTTAGACAAGAAACATGATATCTTGGCAGATGAAGAGGATGATAATTGACTTGAACGTGATACAAAACCTTTTTTTTTTATCAAAATTTTCCAATTAGGAACTTTACAATTCATTTCCCGATTTTATTTTGTACAATCCATTAGAAGTTGTTGGTATATGTGTGGGTACACATATACCAACAACTTCTAATGGATGGCCTAATTTCGTAATGACCGTTCGATTTTATTACTTCAGTTAAGTAGGTAGGTATTTGATTTTATCAGTTATATTATACTTGTTACCAACTCTAAAGGGTTTCTTTCTTTAACCTTTCTTGATATTATAGATCTGATAACTTTATCTTAATCCGTTGGTGTAATTATCAAATAACAGATATAAAATCCGGTATCTGGATGATAAAATTGCATCACATAAATGTACTTTACACGAACATTAAATTTTTGTCCATTTATAGCTTCATCAGACTCTAGGAATTAATTTACTTCAAATTACTTTTCGATATACTTTTACGCCGTCATTGACACAGTTACACATGCCCCAGTGAGGATGCTCATTATTTTTAATGTCACTTGTTTATTTCATTTACTTTAGAGACGTAAGTAAACTACATCTATTGTGGTCTCAATCTTCAGTCGCATTTTTTCTTTATATAAAATGTTATATTTTATTCTTTACAAAGTTTGTATGGCCTATAAGTTTGTATGTAGGTCTCTACCGTATCAGTAGCTTGATATCACTTTTCTGTAACAATATGATTATAGTAGTTAGCGACACGTAAACGCCCTTCGCGACGTGGGAGCGGACGCGGCACAATCCAACTACTCATCTGCCGATACCGAATAGCTTCTGACACAGATTACTAAATAGTTACTGCGTAATGCTTCTGATTTCTAAACGATACTTTAATCAATGGACCAATAGAGTAAATGGAAACTGGATATCTCTTTATCAAAATTAATACATTAAATAATAGGAAAATAAATAATTCACAAAATCCAAACATACACCGAGCTGTGATCTGATATGATGCGTCTTCTACTAACATTGTAAGTTGTGTCTTACGTTAATGCACTTTTATCTTTCTTTTTTTGCTGTTGTTATTGTTTTTTTTTATAGATTTATACAGCTTAACATAAGTACCTAAAGTACGTCATGCTCACTCAAACGTTTCTTCGGCGGTGTCGTGTGAGGCGGGTCGTTACGTTCCCTAAAATATGGTTGTGCGAAGCGATGGCTGGTTCATGCGTCATGTTCGTGAACGGGTGCCGCCAGCGGAAATGGGTCTACTTCAGTCTGCTTATCTTAATGTTGTGCTTAAAGCTTAAATATTTTTTACTAAAATAAATTGATACTGACCTGTATGTTCCTCACAACTTGCAGTACAGTAATCTTGTAATGCGAGAAATGTTGTAATGTATAATAGATAAGTCTTTCTTTGCCAGTTGAAAATTGTTTACGGTTACAATAACCATAAAATGTAATATTATAATTAGTATTTTCTTTTTGTGATGGAAATTGACCTTACTGATATATTAAGGTCACTTTTAAATTTGACGATTCTGTATGAACTAACAGCCCTTGATGAGTTTCTTGCCGGTTCTTCACGTTACAAGGTCTCCCGCCGTAGGGTTTGTGAACCGATGGCGTAGCTTCTTTGACGTTCATAAGTGCTTGTAACAGCCTAGACTGAATAAATGATATTGACTTTGACTTTGATAATGGCTATACAGAGAGTGAATGGAGGGGATCCAGATTACTATACATACCCAACTGATCTGATCAAAATTCTAAAAGAGATCAGGATTATAGTTTTCATTTTCAGAAATTCCATTAAATTTATGCTATATTTCGCGTTTTTTTTTTTAAACATATCCTTACATCTCGTAGAATGTTGAGCTGCCTCCTTATTGTCTAATTTCAAAATCTATCACGATCCCTTTCAAAGGTATTGTGATTGTGATAGTGATTTATGAAATTGTGTAACTTATAGTCACAATTTATAGCTGGTCATGGTCACAATCCCTTTCGGAACGTATGATGTTTTAAATGACACTCCATTTGACACTTCTCCATACATTTGAAAGATAATATTTTCGTCTGTCACTTTGCTTAGACAGTTCAATTTTGCTCATTCAATACCTTTCAAAACGCGTCCCGATCACAATCCCTATCAAATGTCAAATAGTGACGGTCTGAAGAACAGTACTCCCAAATTAATAATGCACATGCAGATCTTCGCAAATTGTCGTATATTTATCTCTTTTAGCATAAAATACATAATTCTACTAAGTTAATGCATGAAGAAAATGCACTTAACCACTCTATATACATATCATCTTCCGACGCTCGGGGAATACGACCGTTGCCGAACAGTGACGAAGATTTCTATGCGCATTATCACTTTGGGAGACCTGCCCCCTAATTGTCTAATTTCAAAATCTATCACAATCCCCTTGAAAAGTATTGTGGTTGTGAAAGTGATTTATAGAATTTTCTTACATAGAGTCGCAAACCCTTTCGGAACGAATGATGTTTTAAATGACACTTCATTTGACATTTCTCCATACATTTGAAAGATATTTTAGTGTGTCACTTTGCTTAGAAAGTTCAATTTCGTTCATTAAATACCTTTCACAACGCGTCCCGATCACAATCGCTATCGAATGTCAAATTTTGACGGCCTGAAGTATGTAAATATCTTTCAAATGACGAATTGAAAGGGATTGCGATAGATTTTAAAATTAGACAATTAGCCCCCTGTATGTGAATATCTTTCAAATTACGAATTGAAAGGGATTGCGATAGATTTTAAAATTAGACAATTAGTCCCCCAGATCAGTTGGGTGTGTATAGCAATCTGGATCTCCTTCATTCACTCCCTGGATGGCCATTATCAGAGCACAGCTTGGTCAATCCTTGGCAGATAACCAAAGCTCCAAAGTTACCTCGATTGTACGAAAATCGGCTAGTGTCGTTAATTATGTGACCACCACTGTATATTAATAACTTTAATAGTGGAAAAACATGCAATGTTTGTGAGCACATCAAAATTCCTCACATTTAATATCTTTTCCATTGGATAGAGCCTTGGAGCTTCAGGCACCAGTCTTTTAGCGCAGAAGAAAAATAACACCATGCTTTATGCCTCTATTTAGAATTTAGAAATTAATGAGTCAATCTCGAGGTCTGCGCATTCGATGACAATATAAATATGCAATTCGATAATTCAATCCAATAAGCAAACCGAACAACTAGATATTGTAATTAGGATAGTAAACACCCTATCTATCTTCTGTATATGGGTGAAATGGTTCCGATTAGGGAGACTGATCACCCGTCCGACCTGGCTGGTGTACCCCCTCCAAATTATAATCTTCTGTATAATATTATAAAATAAAAACTTACCTAATAACATTAAAACGCCGACAAAAGACACACAGGAATACAGAAACGGTAGATATGTCCATAAATCTGTGTACAAAAAAAACACAAGTATTATTATTTTAAATAAACTTACTTAAAAGGGAGGAAAAGAAGCTTCCTTTCCTGAACCTATACCAATATTTAATAAAAATGCATTGTTACATATGCATAACTGCATTATAGGCTCAGAAGTCATTACATAGAGCGTAATATTCTATTAGGTACATTACATGGACATAATCATATCTTATTGACGTATTGTGTACGGTTCTTCAAGCGTAACATTCATGCTGGAAAGGTAACAAACCTTACATAACAATTCAATAGAATATAACATTTTGTATATAATTCCAAAATAATATATGAAGAATAAGAATTTGTATGTGATCAGCCTAAATACGTAGTATAGGACCGTGCTAGATGTACTGATCCCTGGGGGGAGGACGTCCAGCAGTGACTGTTCTTCCACGTGGTCAAACCGTGTTGCACCGTGACAAACTAGCTAAATGGTTAAAATTAGCCTTAACAATACTTGACTATTACTATGTTATCTAAAAAGAAATCTAAACAATTATAACAGAACAAAAACTATCGGATAGAGTCGAAGTCGTAGAATAGAGATATGTTTGGAGGGCTGTAACTACACGTTTGCATAAGCGGTTCTAATGAACTGGGATTTTCTTTTTAATAGCCGATTATCAACGCTGCTGTAATATTTTCCCGTAGAGCTGACTAGCTATTATCAGTTTTATTCACTCAAGCAATACTTAGGCCGGTATTACAGAACGTGACTAAAGCAGTGATATGTACTTGAGCACAGTTAGAAAGTGACGTCGCTACATGCGGTGAATAAACACGTCCCTTTCTAACTGTTGAGTATAGATCACTGCTTGAGTCACGTTCTGTAATACGGGCCTTAGACTCGCCGCCAATAAACTTAAATAATGGTAATTTATAATTGGTTGTCTCTTCAATCGTATTGTTATCTGACAATGACGTAGAAAGCAATTAGTATACTTTTGAAACAATTGCTGCAGTGCTAATGAGCACGACCACATAATTTATGATTTTTGAATTTTTGCATTTTTCAATGCTATTTTTATACTTATGATAGGTAAATTTTAAATAGAAAAAGTCTCGGTAGCTCAGCGGTTAGAGCATTGGACCGGATTTCCATTCAATTGTGGTCGAGTAAATTTTTTCCAATATTTTTCTATTTACAATTTATCATAAACACCCACATAACTTAAAAAACAAAGGCTCAAAAGGTGGCACTCTCAGAGTGTATAATTATGTTACAGTTGCAGTCAAAACTCATCTCCAGGCAAACTTTTGACTTTGCTTTTCCAGTTGCTAGCTATAAATAAAACGATCTGCGAGTCCGGAGCATGCGCTTGATTTTGAGATAAGATGACTAATCTAAGACGAGTATGACAAGTTTTTTTATTATGTTAAGGCTTTTCATTTACCGATAAGACCAGTCAAGAGTAGTGTTGACCGGAAATAAGTTTTGACAGTAACATACATAATTAACAAATTTGGGTTAGGGAATTGCGTTGTGATTGTGAAACAACGGCGGGCGGGCGGCGGCCGGCGGGTGGCGCGGGCGCAAGTCCCCACTAACATTGACTTGACATCCAAACAATCGCACTCGACTCGTCACGTGCAATTAACTAGACAACACGATGAGCCTGCACGACGGACGACACGCATCATTACGGGAAGCCGATCGAATGTTCGATATAAGTATTAAAATAGAAACGTACCATTACAATGACATTATGCTCTTAGCTCACTCATTCGAATCGTGATTATCTCTAATGAAACAATAACATTTCAGACATAGCAGCCGTCACGGGTCTGTACGCTGATGTGCAGAGCATTTTTGGGTGTTAGCGATCTATTCAAATTACGTGGTTGGGTATTTATTACTTGCGCCTTTATTTATCAATCATATAAATATTCTAGAAAAAAATATGGAATGTGATTGAATCGTATTTTATAAAAATAAACAGCATAAACAAGAGTTGTTTTGAACAATTCAATAATTTGAATTATGCTTTAATTAAAAGCTTACGATAAGCTGCTGGATAACAGATGGGTACTAAACTGTGTAGTGCAGTAAATATTACTTCTGTATCGACACATACCACATCGCCAAGATTGGCGATGTGGTATGTGTAAGGTATAGTAATAAGGTATAGATATATATATCTTCACAACGGTTTTGGTCTATTATAGTCGCTATGTGCTAATAAGTTAAACGGTAACGTAGTGTAGGACACTTTGAAGCAACCATCTCGCTGGGGCGGCGCGTGGTGCCGGCGCAGGAGTGCGGCGTTTATGTGCGCAGTACGAAATTTATTTCGTATATTTAGCACAATGCATTTAAACATTTCATCAATCTTTAAATGCATTGTGCTGAATAGTTACTATTCTAATACTTCAGACGTGTCATGTCATGCCTCATGCGTGCTTGGATAACGAAAGAGACGTGAGCGAGAAAATTAAATCCGTTTTGTCACTGCTATTTTTAAGAGGTATTGTGGAGTGGGTGCTGTCGCTGTCGAGCCCTGTACTTATAAATTAAAACACACGACTTAAATACTTACTAAGCAAAGCATCAATACTGGATCGGTCTCCCTCCAACCACGCGGATATGACGTATGCCAATCCTAGCATAGCTACCCCGAGCAAAGCCAGGACTATGAAGGTCTCGTACACCCTGCCCCGAAGTCCACGGCAGCCCGGGAACCCCGACGACTCCGAGAACAAATACGCGAACGGCAGGAATACGAACATTGATAGATTTGAGAATAGGAACACGTGGTTCCATAGTCCTGCAACAAAAGAAAGCCGCTTTTGTACTCTCTTGAATAACCACCAAGTAGCTGCTGGCTACGTCGATAGTTTTGGTTTTAGGCGCAAACTTGACTACCTGCCGATATTACTCAGACGAAAAATTTCATGTAACATATGTAATACAGTATCCTCTAAAACTAGTCCATAATAGTAAGTAGAACTTTCTAATATGGTGAGAGAATGCAAATTCTAGAACTCCTGTTTTAAAAGTTTTTTTCATGTAACATTTGAAATATGTTACATCAGAATAATCTAATTTAAACAAGCAAAAGAGATTACAATATCAACAGAGATGTTGAATGTTTTATGGAGTAAAATTCAAAGCTAACTAAGCAAAAGTCATATCTTTTCAATATTCAAATCTAAGTTTAGCAGAAACTAGAAAACTATGCAATAGTTGAAATATGTTACGTCAGTTACATATTCAGTGACGGCAAACTCTGTCAATAGTAAAGAACAATAGAGAAAATCATATGTACAGCACAGATGTTGAATATTTGTTTATCAAAATCAAAAGTAGGTACTATTGACAAATATACAAGAGCAACATGAGATAAGTTGCTTTTTTCTAATATATTTTCATGTTTAATATTTATCAAATATACAAGATTTTGATTCAATTTAGTCCTTTTTGCATAAGTATATAAAACTCTGAAAAAATATCTTGAAAAAAAACTAATGATTTTTATGAAACTAAATGACAGGAAAATGGCTACTAATGTTTATTTATAGCCATGGAATTCTATGATTCTATCCTTCACATTTAATCTTGTGCTACTTTAAACCATAACAATTACTATATACTTATCCGATCATATTTATACTGTAAATATGATTGGATAAGTTTTCCATGCCAGTAAATAGATTGGTGGCCATTTCTGCAGAGGTGGCTACTACTTTAAATGATATAAATTATTTGAAAAATTACCTTGT
The DNA here is from genome assembly GCA_910589605.1 of Chrysoteuchia culmella. Taxonomy (NCBI): domain Eukaryota; kingdom Metazoa; phylum Arthropoda; class Insecta; order Lepidoptera; family Crambidae; genus Chrysoteuchia; species Chrysoteuchia culmella. The sequence continues at coordinate 6,115,934 of OU342648.1, forward strand.
ATTAAGGAACTATTGAGCCATTTCACATAATAGCTATTAGGGTACAATATGAGCACCTCATTGCTGACTATGGATGCGGGCAGCAACAGTGCTGACCCTAACGACACAGCTAGGGCAAATGTGCACAGCCACAAACTTATACGGTACACTTTTACTTCATCTTCATCAGCTGTGAAGTAATCCTCACTGTCGCGCCGTCTGAACTTCTCAATCAATACAAATGAGAGAAGGTAAAGCAATATGAAGAGAAGCAAAAATATCTGGAACAAAAGAAAAGGAGTGTAAATAAATTAATCTTAGAAAACATCAAACTTACTTAGTTCTCTGGTAGACTAGTAAAGAGATAACAAGACAAAATATAGTGATCCTAAAGGAGTTTAACTACAAAGATTATTTAAAAAGGTTAGGTTAGAAAAAAGTCTATTTAATTAGATTATATTATACACAAATAATGCAAACCAACCTATTTCTCCTAGTTTAAAAGTAAAGCAATATTAATACTTACAGCAGAATTAATTTTTAATAAAACAGCTAGTTACTTGGAAGGTATCTATTTTAAAACAAAATACTATTAAGTATAGTTTCCTTTTTTTTAATGACCTACTTTCAACAATACTAAATATTTATTTATAGTCATTTAAGTAAATTTAATATACCTACTATCATTAAAACATAAGAATCTAGCAGATTTGTAAAGAAACTATGAAAGGACAGTAATATGACTTTAAACTGGAATATTGGGTACATTTTTACACTCTACTAGCGGCTGCTTGCGGTTTCACCCACATGGTTCCTGTTCTTGTGGGAATATTGGGAAAAAGTATCATATGTAATATAATCAGGCTATCTACTATATGTGCACCAAATCAAATTCAAATCCGTTTAGTAGTTTCAGAGCCTATTCAATGCAAACAAACAAACAAACAATTAAATCTTTCCTCTTTATAATATTAGTATAGATGAAGCTAGCAAGAGCAAGACTTTTTAATTTTTGAGATGTGACTACACCTAAAGTATACCTCATTTGTAACTATTTAACTTTAAATATATATTTTTGTTATCTATTCTATGGTAAGGCTTGAACACAGTAGAGACATTTCAAATGGATGATAATGAAAAAAAATACCAGTCTTGAAGTATTCTATGAGCTTATGACCTCCTTATTTATAACATGACCTAATATCATCTTGATCACAGCCACCTAGTTCGTGATAAAATTACAAAACATTATAAACTTCTTGCAATATTTTTAATACCTGAACCAATAATAAAAATGGACTAGCTATCACCACAATCATGCTAGAATGCAGAATGTACTAAGACAATGAAAAACATACGATTTGCTCCCTGACGTTGTTATGAAAAACTTGCTCGCGCAAGTCTGCTTCCTCATCATCCATTGTCCCCTCAAATAATATTTATCTCATGCAAACCGATGTTTCTATTTTTTTTTTCAATTTGTAGCACTCCATGTTCACAACATTTTTTTTAACACCAAATTACACTGCACTGTGTCATTATACTTCACTTTGTGCTTTGAATCACTAAGACAATACGATTCAACCAGACAAAACGCATTGAGTGAGTTTTATTCTTTTATTTATAAAATTACCACACAATAATCTTACAACGCACAAAAAACACGACTAATTTTACTTTTTTTTTTACAGCTGATTTTTCACAGAACAGCTAGACTTTTTGACCACAGAATACTTTTGACAATCAACGAATTGAATGTAGTGATGCAGATATTTCAATCCAATATATCGATTGAATAACAGCTCAATACACAAATCGATTCGAATGCAGCGAGACGCTTATCGCCCTTTTCACGCCACCGCCGGGAATATTAGTTATCATCTACTTATACTTTCTTACCTAGGTATTTTTAAGCCTTTTATTATTTTATTATTCTTCTTATTCTTTTATTATTATTATTATTTTATTATTATTACCTATGTAATTGTATTTTTAGTGTAAATTTTTAAATAAGCATAAAATAAACAATTTATTCGTTTTTGTTTTTATTATAAAATAGTTGTAACCATTTTTGTTTTCAGTTAAGTCTGTACTGAGAATAATAACGAGAGCAACTATACGAATTTATTATAATTGAATGAAAATGAATGAATTTAGAAAATTAAACAGTTTTCTATTATAAGTTTTTGTTGATAATAATATTACCTTCATATGCCATTTTGAAGAATATAATTAGAACGAACAATTGTACAAATACTTGATCAAGTTTATAAACGTGCGGTTACCATTCTATGATATGGTTTATGTAACTCTAATACACTTAGCAAATTTAACTGATATTAAGTTTCTAATTTTCCCGTTGAAAGGAAAGCGAAACCGCAACGGAATACGAAACGACAAGGATCGCCATACTGAAACAACTTATAGGTTAGAGCGAGGCAAATTTTGTTTCGCTCGGGTCCCGCTTGCCGCTGCCGCTGCAATTCTGCAACGGAGGCGTAAAACTGCCAAAAAGAAAAGTCGCCTTTGAATGTTTTGAATTGACTGAACTTACAACAAAGATGTAAGATGATACTTTGTTGACGTTGAGTTCAGAAAAAAAATTACCTGAAAAACAAAGGAATGGTAATATTTACTAGCAGGGCTTGTTTATCCGGGTTTTGAATCAATTAAGCGGTTTATAGAGGTTTTTTCTGCTCTTTATAGTACCTAAGCACAACGGGACAACGCGAGCGCGTGAGTGACAAAGCGAAAAGCGACCTTCGTCACATAGACATAAGCTCGCTACTTGCCTGAAATACTCCCAACGTGAGCGCGCGAGTGGTAAATCGACTAGCGAGCTTATGTCTACATACGGAAGGTCGCTATTAGCCTGATCGCCCCGCCAGTAGTAGGTCCATTTCGCAGTTTGGATTGAACCGGTTTATTTAGGTTTTGGAAGCGCTCTCATTCCGAATATGTCGGAAGCGGTTTTTGTAAAAACCTTAATTAACCGCTCTTTTTCAAACCGGTTACAAGCCCTGTTTACTAGAGTCCACGCCACGAAAGAAGTCCATTGAGAGCGGCCCTGCAGTTTACGGCCAGGAGATGTATTTTTGAATCGCTTTAATTACATTCGCAAGATTTACATGCGAACTCCTTTGTTTAACACCACTATCAAATGCGAATCTTGCATGTTTCGCATGCGAATGTAATTAGAGTGATTCAACAATAGGGAGACGTATTTTTGAATCATTTGAAATTCTCATGTGAATTCAATTCGCATTCACATTGAAATTCACCGAACACTTCAAAAAATCTGGGTATGGATATGGGCTTCATTTGACAGTTGAAGCTCATAAAATTACCATATATGGTCATTTAACTGTCAAATGAAGCCCATGTCCATATCCATATTTTTTACGCGATAGCCCCCCAGGGCTAGTAACCGGTTTGAAAAAGAGCGGTTAATTGAGTATTTTGATTAAGGTTTTTACAAAAACCGCTTTTGACGTATTCGGAATGAGAGCGGTTCCAAAACCTAAATAAACCGGTTTAAATATACGTCTCCCGTTCAACATTCGAATCGAAACTAAACTCTATTTATATGGACATAATTTTAGTTCCTTAAGCCTGCTCAAGATATGAAACAAAAATATTATTTCCTTGACTTTGACAACTTTGTATTTTGATTGATAGTGACAGATACTACCTAAATACAATAATTAGTGGTGTTCAATACGGGACGTTGGCGGAATTTCTGTGAGGAACAGAAGAAAGCAATTATAAAAAAAATAAAAAAAATGTGGTGACAGACTGACGGACGGACTTTTTGTTTTGACGCTGTCAAAATCGGAAATAAATAGCGGCAAATAAATATTGCATAATAATTTTAGATGTTAATAACATAAACTGTGATCTTATAATTTCTTTTTGAAAAGATATGAGTATATTGCATTGTAAGTCAAATACATATTAAGTCAATTATTTTAAATTTAAGACCTTATAAATAGTTTTATTGTGGTTTCTTTTTCAGCTATTTCTTCATGCTCTCCTCAATTTTCAGTAAGAATTGTGGTTTGTGATCATTACTTAACGAAACCAATACCAGGCTTAGACGTTATATATTCTGATTTTAGAGGTGCTGATATAAAACAGGCAAGGTTTACATTTATGTAGACAGTCAATGTTCACATTCACTGCTGTTGAAAAATTATTAAAGTAAAAGTATAGTTTTAAATATTTTTTACTGTATATTACTGCAAAAGGAATTGTGAAATGTTTAATACTGGACTGTATAAAATTAATCATTCGTAAACAAGCATTATAAATTTAAATTGTAGGTTCCTATGTTATTGAAATTATGTCTAAATATTTGAATGACTGTCCCAGGTTCCAGTTCTTAGAATATTTGGGCCAGCTGCAGATGGACATAAAACATGTCTCCATGTACATGGAGTGTTTCCATATTTTTATATTCCCTGTCCAACATCAAATCCAGAACCTCAACTTCTGTATCAAGTAAGAAAACTGGCACTTTTTTTAATTTGTAAAAACAATCTTCTATGAAAATTTAACTTTATCAATAAAAAATTGTTGAATCCTTACTTAGTAGGTAAATATTTTATTACCCATTATTTTCCTCTTACAGATAGCAGCAAGCCTAGACAAGGCATTGAATATAGCATTGAAACAAGCAACTTCAACCAACCAGCATGTGTACAAAATCACATTGGTCAAAGGACTGTAAGTCATGCCACATTCTTAATAGTATTAACTATAGATAAAGTAACATGTAACATAAACCTTTCTCTGGCAATGAACAAGACACAATAGTACTTTGATATTATAATATGTCTGCTTGCCAGTGCACTTGTGGAGGCCTACATCTAGCAGAGGACGATGATAGGCTGATGATGAATGTAACTATCACACTCTTTGTTTCAGGCCCTTTTATGGATTTCATGACAAGGAACACTTGTATTTGAAAGTTTTCCTTTACAGTCCCAACTTAATCAAACAAGCTGTTGAATTATGTAGCAATGGAGCCATCTTAGGTCAAACTTTCCAACCGCATGAGTCCCATCTCAATTTCACTTTGCAATTTTTCATTGACTTTAATCTGTTTGGTATGAGCAACATGGATCTTCAAAATGTTAATTTTCGCAAATCAGGTTGTTCACAAAATTCTGCTGAACCTGCAAACTTTGAAGAGTATAAGCTGAAGCCTGAAAGCATTTGTTTCTATGAAGCAGATTGTATTGCCTCACACATTATCAATAGACAAAGGGTTGGAAGAGGTGATGGTATAGAAAACCCAGGTCTTGAAGAGGTGTGGCAAAAAGAAATAGAAAGGAGAAAGCAACTCAATATGTCTGTTGCCTCAAAATCACTCAGTCAAGGAAGAATAAAGATGGAGGAGACAGAATCACATTATAAATTTGAGCAAATTTGTTTGATAAAGTTATCTGGAACCCTAGACAAACCAGCGGAGTTAAAGCCCTGCGGAAATAGACTTCAAGAACAAATATATTACCCTGCAGAGAGTCTTGAAGGAACACAATTGCTGGATGCGGTTGATGTCAGCATTCATGTTCCTATTAATGGTGTCAGATATAGTTTAAGCGAAACATCCAGTAGAGATATGGATAAGTCACAAAATGAAGAATTAGAGCAAACAATAGTTGATGAAAGTGTAGCTTTAAATAGTAGTCTTTCAATACATCATAGTCAAGTGTTGTGTAAGTACATGGAAAGATACTAGTTAGTACCATGATTAATCAGTTTCTTATAGAAGTTAATTTTATGTGTTTGTAGTAAATAGAGAAGATTTGGATCTGCTGGATATGTTGGAGGATATGGATGAAAAGCTGATTGATGAAGACAGTTTAATGGCGACTCCAGCAAATGAGCAAGATACAGAAAATGAATCTGATGATGCTGAATATTCACAAATCTTTAATGAAGATACCATCATAGCAGATATTTATCAATGGTATTAGTTTTTCAATGAATTCACTTTATAAGTTATTAATGATTGTCATAATAATGTTGATGATATATATTTTAGTGGTTTTAGTAAAGATGATATTGAAGAAGGTTCACCTAATTGGAATGATTCATTTTGGGATGGAGCAAATATACCACAATTAGATGGCACTTTTGACGACGATCGTAAGTAGGATTTGAATAAGTACTACTTAATTTGTTACTGCCAAATATGTTTAATATGTAGCTCGATTGTAAATTTACAGATGTAAAGAAAGTAAGAAAAAGAAAAATGAGACCACTCAGGTTGGGACTTTCTAAACCCAAAGAAAAGAAAAAAATATTTTCATCTGATAGTGTTAATATTGATTCAAATGTAGAAAGTGAATCAGATGAAATAAACGTTTCCAGAGATACTATTGACAGTATTTCGAGCTTACACTTTAAAAAATCTATTAAGGCAGAACAAAGAAGTATCTTAGAAAATAGTTCTGACTGTGATAGTTTAGTTAATAATAGTGAAAAAAATGAAACTCTACTAGATTTAGTTAATAAAGTTACAACAAATCATGAACTTAGAGCTGCTGAAGTTTACGATGATCGCAATAAATTTGTTCCTGAGGCTGGGCCATCTACAAACCAGGACATTAAATCAGAAAATTATTTATCTTATTTAAAGGATCACTCCGACCACTCCTTTGATTCATCACCAGAAGATGGACTAGGTATTGTAAGTTTTTACAATAATTCAAAATTATTCGACTGTTCAACAAATATATCTGTAGAAAATCATGTAGAAGAACTAAACATTAAAAACATCTTTATTGAAGAAAATGCAAAAAAGCTTGAAAAATCTGATAAATTGGTTATAACCCCGAAAATAAGACCACCAACAAGTAAACACATTGTCTCAACAATGGTTAAATACAATATTCCAAGAGTTAGAAATGTTCAGCCGTTTTATTCCGACCCTAATGATGTTGGCGATAAAGTTGAACTGGGTCAAACGTTGTTAAAACTCCAAAGTAAAGCGTCTCGCGATCAAAAACCTTTTGATAGTGGTTTAGACATCACAAGTATCGAAGAATGGCGACAATTATTATTTCTACAGTCCAACGAGATGTCCGAAGAGTGTTCTAAGCCCAATGTGCTAAAGAAATTACTAGCTAGCAATAAACACTGTATTCTAACACCTGTACTTAAACCGCCAACTACAAGTCAAGTAAAAAAAAGTATCGAAAAGAGCAACGATACATTACAAGACTGTAAAAATAACATAGCTCATAATGAAATCAGCAAAAATATTGATGAACTTGATAACTCCCAAGCTTTAGGATTGCATGACGAAATTAATAACACAATCACACCAGAAATAGATGAAGATGAGAAAGTAATTAATTATGTTTATAGTATTATATTCTTAAAATTATTTGATTATATTTACATTTTTCTTATTTTTTATAACAGGATAAAATTGGAGGAAGTAATGACAGTATTCAAGTAACGATGCAACCTGATGGGTCCTTTTTATGTTTCAATAGCGAAAATCCGAAAGAAAGTTTGTCGTTAAAAGACTCGCCCTTGGTTGAAGTAAGTAATATATTATATGGATATTATACTGGTGTTGTGAAAAACTTCTAATTGACATTTTTTAGGTTGATTACGTTACTATAATGCTGACGGAGGTCCATGCTTCAGTAAGGGGAGATCTACACCCTGACCCAGCAATTGACGCCATTCAAGCTGTATTTATTATGATTACAAATGATTGTCCACTAGATAGTTATCTCCCTAGAAGTGTCATAGAAGCTTTGGTCGTGGATGAAGGAACATCATTTAAGCATCTTGAAAGATGTGTTTCAAATGTCCACATAACATACTTCAAAAACGAGTGCGAAATTTTAGAAAAAGTTGTAGAATTGGTGAAGTCATACGACCCAGATATTATGTGTGGGTATGAAATAGAGATGAGTTCTTGGGGATATCTTATGGAGAGAGCCCAACTACTAGGGATAGAGATAGTTAAAGAAGTATCTAGGATTACAGAGAAGTATAGACAAAAACGTTGGAAAAGTGACAATAATGAATTTGAAGGTCGTATTATTGGTAGAATAACTTTCAATGTATGGCGTTTGTTTCGCCACGAATTGGCTCTTTCTAGCTATAGCTTTGAGAATTGCATGTATGAGATATTGAAAGAGAGAGTACCAAAATATAGTTACGTTCAACTTGCTGAATGGTGGAGCCATGAATCGAGAATACTAAGATGGATACCAGTAGAATATTACATAACGAGATTAAAGGGAACTGTCAGAATGCTAGAGAAATTGGATATTATAAGTAAGTTCGTATGTAAGTTTATGTGCTTAAATCAATTCTGCTAGTACTTCTTGTTTAATTTAGAAACGGAAAAGATTTTACTTATTGTAATTGTTACTTGTGAAATATGTTCAATACTTGTACTTATTTTGAGTATAAAATAAGTACTTACTACATCCCATTTATATAATTACAGATCGTACATCAGAGCTGGCGCGGCTATTCGGTCTGCAGTGGTGGGAAGTGCTATCACGAGGTTCTCAGTTCCGAGTGGAATCGCTTATGTTGAGAGCCGCTCGGCCACTGAACTTGATTGCATTGTCTCCTACTGTCAAACAAAGGGCAGCGATGCGAGCGCCTGAATGTTTGCCTCTTATATTTGAACCAGGTTTATTTTTATCTCTCTTTACATCTGTTTAAAGAAACACCTCGCCAAACACTTTTTATTTTAGTAACATTCTGATTTAATTCTGCATCCTCTCAAAATGGTCCATATCATCAACGACAATCCGATATACAGTGTAGATTCTGTATTCTTTCAGAATCACGATTCTACTCAGATCCTGTAATAGTATTAGATTTTCAAAGTCTATACCCGTCTATGATGATTGCTTATAATTACTGCTTCTCGACCTGCATTGGTCGCGTACAAAATATTAGTGGGTAAGTAGCCTTTTTATTATTCAATGTTTTTCTTTTGTTTAAATTTGGAACTATCATTTTTTTGTGTATTTACTGCAGTGATACAGCTTATGAATTTGGTGCATGGCGTCTGCGTATACCAAAGCAGAAGCTTGAAGCCTTAGTAAAAAATGGTTTGGTCCACTGGTCCCCTGTCGGAGTGGGGTTTGTGAAGCCGACAGTGCGTCGCGGAGTGTTGCCAGCGCTGCTGAGGAGAATTTTGGCAGCTAGGCAAGCTGTTAAAAAGAGTATGAAACAACAAACTGATGACAATGTAAAAAAGGCAATGCATTCTAGACAACTGGGTATGTATGCTGCTAATAAAAGATAGCCCTCTAGGTCAAACATATCAACAAATAAATTAATTAAAGTGAAAAAAATACGGCAATTTTTAACGAATTACATCAATTTTGATATCCAGTAAAGCTTTTGATCAAATCATTCTTTAACAATTTTGTTTGACTCATTGACATGTTTCAAATTAAATACACAACTTCAGTCGAACAAAATAGATAATCTTAATCTAATGATATTTTGTTTGTGTTTGAAGTCGATAATTTTGTATTAGCTCAATCTCGCTCATCTAATCAAATTCACACTCGAGTTCCACAGGGAGAACATCTGGGACAAACCTTTTTTTAGCATTGTTACAATATGATAATTTAAATAAATAGTCTCATAACTACTTATCCTTTTCTTTAGGGTTGAAGTTGATAGCCAACGTTACATACGGCTACACCGCAGCTAACTTTAGTGGGCGTATGCCTTGCGTCGAAGTGGGGGACAGCGTCGTGGCTAAAGGTCGGGAGACTCTCGAGCGAGCTATCAAACTAGTACGGGACAACACCGACTGGAATGTGAAGGTAATATAATTTATTTGTCAATTTATTGCAGACGACTAATGGCCCATACATTTTATGTTAAACTATTGTGTTTTTGTTATAGTTCAATGATCGAAATATCATACTGCTTTTGGAATAACTAATTTTGGAAGATTAAGGACCAGTTTCATCACCTACTGATAAGTTCTGGATAGCGTATGTCGCAGATAATTTGACATTTTGACCGGCCCTTAGTAACAATTGAGTTCGTAATATGTACCACTTATAATACTAAAATCCAGGTTTCGAACATACTTACATTATTCCTATTACTAGAGTGTTTAGTGCAACGACTTTTTTTTATAAATACTAAATGAAATTTTCAGCATTTACTTATTCTAAAGATGCATTATTAAAAAAAATAACTTTTTTGTCTTAATTTTTAGGGCCGGTTTCACCACCGGTATGAGTTCTGGATAACTTATTTCATAATAGATAAATTTTACATATTTTTCATATTACAACTGTCAAGTTATCTGCCAGACAAGCTCTATAGAGCTTTTCTGTCGGTGGTGAATCCGGCCCTTAAACTTCAAAATTTTCAAATGCACTTGGCTAGATTTCTGTGCCGATAACGATTTTTCTTTATCTAAAGATAAGGACTAGGATCTCATTGATATGGTAACTATCCGTTTGTTTTTAGGTGATATATGGGGACACGGACTCCATGTTTGTGTTGGTGCCGGGCGCTAATCGCGAAGAAGCCTTCAGGATAGGGCAGCAGATAGCTGACGCTGTCACCGCCGACAACCCCTCGCCTGTCGCCCTCAAGCTGGAGAAGGTTGATACATGTTTGTAGTATTTAACTGATATATGGCGACACGGACTCCATGTTTGTGCTAGTTCCGGGTGCCAATTGCGACGAAGCAGCATCAATTATCTGCTGCCCTATCCTGAAATAGGGCAGCAGATAATTGACGCTGTCACCGCCGGCAACCACTCCCCTGTTGCTCTCAAGCTGGAGAAGGTTGGTGCTTGTTTGTAGTTTTTAACTGAAAAAAACTTTGTTTTTAAACAAGCTTTTATTTAAAAACGCTAAAAACAATAATACTTACATACTATACTTTTAGTTTTTACTATACAAATATACTTTTACTATCAACTTATAACGTCACTACACAATTAAAAAAAAGTTTTTTTACTTTTAATTTTTTTTTGTTATCACTGGAAAGGTTTCAAAATTCGTATTTTCAGCAAGTCCTTTCATTTGATACCCATATTGTATGAAAGCATAAAAAACTTAGTCCGCCATATTGGATTTAGCGTAACGTCACTCTATTTTTCGTGTTACTCTCAACAAGCCCTTTCATTTGATACCCATATTGTACGAGTGCATCAAAAATATAGTGGTAGTCATATAATTAAGAACACTTATTTAAAGATAAGATTTTTTCAAACAAACAAGCATAACTACTTGCATTAATTTTTTGTATTTCTCTCGGTATCGCAAAACTCGGTATGATGAAGGCTAAGAGTCTCACGTCATTAAAAAAAAAACATTTCCATACTAGCGGTACAATCGTTTATACACATGATTGGCTAAAAAAATTATAGATAAACTTCATATATTAGATGGAAACCTAGTATTACTACATTCTGGCTGGAGACATAATTAAGAACGCTAGTTGTTTATTTTTTTATTAAAATGTAAATAAAAAGTACTCTTTGGTTGTAGGTCACTGATTGTTAAATTTAGTGCTGTAAAGTCTTGGTCCGCAAGTCTCGGTAGCTCAGTGGTTAGACTTTAGAGCATTGGACAGGATTTCCAAAGGTCGTGGGTTCGAGTCCCATCTGAGAATTCACCTGTGGCCGAGTTGACTTTTTCCAATATTTTTCTATTTAATTTTTAGGGTTTCGTAGCCTAAAGGCAAAAAACGAAACCATTATAGATTCGGCCAAACCGATGTATGTCACACCCTTTTATTTTTTAATTTATCATATCTATTTATAACTTTTTAATTTTGCATTTTACAATGCTATTTTTATGTGATAAATATTAAACTGTTTAAAATCGAAATATCGTTCGTTTGTCAAAACACTATCCCTTCTCGATTGCCTCCGATCACCACAGTACTTACTTTAAGAAGTTGTTGAATGTAGTTTTAAACGACGTTTAGGTTCCTAATACAAACCTATTTGAAAATACATATCTTTTTTCTTGAATTCATGATGTGCTTTGTTTTTCCTAGGTGTACCAACCTTGTATTTTACAAACGAAAAAGCGCTACGTGGGCTTCATGTACGAGAGCCCGGACCAAGAAAAGCCCGTTTACGAAGCGAAGGGCATTGAGACGGTCCGTCGGGACGGCTGCCCCGCCGCTGTTAAGGTATTGTAAACTTAACTACAGAACTGTTAGAAAATATTTTACCATATCATTAGTTTTCAAAGCACACATTACACACATACTTTTGAAACAATATTCGGTGAAGCCTTTTTAAGATTCACACATAATGTGGTGACAAAAAACATTTCAAAAATAAATTAAACTGTAAAAAATATAAATAATATAAATAAATAAATAAATAATAATTTATTAAATATGGATATAGATATGGGCTTCATTTGACAGTTAAATGACCATATATGGTAATTTTTTGAGCTCCAACTGTCAAATGAAGCCCACATCCATATCCATATTTTTTACGCGCCAGTAAATATGTAAAACGTTTTTTTATTTTTAATCTATTGCAGTTAAGTTTTTTTATTCCTGAAGCTATTAGCTGTACTTACCAATTTCTAAATCCCCCTACCAGCTTCTACATCGCTCTCTATGCGAGTTATTCGAGAGCGGCGACATGTCCCGCGTAAAACGTCTTGTGGAGTCAACCCTGTCGCAGCTGGCGGCCGGGACCGTCCCGCCGCCCGAACTCATGTTCACGCGCGAGTACCACGGGCCCAACGGGTACCGCCCCGGGGCAACCGCGCCGCCCAATGAGATTGCCAAGTAAGCTGTTATATCATAACTCCTGTGAGCTATTGAAGCGACTTGTGGATCGTGAAGTCAACCCTCTCGCAGCTGGCGTCCGGGGCCGTCCCGCCGCCCGAGCTCATGTTCACGGGCGAGTACCGGGGGCCCAACGGGTACCGGCCCTGGGCCACCGCGCCGCCCAATGTGATTGTACCATAGCTCTTTCTAGCAATATACAATAGCAGCGACACGTCTTGGAGTCAACCTTGTCGCAGCTGGCGTCCGGGGCCGTCCCGCTGCCCATGTTCACCCGCGAGTCCAACGGGCAGACCAGTGAAATTGCCACGTATGATACAGGGCGGAAAGTTCAGACGGGGCATGAAGTGCAGGTGCAACCTTAACCGTTGTAGCTACATAAAAACTTTCTTAGGAAACCATCCTAGAGAGATCCCAGAGAGAGAAATAAAAGGAATTTTTAAAGAATGTTTTTGATGCCAATCGATCCTGTTACTTATGATTATGAAGATCAAAATACTATAAGACGCCAACTGAGGTAAGAGCACTAGAAAAGTTAGAAACCGCAAAAACTTTTTCCACACATTCGCTAAGAAAATAAGTTCATCCAACGAAGGTACCCGTAGGTGAAGCGTATGCGGCTGCGGGTGGCGCGAGCGCGGGGCGCGAGTTTAGCCGAAATATAAAATTCTTAGTATGTGTTGAGTGTGTATCATGAATGAGAACTGGCGGCGCGCCGGCTGCCGCGCTAGTCCGGTTAGCGCGAGCTCCGCGCGAAGTGGCACGAGACTGGCCGCTGCCGCACGGCTAACTTGACTTACTGAGCTTTTTAGGAATGTACTGTTATGAAACCCTGGAATGAGCGGCTGTCGTCGACACTCGCAGCTCGATAACGTGTTAATTTCTCCCGCTCACATCTTAGCGGCGTAAGCAAGACAACATGATGGAAAATATCATATCGCGTGATACAGCGGTGTTCATGCTGGGGACTCAACTACACCTTTCTATCGAAAATGTTGAATTTTAATATGGGATAGGTTCTAAACCTACTACCACATCAAACCATTCTTATTGCTTTCAAAGTCACGTATCACTCAAATGTCACGTCGTTTTATGTTTCTTTACTAGGCGTATAGCGTCCCGCGACCGTCGCGCAGTCCCCCGGTCCGGAGAGAGGGTGTCGTGGATGGTGGTGGGCGGCGCGCCGGGCGCTGCGCTGGTTCGGTTAGCGCGAACTCCGCGCGAAGTGGCGCGCGATAAGCCGCCACCGCACGTCGCCTATTACGCGGCGCGAGCGCTGCTGCCGCCGCTGCAGCGCTGCCTGTCGCTGCTCGGCGCCGATGTCACCAAGTGGTGAGTGTTCCGTTACAGCCACTAACTTCTTCTTTTTATTTAATGGCGGTGCTATTGAATTTAGCCAGTATCCAGTTTTTATTATATTATTATTAAAGAAATTATACGGTAGATTGAGTTAAACTGGAGTCTCACAACACGTGTTATTACGCAAAGAACTCGGGTGAAAACTACACAGCCACTAAAGTAAGGCTGCTGGGAGAATGTGTTTCTGACAATTTCCTGTCAGTTCGTCGAGTATACTTAATAAAGTTCATTTTCTATTATCCGGGACAGTAGATATTCGAAAATAAGCTCTATAACTTGACGAGTAGTTCGGGGCGCAGTGGTTCGTGTGCTTGCCTTGATTGTAGCCGTTAAGCTCCGTGCTTCGGAAGGCACATTAAGCCCATCAATCCGCATCAGACTCGCCTGGTGGGTTATGGCCCACTGTTCTTATCCATTCACAAGGAAGTGCCCCAGCAGTGGGGACGTTAGAATGGCTGATGACTAATTTGTTCACAATCGTCCGTCATAGGATGAATGACCAAAAATTTATGATCTCGAGCTCCTTCGTGCTTCGGAACGGTCTTCAAACCTATCAATCCGCATCAGGGCCGCCTGGTGGCCCACTCTCCTCATCTATTCATACTGAAAGCCAGTGCCCAAGCAGTTGGGACATTAGAATGACAAATTTGACATAGAGATCTGACACGACCTATCAGGAACGCATCACACCAGCGGATGGACTTTAACTACCTATGGTACCTACTTGACAATAACGGTTATTCGTAGGTGGCGTGAACTCGGCTACAACCGCACGTCGTCTGAGCGACCCACAGGTGGCGGCATCGCCCGCTACATGTGGCGCGTCCGCTGCGCGCTGTGCGGAGCGGCCAGTGCGCGCGCACTGTGCGCCCGCTGCGCCGCCACCGCGCCCGCCGCCGCCGCGCTGGTCGCCGCGCTCGCCGCCGCACGCAGGCACGTCACCGCCTGCGACACGGTGAGTGCAGCTCTATGTGAGTAGGTATAGCCGCCGCCGCGCTGGTCGCCGCGCTCGCCGCCGCACGCAGGCACGTCACCGCCTGCGACACGGTGAGTGCAGCTCTATGTGAGTAGGTATAGCCGCCGCCGCGCTGGTCGCCGCGCTCGCCGCCGCACGCAGGCACGTCACCGCCTGCGACACGGTGAGTGCAGCTCTATGTGAGTAGGTATAGCCGCCGCCGCGCTGGTCGCCGCGCTCGCCGCCGCACGCAGGCACGTCACCGCCTGCGACACGGTGAGTGCAGCTCTATGTGAGTAGGTATAGCCGCCGCCGCGCTGGTCGCCGCGCTCGCCGCCGCACGCAGGCACGTCACCGCCTGCGACACGGTGAGTGCAGCTCTATGTGAGTAGGTATAGCCGCCGCCGCGCTGGTCGCCGCGCTCGCCGCCGCACGCAGGCACGTCACCGCCTGCGACACGGTGAGTGCAGCTCTATGTGAGTAGGTATAGCCGCCGCCGCGCTCGCCGCCGCACGCAGGCACGTCACCGCCTGCGACACGGTGAGTGCAGCTCTATGTGAGTAGGTATAGCCGCAGCCGCGCTGGTCGCCGCGCTCGCCGCCGCACGCAGGCACGTCACCGCCTGCGACACGGTGAGTGCAGCTCTATGTGAGTAGGTATAGCCGCCGCCGCGCTGGTCGCCGCGCTCGCCGCCGCACGCAGGCACGTCACCGCCTGCGACACGGTGAGTGCAGCTCTATGTGAGTAGGTATAGCCGCCGCCGCGCTGGTCGCCGCGCTCGCCGCCGCACGCAGGCACGTCACCGCCTGCGACACGGTGAGTGCAGCTCTATGTGAGTAGCTATAGCCGCCGCCGCGCTGGTCGCCGCGCTCGCCGCCGCACACAGGCGCGTCACCGCCTGCGACACGGTGAGTGCAGCTCTATGTGAGTAGGTATAGCCGCCGCCGCGCTGGTCGCCGCGCTCGCCGCCGCACGCAGGCACGTCACCGCCTGCGACACGGTGAGTGCAGCTCTATGTGAGTAGGTATAGCCGCCGCCGCGCTGGTCGCCGCGCTCGCCGCCGCACGCAGGCACGTCACCGCCTGCGACACGGTGAGTGCAGCTCTATGTGAGTAGGTATAGCCGCCGCCGCGCTGGTCGCCGCGCTCGCCGCCGCACGCAGGCACGTCACCGCCTGCGACACGGTGAGTGCAGCTCTATGTGAGTAGCTATAGCCGCCGCCGCGCTGGTCGCCGCGCTCGCCGCCGCACACAGGCGCGTCACCGCCTGCGACACGGTGAGTGCAGCTCTATGTGAGTAGGTATAGCCGCCGCCGCGCTGGTCGCCGCGCTCGCCGCCGCACGCAGGCACTTAAGTACTGTGGAGATCGTACATGTTTCCGCACTACAAGGAGGCCGCTACACCGCCGTTGCTGGCTGGTTTGTTTTTAATAAAATTAAGCAAGAGAGGCCCGTCACGGTCGCCTTATCAAATAAATATTTTAAAATATTGCGAAATAATAATATAATTGCTGAATATAAAAACAGTATCGAAGTTCTCCGCTGCTCTTGTATATTTTTTGATATATCTCAGAAACGGTGCATCGTAGTACAAAAATATTGACATGATAAAAAGTAACGATCTCCACAGTACTTAAGGTACCTCTAGATTAGATTAGGTTAGAACTGTGACAAAAAGACGCGAATCGAGCCAGAAAAGCGAGTGTGCCACGGCAGTGGCCGGCGAAATTCCAGAGACGACATTTTTTTGTTATAAAAGTACTAAAATATGAATATGTAACCGCTTTTGCAACACTTGGATTGCGAGTCCCGGATTATTTTATAATAAGTACCATAATGCTAAAGTCGTTGTTTCCACACTATGTTATCGACTAATTTTGCATTCCCGAATTTTCTAGAATCCTAGATTAATATAAAAAATAACAAAATGTTTAAGAAGCTGCTTCCACAATTTTTCAGCCAAAAATTAACTTTATCCGATCACTGGTTATGGTGAATATTTTTTAGGAAATTAAAATCACGTGAACCATGAAAACATTCTAATTATTTTTGAGCAGTTGTGTCAAAACGAAAAGCATTCATAATTTAAATATTAATAATAATATGTTAAAATTCGCCTAATTAAATTCCCAGTTTTACCGGTAAAAAAAATATTAAGGAAGTCTCCGATTTTTGTCTTTGTTCCATAAAATATAGGTAAATATACTCAGCCTATTCCGATCACTGAATACAAAAAAGAAAAGAAAAAGAGGTACAGAATTTATAATAAGTAGTGTATTTCGCTCTGGTTATTTTCAAGCAAACCTGGGGCTTATTTATTTATTTATTTTTATTTTATTTATGGAAGACCAACAGCGTGTCATAATTACAATATTTAGCACAGTAGGAAACAGATAGTCAATTACAGGTCCTCGCTAATAACAGCTATTTAAAATACTGAAACCTCTATTAACAAGCACATAATGTATGAATGAATAATGTAAAAATTTAAAGTTAACATAATCCTACAAGCTGTAATACCAACAACGATCTGTATAATCTATTTAGAACTATTTAACTTAAAACTATGGGTCAAAAAACCGTCTGCTCAACGCATTCCTCGCTGAAGTTACACTAGTGTTGAATAAATCAAAGTTGTGTAAGCTACTTAAGTGGTTAAAGTTATCGCTAGCACGCCAAATATATTCATTTTGCCTGTAATTCGTGTGAGCTGGAGGTAGGAGCAAAATTGAGTTATTTCTTAAAGATTTAGAGGGCACTCTTATACACAGATTACCGAGGAGTTCAGAGCAGTCAATAGAACCGGATGTAATGTTAAGCAGAAACGTCAAGTCACTTATGTCGCGTCTCAGCGAGAGTGGCAAGAGATGGTGCTTCCGGCAGAGTTCGTGGTAGATTGAGGAATTATAATAATCTTTGGTACGGAAGCACAGAAATCGAATAAACTTTTTTTGGACGTTTTCAATACGTGAAATATATATATCGTAGCGGGGATTCCAAATTTGAGTGGCGTACTCGAGTATACTGCGAACGAATGAACAGAAAAGGATTTTTAGAGTTTTGATGCGAGAGAACTCTTTTGCACAGCGCATAACAAACCCTAATGCCTTAGAGGCTCTGGACACAATATTATCGACGTGCTCGTCAAACAGCAGTTTGGAGTCGTGGAGAACACCCAAGTCGCGCACTGTATATTTTCTTTCCAAGCCTGCACCCTTAAGAGAGTATTGAGATAATATTATATTTCTTTTACGTGCAAAGGTTACGAGGCAGCATTTAGATGGGTTTAAATCCAGATCGTTAGCTTGGCAATAGGACTCCAGTCTATCTAAGTCCGACTGCAATGATATTGCGTCATCCCTTGATTTGACATCTGCATAGATCTTCATATCGTCCGCAAAACAAAGTAAATGGGAGTGTTTAAAACATGTGTTAATGTCAGCTATAAAAATCACAAACAGTAATGGCCCAAGCAGCGATCCTTGCGGGACACCACTGGGGACAGTAACCCAGCCAGATGTGTAATTGTTGACTACTACAGCCTGCAATCGAAACTCAATGTAAGACGTGAACCATCTAAGCAGGTCACCACATATACCGATGCGTATAAGTTTCGATATTAACGTTTTATGATTAATTCTGTCAAAGGCTTTACTATAGTCCGTATAGATGACATCTACTTGCCCTCCCGAGTCCATCGTTTTAGTGAGAAAGTTGTTAAATAAGGCTAGATTTGAGACAGTGGATCGTTTTTTAAGGAAACCATGCTGAAACGGACAAATGACTGACTCAAACATGCATACACTTGATTATAAATGATTTCTCAAAGACTTTCGCAATGATGCAGAGTTTAGATATCGGCCTATAATTAGTGACTTCGGTTTTATTACCTTTCTTAAAAACAGGGGTAACAAAAGCTTTTTTCCAAATATCTGGGACCACACCTTCGGACAAAGATCTTTTAAACAAAATCGATATGGGGAGGGCGATAGAATCACAACATCTAATGAGAAAAATAGCAGGAAGCTGATCAGGTCCAGCTGACTTAGAGGGATCTAGTTGTTTAAGAAAGCGACGTACTTCTGTTTCATCGATAACTACAGAACTCATTGAAGAAATCGACTCAGCAGGTGTGTCCAGGCTAGGCTGACCTAGATCAGTAGAATGCGACAAAAATGTCGATTGAAAATAATTGGAGAAGGCGTCACAGATAGTACCACCGGTGTTAAATGTATTAGTGCCGTGTTTGAGACAGCTCGGCAAAGAGTTAGATTTCTTTTTTGACTTAATATACGACCAGAACTGCTTTGGATTACCTTGAATGGAATCTTCAATAGAGTTCATGTACCTGCTATAAGACTCATTCTCTAGATTTTTGCGCGATCTCGTAGTAGCCTATATGATAGTTAATAAACAAGAAAATATTTTCTAGTACTAAGTACTAAATAGTAGTTACATTTCTGTTGGTTTAAAGCCCAGGTTTCATAGAAAATTGCCCATCATCCATGCCCTATATCAACAAATGTTGTAAATTTCCTAACACTAACATTTAAAAACTACTTCATAAGAGAATCAGATAGTTCAATTATAAGTAACTACCATAGATGGTTTGTAATCAGCGTAGATATATCGGACGGCTCCTGGTCTAAAATTCTCAAAACAGAAATTAAAACGATCGAAAGCGCAAATTAAAGTGACTCGAATTAATACCAGCCGTTAGGTTCAAAGTCGATTGCAACAGTGTAGCGCACGGAACGGCAACGGCGCTTTAGCTGCGTCCGAGCCATTTATTTTGATTTTTTTGGCGGGAAAACAGTTTTTTGCCTATAATTTTGAAACTAAGAAGCCCTGTGATTTGAAATTTTGCATGCTGTGTGCTCCTATTATAAGGTATCATTTGATTCTTAATACTAGACTCTAACTTATACAGTTACAGTAATTCAAAACGTGTCCCCAGCTTACAGATGCTTATCGGTTCGTAGCTCAAAAACTATTCGAGCTAGAGATTAGAAAAATTTGGAGCTTGCTGCTCCAATTCGACTCAAAAATTTGAGGTATAAAACATAATCCTACCTCAAATTATTAGGAAGATACAGGTGTGTGTAAGCCAGAGACACGGGTCTCCAGCTCGCACACACTTTAATGATCGTAGTTTCAACAGTATTTGAGTGTGACGTTTAGTTTTTTGGTTCTCATTGCACCTATTGTGCTCTAAATTTCTGACTATAGTCTAAAGCCCTAATCTCACTGTTTTGCCTTAAAACGGCATGTGTCAGCTGGGGACACGTTTCTCCAGCTAACACACAACAAAAACTCCTAGTAACGAAGTTATGGTTGCACCTAAAATATCACTGACACGTTTGATTGCTCCTAATAGGCTCTAAAATATGGCATGCTTAAAATTTCTTTATGTCTTATGAGGAAGCTCTAGACACACACATGAGTCTTGGACGTGAGATAATCCAGTAGGGCCACTATCCGTTAACCATCCGCCTCTCTTCAATAAACTTACACATAGATGGAGAAATTAACGAGTCATTCTGTGTTTTCAAAATCTCCGTCTTAACTTCGTCCAATTGTGCCTGTGTAACTTTAATTTTTCTTTGTTAAGGAACAAACAGTCACATATACAAACAATTTTCAAAACAACATGATGTTTAAAAACCAACAGTTCCATAAAAGGTTACTTAAAAAAGATATAAAGTAATAAATATTGATGTTTTTAACCTAATTAAAATTATGCATGCCAAATAACTTTTCTTAACTTAATTACAATTTATAATAGTATTTGAATTGAGAAAATAGGATGAGAAAAGCTCATCTTATGAATCTGTCGATAAAATTTTAATAGATTTTTTTTTAATTTTGAGGGTCAATCCAAAAATGTCAACCTCATGCAGATTATCATCATAGGTTTTACAGGAACGTCTAGTAAAAGTACTTACTTCCGTAACAAGTTTTCGGAGCCAGATACGAAATGTTTCTTATATGATAATGGCTCTTTCACTTCTATAAGTTCGTTCTGCAATCGAAGGTCTTTAAGTAGCTTCGAGCCATCGAGGTGATCAAATAGAATCGACGGCAAGCTTTCCAGATTTTTGGCTACAAAGATTGGAAATAAATTTTGTTCGACGGATTTAAACACACTCACTATGTCCACAAGGTCTCTTTGCTGTTTTCCCTTAGATTCTTCTATATCTTCACTGGTGAACGCAGAGGAACATATATTCACTAGTGTATCCTCTTCAATCACTGATAACTTGTTTTGTACATACGATAACAATTCGTCAATAATAATATTTCATTTACAGGAAAACACATTTCACCGATTTCGACATTTATAACACTAAACGTCACTTCGTTCGTTAGAAACGCCCGCACGGGGAGATGCGCGCCCGCGACTGCAATAATAGTATGAAGATGAACAATTAGGACAGATTGAAATTCTCTAGTATATTCACCTTTTTCTACGGTGTTGGCCACCGTTGTTTCATCAATGAGAGAAATATCCTCGCATTCGAAAGAAACATCTTTACAGATGTTTGACTATCGATTAAGATGAAACTGCCATCTACTTATAACTTTTTAATTTTGCATTTTACAATGCTATTTTTATGTGATAATTTGACGGCCAACACCGTAGGAAAAGGTGAATATACTAGAGAATTTCAACGTGTTCTCGTAGGTCTGTAGCATAATTGGTCAGTGCATTGGGCCGGATTCCCAAGGATGCGGGTTCAAGTCCCGTCAGGGCGACATGAGACAAGTTGCTTTTTTCTAGTATATTTACTTGATTAAAAATTATCACATAAAAATAGCATTGTAAAATGCAAAATTAAAAAAGTTATAATTAGGACAGAGTCTGAAAATTTGTATCGCGGGAATCGATAATTTTTAGTGGACACCAATCTTTTATTCCTGCTCACCTTTATATCTTTTTGACAGTTGTGCCGCTCTTGCACTGGACACGCTCACGGAAAGCAGTGCGAAAATATGGAATGTCCAGTCTTCTGGAGGAAAGTCAGCGCTGAGCAAAAACTTTTTGAAGAACAAGATATTGTAGCACATCTACCCGCAAAGTTTACAAAAGAAACTATGGATTTTTAGAGTATTTTTTTAAAGATACGATTATGTCTGAAGATTGTGGCTATTGTTCTTATAATTATATTTTTAGAAGATTATAATACCTAACAGTTTTTTATACAAATTTAATCTGCAATAAATAATATACTATACAAACTTTGTTTTTTAAATATAACAAGCTACTATGTCAATTTGCTAAGTTCATTTCATACATACAAATATTTGTCTTGTATAGCTGTTGAACCGACGACCTCTGCGCTAATCCACCACACCAGATTTCAAGTTCTATTGAGTCAGATCTAACATTTGACATGTTAAAGATGATAAGTAGATAGACGAAAGAGCAATGCCAAGTTTAGGGACCTTTTCGAAAATGCCTGCACACCATTCAGACCTTATTAAATGGATAGAGTATTTAAGTACGAACAATAGTTAGCACATTTCTAAGATAGCACATTTCTAAACCATTCCGAGATTAATGCACCTGTTCATCACTATTATTTTCTAGATCAAGGTTAAAATAACTCAATTTTTCCAATTTATCTGGCTTATAAGAGTGGCCGATAATTTTTACAATATATTAAATAAAACTAGGCATGGTTCAGCGGCCACAATTGACCACAATTGGGTCACAAGGCAATATAAAGATACACAATAATAAGACTAGCCACAATAATCCCTTTCAAAATACCATAGTTGGCATAGGTGCCAATCATTGCACTTCCATAGAAGGTTTTTACTTTAGAATAATAAGGTTTTTACTAATAATTGACACACTAATTAATGTAATGATCACAAAATAAATATAGAAATAAAAAGTGTAATATCGCTTAAAAACATGTCAACTATAAATAAATATTACTCTTTATAATAGTAAAAAGTATAATAGTTAGCAATATTTTTTGTAAATTAGATTTTTAAAATTCTCTTATCGAATCTGTTAAAATTTTCATAAAAATGCAACAGGAAATTCCGCGCGTTCTTTTTTTCAGTACTGTGTTGCCATATTAATCATCTGGTAGAAAAATCTAATATAATTTTTTTAGGGTTTTGCAATGTAAGATTTTAATTATATCAGAACGCATTGTATTTCCATGAAAATTCCTTATTAATTGCGTTTAAATGTCAGAGTGAAAACGACGGGCGGCAATTGAACATCAAATTGTAATTTCGTTTACGATTTTCTTTTTTCTTTTCTTTCAAAATGGGCAAAAATAAAAGTTGTGACGTGTCAACTAGGCAAATAAGTAATTTTTAATTTGCATACCGACCAAAAATTGACGTACAGGAGAATAGCTGATTACTTAAAATTTTCCGTAAAAAGTTTGCTATTGAGAATATTCTTAAAAACTTCGCCCAGAGAAGATATGCTAATCGTACGTATTGCTAAACAAGAATCATTTAAAGGCTCCAATGAGATTAAAAATTAAGTTTTGTTCTAACTTTTTAATTTTGCATTTTACAATGCTATTTTTATGTGATAAATATTAAACAAGAAAATATACTAGAAAAAAGCAACTAGTCTCATGTCGCCCCGTCACGTAAGTTTTGTTCGCCTGATGACCCTAGTCAACGTCTCGTCAAGACTGGTACGCCGTAGATTAGTGGAAGCAAAATTGTTTGGGAGGAGGGTTTCTCTTATCAAGCAACATCGAGAGGTCACATCGGTCATTCCTAAATCAATGAAAAAACGTGTTACAACTGTTACAAGCGGATATTTCGTAAACGTTACTTTTATCATATTCTTTTACCATTTATTATCTTTTAAAAGCACGTTTTAAATCTAGTGTGGTATAAAATAATAAATCAAACCCCTTAAAAAAAGAACTAAAACTAATTTCGCGAGTTGAGTATGCTCTAAATTGATGTAGGTAACAACTCACTTTTTATAACTTTAAAATTAAATTATTCAAAAACTGATTTAAAAAGCCTGTCTTTTATCGACTATCGTGATCCCCACATTTATCTCATTCATAAAGTTGCATACAGGTTGTTATCAGCAAAGTAGAACGCTAATCTTTTGGATGTAACATATTGGCGGTCTGCAATTTGTCCTTACCGTAATTTGTTCTTCGAATTCCAAATGCGCTTCGAAAACGCACCTCACGCAAACAATCTTAATACCATGTGACACTGCCGACGGTCAGTCTGCCGGCGTGCGCTGTGCGGTAATATTCAATGCTGTTTAGAGAATAAAACGATTCGCACCAACCATTTTAATAAAGTGGTCATTCTTGTTTCTCAATGAAACTGGTAAGTTAAACTTTTATTTTGATTTGTTATGGTAAAGACTAAATATGCCAAATACATTTAGAAATTCAGAAACTACAGTTTTCATAATTTCGTCATAATTTTGAAAAAACATCATATTGTCCTTGCCGTCACTGTCCTTACCGTACCCATAATGCTAATGACATGAAAGTTATTTCTCGATTACGATAACGTCCTACCATGGTAATATTACGAAGCGTCTGTTTGTCTGTCTATCTATTTGTCTGTCCGTTTATACAGTGTATAAGGGACAGCTTTCCGAAGCCGAAAACCATGGACTCAGACCATGATTCTGAGCAACTTTTCCTAAGAAACCATATGCAGGAAATGAAAAAGAAGTTTCGACTTTTCATGTCTTCTTTTAATTTCTATCAAATTTGTATGAAGAATTGATTTTATTTTTAATTTCCTGCATTATGGTTTCTTAGGAAAAGTTGCTCAGAATCATGATCTGAGTCTATAGTTTTCGGCTTCGGAAAGCTCTTTATGATGAACTCCTTCTTCAGAAAGCCGGAAAGCCAAAAGTGGACCTGGATCACTCCCAGATGTCCTCCAACGCAGCTGTGAACAGTTTGGGAGAGATGACGTCTTCCTGTCTCACACCTCGCTGCAGTTGGATGGGATGGTACGTATGGATGTGGTCTATGGTGCTAAAGCCTTTTCGGAACCCGGCTTGTTCGGGAGGTTGGAAATCGTCGAGCTTGCGAGCAAGACGATTCGTGATGACTCTCAAAAACGACTTATTAACATGGCTTAGAAGTGAGATAGGTCTGAAGTTCTTTAACCGGATCTTGTCACCCGCTTTAAAGAATAATATCACCTCACTTATATTCCATGCTCTTGGCGTTTTGCCCTCGACGATAACGCAATTGAACAGCTTCTGGAGGACTTTGAGTATCGGCTTACCGCCCGCTCTCAGAAGTTCCGCAGTAATTCCGTCATCACTCGCCGCCTTGTTGTTTTCAGTTGCTTGAGAGCCATATTAATCTCGTACAGGCTGACGTCCGGGATATCTTCGGTGAAGTGTCGGGTAAGCTTGGCTCTGGGGTCTTTAGCCTTGCTTTCAACAGGTGTCTGCGTAGAATATAACTGCCCATAGAAACTCTCGATCTCCCTCAGGATTTCAGGTTTCGTAGAAATGATGCGACCGTCGTCAGTTTTCAGCTTCGTCATCTGGATTTGCCCAATAGACAGATCTCTGGCGTACACCTTGGAGCCTTTGTTACGTTCGATAGCCTCTTTAATACAGTTCGTATTAAATTGCTGAAGGTCGCTTGCCACAGACTTAGAGATCTGCCTATTTAGCTGCCGATAACGATGAGCATCCGCCGAGTTCTGAGGCCTCATTTCACGTCTCTGATCCATGAGTAGGAGTGTGTGGTCGGAGAGTTTCTTTAACTTGGTACGGCGGGTCTTAAAGAACCTAGACCCTACCGTACGGACAGTGTCCACCACCATGTTGTCTAGATCGTCACATCTATGACAGCATATTGAGAACAGTCTCAAGGGCTTCGAAGCGGTTTTGGAGCTCGAGTTGAAAACTCTCGGTGTTTTGGATATGGGTCGGTAATGGTCGGAGCGTAGATCTTATCAGTCGCGATCTTTCCAGCTTTACGTTGATATTCAATGTGCCACGAACTAATCGGTGATCGCTTCCCGTCTTGACGGTGTTGATCACAGTGATATCATTGCATATCTGCTTCTTCGTCGACATGATAAAATCTATCTCATTTTTTACTGTACCGTCTGGGAGTGATCCAGGTCCACTTTCGGCTTTCCGGCTTTCTGAAGAAGGAGTTCATCATAAAGAGCTTTCCGAAGCCGAAAACTCAGATCATGATTCTGAGCAACTTTTCCTAAGAAACCATAATGCAGGAAATTAAAAATAAAATCAATTCTTCATACAAATTTGATAGAAATTAAAAGAAGACATGAAAAGTCGAAACTTCTTTGTCATTAGTCTTAGTTACTCCAGTCACAACGAACTCTACGAAGCTTTTGTTGTCACTAGAAAAATGTATGAAATTACTTGAATCAATGCCACGTCGTTGTAGAGCTGTGATTGATAGAGGATAAAGGATACGCAACCAAATATTAATTATAAGTTTTATACTATACACAGTATCTATAACCTAAATTATATAATGCTAAATAATTAAACATATAAATTATTTATCTTTTATTCTTTTTGTATTGTTTCTAGTTAGTTGTCCATTATTGTTGGTACTTTAATACTCATTTAGTTGTTTGTATATTTTGTTGTTTTTTCTAATAAATAATAAGTTGTAGAACATATTTTAATCTTTCAGTTGTTTTATTTCCAAATAAAAAGTATTAGGGTCAAATATCTTTTATAATGTTAAGTTCTGTTGGTAGTGTTTCTAATTACATATATGTCCACCTATGTATATATACTCTATTGATTGAACAATGTTTGAATGGTGTGCAGATTTTCGTAAAGGCACCAACACTCCATACATTTGTGGCATTGTCCTTTCTCAGTTGTTTTTGCTGTGGACCATATACTTAATATGAATTGCTTCTTCTTGTTAAAACAGATATACTGTTCCTATCCTAATAATATTTTGTTGCTAATGTAAAGAGGTTCTTTCCTTATCCTTAACTGCATGGTTGTACAGTCAGGTAGTTAGTAGTAGTTTTTTTAGGGGGCTTTATTTAAAAAAGTAATAGACATATATAGACAACGTTTATATCACAACTAATAGGACATTAATAGGTATTTCATTTGAATACTAAATTATTTCTTTATCCTTAATAATTTCCGAGAAAACGTTTCCCAAAAAACTCTACTGGTCAACCGGGAAGTTCCAAAATTGTACCAAGTAACAAAATGTAAACACAATTTTACTATATACAAATATATTTATTTTACAGACTAGGTTTTATCTCATTCTTTATGATATCAATTTTTTTTCTAAAACATTCTTTAAATTTGCTGTTCTGTATTTGGCACTCTAAATGATTATGAATTTGTTTTTGTTCTTCTATGGAGCAAATAGTCAAAAGTGTTATTAAAATATTTTGTAATCTCCCAGAAAAAAAATCATCTTCACAGTAAATGTAAAGGATTTTAATAAGTACAGATATTAATTTCTTGTTTGGTTGTAACCTCCAAATGCACCAACAGTATTTAATCCAGTTCTCAAGGCACTGAAAACATAATTTAAAAAAAAAATATTAAAATTATTTTTTATCTTAAGAAAAAGATTTAAGTACCATATTTACCTCTATAACATCTTCAAGTAATATTTCAGCAACAGAGGCATTGCTACAAATATCTAAGTTATCACATATTACTATTAGAAACATCCTTCTCTTCACGCAATGGACCCCATGCATTGGTATTAATTTGTTGACAAAGGAGAATAAAGTTTTCTTTTTGTATACATTAGTTTCAACATACAGTTGCTCTAACACTATATGTAGGGTATCATCGATTGTAGTAACCTGCAATGTCAAAAATTATAAATAAGGAAATATTAATTTTTCTTTATCAAGTACTTTAGTGAAAAATATTAAACAAGAAAATATACTAGAAAAAAATCAACTAGTCTCATGTCGCCCTGACGGGATTGTTACAAGTTACTTTAGGTTTAATAAAACAATTTAAGAAGGTATTGATAATTAGATGAAAACTAAACTAAAATTTCAACATACCTTTGCATCAGATGGCATTATTTCAAAGAGAGTTTTCAGACATTCCAGTACTAAGTCTGCAACTTTGATTTCCTGCTCAGTTATCAATTTTTTGAGCACTCCATAAATGACTTCATAATAATTCCCATCTTGAAAGTCTCTTGGCGACTGAAAGCAATTACAACAGTAAAACTTAAAATTGTTTCTCATTGAAATAGCTTATACATATCAAGTAAAATATTTCATATTAAAAATACATACCAAACACTGTAGTATTGTAGAGCAACATTGTAAGCCTTTTATTCTATTTTCATTTGAATAATCATCAATCAAAAGCAATGATATTGGCAACAATGAAGCTGGCTTAAGAACCAATTCATACTCCTGGAAAACAAAGAGCACCTTATTTTAGTTACAATATTATACATATGGGGGTAAAAGAATGTGGTTTAAAGTACCGAATATCTAAATATAAAAGTAGAAGTTTAAATGACATGTCACAAACATGGTGATTCCATAAAGCAACATTTGTTTATAAACAGTGTTTCTCTATGTTTCATCATCTCAAAAACAGTTTGTAAACAATGGTGATGAAACATTGTTTCTGTAAACATGTTGCCGTGTTCCCCACCTTGTGTGAGAGCAAGACGAAACATCTAGTTTATAAACAAAAGTTGACAGGTGTGGACGTATGTTCCACAAGTTTATAAACATGGCAGTTGTGTCAGAGCATCACTACCTCCTCGGGCGCCATCCTAGCAACAACTTACAAGTGTGGACTGCCAGTTTCAGAAACAGTGTTTACGGTAAACTTGTTTCTAAACACTATGCTCAAATTCATAAACAGTTTAGCAACAAATGTTTCCTAATGAATACCTGACTAATTGTGATATTGTGAACCACCACAATAGCTTAAACAAACTGTATTCATTAAGATTCTGAATGGTTATTTAGTTAAAAACCAGATAAAACATTATTTACAAATTAAAATTACCTTCAATTTCATAATAATCGAAAAATAAACTTCAACAAGAGCTGGATATTTTTTTAAATCATCTAGGGTTAATTGTTGGTGCAACAATTCCATAAATTTATCAAAGACTTCTTGGGTATTAAAAATTTTGTTACTTTTGTATGAAAATATTTTCTCCAAAGACATACTGTACATGAGATCAAATTGGATATTTAGTAGTTCCCTATACTCTTTTGTTTTATCAGATTGCCATTGACCTTCACTACGTAGCTCATTATACAATATCAGCAATGATGCAATCACTGGGGCATTATTATTATATTGTTGAAAATCACATAACATAGCTTTAAGTTTTTCAAAGTATTCCGACAAGTTGTTCTTCCATATTTCAAATTCTGGATGTTTATCACATTCCTCTAAATTCCGACGAAGTTTTGGGAGTCGACATTTATCTATAAGTTGCTGAAGCAATTCCATCGCAATTCAATAACAAAATATTAGATAAAAATCAACACAAATTCTTTATAGAATCAGTGTTGCCAACTGCTAGCTAGTTAGTCCAGTTGCTAGACATTTTATTTTTTATTTTTTTATTATTAATTTAATCATGACCTGGATACAAAGTCCTTCAGTCGCATATATATTATTATAGTAGGTACAAGAGATAATCAGTTTCAACTTTAGTCTTGACAACCATATAAATAACAAAGAGAAAAAAATAGATTGAAAAATCCTGACAAAACACGTGTAAAACAAAAAAAAGCGACAACTACATACATAAAATACTAACTTAACAATTAAAGTATTGTTTCATAAACTTAAATTTTCTCTACACTATTTAGACAGCGAATACCATGAAGCTATAGATTCTCTATAGCTTCATGGCGAATACGGAAGAATTTAAAAAAAAGAAAAAGAAAATCCCACATTACGGTAGACTCGGTAGACCTAGTTCTTGTACTATGACCACATTTTTTTTAATGGCTCCATCCGGTTTGGGTGTTAGCCAGAACAAAAAGGTAGTGGGAAACTATTTTTTTTAAATAAATAAATATTTACAGAATGGAATTTAGGATTTGGATAGTGAATAAGATATGGGTAAGTCATCAGTCGCGCGCGAGCTACTGTTGAGTGGATACGTCATTCTGGTGCAAGTAAAAAGTCAGGGATACTCAACTTGAAAACCGCAATATGTTTACTACGAAGTGCGCGAGTTGTACTCAAACTGTAGGGGATGGCCCAGACTGTTCTGTTTGCAAAAATAAATACCACTACGACTGTGGAGGAATATCCGAACGTGGTTACTCAAGACTGGGCGCTAGCAGATCATCTTGGCTATGCAAACTTTGCAGAGACAATTCACTGGCTGGCTTAGATACTTCCAGGATTGAAGAGGGGACTGACGGTGTTGCCTCGGGAAGTGGTCGACTGTCTTCCGGTCTGGCGCTTGAGAGAGGAACTTCTAGTCCATCGTTACCAACGAATGCTGCAGTTCGTGCTGAGGGATTAAATCCGACATATCTTGCAATGTTGAACGAAATATCGTCGAAAATAACTAATATGCAGACTCAACTGGAATCGATTAATATAATACAAGAAGACATTAAATCGTTGAAATCGGACATTGTGGATCTGAAGTCTACAGTTAATTCAAAGCTAGATCAGTTCTCAGTACGGGTAGACGACATTGAATCGAGGTTATCGATCGTTGAAACTTGTAAAAAGGAGGTGGATGAACTGAGGGTCCAGCTCAAGGATCTATTGGAAGAGAGTCACAAGAACGAACAATGGGTACGTCGCTCAAATATCCAAATAAATGGCATACCTCAAAAGAACGGAGAAAATTTGGTGAAGATTATTAAAGGCTTGGCAGACCGCAGTGGTTTCGGAATTAATACTGACATTGATATCGACTTTGTTACCCGTGTCGCAGTTAGAAATGATTCTGTGAATAATAAACCTAAGCCAATAATATTAAAAATGCAGTCAAGGTATAAAAAAGACGATTTTTTGGCATCACTTAGGAAATTAAAGGTTAAGGCCAGGGACATCGGGTTTGCAGGTAACGACAGTCGCATTTATTTTAACGACCATCTGTCAACGCGTAATAGGTATTTGTTGAAACAAGCTAAAATAAAAGCCAGTGATAAAAAGTATGCATTCTGCTGGGTTCGCAATTGTACGGTTATGGTTCGCAAGAATGAACAGTCGCCAGTCTTGCATATAACTTCTGTTGAATCCTTAAACAAAATAGTATAAGCGTTATTTTTATATACCTATTTCAATTTATGTTATATTGTAAGATATTTTTTGGTGAAGTATGTCGGTGTGGTTTTTATCATGAACATGATGCGACCCTTTGCTTGGAAACATCTGTAGTGCAGTCGCCTCAGGTGCGTCAGCGGCCCTACCATTGCCGCCTATTAAAGGTGACTGTGCCGTTGCTTGTAGCTTCCATTGCGCGGCGAGATCCGGCGTTTGCTGGTTTGCGTTTCATTCACTACGAAATGGTTGGTGTGTACTGTACACAACTTGGAGAAACTATGAATATTAAGTCAATATATATTTTTATGTTTGTGTCAAGTAATGTGACATTCTTGTTAATAAACGCTTGTGAGGTATTAGCACAAAATAATGTCGTACTAGTTTACGGTTTCGACGCGTTATTGAATTCTTATCTTGCTAATTTAAAATGTTATATGAGTACTACAGGTTATTTTATACGTATGCTTATATTTTTGATTTTCGGGCTTTTAATAGATAAATTTAATGTCGTTAATGTTTGGGGTTATTTATTGAGTTTTTCGACTTACATAAAAAAAATATTATTTTTAGTAATTGTTTTCGTTGAGATATATGTGAATGGATTCGTTAAGTTTATCATGTTTATAGACAAGGTTCCTGTTGAATTATGCAATATTTTTAAGTGTTATTTATTATATTTAGTCGATTCACGGTGAATAACAAATTAAGTTGCTTTTATCAAAACGTTCGTGGACTACGTACGAAAACTAAAACATTCTATGGGAATCTCGTGAGATGTAATTATGATGTCATTTTACTGAGCGAAACATGGCTTTTACCGGGAATATTTGACGCAGAGTTGTTTGATTCCCGGTATAGTATTTATCGGACTGACCGGGATTATGAGCGACGGGGCATGAAAATGGGCGGTGGCACATTGATAGCGATTCGACGAGACCTTGTGGTCGACTCGAACTGCCCAGGAGCTCTTCCCGGTTTTCCAGATGCAGATGTTACTCATGTGGATATATTACTCACTCCTGGTCCTAACTCTAAACGATTGCATTTATTTTGTTGTTATTTTCCAGAGACTTGTGACCAGTTGACGTCACAATATTTATATTTTGAACGCATCTCTGACTTGAGTATCGACAGGCCTAATGATGAGTTCCTGGTGGTCGGCGATTTTAATGTAAGGAATGCAACATGGACTGGTAGTAGTGATGCAGGCCATGATTTTATCTTGCAAAATCCCTCTGCCGATACGCTGACATCACAAATATATACTCTCATGTGTTTTACGGGATGGTGTCAATATAATAGTATTTTTAATCACAATAATAGACTTTTAGACTTGATTATTTCTAGTGTATCGTGTCATGTGATGCGTACTGAGCCCCTCTCAGAGCCTGAGGATAAACATCATCCATCCTTGGCTATAACGGCTACTGTTTCTACGATTGAAACTAGTCTCAAGGACGCGCCGCGCACAGTTCGACGTTTCCATGCCGCGAATTATGAACTTATTAAAAAAGAACTTGACGATATGGACTGGGAGCAACATCTGTCTGATTCTGATATTGAAAAAGCATTAGAGATTTTTTATTCAAAAGTAAATGATATCATAGATCGTTTTGTGCCAGTTAAATTGGTAAGAGATAGTCATAGGTATCCAGTTTGGTTTTCTTTTACTTTAATTAAAATGTTTAAAAGGCAAAATAAGTTACATGCGAAATGGAAAGTCTACGGCAGACTCGCTGATTATGAAGTGTTTTCAGATATGAGACGTTGTGTGAAAAAGTTAGAAGTATCTTGTTATAACCAGTTTGTAGTTAGATCCGAAAATAACATTAATCATTGTTCTAAACATTTTTGGACTTTTATGAAATCAAAACAGCGCATTAATTCTATTCCGGATACAATGAAGTTTGATCATAAAGTGGCGCATGACGGCCAAAGTATTTCTGATATGTTTAACACGTTCTTTCAGTCCGTTTTTGAAGATGATGACATGAGCTTTCCCAACCTATGCTCAAATGATGATAGTTCTATCCTTATTGGTACCGTCACAATTACACAGTCCATAGTAGAAAAGTATCTTTCAAAAATTGATGTTTCTAAAGGCAGCGGACCGGATGGCATACATCCTCTATTTTTAAGAAAATGTAGTAAGCAACTGTCAGTCCCTGTAGCAATCCTTTTTAATTTGTCGTTATCGAGTGGAGTTATGCCGCTTACTTGGAAGCGATCTTTTGTTGTTCCCATACATAAAAGTGGTGATAAGCATAACATCCGTAATTATCGTGGTATCTCAAAATTGTCAGTACTACCAAAGGTCTTCGAAAAAATAATATGCGACTCTCTTTGCCCTGTGGTAACTCCCTTATTAACCATACATCAACACGGGTTCGTGGCTAGACGGTCTACTGAAACCAACCTTTGCGAGTTCATTGATTCAGTGCTTGAATCTATGGAGGAGGGACATCAGGTGGACGCTGTGTACACCGATTATTCTAAAGCATTTGATAAAATTTCCCATACTTTACTAATTTCTAAACTAGAATCAATCGGTGTGCACGGTGACCTGCTGCGATGGCTCATTTCCTACCTTAGAAACCGAGCGCAGGCAGTTACTTGCAAGGGTTTCACGTCTAGTTTTATTCCTGTTTTCTCCGGAGTTCCCCAGGGATCTCATCTCGGTCCATTACTGTTCAATATTTTCATAAACGACGTCGTAAAATGTTTTCAAAATTCGAAATTGTTATTGTACGCTGATGACACTAAAATATTTTCTGTTATTAGATCGCGTGATGACTGTGAAAAATTGCAAAGTGACTTAAATCGTTTGTTTGAATATTGCCTTCTAAATAAATTATATCTAAATATTGATAAATGCCACGTTATTACGTTTTCGAGAAAAAAACAAAAAATTTCCTTTGATTATAAATTGAATAACATAACTTTGGACAGGGTGGACGAGGTGAGAGATCTGGGAGTATTGTTGGATAGCGGCCTGTATTTCGACAGTCACATTAGTAAGATTACTGGTAAGGCTTATAAACTGTTGGGATTTATTTTACGGCAGAGTGTTGACTTCAAAAATGTCAATACATTAAAAATCCTCTACAATTCATATGTTAGGTCTCAATTAGAGTATGCCTCCAGTGTGTGGAATCCTCAATATTTAAAATATATTCACTTATTAGATAGTATACAAAACAAATTTATAAAACGATTAAAATATAGATTCAAGGTTTTTGACGCAAATTTAATTGAGTCTCTGTCCACGCGACGAACCCATAGGGATCAATTATTACTATACAAAATAATAAATAACTTAATTGATTCTCCTTACTTGCTTAGTAAGCTACGTTTCAAATGTTCACGACTTGGTGCTCGTAACAAGCATACATTTGTTTCTCCGCTGTGTAGGGTCAACTATAGGAAGAATTGTTTTATAATTAGAGCTGCAAATGAGTATAACTCTAAATTTAACCACATCGATATATTTCATGAAAAATTTAACCGCTTTCGTAATCTCTTGCGTTTGATGAATAATGATTAGTATTTGTTAAGTATAAGTAGTACCAACCTGACTTCACGTTGTAATTTTGGAATTTGTAATTTTTTTTTTCTTTTTATCGTTTATTCAAATTAACTTAGTACTTACCTTTTGATTTGTATAATTTTGTTACCTACTCAACATAATAGTCATGTTTATTAGTGGAAACTCTTAGGCTACTGTAACTTTATATATGTTATTGATTCCTTTGTGATGTATAACAGCTGTTGTTTTCCTAAATAAAGAAAAAAAAAAAAAAAAAAAAAATAAGTATATAGATGTTACAAGTTCATAATCTGATATTATTTGATGTTATAAATATAGAGATGCTACATTAATTGTACACATTAATGCTAGTACTGTTTAAAAGAAGTGAAATAGAGGTCGGAATCGGAAGTGGGATTCTGAGGGAAATTAAGGAGTCATAAAAGGAAGAAAGGATCGTAAAAAGGACAGGAAAAAAACAACCGGGAGTGCCAGCATAAGTGAAAACCGCTTAAGATAATAAATAATAAAAACTTTGAAATAATTAATTTAATTACAAATACAATAGTTATTTATGAATAATGAATCTACAATATAAACGTCATCTGGTACCGTAGTATGAATCTCTTAATTCTCTCTCAAGCAGGGCTCAGAGGGGAAAAATAAAAAGAGCCAGGAAAAAGAGCGGTTAATTGCGGTTAATTTTTGATTAAAGTTTTTACACAAACCGCTTTCGACGTATTCGGAATGAGACCGCTTCCAAAACCTAAATAAACCGGTTCAATCCAAACTGCGAAATGGACCTATTACTGGCGGGGCAATCAGTCTAATAGCGACCTTCCGTATGTAGACATAAGCTCGCTAGTCGATTTACCACTCGCGCGCTCGCGTTGGGAGAGCGTATTTCAGGCAAGTAGCGAGCTTATGTCTACGTGACGAAGGTCGCTTTTCGCTTTGCCACTCACGCGCTCGCGTTGTCCCGTTGTGCTCAGGTACTTATAAAGAGCAGAAAAACCTCTATAAACCGCTTAATTGATTCAAAACCCCTTTAATATTGCTCTTCATGAAACCGTTTTTTTAAGGTTTCGGTATAGTCAAACCTTAATGAAACGGTTTCTATGTACTCGTTGCTGTACCGGTTTAAAAATTAACCGGATAAACAAGCCCTGCTCTCAAGGCACCAACCAAATATTATCAAGTATCTAAAACTTAGTGTATATCTTATCTAGTTGGCGTTGTAATCAATATGAAAGTTGGTAGTAATGAGAGATTTTATATAATGGTTGTTATTAGGTGATATACGTAAATCTTTCAAGGAGGCTTTTTGTAATTTGAATTTGAAATAGGTCAACGGTAAATGGTCTTACTAATTTTCGATCAGGGTTCTGTGAACTCGGGTGAATCAGATAGATAGTTCTTCTATCTTAATTAATGACCTGCTCGCGATAAAATTTGCGAATTTTGCCAATGTCAAGTAAATATATTTTGTAGTTTAAAGAAATTGTTCAGTAAAATATAAAAAACGCTCTCAGATAGATAACGTTTCATCGTTTATTCCCTATTTTGTTAGGTTGGTATCCCTGTCGATTTCTGTCAAAAGGTTAGGTTAATTTAATGCAGACTTTTTAAGGTTCGGATTCTGCATGAAAATATACTAGAAAAAAGCAACTTGTCTCATGTCGCCCTGACGGGATTCGAACCAGCATCCTTGGGAATCCGGCCCAATACACTTACCGATTATGCTAGAGAGACCTATGAGGACACATCGAATTTTCAAGTATATTCACCTTTCTACGGTGTTGGCCGTTTCATCAATGAGAGCCATCTTAATATAACTTATTAATTTTGCATTTAACAATGCTATTTCAAAGGTTTCAAAGCCAAGCCAGCAGCACTGAGCAAGTAATCACTACGTTTTTAGCCAGCAGTGTTCTTTTTTTTTCTAATGGCTGTCTTCCGTTCTTCAGTAACTTACATTACATAGACCTTCATTTTTTTCCCTAAGGTAAGGCTTTCTTGGACATGACATGTGATTTACAGTCACTGAGCGAGTAATCACTACGTTTTTAAGAGACGGCACTTCTAAACAAGCAACTAAACTGATTTATGAACGTAGTTTCTACCAACCTAAGTTTTTCTAAGAGTTATCAACATAACAGTGTGCAGTTGTCAAAATGACAACGGCTTAGGGATGCTCCCACAAACATACGTATCGATATCGATAAAAAATACTAATACATACTTACGCTGTTATAATTTTTCACATTCCACTAGGAAGTTAGTAGTTATCTATTAGTATAGTATTGCACGAATAAAACAAGGTTTCATATGATTTATGTAATTCTGATAAATCTGTTGGAATGTTAGAAAGCAGTATCAGAAGAATGAAGCAGCCACTGATAGAAAAGACAACAGCGGTAAGCTCTTCTTCCAGATTGGATGTAATTCGCCCGGGAATCGGGGTCCAACTGATGGAAGTCTTCGACCCATGACGGACATCTAAAATATAACAATATCTATAACTAATAACATGACAATGACACAGCACTATGACAATATAGTACAAACACTACGATATTATAATTTTCATCAAATTATTATTTAAATCCATATTTCTTATTATTATTAACACTTATTTTACTCAAATGAACTTTAAACAATGTTTTTATTAAAGCAATTGATTATATTACCTGTTCAGCTCAAAAATATTACCTAGTTCAACCTTCTCACTCTACGGACACAACAAATTTCGCACGTTCGCAAAGATTTGCCACACATTATGTCTCTTTGTAATTAATAACATTATTAAAATTATTTAAAATTAAATTAAAACTTCTGATAAAAATATTACGTTATCACTGACAGATAAAGTTAAATTTGGCGGCGCGTCACATGCCGGCCAACATGACGTACGTGATGTATAATGCGGCTAAATTACCGTGTCGTTATAATGTGATAGGACAAAGCGATTAAACTTACTTTTTCTTTAGTCGGACTTTTTCGTAATTTTATGTTGGCACAAACTACGTTCATAAATCCATATATTTTACATTTTTGTATGAAGTGTCGACCCCCTGATTGACAGTATTGATTGACACTGACAACGACAAGGGAAATTTAGTTAAAAATTAGCTTGCTGTAAATTACATAATTTTATTTACTTTATTTTGCCAGGCAGTGTTGAAGAAAACTACAATTTAAAACACATAACAACCAAACAATGTTAAAGTATGGAATCGAATTGTTTAATCCCTTATTCGCGTGTTAGTATCTTGTTAATCCACACTGAGTAAATCGCTTTTAGATTTGGTGTCAAGTCAGCTGTTTTGGGAGCTGCAGTTTACTACACAATAGATAAAGGAGTATGGAAAGATACTGCAGTGACGAGTGCTATATATGAGGATCTTGAAAAAGGTGCCTCACCTTATGTTGGTGAGCTGAAAAAGCAAATTCCCTATGAAGTAAGTTCATTAAAATTCCAGCAGGAAAACTTACTATTAATAAATTAAGGTGGTACGACTTCCATATAAACAAACATTGCACAATTGTTGGTTCATCATACCTCAATAATTCATAAATACATGCCCAACTAACTCATTTCAGTTATTTCTTAAATTCAATCTTATAATTTCAATAATTCTACGTATGTGTGTGTGTGACTCATCGCATTTATATGCCTCATGTATGAAAGTACATTTTTTTAATAATTTCGCGCAAACAAATAACTGAAACGAGTTAGTTGCACATGTATTTATGAATTATTAATGTATGTTGAACCAGTTAATGCGCAATGTTTGTTTGTATGGAAGTCGTACCACCTTAAGTATAATACTTAGAATAAAAAGTTTATAGAACTTTTATTTTTTCAGTTACCACCTTTGCCGTCAAATGACAGAGTTTCCTACTTATTTAAGTACTACTGGAACAGTGGTGTTAAAGCAACCTTCAGGTTCTTAGTCGACTTACCAACTCATGCCTCTGATGCAGCTGATAAAGCTGTTGATCTTATTTCTTCCTCATTAAATGCCATTGAAAGTAAATCAACAACTAATGATGAAAAAGTTAAATAAGTTATAAGGTAATGTCTAATTATAGGAAACAATGTATTTATTTCAAAGTGATATTGTCAGCTTCAAAATAAATTATAATATGTGAACTAATATTCTGTGTTTATTTTTTATTTAAGACTTAGTAACCCATAGCATGAACACCGCTTCTCGCGATATGGTTCATGATGCCGACTTGCTCATCTAAGATGTGTGTGTGTGTGTGAACACAACACACCCATCATTCTGACTCTACGATAAGAGCTGCTAGGCAGCCAGCATGCTAGAATTATGGTTATGGTTATGGTGTATAACACTTTTATTGGTTTATTGTAGTCACATGCAATGAATAGAAAAACTAGCAACCTTGTCACATTAATAACAATATTGAATGACATTTGTGGATAGAGAGCTTTGTTTCTGTATGCGTCAATGCGATAAGGTTATAAAGTATTTACAACATGTATGGACTAGGCATGGATTATTTATGAATAGAATGTAAAAAATCATGAAATTCATCTAAATCGCTTATTAGCAATCATATCATTAATCATATTTCATTACAAGGAGCAAACAGTAGCAAATGTGAAATTAGCCCACTCTGGAACAAAAATCAGTCTGCAAAATTTCACAGGTGAAATGATATAAAAAAAAATCTAATCATTCCATTGAATGAAAATGATCAAAACACTCTGACACCAATTGAGGCATGAGTACTAGAAAAGTCAGAAATCAGAAAACTTTTTGATGCTAATAGATCCTTTTCCTTATTGATCCTCATACGGAACAGGATCGATTAGCATCAAAAAATAAAATAATAAATCCGCTGACTGTACCTTGTTTTCAAAATCCGTGAATGCAGTTCAATATTTCTCAAGAAACCCTAGTGGGGTAGAATCCACTCATTATTCTGAGTAATAAATAAATTCCTCACCAAATTTTAATGCATTCCACCTTGCCCCACTTGTGGGGCAAAGTGGAATTATTCCAGTTTCCAATCCGTGTAAAAAAATGTGGATTCTGCCCTACTACGGTTGACTGTACTACTGCTGTGCTGATACCGATTATAACCCATTAGTACAGAACGAAGATAATTCATGTACAATGGTTTAACACAAAAAAGTATCAGCTCTATTTTGATTCACTCGTCTCGAGGTTTCTACCGATTTACGTTCGACATACAAGTTTGCGATTTTCCTTACTTCCGTAATAGTGACCTTACACCTATATACACAGCTTCGCTTTTCCTCTGTAATACCGCCTCCCAACGCGAGCGACGAGCTATGTCTACACCGTTAGGAGTACTGTAATTATTGTGTTCTGTGGTCGCTAATCACTGATCGCCTCCCCGTTCGCCTCGCCACTCGCGCGACGAGTGATTCAAAAATAGAGGTCCGGGGCTAATTGACTAATTTTAAAATCTATCGCAATCGCTTTTAATTCTTCATTTGAAAGATATTTACATACTTAAGGATGTCACTTTTTGGCATTTGAAAAATATTGTGATCGGGACGCGTTTTGAAAGATATTGAATGAACGAAATTGAACTGTCTAAGCAAACTGACACTCGAAAATATCTTTAAAATGTATGGAGATGCGTAATTTAAAACATCATTCGTTCCGAAAGTGATTGCGACTATAAGTTACACAATTCCATAAATCACTATAACAATCAAAATAACTTTCAAAGGGATTGTGATAGATTTTAAAATTAGACAATGGGGCAGGTTAACAATCTCTAAGTGTAAAAGTGCCAGTCAACCCTAATTGTGCAAGTTGGAATGTAGTTTTAAGGCCTTTTTTTGCTTTGCACTCGCGATTAATACTAGATTCGTAAATTTTTTGAATTGATGTTTTATAACTCAAGTCCAATCCAACCGTTATTTTTTAATGCAGATTAGCCCCCATTTGTGGAAGTTATTTTTATCAGAAATAAAACAAAAACTACAAAACAGTCCACATTTGTGGCACAATTTGATTTATTTCTTGCTCAGTGTCATTCCTTATTAAAGTCAGTTCCACAAATACGAAAACTATTAAAAATTTATGTCAGAAGTTATTTATAATATATTTCTTCAGCAGATTTCTGTTATAACAATTAATCATAATTTAACGAATAGCAATGCAGTTGGCAGCAGACAAGTTATATCATATATATTTATTCTTCTCATGAATTTAGAATCGTCATAAATGAGGGTATCGCAAGTTGTCATGATGCCATTTGTTCATTAAGTCATAAAGGTCAAAAATAGTATAGAATTCAGCTGGCAAGTTTTAAATCTGTGGAACAGACAATATGAATACGAAATTTGTGCACATTACAATATTCAAAATACACAACACTAGGGAATGGCTTTTTGAAAGTAAAAAAAATATGGTAAGAGACCATGGGAATTATGTTTGTTATATACATTTTTTGTAAAATCTTTACGGCAAACATTCTGTAGATCAAGTAAATAACATTTATGCACAACAATACAATTTATTATGAGATAGATGAATATTAATAATATCAACTGAATGTCGTACTAATCAGGACTCTTGTTAAAAGTAACTATCCAACTATAGCTCTACAAATGGCGACATCATTGAGAAAATTTATACAAAGAATACAAAAAATTGTAACTAAGTATTCCTTTTTGACTCGGATGTACCACTAGAAAAAGATTATTTATAATCAAAAAGCTACATATAAACAATAAGTAACAGTTCCCTGCTGTACAACAGTTATAATAAAATTATTTTTAAACATGCAGCTTTTTGACTTATCAGAATAAGTATTGCTGGCTTCAGATATTTTTTATCCACTAAGGGGAAATTGGGCAAAGGCGATATCATTAGTAGTCATCATCATTTTTCTTCAACTGTATTCCCATTGCTAGGCAACCGTTTCTGTCTCCATAGGCTCTTCAGCACCGGTTTTCTTTTTCTTCTTCTTATTGGACTTGGCAGAGGAGTTAAGGAGGGACTGAAAAAGATAAGATAAAATAATAAGATAACAAGTTTCTTTGGGACAGCCTAACTTATTTTTTAAAGAGGTAATGTCGGAATTGTTCAAACCAAAATGTCAATGTGAACAAATTGGCTCAAAATAATCACTTTTGATATACCCTGCGCTTGTCCAACAAACACTACGGAGTGCAATTTGAAAAATAACAGGGATTCTTTTAAGGACTAATAAAATTTATGTTGTTTGCTTACATTGAGTTCAGGGTCTTTGATGCTGCGGTCCGTCTTGCATTGGCTCTTATCGAACGGCAGCCCCGTTATGCGGTGCGTGCCGCTCGGCAACAGCAGCACTGTGAATTTGAACTGCGCTACAAGTTCTCCCGGACGCTCGTATAAGACCTACAAAATATACAAATAGCTTTTATAAAAAAATAGGAGCAAGAAAAATTATTAAATTAAAAGTTTAATAATTGGAATAGTAATGAGTAATGACTATGACAAACCTGGAAGGGCTCAATCAATTTGTGATTAACACACTCAACAACACCCAATCTCGCACTTGTTTCCTTGTCGAAGCTACGTAAGTTGAATGGCATATTGCCATGCTTGTTGCGGACCTGATGAAAATTAACAATTAATAATTGAGTTTTAAACATGCAACTGTTGAAATATGATAAAATAAGCAATATTTTAGTACAACTCTAGTAAATGGGTTTATGTATTATTGCTCTATACCAACATACTAAGTTATATATTGGTTCAAACACATTATACTTATATTCCCAGAATTTAAATTACAAGGACACTGAAATGCAGGAGCAATATTACGAAAGAAATAGCAGGGATTTTAATTACTGACTCAAAAATAATCTTTACCTCACTGTAGAACATTCTTGAAGCTTTTAGTTTCAATTGATACACCTCATCCGTTTTTTTGTATATTGTACACCGGGTATCCATTTCACGACCCTGAAAAAGAATGAAGTTGATGCTAAATACCACTTAGATCTTATTCTACAGTATAACAAGTCAACAAATCAAAAGTTTGTTAGTAAATACAAACGAAACTGAGACAGCTCAGTTTAGTTAAGAGTTTTACTTTTAATATCCCCTGAGTACTGCCAGAAGAGCTATTTCAAACACATCTGGAAAGAATTCAGGGCTTCAATGTTATCCTTTTATCCTGTTGTAAATACAATTTAATACAAAATGGAAAGTATACGAGTTAAATTATTAATTACTTACAACACCTTCACCAGTTGAAATGAGTACATCCATTGCGTAAACTTCGTATGTTTCTAAAGTGGCTTTTTCATGTTCCTTACGTTGTGCTTCTGATGGATTTTGAATAATACTCTTCTCTCCATCTATGCGAAATTGTTTTAGTTGATGGGAGAGCATACCCTCAATAGGTTTGCATCCATATTCTGCACTAATTTTCTGCACAACTTCGGTAATAGCAGTATTCTACAAAAAAAAAACTTTTTTTAATTTAATTACATATCAAAATTAAACAACAGACATGAGTTTAAATTAGAAATGTAGTAATTCAAGTCAATCATTTGTAGGTGTCAACAAATGTCAGAAGTGAAGTACATTTCTTTTCCCTGTGCTTGTACCAATATCATAATTGAAATATGATATAGGAAAGATACAGGATAGTAATCACAAACTAAATTAACTAAAAATACTTTGTTTTAAAATCAGCAGCACTAGGATTACCTTTAACCAATATTTAAAAAATAGATCAAATAATGTGTTCAAGATACTGCGCTATACAGTGTCTGTTTATTTATTCATAAAAACTAGTTCAATATTGCCATACATGAT
Source organism: Chrysoteuchia culmella (assembly GCA_910589605.1). Lineage (NCBI taxonomy): Eukaryota > Metazoa > Arthropoda > Insecta > Lepidoptera > Crambidae > Chrysoteuchia > Chrysoteuchia culmella. Next base: position 6,159,619 of record OU342648.1, read on the forward strand.
GATTGTGAAAATGCAGTCTTAATTTGTCAACAGATTTTAATATATCAATGCTCAAAATTTGTTCAAAACATTTGATTAGTTTCATGCAAGTTGTGGTTAAGTATGCCAGTACATTGACATTCAAAGATATCTTATTCATAACAGTAAGAAGAGTGATTGCGCACCTCATTATCCGGTCTCAAGAGTCGTAATGCAGCTTCGCTAGCATTATGGGCTGCCAGCAGAACATCAGCAGCTCGCCCAGTCACCTCACCACCCCCCACTGCCACTGTGTGAGCCACCACTGCAATGAAGCCATCTATGTGTGCCCCTAGGTCACTAAAACAATTAAGAAAATAGTTTAGCAGTTAAAAAAGAGAAACAAGAAACAATTTTTAGGGGCTAGTAATTTAATAGCATGAAAATTCTACAAACACAAAGGCTCATTCACATCAAGACCATAAGGCGACCCTCCGACACTGAACTACTCCAAATTTGAAATTTATTAGTATAGTGTATGGATTTTAGGTTATTGAACGAAAGTAAAGGTACTGGTTATTATACAAACTACAAAAATGGTGTATCAGATAGCAGAAACTTTGGTATTACTACAATTTGTTTTTTTTTATTTATAGACAAAGTGTAAAGTTCATAAAAAATAGAAAGTACAGTAAAGTGACAGCTGAATTCACATATGAAGTAAAAGTAGGACTTACATCTTTGCCAAATCACCTTGTTTCAAAATGTAATCAGTTTCGCTAGGAATAGGCGAGAAGTGGCAAATGCAATTGTTTACAGACACACATGTTGAAAAAGCTATGCCTTTCTTTGAATCCTTTTCCTTTTTGAAAACCTTAGAGGTCTCTTCTAGGATCAACTTATCGCCGTACTCGCAAATTTCACGAGCAGACGCGTCAGGAACACATTTTGCGATCACTTGCTCCAAAACACCTGTAACAAATGAAAAGTTAGATGCATTCCATACAAGTCATTCAGGTTGTTCGACAAATCTATACGTTGGTGATCCATGGTAGCGGCACCGCATGGCAATGACACGCGTTCGAAGCCTTCGCAACGCACAAAGCTCTTGTACCGTATATCCCTGCCGAATTCATTTCATAATGAACATTTGTAAAATACACTTACGATTAACAATTTGACCAGCAAGTTTGTACTTGGTAACGACCAAGTCTTCTGCAATAGTCTTTTCCGCTTCTTTCTCGTCAGCCATTTCTCAAAATTGTGGTTTTGGTTTGGTTATTCGCGTCGCGATTCACCGATTGGTTGTTGTGTTGCCAGTCACGTGACCGGAACATTGGTTAGAGAAAATGGCGGGAAAATAAAATATAGACGGGTTGCTATTTAATTTTACAATAGTACTGCGTAAAATAAAGCGTTCACTGTAATTAATTACCATAAAACTGATGAAAAGATTAAACTCAATAAATGAAATAACATCGCGTAGGGCGCGTCGTTGCGCGGCGCAGAAAACTGAAATATGCCTATGCAGGCTATGCCTAGTGTGGGGAACAGCAGATCTAGTTATTTTTAAGGTTTTCATGGAAATAAACAATTTATTATTATTATTTATTAGAAAGAAAAGTACTGCACAGAAACTTTTTACCTCTCACGCATAAGGTACTTATCAAGATAAGAATAAAACCTTCATAAACCGCTTAATCGATTCAAAACCCTTTTCTATTTGATTTATTCAAGATACCGTTTTTTAAGGTTCGGGTAGAGCCAAACCTTAATAATACGTAGTTACTTCGTCTATTATTCTATTCTGTGAACAGCTGATTTTGACAGATCACTGATATTTCGTTTCTATTCTGTTTCTGTTCGCATGTCATGTCAAGTCAATGTCAGTGTCAGTGTGGTGGAAGTTTATCATTTATTGGATTGCTTGCATCTAACATAAAAAATAGTTTCATCATTATTTCTTTAAGGAGGCCAATAAAATTTATAATTATGGCGTCATCAACAGAAGACTTGCTAGCCATGCTTGATGAAAAAATTAAACTAGGTGAAGAGCTTATGATACAATTGGAGTCAGTGGAAAATATTGATGGTATTTCAAAGTTACAAAGAAAAATTCGACAAGAAATAGAGTTTTTAAAAAGGGTATGTATGTATATGATTTTTTTATTTTAATAATGTTTCTTTTATATAAATGGCATTAATATAAAATCACTATTTATTGAGTTTACTTTCACAGCTACAAAAAAACAAAAAATTCAAACTAGAACAACTTTCTTGTTCCAATCTCAGACACTTGGGTTCAATGGTAGATTGTGCATTAAGACCTGGAGTAACTGCCGTATGCAAAATATTTCATATAAATGATGAAAGTAAACTTCTTATTGATATAATAAGTGATGGAGGGAAAACCTGGACAAAAGGTGAAGTTTCCAAAGTCAATCTTCTCCTTTTATAAGTAAGTACTTATCACAATGGACTTTCACTGACAATATTCTCTTGTTCCAGTAATTGCTAGAAACCCAAAGTCACTTACTGCCTTAAGTACTGGAAAGGCATCGTATGGTGCTCGATCAATTTTAGATCAAGCAGAGGATTATATGGAATGTGCCAAGCTATATCCTTGCATGTATAAACCTCCAAATGTAAGTACTTATGTTTTTGTATGCTAAATATGTATGTGACTAGGAACAGAAGATGGATTGATTTCGTTTTTTTTTGTTTAGTTCTTGGAAGATATACAGAAAAAAAAACAACTATTGCATTTTTTATGATTTTGTAATTTTTGCATTTTTCAATGCTATTTTTATACTTATATAAATATTTATACTTTTGAAATATATATTTTTCTATTTAAAATTTACTATAACTATTGCATTATTGAATTTATAAATTATGAATAAAATAAATTGTTGTTTTGTTAATGTTTATAGGTGATCTTTGAGTTTATGAGTGGAATAGAGGAAAGTCTGGCAACCAAATTAAAAATTATTGGTGTTATAGTAAAGGGTGAAATACTTGCTGATTCATGTATGCCTGAAGATTGCAATGACTCCTGGGAATCTAGTTCAAGTGATGAAGAATTATCCTGTAAAAGGTATATTTTTAAAGCTTTCAATATTTTTCTTTTTGCGTGAAAGGGTAACAAACAACCAAACTGACATACTTTTGCATGATAATATTCATAGGAATAGTAGGATTAGTAAGTGGAGGCAATCCCTATTTTTAGGAAAGGATTAAATATAAGCCTTATTCAATAATGTTTCAGTAATAAAAATACTATGGAAGATTTGTCACAATGCATTCAAGAGCATGCAGAACTAGACACACTCAATTTAGATGTGACTGCTATGATGGCCTATGTTAGTAATATGACTAATGGGCATTGCAACTATGTTTTTAAGCAAGACGTTTTGACACAGCAATCAGCCTGGGAAGCAGAGAGACCAGTCAAACCCATTTTGAATAGATTATTTGAAGGTAAACTCATAGGATTAAGCTTTTCATTGGCTACAATTGGGACATATTAAAACTAGATTTGTATTCAATCTTGTTGTACCATAGTGCTTCTGAATACTTAACAAAAAATAATAAACTAACCCATTAAACTTTTTGACTAATGTCTCAGCTCAGTAAAGATTGTTACTTGATTGTAAAAAAATTACAAAATAGTAATGTTTGTACAACAACTGCTATTAGAACTGTTGAAAGCTGTATCAATTTAATTTATTTGTTTTATTAGGTAAAAAGCTAGTATGCTGTAAAACAGCATGGGATGATTTTGAGAAAATAGTAGATACTCTTTGTGGTCCCATGGAGAAAAAAAGGACAGCAGATCTAAAGGAAATGTTGACTATTTATCCTGATGATTATAAAGGTAAGGTCTATAATAATAATCAGTTTGCGTATTCAAATCAGTGGCTGCACTAGGCATCGGCGACGTCGTGCCGACGACCTCGCGACTCGCGAACGCTCGCAGTTCCAGTCGTTACAGTTTTCGCTGAGAGAAGCTTCTCAAAGTTGAGAAGTACTATGAGCCAAGAGAGACTACCTATGTCAACTCTGCGTTATCAGTTCTAGACTAGTCTTAGCTTCGATCGACGTAATCCTGAAAAAATCAGTGCCCGTAAAAGCCGAAAAGTTCATCTATTTTAATTTCTATTTGTCTGATTTTTGTCATCATTTGATTAGCAATAAAACTCGTTTACTCATGTGTTAGTTTTTAATTCGGCTCTTGTAGGTAATTTAACGTTTTCATTTGACTGAGAAATCAAAGAGGCCTCGCAAACCTAATGTCGCCGACGTCCACGTGTGGTCTAGCGCCGGTACTCATTGAAATGTCTTCTTTTTTAATAGATAAGTCTAAATGATTGTAAATGTTGTGGTTCAAATAAACATAATAGGACCGATTATACTCCCTTGCGGTATTCACTACTTATTAAAGTTTAAACACATATTATAAAAATTAATAATCCCTAAGTGGAACATTTTGAGTTCTTTCTAGTATATTTAAACAAAACGACCAGAAATACAGTAAATAACAAAATTATAAGATGTGGTAGGTATGTGTTTGTATGTAGTGTACACATTCAGTAATCAATGCCTTGATTTGATATAAAATTTTGTTTTTAGGTCCAGACGACTATCCTCGTCAAAATTTAAAAGTCAGAGGGCATGTCCGGCTTAGATCTAAAATTATTTTTAATTTTGGACATAGAATCAAAGCCCTTACCGTTTCTGCTAATGAAGGTTTCGTGAGAGCGGCGATGCAACAGGTTATTTCCCCAACTTTATTTGCGTAACTGATCTATCTGACCACCGTCTAAAACACTTTTCCATACTATTTATTACAAGAAAGACTGTATTGACCCTCATCTTTGACTAATTAATATTGATTGTTATTTCTTTGTTTCAGGGAGTCACCTATGCTACCTTTATTCACGAGTCGCGGGCTCTTACAGAAGGCAAAGAAAGCAGTGCTACTCAAATCTCATTATGATAAGGTTTATGAGTAGCGAATAGCATTTCTATAAATAAATATATGTAATTTTTTTTTAAACATGTACTTATTAATTAATTAAAGTTTAATGCCTACTCCTTACTGTGATTGTGAAAATCGTGATAATAAAGTGCTTAGTATTAAACTTGTTCTGGTTTTTTCTGTTAAATTTATTTTACTAAGACATACCTGTGCGCTATGTACGGTCAACATCACGTACGGCTTTACATTTGCACTACGAAAACAGCCGCTATTACGAGCGACGTAAGGGCGCTCTCAAGGTAAAAGTGTAAAGCCGTAGCTGCTGTTGACTGTACTACGTTTTTGCTCTACATTATTCTGGTAGTTGACATACAAAAATCATAGGATAGGAGAGGACTGCTATGTTATGAAATATAGGAGCTGGGGCCGGGGACTTCCCTCCATATTCCACTTTCAATCTCCGCGCCGAGCAGCCACGTACGTGTCTGTCCTCGGCTGCGCCTCGCTCGCGACCGCGTTACGTGTTCGTGCGTGTTGTGTTGTGCCGAGTTCTCATCTCGAAAACAACCACTACGTGTGTCAGTTAGTGCAATACGATTTGCTGTTATTGGTATTGCACTCGTTGGATATCTTACGGTGCCAACGAAGCCGTCGGAGCGATCCCGGTTCGCTCTCCAGGGCCCCTAAGGTTCTAGGAAAACCGAAGTTCTTACCCCATACTTGGGCTTGCCCAAGGGGTAGAGAAGGGCAGATATCCACTAGGGATACTGCCGACATCTCGCGCCCCCTCCCCCTCCCTGTCTGTCTTTTTATTTCTTGCTCGCGTTCCCCCACTTCTTGGCCGACATGGTGTCCCATTGCGTCACGGCCCACCCCAACTCCATCATAGCCGAGATTCTATCTGGCTATTCCTCCCAGGACGCGATCGACAGTGTCCAGCGTCTCCTTGATGAGCACCGGGCACGTGTCGAGCGTAGCTCCTCCACTCCCGAAGCCCAATCCTCCCCGAACCCATGGAACACGAATCACTCCCGGCGCACAAGAGGTCCGCTTCTCGCCGCTCCCCTTCTACTTCTCCGTCTGAATCGGACTCAGACGCCACCCTGGCCGATGGCTTCACCACGGTCCGCAACAAGCGCTCTAAGCGCCGCGCCACCCCCACCACGCGCACGACTCCCGAGTCGCAGCGTGGTGATCCATCCCTTGTCCCCCCCCCCCCTGTCGCTGTCTCGTGACCCGCGACTTTAATCAAGAGCCGCCACTGCGTCCCTCTCAGCCTCCCAGGCATCCCTCCCGGCCTCTCAGGCCTCCTTCTTGGCCTCCCAGGCCTCCACTCGCCCGCACATTAGGTGTGACCCCCACCTTGGCGAAGGCCAAGCCCCCGCCACCGATTTACCTTAGGGATAAATCGAAGTGGTCGGAAGTGTCCCCCTCTGCAGCGCTAATAAGGTGCAATACATTCATGCCCGCAACACCGGTGTTGCCATCAAAATATACTGTCCCACGAGTGACGATTTCAGAAATCTCACTCGTCTCCTTTTCAATAGGAACATTGGGTACCACACCTTTGCTCTCCCCGAAGAGAGGAAAGTTTGTACCTACAGTACTCCGCCGGGTACCGTAGGAACTTTCCAGCGACGAGATCCTCAGTGATCTCGTTTCCCAAGGGTTCCCGGCTGAGGCTGTGCACAAAATGCACACCCGAACTGGGAAGACCTACCCCCTCGCCCTAGTCATCATGACAAACTCCCCCAAAGCGCTCGAGATCTTTCGAGCCAAAAACCTCACGGTTTGCGGCTTGTCCGGGATCAGAGTGGAACGTCCCAATAGGAAAGACTTCCGTGCAAGGCATGCAGCCAAAAACTGCAATGCCTCCCCCAGGTGCGTCAAGTGCCTGATGGTAAGGTACCAAGGAGTGCTCCCGCACTCGCGACACCCACACACCCCCTGCCTGCGTACTGCGGCCAGACTGGCCACATAGCCAATTACAAAGGCTGTCCCAACGCCTCACGTCCTGCTCCTCCCGCTAAAAAGGGATCCCACGCGCCTTCCCTTCCTAAGGCGCCGACCAACCCCCAGCGGCTCGTGCCCCCCCCCCCCTCCCCCCTCCCAAGCCCCGCGCCCAGTGCGCCCTCTTTAGCCGATGATATTCGTGCCATCGACCTAAACGAGGTCTCCGTACTGGCCGGGAAACTACGCCGACCGCGTAACGCCAACGAACGCTTGCTTGCAACATGCAAGTCTTCTGTCACGGCTCCGGCGCTGCGGGGTTCAGGCGGTCCCACGCGTACTTATCGTCACAGATGGCTTTCGCTCACCACCGCAGCTTCGGCTTGCTGGCCAGCTTTGCCGGCCAGCCTCAGCCGCGGCGGCTCGCTCATTGCCACCTGCTCCTCAGCACGCGGGCCGCCTCACCCCTCCGCACCTTCGCGGCTCTAAATTACACTCTAGGGGTAGGGCATACAAGACTACGGGCAGTCGGGGTCAACTGAGTCGGTTTTGAATATTATTAGTTTTTTTTACTAATTGGATATCTACATAAAGTTAGCTAGAAATAAACGTTATAAGACGTGTATTATTATGTCAAATAAAGATAATATATAGTTTCTAAAAATTATAGCATTTGTTAATATGGCATCTCATTTTATGGCAAATGAGAGTTATAGCTAGTAAATGATTATATCATGCGTTATTATATTAGTATAAATTAGAATAATGCAAACGAATATTATGACCGAAAATCATTATGGCAAATGAAATTATGGCAAGGAATATTATGAAAAACAAGACAATACCCCGATTCCTATTCTGGAGGTGGAGGTGTGGGGATCGGTCCTCACGGACCCTCCCCCCTGAACCACCTTTTGGAGGCTCAGGAGGCCGAAGCCACAAACGCCCGCCAGTATTGACCCCTCAGGTCACCCCCCCGTCCTCTCTCATACGGCTGGCTGAAGTCTCCTTCTGGGAAGATCCCCGTCAGGGAGTCAGTCGTGTAGATTTTCGATTTCAGACGGCCCCTCTCCGGGAGCCCGTCACCTTTTATTTAGATTCCGGCCGGGGGTCTTGGTGTCGGACGTTTTTATACTTCTCTCTATGCGCACTTCACTTAGGTGAGTGACGCTATCGCCGTATCCCTCCCCAGGGATACGGTCGCTCCAGTATCGGAAGTAAATCGGTCCAGTAGTTCTAGTGTGAAACAGTAACAATCAAACAAACTAAACAAACTGTACTTTCGCATTTATAAAAATATTATTAGGAAAAGATAAACGCAGAAGAGCAAGAGCTCAGGCTGGCTGACCACCCCGCACCCCGGCGCGCAGAATACACTAAATACGGCCGTTGGGTAACCACAGACCACAGGAATGCTAAGATGCATAAGAAATAGGAATCACTAGCACATGTAATCATTGAAAAAAACTTATAAACGTTACAGAAACTTCAGCAAACATCTATTAAAACACCTAAAGAGAGAGTACGAAAGATCTGAGTTTGATAAGGCAAAAAATAATCCTTAAAAACCTGGGAGATTGTTAAAGATATCACATATGCCAGGAAAGCTAGTGAACCACCATTAGAACTTTTAGATTTGAACCAATTTGAACAATGACGCTGAAGTTTCTGTCAATGTAGTTAACAAATTCTTCGGTAACGTTGGAAAAGACTTGAATAAAATTTTATCCTGTATCTGAAGCCAATGACTTACCCACAGTAAGCCAGAACTCTCCTGTGCATTCTATCATAGTGATTACATACTCTTTGCATTCTATGGCCATTCTAGAAATTGACAAAAAAGAAATGCAAAAGAACGACACTAAATGATTGCGCCGTAGGATGGGATGGTTTACCTGCCCTTTTTAAATCGTCCTGGGGGGCTATCGCGTAAAAAATATGGATATGGACATGGGCTTCATTTGACAGTTAACTGACCATTTATGGTAATTTTATGAGCGTCAACTGTCAAATGAAGCCCATATCCAGTTCTGATTCCCATCATTACTCACTTCTGTAACCTGGCGGTGGCTACTGGGAGTTTTCCAGTTGCTTTAAAGAAGGCCATTGTATACCCCATATATAAGGGTAGAGACAGAGGCAGTGTTAATAACTATCACCCAATTTCGGTATTGCCAACCCTGTCTAAGATATTTGAGCGTATACTAAATCGTCGACTCGTTGGATTTTTGGAAGCAAATAATCTAATCTTACGTTAGCGCACACACACACACACACACACACACACACGCACGCACGCACGCACGCACGCACGTAGTGTACTTTATTAGTAGCGTTTTTCTTTTTATTTTAGTAGTAAAAAAAAAACATGGTTTTAGTTTGTAATTCATTTTACTAGTCTGTATGCTGTTAAAACAATGAGCTTTAGTCATTGATAGAAAGGAACTGCCTTTTGTAACACAAGTTTACTTTTTTCAAAGGGCAGGGCTACATTAAATTGTAGTTTTGGTGAATGTTGCAATAAAGAGTTTTTCATTTTTCATTTTCATTTAATCTCCAAAAATTAATTCGGTTTCAGGGGGGCACGTCGACCAAAGCTGCACCAATGATCTACGACTCAAATCCTAATCGTTGAACTAAGCGTTAGCTCTATTTATAAATAATATTGTAATCGTTTTGAATATACGTTATTTTATAAATTTTAAATAAGACGAATCATTGAAGTACACCTGCAAATCATCCTCTTTAAAGCAGAATAGACAAAAGCACTAACATTTTCATTACTAGAACATGTGGTCAAGAAAGTGGAAGATGGTAGGAAATGTCTAGGTATCTGTCTAGACCTTTCCAAAGCGTTCGACACAGTCTCTGTCTCTATACTGTTGAATAAGCTGGAAGCACTGGGAGTGCCCTGGACATTTTTTCTGGCTATTTATCTCGACGAACGCAATGTACTAAGATAGGAACACGTGTCAGCCAACAAGAAACTGTGGAATTTGGCGTTTCTCAGGGCAGCATCTTGGGGCCTACGCTGTTCTTGGCATATGTTAACATAATGCATTTAATGCATGCATTTAACTCTCGCATACTTGCTTATGCTGATGACACGGCTCTCGTTGTTTTTGGCAATGAGTGGCACTTATGAACGTCAAATAAGCGTGACCATGTGCCCCTCGGGCTACCTGACTGTTTCTTTAAGAAAATCACCTGGAAGGAATGTGACGATAATAATCTTCATATTTCGGTACTCATTTTCAATGTACAGGCTTCAGGGCAGAATGATTGATCAAAATTGGTGAACCAGAGGAGCACATGTTTTTGAGGTTAGGTTTAACATAAATTGACGAATTCCAAGAGCATTACGGTATGTACCGACGGGATGTACAATTCAAAGAAATGTGACAGCATATGTGACAGCTACTGATGAATTCAATACATAACAAACGCAATTGGAAAAGCATTAACTTCTCATGAAGTATATGCCTGTCTGTCTCATTAGTTAAAGTCGAAAATCATCGTGAAATTGGCATCATAATACCTAAATATAAAACGTGAATCCTACAGCTCATAACTCTTTTTTTTTATGATTTTGTAATTTTTGCGTTCAAATCCCGTCTGAGAATTCACTTGTGGCCGAGTTAATTTTTTCCAATATTTTTCTATTTAAAATTTAACATAAGCTCATAACTCTATTTCCGCGACTTCTTTATTCGTTTTTGAGAAGATTATATTATAGTAAATTAATTTTTCTATGAAGTTAAATATAGGTGACTATGTCGTAAACAATTTTAGACGGACATCTATGCAACTTTATTATATGTTTACCCAAAAACTCAAAACCATTTGTAGAGCAGAACTCGTCAAATTACATACAACTTTTTGTATGGCAGCATGAAAGGAGAAAAATAATCAGCTGTTTCATATGCTATTGGACGTCCACTGCTGGACATAGACCTCTCCTAGCTCACGCCTATTGTGGCGCGCATAGGAGGTAATTAGCCTACTGCTACCACGCTGGCCAGACGGGTTGGTAGAGGGTTTGTTTCAAGTTTTCCTTCTCTCGCACAGTTAATCAATGCATCGAGCCCACCAGAGGCACTGTGCAGATTCGCATACAAAATGCGTCCCGTTTACTGTACAGTAAACGGGACGCATTTTGTATGTGAATCTGACGTCCACAGGCTGATGGTGTGTGTGTGTGTGTGTGCATTAATTTGCTATGCACTTACAGGGTCATGTTTCATGCTATCCATGTTTTATAAGATCTTATGTAACCAAACATGTTGCAATAAAATATATGACTAAGACTATGACTATGACTGTGTGTGTGTGTAATATTCTATAATACATTGCATTGCATACTCTTACGCTTTTATATTCCATCCTTTTTCATCCATTTTCTCCTCACTATCTTAAATAATACTTTCGCTATCACACCTCTTCTTCTCAGTGCACTTTGCGTTCCTCCTCAAATCTCACTCTTGTTTTTCCTCCCCATTCCACCGAGTTCTTCTCTTATTCCTTCTCTGTGCATGCTGTTCGATTGTGGAACTCTCTTCCAGAAGGTATCAGGAAAGCTCGCACTCTGAAGTCGTTTAGCGATCAAGTGAAAACTCATTTCCTTTCCTACACATAACGTCTTGTCGTCTTTCCCATTCCTACTATTTATATATTTTATTTATTCCTATCTCCTATCCTAAATATAACTATTTATAAAGTATGTTCTCTATTTATTTCATCAATTTCACCTATTCCCCCCCCCTCACCTCTATTCTCCAAATCCACCTATTCTTCCCTACTCAAGGTTGCCTGGAAGAAATTGCTACCTAACAATAAGGCCGCCTTTTGTATGTCACCTTATACTGTCTGTATTGTTTGTTTTCACTGTGTTTTTTGTGCAATAAAGTGTTTTTATCATTATTATTATAAGTGTCGTTTTGTATCACTGCCTTCGCCTGGACGTGGAGAACGCTATAAAAAATCTAAAAAAAAAAAAATTTCTCTCTCGGTCGGGGGACCACAAAAAGAGAAGTACTAAAAGGGTATATTATACGTTGGGGGTCCCCCGACCGAGAGAGTTTTTTTTTTTTGGATTTTTTTCTTGGTGTCGGGGGATTTTTAAATTTTTAAATTTTTATTTTTATTTCATCCTTTTTGAATTACACTTAAAATAAAATAAAACCGCTTAATTCGTTTTGCACGAATATTTATGTACAGAAAGACAAAAAAATATTTGCCGCCATTTTGTTTTTTTTTTTGCTGCACCTAAATTTGCCCAGGGTGTACATTATTTTAGTCAAAGCACTACCTTTGTATCTTTTACCGTTTCGGCGGGCAGTTGATCATCTCCATAAATGGCCAGATGGATTTTCATCAAACGTGGCTCAGAAACATCTCGATTAATTTAGCTTTCGTTTAGGCTCTACGAATATACGTACAGACAGACAGACAGACAGACATAGGCTTTAAAACTTATAACACCCCTCTTTGCGCTGCGTCGGGGGTTAAAAATGTGGTTATGCGATCCATCTCCATATTTATATTTGGGTTCCGTCCTTTAAAAAAAAAATGTAAAATAAGGAATTTATGGTCATTTGAATATAACTTTCGCAAAAGTTAGTCTTTCCTGAAAACAAAACGGCGTTATTTTTGTAAATTACTACTTTTCGTCACTTCATGCCAGAAATTCTCGAGTCCATTAAAGTCATCGTCCACGATGGCCACGCTGCGAAGCTGGAACACGAAGCGGTGTGCGAGACTTAAAACCGACTTCATGTTAACTTCTCCTCCCAGTTTGGTCGCTCACTAACAATAATTGGTGGCCAGATGAGTCCTTGAAGCATTTCCAAAGCCATTATATTGGGTTGACTCCTGGCGATATTTCGTAAAAAACGATCATGTCTAAGAGTAGTAACGCGTTTTCTGCCAGAATGCCGTTCCGCAACATCTCTCGTGACACGATAACATGTCCATAATCAGGAAATCACGTTTTGGTGGGTTCGAAGGGTCAACTCAAGTCAGTCAACAACCATGCGTTGGATAGCGCCAGCTTTCAACATGCCGGCAGCTCTAATTTGTTCTTAACTGGTTAAATGTCGACGTGGCATGATATATAAACAAAACAAACTTACAATAAAAAAAAAAATACGCCTTTAATTTTCAAAAACAGCGCTGGTTTGCTTACAAGAAAAACTAACTTTTGCGAAAGTTATATTCAAAAGATCCTGCATTCTTTGTAACACGGAACCCAGGAGGATTTTTTCCCCCATACAAACTTTTTCTATACTGTAGATAGTTTTTGAGTAATGAAAAATGTAATATAATATCCCTAGACAGTATTAATGTGTATATAGGTACCTATAAAAAAAACATATTTATGCTTTTATACTTTTTTATCTAACATTAACTTAGAAGTAAATTCTAAATGAAATTATGTCTCTTGAAAAGAAAAACTGACAACTTTCTAATATAAAAACAGCTAAGCTAGCAAATATACCAGAAAAAAGCAACTAGTGATATGAGACTAGTTGCTTTTTTCTGGTATATTTTCTTGTTTAATATTAATCACATAAAAATAGCATTGTAAAATGCTAAATTAAAAAGTTATAGCTAAGCTAGCACTTCTCTATTTCTTTTTTATTAATATTACTTATAACATACATTTTAATTTGAACATTTTTAAAGATTATAAAATCATAATCAAAATACAAAACATTACAGAGTTAAATTGTAGAATATAATTTTATTTATTACAGTTTAAAATCTTTAATAAAAAATAAGTAACTATTTGCGAAATTTTGTGAGGATGTTTGGATGTTTGTTACTCCTTCACGCAAAAACTACTTAACGGATTTGGTTGAAATTTGGCACAAATATAGTATATAGTCTGGATTGGTCAATGCGGCATTTCCCTGTTTTCCTCACAATTTTGTCATTAAATGTATAATTGGAGCTATCTGTGATAGCTTTTGAAACCATTTTATTTTTTAAATCGTGACTTTGAAAAGAGCTCTCTGTATTAATTTGAAAGTTCATATCGTATTCAATCGGCTGCAACTTGTATGGAAATCCTGGGATAAATATTGTGGCAATGTCACCCTACACTAACATTGTCCATAGTAAACATTTCTATGAATTATCTTCAAAACTAATGAAGAAGTCGCGGAAATAGACTTATGAGCGCTGTTGACCGTGACTAAAAGGCTTAGGATTTACGTTTTATACATAATATGATGCCAATGTCACGTCGATTTTCGACTTTAACTAATGAGCCAGACAGGCACATGCTTCTTGAGAAGTAAATGCTTATTTCGCTTTCCCAATTGCGTTTGATATGTATTGAATGCAGCTACAGTAGCTGTCAAATATGCTGTCACATTTCTTTGAATTGTACATCCCGTCGGTACATACCTCTTGGAATTCGTCAATTTATGTTAAACCTAACCTCAAAAACATGTGCTCCTCTGGGTTACCAATTTTGATCAATCATTCTGCCGTGAAGCCGGTACATTGAAAATAAGTACCGAAATAAGAAGTCATTCATATTATCGTCACATTCCTTCCACACTAACTAACTTCGAAGTAAAAATATGTCGGACTCAATGTTTTAGAAAGTTATGGCATGTTCAAAAGAGTTATTGGACTCTCAAATTTTATCAGAGAGTGTGGGATTTTTAGAGAATTGTTTTGAAAACTCTTTTACAGTTTTACAATCGTCTTTGCAGACGGTTAAAGAATATTTATCTGAAGAGAAGCAGTCAAAATTGTCAAACAAATCAGGTACCCTAAAAAAGGTAAATGAATCTATTCTCCAGAAACCAGTCCTAGTTACTAATGAAAAAACAAATAGCACTCAGAGCCAACAAGAATTACTTAAAACTAAGGAATGCCATAAAAACTTAAAAGACTGGGGTCTACCACAATCAATATCTAACAAATATGAAGCACGAGGCATTACAGAAATGTTTGATTGGCAGGTCACCTGCTTAAGTAATCCAAAAGTACTCATGGAATGTTGCAACTTAGTTTATTCAGCGCCGACATCTGCTGGCAAGACACTAGTTGCTGAAATTATTACTGTCAAAACTATATTGGAACGCCAAAAGAAGGTAATAATTATATTACCATTTGTATCTATTGTAAGAGAGAAAATGTTCTATTTGCAAGATATATTATCTAGTTCGGGTATTAGAGTAGAGGGTTTTATGGGGTCCCAGTCACCACCAGGAGGATTGCATGCTGTTCATGTGGCAATTTGCACAATAGAAAAAGCCAATAGTTTGATAAATAAAATGTTAGATGATGGCAGTATCTCAGAATTGGGTGCAGTTATTGTTGATGAGCTTCATTTACTGGGTGACCCTCACCGTGGATATATTTTAGAACTGCTCTTGACTAAAGTAAAGTATGTTTCGATGAAGCTTGAAGACACTCAAATCCAGATTGTAGGCATGTCAGCTACATTACCAAATTTAGATGTGCTGGCCCATTGGTTAGAAGCTGAATTATTCATAACAGAGTTTAGACCAATACCATTGGATGAATACTGCTTAGTTGGTAATAAGTATTACAATAAGAATGGTGAATTGTTGAAGCATTTAGGAGATAGATCCCTTATAGGAGATGGTGATAATGTACTGAAAATATGTCTAGACACTTTGATTGAGAATTGTTCTGTCTTGATATTTTGTATGACAAAAAACAGATGTGAAAATTTGGCTCTTAGTATTTCATCATCATTTTTTAAAATTGGCTGTTCTGGTAGCGAAACGGGAATTGCCTTAAGGAATCAGTTGAAGAGTGATGATATTTCTGAAGTCCTAGAACAGCTAAAAAATAGTCCTGTGGGCTTAGACCAAGTACTTAAGAATACAATATCATTTGGAGTGGCATATCACCATGCAGGACTTACATTTGATGAGAGGGATATCATAGAAGGTGGGTTTAAGTCTGGGGCCATAAGAGTATTGGTGGCCACCTCTACTTTGAGCTCTGGTGTAAATTTACCAGCAAGAAAAGTAATAATAAGAACACCTGTCTTTCAAAGACAACCAATTAATATTTTAACATATAAACAAATGATTGGTAGAGCTGGTAGAATGGGAAAAGACACAAAAGGGGAAAGTATTTTGATATGCACAGAAGCAGAAAAGAAAATTGGTTTTGATTTAATGATGGGAGCATTAGCACCAGTCAAAAGTTGTATAGAAAGTGAAGATAAATTTATGAGAGCAGTTCTTGAAATGATAGCAAGTCAAATTGTCTGTACTAAAGCTGAATTAGAATTGTATGCAAAATGTACATTGTTATTTAATGAGCAAACAGAAGTAGAATCACATAGCAATCTTTTGAATAATACTTTAAAAGAATTAATTCATTATGAGTTAGTAAGAGTACAAACTGGTGATGGAGAGCCACAGTATGTTGCTACTCCTCTTGGAAAAGCCTGTCTTTCATCATCTATGGCACCTAATGATGGATTATCTTTATTTTGTGAGCTTCAAAAAGCTCGACAATGTTTAGTATTGGAAAATGATCTGCACCTTATCTATTTAGTTACACCATACAGTGTAAGTAATCAATGGGGAGAGATTGATTGGCTGCATTTATTAACTTTATGGGAATCATTGACTAAACCAATGAAAAAAGTTGGAGAGTTGGTTGGTGTGCAGGAAAGTTTTATTGTACGGTGTTTAAGAGGAGGTGTCAAGTGTGATAGTTCTAAACAAAAGCTGAACATACATAAGAGGTATGTAATAAATTCAGAATTGATCATGTTTATACATTGTATTATTATTTGGTGAATATTTCTGTTGTTATAGGTTTTATACAGCATTGGCTTTGCAAGATTTAGTTGATGAAGTGCCTTTATCTCAAGTAGCTGTAAAATTTCAATGTGCTCGAGGATTTCTGCAAAGCCTTCAACAAGCAGCAGCTACATTTGCAGGTGCAGTATAATAACAGAAGTGAATTGTATTTAGCGTAGTGCCGTCAGTAACTAAATCCAAAGCCTATTTTGTATTTTATTGCAGGAATGGTGACTGCTTTCTGTAATCAATTGGGATGGAAAAATATGAGTATGTTAGTATCACAATTTCAGGATCGATTACACTTTGGGATACAATCTGATTTAATAGAACTGATGAAATTGCCATCTTTAAATGGTGTAAGAGCTCGTAGTCTATTTGATAACGGTTTTGAATCTGTTACAAGCATTGCATCAGGTGATGTAAATAGGATTGAAAATGCGCTCTGTAAAGCTATACCCTTTCAAAGTGAAAAAGTAAATGAAGGGGAGGATAACGAGGATGTAAAAAAACGCAATAAGATCAAAAATGTTTGGATAACTGGATGCTGTGCAATGACTACGAAACAAGCAGCTGAAAATTTAATTATTGAAGCTAGAAAGTACTTGGAATATGAAATTGGTATTTCTAATATTAAATGGGATAAAACAAATTCAGTTGAAGTGGACAATAGCTCTGATTTAAAAATTATTCCAACATACGAAAACAAAGATACTGCCAATCCAAAAAATAAAGATGATATTTCAAATATTCAGACTGAGCAAACAGTGTCTGATATAAATAACATTGACAAGGATTTAAATTATAAAGAAGAAAAAGAAATTATAAATAATATAACTGTCTCTTCGGAAAAAAATAAAGTGAAATCTGGCATTGAACATATTTCTTGTCCTAAAGCTCTTGATATTAGTATCGTCATTGAAGATGATGTTAATCATGATACCTGTTTAAAAGACGCAAAAAATCGTGAGAATATCATGTGTCTTGATAAAGATGTTAATAAAGACAAATGTTTACAAAAGTTAACAAAAGATAATGCTATAAATTGTACTAATCTTGGAAAACCATTAAAAAATGTAACTAATGTTAGCAGATTCCTGAAAGATACAAATGAGGATATATTATGGGATACATTAAACTTTACAGAAGTTCCAGTTGATGGGATGACAAAACTACGTAGCAGCGATCAAATGTTTTCACCCAATATATCTTTTGATGGTACTGAAGATAAAGTACATAAAAATGAAGAATCTAAAAGAGTGTCTATATTTAAATCATCTAAGGATGTTAGTCTTTTTTCATCTGATGGTGAAAATTCCAGTTTATTTGAAGATAGTTTACCATTAGACCTAATACCCAGCAAGTTGCTCGACAATCATGATGACCATGTAGACATACATAATGTAACACAAAACGATACTGACATGCTCTTGAATAACCGTACCGACGTAATCGAATTTAAATCAACATTTATTAAAGTAGATGAAGATGAAGATATAAAATTAGTCTACGAGGAAGATAATAAGATTGCGGAGAATAAAAGCGACGTAGAATTTGACATGTCTATTGATATTGAAGAAATAAATACGCAAGATGTAGAACATGTTAAAATTAGTCGCTGTTTCGTTAGTCCCTTCAAACGCCATATCAGCGTAAATAATGATGTTAATTCAATGCAGCCGTCTAAAAAAACAAAAACAGAAGATGTTTGTCTTACTTTGAGTGCAATACCGCAAGCTACTAATGTGCCACTTTTGAAAAAGGCGTCATCAAAAAAGCGAACTATAAATATAAAAAATATAAAATTAGATTGTTTTACATTAGCAGAAGATGATATCATAGGTAACATGCATATTTTCAACAACGTCGATAATGCCTCTATTTATTTGGATGTCAAAAATAGTATGCTGTCTTCTACTGCCATTGGAAGTAATATCTTTAGAACTGGAAAGGCACCTGCAACAGGTATCAAGGAATATAGTTCTCAAAATATAAGCATCAAAAGTATAACAATATCTTATGGATCGAACTTATGTATTACTTTAGATTTGACCTCATTAGATAAAAAAAATATGAATTTGGTCAAAAATAAATTATGCACCTTATTCAAACGAAAAGACATGAAATGGAAATATTTATCATTACAATCGTTATTCGTTCCCATCAAACGTTTTCTTGATATTGAATTACCATTACCTTGGGTTGACATGTCTCTTGTTGAATGGTTGATAGATAGTGATGAAAAACCGCGACATCTTTCATATCTAGTAAGTAATAAATAGTAACTTTTAAAAAGGAAAGCTTTACTTTATCATTAAAATAAAATTATTATCTCTATCCTT
This sequence comes from Chrysoteuchia culmella, assembly GCA_910589605.1. Taxonomy (NCBI): domain Eukaryota; kingdom Metazoa; phylum Arthropoda; class Insecta; order Lepidoptera; family Crambidae; genus Chrysoteuchia; species Chrysoteuchia culmella. The sequence goes on from OU342648.1 coordinate 6,178,656, forward strand.
TTTTTGTTTATTGTAATGAATGATGATAGTGTAATGTAGACTTATTATAAGCATACGTACGTATTAAATCTGTTTGCTTTACAGGCAAACTGAGGGCTAATGTCTAATTTTATAATCTATCGCATTCACTTTCAATTCATTTGATAGATATTTACATACATCAGACCGTTTCTATTTGACATTTGATAGGGATTGTGATCGGGACACGTTTTGAAAGGTATAGAATGAACGAAATTGAACCGTCTAAGCAAAGTGACACGAAAATATCTTTCAAATGTATAGATAAGTGCCATATGAAGTGTCATTTTAAACATCATTCGTTCCGAAAGGGGTTGCGACTTTGAGTTACACACTTCCTTAAATCACTATCACAATCACAATACCTTTGAAAGGGATGGTGATAGATTTTGAAATTAGACAATTAGGGGGCTGGTCATTGCTTTTTGACATATTTTATGGATGCGTTGTGCAGAACCAGAGAATAAATAATATCATTCTGCAGGCCAAGAAATATTGTGATATAGATCTGTCAATGATTTCCATATGGATTGATAGTAAGGAAAAGAAGTATAAGTATTTAGAATCCAGCGATGAATTATGTCTTAGATCATGGTTAATTTGGGATATCGCAGAAAGACTGTATAACACTTTGCTAACTCAATATAAGAGTATTCAAAACACTATTGGTTTGTATTTTCTTTATTTATTCAAAATTTAAATAATATATGGTAATATGGTTATGGAAAAGGGTGTATCATGAGGTCATTTTTGTCAATTTATAACATTTGGTCATTTTTCCGCTAGATATAGAGATTCAAGTCCTAAAGATTCTATCCACTTGTGAACATAGTGGGGTCAGTGTTGACAAGCAATTAGCATCGCAGTTGTTGGTTGACGTGAGGCAATCACAAGAAAATCTCCAGCGAAAAGCGTTTAAAATATGCGGGTACCATTTTAATTTCAATTCCTCCAAAGACGTTGCTAAGGTACGTTTCTAGTATATTTTTTTAAGAATATCGTTAAATATTGAATAACTAATTGTACATTTCTGTAACTATATACGTTTCTAACGTTTCTTACCTTTTGTAGGTCTTAGGTTTATATAAAGGGCGTAAAGTGAGCACGAAAAAAAGCGTCTTAACTGCCCATAACACTCCAATCTCCAGTATAATAATATACTGGAGAAAACTGAATTCCATTTTGACAAAAACGCTGTACCCTTTAACCGAGAAAGCTTGCATTTATAGCGAAGGCAACAGGTAAGACCAACTAGGATTATATATTTTTCTTCAATCGGCAAATTCGTTTTCAAAATTATTATTTTAAAATCTGTTTCAGAATAAACCCTTCTTATACAATGTATACGTGCACCGGGCGAGTCAGTATGCACGAACCGAACTTACAAAATGTGCCTCGTACGTTCTGCATTCCGATGAAATACCTTTCGCTGACTAACGAAGAATCTTCTAGTGAAGTGGTAGAATTTAACTGTCGGAACATTTTTAAAGCAGCCCCTGGTTATGTGTTAGTGTCAGCGGATTACTGCCAGCTGGAAATGAGAATACTGAGCCATTATAGCGAAGATTCAGTCCTCATGGAGATAATGAGCTCTGACGTCGATGTATTTAAGTCCATTGCGGCCACTTGGAGCGGGGTTAACGAGGGCGAGGTAAGTTTAACTTTTACTTAACTTTAAGTCCTTTTTCAAACCTTTAAGGGTTTAATAATGTCCACCGCGTCGGATTTCAAAATCGATGCCATTTTCGTACAACATCCCATAAAACCTCAATAACGACACTCATATAGATTTTAACATTATTTACCCCATATTACCCCCTTAGGGGTTGAAATCACAAAATTAAGGTTTCTTTATTTGTGTTTAATTTCCAACCATAAGCCTTATAAAAATGAGTGACTTTTACTTTGAAAATAAAAGGCTTTTCCTACACAACTTCATCCCGCTTTCACCCCTTGGGGGTCTAGTTTTAAAAAACGCCAAGACAGGTAAATATTTATTTTCAATCGTCAACCTAAATACAAAATTTGAAGATCATAACTTCATAACTGACGGACTTTCATACAAACTTTCATCCCCTATTTCACCCCCTTAGGGGTAGAATTTCGAAAAATCCTTTCTTAGTGCACCCCTAGACCTCACAAGGAACCTATGTGTGTAAATTTTAAGTCTCTAGACGTAGCGGTTTGGACTGTGCGTTGATATGTCAGTCATTCAGTCAGTTTCTTCTTTTATATATTTAGATTAAAAATCAAAAGTACAATTTGTACATTTCTGAATATATGTCTGTATAGTTGTTCGGATCATTGCTCTTAAGGTATGAACATTGATATTTTTTTAAAGTTCATCAAAATTACTTTTTATTTTCTTACTAAAAGCTTCCGAGAACAAATCAACACGATTTGCTATCTTCCACACCAACCACTTCATAAATCCCTAAGTTTTCAAAAAAAAAATGTTTTTGTACTTTGACGGCAACACATTCATAACTATTTTTTTTTCCTTTTTTACAATCTCTAAATTAGGATCTTCATTTACACTGGATGATGACATTTTGAATACCTAAGTATTGTACAATAAATTACGTAATTAATTATTTAAAATTGTATGTAAAAATCAAACAGAAACAGAAGATAAAAAGCGCCTTCAATTTTTTTTCTTCTGTTTACCATAACATACAAGAGGTCGCAGTTAGTTCCATTTTCAAGTTACTTTATTGCCCTAGGGATTAAAATTAAATTTTACTCCCTCTCTGGACCACTATAATGTCCAACTTTTCGAGCAAGAGGCGTGAAAAAGATATTTTATGTCTATCTGTTCCAAAACTATCTTGAACAAAGCCGAAATGACTTTTTCCATCCAATATTAATTTTAAACCCTATTTCTATCGTATAGGGTTTGAATTATATCCACCGCGTTGGGATTCAAAATTATCACCACCATTTTTGGAATCAACATCCCATAAAACCTCGATAACGCCACCCATATCGATTTTTAGATTATTATAGGGTTTTTCGGGTGATTTTCGGATAATTACAAAAATATGTTTGTTTGTATTTATTATCAACCATACGCCTGAGTGACTTTTACTTAGAAAATAGAAGACTTTTCTTGCACAACTCCATCCCCCATTCACCCCTTTGGGGGTAGAATTTTCAAAAACACCGAGACAGCTATTTTTTTTTTCAATCGTCAATCTCAATACAAAATTTGAAGATCCTAACTTCGAAACTGACGGACTTTCATACAAACTTTCATCCCTTATATTTCCCCCTTAGGGGTAGAATTTCGTAAAATCCTTTCTTAGTGGATGTGCAAAATATTTATATATTTATTTGCTCAAATCTCGGATACTATTAAATCTGCATCCAGCGTTGGAGTTCCCCAGCGGGATATTTTTTTGGGACGAAAACAAAACTATATAAAACTAGTATAATTTAATTTGTACATAGGTAGACGACGATTTGAGGCAAAAGGCGAAGCAGCTTTGCTACGGCATTTTATACGGCATGGGCAACAAGACGCTCGCTCAGCATCTCGATGTGACCGAGTTAGAAGCCGCTGTATTCATGGATTCGTTCTACAAGACCTATCCTGCGATCAAAACTTTTACGAAAGCGGTCATCGAAGACTGTCGCAAGAATGGATACGTGGAGACGCTGACCAAGCGGCGAAGGTACTTGCAGGATATAAACAGCCCTATACCGGCCAAGAAATGTAAGTATAAAGTTATATTTTATAGATTGGTAGCCACGGAAACACGATTAATTAGTGGAAAGTGATTAATTAATTGCGTCATTGTTAAGAGCCCTATTACAAATCTGCATACTGCGAGATTAGGTTTATTGAAGCGTCCCGACAACGTGCAGAATACTGTGTTGAATTGAAACTACGACCAAGCATTTTTTATACTTTTCCCCAAGTTCTGTATATTTTTTCTATGTAGTGATAGTTCTACGCATTTTGTAGTGATTTTGTAGTTATATTAACCGTTTTTAGGGTTTCGTAGCCTAAAGGCAAAAAACGAAACCCTTATAGATTCGGCCAAACCGATGTATGTCACACCCTTTTAATTCCAAAACTATGAGGATTACACTGAAACTTGGTAGGTAGATGTATTCTGTAAACCGCTTTACGGTTTTTAAATAAAAAAAAAAAATATATGAATTAAGGGGGGGCTCCCCATACATGGAACGTACACTGAACAATTTTTTTTCATCACACCTACACATGTGGGGTATCTATAGATAGGTTTTTAAAAATTGCATTGAGGTTTCTAAAACGATTTTTTCTCAAAGTCAACCGTTTGAAAGATGTACACTTCCAAAGTGGTAAAATGTGTGCCCCCCCCCCCCCCCCCCCTCTAACTTTTGTTATAAGAGAGTGAAAAATAAAAAAAAAAAATGCTGTAGATCTTAATAAAAACTTTCAACGAAAATTGGTTTGAACGAAATATGGTTGTCAGTTTTAGAAATAAAGCAATTTTCCCAAAGGGATTTGAATTTTTTTTTCTTTTATTAAACCTATACTTGAGGCATATCTATAGATAGGTCTTAAAAAATTTGAAGTTTCTTTTACAGTTTTTTCTCAAAATCAACCGTTTGAAAGATATACACTTCCAAAGTGGAAAGATGTCACAGCACTTTATTCAAAAATATGAAGATTACATAGTTGAAACTTGGTCAGTAGATGTATTCTGTAAACCGCTTGAAAATATTAATTACATGGAACTGTTACTGAATTTCTTTTTGTCATCAAACCTATACGTGTGGGATATTATTAGATAGATCTTTAAAAATTACATTGAGGCTTTTAAAACAGTTTTTTCTCAAAGTCAACCGTTTGAAAGTTATACACTTCCAAAGTGGAAAATGTGTTTCCCCCCCTCTAACTTTTAAAATAAGAAAGTGAAAAATAAAAAAAATATATATGATGTAGATCTTTATAAACACTCCAACGAAAATTGGTTTGAACGAAATATATTTAGTAGTTTCAGAGCTATAGCACATTTTTCAAAACCGCAAATATAACTTTGTTATTTATACAAACACTATGAAAAACAATGTTATTTTTGCAGAAGAAAAATTATAGTGGTATTTTGGCAATAATAATAATATAAACTTTATTGCACACGATACAAAAAGAAACACATACAGAGAAAATGACAAAAAAGAGGAACACACAATATGAGGCCTTATAGCTACGTAGCAGTCTATTCCAGGCAACCTTGGGTGAGAGACGAAACCCTTCATGTGCAAGTTCGACTCGCACTTGGCCGATTTTTATTGAAATAGGATAATAAATTCATGCTTAAAAATTATTAAATCTTTATTCCTCATGATTTAAAAAACAATACTCCTACAAATTTTGCTCAATAATATTGTCGTAGACAGGAGAAATTCACAGTTAACTTAAAGCGATTTTAGAAGTTTTTGGTTTTGAATAAGATTTTTTTTTCTGTATTAAATCAATGATATTTCAAAATTCCGCTACGAACTTTACGACTATATAAGAGATATTATTATATTTTTTTTAATTTCATTTATTTAGAACAGTAGTTCAATCAAGGTGCTCAAAAAAGTGCCTTCGCGCATTTTATGAAAATCTTTCTCTGCAATTTTGGGTTAAAAGTTAACCGTAATTTACAAAAAGCGAGGCCGCTACGAACTATGCCAATAGCTATTCTGCACTATTCAATAAGTCAAAATTATTAATATAAATTAGCCATTTCACGCTAAAATCAAATTCGAGATGTAATATGGCTCTTAATTCACCATCGCCGTGCTAGTGTGTTCTAAGCTTTGCACTCAAGACTATGTTATTGTGATGATAACCTTTTAGCACAAACGAATATGAAATTTAATATTGTAAGTATTTATCAAAGATCATAGTGTGCGCTGCAATAATGATACCAAGTCCTGGATCCAATATTATTTTATGAATCGTCTTTAACTACTTACGTTTCATTATTTGATCTATGAACTGATACAGTAGATTGACTTTTATAATAGAAGGTCGGGCTGGGAATTGCTTAATTTTATGACTTATTTTTTAAAAAGTTTGTTGTTACTTGTATAGTGTGACAGTAATTAGGGTCAACATCATGCCAGTGCTTGGGGCAATTAAAATGTTTGATACCCTTTATCTAAATATCGTCGTCTCAGCCACATGACACCCACTGCTGGGTATAGGCGGAGGCCTATACCCAGCAGTGGGTGGGAGCCCAAGGATCTCCACAACGATCGGTCCCGCGCAGTCCGCATCCAGCGGCTTCCCGCGACCTTCACCAGATCGTTGGTCCACCTTGTCGGGGGCCTACCCACGGAGCGTCGTCCTGTGCGCGGTCGCCATTCCAGAACCTTTCCGCCCCAGCGGCCATCGGTTCTTTTCGCTATGTGTCCCGCCCACTGCCACTTCAGCTGAGCAATCCTTCGAGCGATGTCAGTTACTTTAGTTCTCCAACGGATCTCCTCATTTCTGATTCGATCACGTAGGGAAACGCCGAGCATAGCCCTCTCCATTGCACGCTGGGTGACCTTGGGCTTTCTTATCAGACCCATATTTAGTGACCACGTTTCACTACTGGTCATAGACTTTCGTCTTGAGACGTTGCGGTAAGTTGGACGCGAAGATTTTACGAAGCTTCCCGAATGCTGCCCAGCCGAGTTGGATTCGACGGGAGATCTCTTTCTCGAAGTTGGACTTATCTAACTGGATTGTCTGTCCAAGGTAAACGTAGTGGTCAACAACTTCGATTGTAGTATTCCCAACGGGAACTGTAGTGGGTATGACATGGAAATTCGACATGATTTTCGTCTTATCCATGTTCTTCCTAAGACCCACTCTTTAGGAAGCACTACGGAGATCTTCGAGCATTGTGTTCAGGTCCTCCAGGGTCTCAGCCATAAGGATAGTCCTTATGGCTTTATTATCATCGGCAAAACGAAGGTGTGTCAGATACTGTCCATTAATGTTGGTGCCGAGTCCTTTCCAGTCCAAGAGCTTAAAGAGGTCCTCCAACGCAGCTGTGAACAGTTTCGGAGAAATGACGTCTCCCTGTCTCCCTGTCTCGCTGCAAAATCTATTTATATTTTTTAAATATGGTTGTAGTTTATTTGTATAATAGTTATTTGTTATGCAAATCTGGAAAGTCGGATTTAGCGGAGAGTTACCTCTATTGAAACCTGAGCAAGCGAAGGATCAAAGATTGAATCCTGAGCTTAGCGAGGGTTTCAAAGGTAAGAGACGCTAAAAACTTTTCTGCCGAGCGCAACACAAAATTTTTCACCTCAACAGCGAAGAAAAACTTTAGACTGTTTCCTCACTTAACTACCATTAAAAATTCTTTTAACAAAACAGTTTTATCTAAATAAACCTTATTCTTGTTGTTTTAATGATATAAAAAACCAAAATAACAATAAAGGGAGCATTATAGTTAATTCAAAGTTATTTAAAATAGGAATAAATTATTACCTATATAAAGTAACAATAAAAACGATTCGGTTCGATTGACATAAGTGTACACGACAAAGGCAATTTAAAAATATGTTTTTATGTCACGTTCCGAAATCTAATCATAAATTAGGTTGTGTAATCTCACCCAGCCTAAATACAAAATTCTTATAACAAATAGTTTAATCTTATTGTTATTGTTTTAATGATTCAAGGAACTAAAATAATTTAATAAAAGCAAAACGGAGTGTTATAATTAATTCAAAGTTATTTAAAATAAGAATTAAATATAACATAAAAAGTCAATAGTGCGATTCGGAACGCATTAGGACATATTTTTAGGTTTTAAATTAAAAAAGTACTTTACCACGCTAGGCCGCAAAATTCTATTTTCCACGCATAAATTGAATGACAAAACCTCCTTTTCCGAGCGTGTTAGGTGAAAAGGTATTTTATTTGTGTTTTAAAATTGAAATTAATTTGCCTGAAGGAATGTGTTAAATGAAAATATAAATCTAATAAATACCTACTAGTGTTCCGCCCCCAACTCCGTCCGCGCAAATTCGATCCTATCACGCTCAGTATAAAATAGACACTTAACATTTTTTCAACTGCAAGTGGACAATTTTTAACGTCCTTCTCCAAGCTAGACGGTTGCGTAAAGTCAATCTTATTCATTTTGTATCATATCGTATTCATTATATCATTCCATACAAATTGCAGCCGATTGGATACAATATGAACTGTCAATTTAATACGATTACCTTATGCAATCGCATCCAAGGTTTATCAAAATTCGTTTAGTTGTGTAGGCGTGGAAAGGTAACAGACAGATAGTTACCTTTACTTTAAATTAAACTATATCAGTATAAAATAGACTTGCTTTTGTAAAGTTGAAATATGCGTTGATGTGTCACCACGTCTCTTTTTTTAAACAAATTATCTAGCCCAAGTAAAGTTACTTAAGAACTTGTGATATGGATACAAGATAACAGATAAAGGGACTTTAATACTTTTTTTGTAAATACTTTTTTGTAAGTAAACAAGACAAATAGACATGTTCATGCATACAAATATTTGTCTTGTTCGGGAATCGAACCTGGGGGCTAATTGTGTAACTTTAAAATCTATCGCCATCCCTTTCAATTCGTCATTTGAAAGATATTAACATACTTCAGGTTGTCACTATTTGACATTTGATACGGATTGTGATCGGGACGCGTTTTGAAAGATATTGAATGAATGAAATTGAACTGTCTAAGGCAAAGTGACACACTAAAATATATTTTTAATGTATGGAGAAATGTCAAATGAAGTGTCATTTAAAACATCATTCGTTCCGAAAGGGATTGCGAGTATGAGATACACAATTCCGTAAATCACTATCACAATCACAATACCTTTGAAAGGGATTGTGTTAGATTTTGAAATTAGACAATTAGGGGCTGAGACCTCTGTGTAGACGCCTCTACGCCAAAAAGGTCGTCATTAGCTCCTGGAGTAGGTACCTAATCGAGTTGAAAATCGCAAATAGAAGAATCTTATCGCTTCCTAGAAGAGTATTTCATGGATTAATCTTTCAGCGGCAGCCGAGCGGCAAGCAGTCAACACCACTATCCAAGGGTCGGCCGCTGACATAGCCAAGGCGGCCATGTGCGCCATCGACAGGAGAACCGACCAACATCTTTACAAACCAAACTTGTACCTACAAATGCACGACGAACTCATTTACGAGGTTCACGAGTCATACAAAAACACTTTCATTAAAATTTTGAAAGAAGAAATGGAAGACACTATCCGGTTAAAAGTACCTTTGCCTGTCAAAGTAAAGTCTGGACCCACTTGGGGTGCTTTAGAAGAAGTTCAAGTTTAATGTGATACTGAAACCATTTTATTAAGCTGTGATATAAGTACTATCATGTTATTTATTTTACCTTTATATTTTGTGATAACTTACCTAATAAATAAAATATCTATTGCTTTTATGAAATTTTAACTTCTTTTTGATTTTGCCCTCAGTCTCATTCTTTTGTAACTTATGCAGATAAAATTGTAATCTTACACTAGAAATATAGAAAATATCTAATAATAGATTTGCAGCGAACGGAGCTGGCGTGGTAACAGTAATTTTGAAGCAAGCATTAGGTTTAATCTTATCATCAAAATATGAGGCCAGCTACCTAATAACTAAATGTATAATTCCCAGTTAACCGCGCAACTGGCGATCGGGAACACTGCAGTACAGACATTGCCAAAATTAAACTTGCGACAAAAATTAAAATAGCACTATTTACTGTCCGTTTGCCTTGAATGAAGATCAGATGTTGGCACGTGAGTCAAGTGCCGTCAACGTACTGTTGTTACATTTTTAATGTTTCGCGTAAACTTCGAATATTTAGATCAATAAATAGAAAATAACTTGTGAACTAGATACCGAATAACAGCATCAAAAACGTCACCATCGTTATACTTTTTATCAAAATTCCGTCTGAAATTATATAACGTGGTACTTAAGTATTTTTATGAAATAAAAGTATCTGAAACATATTGTACTGTTCGCTGTCTATCACATGCTACGTAGGTACTAATCTGGTGTTAGTCACGTAACTTTCGTACGGCCGCGCGTTAACCGCGTATTTTCCGAGGGGTTTCCCGGGTTCCGTCGGAGGGCGGTAGAGGGCGCGGCGCGCGGTTCCCCGCGCAATCAATACCTGCGCCGAGCGCGGAGGCTCGCTTGTCACCTTGTCACGTCGGCGCCACCGACGCTGCTCTGTCAACCTCGCATACGTACCGTCGCCAAATGTCCGTTTACATCACGTAAGATGTCCGCTCCGAATAGAGAGCTCGCGGCATCGGGCCCGCGCGCCTCGGTGATGTAGCGACCCGTGTTATCGTCCGAGTGCTAATTGCAACAACGCGAAAATGCATCTTCATTTTGAGAGGAACGTCAACGCTAAGTGCGACTGCACGATACTCTCGCTATCATGGATGGGCAAGGTCCCCGACGAGCTGCCAGAGGTAAGGGCTTTTCAATAACTAACGAACCTATGCAATGTTAACAGAACACTTTATTATTTAACTGTTGATTCACTAAGATGAGTTTCCAATAGAACCTTCAATCACATGAGGTGTAATTGGCAAATCGTTTGTTACTACTATTCGACTTTTACACAAAATAAGCAGGAACGTGCGACGAACCAGTTAGTAGATTTCTTCAACGATAGTGAATAAAAAGCAGATCCTTACTTTTAAGATAATACTTAAAAGTAAGGATCTGCTTTTTATTCACTAATTCTCATGGAATGATTGTTTGGCTCAATAGGTGATAACAGGTGTAACTGTTTTCTTTTCCTGAAATGATTTCTCCTTAATTTTAACCTATATATAGCCTTATAAATATTAGCTATAGGCTACAGGTTGAAATAAATTCCATCAGCCATCAAGGCACGTAAGGCTTGATTGCCTCCGAAACCTGCGCCACATTATTACACTGCATTAAATTTCCATTTCTCTTCTATGTAGATTGAAAGCGATTTGCCTCGAGTGAATCGTAGTTGGTAGGAGAGGGTGAGCGCGATTCAGGCAATTGTATAGATTTAACCGCGGCAGCAGGGAGAGCACAGGGCTCCCATTCAATTAACCTTCCTTCGCGTCTACTGCTTTTGACCTATTTAAGCACTTTCATTTCGACGGGCGGCGCTTCGCACTTTCTTGGCTGCGAACTATCGTAATAATGCACACTTTTTGTGTTCGAAGGCAGCTCGTAAAGGGAATGCGGCGGGCTGCGGATGGTCTCTTTTGTCGTTGAAGATGAGCTACGTCTCTGGCAGGCCTAATTGCTACTCGTTACGTGTCTCAATAGGATCGTTACCTACTCCCACAAAGGCTTACTTATCTAGATTACTGTCACTCACTTTTGTGCAAAATATAATTATCTTAGGCCAACTATTCGGTCCGCTGAAGAAATTATTATAAATCATTACTTACGTAGGTAGGTAGATTCTACATGAAAAGCATAATTTTGTCTCGTCCCATTTACCCAGCGGCGGCGGGGCGTCTGTTAATTATCATTCCCAGCCTTGTTTTCAAAGCAATTTTGCTTTTGTTTAAACGCTTTGTATTATTTAACGAAACAAACGTAAATAGCCTTTAGCAATATCATTGTATCGTTCGTTTCGTGTTTTTTATGTAGTGGAATGGCCAAAACATTAGGTACCTACTATATTAGGTACTATATTAGTTATACCTACTTATTCAATTCGTGTTAAGATGTCCCGTAAATCGAATCTTTGACCCAATACTTACTGTTTGCGTAGTAAGTAATAAATAAATACATAAAATTACCATGAATCTTCTGCTGCGAATCTATGTTTTCCGTTTCCAACGATTGTTGATAGAATAAATTATATTCAGGCATTCTGAAATTCCATATCTACGTGAGAAGTGTTTATCTTGCTCTGCAAAACATTACTGCCTTACATATTAGACCTTGTCATCGAACAAAAGACTCGCTACAACATTGTAAAATACCTTCTTTAAAGTTTTTTTTAAGTTTGCATTATTTATTTACCGTCGTCAAATAGGTTTGAGTTTGCTCGTCCATTACTTCCTCAAAGGGGAATTAACTACCCACGGTAGCATTTATTCTTAGAACCTCTCGCGTCCCTCGGGTGAGAACGAGTGCTCGAGAGGCTCGCGGTTAATTAACGCCAACCTTGTGATCCTTCACAATATGTCACAAGTAACTAAATATCCACCACTAATGACTATGTAAAGATTCTTATACTTTTTACACATAGCCACGTTTAACGTGGTTAAAGGAGAACAATAGAGAAGAGAGATAGATCATGTTTCTGAGATGGTTAAGGTATTTGTTTCAATTCATTTATTGCATATCGCATTACATAATAAAGGCGACAAAGAAAATACGGTCTATATGTGACGCCCTGCAAGGGCATAGCATAGTTAAATAACTTAGGGCTATTTTTTTTTTTATAAATTACAAAATATTTGATGTTTTTCGATATGTTGTAGTATTTTGCCTGAATTTCGGAATCAAAATGTTGTCATATAAAAATTTTAGAATTACTTAATTTTTTATCACGTTCACGACGACTTAAAAAAGTACATAACTTCTCTTTGATCGGCAACGGCACTCATATCATCCGATGACACTTTTGTTGTTTGTTTATCGAATCGATCAGTTTCCTTGGGTTGTTTGTTGTTGGTCGAACGAAACATATTTTGATGAGGAAGGTTTTTCATAGGACCTGTTGAGCGTCGGTCCACACTATAAGTGGAAATCAGCGCCTAATTGGGAACCGATTGACATATTAATGGAGGGTGCCGTGCCGCACTGTCTGGGTAATTGCCAATTTCGGCCTCGATCTCCGGTCTGCTTCGGACGCTGTAATTCATCAACCCTTCGCCACTTTCGACGGCGCATCTGCATAACTTTGTATATTTACAACGTGGGTCTTATGGTAGGGATTTAAGTTTCAAAATGTTCGTCATGTTCTATTGAATAGCGATTTCTATAGGCAATGTGATGTTTGGTAATTCAGTTTATTTCCTTGCCTTTCTCTCATTCGACTGTCTATGTCTAGTCTATACCGCGTGGCGTAATTTCGTTTTCCTAAGGAATTTTTATTTGCTTTGGCCATTGTCCTTCATCAACTCTTCGACACTTTTGACGGCGCATCTGCATAACTTTGTATATTTAGCAAACATGGATGTTATGGTAGGGACATAAGTTTCACTATACCGCGCGGCGGAATTTTGTTTGCTTAAGAGCTTTTTAGTTCTATAATTCTATTATTTTGTTATTTCCTTTGGTTGATGTCCTTCATCGCCTTCGCCACTTTCGAAGGCGCATCTGCATAACTTTGAATATTTAGCAAACGTAGGTCTTATGGTAGGGGCACAGTGTAACTGAGGAACCTCCCGGCCATGCCGCTTTTGACGAGTCTGTGGTTTTAACCGCCTCTGTGGTCTAGTGGTAACAACCACCGGTATCATGCCCAGGGGTCCCGGGTTCGATTCCCATCGAGTACATATTGTATTCGGTTTGGTTGGTGGAAGGATTTGTTGTGAATCCGCCTGGCTAGCTACCACCATCTTATCTAAGTCTGACGCCATAACAACAATGTTTTCAGCATTGTTGTGTTCCGCAGTTAGAGATATGAAATCCAGTTCCTCAGTGGTTGAGGATTCCGGGAGAGGCTCGCTTCCATCTTCAGCCTTATCAATACTAACATCAGGTATGATGAAGGCTATATAAGAGTCTCCCCGTCGTGAATAAAAAAAAAGTGTTTCATAGTATTTGACAGAACATAATGTCATTGTCCCTAGTGAGCGTAGTGAGCGGCAGCTCGTTCTCGTTAGCATCCCCTCTCGCCCCACCAACCCCGCTGGCAAAACGTGTCCGTTGGATGACTGTGTGCATAGATAGACTGTGGTAGGGGTATTGGTTTCAAAATGTTCGTTATTGGTCTATGGAATCGCGATTTCTTCTACTGTGATATCTTTGGCAATTAAGTTCAGTCATTTGACAACATATACTCTCTAGTGTATCTATACCGAACGGCGGAATTTTGTTTCCATAGGACTTTTTAGATCTATACTTAACTCTATAATTGTTAATTTAAATGGTATTTTAATTACTTAGTTGTGGAAGTTAAGGCGTTTGTTATTTTAAAGGTTTGACATTTTCAAAGTTTACAGAGCCAATACATGTAGGTAGGACAGCCTGGCTAAAACTGTTAAAATGTTATGCATACTTTACTCTCGACGGAATCGAGCTCGCATCATGATCGAAGAAATGCCAAAACGGTACTATAGAAAACAAATGCAACCATTTTCAATGTACCAAAATAACAGATTTTTGACGTTGATTCGAGCCTAATATGAACTCGATTCAGTCCAGAGTAAGGGGCTCTATCAGGTAGGTACTTATGTGCCTTAGTGTAAGTTAAGTATTTGTTAAAGGGCAATCAACAAAGTATATGTGTAAAGAAATATCCTGAGCAAGAGATAGCTGAGGAGAAATCTATAACTTACAAAGTTAAACACATTACTTAAACCTCATTCCAGTGTTATCCTGAAAATTTGGAATGATCGGTCCCAAGGTGACTGATCCTGACCCCAAGTTTGAAAGATAACGAAAGTTTTTATGTTAAATTTTACCGATACGACAGGGGTTAGGCCCTTCCTATCGTTATAATAAAGACTATTGGGCCTACGGGTTTTGGATACCGTTTTATGGTATCTAGGCATAAAGAATTTAAGTAACGTCACCCACTTATTAGTCTTACCTTTATCGGTATTAGTTGACCGATTAACGATAAACATCATTTAAACGTCATTGGATTTGACGATTATCTAATCGACAATTGGTGAACTCGGATTTGAACGAACTTCTCTTTTAAAGATAAATTAGTCTGTATGATTGGAGATGGAGCTGTTCCATTAAGCGTAGGTATGTACTTACGTACGGTTTTTTATTCATTTCATTTTATATTTCGATCAACTACGGGTATTCATAACAGATGAGTAAACTAGATTTGGTTGTTTCTCAGGAGGAGGGATGGAAGCTGAATCGCAACAACTACTATCAGGAGGGGTGGCTGGCTACTGGCAACGTGCGCGGCGTGGTGGGCGTCACGTTCACGTCCTCCCACGCGCGCCGCCCGCACGAGCTGCCGCTTCGCACCAACTATAACCTGCGTGGTCACCGCTCTGATGTGAGTACGCTAAGACTAGCTTGCGATATCTTTCATCATCACTAGCCCCTCTGCTGGGGTACTGGCCTTTCTTAATTATGGATAAGGAGAACGGCTTATGACGCACCACCCAGGTCCAATTCGGATTGGTCTTCTTCTTCTTTTCGTTTCAACATAGTAGATTAACTGTATCTTCCATTGTGTTAAGAGGGTTAGTCAGCCTAAACCCTGCGTATCCGGGTGGTGGGTTTAAACGACTACTACCAGGAGGGGTGGCTGGCGATGGGCAGCGTGCGCGGCGTGGTCAGCGTCACGTTCACATCGTCCGCCCGCCGCCCGCACGAGCTGCCACCTGCGCACCAACTACAATTGCGCGGGCACCACTTTGATGTGAGTACGATAGGATTTTTGGATGCCTTTCATCATCATCATTATTGTTAGGGGTTATGGTTAGAGGAAAACTACTACAGTTTAAGAGATGACTTTTATTAAATAGTTTACACAAATCAGTGTTGTGCCATTGCAACCTTCAACAATCATCAGTCATTTTAATGTCCCCACTGCTGCAGCACTAGGCCTGCTTTATGGATGGATAGACCATGACCTACCACCCGTGCCCAATGCAGATTGGTCTTGGTAGACGACTTGACAGATAGCTTAACTGTAAATACCTGGGTGTTAAGTTTTAAGGACCGCCCCAACAGCTTAACGTGCCTTCCAAAGCAATCAATTTTTGTTATAGTAATTATTGTTCAGAATAATCATAAACCACTCTACACACTATCCTTCGTTTTCTTTCTTTGCTAATTTTACAAAGCTTATAAAATTTAAGTTGCAATTGTAACAATTTGCTTAAGGTGGTACGACTTCTATACAAACAAACATTACAAAATTATTGGTTCATCATACCTTAATAATACATAAATACATGCGCAACTAACTCGTTTCAGTTATTTGTTTGCACGAAATAATAAAAAAAATGTACATTCATACATAAAACACGAATATACTAATATCTTATAATTTCAATAATCTACGTATGTGTGTGTGACCCATCGCATTTATATAGCTCATGTATGAAAGTACATTTTTTTAATAATTTCGCGCAAACAAATCACTGAAACGAGTTAGTTGCACATGTATTTATGTATTATTAAGGTATGATGAACCAATAATTGTGTAATGTTTGTTTGTATAGAAGTCGTACCACCTTAACAAGCCGTTTGTTCACTGACAGAAAGAAAAAAAAACCAGTTTACCTGTATAAGAAACTAAAGTTATTTAAGGTCGTTGGCATTTAGTAAAACTTATTAAAAAAACAACAGAAAATAATGAGTCGCTTTATAAAGAACTTTCTGATACTTTGCTTCGAAAATATGTATAATTCAAAGAAGGAGTAATTGGATACTTACCTAAACATGTTTCTTCGCCCATTCAAGATCTCGACATAATAATATCATCCGAGATAAATTCTAAGTCCCGCCCGCCATTTCCTTCCATTATAAAGCATCTTTCAAAAGGAAATCATAATAAGTATTCCCAAGTATCTCTTGAACAACACCTTTAAACGCCTTTGCGACCTTTAAAGACAATATGTGAACTGGGAAGAGTCTCCCAGCCAACACAGATTAGCTGAATAAATTTTGCGTAAAAGCAATTCTTTTCACTTTAAGATGGATAAAGTATTTGTATATCTTCTGTGTAAGCGCTTATACAGATGATATTCAAGCAATTTGGGCACAAAATATTTCGCTTCAATTTGGATAACATTTGATTAATAGCCACATAGCAGCTGAATAAATGTATAACACACTGAATATCTTCTGCATAAATTCAGATTTTTCTTTAGTCCAGAAATTATACATCTTTTATGCAGTTGTTAATTTGTGAGTTCAGATATTCAAATGATATTCAAAATTCCGATGTCAGGAGTAGTTTTACCAAGAAATTATGCAAGTAAAAAAAGTATAAATGTATTTTTCATTGTGACGAGATTATTTTGTGTTACTTAATTCTAATGGTCGCTGATCACGTCTTCAAAAATTTGGTAAGTAAATTGTTTCATACATTTTAAGTAAGTTTAAGGTGAATTATATAAACGCATGGCACTTTACTGTGAATTATCAATATGATTATTATACATTTTTTGAGCGCCTTAAGATAAAGCTACAATTTAAAAGGTCAACAAATGTGAAATAATATTTAAATTAAATTATCTTTACTTTTTATCAAATTTCAGTCCCAGCAAATAATGAGAATCAAATTTTGTAATACTGCTAATGTTTCTTACTCACTTAACAAAGTGTTTCATAAGATAAATGTTGAGGATTTTTATAAAAAGAGGTTATGTCGAACGTTAGTTAATGGCGGACGGCCAATTTGAATAAAAGTGTCTATTTCAGTGATTATTTTGCTTATTTCTGCATAATAGTTCACATACGACTACATATCCAGAAATTATTTGGTTTAAAGTACAATAATTATACATTTCTCAGAGAAAGGTCTTAAATTACATAATGCAGTATACTCTTATTCAGCTTTTTAGGGTTCTTTTTTATAGAAAATAAATCCATGAACTTTTTAGGTTGATGGGACCTATACTAATGTAGGTAGGACCCACTATTAGGTATTTAAAGTTATTTACAGTACTACTATGAATGACGCATTGCGTAATATTTAGTTAGACAATTGTTTATATTACCAACTAAAATATACATATAAACACACAGCACATTGTAGGTAGTCGCAACCAAAAGTATTGTAGTATTTATGAACTGTTATAGTTTTTTTTTTTCAGAAACATGTTTAAAATCGTTTCGACTCGTAAAAAAGGCCGGGTTGAATTATCAACAGTGCCCGCTTCTTGGGAGAACAAAAGAAAGTTATACTGGCCAAAAAAAAAGGCGAGCTACTTTGCAAGAAACCTGCAATCCTACCACAGCCGGACTGGAACACCTACAACTGTATATTAAAAAGCTGAGGAAGAATTATCTCAAATGTTGAATAGAACTGATACGGATGATACGGATTTCGAACAACAACAAGATCCACGCGTTAATACATCTTCTCGTATTTCACAAAATAAAGATTTTAATTCGATGACTATTAATTAATTTAATACCTATATTTTTTTGTTAGTTAATATTGGTAAGTGGTTTCTTGAGGCCGTTATACCAGTATTGTCCGCCTTCAATTTCTTTAGTTACGATATTTCTAGGAGTTTGCAATAAAGTCCTAGGATCAACTGGTACAGTTCCAGGAAATCGTTGATTAATGACGTTTAGTAGGTCTTTTACAGCCTCTTGAGAAATATTTTTACTCACTGCCCATTCTCTGAGGTTATTGCGAAGTTCAGATTTTTTTTATTAAATTAAGAGTTTTCTTCTAAATCAGTAGAACTTGAATCACTATCAAATTGTACAGTCTGTGATTGAGATGCAAAGTTGTCACACATATAACTCTCGTTATCTGCACCTAAAGTTGGACCCGGTCTTTTTGTTTGAATCACTAATCCTGATGGTAATGCACAATCATCGTGTACAGAACCCTGAAATGGTGAAATATCTAGATATAAACATACGATATCTTCAACTAATCAGTTACTTGCTGCTTAAGATACCCACATTTGTAACTGATATTGTTTTAAGCTTAACATAAAGACAATTGTACGCTTATAGCGCTATAAGTTAGGTAAAACAAGGAGTTTATTTTCAATTATGCAGAAGTCAGCTGTGTAAAGAAGAAAACAATCTAAAATACTCAGCATCTGAATAAATTAGTACCATTTCGTACACTACGCAGCTTAAAGAAAATATTTCGTCTAATATTCAGCGTTTTGCTGTTTAACTGCTTTGCTTAAATATGTTGTACAGGACAATGCAAAAACTTCAGCTACTGTGCAGATAATAACAGTTTCAATTACTTTTATTTGAATATCGCTTGTTTAGCAGATTCTACTTTTGATTACTATTCAACTTGAAAAAATACCGCGAACTTTATACAGAATTTAGTAAGCTTACAACATTATTTTAATTTAAGAACTCTTATATTCAAAATAAAGCCATAACGTCAGCTGTAATACAAAAGTAATAAAGCTTGACACTGCTTATTGTGGTATATTTTCGCTACTATCTGGCTTATGTGTTGGTTGGGCTGTACTTGTTTTACTCATACGTATAGGACGTATATGAATAGGTTTGCAGGTATAGTACTTTACTTCACAACATTTGCTGTGTGGGGAGACACATATGGGTGCTCGACCCATATGTGTCTCCCCACACAGCAAATGTTGTGAAGTAAAGTACCTACTATACTTGCAAACCTGCATATCTTACATATTAAAGGAATAATTTTAAATATGCTCGATATTTAAAGTTATTCCTTTAATATGTAAGATATGCAGGTTCAAACTCATGATTTTTCGAAAATTTTATTTTCATAATCGCTGCATCTGCAAATCGGTGGATGACACCAACGGGTCATCAGCTACTTGGTCTACGGTGCGCAGTTCTGCATATCTTCATATTTATTTTAAAAGGAAAAACAAGAATAGCATCCCTTTTCTACGATGTAGATCCTGCAATTCGTAATAAATTTACCTTCTCCTGTTGCCCCTGAAATGGCATGTCGAATTCGAAGCATCGGTTTTACGAATGTCGTATCGTTTCGATAAACGATCCCAAACATTGTATTCTCCCTTTCTCGAGTTGCTGTTCCATATTCTACCTTATGATATTGTAATAAGCGACTTACTGGTGTTACAAAATCAACCTTTCTCCTCAGTTCTAAATTATCGTTATCAACTCCGATCAATTTTCGCTACATTCAATAAATAAGACGGATTTTATTGCTGCCTATACCAAAAGAATTACCTACTGTCTGTGTTTATATGGCGTTAGAAAGTTAAAGTTCTACTGTAAATATTAATTTATCTTCGTTATCAGAAATTTAAAAAAAACCGTACAACTGCGAGACGGACTCGCCCACCGAGGGTTCCGCACAAATTTGTAGGTACCTACGTATCAGTGGCTCCATACATACCGATTCCCATCGGCTTCAGGCTTCCATTTTTAAATCCTATCCCACTAATCCGCCATACAGTTGAGAGAATTTTTGAAGAAATTTTGGGTCAGGCTTACCTTCGCCATATTTTGACCCCTCGCCAGTCGCCACTGCTACCTGATAAGTACATAATATTATAAATATTTCATGAATTGGGCCTCGATTTTTTTCTGAAGTTTCCCGAAATTCAGTTTCCAAAACTTAAGACAAAATTTTTCATGATTTAATTACAAATGTCTAGTTTTCAGATTTTTTCCTGTACTTGTAGTAAAAGACGACACTACTTTCCAAATTTCATAGTTCTAGGTCAACGAAAAGTATCCTATGAATGTTGATTCCCTTGAGAGTGTCGAAGTATACGTTTTTGCGGCACAAATGCTCTTATCTTTTTAACGTTAATTTTGAAGTTTGATTTTTCATGATTAAATTACAAATTTATAGTTTTTAGATTATTCCTGTATTCGTAGTAAAAGACTATATTACTTGACAAATTTCATAGTTATAGGTCAATGGGAAGTACCCTATGAATTTTAATTTCCTTGAGAGTGTTGAAGT
This sequence comes from Chrysoteuchia culmella, assembly GCA_910589605.1. Taxonomy (NCBI): domain Eukaryota; kingdom Metazoa; phylum Arthropoda; class Insecta; order Lepidoptera; family Crambidae; genus Chrysoteuchia; species Chrysoteuchia culmella. The sequence continues at coordinate 6,199,461 of OU342648.1, forward strand.
ATACGTTTTTGCGGCATAAATGGCCTTACCTTTTTTAACATTAATTTTGAAGTTTGATTTTGCACAGCTTGAAGAGATTGTTAACATGAATATATGATTTTAATTTCAACTCGATACTCGATATGAATTTAGGTATACTCGATATGAATTTAGATTACCTTGAGGGTGTCGAAATCTACGTTTTTTGCGACATAAACGGTCCTATCTTTTTTTTTACGTTAATTTACAAGTTTCATTTTTTACCCTTCAACAGGCTGTTGACCTGAATATATGGTTTTAATTTCAACTCTATACCTCCACGCGTTCTCGAGATAAATGAGGACAGACGGACGGACGGACGGACAGACGGACAACAAAGTGATCCGATAAGGGTTTTTCTTTTCTTTTGAGGTTCGGAACCCTAAAAATAACAAGAAACAAGTACTTACTTAGGGACAATATGAGAAAAAGGTATAAGAATGTTGTTAGAAAAGGTCACGCAAACCTACTTGTAACATAAAAGAAATAAAACTTTTAGGTGGAGCCAGTAACAAATAGATAGCATTCTACACATAGAGAACAGTTAAAACAAATAATTAAATATTAAAAGAGGTAACAGTCAAAAAACACGCTTAAAATTACATAATTCCATAAATTACATAAGTAATAGACATAAACATACAAACAAAAACATACAAAAATTTGCAAATGACCGCGAATTTGTGATCGACCGACTCTTCTTGACCTTGGCTTTAGCGGATTACTATAAAAAACTTGGTTTTCTAGGCTAATCCTTCGCAATGTATCCCAAATTAGAGGTTTAACATAGTTAAAGGGCTTCTTTTATAGATTCTTTTTTTTAGGGTTCAGTAGTCAAGAAAGAACGATGAATCGCCTTGTTTTTGTCGTCCGTCTGTCCTGTCTGTGGCCCATCTCCGAAACTGGTTTCCAAAAAGCGTGGTTTTCAATCTAGCGATAGTTATCATACCGCTAGATTAAGATAGAGCAGTTCGGACAATTTAGTAAGTAAATCGATACTCAAAAATTCTAGATCTAGATGCAAAATGAAAAAGCGACCGAATCAAATTAACTTAAGCATTATGATTGCGAGTTTTTTTTATTTCTAAAATCCACCACCAGGGAACAACGTAAAAAATTATCAACGGAGCCTCAACAAAATATGGATATAGGATAGGACACAAGATTTACGTAAAATAAATACTTAGTAAGTATTCTGCATATCCAAAGTACATTGGCATTTCTACTTGGCATTTTATTATGTTTCAAGGTCTATTTATATAATAAAGTTATCAAACCTACAAGTTATTATTATTTGTTTCTTCTTAAAAGTAATCTTATTTACTATTGATATTTAAAAGGAAATCTTGAAAACTAAGTGCTTAAGTATAATTCAGTCAAATTGTGGTTTTAGTAGGAAAGTTTTGGGGTAGTTCTGATTTTTTCAATTTCTATAAATATTTAGGGATCCTAATCTGAGGTTTGCTAACAAAATTTCGTGAGGGAACATTGACAAAATAGCAATAAAAGTTAAAAAAAAAAACTGGATTTTTGCTTAAAACTCTGAAACTATTAACTTTTATTTAACGCCCTGTTTACAGAAATAAAAGTACCTACTTAAAATTCTCTACAAATATCACTATTTAGCTTTTTTTTAGAAGAACTGTTCGGTCTCAAGTGCGCGTAGAAAATTGGCATATTTCAGCGGTCTCAGCAAAACCCACTTTTTAAATTCTAAAACTTTATGTATTTTTTAAAATGCTGTCACTAGCGTTACATCGCACCAATAAGGCATCGATACAATGAAACATCGTACAACTGAATTATCGACACTCCGTATTCGATATAGTGATAATCGAATCATCAAATTTAGCAGACAAGTAGGGAACCCAAATTTTGTACGAAACCTCTGATTCGGATTCAGCACCCCAAAATACATATAGAATGAAAGAAATCAGAAATACCTCAAAACTGTTCCCAAAAGCCCTTTTGAGTACAAATTGACTGAATTAGTATATTTTTGTTTAAATATACTTACCGATCTAATAGAAGTCAAAGTGTTTGTTTGAAGTATATTCTCGAGTCTTTGAAATATTATATAAATATACGTAACTCAGTGCTGTTAAAACGAAGTTAGGACTATAAGCTAACTGAGTAAATTTTTATTAAGTAAAAAGAATCTCATTAGGGGGTAATGAAACAAAAGAAATATTTGTTTCAATTACGGAGGATGAATCCCTCTTCTCGGCAGACCTCCCACCTTTTAATTCTTCGTAATTGAACGTAAACCCACCCCACTGTGATACGTTCGCTCCTCTTTAAACTACTCTTGAATTGTTTTCTCAATTCTAGGATTCTTTTGCACGTTTTCATTGAATATACAGATAGTTTGGTCGCGAATAAAGTTTCTATCCTTAGATTATAGTACCTAATCATACACTTAATTACTTTGTTTAATTTGTAAGTAATATTTATTTAACATAAGTACCGACAATTGCTATGCACTAAAAAAAATATTACCTACTGAAAATGCTTTCTAACAAAATTGAAGAAGTTTGCGAAACCGAAAGCTGGGAACCCAAATGCATAAGTTAATTTTCGTCACGCTCTCCTGCATTGGTTTGTTGAATATTCAATATGAAGCACATTAAAAAACTTTTAGTTTAACAGAAAGTTGAAAAGCATCCATCAGATAAAGGACAATAGGAGTAATTAGTATCAGTTAATTAGATCGATAATGACTGACGCCGGCCGGCGGCGTGCTGCGCGCTGGGGGACTAAGCCCGAGCCGCTATAATTAACTTCGGTGTTAGATCTCTTTTCAGGTAATCTTCTTGATTTGCACAAAAACTACTGAAACTTAATTAAGTAACATTTTCACCTCACACGCTCGGAAAAGTGAGTTTTGTCATTAAATTTCTGATCGCATTTTGCGGCCCAGAGCGTGGAAAAGTATTTTTAATTTAATTTAATTTAATTTTTTATTTTTTAAGAAAAGGACAGTTTACAAGACTCACACTTATACAGAAATGAAAAACATGATCGAGTACAAAAGACACGTAGTGTGGCCTTAGTCAGAAACTGCCACGGCATGTTAGGTTCACAAAAAACAGTATATGAAAACGTTCATGAAAATCAAAAAGTTATATAAACAAATTTGGAACCTTTTTATTCAAAGGCAAACACACGTGGTACGTTCCAAATCGCCATTATCGTATTTTTAATTACATTTTATTTTTATTTCAAATAACTTTGAATCAATTATAATACTCCGATTTGGTTTTATTATATTATTTTAGTTCTTTGACTCATAAAAACAATAACAATAAGATTAAACTATTTGTTGTAAGAATTTTGTATTTAGGCTAGATGAGATTACACAACCTATGATTACATTTCGGGAAGTGACATAAACCTAAATTCTTAAATTGTCTTTGTCTTGTACCTCATCTCATGTCAATGTCAACAATTACCGAATCGTTTTTATTGTTATTTTAAGTAACAATTTATTCCAATTTAAATAACTTTGAATTTATTATGATACTCCGTTTTTTAAATATTTTGGTTCTTTAAATAAAATCAAGATTAAGGTATATTTCGATTAAAAGATATTTTTACCGGAAGTTGACCACGGAATCAACCTAATTTCCTCAGCAGTTGCGAGGTGAAAAGTTGTGTTTCGCTCGGCAGCAAAGTTTTTAGCGACTCGTACCTTCGTACCTTTGAAACCCTCATTACGCTCATGGTTCAATCCAAGAATCCTTTGCTTGCTTAGGTTTCAATAGAGGTAACTCGCCGCAAAATCCAACTTTTCAGCCTTGCATAACAAATACTTAACTATTTTTTCTTGCATTTCTATCTACTGTCTGGCAATTAACTTCTGGGCATATAGGTACCTTTTAAGCTGAATAATTTCTGATTACTTTTTGGCTTTTTGCTAATTTCAACATATAGTAGCTCTATACTTATATCTCTATCCTAGTGATTCGGTTATGTTTCGTATATGTATATATATATAAAATGAATACTATTAGTATTAGTTACTAATACTAATAGTATTAATTTAAGAAAGTATTGTATATGTATTTATGTACTTCATAGTATAATTTATTTAATTATTAAAAAAACACTAGTTAAAAATATTATCCAACGATTTCGAAATGTTCATCATCGTTGACTGTTTTACTAAATTTTCTCACATGTTGATATAATTATATCATTATGTAAATATTTCTAGAAGGACATACAAATATATTACACAGTGGAATTTTTATAAGGGTCCCTACACATAAATAACAGATGTTCGTTTTCTCAATAAAAGTAAGGGTTCGGTATGTGTTGCTTTAACCTTCTATGAAATCGAAAGAGGATTTTGTTTCTTTCCAAGTCGGTCAGCCATTACGTTTATTTAATCATAATACAAACTCAAGTTATAACCATATTTTTGAAAGCAAGTTTCAAATAATCAGTTTACTGAATTCGTGACTGTATTTATTTTTATAGTCGTCGTTAAGAGAGCTGCTTTCACTTTTTTTTTAAAGTCATACCTACACACCTTTAAGAGTTTACCCTTGATTTTCAAGTGATTTTAACGATTGATGATTCTTATATATTCTTATATAGAATATTTACTCCACATGTACAGCGAATAATGTACTTATTTACATTGCCTAAGTACCAGGGGCGAGGGGTCAAATGTGGCGAAGGGAAGCCGTACCAAGAAAATATCACAAATCTGGGGGCTAATTGCCTAATTTTAAAATCTATCGTAATCCCTTTCAATTCGTCATTTGAAAGATATTCACATACTTCAGGCCGTCATTATTTGACATTTAATAGGGATTGTGATCGGGACGCGTTTTGAATGAACGAAATTGAATTGTATAAGCAAAGTGACAGACGAAAAAATCTTTCAAATGTATGGAGAAGTGTCATTTAAAACATCATCGTTCCGAATAGAATTGCGACTATAAGTAACACAATTCCTTAGATCACTATCACAGTCACAATACCTTTGAAAGGGATTGTGATAGATTTTGAAATTAGACAATTAGGGGTCAGGTAAGATTAAACAGAAAATAAAACGTATGTTCAATTTGCAACTGCTATGCACCCACGTATTATATAACTATCTAGCGAATCCTCGCGGTTTTACCCGCGTGGTGCCCGTTCCCGTGGGAATATCGGGATAAAATTTAGCCTATGTCACTCGGAAGAAATGTAGCTTTCTAATGGTCTAAGAATTTTATAAATCGGTCCAGTAGTTCCTGAGATTAGCGCGTTCAAACAAACTCTTCAGCTTTATAATATATAGTAATAGATTATTAATATATTAATATAGTATAGATTGGTGACTTAATGACGCAATTATTATGATCTGCCTAATGGATGACTGGGGTGCGATATCTAAAAGGGAAGCCGATGAGAATCGGGTTGTATTAGACGCTTCGCCACTACTAAGACTTAGTAATAGAAATAGGGGAAGAAAAGAGACATGTTATGAGATGGGATGATAGTTATGTTATTAGAATGGCGATGGACATGAACGTTGATGGATGGAAAGGAATAGGAAGACCACAAAAACAGGACAGGTTGAGTTCATAAGAATCAATAGGTTATCTCCCAATTCTTACGAACTCAACCTGTCCATGTCCATGTCCAGGATTGATGGGTGACAGTGAAGAATAATAACGTACTGCACCGTCCCCCCATCCCCAAATAAATTTGGCATGACATCTAGATGAGGATTACTATAAACGTTCCTAATTAATTTAATATGAGTTTCTTTCTACCCAGAACTTGTCTGTCGGTGGTGAAACCGGCCCTTAATATATATTTTCATAATATCGAATTAGATCTGAAGTGTCAGTTAGAGTGTGCAAACGTCTGATATTTTCGTCAGAGCTACGAAATCTAATAATATGACCATTACCATCCATCCGTCCAATACAGAACCCGTATCAATCAATTTTGTTCCTCTTTAGTTCTTATTCAGTAAAAGAAAATATTGATGACTAATGTTGGAAAGGAATTTTATTCGACAAAGGCAGAAAATAAAAATAGGCTATTCTCATCAATTTTATATCAGTACGCCTAATATGTCAAAATATACCTGAAACCTGGGGCCTTAACCTTCAACCATCTTGTCTCTTTGCGATTCTTTTTTTTTTTTTTAATCACACCAATTTTCTAGTCCTACGTTAAGTTTCATGAAGAACTTGTGTTATGGATACTAGATAACGGATAAACATACATATATACTTTTTTTTTGTAAATACATACTTAATATATGTATATTAAGTATGTATTTTACACATTAAACACCCAGATTAAGACAAATAGACATGTTCATGCACACAAATATTTGGCTTGTCCGGGGATCGAACCCGGGACCTCTGGCGCAGAAGGCGGGGTTAGTACCCCTGCGCCAAACAGGTCGTCATTTTTAGGTTGTGACAGTGGGATGCTGCCATACGGCGCGTATAGCGACGTCTCTCTCTTATACTTATATATACTACCGGAAAATAACCTATAATGATTCGCATTACAGTTGATGGTAGGCCCCCAGCGACTTCTTTTTAAACCGCTGATATAAAGTTAAGTTCATTGATAACTAAAATAAATGTCAATCACAAACTAAAAGATACTTTTATGGTGTATGATGAATGACTGTTAATTTAAAATTTGCCCGAGTAAGTAAGTATTACGAGAATTAATGTTTCTATTTGTTAAAAATCGGCCCTTAGGACTACATATATTCTCAAAAAGCTATTTGTTAAGTGAAAGGGTTTCCTTTATTCTGCCATTAAAACGTTATTAGAGCAGTATGGCTTCAACTGGAGGAAAGATACGAGATGTGTCGTAAATAACAGGTGTCTGCGTTTAATGGCGAAGGGCCGTGCATTAGTTTAATGTGCTAACATCTACTCTTTCTCTTTGTTTCGTTGAAATGCCGAAGACATGTTAAGTGCAAACGATTCTTACACTTCGTATTCTATTATGGAAAATAAAAATAAGAATGATATAAACTCTCCTGTTCAGTAAGTGCTGTTAAACTCAAAAAAATATGAAATGTAAGTAATAGTGCTAAACGTTCGTATTACTCAAGTAAACAACTTTACTGTACAGGTAAACACTACGAGTACATCAATATTGTTTTCACCTCACACGCTCTGAAAAGGAGCTTTTTGCGGCCTAGCGCGGCAAAGTACTTTTTTAATTTAATACCTAAAAATATGTCATAATGCGTTCCGAATCGCAATATTTGATTCTTATTTTAAATAGCTTTAAATTAATTATAATACTTCGTTTTGGTTTCATTATATTATTTTAGTTCGTAGAATCATAAAAACATTAACAATAAGATTAAACTATTTGTTATTAGAAGTTTATACTAGGCTGGGTGAGATTTCACAACCTATAATTGGATTTCGGACTGTGACTTAAATCTTAATTTTTAAATTGTCTTTGTCTTATACGTCATGTCAGTGTCAACATTTACGGAATAGTTTTTATTCTTATTAATAAGTAACAATATATTCCTACTTTAAATAACTTTGAAACAACTATAATACTCCCTTTTTTATTATTTCAGTTTTTTAAATCATTAAAACAACGAGAATAAGGTATATTTAGATTAAACTTTATGTTTAAAGATTTTTTTACCAGAAGTTGACCGCGGAAACAACCATAAAATGTTCCTCGCTGTTGTGAGGTGAAAAATTGAGTGTTGCGCTCGGCAGAAAAGTTTTTAGCGTCTTGTACCTTTGAAATCCTGCTTCGCTCAGAATTCAATCTTTTAACCACTCGCTACTCCCGTGGTTCAATCCTAGAATCCTTCGCTTGCTCAGATTTCAATAGAGGTAACTCGCCGCTAAATAACCATCTTTCCAGCCTTGCATAACAAATAACTATTTATAATGCCGAAGCCTCCTAAAACTTGTAAGCTTACTTTAAAAAAAGAAAACACTACGCGTCGAAACTATATTTACGTGCCGCTGACGAACGACGTCCTCGTCTGCTTTATTATTTTTAGGGTTTCGTAGCCTAAAGGCAAAAAACACGTCAAGTCAAACCTATACGTGTGGGATATCATTAGATAGATCTTCAAAAACTACATTGAGGCTTCTATACTCGGGGAGATAATTAGACTTTTTTTTAAATATACGTTTTTTAAACGACCAAAAGAACCATGAGTTTTCTTGTTCTGGTACTTTTTAACTTTTTAAGTTCTGGTAATACTTAGTAGGCCAAGTTAGTGAAAATCACAATAAATTTAGTTAAAAGGAATCGAAAAATCAGAATGTAATAAAACAAGCGGCCGCTTGCGGTTTCATCCACGTGGTGCCCGTTCCCGTAGAAATATCGAGATAAATTTTAGCCACTGTGTTATTCTCATGTATTATTTTTATACTGTAAAATTTAATCTTAATCCGTCAGTAGTTTTTGCGTAAGAGAAACAAACATCCATTCAAACTTTCGCATTTATAATATTAGTGCCGCCCGCGTGGTTTATAATTTATAAGCCTGATTTCTGATGTATAGGCTATATATTGTAAAGTGTCATCTAAATCAGTTCAGTAGTTTTTCCGTGAAAGAATAACAAACAAACGTCCTCCCAATGTCTCGCATTTATATTATTAGTAGGATAGGATAGGATTTTATGTAGTTAAATGGTAGAATTATACTGCAATATAATATTATTTCTCAAATAAAAAGGTTCGTGACCCACGATAATTTGCCACAGTGTGAACATTACTCAAAAAAATGTTATTTCGAATTGTTGAAAATAAATATGTAAGTCATTAAAGGTTTTTAAAATCTAAAAGAGTTATGTAAAAATTGCTTTGTTGATTTTGTGTCCTCGAAAATTAATGAAGAGTCTTATTTTTTAAAGCAAATCTTAATGAAGTTGGTTTTGGGGATATGTGTTTGTATATGGTATCATTTCAATAATTTAAGAAAAAAGAAATGACATCTGTTTGTTTACATTTTTTCCGTCTAATTATCTCCCCGCGTATAAAATAGTTTTTTCTCAAAGTCAACCGTTTGAAAGTTATACACTTCCAAAGTGGAAAAATGTGTCCCCCCCCCCCCCCTCTTACTTTTATAAGAAAGTAAAAAAAAAATTTGATGTAGGTAGATCTTTATAAAACCTTTCAACGAAAATTGGTTTGAACGAAATATATTTAGTAGTTTCAGAGCTATAGTACATTTTCCAAAACCGCAAATATGATGTCATTCATACAAACACTATGAAAAACAAAGTTATTTTTGTAGGCGAAAAATTATAGTGGCATTTTGGCAATAATAATACTTAATAGAAACTTTATTGCACACGATACAAAAACAAACGCATACAGACAAAATGTAAAGAGACGAAACCCTTAAATTTTTCACATAGATGCAATTTACTCTTTCCGCATCCTGGAGCCCTGAATATGTTCCCAATTGAAACTGAATTATTCCTTGATTGTGTCCATTTGGAACATAACTTAGTTACGTATCCAATTCCTAGAGTTTCAGCGTAATGACCGGCGTGGAAATTCGCTTAGCGAGTTAGTTAGTAACAAACAATTAGCTGAACTTTCATTCCACTTACAGCGCGTACGAGGAGGCTTTCGAAAAGCCCCTTTTACTGTCCGCTCCATAAATGTGATCCCTTACAATTGGATTTGGATAATGTACCTACAGTCGTTGTCCTTTGTTATGAAATACCTAAATTACGAATTGTTAGAACACTTCACTATTGCTCTACCCACGTAAAATCTTCGTGAAGTTTGTCCTGTGTTTATTAATTGTTGATATTTATTATCATAACAAAAGTCGGGGGACTCTTAGCCTTCATCATACCTGATGTTAAGTATTGATAAGGCTGAAGATGGAAGCAAGCCTCTCCCGGAATCCTCAATCACTGAGGATCTGGCTATCTTATCTCTAACTGCCGGAACACAACAATGCTGAAGTAAACTAATAACAAAAACATCATTTACAAACAAAATAAACTATTGTTTTTAATCTTGGTGAACCTCTTGAACTATATCCCAATGCTTTATTAAAGTTATTGTTTTTCCACCAGGTGATCCTGGTGAAGTGGAACGAGCCCTACCAGAAGCTGGCGTCGTGCGACAGTTCCGGTGTGATCTTTGTGTGGATCAAATACGAAGGCCGCTGGAGCATCGAGCTGATCAACGACCGCAGCACGCCCGTCACACACTTCTCCTGGTCCCACGACGGGCGGATGGCGCTCATCTGCTACCAGGTTGGTCCCTTCCTGTGTCGTCGTTAGGGAAACGTTGGAACCACCCGGCTCTCCCGCCGAGCGAGCGCACTGGAGTTGACGGGAGGATCAGATCTGACGAGGGATAGCTCTACGAGTCCGAACCGTTCTATAGGCACAATGGCATGGCACTCGTTGGAATAGGTTGTCCAGCATGCCGCGCCGGTTTTTTTTATGAACGACGGCGACTCTTAGCCTTCATCATACCTGATGTTAAGTTTGATAAGGCTGAAGATGGAAGCGAACCTCTCCCGGAATCCTCAATCACTGAGGAACTGGCTATCTTATCTCTAACTGCCGGAACACAACAATGCTAAAAACATTTTTGTTATGGCGTCAGACTTAGATAAGATGGTGGTAGCTAGCTAAGCGGACATACAACAAGTCCTACCACCAACCAAACAGAATACAATATGTACCCCCGCTGGGAATCGAACCCAAGATCCCTAGTTGTAATACGGGTGGTTGTACCACTAGACCACAGAGGTGGTAACACTAATAAATATAAAATTAGAGTCGGTGTAGAAATAAAATTCAGTTAGTAATAACCTAATTTGTAGGAGGCCTATACCCAGCAGTGGGTGTTATGTGGCTGAGACGACGACGAGGAATAACCTAATTATTTAATAAATACATTCTTCTATTGTATAATTAAAGTTACAACTTTTAATTTGTAACTAATGGTAAGTTCTTGAATAAGTAGTATGAAAAGGTACTGAATTATCGCTTTTTTATAAAATATGTTTTACCTCCATGGCCGTTAAAAACATAATTTACGTGTTAAAAGTGCTTTGCTTAATAGGCCGGTAGGTAAAAGTCCTACATCACAATAGCAATTCATTATTGTAACCGTAGAAAATTACAAGCAAATTTCATAAGTATTACAGAACTCTGTTGTTTCGCGAATACAATGTATTATTTTTTATTTTATTTTATTAAAATTTTAACAATATTAATACATTATAACATTACATGAAAACAGTGTCACAAAAACCTGTTTAGGTTTAACCTTACACTGTTTGGTTTCGTCATCTTGTACAATCATTTATTATAATTAATTAAAATAACTATCAATATTTTTTGTAGGGTATGCATTTATAATTTTCCTTATTACAATACAACGTAAATATTTCTACCTGCCTAGTCCAACCATCGCACAAGCGTGCAGCGGCGCGTACCCACGGGTGGAATTCTAAGCATTCATGCATTATTGATTAAATTCAATACTTTTTTTTTTTTTTTTTTTTTGTAGATCAGATGAATTATAAAACATTTATTATTTTGTTCAAATCTCCACGGTTATTGCTTTAGTGACGTATTTCTTAAAAAGAAGGGAAATCTATAAATGTTTTATTTTTTTCTCCCGGCAGCATTCACAAATGATTTCTCGGCCCACACTTTTCGTTCGTAAATTATTCTTTCTTTCTATTTGAAATTTGGAACAAAAAGTTTTTAATGTGGATACTTCTCTTTTCTCAATATCAATCAATCAACGAAATGTAACATTTTTGTAGCATTTTAATAATTTTGTAATTCGTTCGTCGTTTTTTTAACAATATAGTAAATCTTTACTTTTTAAATATTTTTTAAAGTTGATAACGTAGAATTTTCTCCAAAATATTCATAACAAAGCTTTTATAGACTACTTTATATTCGCTACCGTGTTTGTCTTGTCACCGTTCGTTCGTTAGATGTATCTTTTTTGTACTCTGTATACGCAAAAACGGACACGATCGATCGATACTAAATCTGGTTTCGGCAAACCACAGAAATATTTAAATGGGAACTTCAAATGGATTTCCCCGCTCGTAGCATTTATAGTTTCATTTCCGTAGCGGTATTCTACGCCTTCGTAACGGGTTGCTACGAGATTCGGGATTTACTACGGAAGTGTACGGATACATACCGTTTGCAGGTAGTTCTCGTCTTGTTGCTTAAAATAAATTAGATCGAAATAAAGTAGTTGATTGAATTATATTGACTGTTTGGCGTAGGGGTACGGATACGCCTTCTATACAGAGGTCCCGGATTCGATCCCCGGACAAGACTAATATTTGTGTGCATGAACACGTCTACTTGTTGGTGTGTTCCACAAAAAAAAGTATTCAAGTTTAAAATACTTGCATACTTTTTATCGTACCTTGGGCTAGATAATTAGAGTAGCCTTGTGTGATTGTATAAAAGAAGAAAGAAAGAATAAATTATTACCTACAATTTTATTTTAAAATACATTTACAGACCGTGATATCCCAAACTAAAATAATCAATATCAGTTGAAAAAATATTTTACAGAAGATAAAGCAAATAAAAGAGCAAAAATATATTTAAAAATAAACAAATTAAGCCGCAGCTTCGAACTCAAAGGGTTTTGAACGGATCCATTATTTATTTTCAGTACAGAAATAGAAAATCCGATTTATTCATTGTCATTAACAGGGTCGGGAATGAAACCACCCTCCTAATTACTTCTCGAACGTAGTTAGCAGAGACTTATTTAGCCAAGTTTTAGTTTCACAATCAAGTTCATTGTTACTTGGTACTATATTGCGAGTTCTGTAGGTATTCAGTGTGTATGTCGTAGGATGATTTGATAAATAGAATTTTCGCGAAAAGCCTAGGGATATTGCGAAAACACTAATATTTAGACAATGTAGTTGAGATTTTTCAATCTTTATAGGGTTTTTGCAATAATACGGGTTGCTTTAGTAACGTTGGATACTCTTAACTCTGATCTGATTGGCTTAATTTTTGCTTGCTTGCTAATGCTTATGCTGATTGGTTCACCGAAAGTTTACTACACAGGAGATAATGGATTTACATTTAAAATGTCACCCAATCTGAGATGTTGTTTTGGACGATCCGACTAGCCAATTTTATTTCATAATACACAGCGAATCTGTTCGCAATCTTACTAAGGCCACGCGTTTTTTCGCAAAAAAAGTTTTTACAGTAGGATTGAGAAATGACAACACCATGTCTATTTATCTGTGTTTTTGCAATATCCCTTTGATTTTCGTAAAAAGAACGATTTATATAATTATCCTGCGACATGTATATTTAAAAATATATTTATGCAAACAAGAATATTGTTAAACTGACGTCAATACATTTATTTAGTTCAGCGTTAATATTAACTTAGCAAACGATTCGTGTTTCAAAAGTCTGTTTTCCCAGATCCTAGAATTCATTCTTCTTCCGACCTTGCCGCCACTGCCGGAGTGATCAGTCAATCTCGGCTGTCAGAACTTCTCTCAATATGGTTGATATCTCAAAAATAGCCTAGAGGTATGCGTGACTCACAAGGATCCATCACATAACAAAGAAATTCCATTTTACTAACTCCACAAAGACATTCTATTTTACTAACTCCTAAGTCCCTAATTCAGTACCTATCGATAAGCTTTTATGTAAGTAACTTAATATTAGTTTCAATTGAATGGTACTTAGAGCTTCAAATATTGTCCTTTATTATCAGTAACTACAAAAGCCGCGTGACTTTATAGAGCGAGGGAGGATGCTTTTGACGTTAAAGCTATTACTTATGCGATCACGTGAGGCTCTTCTTGATACAGGATTTTATTTACACTGGCGGGTAGTCGGACGAGACTCCACGTGACGCGGCGAGTCAAATGTTGTTGCTCCAATTTTCTAAAAGGTTTCTGCGTGAAGCCAGCCGCGTAATGATTGCGGACGCCTCGCACTGACTACGTGTTAGGTGAGCGAGTGGGAAGTAAACTGTAAATAACTTTTGCTATAAATAACACATTGACAGAATAGAAGCGGTAGAAATACTCAAAGCTAAAATTGAATTAAGTAGATTTTGCCACAGTGATCAATAGATAGGTGATAAATAATATAAAAAAATGCAAAGTAACTGCTTGTCCTGTTATTTAAAGAGTTTTGGTATACAAACATATAAGTTAACCTCGAAAATAAATTTTAAAGAGGATGAAATAGGGAATGAAAAGTCTTTTAAGATGAAAAAGTCGCAAGAAGTGCTTTAGCAACCGCTAGCTGCTTATAATATGCAGCTCAAAAGAACATAACACGAAACTAAAGACCTACTAATACAATGACCAAACTTTGCCAAGGCAAAGTGAATTAATAAGAACTTATGTTAAATCTTCACGATTAAAATAGGTACTAATAGGCGTTCTTCTCGGCTGTCTAGACGTATTGAGAGCAGGATGTCATCGAATTGCTACGATTTCCTAAGTACGATAAAGAGCGTTAGATCTAGGAAGCTATTGATATCTTCGTTTCACAGGAAGTGTTGTTGACAGCGGAATATTACCTCGGCGGGGGACGGGCGGCTCAAACCAGCAATATGCTGCGTAATTTGCATGGTATTAAGTAGGAATGCCAACATTGTCACTCGACGGAAATACCTATGTTAGGTTGACCGAATTTTGTGCGGTCGGAGCCCGGTCGATTTATTGTGCTATCAATGTGATGATGGACAGCGAGCTTAAAGGGAATGGAATCTTTGGGATGTCGGTTCAATTTGTGGACGGTTATCGGCGAAATTTAAGTATTGATTGATGGTTGTGGTTAAACGCTTTATAATTCAGACGGCCCGGCTTAAGGCTGATGAATTGGGGTACCCTAATTCAATAGCGACAAACATTAGTGGTAAGCTAATGAAAATTATGAATTGAAAGAAGAAAAACAGATTCATTTTTTTTTATTAATCTGACCTTGAAATTACTCTAATGAACGAACAGCACATTTTTTTATATTAGGTACGCAAAATAATAACCGTAATTATAAGAGGGTTAATTAGAATGGTTTATGAACAAAAGGTTTAGGTTTATAATGAAGGTCTACAGTCATATAGTCTACTGAATTTCGAAGTTGAAGATAGCGATGTAGCGTAATTTACGCTAATATAAGTAAAACCTACTCAACTTTTCAGCAGCAATTGATTTTAAGTTCCATAGCACACATTCGGTTGAGTTTAAAGTTAAAGGGTCATCACACATGAGTACAGAGCTCCCTGAACTCAACATAAGTTGAGGCTTAGTGCATTGCAGGTTGGAAGCTTCCGAATTACGCCACTATCGGGCAGGCGCAGGCCTTTGTTCAGACTTCTCAACTCCGACGGAAGTTTAACGTGCTTAGCGCTGAGACAATTAGGTAGATACAATATAGATATGACCTATACGGACTATGTGACTTGTTTGGGGCACGAATGAATCTCCGAATTGAGGCTAGTGAGGATAGTTTGATGTAGTTTAATACCACAGAGGTTCTAAACGCTCAAGTAAATCACACTCTGCTATATTGTACTATATTATTAATCTTCTACTTACATAAGCCCCTAGCATTCGAACACTTCAACATGATATTATTAGCCAAATGTCTATCGAGTGTAGACAGTCAAAAACTTCTTGAAAAGACATAAATTAATTGAATATCTTCATAACGACGTAACGTTTTTATTTTTAGACAACTTAATAATGGAATGTTTTCGCATTCATCATAAAACTTCTTAAAATTTGATGTGATGCGCGATTTACACGATGGCAGTGACTTGACCCTGTGACTCGGAATTTCGGACCCAGTAACTGAGTACATGCTGGCCATTGCTGGCAGGGGCAGTAAGTCAGTTGGGCCAAATAGAACGGGTGGCTAGTCAGCTGGACAGCAAGTCAGCACTGGACTGGATTGAAACCTGGTTGAAACTAGGTGTCTACACGAGCCCAGTCGCAAGTCAGCGCTGGACTGGGTTACTGTGTGGGATATTACTCAAGTAACAAAAGGTTCTATAATCAAGGCGTTTTATTACCAAACAGTGATACAATAGGCCTATAATGGTACCCATATTGCCTGCTATAAAGTACAGCTCTTCAAACGATTTCATCAGAGCATTTAGGTTCTTTATGTTTAAAGAGCATTTAAGTTCTTTACTATAATTTAGCTCTTAGAACGCTTACTGAACCACACAAAATAATCATTAAAGTGTTGCACTGTAATGGATATGAAAAAGCGATTATTGTACTATATGGTACTATAAATGACCTTACTGACATCACCCAGATAATAGGGACTATAAAATTAACATGTCGACTTGTGGGGACTTATTTTAGCGACTGATCTGCATTCCTGTACTAAATGTCCTAGAGTTTTTCACTATATCTGTGTTAACTTTACTAAAGAAAATTACAAGAAGCTCTCCAAAGATTCTAGGGCTCTATGGAGGTGCCCGGTATGCAATGCAGATCAAACCAACCTAAGCAGGGTGATCATTCTGAGACACCAGTGCGGGGTTCCAAGGGACAGCAACTACAGGATGGTGCGGAGACTAGTTCTGTGATGTCACCCGAGTTTAGGAAGGAGATGCAGAGCCTTATTCGTAATGAGATCCAACAGGCACTATCCAGGGAACTACCGGCCATGATACGTGAGGTAATGCAAACAGAAGTGAAGAATGTACGTGAAGAAATAAATTCATTTAAGGATACGATAGGTTTCACTAATGAGAAATACTTATGATGAATTGAATAAGATGATGGTTAAGAGAGAGGAAAATATAAAAAAAACTTATTGATAGAAACAACGCACTTGAGCTTACACTGAAGAATGCAGTGGCATAATTGTCTGCTATGGAACAATACTCACGTAGCACAAACATCGAGATACATGGCTTGCCAGAATTCAGAAACGAAAATCTAGTCAAAACTACTCAACAGATTGGGAAACTGGTGCATAGTGAAGTACAAGATGGTGACATTCTCTCCTGCTACAGAGTTGCTAAAATTAACCCTGCGAGTAAACGGCCACGTACTGCAGTTATCAAGTTCCGCAGTAATCGATGCCGCGATACATTCCTAGCTGCGATTGCTGATTACAACAGGACGAATAAACAGGATAAATTAAATACTAGCTTAATTCGCATAGGTGGAGATAGCGTACCAATTTACGTGTCGGAACATCTATCGCCAGAGAATAAAGCATTACACGCGGCTACCAGATTGAAGGCAAAACCTCTTGGATATAACTATGCGTGGGTGAGGTACGGGAGAATTTACATTCGCAAAGATAAATCATCTCAAGCAAAGTGCGTATCCTGCCACGAACAGCTCAATAATTAAAATAAAAGTGCCAATAAATGATCAAGTGTCACTGAATAAACTACTTACAGTCAAGACGAAAATTTTTTATCAAAATGTCAGAGGAATGAGAACCAAAACGGATAAGATTTATTTGAGCATATCGCAGTGTGATTATGATATCATTGTCCTTACAGAGCCATGGTTTACTTCTGGATTTAACCATAGGGAATTCATAGGATCAGCGTATAACGTATAGCGCAAAGATCGGTCCTCCTGCCCCGAAAACACAAAAACTAGAGGTGGTGGGGTATTGGTGGCTGTTAAACGGAATATCAGATCATGCAGAATGAAGCAATGGGAGACTGAGGATGAAGATCTGTGGATTTTGCAGGAAACGCAGTGCGGTAAATTCCGGAAGAAGATAGGCTTGTGTTCTGTGTACCTCCCTCCTCCATTAAAAATAGACTTACTTCGTAGCTTCTTGGAAAATTCTAGTGAAATTATATATAACTATTATGTAAGTACGTAGCAATGAAACGACGGTTGAACGTAGACTGATTTATTATTCGACTACCGCCAAGACGCGATATCGATACACAACACTTTTCCCTTCTAATACAAACACTAGTTAAAATAAAGATAAGACATTGGACTTAAAATCTAAATATCTTTATACTAAATATTACAGACTATATATAGGCGTAACGCAAATGACAGTTATTATGCGATACGGTTATAAGTGGTTACGATACGACCACTTTATTTATCTATTGATCACTTAGGTAAGTTAATACAAACACTAATGACGCTCACTTTATAACTAAAATGGAATCGGACGGTCGTATGCGAGAGGGATTAGTTGTTTAAGTTATTTGTTAGTTTTAAGTTTTTCACGGCAACGTATAGCGGCTTCCCTGCGCGGTCTGTCCGCACTATGTACTCGTATATTCGGTACAATGGACGACGGCTGCGGTGACTTCGCGCCCTCCTCCGCACTATCAAAGAACTCGTCACGCTCATCCTCCCCAGACTTACCCTCCGGATTGGTTGAATTAGTTTTACCAGGCGAGTCATCCACTACTTGGCTAAGTGAGTGACGTGACTTTCTAGGGAGTATTTGGTCAATGTGTCTCTTATGTACGCGACCGTCCATTGTCGCTACGTTGTAAGTGACCGGCCCAACTCGCTCACGGACTACACCCTCTGTCCACTTACGGTCGGATTTGGAGTAATTACGCATCAATACGTCATCATTTTGGTGCGCCACTCGTAACGGTGTATTATTGTTACGCTGTTCCTCGGTCAGCTGACGCGTGCGCACCCGCTCTGCGGCGTCCGGTCGCAGTAGATCCAGCCGACCGCGCAGCCGCCTGCCGATCAGAGCGACTGCCGGTTCACGTCCTGTCGTGCTCTGCTCGGTATTTCGATACATGAATAAAAATTGGTGCAATGCTTTGTTTACATCATGTCTCTCACATTCTGCTTTTTTAAGGACTCTTTTAATGGTGCGCACTGCATTTTCGGCTGCTCCGTTGCTCGAAGGGTGATACGGCGGTATAAGAGTATGCTTTATACCGTTGTTTTCTAAATATTGAGCGAAGGCAGCCGAAGAAAATGGAGGACCGTTGTCGCTGACTATGCGTTTCGGTAGTCCAAAACGAGAAAAGTGACACCTCAAACGATCACAAACAGCAGCGGCTGAAGTCGTATTAATTTTTTCTGCTTCTATCCATTTTGAATGCGCGTCGATGATAATAAGGTAATAATTATTGTTGAATGGACCGAGGAAATCTATGTGTAACCGCGACCAAGGCTCGGCCGGCCATGCCCACGAGTGCAGCGGGGCGGCGGGGGGCGCGGGCCGCAGCTCCCTGCACGGCACGCACTCGCGCGCCACCTGTTCTATATCTTGATCTATGTTTTCCCACCAGACGTAATTACGAGCGATTTGTTTCATTTTAACAATACCCGGGTGCCCTTCGTGTATTTCTTTCATGATGCAGTTTCTTAATAAATTTGGGACCACAATTCGATAACCCCATATTATACACCCTTGGTCAACATGTAGGTTTTCTTTTTTATTTAGATAGCTTTTTTCGATATTGGAATACTCATAATTACTCGGCCAGCCGTACATTATGAACCCATAGATTTTACTTAGCAACGGATCCCTTCCCGTTTCAATTTTAATATCATTAAAACTGATCGGAAAGCTTCCTTGTACATAATGTAAAAAGCTACCTTCTTCGTTTTCACTTCGAATTTGTTTATTTGTCCCTTCTAAGGGAAGACGGGAAAGAGCGTCAGCAAAACAATTTTTTGCTGATTTTACAAATTCCACCGTAAAGTCATAAGCCGCAAGTTTGACCGCATAGCGTTGAAGTCTACTCGCAGCCGTTACCGGCAATCCTTTATTTTTACCAAAAATGTAACTTAAAGGACGGTGATCGCTCCTAAGTACAAAATATCTTCCGTAAAGATATTGATGGTGCTTAGACACCCCGAACACTATGGCCAGTGCCTCCTTATCTATTTGAGAGTAGTTAGTTTCGGCTTGGTTGAGAGTGCGCGACGCACAGCACAGCGGCAGCTCGGTGCCGTCCGCGCGCCGTTGGGTGAGCACCGCCCCCAGGCCGTATGCGCTGCTGTCCACTGATAAAATCAACTCCAAGCTTGGATCGTAGTGAGCGAGAACAGGTGAAGTACTTAAAACCTTTTTTATTTTATTAAAAGACGCGTCACATTCTGACGTCCAATTCCATTCCACACTTTTTTTTAACAAATCATACATTGGTTTTAGAATGTCGCTCATGTTTACACAAAACTTGGAATAAAAATTTACTAAGCCCATAAAACTCTTTAGCTGAGTGACATTAGTAGGTGCGGGGGCTGCTACAATGGCTTCAATTTTTTTTTCATCTGTATGTAATCCAAATTTATCAATTTTGTACCCAAGGTAATTAACGCTGTTTTTGAAAAATTTACATTTACTAAAATTAATTCTCAGGCCATTTTCATTCAGCCTTTGTAGCACTGCTCGTAAATTAGTTAGATGGGTTCCCCTATCTTTGCCTGTGACACAAATATCATCAGCGAAAACAGCGACCCCCGGCAACCCACTAAGCGTCTCTTCCATTTTTTTTGGAAATTTTCGGGAATACATTTAATACCGAACGGAACGCGCAAATAAACAAAAGTACCAATGTGAGTGGTGATTGCGGTTATCAATTGTGATTCTTCATCTAATAAACACTGTTGGAAAGCATTTGAAAGGTCCAATTTGGAATATTCTTCACCCCCTCCTAAGGCGGCGAAAAGGTCCTCGATACGGGGCATCGGGTAATGGTAGTCTTTTAAAAGTGGATTAATAGTGACTTTGTAGTCTCCACATAATCTGATAGAACCGTTTGCTTTAATGACGGGCACGATCGGCGTGCCATAGTCTGACCGTTCGACTTTGTATATGACCCCCTCCCGCTGCAGGCGCTCGAGCTCCCTTTCGACCGGTTGTCGCAGCGCTAATGGTAATGGTCGCGCTTTTATAAAAATAGGAGTATTATCTTTAAGATACAGTTTAAATTTTGACTTATTGAACGTACCTAACCCTTCAGCAAATACCTCTGGGAACTCTTTACGCAACGAAGCCGCCCTCGAGTCCTCCTCAGTCAAATTGTGACATTCTACTATGCCTAATTTTAAATTTTTTATCCACGTTCGGCCCATTAGTGGCGGCCCTCCATTTTTTATGACAAATAAATTTAAAAGTTTCGTATTATTTTCACCACAGCTAACATTAACCACAATAAAACCAAGGGTCTCGATAACGTCTCCCGTATACGACTTTAGTGTAAGTTTTTTATTTTCAATAGGAATATTAGAGAAATTTCTATCATAATAATCTTTAGAAATAACAGAAAGTTTACTTCCGGTATCTATCTCGAATTTACACAAAATGTTTTCTACTTTTACTTTCGCAAAATAAGGCCCATCACCATCATTACTAACTATTAAATTATAAAAATTACAACCTTCATCGTCCGAGTCCGATCCGTTCAGAAGAAAATGATTGTTTGTTGCACTTTTTCCGCCACTTTTATTGCCACATTGTTTCTTAGCACACACCGATTTTAAATGGCCACGTTGACCACATTCATCACAATTATAGTATTTAAAACGGCACTTGCCTTCCGAATGCCCTACTTTGCCACATCGTGAGCATGCGCGCTGCCCCCGGGGCGCATTCGCCCTGAAGCCCCCGGGCGTGCCCGCGCCTATCCGGTGCAAGCTGTCGCTGCTGGTGCCGGCGCCCGCGCCCGCGCTGCCCGCGCCCGGCGCGCACGATTGCGCCGCGTGACGCTCCGCCGCCTCCAGCGCCTGGGCCAGCTCCACTGCGCGCTTGTAGTCTACATTCTTCTCCGCGAAGATCCTCGATCTCATGTCTTCAATGTACAAACCCGATACATATTGATCTCGTAAATTCTCCTCCAGTTTATCTCCGAAATTACAAGTTTTTGCCAAATGTTTTAGTGCTTGTAAGTACTCGCGAACACTTTCGCCTTGACGTTGCGTACGCTGTCGAAAAATATGCCTTTCAGCAATTTCTGATCGCTCCGGCTCCAGATGATCTTTTACCAGTTTTGTGAGATCCGCGAATGATTTGGATTCAGGGGTATACGGGGAACACAAATCGCACATTAACTCATAGCACTCCGCGCCTACAACAGTCACCAATGTGGCGACTTCCAATGCAACGCCGATATTATTTAACGCTATAAACTGTTTAACTCGTCGTACATACGCATCCCAGTTGTTATTCGCGAAATTATACGGTTCGATATGTCCGATAGGCATTTTTAACGTTCGAATATTTGCACACACACGTGGCTATTTTACTCCTCGTCGCCAGTATTATGTAAGTACGTAGCAATGAAACGACGGTTGAACGTAGACTGATTTATTATTCGACTACCGCCAAGACGCGATATCGATACACAACAATAACGTGGACGATGTTCTGATTATTGGTGACTTTAACATGAGTTTCATATCGTGGTCATTAAGTGCAGATTCGAGTGTTCTTAATCCTAATAACTTTAACTGTAGTCTTGGTTATTGTCTTGTTGATTTTATGTCAATGTCATGTCTAAATCAAGTCAACAACATCCTGAATTCAGACAACAAAATTCTTGATTTGGTTTTAACTAATGTGCCAGGGGTGGGTGTGGCGAAACCAGACTTTTTATTAAGTAAATTGGATCCGTTACACCCGCAGCTAAAAATTACGGTACCATTTGACAACGTCCTTCATGTTCAGCCCAAACCACGTACAGGTTACAACTTCTACAAAGCCGATTATCAAAAACTTAACTCGCGCTTGAAAGGATTGACTGGCAGTCAGAATTTGGTGAATGTGCGACTGTTGATGATATGACTGACAAATTTTATGGCATTGTTAGTATAGTTCTGGAAGATATTGTGCCTAAATACAAACCATCGGTCTATAAACATTATCCTCCGTGCTTCAGTACAGATCTTATTAAGCTGTTTAGAGAAAAGGACAAGTTGAGGTCAAAATAAAAAAAAAATAACAACCCTCGTGACCATTATGAGTACAATATTTTGCGAAGCAGGTGTGAGAAACTAGTGTCTGTAGATTACGGTCGTTATATGAATAGGGTTGAGAAAAGTGTTGTTGAGAACCCTAAGTTTTCTGGAAATATGTGAAGGATAAAAGAGCAGGGTCAAGTACTATACCAGTCAGCATGCATTTGAATGATCAAAAGGTTACTGGTGGTGATGGCATTGTGAATCTTTTCGCCAAGCAATTTAGTTCGGTGTTCACGTCGGCTTCAGGTTCGGCTACCACTGCTACCGTTACTCCTCCTAGTGACATGCCTTATACGAGCATGACTTTTAGTAGGATAATTCTCAACGAGGATCAGGTTTTTCGTAAGATGAAGAAATTGGATATGTTCAATCAAGGGAGCTGGCCCGGATAACTTACCTCCTTACTTTATAAGATTGTGTTCGTCATCTTTACCTCATCCTGTCTTTTTAATTTTTAATAAATCATTAGTAACTAGTACTTTCCCGAAAATCTGGAAAGAAGGTCGTATAGTGCCGATTTTCAAAAAAGGGCAGCCCCAAAATGTTAAGAACTATGTGCCAGTGTCTGTTTTATCAACTCTCTCCAAAATTTTTGAATCTTTAGTGTGTCCCCTTGTTACAAATCATACGAAATCCTAATAAAAGATCAGCAACATGGGTTTTGTAAGGGTAAGTCGGTCAACACGAATCTGACATCTTATGTAAGTTACTTGATGGAAGTAATCGATGCCGGTGGTCAAGTAGACCCGATCTACACAGATTTCAATAGTGCTTTCGATAAAGTCCATCATGAACTCTTAATATCGAAGCTGCATAACACATATGGAATAACGGGAGCATTACTGGCTTGGTTTTAGTCTAACCTCAGTAATCGGACGCAGTCAGTCGTCATCAATGGGTATAGGTCTGATCAGTACATGTCGACTTCGGGAGTCCCTCAGGGATCACATCGCGGTCCAATTCTATTTCTGCTATTTGTAAATGATATCGTTGACTGCGTCGAAAATTGTCATTGCTCTTTATTTGCGGATGACATGAAGGTGTATAAAGAAATTGTAACTGTTGATGATATCAGGCTGCTGCAGGAGGACTTGAATCGTATTAATAATTGGTGTACTGACAACCTTATGATTTTGAATGTCTCTAAGTGTTTTCAGATGACCTTTACAAGGAAAATGATCCCTCGGTCATCATCATACAGTATAAATGGTCAGGAGTTGGCAAAGGTTGTAGTAATGCGAGACTTGGGTGTCATAATCGATAGTAAACTGTCATTCATTCCACATTATGACAGCATAGTTTCGAAATCCTCCCGTATGTTAGGTTTTATCAAGAGGACAACCTAAAACTTTAAAGATATCAAAACTCGTATCTTGCTTTACAATGCCTTGGTTCGAAGGACTCTTGAATATTCAAGTAGTGTATGGAATCCTTATTACAGCATTCATTCGGATAGGATTGAAAGGATTAACAGATGTTTTACCCGTCACCTAACTTACAAAACCCGTAACATCAGTAGTCGTAGTTCCTACCAAGACCGTCTCGATCATTTTAAGATCGATAAACTGAGCGATCGAAGACGCATGATGGACATGTCTTTGTTATATAAAATCCTGAATGGTATAGTATGCGACAAAGAATTACTGCACAGGATTAGCTTCCGTGTACCTAGATTGAACTCTCGACACACCGACAAGGGTCTGTTTTATATACCTCTCTGCAGAACTAATTTAGGTATGAACTCTCCATGTTATTGAATGTGTAGAACATTATAATGATCTGATTAAGAATAACCTAAACATAGATTTGTTTGCTCAAGCCACGGAACCTTCAAACTCAAGCGTCTTATTAAGACACAAGAGTATGCAACTGTATTAAATAAATAAATTAACTACGTTAAAAACATATTATATACTTATATTAAGCTTGTAATACTTATTATTTTTCTTCTGTCAATGGGTTATTAGGTACATTACCGTTTTATATTTACCAACAATTGGACTTTGTTTTTGAATGCCGAGTACACCTGTAATTAATGTCATACATGTATTGTAGTTGTGAATGTTTCTCATATGTCATGTTATTGTATTACATTGTTGGAGTACCTTAGATAAATAAATATACTCACTTTCATAACAGTTTACTTATGTACAATTTATTAATTCGCATATAAATAATATTTTACTTAAATTAACATATGATTGTGAGCCGTTTCCGTTAGACATTCAGCTGTCAAAAAAACTAAATAAAGGTGCCAATTGCAAATCTGCGTCGGGTCTCGCTGATCGCGCAAACCCGACATATGCTGAATTGGTCTCCTATTTTGACGCAGCCGTTAGATTAGTGTTTTTCTTTTCTATCATTTTCTTAATTTGTTAAGCATGTTTAATATTCTGTGTATTCCCTATTTCACCTTCGACATTCTAATGTCTGTGTCAAATAAATATATTTTCTTTCTTTCTTTCTAATAGCTCTCTAAGTGAGTTCGTGTTACTGTTACGGGGCTAAAACGTGACGTAAAACCACTAAAATGAATAATTAATGGATTTATATGTTTTCGGTGATAATATGGCTGCTGATTTCTGCCGTTATAGCACTTTAGCAGCACGCCTGGAGCCAATGTGTACTATAACAGCCACCGTCGTAACAAATCCTTATTTCATTTATAATTGTTTTATTAAAACACGAAAAATTATTAGGGCGTAGTGTCAAATTTGAAATGTACACAAACATTTTAACGATACTATTTTTTCGCATATGCAAGTTACGGTCTGAGAGGACATAAAGAATAATTTGTCACGACCCCATCAATAAATTTATGGCAACTGATTGTGATGTAAATGAATGATGATTATAAAAAACCATAAAAATTACCCATTTCCATAGGTTTTAAACACCTTTTTCGTTTAAGGATGGCTTCGTGCTGGTGGGCTCAGTGGCAGGCCAGCGCTACTGGTCGTCGATGCTTTCGCTGGACGCGCGCATCACGTGCGGCTGCTGGACGCCCGACGACAACCAGGTGTACCTCGGCACCGCCTCCGCGCAGCTCGTCGTCATGGATGTGCACGGCGCCATGGTCTCGCAGGTCAGTCGTGTATCACACGCTGTCGGCGCGGCCAGAGGTACTGTCATCAATGCTTCTGAACGCCCGGCGACAACCAGATGTACCTCGGCACCGCATCCGCGCAGCTCGTTGTCATGGACGTGCACGGCGCCATGGTCTCGCAGGTCAATTGCACAAAGGTCGCGTGTCGTTTGCTGTCGTTGGCAGCCATCGCTACTGTCGTCGATACTGCTGGACGCCCGACGACAACTAGTGAATCATTAAATTAAATAAAACTTCTTTGCTCAAAACAACTTTATAAGTTGTTATAAAAGTTTACTAATGGCAGATAATAATTATAGATACATTTCTCTACTCCTATCGATTCATTAAGCTAAGCCCCATTTTGATAAGACTTAACAGATTTTTATCCATTTTAAAAACTTATTATGATCCACGTTGGATAAGATTGATGGTTTTTTAATTACTTTCGCATTGATTTTGATTTCATGCAAAACAGCTGGGGCGGCGAGTTCGCTCGCGAGTGCTAAGTGACTTTTTGTAACTTGGAGACGCGCTTGATATCTTGATATCTGACTTTTTGCCGAAATTATGACTAATAAGAGTCAGTTCCAGACTTGATTTAATTGAGTTTCAAGCCATTAATAATGAGGAACTAATTGATAACCTAGATATTGTTGGAGATTTATATTTTTAGTGAAATTTTCCACCTCACGTATTAAAATGTTGTATAGTTAACCTAATACAATATCTACTAGCTTTTCTTTAAGAAAGTACGTAGGCTTCTTGATCTGCTGAAAATCAGGTTTTAGAGATAGTTATAATACCTACTTTACTAGTAATGTTAATTATTAGCGATCTATAGACCACTTGAGAAATGATAGGTCTTCTGTATCAGGTTCAACTAGTGGCGGAGGGAGGTATCACATCGATGGCGTGGTCTTGCGAGAAGTTCAAGATGGAGGAAGGCGAGGAAAACGGCGAAAATAACGGTGGCCACGTGCTGGCTGTAGCGCTAGGCAGTGGGGAGCTGGTGCTGCTGCGAGGTCATGATGACGTCAGCCCGGTCCGGGTCAATACCGGGCTACGGGGCACCACTCTCGCTATGGAGTGGGCCAACTCGCGCGAGCTGCTTGCCGTCGCTGGGACCCTGCATCCTGGTGAGTCAAGCAACCACAATCATCTGACACAGCTTTACAGCGACCACGATGACGTCAGTCCCGTACTGGTCCACACCGGATTCAAGGGCGCGACTCACGCTATGGAGTGGGCCAACTCGCGCGAGCTGCTCGCCGTCGCTGGCACCTTGCGGCCTGGTGACTCATACAGCAGCAACGATCTCACATACGAGTAGCTTACACAGCGACCACGATGAAGCCAGTCCGTTCTGGGTCTATATCAGGCTATGGGGCGCCAAACTTGGGTTAAATCGCTAGTTAGAGTTATTGTTGCAGATACGAACTTTTATGAGGAAAATTAGATTATCACGAAGTTGCAAAAATGTTTGTTTGGGTTATACAAGAGAATGTTAGGAACCTTAATGAAGCAATTCAATATGAGTGAAACAATATAAACCAGTAATTACGAAGATAATGTTCGTTCATCTATAATAAATTTAAAATGTTGACGTTTTACATTTACATCGAATATAAAGATTAATGACTCAACTGAATGCATTATTTAACTAGGGAGTTCATAGATCTGTTTTCGTTTTCCATTTGAAAAATTGAATTCATCAATTAAGCTTTTCACTCGAGTATATTCCCAACATCAGATTATTCTCCGAACATCTATTCTGTAAAGCGATACAAAGCTGCAAGGATTTTTTATTCCCTTCACACTATTTATTGCGTTACTGAAAGGGTTTAACTCTGAATAGCGCTATCAACAAAGACCTTTTTATGGGGCGACACGAATGCGTCTCTACTTATATAAATTTGAAGAAAAAAAATGCCTGCTCTGGTTTGAAAACTATTCTGCGTTTGATAAACGAAATAAGGCACTACGCGTTTTTCAATCCACTACGAAATTTATGGCTACTAAGAAATGTT
This sequence comes from Chrysoteuchia culmella, assembly GCA_910589605.1. Taxonomy (NCBI): domain Eukaryota; kingdom Metazoa; phylum Arthropoda; class Insecta; order Lepidoptera; family Crambidae; genus Chrysoteuchia; species Chrysoteuchia culmella. The sequence continues at coordinate 6,227,514 of OU342648.1, forward strand.
TACGGCTCGTAGTTTGGTGCCCGGTGTCCATGGAAGATGGCCGCTTTGCCTACGGGTTTTTTATGGGCAAACGTGCGTGATTGTAAAGGAAGAATACATCGTAAAACGGTTGTATATCGGGAGATCTTTCTCTACTTTAGTTTTAATATTTACATCTAATGGAACGGTTTTAAAAGTTAAATTGCATAAGGTTCTTTTTAACCGAATTCAAAAAAAGGAGGAGGTTCTCAAGTCGACGGTTTTTTTTATGTATGTTTTACTTCGCCATTTGTTAACAGATTTTTATAATTCTTTTTTTATCTGAAAGAAAATGGTTTATGTGTGGTCCCATATAATTTTTACGAATATCTGGCTAGTTGGTTTTTCATAATCCTGAAAAATATCAATCACGTTTTGGCAAGTAGTCGTTTACCTAGATGACATCATTGTTGTGTATGGGCTGATTTTTAGTGTAAGTAACGGCACATGATGTAACTAAAAATTCTGAAATAAAAACATTTTATGGTGGCACCGACTCCAAAATTTTTTAATTTTTTACTTTTTGAAGTCGGATAGAATTTTTATTATAAAATGTTTTTTGAAATTACATGTACACGATAAACTTATATGAACTTCAGCTCTGAAAAATTCGTCGTTTTTGAAAACAAATTTCAACCAAACCAAAAAGTTTTTAAAACCTAATTTACTTCAAAATGTTTCCACTTTAAGTTTCAAATTCAAAGTTTATAAGAGTAACTTCTAACACTAAGTTATTTCGGGTGTAAAACTTTTTAAATCTAATAAAGTTTTTGGTTGCAGAGGCGGGCGAGCCGGCCGACTCGCCGCCATATAAAAATGTCGTGAAGTTCTACTCGGACGCCGGAGTGCTTATTTACACAGTCCCCATACCATACAATCAAGTAAGTGTACGGTTTTCTACTTTGGCTATTTTGTGGTGCAAGGTATAAAGTTCAAATAAATAGATTAGCAACGTTTTTATCTTTTTTCTTCTATTTAGTTCCATACTAAGGCTTAGGGGCTGTCTGTGGTCAAGCGAACTGAAGTAAAATGTAGATATCAATTTTTATGTCAGTGTTTTGAAGGTAGGGGTCAAGTCAAGACCAGGGACCAGTTACCCTCTTGAAATTTGATAATAGGCAACAGGGCCCACATCGATCGAGGCTTTGGGACGATTTGCACCCTTAATATTTACTAGGGGTGTATTGGTCCCATTATGATAGTGGCTTGAGCAATAGAAAATTAAACAGACACAAGTGAAGATATGAAGATCACATTTGTTTTAATTATCAAAACACATAAGTAATTAACATAAGTGATTCCAGAAGAGGCTCGCTTCCATCTTCAGCCTTATCAATACTTAACATCAGGTAGTCTCGCCATCGTGATAGAACAAAAAAAAAACCAAAATAACTATTTCACATAATCATTCGCAAAGTTATGGTTATGGTCTTTAACATTGCACTGCACACTGTCTATAACATTACTTGCATCGTTTCGACGCTAACGTATGTCCATTCATAACTACCCTCAACACATAAAAAAATATTTTGCTTTGAAATATTCAACTTTATTTGTTTTCTTTAATGGCTGAATCAAGAAAACAATAAAATTGAAAATTTCACTAGAATAAGTGACAATTTCTTTATATTTTTAAGCGACTTCAAAAAAAGGAGCTTCTCAGTTTGAGTTTGTATTATTATCTCGCGATTATCTCGCGTTTGGGCGTTTGGCTAAACCAATTTTGATGGGGTTTACAGGAAAGTATTTTTTACATTTAGGAGGTTTTAGTATTTTAACCGACTTCAAAAAAGGAGGTTATCAGTTTGACCCGTTTGTATATAGGTTTTTTTTTAACGTCGGGAGAAAGCTAGGTGTTAAACACCTATGTTTAGTTTAACTCGTTTAAACCTGTGTTTCTTAATGTGATAATATGTATGTTTGTCCACGATTATCTCACGTTTGGTTGAACAGCTGAACCGATTTTGATGCGGTTTTTTATGAGACAAGTATTTTTGATTGATGCTGTTTATGTGTACATCCTTACATACCTATTTACCAGGGTACACGAAAATTGCCTGCATGATGCATTAAAAAGATTGAAGTAAAAGTTATTTTTATAAAGAAATAAAACCGCCTTCAAAAAAAATATGCCACCAAAAAGTGAGAATCATAATACCATATTCTATTGGAAGTTCAACTAAAACAATATGGTATCATGCCTAGTTATCAATATTATAATACCTAATTATGTCATGATTGTATAAAAAAATACGATCCATATAAACAAGTGTAATTTTTCTTTAATTACTTAAGTCAATATCACAATCACAATGGGACCAAGGGACCAATAAACCCCTAGTAAATATTAAAGGTGCAAATCGTCCCAAAGCCTCGATCGATGTGGGCCCTGTTGCCTATTATCAAATTTCAAGGGGGGTAACTGGTCCCTCGTCCCAGTTTTAGATGGGGACGACTTGACTCGTGTTCTCGATACAATGGTAGGATTAATTAGTCTAAAATATTTCCACATTACATTACTTAGAGACAGTCAACGCAAAAAAGTGTTTAGAAGTAGTGCCTACATTTCTGTAGTGTAGTAGTCCATACATTTTCTTAATAAGATTTTGAATATCTTTTCCATGTCATACCAAAACGTGCCTATTTTCGAGGCGAAAATTGTGTAACGCTCTTTCTGCAGTGCCGTTGTTACACAGACCGGACTGCCTTAAGGAGTACCTACCTATGTTCTGTTGCGGCAGGCCCTAGTAAGCGGCCTAACATGGGGCCACGCGGCGCGGCGTCTGTTTGTGGGCGTGGGCGGCGTGGTGTGCACGGCGCGCGTGTGGCGAGTGGTGGCGCCACTGCAGCTACTAGCTCGCGTGCGAGCTGCACAGGCGCTGCGACACCCGCGGTTAGCGTCACGGTTGCCGCTACCACCGCGGTTGCAGCCAGCGCTTCATAACCTCTTCGCGCACACTATTCGGGTATGTTTACTTAGTGTTTGTAATTCGTAAAGTTAGTGTTTGTAAACGTCGCTCACGCCCACAAACGAAGGGCTCGTTTGTGGGCGTGAGCGACGTGGTGTGTACGGCGCGTGTATGACGCGTAGTGGCGTCACTGGAGCTGCTGGCTAGCGGTTACAGCCAGCGCTTTATTTTAGTCTGTATGTTTGACTTATGGCTGATTGTGCCAAAATTCATTTTACGAATTCGTAAAAAGTATATCGTAATTTCCTTGTCAAGGCTAATATAAATGTTTGGATTTTGACATGTTTGACTAGATAATTACGTTATACTATTTACGAATTCGTAGATGGAATTTTGGTACAACCGGCTGTTAGTGGTCCTCGCATGATGCATGGTGATCTTCGCCTTCTTGATATGTTTCTGATTCACTGCGGGCTAACCCAACATATGCAATAGACTTATATTATTAATACTGTCCACAGTGCAATGTGCCAGAAACAAACGAGCTACGTCGCTTCGTGTCCCGCCCGCCATCAGCCGGAGGGCGGCTGCACTGCACCATGCTTCGGCACGACGATGAGGAGACGGGGGCCTATACCTTATACCTGGAGCACCTGGGCGGTCTGGTGCCTTTGCTGAAAGGTCGACGAACAAGCAAGATACGCCCGGAGTTCGTCATATTCGACCCCCAGGCTGAAGGTAATAGTTACGACGAGTAAGTTGCCTACAGTCTGCACCTGGACACCAGGGCTATGGGCCAGGGCGATCGCACTGCACTTGTGAGGAGACTGGCGCCTATACATTATACCGTGATTACCTGGGCGGGTTAGTGCCTTTGCTGAAAGGTCGACGAACCAGCAAGATACACCCGGAGTTCATCATATTCGATCCTCAGGCTGAAGGTAATACGTAGTTACATCATGAATCTGGTGCCTTCATTCTACACCTGAAGCAACTAAGCTAACGGCCGGGGCGATTGCACTGCACCATTCTACGACCCGACGATGACGAAACGGGCGCCTATACCTTATACCTGTAGCACCTGGGTGGGCTCGGGCCGTTGCTGAAGGGCCGGCGAACGAGCAAGATACAAATCAATCTCTCTTGGTGAAATCGGGTCTAAGGTTGTTCCAATCCAACAACGCTGTTATCGGGACGTCATCAGTGACACGAGATAACGGCGTCGAGGTAACTCAGGTCATTTGTCCACCGGGCGACAAGATTGTGGTGGTCAGGCGGTTATATTTTGTTTGTATGTAATGTAAAAACAGCTTTCACCGTTTGTGGCACAGCAGAGGGCGGACTCACACAACGGCCAGCAGTGCAGCGAGCAGCAACAGCAGCATTACCTGCACCACCAGCAGCAGCAGCGGCAGCAGCGCCGGAACTGTAGTCATTGGACCTAAAAGATCTATTGTAGCTCGCCTACAAGTTAAGAGTATCTCTTTTAGCCTGCATATGCAGGCTCCAATCTAAAATCTTCCTGGCTTTAAGAGATTTTAGTTCCTCCGTTCGAATTATGTGCGTGTAAGTGGATAGCGTTTGTAATTTATTTAAGAAGTCAAAATAGGCCAGTACAGCCAGGCAGTGTAGTGCCTGCGCCGTTTTCGCTTAAAGAGCGCCGGCGCCGGCTTGGGGCCTGGAGCCTTCTAAGAAGACTAAAAACTCTTAGCTTTAAGAAATTTCAGCTTGTAGTTGTTAAAAAATTTGTAACGTTTGTAGCGGGCGGCACAGCAGAGGGTGGTCTCATACCACCGCCGGCGGTGCGAGCGAGCAGCAACAGCAGCAGCACCAGCACTAGTAGCAGCAGCGGCAGCAGCGCCGGCCGGGCGTCGCCCAGGGCGCGCCCGCCTCGACCGCCCAGGCAACACTCTTCATCGTCGGACACCGAGCCGGAAGAAGGTAAACACTGTCGCCATTATAACTAGATAAAATAACTTCAATTCTTTTTTATAAATAAAGATATTTCATTTGCGAGTATGTTTCATCTATTTTTTCACAACCATTTTATGTGCTATCATTTAATATTCACAGATCCATCAATTATTAGAAACTATTTTCTTTTAACATCAGTAAATTGTGAAGAAAATCTGGGATCGGACAAGGCGAAGCGTCAAAATTATGCCTTTATCCAACATGTGATAGAAGTTTAAAACTCAACTGACAGAGGGTTAAATTCACGTAGATGCTCTTAACCGCGCATCTACGTGAATCAAACTTCCGTCACTTGTCCGCAGATACACGCATTCCACAGAATGCGTGTGCCTTTGTTGTATTGTTTGTCACCTACTAAAGAAAATCTGTTCCTGACAGATTGTGTCAGTTCACCTTAAGAAGTGCCTAAATAAAACTTATTTTTAAATTTTGTGCTTTTCTGGATAATCGAAAATTAACTTTATTAAGAGGCAAGTTTTATCAACTGTCGATTAGATAATCGTCATTAAATTCAATTTAAAACATCGTTCTGTCCCTTTAAACAAACAAACAAAAAGGGGGGTGAGGGGCGATAACTATTATCAAATAATGAGAGTAGTGCTTGAAGTAATCGATATTTTTTTTATCGAAAAGTAAGGATAGAGTTTTTATACAGTTTTCTCTGTTTCAATGAATCTGTGTAGCATTCGAAAACCTGTTTGGCGCAGGGGTACTAATCCCGCCTTCTGCGCCAGAGGTCCCGGGTTCGATCCCCGGACAAGACAAATATTTGTGTGCATGTACATGTCTATTTTTCTTGGTCTGGGTGTTTAATATGTATATTATGTATGTATTTACAAAAAAAAAGTATATATGAATGTATATCCGTTATCTAGTATCCATAACACAAGTTCTTCATGAAACTTAGCGTAGATAATTGGTGTGTTTGTATGAAATTATTCTTTATATTATTTATTATTAGTCTGGCTGAAAATGTATGATACATATACCGTGGTGCTTAGATGGAATCCATGTTATCTCCCTAAAACCGCTTTCACCTACTTTCTTTTTCTTAGGGGATCAACTGGAAATCTGAAATTAATTTGAATAATTCCTACATTAAAATCGGATGCGTTCGTTCATTTACATACATCGATATGTTTATCGATATGTTCAAGCCCTATACGACATAAAAATGACAATAGGCTATTTGACAGGTTTTTAAAATACATTTTATATTATGTAGTAGAGTTTAAAGAACCCAGTAAAATTAGTTGTTTTAAATTCTGGTACATATTTGCTGAAAAATATAAAATAATAAATTCAATATTTAAATAGCGCGCCAAAACGCTACATTGTCAATATGGCGCTGCAATGGGGTCGGTGACGTCACTTGCCTGTATTCTGATCTGTGGGACATAATCATCCACAAACGTAGGCAAACGAGGTTTACAAGCACGTGACGTCATCATAAACTCGATATAAAAATAAAAATAATATCGAAATAAAAATGCATTTTTATTTACGACTTTTATAAATAAAGTTATTATTATTTTCAACGTACGTTAATAAATAATAAAAAAAAATTTATACTGATAACAGTATTTGAAACTTTATTTTTCGCATTGTCAAATAGCCTATTGATTGAATGAGTGATACATACAATCGAACCAATTTACATGTGAAATATCTTTGAAGAATGTACATGTACAAGGACTACTTTTCGAAATAACGTATTACATTTTGTTTACATACCAAATTTTATTTATTTTACAAAAAATTGCTACTTTAATAGGTTGAAATTGTACTTACGCGTGAAAAGGCCTTTTTAGGGTTTCGTAGCCTAAAGGCAAAAAACGAAACCCTTATAGATTCGGCCAAACCGATGTATGTCACACCCTTTTTTTTGAGATAATGTTCCACTTCGAGATCTCGCGTCATACTGACAACGCTATATTGCTTACTAAGCCTAAAAGGCTCAGTAAGTGATTAGAGGGGTAAAGGCGAACACGGTCCTCGTTACGCGTCCAGTGGTTAATTTTGTCCAAGGACAGGTTGCTTTTTTCTAGTGTAATATTTATCACTTAAGAATAGCATTGTAAAATGCAATAGTTATATAAAGAACTGACAGAAATCTGCCAGACACGCATTCTCTTTTCGGCCGCTCTCAGTGGTTTTCATGAATGATTGACGTGGCAAGCGTCAGGTTGCTCGGGCTCGCCGCGGCTGCAGCGGCGGCGGCGCGCGCGCGAGCGGCGCAAGGTGCGCGGGGCTGAGCGCGACGACGCGCCCGACGAGCTCGCCTACATCGACTCGCTGCCGGAGGTAATCATATTGACTTTTCAAATGCCGTTTGTAAAGGGCGCGCTGCCATCAGATGAACCGTAATGCCTTTTAATTCTTCATGATTGCAATCACCTAGCCCAAAATTTTTACAAGGTAGTAAAGTTACTTATTTGATCGAAAGTGTACCTTAAAACAAATGAAGATGCAAGTAATGTGGCTTCATATTTGTGTAGCGAAGCGTGTGAATAAATAGAAGTGTATTTTTATATGAAAAGTTGTATTTTAATAGTGAAACTATAACAGCTTCTGTGTTTCAGGACGTTCGATTAGTAGAAGTGACATCAAATATATGGGGTACAAAGTTCAAAATGCACGGCCTCGCCAAAAACGTGCCGGCCAACCTGGGGCAGGTGACGTACAAGACGTCGCTGCTGCATCTGCAGCCGCGCCAGATGACGCTCATGATCACCGAGCTGCGCGACGACTACCCCGTCGGGCCCGACCCCACCTTCAACCCGAACATATTCTCCGAGGACGAGGAGGAGCCGTTCCCGACCGACGACTCCAACTCCCCCTCCCACAACAACAACAACACCCGCCGAAAACTCACGCTCAGCGAGAGGATCAACAACTCGAACAACATCAACCAGACCGACTCGTACAACACCAACAACAACAACAACCCGAACGGGGCGTCGCTCGCGCGCGCCGAGTCGTACGAGGAGTTCCCGTACATCGACACGATAGCGAGCGACACGATGAACAACGTGCCGGAGAGCGTGTACAGCTGCGCGGGCGTGCGCCAGCCCAGCCGCCACGCCATCTCCCCGCTGCGCTGCGAGGGCTCCGTGCCCACGCTGCAGTCGCCCAAGAACGCCGTCGCGCCCACCGACATCATCTTCGAGCGACCCTCGCCGCAGACGGTCGCGTGTGGCGGCCGCGGCGACTTCTGCGCCGCGCGCGCCGACTACACCGTGCGCGGCGACGGGCTCGCGCTCAAGGCCGGCCTGCCCAGCGGCGAGCAGCAGGCCTACGGGCTCAACCTCGCGCTCGAGCCGAGCCGCCAGGTCACCATCAAGAAGTGCGACGCGCACGTCGCCGACAACTGCCTGTCGAAGCTGCGCAAGAACATCTGCGGCCGCGGCGAGGCGTACGACGTGAACGCGCGCATCCTCAAGTCGCTCTGCACCAAGAGCTACGAGCAGGAGGCGCACCCGGAGGCGCTCGCGCGGCGCGCCGACCCGCCGCGCGGGCTGCAGAAGGGCGACGACCTCAGGTTCATCGACGAGGAGACGTCGGGCGAGGGCGCGCCGGCGCCGGCGCCCCGGCCGCGGCCCACCGCCGGCGCCGTGGTGCCCGTCAGCCCCGTGTGCGCGCCCGGCCCGCTCGACACGATGACGCGCAGCTGCAGCGTCGGCTACCTCGACCTGGTGGACCCGCTGCACGCGCGCGTCAGCCTGGCCACGCTGCGCGAGCCGCCGCGCCGCCTCGTGCTCGTCAGCGACAAGCGGCGGCGGCCGCGCCGGGCGCCGCGCGCGCCCGACCACCGCCCCGCGCCGCCGCTGCTGCGCTGCGGCAAGTCGCGCAGCCTCGACTCGAGCGAGCTCGCCATCACGGCGGACAAGCGGCCGAAGGAGGCGGACCCGCCCGCAGTCGACAGCACCGGCGACGACGACGGCGCCACTAGCGGGGAGGAGCGCGCGGGCGCGGGGGCGGGGGCGGGCGCGTGTGGCGTGTGCCGCGCGGCAACAGCGCGGGGCGGGTGCTCGTGCGCCCGCACGCCGCCCCCGCCGCCCGCGCCCGCGCCGCGCCCCGCCGCCACAGACTCCGACTCCGACTACAGCAAGTATTATAGTTAGTACGATAAGTAGACGCTTCGCTCTCACTCTGCACGCCTCGGCGGCGCCCCCGACGAACCCGAGCCGAGCTCCGACGACGAACGCCGTGAGACCGGACGACTCTTATGCTTTGAGCGTCCGCCTAGTGCGTATCTTCTTTTTGCCGCACGCCCCTCATGCTGGCTTCCACGCTTCGTATCTCCGTCTATCGCCATCTTCGGTCCTCTCTTTCTTTCTCGCTTAGACCACGATCGTAGGTAGGTCCGCAATATAATGAGTCCCTCCCTGTAACCTAGAATCCCCTGTTGTTAATGAAAAGCAATTTGTAATTAAATGGCACACGTAGCCACTTTACCGCTTACCAATATACAAAGTTGTAGTGTTTAGACAGTAAAAATAGATTAAAAATGCAGTAAAAATGCAGTTCTCACCTTTTGAAAGTATTTCAAGACTAGGCCTTATTGGCTGTTAGAGCAATATCAAAGTTATATTCAACCTTTCGCTAGCAATGAACGAGACACAATAGATTTTTTATTGTCATAAGTCATATTATATCTGCTTGCCAGTACAGGGGATAAGCTAGTTTTTGACTGCGTGAAACTTTAATATTGCGTTAACAGCTGTGAACCTAAACCATTCAGCACGCTTAAAGCCAAAAGCTTTAGTGAGAGTATTTAACGTTGTTTTTCCGCATGATGATGCAGGTTCGTTGGAGCAACTAGCGCTGCGGCTGCTGGCGTCGCGGGCGGGCCGCAAGTCGCGCGCGGCGCGGGAAGCGACCGCGACTGCGGCCGCGGCGGCGGACGCGGCGAGGGAGGTAAGTTGGTGACGGGACGTTAAATAATACTAGAAGTAAAATCACGCCTCCGTCACTCGCTCAAGGTCGCGCGATATGTGCCTTCCGCTAGCCGTTCGCCCGGGCGAAATTTCATTGTACCAACCCTCACGTAAGTGCACGCCCGCCGCTCAAGATCAGACTCGGTGCGCCGTATTTGCAGTTGAAACGCGACGCTGAGTCAAAGCCGTTAAGTTCACTATCCCTTGTATCGCATGACAGTAGATTTAGAATGCGAAAACATTCAAATTCAAATTCAATATTTATTCAGTCTAGGCTGTTACAAGCACTTATGAACGTCAAAGAAGCTACGCCATCGGTTCACAAACCCTACGGAGGGAGACCTTGTAACGAGAAGAACCGACAAGAAACTCGTCAAGGGCTGTTTTTTTTTCCTGTTTTATTTCATACAGAGTCGTCAAATTGAAGCGAACATATCAGTACAATTTCCATCACAAAAAGAAAATACTAATAATAATATATATTTTTTTGGTTATTGTAACCGTAAACAATTTTCAACTGGCAAAGAAAGACTTGTCTATCATACATTACAGCATTTCTCGCATTACAAGATTACTGTACTGCAAGTTGTGAGTCAGGTCAGTAACAATATATTTTAGATAGAAATATTTAGGCTTTAAGCACAACATTAAGATAAGCAGACTGAGGTAGACCCATTTCCGCTGGCGACACCCGTTCACGAGCATGACGCATGAACCAGCCATCACTTCGCTCAACTATATTTTAGGGAACGTAACGACCCGCTGCGTGCGTTCCCATCGGTCAGTCGGAATCGGCAGATTCGGGTCGGTAAGTGGGAAGCGTGTGGTATATTTTGTATATATTTCTGGCTCCCGGGTTTTATCTGTTATTTATACCAACTGCTGGGCTAAGTTTTTTATACCAACAAGGTTAACACGTGACTATGGATATATGGCTAATTGTGCCTAGACGTTTACACTGTTGAAGCAGGCCTTTCACCATTATATTCAGCGAAAAAGGAAGTACTTCCTCCGAGCTAGGTGTCTGTGCTCGGGGAACGCGACCCAACTGTTCGTTGTTGGAACTTGTATATATTTGCAGCGGGCTGTGAAACTTCGTAAGCGCGATTCATGTTTCCATATAAATCCTCTGTTATTGTCTTGACGTAGGTGTGACGTCATGCTTTGCGCGTCGTGTTTACAATAATCACTAAACCTTTGAAAGGGATTGCGATAGATTTCAAAATTAGACAATTAAGGGCTGTTCATAATTGAATCGTGAAAGATTAAACAAGTTTATGTTTTTAGTTGTACTTTTCGCTGATCCTGCATTTCTTCGATTTCAACGTCTTCGCATATATGCGATGAGTGCGCAGCTACAACACAAATATCTGCACGTTGAATTCATTTGTGATATATCAATGCCATAAAAATTATTGTATATTTAATACTAGCGGCCGCCATCCGCGTGATTCCAGTTCTCGTGGGAATATCGGAATAAAAAGTATCCTATGTTCATAACCAGGCTATCTACTATCTGTGTAGCAAATTTCATCCAAATCCGTTCAGTACTTTCGGAGCCTAATCAATGCAAACAAACACAAACAATCAAATCTTTCCTCTTTATAATTATAATAACTGCATACAATCACACCAATTATCTAACCCACGTTAAGTTACTAGACAACGGATAAACATACTTAGGTATATCCTTTTTTTGTAAAAACATACATAATATACATATTAAACACCCAGACCGAGACAAATAGACATGTTCATGCACACACATACTTGCCTTGTCCGGGTATTGAACTCGGGATCTCTGGCGCAGAAGGCGGGTTTAGTACCCCTGCGTCAAACAGGTCGTCCTTATAATATTAGTATATGTAGATTCTCAAATACTTGTTATTGTCTTATGTAGCTAACTTGTATCAAAAACTTTCATTATTGCTATTGGCATTCCGAATAAAATAAAATACCGCAGGTGAGCTCGGCGCCGGCATCGCCACGTTGCGCGCGCGCCCGCGCCACGCCCGCGCCCGCGCCCGCCACGCCCACGCCCGCGCCACGGAGACATCGCTACTCGTCCGCTTCACCTATTAGGTAAGCATAGGATTAAGGGGCTCCTCGACTGAAACGAGATAGTAATGAGAAAAGGACGCGCGCGAGTGCGACACCGATTTTCCAGAAAAAAACCACGAAATCATTTCGTAGTAAATAACTAGCGTTTAAAGAAAAAATTAAACTATGCGACCCAAAATATTATTGGTGTCCACTAATTGAACCAATTTCCAATTGTATACATATGTAACCCCATTTGAGACTAATCTTAAAAAAAAATATATTTCTAAGGGGTCATTTGGAAAAGAAAGTGTCGAGGCAAAATCATAAAATCGTGATTCTGAAACTATACAAATATATATAAAGGTATGAAGAAATATATAAAGGGTGTTATAAGACCCATACCAAAGCCTTAATATATACGTAGTGTGCATCAAACTAAATAAGAATATGTAAAAATAATTGCTGGGAAACGATTTTATTTTTCGTTTTCAATAAATGGATGTTATTTTTGCACGCATAAAACGCGGGCAACAACGTGTGCGTGTGTCTAGAGGGTACAAGTAGGCGGCCGGGATCCAGTTTCTTTGATTGGTGTTGATACTCATTTCGGTTTTGTGACATTAAACGACAATCTTTAAAAATAAATATTGACTTTGATCCTCAATAACTACTTAACTATCAGGTTCCGATTTGGTCCCATACAACAAAATGATAGTAGCGATGGGGAGAGTACGTCGTTTTCGTTTTCGTTATGGGTCTTTTAACATCATGTTATTACCAGATTTGTAACATCTCCAACCGTCCTATAGTTTTATACCAAAAAGTACGTACTTTTTCGATATAGCTTCTTAGGGTTCATCGAGCTTTCGAGCTAGTTGATTGGTCAGGGAGAGGTATCACCAAGCCACAATCCAATCAGTCTTTTAACTGCCTACAAATGGCCGTAAAGCGTACTCATAGACACGTCCCGCTAAAGGGCGTCTAGAGGGTACAGGGTGAAAACAATAGTCGCGAGTGGCGCGTGAGTAACTGTAACTGCTTTAAATATTTATACTGTGATCGAACCTTCGAGCTGGTTGGGGGTTCGGGAAAATCGGGAAGAACCCCTCAGCTCTCACGCCGACGAGAGCTGAGTCTAGTGAGGCGTAGCTCAGCTGCCCTAGACCGTTCTAGAGCACAATGATTGTGAACTTGTGACTAACCGAGTCCAACCGGCATGTCACCAATATGCCTAAAGATTGGATTCCCCTCCCTCAATCAATATTAAAAAATTGTGGTGTTAGATTTTATGACCCTTTTTATCATTATGTTACAATTTTCACCTGAACCCAAACGTCATGGTTTCAATTATAAGTACTTGCAAGCCATTTCCGATCCCGGTTAAGGTGTATTTTTACTGAGACGTTGCGTCAGTGTTTGTGATAATTCCGGCGTTGCTTTGCATTTACACAACAAGTGTTTTAGCTACTTACTATGAAGAGTTGTGTGTGACACACTTGCTAGAAAGGTACAGGATGTGTGTTTTGAAGTTGGATTTATTAAGTCAGTTAGTTAATAATGATTTCATCCTTCTTTTTTCAGGCAATTGTTAAATTCCCCCCTTTTGAATCGAAGAAGGAACAAGAAACCGTCCGAAAGCTCAGACGACGAGTACTCGAACGGCGGCGGCTACAGCGAGGTCAACAGCAAGAACTACAGAGATTTGGAAAGCTTTCAAAAGGCTCAACTTAGGAATAAGGTAAGAAACAATTTATCAGTTACTACTTATTCGGCTGTTTTCAGTGTTATGAGATAGTATTGATTTCGTATTTGTAATAGTCCCTGTTTTCAACATCAGCTTACCTACTTTCTGTACGGCACACGCCACTTGATCAAATACATCTCGCTTTTTGTAGATATGTCATTAAATTCCATCCAACTCCGTTCAGCTGTTTTCACGTTATATAAATCCAAACTTTCATATTTATAATATTAGTAGAATAACTCAACTTGGAGTAAAGGCATACCAAGCAGTTGATATTATCCCAGGTCTGAATGTGCTGTGACACTATTTTGTGTTTTCGAACACCTAACATCAAACATACATTAAACATTTAATCAAATATGGGCGGGGCCTAACTGATTTGTTAGCAAATACGAGCAAACATGTTATACGAGGTGGACGGAAAACATTCCCGCGTTCGCCTGTGGGAGGGGATTATTCTTAATTTCATTGAATCATCTTTGCTTGCGAATATTTAATTCATCGTTATGTCGCTGGAGATTGTAAAGTTTTGGTAAATAGGAATAGGATGTGTTAGTTTGTTTTGATATTTATTGAAGCAGCAGAAAAAAGACCCCGCTTTAGTGGTGATACTGATCATGATGATGCTGTCTTGTATACTACTAAAACAATAACGTGATGGACTGACAGACAACGCGCAGCCCAAACGGCTGCACCGATTAACCTGAAGACCTACCGATGCAGGCGAGCACTAAAGAACGGACTTTTTTTATATTTCCACGGAAACGGGAACCACGTAGGTGAAACCACGAGCGGCCGCTAGTCAGTAATAAATAATAATAATTGCAGCTGAAGCGCTCGGGCCCTTTGGCCGGGGCTCCGGGCGCGCCGGGCGGCGGCGGCGAGCGGTCGGGCCGCCGCCAGCTGGTGATGCACAACAAGGCGCCCATGTGGAACGAGAACAGCCAGGTCTACCAGCTCGACTTCGGCGGCCGCGTCACGCAGGAGTCCGCCAAGAACTTCCAGATCGAGTACCACGGGAAGCAGGTACGATACGGCCGAACAACAATCAGAACACCGACATAGTGATAGATGAATTTAAAAAAAATGTTACTATCTTGTTCAGATGGTAGAAGGTTGAATCCTTCTTATAAATATTATTCCCATTTTGTAATACATGTTGTGTCCCAGTAATGCAACTAACCCTGATGGTTTAAGTTTTATAATTATCTGTCGGTAGGACATAAAAGAACTTTGCTTAGTGAAGACCACTATATCTTTAGCCACCAGGCAGCGACAGCGAAGCGGCTACCAATTTTAGTTTTATAATTTACCGAGCAGGTATCTTTTGAGTAGCTTCTGAGATCGCAGCACTTCGACATGCATTGAACCAACGGCAACGTTTCAACGTTCCGAGTAGCTCAAATTAATAAAGCACTTTGTTCCCCAGGTGATGCAGTTCGGGCGCATCGACGGCAACGCCTACACTTTGGACTTCCAGTACCCCTTCTCCGCCCTGCAGGCCTTCGCAGTGGCGCTCGCCAACGTCACGCAACGGCTCAAGTAGTGGGGAACAGCCCCAGAAAATAACACTTTAAACCTTCATAGTCACTATCACTTACATTATTAGGAAAAACTTTTATGGATTTTTAGCATGTTTATATTCTTTTTGAGTCACCGATATTTCGGCGCAGTTGCATGCGCCACGATCACGGAGTGACTGAAGTTAATGGGGGTAAATGGTGCTAGGAGCAAACAGGCAAAATATCGGGGACTCGAAAACAAATACATACATGGTAAAAAACCCGTTTTCCTAATAATGTTAGCCCCAGTAAACTCGCCAGTCTAAAGTAACGCGGTGCAGCCATGAGAGAATGCGACTCTGACAGTCTACAGAATAAAGTTCATTTTCGATTAACCTGAAAAGTTAAATATTCGAAAATAAGTTTTACACTCGATTTAGTTTTACACTTTCATCCACCTCTCTGGTCTAGGAGTTACACCACTGGTACCAAGCCCAGAGGTCCCGGGTTCGATTCAAAGTGGGCGTACATATTGTATTCGGTTTGGTGGGTAGTAGAACTTGTTATAAGTTCGCCAGGCTAGCTACCTCTATCTTATCTAAGTCTGAATCCGTAACAACAATGTTTTGAGCATTGTTGTGTTCCGCTTAAGATAGCTAGTTCCTCTGTGATTGAGTATTCCGGGAGAAGAGGAAGTGGAATTATCCTCTTATATTAAATATATTTCAAGATTGTAGCTTTGTGTTTGGCAACAACATGTTTCATTGTAAATGTTGTTGTTTCTGTTAAAGCTGATAAGTTTTTTATCAGTTAAAAGCTGTCCTGAATGGCTGGTAGGGGAAAAAATGTTGGGACTATTCGAAAGTACTTATCTATAAGTCTATTTGAATAAAAATCTTTGACTTTGACTTTAAAGCGCGCTTCCGCCTTATCAATTAACACCAGTGGGCCTACCGCGTAAGTGCCGTCGGCATCGCTGTCAACTTCGCTTTGCCAGCCGACAGCGATTTCGTACAACGTAACTTCAACGTTATCCTCCTAATAATAAGATTCCTTTTCCATAGTCAGTTAATACTCGACTCTGTGTGCGACCGAAACAGTGCTATAGCAGCAGCGCTCGCGAGTGACGAGTCGCGCCTATATTCGACAAGTCGACGACACTTACGCGGTAGGGCCACAGAAGCCCTACCGCGCTAGTGTCGTCGGCATCGACATCGATTTCATTGACAGATGGATGTGCATGTCACATGCTCTTAGTCTTTGGTAAGTTTTTATTTGTGCCATTAATAAGCAGCAATGTGCAACTTCCATCTGTCAAATGAAGCCGATTACGATGCCGACGCCACTTGCGCGGTAGAGCCTCGGGTATGATAAAGCCCAAGCGTATCCTCGTTGTTAAAAAAAATAGAGAACTATCATGAACTGTTAGAAACGCATTCTCTAAGCGTCCGGAGTTACAAGCCCTGACGTTTTATAATTGGCTAATTATAATAGGCTAATTGTCTAAATTTTAAATCTATCGCAATCCCTTTCAATTCGTGATTTGAAACATATTTACATACTTAGATCGTCACTATTTGACATTTGATAGGGATTGCGAGACGCATTTTGAAAGGTATTGAATGAATGAATTTGAACTGTTTAAGCAAAGTGACACACTAAAATATATTTTATATGTATGTAGATGTGTCAAATGAAGTGTCATTTAAAACAGCTTTCGTTCCGAAAGGGATTGCGACTAAAAGTTACACAATTCCATAAATCACAGTCGCAATACCTTTGAAAGAGATTGTGATATATTTTTAAATTAGACAGGGGGCAGGCCGGCCATCCAAGCACTCCCCGTTGAATGTTTATCGAGTTAATCTGACGTTAGTGTAGTGAGAGCATGTTTGAGGCTGCGTCATATCAATTCGTCTTATTACAATCGACTTCAAATCAGTTATTTTTTATTTGTTGTAGTTAGAATAGAATCGTGGTGCCGTTTTGTAATAAGACAGTCACCGATATGTATGATCTATCTACATATAATTTATTGTATTATTGTTTCAATCAAGTTAGGTTATGATTTATAGATCTTACTTTAAGGACAGCCAGCTGCTGTCCATCGGTAGGTAGAACAACTGGTAGATGCCAGAAATCGTTTTATTTGAAATTGATCTCTATGGTACCGGTTTCTTGGTATATTTTTGCTGTATTTGTTGTTGTTGGGAAGCGTATATCTTGAAAACGTTGTTGTGTCGGTACTCGACAATGCTTTATCAAATGCCGTCATAGTACTAAAGTATCACCAAAGCAAAGCGACCCTCCATAAGTATTTTTTACACATGCTTTGATAGGTAGCTTTCTAAAGTAAGTATATAATTCAGTCTCAATGCAGATATAACTGAAGTGTTTGTGCCATTGGGACCAACACGTTGACATAATCGTGTATTATACCCATAATGATTAATTATGACAAAACTATATTTTAGGTACAAATGTTGTATATTTTCACTATCTATAGACAGTATTGCGTGGATAGTCTTGTAAAATAATATTATATTATTCAGCTCCAGAAACGTTGTCTGTATATTACTGTGTTATAAACAGGTCATGATTTAGTACCTCGATTGATGACACCTTAAATAAAATCCTTCCATAAACAAATTTCAATTTGAAATATTCAAGAAATGTAAGTTTTAGTAATCAATCGGTTAAGACATTAGGTCATCACTTATTTAAAGCAGTTAGGTGCAGCAAAAATCAATAATACTGCTGCACAAGTAAATGAACACTTGGTATCTTATCTCTCACACTATAATACTTATTGCCAAGTTGCAAGTGGTTGTCATTAAATGCGCGCACTATTTGGCGCAACATAGTAACTAAATCTACACTACTTCCGAGCCCGACTGTACTTAAAATATTTAACAACAGCTGTTATATAACAAACTATATAATATTTAACAAGCTTTAGAAACTGTAAGATTTCTTCAATCGACTTTAGACTTTAACTTGATTGACATTAGGTTTGTAATTGATTGAAGAAACTTGACATATCGTATAGGTCACGCTGCTGTTGACTGTACAATCGAGAATTACTATTCAGTTGACCTTATGGCATACGTAATAACAGTTGTTTTCTTAGTGCAATATTTTTTATTCCATCAAAGCTGGAGAACCGAATGTTGCGAGCGCAAAAGATGTATAAATTAAGTACCTATGTAGAATACTATTTTTAGAAAAGAAAATGTTTTGAATATTTACTTATTAAAATTGGTTGTTGTACTTTTTTTTTTAATAAACCTGCTGTCTAAATGCATTGATATTTTTTTTGTTAAAGGATCATGTTTTATTTAACTTGTTTCTAGTATATCTAACGAGGCTAATGCATAAAGCTGTAAATCATTCCGTACCAGCACTAAATTCTATTGAATGTCCAACTGTGGTCCCATACTCGTACTGGGGCTAGGTGCGCCTACTTTAGTATTGTCTAAAACACGATGTTAGGCCGAATTAGGAGGAAAGCCCAGCGGGAGATATTATTCAGTGAAGAACCGCCCCCTCAACTTCATTTCAGAATGTTTCTGTCTATCATTTTGCAGTTGGCTTCAGATGAGACTTAGCGTCCAATATTAGTGCGCTCAATTATACTTCAGCTGTCGATAGTGTCGTGTCGATTGACACCTTTTGAAGAGGTCCGCTCTAGTATGCATGAACATTTAATCGTAGATAATAAACTGTTGTAAAATGTCATTACATGTTGCTATTTCTTTTTCATTATTTTGAGTTATTAGATGATGTTCTTAAAAGTTACCTTTAATATAAGTCTAATAATTGTTGTGCTAATACAAGCACTAATAAATACGCCATTATAATTGTTGTGGGTGTTTATATTTAATGAAAAAATGTCATGTATCGATTTGATAATATCGAATCCAACCACTTAATAATTGATTTGCTGTTTTGAAAGTTCCAGTTACAAAAGTATACCATTGTGGTATTACGTTACGATAATATCATATAATTTTGTTGGGTACTATTATTTGATGTTTAAACATTTTGTTCCCTATTTGATATACTTAATGACATATCTGATGTTAATTAAATTATAGATCTTAGTTCACATTTGATTTAAGACTGCACTTGTAAATATATTTTGTGATACTCGTGTACTGTTATGATATTGATTTAGCCACCCTATGTGCTAAATGTAATGTTAAGTAAGTTGATGTTGATTATGTTTTGTTGGCAATATAGTTTAGTTTTGTTATTGTTGGTCAAGTCTCCTTTTGATTTTATGTTAACATTACAATAACTTTTACCGAGGCACAGAATAATAGTATGCTGAGCAAACATTGCTGAAATAAATTTCTTGAAATAAAGTTAAAGCAACCAGTGACATAAAAAAAGCACAATTAAGACGGTAACTATTTAATCAAAAGGAGGTTTCTGTCTTTGTCATTGCTTTTTAAAATCTCACTTGTCTCTTGTACATACATATAGTGACAAAGTGTAAATAAAAACTATTCTACAGTAACTGATTTGTTTTATTACAGTAAAAATAATAAAAAACTAAATATATATCTGCAGACTCTGCAGAGAGCTTCCAATGTGCTTCACAACTGCATTAGATACATAGTTTCAGAAGATTAAATCATGTAAATCATAATGGGTGTTGTACAAAATAAAGTGATTGGGTAACCAAAATTTAAAAATTTAAAAGTAGACTGTATTTACTTTCTGTACTATAGTCAATATCCCTTAATTTCTTACCTACTTATCTTAATCCAATTATGAAATCCTTATATTTGAATGAAATACCTCTTTTATACATTTATTAAAAATATACATACTAGTGTTATTGCATTTAACTTTATTAAATATTATAAATATCACCAAATTCAACCAGTTTATGAAGTTGCTAAACACTATGCAAAATACTTTATTCTAAATGCATTTACAAAATATCTTAAGCATAAATCAGCTAAAAACTTTATAACCAAGCAGATATGGGAGTCTGCACAACTATAAAATACATCAGCTTTAAGTAAGTTGGGTGTTGTGGAAGTATCTGGTCAAACTTAATTTGACTAGAAGTATATCACCTAAATCATACTGACAAAACTTTTTTATCACTTCTCTCAACTTTGCACTATAAGTCTGATGTTATAATAAAACAAATCAATTCTAGCATAGCTGGCTAGTTCATATTCACTTTAAAAACTTGAATATGCAATATGCACAATTTAGTGTCTTTTCAGATGTTATGGCCACCCATTTGAATGGCTCTGTTTCCTGTGCTAATCACTTTCACTACCACTTTGTCCAGGAACATAATCTGCATCATCTTCATCCGAAATGTCCAAGTCATCCAAATCTTGGAAAAGTGATTCATCAACCTTGACTGCATCTCCTGAAAAAATCATAAAGTGATTTAACCTACTTGCTACAGTAGGAAAGTGAAATTTACAGCTATTGAAAATAGTTTTTTTTTTACCGTCATCCAAGAATTTAAGATCAGACTCATTGAGTGTTGTGTCCCTTAGGAATAACTCTTTTCCTGTTAACTTGTTTTTGTCTTTCAATTCCTTTTCTCTTTTTGCAGGAATGCCCATATCTATTTCAAACTGTTTTCTCCACGCCAAGAATGATTCTACTGTCACTCTTGTGCCTTCAAACCTTTTCTGTAACAGACAAAAAGATTTATGAAAAAATAAGCCACTGTTAGTAATTTATTATGGTGACATAAGCCTGTCACTTACCAATTCAGCCTCTTCGTCAGCTTTTAGCTTAGCTAGAACTTTTTCTTCCTTTTCTTTTTTAATTTTGTCCCATTTTTCATTGAGCCATTCTTGTCCAGCGGAAACTAAGGTGAAGACCATCACCATTCCCAAGTTTTCTTTGCCCTAAAGTTTATAAAATAACAATATGTTTATTAGTCAATAAAGGTATTCTCTTGAAATAAGGTTATTGTGATGCATATATTTTATGCCAACATTACGAAAACAGTTGCATTACCTGATCCTCCAAATGTGACAGCAGTTCGTCTTTATCAACGACGTCGTCGAAGTTTTCTTCATTGTCTATTTCAATTAGAGGTAGCTCATCAGGATACTTGGCCGTGTATGTAAATATTAGCTGGCAAGCTAAACCATCACCATCGTCAAATCCTTCAGACTTAATCGGTATAGAAAACTTGTGAAATGGCTCTCTGTCTATTACTGCAAAAGTCAAAATAATTAAATTGAGATTAAATATAAGTAATAAATAAGGAAGTAAGGAATAGGTTCGAACTCTCACATACTTTGCATGTCTCCATAGTATATAGAATCTAATGCTTCAACTTCACTGGATTGTTCGTAGTTATAATCCATCGTACCTTTGTTATATTACACGATAAAAAAAGACTCAATTAAACACGTTTTTATATAAATTATAATCCCGACCGACACACATCGAAACAGATTTTATTTTTGACAGCTTTGCTGACAGCTGTTTGACTTTGTCTTGTCTGTCAGACTGTCACACACAACAGAACTAGTCACAGTCACACACACCAGAGTGTATAGTTTTTAAATGTTTGTACGATCAACAGAATCGTACGGCTCTACATTTGCACTACGAAAGTCGGAAGCCGCCGATATTACGAGCGACGACGTAAGGACGCTCTCAAGGTCACAGTGTAAAACCGTAGCTGCTGTTGACTGTACAATATTTTGTGGTTTAAATAAATGTGGAATTTTCTTTAAAAAAAAGTTCGTAAGAACATAGATGACGCTGTATGGGGTCCACATAAGGCTGGGATGAGAATACATGTTTTTAAGAATTATATTCTATATATTTATTTTGAGAAAAATACTACGAAAAGAAAAAAGTAATTCAAACCTAAAAACCGGTATTTCGTTCGTGTAATGGAACGTATGTGTAAATAAGACAGTTTTATTTGTAAAAAAGTGAAGAAAAATAAATATCAAAATTTTAATTAAAACTGTAATAATCTTATTTTGAACAATACTTTGATAAGATTATTGAGTCTTAGATTATCTCGGATTCACTCGATTCGATACACTTCCGATTTTTGCGTCGATCTATTTCTAAACTCAGTAGTCAATAGTTCTCGACCTAATAGCACAGAATACTTAATAGTACAAGTACAGAAGGTTCACTTCGCAACTCCAATCAAATAAATTGCTAGTCTAGCTCACGACGCAATAAAGTCCAATTCACGTCGCGCTGCGCTAAATGCCTAGCATTATATTCACCTACATTCTGCGTCTCTTTCTATCGCGTAACTCGTATGCTTTCTGACGCAGCTAGGGTTGCCTCTTTGTGATTCATTTATTTATAGGTAGACTTTGTGTCGGCATATGCATAGTATAATCAAAAGGTAGATATATTAAAGGTTAATAGGTACCTACCAAAAGTTAAAAAAAATTACAAACCTACCTATAACCTATAACGACAAAACAGAAATTCGTTTAATTCTATCAAACTCGTGAAAGATTATTACACCAACCTACGTTCCTACTTATTTTCGTAACCTAAGTAGATAGGTACCTACCTATTTAAATATTAAACCTACGTAATAAACCTAACATGAATGAGAATTTCATAATAATAATAACAACTTTAAAGTAGAACTTGCCTTTCATCGTCCTTAGGGAGCGTAAAAAAAGTTGACTTTAGATCGCGATTCGTGTTTAAACAATTAAACACTGCACAATATTTACGAGCTTTTTTTTTACGTGTTGCCATTTTAAATTTAACTTATTTTAAGGTAGTTAACTACGGAAAGTAGGTGACAAACAAAACTCGCGCGTGCGTCACTGCTCGCTCGTGAGTCCCTACTAGATTGGCCCCGCCGGAGGGGCCGCCGCGCGTAGGTATGTTTTCGAGCATACACGGGGAGTGAAACAGGCCTGCTAATAGTTCCTGAGTGCACGCACTCGGGATAATGTTTGTTACTCAATACGCTAAAACGGCTGAACGGAATTGGATAAAATTAAGGTCAAACCTAAAGTTTATTATAGTCTGGCTGGATTAAAAAACATAAGATAAATTTAATCCCGATATTCACACGGGAACGGGAACTACATGGAATAAACTGCGGGCAGCCACTAGATATATTTTTGTATTTTTTTTTTATTAAAGCGAATTTGAATAATGGTCTAGAAATTAAATATTACCTATTGATTTTTAATTGATGATTTAAATCCTAAAAAATCATTTTTTATAATATAAAAAAGTAGAAAAAAACCCACAAGAAACTTGTTTTTTGCCGGTTCTTCTTCATATAAGGTCTTCCTTCCGCCCACCTAGGATTTGTAAACCGAACCGATGGTGCTTCTTTGAATAGATAGAATAATAATAATTCATTACATTCGTCTTCCCAAGCCAAATCTTTGATCTATCATTGTAATACCCTTCATTGCCCGTATCCAAAATGCAAGTATGTTATTCTGCGGCTAATAAACCGTTTGATATCATATTTTTCGGCCATCGCCCTTATCACAACGATAATGCCATATCCGTTCAGTGTCAGTGCTAGTGCTAGAGAGTCAACTGGCAAATCGGACGTCTATTTCGTCTCTGTTCGGACGATCCGACAATAAAATCGTAAACGTGTAGCGTTGTTGCCGACTCGGACGTCCGATCCGACTATCGGATCGGATGTGTATGTATTGTGTATTATAACAAATGGCTTCCGATTGTCTGATCAGACTATCGGATCATTATCGGAGAGAAATATCTGACGTGGTCAGACTATCGGAGAGAAATATCTGACGTGGTTATGTTAGATCTCAATACAATAATCCCAATCCGAAGTTAAAATAAGATACGTTTCTTTCCTTTCATTTGGTTCCCTCCCATCGTACAACGCCATTTATATGAAGCTATAAGAAATTTTAAGAAAAAAGAAAATCCCTCATTACAAAAATGCACTACTTATATGTTTTTTTACAAACATTCTTTCTTCAAGATGGCTGAATGAAGTGTAGTTATTTTTGTAAAGCCATAGTAGACTCATCATTTTTGCTAGAGCCACAGCCGGTAAAACCCTTAAAACAAAAACAATTTCGATTTGTTTTGACTTTTGACATTGACGCCTGTCTTGTACAACTCAACCCCAACACTCAATCACAAAATATCTAAATTATGATAACAATACCACACAAATTCTATTAACAATTTCATGTTTTATTTATTTTCATTCAATTTGTGTTTGTGTTGTGCTTGTGCCATTTTGGGATCAACCAACCGGTCTCAATCACAATCTTGTGACTCATAAGATTTTGTTAAAATTTTCATGAAAGAAGGAGACTCTTTGACGGAAAGAAGTAACGAGATGGATTCACCAGATTTATTATCGTCGCTATCACCGCCAACAAAATTTGACTCGGATTCAGGGTTTGTAAACTCACATTTTTAAAATACTACAACAATTTATTTGAAATTACTAAAGTAAATGTTTTCTTCTTTATTAAATTACGTCTCATTTGAATCATAATATGCGTCAGAGAAATGCCTTTAAACGTTTTTTTAGTGAAACAACTTGTTTTAGGAATATAGAAAAACTTCCTGATGAAATCAAAATATTGCAGGAAGAAGTTATTGCCAATTTTCAAAAACCCAATATTCCAAATGTAAACGTCCCTGAGCGGATAATTCTATGTGTAGATCTCTGTTATGATGATAACAACACTTTATATCGCTTAGGAGATGGATCAACATTTACTCCTATAAACATGATAAAAAGAATTCTTGATTTCTTCTTACATTCGAAAAATGCTATAAATAAAAAAACAGAGTTTGCACTTCTAGTTTTAAAAGACACTGAAGCATGTTGGGTTCAGAATTTTACAAACAATTTGAAAGACATTGTCAATGCTATTGATTATCTTAATGCTGAAGAGAGTACTACTGAAAATTTTGATTTTAAGAAGATATTTCAGATATTGAAGCAAAAGGTAGAAGTACCTGAATACAAGCAAGAGGATTGTATATTACCACCTGCTTATGTAGTCCGCATGATAGTTTTATATGGTCGGTCAGTTTCATTGCCTCTGATACCACAAGATGATGCATATTTTAGTTTTCTCAAGAAGCAGTTATATTTTTATATTGACATACTCTTTGCTCATGAGGAAGATTGTACACTGTACAAATGTGAAGAAATTTATGATGCTCTCCAGGACCTGGACAATGGATACTCATATGTTTTTGAAGTATCTCGAAATGCTACAAAGATACATGATTGTATTGCAAAATTACTGGGTCATCCTCTGCAGAGACCTCTTCAGAAAAATACTGATTACACATTTGGTACTCAATCTTGATTGACTGTTAAGTTTAACAAAGCTTATGCAAGTAAGGATAGCTTTTATAATGATGGTCTGATATTTGATATTTGAATGATGATCAGTAATAAAATGGTATAATGTTATTTTGTTGTATTTATTTTAGCTTTTCAAGGGGGTTATGACTGGTACAAAAGAAAACACTAAGGCTATTATAACATACAGGTAGTTCCAAATACTTAGATTTTAAACTGTGTACTTTCCCAGAAGGCAGATATACATTTAGTTTCTTTCAGTTAATGTTATACTTTATTTACATTTTAAAAGCATAAAATAGGTATAGACCATATATCTAACTCATTTATTACAATTACAGGTTTATAGATACTGGAGTCAAAACATCATTGATGATGTTCTGATTTCAGCCACATTTCAATATCTACTTTGTGTAGATAAACACCTTGATTCATTATAAATAGGTCTATTTATGAATAATTAATCAAAATATTTATCTTAATTCCCGGCACAGCCAACTTTTAATTCCGAACCTACCAATAATCATTTCTGAATAGTCTGCATAATGGTGTATTTTAAATTAAGGATCAACAAATAGATCTCAGATTTGATACTATGACATTTAGATCAACAAAATCAAGTTATGGATTTTCAAGTCATTTACAGTGACCACAATTCCTATTTCTGTGACTGTTATTGCTCGTGTTAGTATCACAAAGTAACCTGTTCAGCATGACCATTATAATCGGCACTCGCATTGCCACAGTCCATTTAATTGAACTACAACATTAACATTTTAGGATACCACTTCTATCAGGATTCAGGATAATATTTCAGAGTAGAAATTTTCTGTATCTGTAATACAGAAAATTTATAAATATGTAACAGAGTTAAATACAATAGTCCCATAAACTGTGTGGGTCTTTTTTATGAAGTCTTTTCATGTTGAGTTGAGTCAAGACTCAAGACCACATGTCATAAACCAAACGGACCACTTGATAAACATTCCTCAAGGTTAATAGGTAGTCAGACAGAGACAACCCCAACTCTTATTCAATTGGTTTGATTGACACATCTTTTTTTGTTCTATTCATCATTGTTTTGACACATCTACCCGCAGCATGCCCCTTTTAGTTATATGAAAAATAGTGAAATTAATTGAAATGTGATCTATATGATCAAGACCAAACATTTTTTAAATAATACATAAAGGAAATAGAGGAAACAAAGGCAAGTAAGTCTAAATGAGCATTTTTCGTCATACAGCAATATCCATTGTATTTGTTTAAAAAAAACATTGCACTATATACATGTTTGTCCACACTTAAAAGTCCTAAAATGAAGTGAACAGTTTGCCATTTTTATTTTGTTTCACATAGGCGACAAAGGATAATCCATATAAATTTATCTAAAAAAACCGGAACTTTGACAGGTTTTGCACTATGGACTATGGGGTGGCGCGACGACCATTGGACGCGAGATAAGAAAAAGGTGAGAATTAAGAACAATAACAATATAATTATCTGTTCAATGTAGATTTTTGTAGATACATCATCCTTAAGATTTTTCAAATTGATTAATATATTTATCTTTTTTAGAAGATAAAAATCATTCAATATTTTCCCATAGTCAAGCATAACCAAACCAACCATACAAAGGAAAACACATCACTAAGCAATAAGTATGAAGTAAATTATATAAAATTAAAGTTAAATGTAAATAAAAAAATAAAAAATATATATTTACATTGATTGGCTTATCTAAAACAATCTGATATCAAAAAATTTCATATTTGAAATTCAAGTGTATCAATTTGGCCTTATGAGAATAATACAATTGAAGCCACATTTTATGATACTGACAATACAATATACTAACAATAAATAAAGCTTGTTGTATATTTTTGTTGGGAATCCTTTTGAAAAGAAAAAGCATTCTTTGAAAGATAAAGTACGAAATTCGTTTTTATAATTTCATTACTCATGCAGCACTATCCATAATTTTCAATAAAAAATGTAAATTAAACATTATGGAAAGTCTTATAAGGAATTCAAACCTATTTACAAAATCCAGTGTTGTAGCATTTTAATTGTGCTAGATGTGCAAAGATGCTATCAATATTTATTGATTTAACAATGTATAAATACTGACATAAATGATAAATATTAAACAAGAAAATATACTAGAAAAAAGCAACTAGTCTCATGTCGCCCTGACGGGATAAATGACTTGGCGTTTTTGTTAAATTAAAACAAATAAAACACTGTCCCAGTATGATATTAATATAATTATTTAGGAATGAAAGCTAATTGTTCATAATTTGCCCAAAACTACCAATCTTTCACATTTCATTTTAGAAGTTTTTACACTTTTTACAATGGATACCTAGATTATCTAGCCCAAAATATAACTTAAAATGTGGAAATCCACAAAAAAATACGACAAATATTATATCATCTTTGCCGCATCGACACACTTAAAATGATAACAAAATAACTTACGTTTAAGAAAACAATATCTATTCAAATCACTAGGGATTGGATAAGACCAGCGCATTTCACATTCTCAACGGCAAACATTTAATTACACAGCTATTAATTACATTGAGATCCTAGGGACATAATGAATAATGACTAACTATCGATGCCTAACATTTGACACTGGTTGATTTACAAACGAAATAAATAACTTCACATATCAGTCTCTTTAAATAGTATTTACAAATAATGTAAATTCAGCTGTTGTCAAATAATATACATATTCAAAATTGTGATAATTGATAATGTTAATGGTTCAACAGCTAAATCTAGCCACCTGTCCCACTTTCCTACGCATTTTTACCTTAATAATGGAATGATAAATAATTTATAGCCGCAATATCAAGTCAACATCCCTCATAAGCACACCAGAATTAAAGCATTTCCTCAGTTTAACTGATTCCCAATACAATGAGGTAATAATTTATACAAGATCTAATTATCTTAAATAATAGTACCGCTGGCACTTTGAAACAGCTAACTGATACTGAATTTTTAAATACCAAAGCAGAACACACTAGTAATAATTAATTCACTTAGCTTTTTGAGTATTACGATAATTTAAAAATATATTCACATCCTTTCATAATTAATTATCATTGCGGTCGGAACCAAAGCGTAATATTTTAATGACGCAATATAATCATAACGTGGACACCGAACATCCAACAGCAATACGCGTATCGCAAGGAAGACAGGACTAGATGAATCGTTATTTATATGTAACTCTAACCTGTAAACTACTTAATGTCTGTATTCATAGTGCATCGCCGCCGCGGTGTTGGAATGTCGTCTGCGAATCAGTCTTCGAGCAAAGTGCGGCCGCTCGCACAGTAGGCCGCGGAATCGGAACTATTCACAACTCTCAATTTCGATTTTTCGTCTGCATCGTTTTCGACGTAGCACCCTTGCTACTTCATAACCAACTTTATTTTTACTTTTTTAACGTAGAAACTATTATGATGGAATTATAATAGTCCACAATCATCATGGCCTTTGCAGTTTCAAAAAGGAACTATGTTAAATCATACACTTGGCAAATTTCACTTCACTACATCGTGACACGAGATTATGACACTGTCGATTGCTGATATATCCAATTCACTTTATTACACCGTTCCAATTAAAACCCCGAAAGCCTTTGGGGCGGCGCCTATTGGCGGCGGGTTTCATGCGGTCCAGGGTTCTCGGAGCTCGTTAATTAGCCGGAGGAGCAGGCGCAGGATAGACGGCGGGCGGGTCGTCACAGCACACCGGCGGTGGCGCGTGAGCGGCCGCAGACCCTCGATTATGGATAAAACGAATTCACTTTACACTGTATTTTCCCAAGACTTCGTCAAGTAGGAGGTACTTTACACTGTATCACAAGACGACGCTTCGCGCTGGTTCGCAGGCTAGCAGTCGCAGCAGGCGCAGGGCAGGCGGGGGCGGGGCGGTCACAGCACGCAGGCGGCGAACACCGCCATGGCGCGTCAGGGCGGCGGCGCGTGCGCGTGGGCGGGCGCGGGGGCGGCGGGCGCGGGCGGGCGCTCGGGCAGCGCGGGCGCCGCCTCGTCCGCCCCCGCGCCGCCCGCGCGCGCTCGCATCACGTACGCGTATGTGCGGTACCTCTTTATCTGGAGATTAAATCAACAACGTTAGCCATTTAGGGCCTAGGAAGGGGATGGGGAAATGGCGGCCCGCGGGCCGAACCTGCGGGGCTATTACCTATCTTTGCAACAGCAACGCGACAGCAGAAATTGCGCTGTAATTGCTTTACGTCACGTATCTACTGTGCGGCCTCTACCGAACAAATGATGAACTACAATGTGCATTCATTTAGTTCCTGTTAATGCTACTAAATTGTTTTTGACGCTAGCGTCATAGCAACACGCGGCGTCTCACTTTCGCGCCTAAGTAGGAGCGCGAGAGAGCGAGACGCCGCTATACGAATCATCAGCGAGCGATTACTCAGTAATCATATACGAGTACTATTTTTATTTTGACGTTCCGCATTCTGCACGATAATTGTTAACTTTTAGGTAATAACCCCGCCGGCCCGCGAATATAAGCCTGTACTGCTATTTTGATTAAATCGGACGGCTAAAAACAATATTAAAACATTACTATTTAATTTATTAAATAGGCACAAAAAGTGTCATTCACCAGAGCATTTTACACACTTTAATTAATGATTTCAACAATCACATGGAACCAGACGTCAAAACTTTATTAAATAAACTTTAACAAGGACCTACTTGATATTTTTGTTATCTACTCAGAATATAATAATTATGTTTTTTGGCCCGCGTAAATGTAGTGATTAGTTGATATGGCCCATCTCTAAACTTATTTCCCCACCCCTGCACCCCGACCGCCTAACGGTATAGCTATCGATTTTTCAAACCCTCTACAAGGGCTCACGCTGACGCTATCACTTTCATACAAAAAATGCAATAGCGAATCCAAAAGATGAATAGAAATATGTAGGAATTTAGACAAAAACCCTATCGTTGAAGGGTTTTCTGAGAGTTTGAAGTTTGATAGCTAAAGCGAAACCACAAGCTATAGGCGGTCGTGGTGTTAGTCTAGGACTAGGACAGTCCGAAAGTTTTGCGACACGACCGATATCCGAGTGCTTAGTGTGAGTATTCTCAGCTTACTCGCTCACGCCCGGATCTCCACCATTTACTCCCTGGATGGCCATTATCAGGTAACAGCTCGGCCAATCCTTGGCAGAGAACCAAGGCTCCAAAGTTACCTCGATTGTATGAAAATCGACTAATGCCGTTAATTATGTGACTGTATGTACTCACTTCGTACACGAGGTAGTGTTCCTTGTCTCTCGCGTGCGGCGTGTTGTCCCGCGCGTGCCGCAGCGCCGCCAACTCTTCCTCTAGTCTCGCTGCTCTCTCTTCGTGTTCTGCTAGTTGTTCCCGCTGTTTGATAAAAAATAGTGGTTCTAGTTAATACTAGTACATAATCTTACTAATAAAACTAGTTATAAATGATGGGATGTTAGAATTCAAACAACCAATACAGTGTTTACGTACAATCGGGGAACTTCCCGGTTGACCAGTAGAGTTTTTTGGAAAGCGTTTGCTCAGAAAGTACTAAGGTATCGTTTATTCAAATGAACTACATACTTTTAACTGTTCTATTATTTGTGATAAAAACGTGTTCTATATATCTATTATTTTTTAAATAAAGCTCCCTTAAAAAACTGTACTGGTCAACCAGGAAGTTCCCTGACTATACGTCGTCGTTTTGGCATCTATTTATTCATCACGAGACAATAAAACAGTTTGTACGTAATGCAAACGCATATTACTTACGCAATAAAAGCGTGCTTGATCTAAATATCAAAATGGTGATGTTGTTGCAATCGATTTTAACCCTTTAAACAATGATAGTTACGTTTCAAATAGGTTGAGTAAGGGCGTTGCCACATCAATCGGGCGATCGTCGTTCAACTGATCGATCGACGATGGAACGCATCAATCGACGTCTATCGATAGTTTCCACCGTACAACTTATCCATTCTACCATCTATCGATCGACTGATGTAGTACAGGCTAATTAAAGAAAGCTGGTTAAAAGCGCGTTATCAGTACTCACACTAGTGAATTCACAGACACTACGTGTATTACACGTGGCAATGGCCTGCGCAGACGACGGACATTGAAGGACTTTTTGTCCGCGACACGACCCTATTACTAAGAACATAAAGTTGAATAAATAACGAGGACTATCGCGTACTTTTCATGGATATACGCGATCTAAGTTGAATCTTATTTGGTTAACAATAAAGACGTGTCGCGGACAAAAAGTCCTCCGTTATCCGTCGTCTGCGCTAGCTCTAAATGTGTTGTACGTGCCAGCTTTAGTTAATGGCCCTTTAACACCCTAAACAAATGACATTATAGTGGCGGTACCATGGACAGCTTGGTGTGCGTGCACGGCAGGAGCGGCCTCTGGAACTTGCGCTGCGAGCCCACCGCGCCGGCCAGCGGCGGCGCCGAGTACGCCGCGCACACGAAGTTTATCGTCTCCACCCACGAGCACAGCTCCTTCGAGTCGCTGCACATAGCAATAACACTAACTACTAAACTCTACTTTGTAGAAATCAACAAACAAAAAACTTACAGACAAGAGCAAGGGGAAACAAATACAAAGAATGTACATGGGAGAAATGATTTTGAACTTTAAGACGGAAGCCGTTGAGTTCAGGATTGTCTAAAGAACAATGTTAACCCTTTTGCTGCTGAATACTCGCGTCGTAAGTTGAGCGATTTGCGACAGCAGTGCGCGTCACCTCCCTCAGAGAGTCTAGCACTCTGGCGGCTTGGTGACGCATCGGCAGTGCGCGAGACTGACGGCGTGAGACGAACGATTTGCGACAGCAGTGCGCATCGGCTCACTTAGCGCGACGAACATTGTGACGCATCGCATATAGCCCGTTTTAATATTTTTAATATAATTCATGGTTCCCATATAAATAAAGGGTTTCCAAATCTGGTCAAAAACAAGTTGTTATTATTATAGTATCACTCCTTCTTGCACGGACTTATTATTTTATTTACCAAAATTCTACACTTAAAATTTTATTACTTTGAGGTGGTTTCAAAAAAATTAAAGGTCACTTTATATGTATAGTCATCGTGAAATACAACTATATACAATATATAAATAATAAACTCATTGGATATAAATAAATTAAATCGTACTGAAGAAATGTCTTTGATCAATATATTACTTTCTAATTAGAACTTGATAAGCGCGATTTGTTAATACAACAACGCCATCTACGTCGACAGCATAACATTATTTTTACCAGTATTTGTACTAATAATGTAGAGTAAAAAATAATAATGATTACTGTTTACAGACACGTACTTAATTACATTTAAAAATGAGGAAGGTATTTAAATTTTTTTTTCAAAGTTACATAATCAATAATATTAAAACTGAATTCAACAACAATATTTAATCAAATTGGGCTCAAATTTTGTTTACATAAAGTTATATTGATTTAAAAATGATTTTTATACTTATGGTAAATTTTAAATAGAAAAATATTGGAAAAAATTAACTCGGCCACAAGTGAACAAATTACAAAATCATAAATTATTAGCAGTTGCATCTTAATCGATCGTTAAACACCTGAAAAGATGTTTCTTTCGAATGCAAGGATATTTCCTAGCTTTGATGTAACAACGCTGGCCTACAGCGTATTAAAAAATATAAAAGTATTGGAGAATTTCGACGGTGGTTCGCAAGTCTCGGTAGCTCAGCGGTTAGAGCATTGGACCGGATTTCCAAAGGTCGCTGGTTCGATTCCAGCCTGAGAATTCACTTGTGGCCGAGTTAATTTTTTCCAATATTTTTCTATTTAAAATTTACCATAAGTATAAAAATAGCATTGAAAAATGCAAAAATTACAAAATCATAAATGATTTTTATTTTATTTATTATATTATAATACAACCAAAATAACAAAGAAACATCTCTATTCCATTTAATTAACGAACTATCTTGTTTCTAATAATTTAAAATCACTTTATCTATTGGTATGATTTCGAACTATTGCGACAGCGTACTATACCATACCAGTGATACCTATACGCCATATTTTTTATTTCTTATATTATAAGAAATAAAAAAGATGGCGTAGAAAATGTATTAATTTTATGTATAATAAACGTTTATACAAATTGGATTATTATATTATAGTATGTATATTCATCTAAGCTATTTGAAATACTACATCGCCATCTGTCGATAGTAAAAGGAACTAGTAATTATTCATTTTTTTTCAATAATAGTAACAGTGATAATGTATGTACTTGTAATTATCATGCACTTATACTTACCTAATAAATTTCTAATAAGACAATATACTAGAAAAAAACTACTTGTCTCATGTCGCTCAGGCGGAACTTGAACCCGCATCCTTAGGAATCTAGTCCCATGCATTACCATTTTTGAATTGGGCACTATTTCAAAATTATTCTATATAATTTTATAAAACAATAAATTATATTAAATGTTATGGGATTGATAGATAGTATAGATTTTATACTTATGGTAAATTTTAAATAGAAAAATATTGGAAAAAATTAACTCTCCCACAAGTGAATTCTCAGACGGGAATCGACTGAGAATTCACTTGTGGCCGAGTTAATTTACCATAAGTATAAAAATAGCATTGAAAAAGCAAAAATTACAAAATCATAAATTATTGGCAGTTGCATCGTTAAACACCTGAAAAGATGTTTCTTTCGAATGCAAGGATATTCCTAGCATTGATGTGACAACGCTGATCTACAGCGTATTAAAAATATAAAAGTATTGGAGAATTTCGACGATGTTTCGCAAGTCGCGGTAGCTCAGCGGTTA
The DNA here is from genome assembly GCA_910589605.1 of Chrysoteuchia culmella. Lineage (NCBI taxonomy): Eukaryota > Metazoa > Arthropoda > Insecta > Lepidoptera > Crambidae > Chrysoteuchia > Chrysoteuchia culmella. The sequence continues at coordinate 6,261,857 of OU342648.1, forward strand.
GACCCTAACAGCTGAGCTACCGAGACTTGCGAACCGAGTTAATTTTTTCCAATATTTTTCTATTTAAAATTTACCATAAGTATAAAAATAGCATTGAAAAATGCAAAAATTACAAAATCATAAAGTATAGATTTTATTTTAAAATATTTATTATTTATTGTTTAAATATTTTTGTAGTGGTAAGACTGTATAATGGCCTTACCACCTAAAAATAAGCGTAATAAACCGCCATCTGTCGATGATTACGAAATCGAGGTGCGCAAACTGCACCCTATCGTTGCCATTAGAAAAAAATATTGTGCTCTGTTATTATTCTTAGCTCATGCTCAAATAAATATAAAAAATTCAATTATCCAGTACTAGCTCGTTTCCGTGAAGACTATACCTACGAGTTTTAAGTAGGTAGGTACCTACCTACTTAAAACTCGACCGACTAAACTATTGCCTGCATAAAAGATCCCGCTGTTACTCTCAAATGAAAGTATCTGTGCTGTGTTGTCTTTTGTGACTGTGACTGCGTAGACAAGCAAAACAAAAAAATGAGTTGAGCAATAAAAAAATGCAATATATGAGTTCTACGTGGTGGTGGAATTAAGTGGAAGCCAGACTGGATGTTACCAGTCTGGCTTATGAAAGCTGACACTAAGTATTTTGCTAAACTTTCATTACGACAACAATTAACATATTAAAAATCAATGTCACGTGGTGATACTATGAAAGTATAGAATGGAGCTAACACTCCGAACACCAGCTTGAAGCAAAATTCCTCGCTCTCTAGAGAAAACTCTCTCTTTCTAATTAATTTTGTTTTCCTTTTTATATCACTAGTAATGAAAGGATAAGTTAGCATCTTCTCTCTATCCGATCGATCTCTCATCCGTGCCGTGTGGTGACGGCCTAAGAATACCAAGTATCACCACTACCCTTGCCTCACTCACCAAGCCTGGGATGTCGTAAGAGTCGGCTAAGAGGCTCCACGTATTGAACATCTGTGCAAGAGAAGGAAAACTTGGAAACAAACCCCTACCAACTCGTCTGGCCAGCGTGGTAGCAGTAGGCTAATATCCTTCTAGAACGCCACAATAGGCGTGAGCTAGGAGAGGCCTATGTCCAGCAGTGGACGTCCACAGGTTGATGATGAAATGAAATGAAAAGGTGTTCGGAGTGTTAATACGAAAGCTAAAGGTTTGGCAGCAGAACTACTATCTTGACACTCGTCATGTTGGGGTAAATTAAAGTTGGTTTTTAGTTCCTCAAAAATCAGTTTTCTACTCTTCTTCTTCTTTCTTAATTAATGGCGTGCTCGCGTTAAATACGCGAATTTTGCCAATGTCAAGTAAATATATTTTGTAATATACAGAAATTGTACGGTAAATTGAGTTAAAAATGGAGCCTCACTACACGTGTTATTACGAAAAGAACTCGGGTGAAACTCCAGTTTTCTACTCATTCGTGTCGTACTGTAGGTAATCTGACAGGTGCCAAAGTCACTTTGTAAAAAGTTGGCATGTGCAAATTTGTTCATTTAAAAAACTGCATCAACTTCTTAGAGTGTGTTCCATCGTATATTCCCTTTTCCGTTAAGTTGGTACCCCTGCACAAGAAGTCGCGAATGTGTTAAGGTACACACTGCGCCCGACTGCGCCGGCGGCAGTGCCGGCGGCTCGCCCGCCGTCGTTGCCGGCGGGTATTCCTGCCGCCGGGCTTGCCGCACAAACGAACCGCCGATATGGCTGACGGGTCGCGCGGGGGGGGCCGGCGTCAGTTCGTTCCTGGCATTCGAGTGGTAGTGGTGTGTGTGCGGTTTGTTTACGTAGGTATAAGTAAATAAATTAAAATGTCATTTAATTGGGACGATGAAGCAGTGTTGATATTAATTGAAAAATTTAATGAAAATTATCTTTTATGGAATCCCAGAAATTCACTGTTCAGCAAAAATTCAAAATCTTCATATGTCATTCTTACAAACCCAAAGAATAAACTATTGCGTAAATGTTGACACCCCACATCATATTTTTTATAGTTTTCAATAAATACGATACCATTCTGCCATTTTCTATGTTGTAAACTCGGGCGCACCCAAAACCTTCTCCTTCTTTTATATTTTTTTATTATTAAAATAACACTACAGCTGCGACGGCAGTGCTGATGATTTCTTTTTTCATTGTAACCAAGGACACAGTATTCACTTCACTAGCGTTAAACACGGCATAAAGCCGGCGGCACTGTGTGTAGTAGCCTTTAGAAACATCATAATCGAAACCATTTTTATTTCACCGCTTTCTAATGTTTTGAGCATGACTTTAGCACAGAATACAAAATTTAAAATAACTGCGTCAATTTATAATACTAAATTAACCTAACCTTTTGACAAATATTGACACGGGGTATCAACCTAACGGAAAAGGTACGATGAGACGCATCACACCGGCACCGTAATTTACTTCATCTTCTCAATATTGTTGTCATGGTCTGGTCGGTGGTGAATTGGTGATGTGAATAAGAGTCTATTTCTAGCTAATCTGTCATAAAAAAAACTGGAACCAAATGAACGAACTGATCGCCACACTACCTACCTAGGGTTCCGCAAATTTTCAAAAGTATCGAGATGTACTCGATACCAAGTATCGTATCAAAAGTATCGATACCGATGAAAGTTACGGATCAAAAGTATCGGTACTACTCAGTATCGAGTACTTTTTCTTTGCCTCGATAAACGTGTTAAAAAAACATACATTCTATACTTAGAATACTATCACAATACTTAACACTTCAATATTAAATACAAATACTAATTTATTTTGTGAACCCCCAGTCTTTTTCGTTACAATCAGACATAAATAATAATATTGACGCGTGTACCGGTAAGACGGTTTCTTGCAGACGCTATCAATGCCCCAGCCTTTGAAAAAAGTCTTTCAGACGGCACTGATGTTCCGGGTATTATTAAGTATTATATTTTAGGGTCACCGTTTTCATCTCGCTCCATTGTTTGAATGGGTCCGACTCTAAAGAAGACACCGGACTTGCAAGGTATAGACCAGTTTCATCTTTATCAATGTCACGGCGCCTATATACCAGAATATTAAGTAATTGAATTTGTAACTAAATTGTATAAAGTTTATACAAATTCATACATCATAATATGCGCGTACAAGTTATTGTCATAATAATAAGTACGTTCAAACAGTAAATAATATTATTCAACATTTTCAAAAACAATTATTAAGATATCATTCATGAAATCATCCCATTTCAAAATACCAAGATCCGGTTAAATTGCTCAACTGTCTACTGTCTACACATAACCGCTGATTAGGAGATTCCCATAATATAGAATCGGGATCAATAGTAACAAGTATCGAGTACATCAGAAAGTATCGATACCTAGTATAGTATCGGAACAAAAGTATCGAGTACGAAAATACTAAGTATCGCAACGCCAGTATCGATACTTTTTGCGGATCCCTATACCTACCTACCTATATAGTTCGCCACTTCCACGCCAAGACCAAGCAAGGTGCAAGCAAGTGTGCAAGCAAGACAACAAAACGCGCCAGAAAAAATGGGTAATGTACAGTAAGTACCTATTAGATTTTTATATCATTTGTTATCCAAGTTATCGTTATAGCTGTTATTAATATAAACGTATATAAATTTCTAGATGGCCTGTGCTGAGGCAAGACCGCTGCCAGCTGCCATGGTGGCAACGGCCTTTTGCCACCTGTTTGGGCAGCCGTGGTGGGGCGGAGCGTCTGGAGGAGCCTGGGCCTGTCGCTAAAATTGTTGCGCCAGCAGAACCCATGTAAGAATAGTGGTTTATATTTCAATAAAGTAATAAATCGAAGAAACTTTATTGTAAATTGTTTTGATGGTTGTAGATACCTGTGAAACAAAAAATAAGCGTAGATATTTACTTTTTTACAGATACCAGCAAATTGCTCCTCCAGACGTGGAGGCCATGCTCGCCGATATTCGGGATCTCGTCCGAGTAAGATTTTATGTATATTATAAATAATTTTATACCTTGGTACTTACCTACTTATTGTTTATTCTCATGATGTAAATTGTATTCTTTTTCTCATTAGAGAGTGAACGAGATTGAGCGGGCGTGTACCCACAGCTGCGCGAGGGAAGACGCGGGCCCAGATGGGTACATGCCGATGAGGTACGTTTGAGGTTATGCAAGTGTGCTTAGAATAAGTACATAGTACGCCGTTTTGTTGTTCACTAAACCGTCCATTAGGACTATGGCCCCCGAAACTATTTTTCTCTCACTAGTCCACGGGAACTATAGACCCCAAGCGCTTCCAGTACGGCTGCGTTATGTAATTAAATATTTGTTTCAGACCTTTCCCGCCCCCTCGGCTGCCCGACCAGCAAGACGTATACCGCGCATGGTTGCGCGAGCGCCTGCTCTACGAGGGGCCCTGGTGATTACTCACCAGGGCTCCTCAAGTTGATTATATTAATGAATTTTTTAATCAAAATTTGTTTTTCATTCCCTGTATCCCCTATTGATATTCCCATTTTAAAGTACGATATGATAGGACAATAACAAAGGATTAAGATCATAGGAGCCCTTGTTGACATCAACAAGCAGCCTAAAGATATAGGTACGATTACAAAAAACTAGGTAGGTAATTGGTTTGGTACCTATATTTTACATATACAACAGCAATAAAATTATAGGTAGCTATGTACAGAACAAGATATGAAGGAGCACCTTCATATCTCCCGTCTGTTCTTCGTTGATCCCTGCTGTGCCGATTGTGCCATGATCGAAAAATAAATGGGTAAGCAGAACAATAGGCCAGGGATTAAAAAAAGAGGCGGCGAAAAAGTTAATGAATAATAAAATCATTGTTATGTATCTATCATTCATTATTAGTTTCTTATTTTATCAAACAATATCCAATAACCCATGCAAAAAAACTAAACCCAAACAAAATGTAACCTCACAACAAAAACACATTGCATAAGCACATTTTATCTGATAACAATAAGCTTCAAGATTTTGAAATTTTGCATTTTTCAATGCTTCTTTTTATACTTATGATAAATTATAAATAGAAAATATTGGAAAAAGTCAACTCGTCCACAAGTGAATTCCCATCTGAGAATTCGCTTTTGGCCGAGTTGTATTTCTCCAATATTTTCTATTTATAATTTATCATAAGTATAAAAATAAGTTTTCATTATTATTGCATTATCAAATTTAATACGCAACTGAAATAAAAGCATGGTTCTTAAATAATAAAATTTAATTAAATATAAATGCCCTATAGCCATATGATTGGTGGACAGCGATCAGGCGGCAGTGGTCACCACAATGTTTCAGCCATTTCTTCTTCAGTACAACTAAAACAAAAATGATAATTAAAATTTATTTCAATCTTGATAATAACTATGTAAAAGAATATGATGATTTATGAACTTTTTTTTAGTTCCTTACAAAATATCAGAGAAACTGCAGATTTATATTATTATCATTTACATAATTACTCTCAAATCAAAATAGAAAATAATTACTTAATGATGGAGTAGATTACCTTTCAACGGATGTTGGCCAGCACCAAAACGGCACCACCACTCTGCCCAGGAGTGCATTGAATAGGTGAAAGCCTTTCTGCAACCCAACACCCAAAATTTATTGAAATACATATTATACCTTAAACCGTAGCACCTTATAAATGTAATAATAAACTAGCTTCTACAGCTAAACAATTTGTTATTAATAGCCTTATTATAGTCACACAATAAAAACTAAGTAACATGTTACCAACTTTTCATAGGTCAATTAGTATGTTTGTTAGTTATGCATGTAAAAATGTTAATAAGTGAATAATTATAGCAATATAAATCAACTCCCACAGGTAACAAAAAAATATTAATAAGTATTAATTCACACAGTTAGTAGCCATGCTGAAAGGATGTTATGCTGATGCTTGCCTTTCAGTATTCACCCACTAAGCATTACCTTGGGCATCCCCCAAGCTAAATCAGTTTTTAGAGGTTGATACTTGATATTTCTTATAGATTCTTAAACATTGTATTAAGATCCTAGGTTTTTAGATAACTGCGGTAAACAACATACTCACCTTTGCTATGTATCCATTCAATGATATAATTAAAGTGGAGTGGTTACTTCATTATTGATATCTAGAAAGAAACAAAAAGGGTTAAAGGTACCATTTTGTTTGGTACGCATAATGATAATATCATCAATAAAAACACTTGAATACTTACATCTTACATAATATTACAGGATCTTGAAAACAAAAACAATTTTAAAGTCAGCTATCGCTGTCAAGTGTCAATGTCAGTGATTCATTCAACATCTTTTAAAAAGATAGACGAAGGCGTTAGAACAATACTGCCAGATAATGATAGCATAATGTTGAAAGTTATTAAATGTCAAGATTCGATTTAATTATTTATATGAGGATTATACATTTTATTAAATTTTTTAAAATATCTTTCACAATGCAGTCTTTTTCTACTATTTTTGGTACATCAACTTGTGACCACAAGTTGTTGCTGCTTCTGCAGTAATGTAGTTCTAAGCTATACCAATAGATGGCGTCTAGCGTGATTTAAAATTATTTTGAAAAATATCGTCCAATTTTAAATTTAAAAAATATAATATTAAATATTATGATATATATTAAAATCTAGCGGCCTCCCGCAGTTTTACTTGCGTGGTCTCCGTGCCCATGGAAATATCAAACAATCCTTTCTTAGTGCTCGCCTGCCTACATCTTTGGATCATACTTATTTATGTGTTTTTATACAACATTTCAGCATAATCAGTGCTGCCGTTTGGGCCCTGCATTGTGTTACAGTATTGTTTTATTAGTATAGAATCTATACTAATAAAACTAAACTATAGACTACTATAGATCAAGATTATAATATTAAAAAATACCCAATTTGAATAATGTATATTGTTGATGATTTTTTACAGTACCTACCTCATTTAAATGTAGGTAATTACGTGTCTGTAAACAGGGATATTTTTTTTTCCACAAGTGCATTAGTCGTAATTTACTACTTAGCTACTAATAATATAACAAACAGAAAAAAATACATATGAATCACTTCATTGACAGATGGCGTTGTTGTCTATCCGAAATCGCGCTTAATGGTATTTTATTTTTTATTTTTGAAGATGGAAGCGAGCCTCTCCCGGAAATCCTCATCACTTCTTCTTCTTATCGAGTGAGGATTAGTGGCCACCTCTGGTGCCAGAGTTTATCAAGCCTCCTATAAGGCCTTGGCTTAACGACTGTAATAAAATGACAATAGCCGGGACCGATGGCTTAGCGTGCCCTCCGAAGCACAGAAGCGCTCAGTTATAATGCCACTTTACGGTCACCCATCCGTCACCTGACCGGGCCGAACTTTGCTTAACAAACGTGATCGAATACGATCAGTCTGTCAAGCGGGGCCATGAACGCTTCACCCTCATCTCATTCACTGAGGAACTGGCTATCTTAACCGGAACACAACTATGCTGAAAACATTGTTGTTATGGCGTTAGGCTTAGAAGGATGGTAGTAGCTAGCCAGACGGACTTACAACAAGTTTACCACCAACCAAACCGAATACAATATGTACCCCCGCTGGGAATCGAACCCGGGACCCCTGGGTCTGATACCGGTGGTTGTTACCACTAGACCACAAAAGCGGTTAAAACGATAAGAAAAACAATATTGTGAATCGTTGTTAACTCCTAAATCGCGCTTTACCAGTTCTAGGTAGTAAGTATGTATGATCGGAGACATTTTCTTCAGTACGATTTAATTTATTGTATATATTAATGCAAGTAAAAGAGTCCAGATCAGCCACGTTTTGTTAAGGTTGTAAGGTTCCTCTACACTACAGCCTTACAATCAATCGATAGATGGCGTTATTAACTTCCAAATCGCGCTTAAGATGTTCTAGGTAGTAAGTATGTATTGATCGGAGAAATTTTCTTCAGTACGATTTAATTTATTATAACAATGTATTATCAATGTATATATGTAAATATGTAAATATAATTTGGGTCAATAGCAACAGTCTTATTTTTTTAGGTGGTAAGGTTTTACAACCTTACCACCACAAATGTATAAAAATGAAGCTATGAGTACATTATTATGGAGGATGAAATAAATAGACCATTTTATAAAATGATATGCTTGGTATGTTAGAATACAATAATAATAATTAGAATATTTACTACGATTGTGTCGTGCAGGTGCTATCCTTAGGAAAAAGGTAAAATAGTGCGGCGGGCGTACCTTTTTTTTATTAGGGTTTCATAGCCTAATGGCAAATAACGAAACATTTATAGATTCGTTCGATAGATTTGAAAGATATACACTTCCAAAGTGGTAAAATGTCACAGCCACTTTATTCCAAAACTATGAGGATTACACATTTGAAACGTGGTAAGTAGATGTATTCTGTAAACCGCTTTACGGTTTTTAGACAAAAAAAAAGTATATATTAAGGGGGGGCTCCCCATACACGGAACTGAAACTGAAATTTTTTTTTCATCAAATTTATACGTGTGGGTTTACATCTATAGATAAGTCTTTAAAAATTACATTGAGGTTCCTAAAACAGTTTTAAATGTGTGTCCCGTTTCCCCCCCCTAACTTTTAAAATAAGAAAGTGAAAAATCAAAAAAAAATATGTGCTGTAGACCTTTATAAAAACTTTCAACGAAAATTGGTTTGAACGAAATATATTCAGTAGTTTCAGAGCTATATCACATTTTCCAAAACCGTAAATATCACTTTGTCATTCATACATATAATATGAAAAACAAAGTTATTTTGGCAGACGAAAAATTATTTAATATACTCAGACTCGTATCTTAATCGCAAAATTAATCAGAAATCGCGAAATCAAATACTAATTTAATTAATAAATATATTTTAACTCTCTACTCGTCTCTCGAGTTATGCGCACAGTCGTGGCGCCTTAAAACTCCGCTCGCCAGTTCATTCAGCATAGCTGAATTGACAAAACGAACTGGCGTTTCGAGTCGCGCGCATAGCTAAATTACCACGCTTGACTTGCCATGCAGGTTGTCAGCACACGCGTTGCGTTTTTTTGTTGTGCAAACGCGTGTGCGCACGGCTCATCTGGCGCGGCGTGTCAAGCACGGAGCGGTACCGCGCGAATTTTAAATTCGCAGCTAAAGGGTTAAAAACGCCCCCAGCTTGTAGCACTTTGAACACTGGCTTAATCGAAGTACTAGAACCCCTCATAATTTTATCGTATGACAACAAAACTCAAATGTCTGTCCGAAAAAAGTTATATCAAGACACCGGGGACCAGTGCAATTAAGTTTGCTTTTAAATGTTCCCTAGTAGTAAAAATAAACGATATTACCTTACCATTTATTTTATTTTAAGTGTTTCAAAACTTTTATAAAGGGTTGAACAGGATAGCCTTTTAGTGACAGTTAGGGGCGGTATACATATTCGGATGGACATGAATCGGCATAGCCAAACCGCAAAATCAATACAACCTAGGTACTGTAACAAGGAAGCATCCAGGCTTTTCGTATTGATCATGAAGGTTGAACTAAACATTACTAAATAACAGCACCCACCAGATAGACAAGCGATAAGGGAACAAGAAATAGGCAAACCTTAGGGGCGCTACACTAATATCCTGGTCGGCATGTGAAATGGTGGTGCATGGGAAAAAGGTCGCCCAGATAAAGCCAGGCGGCCTGGACTTGCCTGGACATGAATCAGTCGAGTTTTGGTTGCGACAACACATGAAAAATTGCCTAAATGTGCCGAGTGAATGATAATCGGAATCGCTTCGGGTCGGTTTTGTCGTTCAACAAATACTATACTGAATCAAATGTGCTGATCCACCTTAAGCTCGAATTACTCCATTCGAGCTTAAGGTGGATCAGCACATTCCTGACCGGCACAAGCCGTATAAAATAGAACAAGTGGAGTAATTGGTTGGGGTCGGCCTTGCCGTTCAACAAATGCTGCCGACTGAAAGTACCGACTCGAATATGTGTGTCCGGTCTGCGGAGTAGTGCGTGCATGCACGCTTGCACGCAGTGTACGAAGGTGCGTGCGTTTTTAGAGGCTTATTGAACGACAAAAGCAACCCGAAGCAATCCCGATCGACATGCATTCGACCCTATTTGGCTTCTTATTTCCCGAAAATTCATCCATGTATTAATGTCGCCTAGCTGTTGTTCGGCTGACCTTCCCGAATGGATATGGGCGATCAACTGATCCCCTAAATTTTTCTGTATCCTATATTCTATTTTTCCGCTCGGCTGTGTCAATTCACGCCTAACAGTCGTTATGTTCTGTTCAACCCTTTATAAAAGTGTTAAAACACTTAAAATAAAAGGTGAGGTAATGCCATTTAAGGAACATTTAACAGCAAACTAATTTGTTCTGGTTCTGGTGTCTTCATGTAGACATAGTCTTTTTTAGACAAACATTTGAATTTTGCTGTCATACAATAAAATGATGAGGGGGTTCTAGCCCTTCGATTAAGAGTTTTGCAAGCGTGCTGCTAAAAGTGCTGCAAGCCGGGGACGGTGTCTATACTATTTTGAACATTGTTCTTTGGCATATTGTAAAAACCGTAGTTACTCTTGACTGTACTCTTTTGAATGTCTTGACAAAAGTATGTTGTACGCAAAAGTACGCAGACTCATAATTTAACCAAACACAACTTTAAAGTAAACATACCTTGCGCAAAACAAATAAATATAATTTCAATAATTTAACAATGATTATCTAAATAACTTATCTCGAAAGAGAACAATGTCTTACCTTGTCTGAAATAAATATTCTGCTTGGTCCGCGGTCTGCAATCTGAACACGTGCTGCTTTTTCGTATAATCTGCCGCTTTCGTCGCTAATGCGTGGTGTATCCTAAAATAAATAAAAACAATTTATGTAATTATAGTTTGATTGGAACTACTTCATTCCTCTTTCTTAGTCACGGTAAAAGCACAAAAAAATTATGATAAATTTTAAATTTTTCTAATTAAAATTTACTATAAGTATAAAAATAGCATTGAAAAATGCAAAAATTCAAAAATCCTAAAAATCTTTGGTTTCTTCTAAAAGGTTTTTAGCTGTAAACCAGCGTTATATCATCAATGAGAGAAAGATTCACGCATTCGAAAGAAATATTCTACCGCTATGAATGTAAGAAATGTATCCTTGTCTGTGTATTTACAGTCTACAGCACGTCAGATTTCACACTTGCACTACGAAAACAGCCACTATAGTGAGCGTCATAAAAGTGTTTTAAGAGCACCTGGCAAGTGTAGTCTGTAGCTGCTGAATGTACAAATATATTAGGTCATTACCTATTAAATTGCCGATTGTATGAAGAGTTTCAAATGAAGTTCGTTTTCCATACTAACAATGTTTGTTATTTTTTATGATTTTGTAATTTTTGCATTTTTCAATGCTATTTTTATACTTATGGTAAATTTTAAATAGAAAAATATTGGAAAAAATTAACTCGGCCACAAGTGAATTCTCAGGCTGGAATCGAACCAGCGACCTTTGGAAATCAAATCAAACTTAAAGAGCATTGGACCGGATTTCCAAAGGTCGCTGGTTCGATTCCAGCCTGAGAATTCACTTGTGGCCGAGTTAATTTTTTCCAATATTTTTCTATTTAAAATTTACCATAATGTTTGTTATAGTTACTACCGCAAGTGCTAATGCCACATTTTTTTTTTAGTTCATGCATTGTTTGATTGACTAACTAATCTAATGCTATATTTTAATTTGAAATAATATGAATAATTTTTAAATTATATTTAATAAAGTGGTCAATTTTGCTAGACCTTTTGAGGTATTTTTTTATAATATAAGAAACGAAAATAATAATCATAAGATTAATAATTCTTAATCGTTATGATCTCAATTTAATATAAAATCAAGCAATTGATGTAACTTTTTATCACAGAAGTAATGAGATTCTCTAGAAGTGTATGAAAAAATAGTCAGTTTCATAGGTAATTCCTATTAATTACCTAATGGCGTTATGCAAGTTATCCGACATCTGGCTGCGGCGGAAGCCGTGCTCGTCCTTGTGCAAATACAGCACCAAGTCGCGCAGCGTGCAGTAGAACATCTTCCACCCTCGCCGCCCGAAAGGAGCTAGATACAAAAATATGGATTTTATTGATTGCATAATACTCGATAACGCAGCGTCAACTTCATGGCATTCGTCTTAAATCTAAAACTTCGCAAAAAAGATATTCCTAAAAGGTCACCAGATTAACTACTTAATACATTTCTTTTGACGTCTACGCAGCAATTTGGTTTCAAATATGCCTAGTAGGCCAGTCAAATTATACAAAAAAATTACGCTAGAATCGAAATAATTCTTATACACCTGCTTTTTTGATAAGCTCTCTTAAATGTAAGCGCACCGACTTAGGGCAAATAGAAAATTTTCGACCAAAATATCAGAAATACTGAATTATCTCCGGGGAAATTAATTAGAAGTAAAGTGTAGCAAATTTTATTACCTACATTTTAAGACTATCCACAGGCGTGATAGTTTTGTTCAATAATGACCAACAACCAAACAAACCTCAAAATCGGGTGTTGAGGGGAAGTTACACTAAAAATACTAGAATCTTCTTCTACTCTACTAATTGTGTTCAATATCTATTCAATTTAAGTGAGAAAAACGATAAAAAGCAAAAGAATTCATAAAAATTATAATTTTAAAACCTTTATCTATCTTGGGAGCTATTAAACCTAGAACGTTGGATTAGGGCTCAAATTGTTCACTTTAAAAACTTAATAGTGACTATCTCGTCAGAGCCTTCCTAATTCGTATTTTTGCAAAAAACTGAAACAAAATACCGGTTATTCAGCAATAATTCAGCGCGCTTACATTTCAGAAAGCTGCAAATCTGATAAATACTAAGTAGACCCAAACAGCATTCGAAAAACGCAGATGTATTGGAATTATTCCGATTTCGAATTTAACATATGACTGGTCCATTAGGCTTTTATTATATTAGCTGGTGCATTATAATGTTTATTTTTCGATTGGTGAGGCACGTCGAAGAAGGGGTTCGACCCCACCACTCCTCCAACCCCCACTTTCTCCACCACCCAATATTAAAGCCTCGATGCTTCGCAATATAGATATTCCTATAGTCTCCAGTAGCCCCCTTATACTGTATCTCTGACTGCATCAGTGGGAACCGAATTCGACGTGGGTATGGGCAATTGTCTGTAAAAATCAATGTACCGGTTGACTATCAATATAAATAATACCGTAACTGACTGACAGACAACGCACAGCCCTAATGGCTGACCCGATTAAGTAGAATTTTTGCATACAGGACCCTTTCAACGATGTAGGCGAGCACTAAGAATGGATTTTTTTGCAATTCCCATGGGAACGGGAACCACGCGGGTAAAATTGCGGGCGGCTACTAGTCATTAAAAAAGGAAAAATGCACTTCCACCATAATTGTCAGCCTCTGTTGCCACTGAAGCTGTAAAAGTTACAGAATAAGAGAGCAAATTAATAATGTTATACATACTCTTCTTCCCGTTCGCGTCTACGCAGCATTTCCTCATGACGTAGCCCTTCTTGTACTCGACCGCGCGTGATTGGTCAGGCACGTCGAGGAAGGGGTTCGCCCCCACCAATCCTCCCCCACCCCCCACTCCATTCCCACCCGGTACCGTGGGCGGTGCTTCGCCGTCCCTGCGAACAACAGTTTAATAAGTCTTTGGTTGTTAAAAACAACCAAACTGAATGTGATTGTGTGCCATTTTGCACAATGGCCAATGCAGTAAGCTTGATTTGCTTACGATTGTACATACGACAGTATGACAGACTTTACAGTTTGACCTTAAGAACGCCCTTACTGCAAGTCTAAAATTTGGTGTGCTAATTGACTGTACATATATTTTAAAACTTGACTATATTATGTTAGTGAGTAACTGAACTGGTAAGTTCGCTGTCTGTAGAAGTATACTTCTTCAGACAGCGAACGACGAACTGAACTTATAAGTTAAGCTCAGTATTTAATCTCAACTCGTTTGTGGCGTTTATTACGGAATTTTGAGCCTTATTCCTATAATGACAGAGCCCATTGCAGCGGCTTCGTGAGGATAGCACGGTATAGCGCCTTGACCGTAGTTCGAGCGAAGTTCTCCCCGTCGTTATGATCCGCCAAGTTCCAGCCATCTTATGGAAATGTTTGTATAAAACATTTGAGCATTTATCGTGAATACGTCAATTTTCAGTTAAACAATACCATATATTAAACTTAAACAACATAAATAAGCTATTTATGAAGTGCACATATTTCTAAAACGTGTAATAAAAAAGCACTTTGGAGGTTAAGTATGGGCGGTTTGTTTACAAACATTCTTTCCGTAAAATGGATGAAGTATAGTTTCTAGCTTTTTCACGGAATTTTGAGCCTTTTGACCCATACTTACAGAGCCCATTGCAGTGGCTGCGTGCGGATGGCATGGTATAACGCTTTTAGCGTGTCTCTGGGGAAGTTTTCTCCGTCATTGAGATCGGCCAGGTTGTCTATGAACTCTGCACACGCCATTCTTCTAAATGAGGCACCGCCACCGCCGTGAAGGTCCGTGTTTAGTAGCATTATGGCGCACGTTAGTGTGTGTACGGCATCTGTGAACAATGTAAAATGTTATATACATTAATGCCTTAACCTAAATTTCCTGCAAGGCATCGAACAAATCGTGTTATAGTTACAAATACTTTAAGTTTGTGAGTATGTTTGGATGAATGAATGTTTGTTAGTCTTTCTTGCAAAAACAACTGAACTGATTATGTTACCTAGTGAGTTGAAAGTGCCGGAGTTGCACTCTAGATATCGCCTTGAAAAGCACCTAGCACGCGCTCGCGCTCCTGCGTCTAGTCGTTGAGCGCGAACCGAGCGCGGAACGTCCGGCGTCGTGCTTCTAAAGGCGAAGTGTATAGTGATGTGTGTCGTGTAGTGTATACGAGTGTTGTTACCTTGAGAGTTGAAAGTGCCAGGGTTACATTCCAAATATCGCCTTGAGAAATGCACTAGCACGCGCTCGCGTTCTTGCGTCTCGCCGCTGAGCGCGAACCGAGCGAGGAACGTCCGCAGCGCCACGTCCAGCGTCGCGCCGCTGAAGTCGAAGTGTTTCACGTACTCTTCCGCTACCGCTCGGGAGAATTCGTTGCTGCAAATAACATGAATCATGTGCTATGTGGATTTGATATGTCAAATATCATTAACAATGAAGCTTTTCCCTTATTAGAAGCTTATGTTATTAACCAATCGTGTATCTGCTCATGACGGTCAAACACTGGATGTATATATATAGAGTCAGAGAGAGAGAGAGAGAGAGAGAGAGAGAGAGGAGGGAGAGAGCTATCTGTGAAAAATATAGTTTCCAGTTCTAGTCTAGCTAGTTGAAAAAAATTGTGAGAACCTCTAAACTGACAGTAAAAAACCGCGGGCGACAGCCAGTAAGAATATAAAAATTCAACCATACTCAAATGCTATACAAACTTTTTGCTCAAATGCCTCGAGACGTCCGACTTCTTGAACCCGTCGAGGTGGTAGAGCCGCTTGGCCAGCCGCTCGGCCGAGGGGATGTCCACCGCCTTGGGGCTGTAGTGGAACGAGTGCAGCGAGTCGCCGTCCGAGCCGTCGTCGGAGCCCGAGCCGCCGTCCGACCCGGGGCCCACCTCCGAGACACAAACTCCAAGGTCATTAAACGAACATGAAATAAAGCAGGAAGCTAACCTAAATTGAACTCTATTGCTGTATCGGTTATAATAGGGGTTAAAGTATGAAATTGCAGATTTTTTTCATACACTTCTAGAGAACCTCACTACTTCTGTGATTAAAAGGCACATCTATGAAATATAGTATTAGATTGCTTAGTCTTCAAACAAGGATTGTACATTAAAAAATTGTGGCAATAGCACTTGTGGTAGTAACTATAACAAAAATTGGTAGTATGGAAAACGAACTCTCTTTGAAAATCTTCATACAAATCGGCAATTTCATAGTTAAAGACCTATATTAAGTGGGTCTACAAATATTTTTAAAACGTGTTTTCTTAAGTATCGGACTGTAGTCAGAGTATGTAAGACGCCATTTTCATTTAAGTCAAGTCACGTGTCGCTAACTATATTAAATACGTGAAATCAACTCCTAAATTGACCCCTATTATGCTGGTCGTTCTAAATTAGCCAGCCGCTCGGCCGAGGGGATGTCCACCACGGTCGGGCTGTAGTGGAACGAGTGCAGCCGTCCGACCCGGGGCCCACCGTCCGAGACACAAACACCAAGGTTTTTAACGGTAAACGGTACAAGCACTAGCCATAGGCACTGCGCATCTTTCGTTTCGCCACGCTTAATATCTCGCTCCACTTATCGTCGCTGGACATTTAAGTCAAGTTACGTGTCTTCTTCTTCTTATCGTATGAGGATTAGTGGCCACCTCTAGTGTCAGAGTTTATCAGGCCGCCTATAAGGCCTCTCTGACTTGGCTTAACGACTGTTGTCATATGACAACAGCCGGGACCGACGGTTTAGTGTGCCCTCCGAAGCACGAAAGCGCTGTTATGCCACTTTACGGTCACCCATCCGACACCTGACTGAGCCAAACGTTGCTTTACGAACGTGATCAAATACGATCAGTCTGTCATGAGAGCTTCACTTTACGTTACTTGAGTTACGTGTCGCCTCGCTACCTATACTATTGAAGGTCTTTCCATGAAGTTAGCTCCTAAATTGAACTCTATTGCTGTACTAATAATGTTAAGGTATTACACAAGCAATATTTTTTTTCCCCACTGCGTAAACAAATCGAATAAATTCTTTCTTTGAACATCAAATAGCGATGAAATGCGAAGTAACATGACAATTTCGTTGTTATAAACTAAAACCACTGAATGCCTATTTCACTGTCTACGGTCGGGGACTAACTTCTAGATAAGTTTAAAACTGTTATTAAAATAAAAACAGCAACATAATTCAATCACCTGATAGGGCTGGTTCTCCGGCGAGTTGTGTCCGTTCTCGCGGCCGTTGTGGCTGTACCCAGTGTTGTTGTTGATGTTGTTGTTGTTCACCGACTCGGGCACGTTCGCGTTCTGCTTGTCCGGGCCCATCACCTGTGTCACATTCACGATTAACCTTAACAGCACGGGCGGGTTCGGAGTTCATGTGGAGGGTGAACTGAGCCAGTAGATTTCAAAAATCTCAAGTCCTAAATGTTAAATTATGTAAGAATATTTTTTTTCCAGTTCGAGTAACACACGGAATTCTGACAGTTCATATCACCCCAATGGCCAATGGTTCTTCTCGCTATGTATCCCGCCCACCGCTACCACCAGTATATCGATAAGTACTAATGAACAATATGCAACCTGTATGACGATCCTGTAGTCGCGGTCGCCGTTGAGAGTTCGCTCGCTTCCATCACACGAAGGGCTGGACTTGGCTTGTTTGTGGTACGGTTCCATTCCAGGATATGAGTACTTATAACCTAGTAGATCAATATTAATAAACAATATGCAACCTGTATGACGATCCTGTAGTCGTGATCGCCGTTGAGCGTTCGCTCGCTGCCGTCACACGAAGGGCTGGACTTTGCTCGTTTGTGGCACGGTTCGGACACGAGGATGGTGCTGTCTGAATCGGACGCGTCCGACAGCTCCATGCGCGGACACTCGCGACCCGATTCGAGTGCGAACTGCTCTTGGTAGTCGGGACTCGAGATGTTAGAGACTGCTTCTGATAAGCTCATGTCACCTGACAAACCAAATTGAACTTTATTAGCTGAAAATATGAGCTAAATGAGGCCACCAATAGATTAAAATACATTTAGTGTTAAATGAGTTTTAATTCTGAGGTACTAGATAGAAACTATAGCAAGAGAACGTGCACAATATATTACACCTGTAAAACATTTTAAGTTACCGTTGAGTGGTCGATGGTGTAGATGTGGCGCGGCGCGGGGGGATAGCACGGAGGATGAAGCGGATGTGGGTGACGCCGGAGACGATGACCTGACAAGCAATACATAGAACACTGCTCTATTAGATGGCGGTAAGGTTGATTTTGCAATGACATTTCACACATTTTATCAAGTCAAACAACTTGATTTGGCATGTTGAATATAGGCCTGGTAAGACAGGCGTGCTAGACAATATTTTAACCGAAAATAGGGTCATTATTGATTAAAAAAATCGATGTTGGAAGAGGTCTTACAGTCGATTTCAATAACTATCCTCAGTGAGAAAAGCCTATTAAAGCTTTGTTACCTAAAAAAATTTTGTAATTCGTCCCAATTAACAGCGGTTGTTAAGTAAGGGCCATAGCAGACATGATGCTTTTAGCATCGGCAATCGGCGTTTTTTACGACGGTATCGATACTGCATCGCGTTGTAGCGACACAAGAAAAGTCGCGTGTTTTAGAGGTTCTATTGATGTTGCATCGCAATTTCCTGACTTCCTGCGTTTGTCGGACACGATATCTATCGAAATCCCGCGTTTTAACGACTAACCTTGTCCCGCAGTCGACGCGACCGGCATCCGTATCCGCAGTGTAGAATGTTCGGTCGCTGCATTTGTCTTCTAAAAAGCGGCAAAATAGCCGATCGCCGATGGTAAAAGTTGCATGTCTGCTGTGAAAATAGCGAAACCGAGATAGGTTTATCTCTTACTAGGGATAGATTATTGAAACTGTCCGTTAAAGGGGAGGTATTAAGTCCGTGAGTCATACCGTTGGGACATGCCGTCGGATATGGAGGTGGAATTGGAAGTGGTGGCCGAGCCGTTGCAGTGCGCCCGCTCTGAAGCGCACGACACGGGTGCGTTGTATGTCCACACGATTCTGCAACACGGTACTCGACTAAATGAGGCCGCTGAGAAAATGCAATTCTGCAACACGATACTTGACAAAAGTACTGTACTAGTAAGACTGCTGAGAAAATGCAATCCTGATAGGTTACGTCAGTTAAGAACCGAATTGACCAGCGGTACCGCGCCGTAATGTAGACGAAAAACACGGTTTAGTATGATCTTGTACCACGCGGTTAAACGTTATAAACTTTGCATTCTATTCCGTTAAAAGAGACAGAACGAGGTATACAACCACGTTTATCGAATCGGGTTCAAAGTGGTTTCACCACTGAAAGATAAGATCTGGATAGCTTATCGGGCAGATATAATTTTAAACTGTAATGCGATTCATTTTAGGTTATTTTTAGTCAGTAAGAGTGAGATGCCACTATACGCGCCGTATGACAGCATCCCAATTTTGCAACCTAAAAATAACCTAAAATGAATCGCATTACAGTTGATGGTAAGGCCCCAGATAAGTTATCCGAAACTTATCTGTCGGTGGTGAAACCGGCCCTAAGTCATAAAAAAAACAAAAACAAATAAAGTTCATTTTCCATTAACCAGAAAAGAATATAAGGTTTATTTACATGATACAGAGAACTGTCAGGAACCGGCTTCACAGCGGCCGAATTTTAATCGTTTGTTTTACAGATCAAGAAAGCTCTTTACAGTGATTTGTGAAAGAGTCCTTTGATCATTCATAATATTTAAAAGGAAGTGCAAACTTAAATACTTGCTATTGTGCTCATTTTAGTGAAAGCTTTGAATGAAATCGGAATGTACTTCGGAATCATATTTATTGTTTCTATAAAATATTGATACGACTTTATTGTACTTTAAAAAAATCTGAAATATTCTTTACCGAAGCTAACTAAACTAAGAATGCATCATTTTCTACGCGTGCAGAGTGCATTAAGCGAACTCGTCCGCTCGTGTGGACATACAATTTAGTAATTTATTTATTTTTAATGCAATAAAGCTGCCCATGCCGATTTTGCCATTGGTATAATGCCGATCTATAAAAAAATTCAAACCGAAAAGGGATAAAACTATTAAATGAATATAAATAAATAAATATAAACATTAAAACATCACACTATTCTACTACTAGTGTATTACTATGTGGTTGCCTTGTGAGACTTAACTTGGAAAATATATGACTGGGATTATAAATAAGCGAAATATACACAACCTTTGTTAGGATTGTAATTATTATATAAATGCAAACTGCTATTTTCTGCATGCAGCATTTATTATGGAACAATATTATCAGTTTTTTTCACACTATGGTTTTAAGATATATTATACTTTGTTAATATGAGTTAACACAAAATGACGTAAGGATCGAGTGCGTTATAAATTAGTTTGTTAATAGTTTAATTCCTCTCAGTATAAAATTCACGAATCTACTTATGTACCATTAGTTCCATAGAAAAATAAAGTGGTGAGAGAACGAGAAATAGGGTTACAGAAATGGAAACAATTAAATAACAAGAATGTGAGAAGGATAATCGATAAATTAACTAAAATACTTGTGAAAATTTAAAGAAGAGGAGTGCCAAAAATAGAAAGCGTGAAAAAGTGAAATAGAAAAATGATAAGTAGAGATAGTATACCTGTCTCTTTCGCTATCTGAGCGGGGCCCAGGCGTGGCAGAATCCGGGCGGGCGTCGAGTAAAGTGTTGAGCGATGACGTCACGTCCTCCTCCAACTCTACTCCGACCGCAGTCAGGGACGACTCCTTCTGCGGCAAATGGGCGTGATGTAGAAAACTATGTAAGGCCCAGGTATTAGATAATAATAGATCAAGATGTTCTCTGCAGTTTTTGTTTCACGCTTAAAATCAACAGCTGATGATTCAACATCGGATCTCTCATCCGAGAATGTTGATTCCTCCGCCCACTTTGGCCTGGATCGGTCGTGAGCTGCTTCTGTGTCGGTTTTTTAAAGTTTGTTAATTTGTGATTGGCTGTTAGTGAAAATATCAATTCCTTATTCCACTTGAGGCTGTTAAATGGAATAACTCCTCCCACTAGGCGGTCCTAGAGCAGGATAGCCTATTTTATATCAAATTCATCTTTAAAAAATTCCAAGTGCTCCGAGATTTGAACCCTGTGGTGCGGCGAGTGAGTGACAGCTTGTGAACCATTCGCCCCCCGCCGCAGCTACCCGGATCGTGAGCGCCAACGCCGAAATTACGCACTACTATCCGCGCGTGTCATCTTCGACTTCGTAGCGACCAGCTGCTGTGCTACGGCCTACGTGCTACAGAATTCTACGACATCTGTGTTTATTTGTACGTACAATCTAAGCCTTATTTTTACTGCGATAAGGCGATAAGATGCCTAAAACACAGCGTACTCCGCCGGATGCGTCACCTCCGAAACCTACTGCTATATCGCAAACGGAATCGGATTCCTCGTCAATAGATAAACCGGAACTTATTCGGAAAGTAACAACTCGTTCTAAGCGCCTTCGTGTGGAATCGTCACCCCAAGCTATTGATAGTGAACAAGGCAACTTTAATGAGTTTAAAAAGGAACTTTTGTTGATGTTAAGTACCTGGAAAGCCGAACAATCTGCCACCTTATCTAAACTTGTCTCTGATGTAGCTGCTCTCAAATCGCAGTGTTCAGATATACAAAAATCGAATCTAGAGATTGAGGCTTCGGTGACTTTCATGAACGCACAATTTGAGGAGATGAAAGTCAGAATTGGTAGATTGGAATTAGAGAAAACCGAATATAGAGATTATGTGATTAGTTTGGAGAAACAGATAGAGGAATCACAACAGCTTTCCCGTTCGTCCTCCGTTGAAATCCGTAATGTTCCGGACAAAGACAAGGAGGTAGAAAGTGACTTGGTCCACATAATAAAAACTCTGGGAACCACATTAGGTGCCCCTATTCAGGAGCATGAAATCCGGGACATATATAGGCGTCCAGGTAAACCCGGGAAAGCAAGGACCATCGTTGCCGAGTTTAACTCCGTTCAACTAAGAAACAATTTTCTTGCCTCATCGCGACGCTTTAATAGGAGCCGGCAGGGCCCCGAGAAACTCAACTATGAACACCTTGGGATGGTCGGTGATAAGCGTCCAATCTATGTGGACGAGCACCTTCCCTATTCGACACGTAGGCTACTTTTTCTCGCTCGGGAATTTAAAAAAAGAAACAATTACATGCATTGTTGGACTTCTAATGGTCGGGTGCTCCTCCGCAAAGATTCAAATGCAAGATACATTCACATTAAAAGCGAATCATGTCTCACTAATTAACCTAAGTAATTACTTGTTGTTTTCGGTTTACAAACGAAAACGAAATAGCTCAATAATCACTCTTATTCAAATGCTATTCCTGATTTTCACCAATATAAATTACACTAAATTACACAACACACTATACACACACGAGAAATCAACTTATTGCGGTCTTATTTACAAAAAACACACTCATTTATCCATATATTTACATATTTCTATCCTTTATTTAAATACATACTTTATAGTAACATTTTTTAATCCCACATCTACACTTAATACTATGACTGCCACAATCTATACTCTCAATCACTGTTCATTATCTTACCCAATATTTCTTTACCAGCACATAATTTTAACTATCGGAATTGTACCTAAACATAAAATATCTTATTTATTGATTATAGGCAAAACTGTACACTTGTCGTATAGTTGTGTTCTAAATTTTAATGAAAATGGCTAACTTAACTAATATATTATCGGATCTAGATCGTATGAGCATTGCACAATCCCAATTCTGTACTCCCGACAACTGTATTAATTATATAGCCAACGATTCGTCTCTTAAAATAATTCACGCCAATATTCGAAGTATACAAAAAAACTTTAATAACTTCATAGCTACTTTGACAGTAACCACCATTAATTTTGATGTTATTATTTTGACAGAATGCTGGCTTAAAGACTCCTGCTATCTTCCTCATCTTGACGGATTCTTGGTGTATTCGACATACAACAATCCTCTTCAAAATGATGGTGTCGTAATTTTTGTCAGATCAGATCTAAAGTTCTCGATTAGTGAGCCTCCCTTTCAGGATGGAAATTGCCTGTTGTGCTGTACTGAAGATGTTGCCATACTTGCAATCTATCGTTCTCCATCGTATAAAAACTTGGATAAATTCTACAACAGTCTCGATAACATTATTTCTCCACTAACTTTTCCGAACATCGTGTTGATAGGTGATATCAACATCGATATTAAGGAAAACAATACCAATCCCCTCTGCAATGATTACCTTACCATGACATCATCCCTTGGTCTCTTACCAGCTCACCGACTTCCAACCAGACAAAATAACTGTTTGGATCACATCCTTTTAAAAACCAGACTCATTGCAACAGTTTCTGTCATCCAAACCGAAATAACGGATCACTACCCGATTGCATTATCATTAGGGCTAAAAAATAACGCAAACTCAAGGTTATCTAGCACCTGTAAAGTAAAATATGATTTTGATATGATAAAAAAGGAATTAGACAGCACAAACTTTACCTCTATATTCCTAGAAACTAACCCTGATGAGGCAACTCATAAATTGATTATGTGCATAAAAGCCATAATTGACAATAATAAAAAGATTGTGAAAGTGCCTCGGAAGAATATTATTATTAAACCATGGATATCTACTGGATTACTCCGTTGCATTCAAAATCGGGACTCAATGCATCTAAAATTAAAAAGCTCACCTGACAACTTAATCTTAAAAACAACCTATCTCAGATACCGCAATTTTTGCAATGCTCTTTTGAGAAAAATTAAGCTGGATTATGAGAGATGTGAATTTGAAAAGGCCAAAAATAACCCTAAAGAACTTTGGAAGGTTATTAATACAGTAACAAATTTAAACCAAGTAAAGAAGCCACCAGATGAACTTTTGAGTCTAGCGTCTGACCCTTACTCATCTATAAATTCGGTCAATGAATATTTTGCCAATATTGGCAGTAACTTGTCTCAATTAACATCTCCTCCTTCATTCCCACAGGATAATTACACAACCGATACCAACACTCCTTGTAACTCTTTCGTCATCCTTCCGATCACTGAAGAAGAGGTATCAAGGCTGATACTTGACCTTCGAAGTGACAGCTCAACTGGATGGGATGAAATATCACCACGAATATTAAAGCAGTCCTCTCTAGTTCTAGCCGCACCTCTGACACATATCCTAAACCTTTGCATCGAAAAAGGAATTTTCCCTCTCTCTTTTAAGAAAGCCATTGTTCATCCGATTTACAAGGCGGGTAGTAGAGACTGCGTATCTAACTATAGGCCAATTTCCGTCCTTTCAGCTCTCTCGAAGATTTTGGAGAGATACCTCAATGCTGCATTAGTTAATTACCTTAATAAATACCACTTACTGTCGGATAACCAATACGGCTTTCGGAGTGGTATTTCAACTGAGGATGCGGTCTCAAATTTAGTTGAAGCTCTGGTCTCGCAGGTGGATAACAAGAAAAGGTGTTATGGTGTCTTTTTGGACCTGACAAAGGCATTCGACACTATCTCTATCCCCATTCTTTTGTCGAAACTTGAAGCAATCGGAATACGAGGTCCTAGCCTGAGTATATTTCACAGCTACCTTACTGATCGTACACAATGTGTCAAGATTGGAAACTTGGTGAGTGATGAGGCCTCCGTTTGTCACGGCGTTCCCCAGGGCAGTATTCTTGGCCCAACGCTGTTTCTTGTATACATAGACCAGCTATGCCGCCTGTCACTTGAAAACTACAACATCTTTACTTATGCGGACGATACAGCCCTGCTGGTCTATGGTGATAACTGGAACTCCGCCAGGCATCATGCAGAAATCGCTCTGGCTAGTGTCAGGGATTGGTTATCTACCAATTTGCTTACTTTGAATTTGGAAAAAACACAAATTCTCAAATTTAACATTGACAGGTCATCAAAAGCGGTATTACCTCCTGACATTAAAATCCATGACTGTATGTGTGCCAATTTTGACGCATGTTTCTGTAAGCCACTTAAATCAGTAACAAGTTTAAGGTATCTTGGTGTCCATCTCGACGATCGGCTTAATTGGCACGCCCAGACCGATTTCCTCACTATGAGGGTTCGAAAACTTATATATATATTTAAAAATCTACGTCACTCGGCTGACAGGAATACCCTTTTCATGATCTATTTCGGATTATGTCAATCCGTCTTATCATATTGCAACTCTGTCAGGGGTGGCACTGACAAAACTCATCTTCTTAAGCTGGAACGTGCTCAGCGAGCAATACTCAAGGTGATGCTTTGTAAGCCCAGAATCTACTCTACTGTCAAACTATATGCGGAATGCGAGGTTCTTACGGTTAGGCAGCTAGCTATCCTTCGAATGCTCCTGCGGAAACATTCTTGCTTGCCTCTGGACCAAGTGATTACAGCTAAGCGTCATGGCGCTCTTGTTTGTCCACAGGTCAAATGTCGAACATCATGGGCTAAATATCAATACACTGCTCTCAGTGCAAAATTATATAACAGGGTTCATAAAATAAGACCGATATATTCACTAACGAAGTACAAACTAAAAACCGATGTTCAAGATTTGCTTCTTTCTTTAAATTATGATGAGACTGAAAATTTAATGAGATGATGTACACACCCACACAACATTCACACTTACATACACACACACACACACACACACGCACACATATTTACCAAAATTATATGTACAATAGACTGCGAACTACATTAACCAGCCAGTTTGTTTTTGAGAATATTATGTTTTGCATTTGGAGGAATCACCAGCTCCTAAGATACAGGATTAGTCCTAGTTTAGGAGTTGGGGACCTGAATTGTTAACGTTGTAATTGTGACTTTTCTCAATAATGAGTACCTATTGTTTTAGTTCTACAATGTTATTATTTGTTGTTAAATAAAGTTTTTATTATTATTATTTTATTATTATTTTTATGTCGGTCGAAAGTAGTTGTAGTGTTTTTGTATGAGTTTACGGAGAGAAATCGGATGACGGAATTAGGATCTATTGCGTACATGTGTACTTATAAATAATTCTATGATAAAGATTTTTTCATGTTTCGGAAAACCTAACCATGGTCAATCTGGAAACCACTCAATCGCCTCGTCTGCGCATCCAGGTTGGCCGCTGCAAGCACAATCTTCAAAAGTGCACAGTGCGAATGTGGAGAGCCCGCACAGACACTGGCACAAGTGGCGCATCTCCTGGAATGCCCCTGTGCCCTGCCACTTGCAGTATGATTAAGGCAGCAGACAAACGCCATCCAAGTTTGCTGTACACTAAGCCATACAAGACGAGTGAGTCATCGTCACGAAGAAGCCCTAGCACGAATTTTTGATAAACTTTCTAATGGTATCACGGCAAAAAAAGGATGGGCTACCAATAAGGGGAAGGGAATAAATAAATGTTATTAATGCTGAAGTCTGGCTGCTACGGCAAGTCTTAAAAGTGAATCGTTTATAGTCCGGGCCAGATAAGTGCGCAAAGAAGGTTATTCCCCTCTTGAACTAATGTCACTTATTTACTCATAAACGATTGTAAGAGAAATCTATGAAGAGCGTAAATACAAGTTACACAGGTAAACAAAAGAACCGTGGTACATATTGTTCTTGAAACAAACGAAAGAACAAAAGCAAACTTTTTCGAATTATAAATATATATTAGCTAATATAATTCGAAAAAATGAATAATATCTGAAATGTGAATTTCTTTGCACACTTATATGGCACGGACTATATTCGCCGTCTGTATATTTTCCCTTGGCGTGTACGCACTTGTAGATGGTCCTCGGAGCGCGAGGTCCTGACGGCGTGCGGCGGCCGCGCCGCCAGCTCCGCGCCGCCGCCGCCCCCGCCGCCCGCCGGCGACGCTGGTTGCGATATGAACCTGCACAGTAAACCAATATAGGTACTATCTTGCTGTTGTAATACTACAAAAAATATAGCAATATACAAACATCAAAATTGTCTAGGGATCAAGTTCGTTTTAGAGTATCGCAGCTATAGAGATATTACATTTTAACTTTTTTGGATCGGTAAAAAATAAATAAATAAGACTACATTAGATAAATATTCATTGGATACTTTTATAGTAAAAAAAAGTACTTCATCCCTAGACACTATTGATGTGTATGGATGTCTCATCACATCAGTTTCTAGTATTATTATTACTTAAATGGAAGTTTTGTATTATATATTTCTCTTTTTGGATGAAATAAGACTATAACTGTGCTTTATGTGTGTCAATAAATGTGTTTTCTTTCATTCTTCTTTGTGAAAACTATTTGGCATGACGTGTGACCATGATTTAATCATCGACAAGAAAAAGGTGCCTCTTCGTTAAGAGGCACCTTTTGTGATTAATTTTCGCTACACATCGAGCCAATTTGTAAGCTAGTGAGTCCATTAATCTGACTATAGGACGCAGTGAAGCTTTAGTCTTGTGTATTTTTGGCCATCCATATTTATTTTTTTATATAAATGTGCGATCAGTCTTCTTTACTACGAACATATTTGTTATTAGGGATGACACAATCTTAATATAAGTAAATCAAATAATGTCATAAATTACATTTTAGTGGCATGGTCGCCGAGGCCGGTGTCGGGCGAGGAGTTGTGCCTTTGCGTGAGATCCGCGCGCCCGCACTGCCGCGATTCGCTTGGCGACGCCGGCGTCGAGTTATATCTAGACAGAATGTTTTCGTTAATATCAGGTACAGGTCGCGCCACGTAACTTGACATAAACTTCACATAAGCTTATCATACTATTCCTGGTATTCGCAAATGGACTTTACTTTGTAGACTAAAGGCAGACTTTCCATGCTCAGATAAAAAAGTGAAAACTTGATTATTAACGTTGAGCATGTTTGATATTTTTTGCTTAAAGATCGGTGTAGCTTTTACAGGAGGTAATTGGCGCCTAAATAATAATAATAATACTAATAATAATAATAATAATAATAATAATATTAATAATAATAATAATAATAATAATATTAATAATAATAATATTAATAATAATAATAATAATAATAATATTAATAATAATAATAATAATAATAATAAACCCGCAGGGCAGCTTGTGGCGAGCTGTTGGTGAGTGGCGACACCACGGGTAAACCGATTGCTCCAGAGAGTCGGACGCGGTCCTCGCCTCTGGCCTGCCAGAGTAGATTTCAAGAGGGCCCGGACTCTCGCCCCTGGCTGGCCTTCATCGGCTGATCAGGGTGGAGTCGCAAGAGCTATACGCTCGCAGGGTGGAAGTGAAATATGCATAAGACGCGAGTTGGCACACTGTCCCTTGTACAGTGGGTAGAAAGCGGTGCACACCTCTCTACACCCTTCAGTTGCCCGCGCCGGTGTTGCGCCCCGGCCGGCAGACGTCGGCCAATTTGGGGTGCCCATCTAGCGGGCAGCGAGCCACCTTCCGCCGACGGGTCGAGTTGTGAGATGTAGGAAAAGGCGGAAGTCCGTTATCTCACCCCATAGCCCGATATCCCAATCCACTAGCCTCGCACCCAATAGCCCAATCATTTTATATATATTTATGCTCACACTCAAAATAGTCTATGTGCCTGCCGGTGTCCGCACCTTTGCGTGTAGTGGGGAGCGGATGCCGGCATGTGCATCACACATTGCACATTCTATTAAACCTGTCTCAAAGGGCCTCTACGTGTTGGACCCATGTCCCCACGCAAGCCTGGCAAAAGGACCGGGCTTTGCCCGTGATACAATGCCGAGATACATAATAATAATAATAATAATAATAATAATACCTAATAATAATAATAATAATACTACTAATAATAATAATAATAATACCTAATAATAATAATAATAATAATAATACCTAATACCTAATACTAATACCTACCTAATACCCGCCTAAACGAAACAGTAGGCCCAGGCATACATTTTCGCCGCGCCGTAGAGAGGGGATAGCTGTCTACTCTCCATCCGTCCTACGCTTTTTCGATCAGGTCACGTGTCCTGACGCGAGTTTAAGATTTTATACCCATTACAGAAAAAGTGCTCAACGCCGCTAAAGAAGTTTTCACTTCAAAAAAACCTCTGATATCTAAACTATCAGAAACGCGTTCTTTTAACGGTTGCACTTTGCGGGTATTCGACGCGTGACAGGTTGAACATGAGGTCGCTGGTCAGTCATGATTTACGCCTCGAACTGCCCGTGCGAGCCGTTGCTCGACGACTTGCTTAAGTTACCTTGGTAGTGTGTCCTATGCGCGGGCGCAAGGTGGGTGTGGTGGGGGTGCTCGACGCGCGACATGTTCAGCATAAGGCCGCCGGCCATCGTGTCGTGTTCACCTCGAACTGCGCCCGTCCGAGCCGCTGCCCGACCACTTGCTTCAGTTACCTATGATAGTGTGTCCTATGCGCGGGCGCACGATGGGCGTGGTGGGGGTGTTCGACTCGAGACAGGTTGAGCATGAGGTCGCCGGTCATCATATAGGCCTCGAACTTGGGCTGCGAGCGGCGCGCGCCCTCCAGCAGCGCCTCGCAGCTGTCGCCCGAGCGCCCGCCCGAGCCGTTGCTCGAAGAGTTGCTTGACGAGTTGCTGTTGCTCGTCGAGTTGCTCGACACGGGTGAACTCGGACTGACATTGTTAAAACTATTATCAGAAAATAGTCATTCAAATTACTAAACGATGTAAAAAGACCAATTAAACAATAAATTATGTGATGTCTAATTTTATGCCATCACAACAGTGTTTTTTTTTTAAAGATGAGCTATAGTTCAAGTTTTTGTGATTGATATAACAAGAATATAATACCTAAAGCTATAAATCTTTGAAAATCAAAAATTTTATCAAAAGTATGAATTTGGGAATCCTAGAGATCTACATATTATATGACCAAAGGAAATCCTATAGCTTTCTATTTTACTGGTATACCTTATCATAACATAATTACCGTGTTATCTTTATAAGCAAGAGAATTGAGCATGGACATAGTATCTGTTACAATCTTCAGACACACATAAACATTCTTGTCATTTTTGTGAAGTTCTAATCTACTTAACTCAAACAAAATTATTCTAAGATAAGATATAATAATCGCAGCAAATATTTATGTTATTTACCTAGGTGGGCAATTAGCTAGCATGCCTAGTGAAATAAACACTAACGTTAGTCTGTTGTTAAGTTTTTTAGTCTGCACTACTTAGCTTACTTGTCACATTGGTTCTTTCTATGTAAAAGCGAGCGCTGTCAATATTAATGTCGCATGTTCCGAATGAATCAGACGGGAGGGCGGCGGCGTCGATAAGGCACACGTGCTCCCTAATCCGTTATCACCAGCGGAAATCAGCTGTCAAGCTGGGCCCCTTCCGATTACACCCCCGACACACCGGGTTAAAATTAAATTCGATAGCAGGGGTGCAGTGCAACACTAACTAAAGATATAAATTAACGCTGTGCTATATTGATTTACCCCGTTACCGCTCGTGTGCCCGAGTGCCCGTCTGTGACGTGTTCGAATTGTAATTGGATAAACAACACCAGTTCATAATGAAACATGGCCTACCTACTTGGAAATTGTGAAACATTTACCTGGAGAAACTTAGTAATTACTTTCCGCAATGAACAATAATTTAGGAAATGCCATTTAGGAGGTGTTAGTTGCGATAATTTTGTCTGCTAATAGTTTTTTTTCTGTTAATATCTTTTTATACAGTTTTACTAAATTTTATTATCTGAATGCAGCAATGTATCCATAAATAAAAGATAGACGTTTTTGACATATAGTCTCAGTTGTGTGTGTGCTGATGTCCTAGCGCGCGTCTCTTAACCCTAATCCGCCTACTTTTCATAGCGGTTGAGAGGGTTGAATCCGGGAGTAGTCGCTAGTTACTGTTCTAGTGGCAAAACTTACTTGTCGTGGTTGGTCCGCGGACCGCTAGAACGGCGCTCTGCAGCCGCCGATAGGTACCGTCTCACGCTCGCTTTGATCTGAGGGTCTGACACAGCACTCCGTTATCACACTTATCAATATCAACAATAAACAAACAAACATATCGAACAAAGAAAGTAAGTATAAGACCGGCTCGTTTTCCTCGAGGTGCGGCGAGATTAGATTATTAAAGGAACAAAGCCACTGTGAGCGGGGTTATCCGGCCCGGATCCCGGGAGTCACCTATGAAATTACTGCGCGTATTGCAACTCTTATTTGTGGAGGCTTACTTCGCGAGTTCGACTGAGCCACTCGGGGATAAACTAATTTCATTACTTGCAGCCGCCGCCGCCGAGCACGGCTGACTCTCGAATGTCATAGTTCAAACAAACATCAGACAACTGCGTGTCACCACTCCAGTTTAAAATAGGACTCACCCTTTTTCAGTCTTAGAGTGACGGGATCCGAAGAGAGTCGTAAGCATTTTAAAACTGCAACAACCAATATAAATGACATGATAATTTGTACAAACATTAGGTATTTGCATTTAACTCTCTTATCGAAAACACAATCAAAGCTATTAAACAAACAGTACATTAGTCGAACAATAGAGATTTTATTTGTACAATTCATGTTCTGATAACATCTCGCGATTGCGGGTTGTTGGTGGAAATAAATTTTGACATCGACATTGTAAGGAGGTTATTAAGTTATTCGAGGCAGTAACCAGAGTCGTAGAGAACGTGTGAAATGTGAATTACGAAGTTGCGTGCCGGGCGCGACGCGGCCGTAACGCGATCATTGAATTAGTGCTAATAACGTCATAGATATTGGCCTCTCTAAAAGTTCGATAAAGTTAACGTACAACACTTACATGCGTGAAAATGTTATGACGAAAACTTTACCGCAACATAAAGGGGAGAACATAAAGCGTATGTTTTCGCTAAAAGCAAAGGACGGCTGAGATTCATGTCCTTGCGCCGTTAGTTGTCTCCCCTATCCACTTTAGGAGGCGGCCTGAACTAACAGCTTTATGGCCTAGTCACAGTGGCTGTTCAGTAAATTAGGGTGGTGTATGATTTCGAGGCTGCGGAGCAGTCGATCAGGCGGCGCGAGGAGTGTCGAGTGAGTGAGTGGTAAAGTTCGGATTCCTCACCTTCTCGGGTAGTGAACCGGTTTACATCAGTCCCATTGACCTTGAGCAATACGTCTCCTGCCTCCACCTGCAATTAAACACATGCGTTCGTTTACATACAACCACAATAAAGCAGATTGAACAAGTCTAACACTGTAAACAACAACGCGATGATAAACGTCTTTAAATTTATAATAATTTAAGACCTAATTAAATAGATAACCGCACAATTTAGTATCATTGTTTTTTCAAGTTCTGATCAAAACCAAAGCTACATAATGACTTCTTAAATAAGTATCAAAAACAGGAGTTGTACGTATTAACATTAAATTGCATACTAGCGCGGAATTGACCCATTTTACCCGTGACACACGCTTTAATTTTTAATTCAGTGGATATTTGCGCTGTACTGTACACGTGCGTTCCCCGCTGCCAAAACTTCGCCACACACAAAATACGTGACACACATTAAAATTTCAATATCACTTAAGTATACGTACTATTTTGTCGCAACAAAAACACAAGCGCAACGGTTAATCAGTATCAGCACATCCTTTGAAATAACATCCGCGATTCATTGAAGCGCACAATAATAACTGTTTTTTTTTTTTAAATCTACAACACCATACTCGCTACCGCCCCGATCGTGTGTAACGAACTAAGGACAAACTCGCGACTGTGTACCTACATAACACCGTGGGAATTCGACACGTGTTTTAGCTTTCGATAATTACACTATAGTTGTGAACGTCGATGATTTTATATAGTGTGTTTATTTGAGTATAGAATGACTGGCTATCAAATGTGATGCGTACGCGGCGCTGTAGAGACGGGCGGCAGCCGCGGAGGCCGGTTCTAACTCGTCCTTATCAGAGAGGGACCGCTAATGGATTGGGCTTAGAAGATAAATTAGATAAAACTCTGACAGAAGGGCGCAGCGGAAATATGAATTAGTGAAGCAGCGGCCTACTTATGGAAATACGTCTCGTACGTAGCGGAAACTCTACTTTCGCTACGATACTATAGAAAATACACAGAATAACATCAAGAGCTTATTATACGGTCATCGTTCGAAGATAGACAAACTCAAACATAATACCTAATGCAACCCAGAATACTAGGGGCCCTAAAAAGGAAGAGTTGTAATTCATTAGCAGAATTTCTTGCAGATCGTAAACAACTCCTCTGATTTTCGCAAAATGGTCACTTTAGATCCTAGTCGGACTTAGCTGGTATTGTACTTACAAAATGTCCAATGTCCTTGGTAATACAATATCCTTGGTGGGTGCAGAAAGTTCAATATTGGTAAGTTAAATATTGGCAGGGGCTAGAAGCGATCGCTCATTTGATCTGACGCGATAGTGACGTATCAACTAAATTGGAATAGCAGTTCGCGAGTAAATATTATTGACAAACGGAGACTGTCCAGTCAGTTGCATTGCACGAGTGCATTATTTATAGAGCAATAATTTTGTTGACTACAACTATTTTGTTTTATTTTACTGACTGTTAATACACACTTCGAAGAAAAGAAAAACATTTTTTAATTTATAAATAAAAAAAAAACAAATAATTAACCTTGTAACAGAGTAAGTTACACTAGGTAAGTCATAAAACAAATACATAAAATAAAATAAAAAAATTGTTAAAAAAGACAATCATTAAAATGCAATTAATCAATAGTATAAATAATAATAAATAATTTAAAAAATACAACATAATATAAATGACTTTAAAAATTCGGCTTCGGTCAACTAAAAAACAATCATCACTATACAAATAATCAATTTTATAAATAATAATAAATAATTAAAACAAATATCAACATAATATTATTCACATAATAATTCGGCTTTAGTCAACTTCATATTCATAAATTCATTAATAATTGTGTAAAATGCATTATTAATAAAAAATATTTTAGTTTCATTTTGAATGAAAATTTAATTATAAAATCAGGAAAATCAGGCATGGAGAGATTTTCCGGTGTCCAACTTCACCCGCACCGCACTGATAAAATTTTGTAGTGTCCATTGTATCTTATGTGAGTAGTATTTTTTTATGATATAAATTCAACCTTAACAGGAACAGACATTCAAAGGATTGCTCTTAACAGACTGACATATCGCCGTGTTAAAGGCAAAACCGATTTTTGTCGATTTCATTTTTTTACCACTAGAGAGAGAATTCAAAACTGAATGGCCTACATTCAGTTTTGAATTCTCTCTCTAGTGGTAAAATCAATTATTTTCTAAAACGTTTATTTTCGGAGTTACTGAGATCTAAAATCAACTATTTTATTTATTTTGTGACTTTTAATAGACCAAAAGCAAATATTCAGAAATAAATATTAACTTTTCTCAATATTTTTGAGGCAAACTAGAAAAATTAGAAATACTCGATTTTTGTTGTATAGAATATCTATAGACATCGCCTTAATATCTAGTGGTAGTAAACGTTATAGTGGTCTCATTACTTTTGGCTCTTGACTTTATATGAGATTAGAGACAAAACCTACTACTGAAAATTAGTTTGTTTTTTCAATGGGAGCTCTTGACTTTTCAGCGATTTTGAGCAGATAGTCTAGAAGCAAAACCGACTACTTATAAATAGTTGGTATTTTCACGGATATAGCCGCGTGCGCATTTGTATTTTAACGGACTCAGTCTGAACTAGGAATACCAGTGTTTCAGGCAAAAAGGACATACATTATACTTAAATTAAACAACCAAATACAATATGACAAACAAACATACTACTATATGTAAATAATACATAAAACTTAATAAAATAAATTTTGTAGGTGGTAAAATATTTTTATCATTTGATCACAAGCATTAATTTCTCTATCTTCGTTGGACATTTTAGGAAGAGCTTCATATAGAATGCTCTTAGTACTGTGATAATTCATAGAATAAATACCAAATTTGGCATTAAATCTATTATAAAGCAAAGGCTCTAGAAACATGAAGAAGTTGGAAGAGAAGGCAGATTTCATTCTCGTATTCTGTAGGCAAACTCTATCTGTTCATCTCTTGTTAGTAATTTCAGTGCTGTAGGGAAGTGCAGTGTGCTGTTTAAGGACAGTGCTCAAAATAAATAATAATTGTCTAACGGTTAGTACATTACAATTCTTATAAAGAAGCTCAGTTGAGTAGAGCCAGCAAGTAGCGTTTTTTTGGAACTGCACTTTGGGCTCTTTCAATTGATAACAATAAAGTTTTGGACGTGCCACCCCATGACGTAATGCAGTAATTTATTATTGATTGACCTAGGGCGAGAAAGACTTGCCGTATTAGTGCGTAATCTGCAACAGTGCGAAGTTTTTTGAATATATATATTAATTTACGTAATCTGTCACATAAAGCTTCCATATGGGGCTTAAATAAGAGGTTTTCGTCAATAATGACACCCAAATACTTTAGATTGTTGGCAATACCTATGTCTGGGCAAGTGCAACGGTGATTATTTACTACATTGAAGCCTTATTGCGCATATTCATAAACCTCTTCTTCCGAGCTTGCGGGAAAAGTAGAGCAGTGTCGTCAGCATATGAAATGATTTTTCCACCATGCAATTTTAGATTACAAAAGGTCATGAATGTAAACTAAAAATAGGGTGGGGCCTAATATACTTCCTATAACTCCATGGGAGGTATTCGTCAAATCAGAGCTGATAACATTGTCTACTATAACACATTGTGAACTGTCGTATAAGTAACTTGTTAATAATTCAAGCTGGGTGCCTCTTATACCTAGTGATTCAAGTTTCAGCAATAGAATGGGTACAGAAACGGTATCAAAAGCTTTTGCTAGCTCGAGAAAAATTCCCAGTCTTGTTACCCTTGTCTTGTTCTTGAACTAAGTAGTTAGTTAACTGATGCACATCATCGGCAGTCGACAATTTGGGTCTAAAGCCAAATTGAGTTCTAGAAAAACGAATGCTTCTCGAAATATCTAACAAGCCTGATATTTATTATCTTTTCTAATATTTTTGAAACGGCGAGTAATAAGGAGATAGGCCTATAGTTTGATATTTGATCTTTGCTGCCAGATTTATGCACAGGAATAATAACTGCTTTTTTTAGTCATTTAGGGGAAAACTCCTTGAGCTAGACACTTGCGAAAAATGAAAGTGAGGGGTGAGACCAAAATATGCCTGTATCGTTTACTTATACTACTACTGCTACCTTATTCCACTCAGCCTATAGAGAAAATAGTTGGGGCAACCTTTCCAAATCAGTTGAACCAATTATACAAAAAACCACTACCAATTTCGGTTGCCAAAAAAGCGGACCTTCTGAAGCTCTATAGAAAAGGAGTTGTTCCTGAAGAGTACCATGGCTGGTTTACAAAAAATTCAACTGACTGTCAGACGATCGACCGTGTGCCAG
Organism: Chrysoteuchia culmella; assembly: GCA_910589605.1. NCBI lineage: Eukaryota > Metazoa > Arthropoda > Insecta > Lepidoptera > Crambidae > Chrysoteuchia > Chrysoteuchia culmella. Next base: position 6,298,224 of record OU342648.1, read on the forward strand.
ACTTAACAATGTCTGATACCTCCGATGAGGAATGAGCAAAATTAACTTTTTTTTGTCTGGAAATTAAAATAAATTGATTGGCTTTAATACATTTGCTTTTATTTTCCTTTAACTAAATTAAATTTGATATTTAATCGTTTATGAGCTGCAAATAACAATAGTTAATTTTGCTACAAATGAACCAATAAGAATAATAATTTTAATATAGAAACAAAACCAACTATCTTTTGGGTTTTTTTTAAATCTTGTTACTTGTTGGCTTTAAATTAAATTAAATAATAGAGTTGTTCTGTATATCTTTTAAAGAACATCAGGACTATATTAAAAGTAATTTAGGTTGGTAATTTTGGCAACTATAGATATTTTTATGGTATAGAGGTAAAACAGACTATTTGGGCCCCATTATAGTTACGTATAATATTGTGCCTAGTAAATAAACAATAATTAAATTGGTATTTGGCTAATTGGCAAACAAAGAATCAACGAATAACCCCATCCAAACGGAAAACAAAAACACTTAAATATTTTAATACTAAATTAGCTTACAAACTTCGGATCAATTTTACTCAACATTTTGCATTGTGTTTTTTGGCCGAGTTAGTCGGTTTTGGTTTTGCCTTTAACACGGCGATATGAAAGTCAAAGTGATCCTGAAAATTTCGGTTTTCCTTTTTAATGTAAGTACAATGTTTATTACAATTCAGTGAATCTTGCGATCGCTATACATGTTTTATTGTGCTGGTAATCTCCATTACATACCAAAACCGTATTAGTTTGTTGTTTCGATATGGCATAACTAAGAGCTCGGGCCCTAACACCCACGATCCTTTAAAGTATCACAATCTGTTACAATCTCTAATATTTTTAAGTGCAGCTCCACAAAGTTACGGACCAGCGAGTTAAAGCCACAGATGCTAAAGCTTAGCAGCGACAATATGAAGATTTCTATAATTAGAGCCTTTACATAAATACAACTACGATTGAAATTGAAATTCAAAGGCTCGATAGTCGATATCGGTATAGACTCAGTACAGCCAGATTATTTTTTGAGGACTTATGATGAGCAAAGACTCACATTCCAAAAAATAAGCTGAAGCTACGACCTTCGCCTTCGACAGAAACACCTCATAAGTGGTTTAGAATTTGGTCGGTTCCGCCTTGATCTTCAACACTATCAATACTAATATTTTTAAAGTCTCAGAGATAGTTTCAAACGATTTCTATATTAACGAATCTAGCAATACAAGAGAAGAAAAAAAACAGTTTAACACACACGAAACGATAATGAGTGCAAGGTGTCCAATTAAAAAAAATACGAAATACCGTTTCGTTTCGGATCCGTATAGTGAAGCGTCTTAAAATAGTTCATTATTATAATATGAGTCATGGAAGATTTTTGTTCTGATAAAATTTCATACGTCTGACAAGAGAGTCGCCTCTCGTTACTATAACAATAAAATCAAAACGACTATGCAGGCTATATGAGAATGTATACCGGTAAAGCGTGTAACGTGCGTGTAACCTACAGTAAGTATTTATTTATTCACTATTGTATGTAAATGTACTTAGAAAAGAAGGCGATAAGTGATTTAATACTCATAACATTGCATACCTTAAAACAAAACAGTTCAGGGGAATTTGTTCTTGCTGATTAGCTTTGTTAGACTATATAATTAAGCGATTCTTCTTGCATTTTATTTAGGATAAATTTTTGAAAGAATTCAAAAGTCAATAGTTTACTCAAGGGTATCTCAATCTCGAATCCCTTGGGGTTCCCCATTATACGGTAGGGGGGGGTTTGCGGCGAGATTTACGTAATGACGGCTAAGGTTAAAATTACTTCTCGAATCAATCAATGCTCAATTTACGACAAGAATCAAGGCCACTCGTATTTTCTTGTACAGGAAGATTTTTATATGTTCTTCTCTTTTGGTGTTGCGCAGTCGTCTGGGAACATCAACAGGGGTACGGGGGCAATAAGTTAGTACCCTGGTTTTATCGACCGTTTAAAAAAGCTAAAGGTACATTAGCACCTGTCAACTCAAATAGGATGCAAATGCCATCAAAGGGTTGTTATGCCTCTTCTAAATTAGTAAATTCCGCTGCACAGTGGAACAGGGCGCAGGAAACCAATCGAGTCGTAAATTAAGTTTCCGCAGTATATTCTCAACGGAAAAAGATTTCCAATATTTTTGTTGCGTGATTGCGAATGTAATGGAAAACGTTGCTACTTGCTAACTTTAGTTTTATAGAATTCTTTTCATATTTTATAATAAATATTTATTGATTTTGAAATGAAAGAACTTAACCTTTACTAACCATAACCAACCACTACGATGAATAGTGTAGGTCGAAGCATACCAAGTTGCGATTAATTTCATTTTTAGTTTTATAATAGTATTGTTTACGTATGAGATTATAAAATCTAGTATTTACATAAGCAACATACTTGCCTACCTAGCCGGAAGTTTGGAAGTCATCTTAAGTTCTAAGAAGGCAAATGCTTCCGTATTACTTACTTACATTAAACAACGAACGTAAAACGTAACATTAGGTATGGTAGTTGGTGAATTTGAAATTATCATAATAAATTGCTGGTACAATAGTTTTGCTAGTGCTGTGTAGGGCTTAGATAGCACTACCCCCTCTCACCCCGTGGGTGTCGTAAAAGGCGACTAGGGGACTAGGCTTCAGGAGATGGGCAGCAGCGTCTCCTGCATACTTGGCCATACTGCGATCGCCAATACGCCTGCCAAGCGTGGCGATTATGGCAAACCCCCCCTTTTGGGGAAGGCCTATAACAAGCAGTGGGTGTTATATGGCTGAGACGACGACGACGACAATAGTTTTGATAAAAAAAACTTCCTTAATTGTAAAATAATAGTTAACTTCCATAAAATAACCTTACCCTACTAAGAGCAATACAAGATCCAGGACTACAGATAGACATACGACTGTTTGTATGACATTTACAGGACAAAAACAGAAAACATAAAAGTTTACACATTTTTGAAAATTTTATGTTTTGCTATCATAAGGAAAAAGCTTAATGAAGCAAAATTAAAATTACAAATAAACCACCTTTAAAGTTGCTCCGTATGTTTTCCGAGAAATATTTTAAATAAAGTAGGTCAGTTTCACTTTCATAGCTAAGTTTTGAATTAATGTTTAATCTTCTTTGGTAGATTGAATTACTTAGTAAGTTGACCGACTAGGTAGATGAATCGTTGAATACTTTGACAATGTATTATAGCACCTATAAGAGCATGAGTGAGTAAACTCCAACATTTCGTCTTGTTAGCATTTTTCATTCATTAATCATTAACCAGTTAACACCATCTAAGTGTGTGAATTGAGTTATAAATCATAGCTGAATGTCAACATATTTTACACGAGATATCACGTACGCATCACTGAGGGATTTAACAAGTTAATGGAAATTGGAAACCCAGGCGCCGAACGGACATCACAAGAGCCGATAAAAAGTGTCGACATGACGCGTGCCATGATCGCACGCTAGTATTGAATCGAAATAGACACGCCTATCAAATAACCAGAATCGGTGTGTTATAAAATTGAAACATGAAATTAACAATCGATATTTTGCAGACAAATTCTGTGTCCCAATCCACTTACGCAATGTTATTAAAGACTTTGTAATGTAACATACCGAGTATGTCGATTTTTTTTCCAAGATGTTGAATTAGATATCCGTATGGATAGATAGGAAAACAAATATATTATATTTTGCTGCGGCGGGAAAGATATATTCGTTCCACAACGGTGACGTTTTCTGGCAAAACATGGCATTAGCAATGCTCGAAAAAGGCCTAAAATAACCAAGTCGGATTTTTATTTCAGTAGAGTGATTTGACAGGTTGTTAATGTCACTTAGTAAAAATAATGCTGAATTAAAATGTAGCTATAACGATAATATTAAATTTGTGTGCGTGAATGGAATCAATACTTACTGTAGTGGAACTGGATATGCGCAAATCATTACGAAAAACAGTTTAAAGCAGGATCATTTTTACAAAGTGACATTGGCACCTGTCAAATTTCTCTACTGAATAAAAAATCCGACTATAGTCCTAGAAAAAGCGACGCCTCAGTTTACTAAATAGCAGTGGCAACGGCTGGCGATGACAAAGTTAAGCCGGAACAAGAAAAATGCACAAATCAGACAATAATATACATGGAAAATTAAGTATTTGGTTTACTTTGCAACTGCCTCGCATCCACGTATATTTAACTGATTGGTAACAATAATTAATGACATAATTATTATGATGTGCATGGTCGATCGCTGGGGTAGGCTAGACAAAAGGGAAGCCGATGGGAATCGGTATATATGGACCCTTCGCCAATGTCGCCTATAAGGCCTCTGACTTGGCTTAATGACTGTTATCAATTCAATTCAATATCATTTATTCAGTCTAGACTGTTACAAGCACTTATGAACGTAAAAGAAGCTACGCCATCGGTTCACAAACCACGGAAAGCACGGAAGCACTCAGTTGTACTGCAACTACGGTCACCCATGCGACACCTGACCGGACCGAACGTTGCTTAACAAACGTGATCGAATGCGATCAGTCTGTCAAGCGCGGCCATGAGCGCTTCCCATACCTACATAAACTACTTCACTGCGTTGCATGATTATTATTTTGAATTAATTTATCGCTGCGACGCCAAAAGAGTTATTCATTGGAGCATGCTTCGCTCGAAGGCTGCGATAATAACAGTGTATTACGAGTCCGAGTGTGATCATAACCGAGACAGACCAACGATCAAAATCTTTGCAGAACAGAATAATGTAAGAGGAATAAATTGATGAAACATGTAGGTCTTTGACTGAGTTTGATTCAGCAACTGCATTACAATAATAATTGATAGAGGACATCTCATCAGGTAAATTCCAACATAGCTGTAAATAGTTTTAAAGAGTGAAAAGGGCATGAGGTAGATTTCTTGTTTAAGTTGGTATCAGAAGCGAGGGGTCCACACCGGTCCACACATGCCATTCCCGTCGGCTTTCCATTTAGAAATCCCACACCACCATACAGTTTTATGTTTTTCGGCAGATATTTTTATTCCGATTTGCCTTCGCCACATGATCTCTCGCCACTGAGTGGTATGGTATGGTCAGTTATATTATTAAATGAATTAAACCAATATAAAGGTGTCTCTCTGATGTGATGCTATCATTTACGTTCGACAGATGAGTCTTCTCATTAAAAAAATCCCCAATTCCCAAACCTAAAATTCCAATTTTGCAATATTGCTTTAATCACCCGGTAAACGTGCAGTGAGTGACCTAACTTGGTAAGGAAAACGCATAAGAAGATTTATGTAAGTACATAATTACTAAAAGCAACGACGATATACTATATTCAATGAAATGACCAAATATTGTTGATACCATTGGTTACTAGTAGGTGGACTAGTAATTAAGATGGTCGTCTCGTCAGCCATTTTTAATGTCCGCACTGTTGAGGCACTGCCCTTCCTTATGTATGGATAAGGAGAATGGGACCCACCACGGGGGCCCAATGCGGATTCGTGGGTTTTAACGACTGCAAATGCAGCCGGGATCAACGGCTTAACGTGCATTCCGAAGCACGCAGGAGCTCGAGATAGTAAATTTTTGGTCACGTAGACGTCACATTCACGTTGGTTAGTCACGTCATTTTGATGGTAGCCGAGTTCTACTTTTGGATAAAACCAATTTGTACGTTTTCATGAAACTGGGCATTATTTGTTGATGTCCTGCTTGTCGTACGAGCCGCGGGCCGCGCGGGGCTGGAGCGCGAACGCGACCAAATTATTTACAAGTGAAGGATGCTGCCGCGTGGGCGGTTCCCACGATATTATTATAAATAGAATATATATTGCACATCAAAACCGCAAATACTTACTTAATTAGTCTTAGGCTCAAGTCTATAAATCGAAGCATTATTGGGAAAATTTAAATACATTATTCATAGGTTTCACGTTGCTTAATACTTTCTGCCTCGCTAGTAAAATTACTGAGCACAGCTTAAATAAAATGCATTAAATTTACAAAGAAAACGTTTGATAATAGCAAAGTGGAAAAGAAAATTGCCAATGTCATGTTTACTGGGTAAAATACACATTTAATACAATGTGCATGAAAGATTGAACGTTTTCAATAAGGCAGCTATTCAAGCACTGAATACAAGTACCCATACACAAAGACCAGTATAATGGTGACAATCGGCGGAACCGATTTCATTCATTGACTTTATGGGAAGGCTTTCCTAGTAGCACCGATAAAGATAAAACCAAGTTAGACAGACAAGTCATGCAATATTTAAGTGTAAGTACAATGAAGAGTTACTACTTCTACTAGATTAGTCACCAAGCAACTTGCAGACGAGCCTTACGACGAATGTTCAGCAAGATGATACGTATCTATTCTGTTGCAACCAAATGCAGCCGATAATCATCCACCACTCGTGTGTCGGACAAACACGTGACACGCTACCTCAATAAGATATGACTGCTGCAGATATGACTTCGGCTAAGCTGTAGCCGCGTAGTTGCATCGTAATAACAAACGCGAGTTTTGGTCTGCAGTCGCTCAATTTTATCGCTGCAAAAGTCGCAGTGCGCTCAAACAAAGCGTAGCGCTTCGAAAACTTAGCATGTTAGCAAAATAAAAGAAAGTGCATATTCAATACCGTATAAGCTAACATTGTATCTAAATGTGAAGAGCCAAATTAAGATAAATACTGACTGCTCTATCGTGATAGCCTTGACGCAAAGTGGCAGAATTGAATTCTATAATTATTTAGACAAGTGCGTCATCTTAAGGCAAGGCGCAGCACTGCGATAAGTCTTCTGCCTAATTTGAACATTGTTAAAATAAAAAGTGAACATTAGCAGATCCTTGCATAGTATTTCTTTTAATTACTTAACCTCTTAGCCCCTAGGTTATGAGACACAATTATATTCTATTGTTGTCCTGCTAGCAAATGACAAATGAAGCTAAAAATGCAACAATGCCAAACCATTAACCAAGTTCCCAAAGCAACAAAATTTGTTTGTTGCTTTTGTGAGGTAGTAAGTATTGGGTTCTACCAATCTAACTAGGTTGATTAGATTTCTACCTTATTTTTCAAACTATGTGATATTCTTAGGGATTTACTTTGTCAGGTACAGGAAAATGAGACAATAAATATATTATTGTTGTGAGGCCTCATGAGGCCGCTTCAGATTTTAAAGTTTGAGGCTAAAGACACTCAGGATAGTACCTGACCAAATAGTTTTTTGTTAAGTTGATAGAATTTTTCTCTGATAGTAGTTAAAATAAGAGACAAACACTTTAATTGATGTTTGTAAAAGATATTATAGTAACTTGCAATAATTGTTTCTGACAACATATTAAAATCTCAGAAAAGAGGAATAATATTTGTATTATAAAATAAGCAGTGTTGTATTTATGTTACTTAAATAACTGTAATAAACAGCACAAGAAATCTAAAAGTTCTACTATTTTCGAGTATGGCACAGACAACAGCATGACAGCCTTTACACTTGTACTGCAAATATCTGTGTATTGTATATATATATTTATATTACAAACGACGTAGTCTCATTAAGTCTTCAAATGAAGCACTTGTGGCGGTGCTTGACAGTCACATTTGTTAAGCAAGGTTCGGTCCGGTCAGGTGTCAGATGGGTGACGGTAAAGTGGCATTACAACTGAGAACTCCCATGCTTCGGAGAGCACATTAACCTAACCTAACCTAACCAAAAATGGATGAACAGAAAGGACTGCAGACAGTCTAAGATCTTTATCAAATCAGTGGACAAGAAGAAAACCAGAGAGCTACTAAAACTGGGCAGGAGAGACGAAAGAAACATTGTAGGAGTGTTAAAAGGACACTGTCCCCTACACAGACACCTGTCAGTGATTAAAAGAGCAGAGGGCCCGTATTTGTCCGCAATGTAGAGAAAAAGAAGAAACAAGCTATCACTCATGGCAGAATGCCCGATGTATGCATCGCTGTGCTGGGAGCTCTTTGAAGTAGCCAAGTTTAAAGAGGATGATCTAAAGCAGCTTACGGTAAGCCAACTTAACAGGTAGGTTCGAGGTCCCAATGCCGGTGGGGTAAATGACAACCCGCCTTCCCCCCTGTCTTCAGGGGACTTTGGGGACCTGGGAGTAATGGTTTCATTATGGTGACTGATCGCCCATCCGTCTTTGCCGGCGTCCCTCCTTCCAAATAATAATAATAATAGGGCACATTAAACCGATGGTCTTGGTTGTTGTCATCTGATAACAGTTGTTATGCCAAGTCAGTGGTCTTTTAGGCAGCTTGATAAACTCTGACACCAGAGGTGGCCACTAATCCTCATACGATAAGAAGAAGACTCATCAAGTATATGAAAATGAGACAATAAATATTTAATTCATTGTTTGACTGTCAGCAGTATTATGATATGAGTGGTTAAGAGCAACATAGGAGTGCGATGCAAGGTCTAAGCTGCAGAGTCTGATGAGCTCTTGACTGTACATACATATTTCTAGGTAGCATAATATATTAAGTTTAAAAAAAGGTAATGATGGTAGGTACCTACTCGTTGACATTTAAAGGTTTCATTTCAGGGTAAACAACAACTGTAGGGAAAGGTAAAGCCCAAGAATAATGTTAATTAAAGTTATGTTAGTCATTCCAATAACAGTTGCAGACAAAAACAATGTTTCTAAGTAAGTGAGCACCTGTTTCTTATCAGAACTGTTAACTAAATCCCTAAACAAAACTTTTTTAATCATTTCAATACATTTGATTTTCAAACTACAGAACTATCGTTTTATGTAAAATAGAGGTTTTGCGATGGATTAATCACTAAACAGGTGTGCTTCAAGTTTTGTAAGACGGTAGATAGATTGTCTAAATCAATATTTGATAGATACAAACACATACCTCTCCACTCCGGGCAGCTGGAGAATTTTCTTCAATTTCGTAAATTATGTGTGGCAAACCGGCTTCACCAAGCAAGGAGAAACCAAATCCCAAATTGTCACTTCGATTCAGGACCACTAGTCTTTCGTCAGCCATATTCAGAATACAGCTACATTTATCACCATCCTCTAAAGGACATCACAAATAGAGTTCCGTAATACCATACAACTGGATTTTTACCGTGATTTGTTAAAATTTTATAGTAAAAATCACATTATTCTCGTAAAAAAGCAAACGCACCCATCCAAAGCGAAGGGAAACACAGATTAAAAAAAAACAATTTAATTGTTAGCCTAGCCATAAACAAGCACAAGACACCGACCGGGGCCCGATTCTCACGTACTCGACATCTCAAATTCAACATTTTTTGGAGTCAAAAATCTGTATTTTAATACAGATTTTTGACTCCAAAAAATGTTGAATTTGCTCACTGAAAGCAATCTTCGACATTAGGATTATCAAAGACAATTGAAACTAAAGGATTTTGACAGTAGTAGAGATTTTACTTACATTTTAAGAAACTAATGATTTAAAAATGTCGAATTCGGTGTATTTCTGCTCGAGAATCGCCTCTCGTCCTCGATTCTCGCGCTTGCACATCTCAATTTTTTTTGTCACTAAACTGTATTACAGGGCTTGTAACCGGTTTGAAAATGAGTGGTTAATTGCGGTTTTTGATTAAGCTTTTTACAAAAACCGCTTCCGACGTATTCGGAATGAGAGCGCTTCCAAAACCTAAACAAACCGGTTCAATCCAAACTGTGAAAGGGACATACTACTGGTGGGGCGATTTGGTTAATAGCAACGGAAGTATGTAGACATAAGCTCGCTAGTCGATTTACCACTCGCGCGCTCGCGTTGGGAGAGCGGTGTTTCAGGCAAGTAGCAAGCTTATGTCTACGTGACGAAGGTCGCTTTTCGCTTTGCCACTCACGCGCTCGGGTTGTCCCGTTGTGCTTAGGTACTTATAGAGCAGAAAAACCTCTATAAACCGCTTAATTGATAAAAAACCCTTTTAATACTGCTCTTTCACAAAACCGTTTTTTTAAGGTTTGGTCGAGCCGAACCTTAATAAAACGTTGAAATAAAACAAGTTTTACGGATACTTAACGCACTGTATTTCACGTACTACGATGTCATTGTCTGTATTTTTAGTTTTCCCGACGTTTCGGCCGGCACCTTTTCAGCTGCCGTGAAAGTGGTGGTCACTCACGGGGATGACTGGCTACCACGTTTCGTTTCCAAAGAAGATAAATAAGTACGTTCCGTTTCGTTCTATTCGTTCGTTTTGTCACGTACGTCAATCAATGTCAGTCTGTTCAGTCTGTTGCAAATTAATCCTAAATCATAATCAAATAGTTACACAATAGCGCAGACAGGACAAGCGTTCTGTTTTTTAACTACCGCTACATATTGGGGACATATATCCCAATTTTGAATTATATTGTGTTTTACTGTTAATTCTTAAGCAAAAATGTACATTTTCTCGAATTTAGTGAAAGTTACCATACCTAATTACTTGGCTGGGCTGCCAATCCCCGATAGTATCGGTGGTTGGTTTGGTTTAGGAGGTGAGATTTAGTTTTTTTTAAGATTTTATGTTTATCATCTTTGTCTTTTTCATTAATTCATATTCATAATTCTCATAGTGGTTGGTATTTCTTATTCGCCTGTTAGCATCACACATATTACACATATTATATTAAGTAGGTAAACTACTTTATACCTTTCTGATAAATTCGTAACCTTGAAGTAGTTTATTATCCTCATTCGGCGTAGCTTACAATTCGATGACATACTTTCCGTAAATCTGACTTCACATTATAATTGCTTTCTTGGTATTTAATTATAATAGTGATTATTGTACATACTTTGTGAGATTTTATGGTTAAACCATACTTCTTAATAATTTCAGTTCGAGACTGGCTTGCTTTGCTACCTCCAACTTTAGCGGTTGGAGGCATTTCCTATGTATCGTATCAAACTATAAAGAAAGCCCGTGAGGCTGGCAATGGGCAAGTCAACCCGGGTATAAGGAAGGACATCAACAAAGTTGTTGATTTCATTGATATTGAGGACATCACAGAAAAAGCGGTTCTTTGCAGATGCTGGAGGAGTAAAAATGTAAGTTGTATTCCATTAAAGTTATGGTTCTGAAAGCATACTCATAAACAATAATCTATGCAACTTCAACAGTGGAGAGGGGTTATATTATTTATTTAAAGATGGAAAATGTCTTTTATCTCTTGTTCATCATTATCTTTACAGGTTTCGGTTGGGGTGTAGCGTTAGGGGGGGCACTATGGGAAAAAGGATTTAGAAAAATTTCGACGGAATATGAAAAAAATAAATGACTGACAACCCCCCATTTTTTTGGTCTTATTTGATTAAGAGTACCTAGAGGAGCAATTTAGGTCTTATATATTTTTTCATAAAGTGCATATTTACAGACTTATTACGAATTTTAAAAAAGTTGGGACGTAAAATTTTCAGCCATTTTTTTTTTTACAATATTGACCCCCCATATTTTTCGATTTTACGTGTTGGCATTATGGTCCCTATCAATTTATTTTATATACATGTTATACCTCCGACGCATAGTTTATGAAATATTTGAAAACAAAAAACTGAAAAAAAAATCAAACTCAAAAAACTCGAAAAATATCAACCGCAGAAAAAAAACATTTCTACAAAACTTGCTTGTATTAATGTGCCTTAATATGATAGGCGTTAAAAAAGTATGTGTTAGAGGGAAACAGAACCTTTGTGTTGTGAACCGGTTGAACCAGAGCTAGGTTTCTCTGGCGGTAAAATTAGAAATAAATTGTATGTTCATGATAGGACTCCTTATTCCAGGCCTCACAAAGATACTAATGTAGTACATTATATTAATTAATAAGAAGATGTCGATTAATAACAAGAAACCAAATGAGTGTTTAATTAATGTAGTCTAGTTTGTTAATATTATTTTTATTTTGTTTTTCTTTAGTTTACCTTTGTACATACTTGGGGGAAAGGTATGTTATGTATGAGAATTCATACTAAGTTATATGTAGGTAGATATAAACTGGTTATCTTGTTATTTAATAAGATCAACACATGTGGGTATTTGTGAATGACTTGAGTCTTCATGTCTATGTTTTGCTCCTAAGCTCAATAAATGTTTTCAAGTGAATATTAGTGTTTTAATGGACATAACACTTTGAAAATTTTCTGTACTGCCCCCATCGCTACAATAGCACCTTTTACGGCACTTAAATATTTTTTCGACGGGTTTTTTTTAATTCATGTTTTTTGAGCTGCCTATAGTGCCCCTAAGGCTATACTCCAACTGCCCCTAAGACGACACTCTGACCCAGGTTTCAATAACAAGTTTTTATAGTTAGATGCTATACAGAATATTCCTAAGTATTGAAGTTATAATTTGATAAAAACATATATTTTCTTCCTTTCAGTGGCCGTATTGCGACGGTGCTCATGGAGCCCATAACAAGGCGACAGGTGACAACACTGGCCCCGTAGTAGTCAAGCACAAGGAAACTAAGTAGAACCACAATGTTACTACCATATACGAACAAGTGATAACAAAATGTGATTGCTAGCATAAAATTGTTTTAGATTTATAAATTGTTCTGATAATAGCACACTGCTCAACCAGCATACAGTACCTAATTAATTTACACATGTTCAAAACATTGTTGTTAAGACTTAATTTTTGTATTTACAAGCATTTTTTTCTTTACTTTTATATAAGTTGAAAAGTATTAACTGATTTTTGTTTTGTTTTTATACATATTCAAAATCGGATTGTTTTAAATATATTAAACTTTGGGATTGTTCTTGCTATTTAAAAGGAGTTTTATTTTAGTAAAAGGGTAATTGATTTTGAAATTCTATTTATTATTTCTCTTACTTAACATAATATTTTAATCAAATCACAGATATGTTTTGACTTCAATATACAAATAAATAAATAGTTAATGTTAATGCCAATAAGGATAGATACATCATGGAAAATTCCAATTAAAATGTTTATATTGAGTTTTTAATTCATGGATATGGCACAGTTGAGTAGAGTAGAAGTTAACACAACTTAATCATAATATGATAAACTAAACTGAACTACTGCCCCTCAAGTGATAGTCCAATGGGGTTCAAAGTAAAATTTTTATTAAATAATATTCAAAAGCATCAAATTTTGATCCTTTTGAATATTATGGGGTGTAGCGGAGAAAAGTGTTAATATTAACTATTATTATGCTGCCCCAGCCCATGAACTTGACAAAAACTGTTCCTTATCCAACTTGAATGCAGACATTTCTCTTTTATACTTACTGAACAGATTAACACCAGTTATACACCCTATGAATTCAACTGTTTGATGAACTAAAACAGGAGTATTTAATGATATAATATGTCTGTACTTGAAGAAAGAATGATCTTTCCCTGACACAAATTCACGATCGCTTGTAATGACGATCTGTGTACAGTCGCGGAAGTTCCCGAGGGCTGATCTCTATCAGATAACGAAAATACGATTCAGTTTCAGTTTCGTCGCTATTGTGGCTGTCATCAACTGTCATACAGTATGCAAAGTGACAGTAATGACAGCGACGAAACTGCTTGCTTTAAAGGTGTTTTTTGTTTGGTAATCAGCCTGCCGGTCGAATCAATATTCTAAAACTTCAGGCAATATTCGCGAGCGTTCGATTTGGATACTCTATCATGGTCGTTTGCAACGTCACCGACTGTTACAGTTCAAGAGATGAGAGCGTCACGGCAAGTGGACTACCGACAACTTCCGCGATTGTACCTACATACGCCACTGGCAGAAGAAAGTCATCAGATTTATTGTATAACACTTTTTAATTAGGACCAATTATATACTCGATCTTTGAGCGTAGTAAAATATAAATGTATACTAGCTATTATCTCTAAACCAATCAGTCTTTGACTCCAAGCAGTTGGTACCACGTTTTAAACGATTGCGGCAACCGAGAAACGGCGGCCCCTACAGCCGGCAGAAGATGGCACCAGACGGTTAGGATCTTCACAATCACAACTGCAAATAGAAAAAAAGAGTACTCATTAGAATAATCTGACCTAAGCTATAAAATTTTGTTTATGTTTGAAACCATTAAAAAATATATTAACGTTTCTCAGAGCACGCGTTTTACATAGTAATGTTTAGGACTACGGTCAAGGGCAGGGTTTCACATTTTTTTTGCTATATATAGATTTAATCAATATATGGTTGTTTTTATTGTCAAAGGAAGGAGACTATAATAGGAACCAATCTTGGACGAATTAATTCGTCCAAGGAACCAATACATCTTTTATTTATGTCAACAGCTCAGCAACACTAATGTTAACAATTATTTTGCAATTAAAATTATGTAATTTTTCCCTAGCTGACTATTAATGGGTTAAACGTTTTTTAGGTACCTACTTCTGACGATAACAATTTCTCAATATTGACGCCAATAAGATGATTGCTATCACTTCTAATAACAAGATTCAGAAACAGACATACATTAATCATGAAGCAGAATTTTAAAAAGCATAATATTGTTTGACAGATTTTTTTTTTTGGCATACCTAAGTATTGAAATCCTCAAACTCTAAAGGCAGAACCACTTTACGCATTATTTTTTTAAGCATTTATTGTTTAGCAGAATAATCACAATCAATAATAACCAACCTGTATAGGAAGTCCTTAAAAAAAAAGTTGACATCAAACAGTTGCCCTCAATCGTTATTGAGGGTACTCTTTTTCCTATCGCTTATAAAGTGAGAAATCTGGGAATTTTATTCGACAGAACGCTGTCATGGGCTCCTCAGGTGTCTCTCCGACGCTTACATAATTTTCTTCCACCAGCTACCAAAATTACTCTCCCAATACCGCCAACAACTTGAGTGGCTTCCCATACGACGTCATAGAGACATGCACATCCTGTCCCTTCTCGTCAAAGAACACTTTAAATTCCTCTCTTCCTCTCATGATCTCCCTCTTCGTTCCTCTGATAATCTCCGTTTTTACACATCTCCTCGCTCCACCAAATTCTATAGCCAATCCTTCACGTGCCAAGCTATTTCTATATGGGACTCCTTGCCTGACACAATTAGACGTGCACAGACCCTCAACTCCTTCAAGTCCCAGGTCAAGGAGTCCTTCCTATCCCACTAGTCTTTCCTTTCCCTACAGAACTCCCGCTTTATTTGTATATTTTCGGCCTCTTATTTATTTTATTTTTATTTTTATTTTATTTTCTTTGGGAAGTTTACAGCAGTATTTACAAATTAGGTAAATAAGCAAGCACTTAAAAGCTAATTACAAACTTCCACAGATAAAAGCTATGTAGTTACATAATGGTAAGTGAAATTAACATAAATAAGCATTTGAAGATAGAAAAAAAAATGATATAAAACAATTTAAGCATTACTTAGCTGTTGAAAAGCAGTGTCGTTATCCATCATCAATTTACGCACGTGCCTTATTGAGCTACAAAACAGATCCAATCGGCTATCATTCATAAACTCACAATTGAAAGTGTTGAACAGCTTGCATGATCTAACCAAATAACTGTTTGCTCTGTAATTAGTTCGTGTGAAGGGAATGCGAAGCAGAACATATCTCTGACGAAGATTTGGGGCTGGAATTTTCAGATTAATTTTACTAAGGAGTTCCGGACTATCTATCTTACCTTGAGCTAAGTTCATAAGGAAGCTAATGTCGGCAATTTTCCGACGCAAACAAAGTGGTAAAAGATGTAATCGACAGCAGCGTTGATCATAGTCCCAAGAGGGCAGATTAAATTTAGCACACAGAAAACGTGTAAATTTCCTTTGAATTTTTTCAATATTATTAACGTAGATATCATAAACTGGGTTCCAAATTTGTGAGGCATATTCAAGGTGACTTCTAACAAATGCACAGTATATAATTTTAATAGTTTTCATATTTCTAAATGATTTGGATGATCTAATCAAAAAGCCAAGTGCCTTATAAGATTTGTCAACGATGTGTTCAATATGTCTGTCAAATAGTAATTTATTATCATGGATAACTCCTAGGTCCCTGACGCTAACATTACTAGAAATAACCTGATGTTTTAATTCATAGGCAAAACAGAATTTATTACGTTTTCGAGTAAAATTTACAGTAAAACACTTAGAAACATTAAGGTCTAATTTGTTCTTCTGGCAGTAACTGTCAAGTCTAAAAAGATCTTGCAATAGCAACGCATCACTTGAGTTATTAACTACTCTAAAAATTTTCATATCGTCAGCGAAAAGGAGATAATTAGAGTTTTTAAAGCATGAATGAATATCATTGACAAATATCACAAAAAGGAGAGGTCCTAAGAGCGAACCCTGAGGAACGCCAGACGGAATCCCAACCCATGAAGAGGAAAAACCATTTAAAACCACTGCCTGGGTTCGATTCCTAACATAAGAAGTGAACCATCGGAACAAGTTGCCGCGAATGCCAAGTGACTGAAGCTTAGCTAGCAGGATCATATGGTCAATTCGATCAAAAGCCTTGCTATAATCAGTGTAGACGGCGTCGACTTGATTACCTACATCCATGTGATGGGAAATAAAGTCATTGAAGATCGCAAGATTTGTGACGGTTGACCTACCCCTTAAAAACCCATGTTGTTGTTCCATGAAAGATGCCTTAATGCTATTATAAAGTTGATCGTATACTATTCGTTCGAACACCTTGGCAAATAAGCATAATTTAGATATAGGCCTATAGTTTTCCACGGCTGTCTTAGATCCTTTCTTGTGTATAGGGGTAATAAAAGCTTTTTTCCATATAGAAGGCATTACCCCCTCATCCAACGACCTCTTAAACAGAATACTGACAGGTATGGCAAGTTCATTAGCGCAGTTGATTATGAATGTCGCAGGTAGTAAGTCAGGGCCAGCTGATTTGCAAGGGTCAAGAGATAAAAGCTGCTTTCTTACCCCCTCCACGGTTATTTCAATGGAACAGATGTCGTACGGTGATTCAACATTTAAATCGTCGAAGTGAGTAGAAGATTTTGACGTATCTGACGAAAGAAAGGTCGAGTGAAAATAAGAAGAGAACAGCTCACTAATACCCACACCGGTGTTACAAAATGTGTCACCAAGACTCATGCTTGCAGGATAGGAACCACATTGTCGTTTACTTTTCATGAAGGACCAAAATAACTTAGGGTTCTTTTGAATTGAATCCTCGATAGTCTTCATATACTCCTTATAACACTGATCTTCAACAACTTTCACCCTGTCACGAAGCAGATGAAAACTATACTCGTCTGACTTATTGCCATAAGTTTTAAACTTAAGAAAAAATTTATACTTTTCTTTTATTATTTTTATAAGAGACGGCTTGTACCAAGGAGGATATTTGTAATTACCGACTTGCTTAGTCGGTACAAACTCGTCCCTCAATCTATAAATAATAGAATAAAATAATTCAATAGCTTCCTCTATGCTACCCTGAGAAAGAATAGCCGCCCAATCCGTACTAGAGATATGGGATCTAATTTGTTCATAATCACCTCGTTGATATGAATAGGCGATACGCTTGGGAAATTCAAGAGCATGCAGTTCAATGAATGTTGGTTGAATTATTATTGACTTGTGATAAGGATCTTCTTTTACCAAGGGGTCAGAGCACGGGAGGACACTCACGGAATCATTACACAATACAAGATCTAGGATACCATCATGGCTATTAATCACATTATTGTACCGATGTAGATTGCAGTCATATAAAATATCAATAAATTTTGACTGATTATCGCCAGACATACCAGTCGGATACAGTCCGTTTTCCGAGCATAACCAATGAATATTACTCATGTTATAATCGCCTACTATAAGAAATTTGTCAGAAGGGTGACTCAGTATGAGGTATTGAACACGAGCTAAATGATTTGCAAGCTGAGTATAAAACGAATTACCTCTTCTCTGTTCACATAAATAAAGTGCACATAAATGTAATCTACATGACTTTTTAGTATTTGAATCAGTGACGGTTAGCGAAACCCAAATATCCTCAGCACTGGAATACCAGTCAGCATCCGAGGTAACTACCAAGTCACGGCGCACAGCAATCGCTACACCACCCCCCATAGATTGACCGGTCGAGGCATAATGACGATCCCGGCGCCAAACCAAGTACCTATCATCGAAGAGTTCGGCATTTAACACTCCATCCAACAACCATGTCTCAGTCAACATAATAACGTCGTAGTTATTTAATTTCAAGTTACGAAGGAAGATATCAGTTTTGGTCCGGAGCCCCCTTACGTTCTGATAGTAAATTAGAAGGTTAGCCGTTATTAATACGCTTAAAAATACTCAAATTAATGCATTCACAATACAATAATAAATTTCTGCTTCGCATTACCAAAAATCTAAAGAATGTTAAATAACCCGTGATTATTTCATTGTTTTGCAATAGCAAAGCTCGTTCTATATAAATAAGTATAAAATAAATAGTTTTAATGAGATTACAATAATCCACTTCGACATTGACTTGCAAAATAGAATTAAGACAAAAGCCGACCATTAGCAAATTTTTCAATAATATCTTTAAAAAACAATAATTAAGCGCAGCAATAACAAAAAAGTGCAGGTAGCATGACCACAAAAATAATAAAAACACGTCAAATGCAAAAAGGCAATAGATGAATGAATAGCTTCTTTGTTTAGCAATACAAAAGAAACGACCTTGGTTACATTGTTGCACACAAAAGACACACGATAACGCACAAAAGAATTTGCCCGCAACTACGGTTCTCAAACTTTTACTGGCATTTACAAGGAGATATGCAATTATACTTACACAAAATTGAAAATATAATATTTTTAACGTATTTTGGATAAGTCTTCTTCTTTTTTTATAGGAATCACCGGTGACTGCGAGTTTTTCCTGGCAAATATTTTTGAGTTTTTTACCCAAACATAATCGTATTCATTTTCCGCCGCAAGAGCCTTGAGCTTAGACAACAGCTGTTTATTTTGCACAGTGAGATGGTCATTAACGAAAATACGGTTGGTCCCTTCCAGTCCTATGTCAGAAGGGCACAAGGTCTTCAAAGAGCGTGCCGCAGCGACGAAGTCTTCTTTAGCGTAGCGATTTAGGAAAGATACTATAATTGGCTTAACTTTATTATTAGCGGAGTCACGTGAAGGAACTCGAGCCGCAAAGTTAATGCTGGCTTTAGTGACCGGATACATTACTTTGGAACCAATCTTCATAACAATATCCAGCAAGTTTTCGCGATCTCTCATTGGAACCCCTTTAATTTCAACGTTATTTAACCGCAACCACTGATTTTTTTCATTTAGATCTTCTTCCAAACTAGAAATGCGATCTTTTAATGCAGGAATCTCATTGTGCGCAGTCTCGATGTTCTGAAGCCTCTCTTCCAACTTCTGCATCTTTTCTTCTAACTTCTGCATCCTGTCAGAAAACTTGACAAAATCACCCTTGATATCCGACATCTCCTTTTTTATATCTTTGACTTCGAGCAATAGGTCGGTCAAGGGAGCCAATGTCAGCTTTATACTATTCAGTTCATGCAGGACTTGGTCAAGTGACGATGGCTTAGGCGACGTATTTCCTGGTTTTAGAGATGAACTCGAACCTGACTTACACGACGCACACTTCCATGTGGACTGACGATCACCTAGTTTGCGATACCCAGCTTCGGTTATCCCAGAGCAAGGGAAATCGTAGTGCTTCAAGCAAACACTGCACCGGACTGCATCAGTGACTTCGTCACCACATCTACCACATTAGACCATTTTGATGACGAGAAAGAAAATATTAGCTTTTCAAAGTTAGAGAAACACTGCCTGCTCACAGTAACGCGTGTAGTCGGTCGCACGGTTAACCACTTAACTGCATTAACTTTGATTTTATTGTATATGTGGCTGAGGATTCCGGGAGAGGCTCGCTTCCATCTTCAGCTTTATCAATACTTGACATCAGGTATGATGAAGGCTTAGAGACTCACCGTCGTTCATAAAAATAAATAAATGTAGTATATGTATTATATTGTAAGTAGGTATAGATATATATTATATGATATGAATGTTTTGTATTAATTTTCTTTGTTACGCATCAACTACCATCCCCTTCTACCAGGTTTTGTCTCGTATGGGTTGCCTGGAAGAAATCGCTGCTAAGCGATAAGGCCGCCCTTCGTACAACATTCAATGTTTTCTTTTATACATGTATTTTCTATCTGTGTGTGCAAATAAAGTTTTATAAATAAAACAAACAGATAAAAATAAAGCAACGGGTTGCACTCCGGGAGTGCCGGCAGAAGTGAAAACCGCTTAAAATAATAACAAAAAACAACGGTTGCACTCTGGGAGTGCCGGCAGAAGTGAAAACCGCTTAAACGAAAATAACCATCAAAATCCACTACTTATATCTTGACCACAACTTCATAAAAAGTTGATGAAAACGGAGACCAACTTGATTTGGCAGGTAAATCTATTAAAACTGACCTGGCCTCAATATTAAAGTTGGTAGAAATGAGAGATCTTTATATAATGGTTGTTATTAACTAATATACGTAGATCTTTCAAGTGTGAAACTTTATGTAATTTGAAATAGGTCAACGGTAAATGGCCTTACGAATTTTCGATCAGGGTCACGCAAGTGTCCTGACGCGACTTAAATTTTTTTTACCCATCCCAAAAATTTAAAACTTTGATGTGCACAACGCCGCTAAAGAAGTTTTCACTTCAATTATAGATTAAAGATACTGGAGAATTTTATGACAAAAGATTATTATGGATTTCATTATTTGTACTTATTAAAATAATGCCTTTAGATAATTATGCCTAATGAAGTATATGCCAAAAGAAATTTATGGTTTTTGATGAATATGCCTAGTGTATGCCAAACGATTTGATGACAAACAATATTATGCTAAAAGAAAGGACACCGTCAGAATGTGCGTCTGTCGGAAGGCTTCAAAGTGCAATTTGAATTATCAAAATCAGTCGGTAACTTTTGAGATTTTCTATTTCTGTGTGAGATCTGTAAATTATTTTTCAAATTAGCAATTGATTACAATTGAAAAAGCCGGTAAGTGTTTTCTCGTGCTGTACTTGTGGTTGTCAAAGGCACTATAAAGGCAGCCTTTCTGCGTATTATTATACTAGCGGATCGTCGCGGTTTTACCCGCGTGGTGCCCGTTGTCATAATGCGTTCCGAATCGCACTATTGACTTTTTTGTTATATTTGATTCTTATTTTAAATAGCTTTAAATTAATCATAATACTCCGTTTTGGTTTTATTATATTATTTTAGTTCATTGAATCATAAAAACAATAACAATAAGATTAAACTATTTGTTATAAGAATTTTATATTAGGCTGGGTGAGATTTCACAACCTCTAATTGGATTTCGGACTGTGACATAAATCTTTATTTTTAAATTGTCTTTGTCTTGTACCTCATGTCAGTGTCAACATTTACATTTATTTATTTTAATCGTTTTTATTCTTATTAATAAGTAACAATATATTCCTACTTTAAATAAGTTTGAATTAACTATAATACTCCCTTTTTTATTATTTTTGTTTTTTATATCATTAAAACAACGAGAATAAGGTATATTTAGATTAAACTTTATGTTTAAAGATTTTTTTACCGGAAGTTGACCGCGGAAACAACCATAAATGTTCCTCGCTGTTTTGAGGTGAAAAACTGTGTGTTGCGCTCGGCAGAAAAGTTTTTAGCGTCTTGTACCTTTGAAATCCTCGCGTCGCTCAGGATTCAATATTTGAACCACTCGCTACGCTCGTGGTTCAATCCTGGGATCCTTCACTCGCTCAGGTTTTAATAGAGGTAACTCGCCGCTAAATAACCAACTTTCCAGCCTTGCATAACAAATAACTATTAACACGACTTGACTTTATAAAGGTATACTTTATAAGAGTTATGAACTTTAGTTATGCCAAATTATTTCACTGCCTTCAAGCAATGTATTTCCAACCAAGTATAAAATAAAAGTACCAACCTCTATTCGAGTTTCCGCGACGTTTTCTTCATTCCTCAATAATTCATGTTTTAAACCATTTCTTTTTCTGTAAAAGAAAACAATATTATGTATATTTAAACATACCTACTTTGTTCTCAAGTTATCGGTTCCGTATAACAACACACCCACGTCCGTAAAAGTTCTCAAATCTTAAGGTAAGAAGCCTCACAAGGTACTGGATAATAAATATGACCCCTTTGTTCTCTGACCAAGGTGGAAGCGTTTGTTTTGCTTCAGCGTGGTTTCCGGCGCAGTCGACCGCGTCCTACGCAGCCTCGGGTGTCGGGTTTCTACACACAATGCAGGCTTCACGCCTCGCACGAGGGAAGCCACAAATAAGGCCCACAAAGAGCTTGTTCGACGCTTGGCCATCTCATATAAACTTTTATGGTCCTGCGAGTCGGATTTCTTAATGGATTAACTTTGTACTCTTTTCAGTTACAAAGTTTAGACAGTTTGTTAGGTTTTATTTATAGATAAAATGCCAGCTTTCCCCACAAGAAACAGGCGTTTTTATTGTTATATGGTCGTTTCATTTAACTATAATCGAATAGATAGATAAAATACATTTATTTAATAACTCTTATCTTTCGAATCATTAGGGCTAGCATGAAAAACTTTCGAAATAGTATCGAGGATGTATTCGTCAAAAAATGTATAGGACAATAGTTCCGTTTACGTCGGGTAGGAACGCTGCTCAATATGTCGTACATTTTTTGACGATACGCGTCCTCGGTCAATATTCACATAAGTATTTTTCCGACGTTGCGATGATATGGAAGCTTTTTAGACACGTTCCAAAAACCATGATGCCAGCTGCGGCGCCCCGTACGTCTCGCCACGCCCGCTCTTGTACAGGCACGACTGTTGTGTCTAACTGTATAGTTGGTGGCAAGGCTTACAAGTATATCCTTCTCCAGACCAGCAGCGCGGTGTAGGCGAGGCAGACGATGGTGCACGTGATTACGACCATGATGCCAGCCGCGGCGCCAAACGGCTCGCCCCGCCCGCTCTGGTACGGTGACCGCTGCGCGTCCTTGCGGACTGTTGTGTCTACTGCAGGTGCAAGAAGAAATTTTAGGCGATGACATTAAGATAGAGGTTTACCCTTTAAAAACCAACCATCGTATTATTAGAAGTACGGAATTTTCGTTTTTACCAAATAGATGCGAATTTATAAGAAATTTTTGATATAAATGCGATAGATACGAATATAAAAATTTTAAGTATTTTAAACAGTGACTGTAAATTATTTTTAATATTTTTTATATATTTTTTTAATTATTAATAATTAACCAAAAACCTATTGAAGTGGCTTATGTGAAAAACGCAGATTAACTGGAGTCAGTCGAACCAACAGCGTGTATGCACAACGGTTTTTCAGCAAGTACAATGTCGTCGTAACAGACCGAAGATCAGCTCATGGAGTCGAATGTTGAAATGGCTACCGTGTTAGAATTTAATTAATGTTAATATAGTGTTTCTTCCGAAAATATACCTTTTTTGTTATTACGATCGATAGGAACTTAAATAAATGCGAAAACGTTGCGAAATTTCCATATCTTGAAAAAAATTCAGGCGAAATTTATGTTCTTTATTTGCGATAATTCCGTACTTCTACTTATTATCCTTCCTTAATTTTTTAGACTTAAAAAAAGTTTTAAAACATTTTATTGCATATTATCTTAAAAGAAATTAGAGAGAAAAAGAGACGGTAGAAGAAAACATAAAAGGCAACATATTTAGCAATATCTTCCAGGCAACAGTTGTACCTTTCTATTTAAGCAGCAATCGTAGAAAGTTAAGACAAAAATTTTCTGTTTTGCAATAAGTTAAACTTTACCCTGTAGCAACTCTGCTTGCGCGTCCGGCACGTCTGGCACGGCGAGCCTCTCATCCTCCGAGTCCTCGGGGAAGGTGGGCAAGTCCTCGTGCTCCTCGTTGTCGTCCCGGGAGTGCAGCATGTCGAATACTTCAGACCTACAAACATTAAGGTATGGCACTTTTATTCATTCTGCATGTGGCTACCAAAGTTCTCAATGTCACGAAACTTCCACTCCAGCTGTATATTGAGAATTATAGTTGGAGAGAATTCATAAAGTTTTATACAGCTTTAGCTCATTTTCTAGTAGAAAATCGAAAATTAGTGATTTGAGGAAGTGTAGTGAAGGGCAAACAAATATACTATAGGCATAACGTGAGTGAGCATTAGTATGCACGTGTGCATTTTTTCTGCTTTTTCTTGCTTTTGTAGGTGAAAAAACTGATCATAATTTGGAGAAATTGAAAGTTTGCTCTATTAGTTGTTGTCTTTGTTGGGTTTGTGTGTTATGTGAAATAACAATAGTTAATCTCCTATCTAAACCGCAAACCAGAATTTCCGCCTACTATCGGCTAACAAGATCAAGTATCTCCATCTTGAATTTGCGACATGAAACGCAAGCTTTCACGTGCGATAGATAACAGACAAAGCCGAGAAATGCAATTTCTAAATAATTTCTATATGCATTTGGTGCATACCTACGTCCGTTATTCAATATTTAATAGGTACTAGTAGTTAAGTTACTTATAAATAAAACAAAGGTTTTTGGCTAGAGCTGCATAATCTTAGAACTTTTCCTATTAGAACAAAAAATATATCTTTATAAGTGGGTAGGTCATTGTTTGTTTATCGTGACGTGAAACAGAACTATTATCAATTAAAAGAAAAATAACGCTAGGTATTTCGCAACATACTTATTTTTCTTCACCTACTTCCGTTTGAAATATCGTTACAGACTTGATATTTATTTACTATTTTCAGAATAGCAAGGCAGGAATAGTTATTTGTTATGCAAGGCTGGAAAGTTGGATGTTAGCGGCGAGTTACCTCTACTGAATCTTGAGCGTAGCGAGGGTTTCAAAGGTACGAGACGCTTAAAACTTTTATGCCGAGTGCAACACACAAGTTTCCACCTCACAACAGCGAGGAGAGTTTTTAGGTTGTTTCCGCGGTCAACTTCCGGTATTTTTTTTTTTAACAAAATGTTCTTTTACCTTGTTGTTTAAATGATATAAAAAACTGAAATAATAAAGAGGAAGTTTTATAGTTAATTCAAAGTAATTTAAAATATATTGTTACATATAATAACAATAAAAACGATTCGGTAAATGTTGACATTGCCATGACAAGACAAAGAAATTTAAAAAATGAAGGTTTATGTCACGTTCCGAAATCCAATCATAGGTTGTGAAATATCACCCAGCCTAACATACAATTCTTATAACAAATAAGTAGCTTAATCATATTGTTATTGTTTTTATGATTCAATGAACTAAAATAATATAATAAAACCAAACCAGACTCTTATAATTAATTCAAAATTATTTAAAAGAAAAGTAACACAAAATCAATAGTGCGATTCGGAACGCATATATTATGACGTATTTTTCTTTCTAAATTAAAAAAAATGTTTACCACGCTAGGCCGGTAAAACGCTATTTTCGGCGCAGAAATTGAATACAAAACTTTCTTTTCCGAGCGTGTGAGGTGAAAAACTTATTTTCTTTATTGCGCGTAGGTACGTCTAACTATTAATGAAAGTAAAACGTTTTTCTCGGATTACTTACAACATCGTGGGTTGTGCTCGGAGTCAAGGACTTGTCAAGAAAAACTGATTTCTTTAATCACCATAATCAGAGATTGAATTAGCAAATATTTTTGGGGCTTAATAAAAAAGACAGATATAAAAAGGCAAGAATATCAATAACGGGAAATAATAATGGTCACGAAGTTACAAGTGATCAATTAAATCCTGATTTTTAACCGACTTCAAAAAAGGAGGAGGTTCTCAATTCGGTTGGTATAATTTTTTTTTTATGTAGTCTCGTAAGTATCATAGTGTGAAGATTTTCATTGGGCGTATTTCCACCTGGCGGCACGGCGACGGTACCGGCACCGTCCATTATTGTTTAGAACACAAGCTACCAACCTGCTAACGCCATCTTTGTCGTCAACTAACAGTTTGAGCAGCGTCGCGTTAGCTTCCAGGGTCTTGTAACGGCTGTTGTCCTCCACTTCTTTCGCCATGCTGGGCATCGTGGTGGCATCCGAAACCAATGTTGCCTGACTAAGTGTGGTAGCTGTGAACAATTGATAAGCTTACGTAAGCACATCTAAAATTATCGCGCTTTACAGGAAATATAAAATAACAACATTTAATAGTTATTTGTTATGCAAGACTGGAAAGTTTGTTATTAGCGGCGAGTTACCTCTATTGAAAGCCGAGCAAGTGAAGGATTCTAGGATTCAAAGATTGAATCCTGAGCGATGCGAGGGTTTTAAAGGTACAAGACGCTAACAACTTTTCTGCCGAGCGCAACACACAATTTTTCACCTCACAATAGCGAGGAACATTTTTTCTTGTTGTTTTAATGTTATAAAAAACTAAAATAATAAAAAAGGGAGTATTAGAGTTAATTCAAAGTTAATCGTTTTTATAATAACAATAAAAACGATTCGGTAAATGTTGACATTGACATGAGGTACAAGATAAAGACAATTTAAAAATAAAGGTCTTGTCACGTTCCAAAATCCAATCATAGGTTGTGAAATCTCACCCAGCCTTATATAAAATTCTTATAACAAATAGTTTAATCTTATTGTTATTGTTTTTATGATTCAATGAACTAAAATAATATAATAAAACCAAAACGGAGTATTATAATTAATTCAAAGCTATTTAAAATAATAATAAAATTTAACAAAAAAGTCAATAGTGCGATTCGGAACGCATAATGAAATACCGCGCTAGGCCGCAAAAAGCGATTTTTTACGCAGAAATTGAATGACAAAACCTCCTTTTCCGAGCGTGTGAGGTGAAAATAAATTAAACCTCTCAGTTATGAGTTATGAGACATAATCAATAGATATTCTTGTTCTCTGGACACCGCCGGTGACCTGCCAGCATAACTATTTAACCGACTTCAAAAAAGGGTGTATGTACGCCGATTACGCCGAGATTTCTGTGATTCTTTTTTGTTCGATGCAGAATAGTTGCCAATTGGTCCCATAAAAATTTGGTTTAGTTTGACCCAGTACTTTTTATGTTATGATCATTTTTATCTATTTAATTTTTAACTTGGACGATGTAATTTTTACCATAATTTTGTTTATAATGTACATGAAACCTAATCTAATCTAGAAAAACCCTGCTGTAGTTTACAAAACAACCTATTACAGACACTAAATAGTAGAAAAAAAGACATTCTACTTTGAGCTCCTATTCTCTTATTTTTCTTGCCTTGGCTGGCACCGACTCCAAAAGGCTTATTTTTGCTTTTTAGTTTCTGATGTCGGTTTTTTTAACGTAGTTTTTTTAATTTTGCATTTTACAATGCTATATTTATGTGATAAATATTAAACAAGAAAATATACTGGATAAAAGCAACTTGTCTCATATCAATCCCGTCAACATGAGACAAATTGCTTTTTTCTAGTATATTTTCTTGTTTAATATTTATCACGAATTAATGTCTTAGTTTAAAACTAATTAAATGAGTTATAATAACAAGCCGCGTTATAATTCGGAAAACATATATTCACTACAGTTATAGTTGTTGTTAGCAGCCGCCTGCGGTTTCACCTGCGTGGTTCCCGTTCCCGTGAGATTATCGGGATAAAAAGTATCCTTTGGAAACTTTGTGTCTATCTATTTTTTATCCTAGATTTTATAGAACATATGTTCTATAAAATCTAGGATAAAAAAACACCGTTAAACTTATTTGTATAGTTTTGTTACGTAAGTTGGTACCTATAATATTTTCTCTAATGTTAAATCTTCACAGAAATAACATGAATTAACATATTATAGGTAGTTTGTATTCTATGATGTCTACAAACAATACCGATGAATTAAACGAAAAAGATTAATATATTAATTACATTCATTCGCATCTAATGAATGGGATTAATCGTTGCGTCTTCAACTTACATAATAATTAGGTACATGGTAATTACTTACAATTATTTAAAAGCAACGGTAAAAAAAATAAAAGGCTATTATCTGTCTTTATCAATTATCAATCTTTTTAACGCGTTTGTAGAGATGGTGTCCGCAATCGAAAAGAAGTTATTTTTATTTACTTACCTATATTTAAATGCTATCCCCGATAAGTAGGGGTCAAGTGACAGTTATCACCATAGCTAGCTTTACCACGCTTAATAAACAAGTCGGCTGCAGTTAACTGGGACTTATCGGTGTGCAAACACTCGATACGAGCGAGCCAATTAGTGGGTCAGCCGGGCTAAGCTAATGTTGGCTTAACGGTTCAAAATCCGGTTATGAGGCTAAAACCACGCACTTCCAAAAATGCATATTGTGCATCTTCTTGCTTCTTTCTGTGCTCTTTTCTGTGTTTTTCCACTCCACCGCAGAGATGTGCCTAGTCAGACTGACTCGAGTACTGACTCGAACACCTAGCAGGTCGAATACTCACGTACTCGTGTATAAAATACTGTATTCGTATCTACAATATTCGAATACAGGTTTCCAGTACTTACGCTATTCGAATACCAAAGAGGTACAATTGTAGTTCCTCTTTTGATATGTTAAAGCATTTTTATTTGTAACTAATGGCACAGAATTAGTTAGTACCTACTCTATACTAATATAATGGTTACATTTTCTAAGATTAAGAACTGAGAAATTTATTTTTGGTTTTGAACACAATTGTTCTAATTTTTTTCTTAAGAGTAGGTACAATCACTATTGAGCAAAGTATTATTTTTAGTTTTAATGACTTTAGAGAGATTACCAAAGTGAGTTAATCTTGCTTCTAGAACTATAGAACTTCTTTGGTAGGTATACGTAGTTCCAATTGATAATTATTTTATTAGTTGCTAGCTTTAATTCCATACCAAAATTACCAAAGAATGATTATTATGACTAAATGACTGATAATCTGTTATTATTTACCTACATAATATACTTTCTTAGCGTACATACATGATTTGTCATGAAATATTCGGTATTATCGTCTAAAGCAAACTACAAAGCTCGATTCAAAGAGTACTCGAGTCCACTGAAGTATTCGAATACATGCAGGTACTCGAATTCGAGTCAGGTATTTGAGTCGGAAGTCTTAATTCGAGTATTTTATATCGAATACCAAAAAACCCAAAAATAGCCGACTCGGCACATCACTTCACCGCAGCTGCAGGCCATTTCTTTGATCCCCTACTTCTACTCTTACGCATTGTCATCTTGATATCGTGATACAATACGACATAACTATTTATCATCTCTCTAATTTCTTCCAAGTTTTTCGGATAAAAAGATGCTAATTTGAAGCTGAAGCAGCAATTTTCCATAACTTCTGGTTTTTCTAAGGAAATAATTTCGTATTATTGCTATAAAAAGCTCTGACGCCATAGAACAGTTTTTGCTTCCTCACTTCATCAAGTAGACAGATAATTAATATTGGGTTCAAGACGTCAATTACGGCATCTTCATCCTTATCCGAAGCTGTCGTGACTGTATTACCTTGAGTGATTTACCTTTACCTGATACCTATGCTATTAATAAATCTACATTGTTTACGGTTGTGATTGTTAATAAAATGATTTTACCAAGAGTAATTTCCAATGTCGATTAGTCCGAGAGATTTCTCTATCCTAAACGGTTTTTTTTTAAATAGTAATCTGCTTTCCCTTGAATAGGCTTTCTGTGTTCTGTGCCCTAAACACATCGAAAATTAATTTCATTTGTTTTCACGATACTCCTGCATACGTAGGATGAGCACCTCGACAAAGGTTTCTCGACAGTTTTCTCGCTCCTCCATCGTTTCCTCCTCCTCTGGATCCAGTAATTACTATTCATATTGAGTGCATACAACTGTGAAACCATACATAGCGTAGCGTTCACCAAATACCTAGGAATAATAATTATTTTAACATATTTTTAGGTATTAAATTAAAAAAGTACTTTACCGCGCTAGGCTGCAAAATGCGATTTTCTACGCGGAAACTTAATGACAAATCCTCGTTTTCCGAGCGTGTGAGGTGAAAAATATATTTGTTAACACTATTATTATGAATTAAAATATTGATTAGATTATTATTATGAATTAGATTATTATTATCACTATGTATTTTAATTATTAATTGGATTATTTTATTAGGTACTATGAATTTTAATTATTAATTGGATTATTTATTAGGTACTATGAATTTTAAATATTTATTAGATTATATTAATTATTATTATGAAGTTGGATAAAATAGTTATTTGTTATGCAAGGCTGGAAAGTTGGTTATTTAGCGGCGAGTTACCTCTATTGAATCCTGAGCGAAGCGAGGATTTCAAAGGTACAAGACACTAAAAACTTTTCTGCCGAGCGCAACACAATTTTTCACCTCACAACAGCGAGGAACATTATGGTTGTTTCCGCGGTCAACTTCCGGTAAAAAAATCTTTTAACATAAAGTTTAATCTAAATATACCTTATTCTCGTTGTTTTGATGATATAAAAAACAAAAATAATAAAAAAAGGAGTATTATAGTTAATTCAAAGTTATTTAAAATAGGAATATATTGTTACTTATTAATAAGAATAAAAACGATTAAAATAAATAAATGTAAATGTTGACACTGACATGAGGTACAAGACAAAGACAATTTAAAAATAAAGATTTATGTCACAGTCCGAAATCCAATTATAGGTTGTGAAATCTCACCCAGCCTAATCTATAATTCTTATTACGAATAGTTTAATCTTATTGTTATTGTTTTTATGATTCAATGAACTAAAATAATGTAAAACGGAGTATTATAATTAATTTAAAGCTATTTAAAATAACAATCAAATGTAACAAAAAAGCGATTCTAACGCATTATGACATATTTTTAGGTATTAAATTAAAAAAGTACTTTGCCGCGCTAGGCCGCAAAAAGCGATTTTCTACGCCTAAACTGATTGACAAAACCTCCTTTTCAGAGCGTGTGAGGTGAAAAAAATATTATTATACTAAAGACTTCCACAGCACGGGCCTAGCCTTGTGTGGAAGACTTAGGAAATACTTAATGTAATCTTTTGGAAATAAATTATTAATTATTATTAATTTTCAAATAAATTCCCAGGAATAGAGTATTCAAAAAGAATGCACACATAAAGTAGAAAAGTAGAGTTCAATTGGTCAACTTAAAAAGTTCTGTTACCAAGCGAAAAGCGTGGAACACGTTTTCCCTATGTTTTTTTAAGATTAAGTATATTAGCTTTCCTTCCTAAAATTGAGTTTAAAATGCACGTTGCTCGACATTGTTGGTTGAATCTTTAAAACCTGTATCTGTATCAACAAATGTAGCATATCTACCAAAAGCATCCAGTTGTCGGACCACTAAAGCAGGTGTTGTAAAAGATCACATGTCTGTTGAACTTATCAGCATATTCTTAAAAGTTGCTGCTATAAATAAAAGATGCAGACGGATCACTTAGTTCGCTACTTTCTCTTCGATTTCTAAAACCAGTCGGCTTCTTCCCACATGCAAAACTGCAATGATCACTACCAATAATTTCATTTCTTTCATTGTCTTTAGATTATTATACTTAGAATTATCAAAATGAAATTCCATTTGTGGCAGTCAGAGAGGCCAAGGCCAAGTAAAATCAGTTAATTTCAATTCAATGTTTTCCATTTTCAGGACGTCAACTTGTTTTACAAG
This sequence comes from Chrysoteuchia culmella, assembly GCA_910589605.1. Classification (NCBI taxonomy): domain Eukaryota; kingdom Metazoa; phylum Arthropoda; class Insecta; order Lepidoptera; family Crambidae; genus Chrysoteuchia; species Chrysoteuchia culmella. Next base: position 6,329,985 of record OU342648.1, read on the forward strand.
ATACTGAACCATTATGACGTCTCACAATCGTATAATTAATTAAAATTATGATACAATTTTAATTCAAGATTACTGTAAATACTTAACTCAGTTTTTTTTTGCTGTAATACAGGCTCTGGAAGTCAGCCTACCTTTATAAAGTTACAAAAGTACCCAACAGAATAATATCGTACTCTATTCAAATTAGTATAGTAGGTATGCTATTATTTTTATCTTATAGAATTAAATTTTAAATCCAACAAAGTGGTAAACATTACGTTCGTTTAAAACCACTCATTCACATTGAGATAAGAGTTGTAAACACATTCACATAAGTTTTTCTTTATTGCTTAATTTCTCACGGCTTTTTGTAATTAGCAATAATTTACTGTAACTCCGCCTACGTTTTTGTCTAGAAAGAGTCTTGTCTGACTTTTAAAGTTGTTTGCTTCACGATTTATGGGCACGGATTATTTAATAGGTAGTAATGTCTCAAATAGGAATTTATTTAAAGTGCTATACTATACCTATTTACGGATTTTTTGTGACGTTTCTGTATATCCATTTGAACCGAAAAGCTTGGGCTTTCCCCGAACAAAATCGGAGTTTTTCAAGCTGATGATTACAATATCGTTCCCCGAATATAAATTTTATTCCATCAAGACGTCATTCAATTTTGGTATTTTATTCACGTTTTTCGAGCTTCTTAGAGAAACGATGCGGTAGAGGCACAGTGTTTATCATACATATTTTAGTTTTTGAGGCCAGCGTAACATATTTTGGGCATTTTCATTACCTTGATGATTGACCTTTGTGATAAGGTTACGAAATGGGGTTTATATATAGAAGGGAGGCGCAGTTGTGGGAGAAGGGAATGAGGGGAGAAGATAGAGTAAGACAAGTAAGAAGTAGATAAAAAAGAGGAAGGGAAGGAAAATATAGAGATTGTCAAGAGCGACAAGATAAGGCACCTGCGGCTGCGGACACCGTAAGCCTAAGGTGGTTACTTGGTTAGTCGCAACTGAGGTGGTAGGTTTTGGTGGTGTGCGACAAGGGCTAGGTACATTTAAATACTTAGAAATTTGTTTTCAAAATAAAATAGGTTGTGTTTTAAAAGAGGTCAAGCCATCAGACGGGTAACTGAACTGGCAAGGTACATCAGTGGGTACATACATTAACTAATGTTAACGAGTAAATTGTTTAAGTGGGCTCTTATCTCCAATGCTTCGTCCAAATGCTCACACGTTGGAGTACCTTGTATGTAAAATAAACACGATTTTTACAGATGAAAAAATATTGATGAATTGTTATCATTACTCATTTAAGTACTTACCTATAACTATTATTGTATATTTTAACCATTTGTAGAAACAATAATTCATAACGATCTTTGCAAAAATTCGCTCGATAATATGAATGGGTAGTATTATAGTACCTATGAGAAAACGATGTTTTTTAAGATTTTCGTCCTATACTTGATAAAGAGGTATAAAAAAAAAATCCGCGTTTTTGTTTGTACTAATAAAGAATAATGTTTTAAAAAGATGTCTACCTCGTCCATATGTTCGAAAAATTAATAGTGATTTTTTCCTATTTCTATTGTCTACGTACTGAATTAATGTCTCAATGAATTAACAACGCACTTATACCAACACTTAATAGGTATGTCCTAAATAGTTTTCGAATTTGGTCAATAACAAGAATTTTATCATTCTTAAACACTTACAAACAAGATAACAACGTAAATACAATAACACGGTAGTCTCTCTAAATAATCTTTCGGCTGATCTTAGTCATCTATCTGCAAGTCTCACCAGAAACCTTTTGTTTTATACAGGAAACATGGGAACTAGAAACTACCATTATCTTTTGACCTTTTACATCAAACCTTCTTTGTAAAGATGGGCAGTTACAGACTTAGATCGATCACGGAAGCATTCACCCCATGTATAGAAACAAGTTTCTGTCGATTCTCTGCCTCAACTGATCGCCTGTCTTGTGGAGGAAGGAGGCTTGAATAAACACTGGCTGCTGGAGGTTCGTCACGATCCTGATCTTGATATCATTGTGATTGATTATGATGATTATTCCCAGCTACCATAATAAATAAGCCCGAAAGAGGCGCGACGAGTTGCGAAAATCGCATCATGGAACGAAATAATCGCATACGGTCGGGTAACAAAGAGGTATTTCAATGGAATAATAAATTATTTCTATAATCTTGGTAAGTACTTTCTTGAAAAACCTCTACTGGTCAACCGGGGAATTCCCCGATTGTACCTAACACAAGAAAACATACAGTCGAATTAGGAAAAATCTAAAAGGAAGTTTTTGAAGACTGTTAAAATGAAGAGAAATTATCGGTATGTGTAATTTGTAGAGAAATAAACAAAAAAAAAATGTTCTTAGTTTGAATAAATTTTGTTTTTTTTTGTTACAATAAAAAAAAGAATAAAGATATATAGGTATAATTAAAATTGTATGCTTCTTCTAGTTCACAGCTCTTAATATCGTAGTCTCATCACGTCTTACAAATAAACAGTTTTAGAGAAGTGTTTATTTTCCATAGAACTAAAAATAACGCACGAGTGACGTAAACGAAATCTTGTTGAATTATTTCAAACTTAATTATAACCACTCATGTCTTGAGGTAACTTTATTTTATTAGAAGATGAAATTATAAGTTTCTTTTACTTGATGCCTATAACTATAAGTAAATACCCATATAAAGGTAAATATCAAGAAAAACACTACTTTCGATTTCGAAGATTATCATAATTTCTTTACCTAAGTACTTAATCTTAATTTTCGTACTTCCGTATTGTTTCCGTTCCGTTCCTAGATACCAACTGCATGTATGTAACTACCTTGTGTCGTATAACAGCAAAACTTTATGGACTAAAGATAGATAGACATACAGCCCATTGATCACTTCACTCTGAATGCCGATAAGTATCATTCATAACAGTACCTAAATGTAAGGTCACGGTGAGCTGCAATGAGCAAGATGGAAACCTCATCCATTCACGGCCAGCGTGACTCATTATGCAAATTGCTACGCTACTTACGATAGACTAGCTTACGTTTTGTCACTTTGTAACTCTAAAAGGAATATGAATATATTTTCCATAACTTACAATAGAACATTTGTAATGATATCATAAAAGATCAATGAATCATACGCACGTTAAAGACGTTCTGAGAATATCGCATTTTGACTATTAAATTGACATTAGCAAGTGCTTGGAGAGGAAGTATATAAGGAAGATAAATTTTATGTAATATTTTGGAAAACCACAGAGATTTTCCCATATTATGGGGCTACTAAGTATATGGGAAAAAAACTTGATCTTCATAGTTAATTATCTTTGCACTAGATCTCAAAACTAGAATTTAAGTACCTGTATTATATATTTTCTTTAAAAAAATATAGAGATCCTTATATATTTTTACGGAAATTACGTACATTTTCTGGCAGTTTGTGCGTTAAGTCACAGAATAATAAATAGCACAAGTTTTAAAATTCAATTCGATGGAAATGCATTAGGTATTATAGTGCAGGGAAAGTTATTTTCTAATAATGAACAACTATAAGCAAGAGTTAATCTTAGAGGTTTAATAGTAGTTTTTAGAATGTGTGAGCGTTAATCTCGCAGTTTTTTAATGTATCAACTATATATTATTTCCATTCCATCGTGTAGATGTGCTTCTACATGTGCATTTGAGTTAAAAATAGTAAAAATTAAAGTAAGAGTCGACAACTTCTGTGATCAAATGATGCAGGTCCTCAGTTCAGACACGTGATTATCAAATATCACAGAAAATGCTACGTAGCGAGAGAGGCTAAAAGTTTGGCAATGGGAAAGACAAAAGAGAGTAGGCACAATTGGCGTCAATTTTTTTTGTCAAATAATAAGATTTTGTGTTTTTCTATCATAGGGCTTACAAAGGTTTTGCACTTTTGGTCATAAGGTGTATTTATCTATCTTTTCTACATATGAAAGTGATAGTAAACGACGTGTTAACCAGCGAATTATTAAATTAAATATACTACCTAACCTAAATTCGTTACTTTGTTTATGCCTCTACATACTTTGTTATCATTATGAGAAAGCTGATGTAGGATTTTTTTTTTTTTAATTTGTCTTTCCTTTATTAACATCCTGAATTTTCTTCTAAATCAAGTAATAGCATAAACCTTTGTTGTCTAAAGTAATGTTGTATTAGTTAACTGTATTATTTATAAACAAACAACTCTTACCAAACAAAGCGACGGCGATTAAACATAGAGACTGGTACTGCGCCATTTCGCCTTGCGCACTCTGCAACCAAGATATTGTTGTATGATTATGCAGGACAAGATCAACACGCCATACAAATATAAATATATCTGTATCTATGCCGCCTGGAACGTCAAGTTCTGTTTGATTTCTTGAACTGTGTGAGGAACAACACGCGAATGTGATAATGCTATTAAACAATTTGCATATTAGTTATTATCAATTTTTTCCGGTGTTCGAACTGCCTTATCGTGCGTGACGTGATATCACTTTGGATTTTTGTAGAATAAATACGTACTCATTTGGCTATCGTTATCGTAGAGGTATATCAATCAAAAACATAGTAAATACACTGCACAATATAGGAGACAAAAACTTTTCACGCATAAACTTTCGCAGCTTAAAATCCAGCATCGCCTGCAGAACACTTTCGCCACGTGACCAAAGCTAGAAACCAGTTAGCACTAAAAATACCTGGACTGGTCGGGTGGTGGTCACGGTTTGCAGTCGGCGTAATCGAATGTCCAGTAGTGTCACTTCACTTTATCACACATGCGCGGGAGTTGAGTTGCGGGAGCGTGGCGTGCGTGCGCCTGTCGCGGCGGCGGCCGGGGATCTGCGTCTGTCTGACCGCTGCCGGGCAAGGAGCCGGCGACCTCTCGCCTCTCGGATGCAGGAAGTCTGAGGAAACAGCGTGTCACATGGATGCTGATATTAAAGTATTGCGGTATTGCACCTTGAGGACTGCCACAGTTTATGGACATTGTTAATTTTAAACTACTTTGTTCAAGGTGGAAGGGATATCTTATTTATAAAAACGTTAGTCACGTCAGATTTTACGACGCTTCCATTATAGTTTCTTTTCTACAAAACAAAGCCTTTATTTAAATAAAAATATTCTAAAAGAATAAGCTACATTATAAGCGGACTAGTCTGCCAAGATTCGTTTACGATTTGCTTTAGATCTTAAACGATTCTTGAGATCCTTGATGATTGAAGATCCTTTTTAACATATGACTGTCGCCGCCGGGTTAATAAAAACCGAGTCTAAATTAGAAAATTCAGAACTACGAGTAACCTACTTGTATGATGAAAATAGCATCAATGCAAAACATGTGTAAATGTTTGTTTCGAATGTGAGAATTTTTCATTTCTTTTCATTCTACAGCGTAGAAAAAGGTCATAATGAAACAAATTATCAGTTTAGTAAGTACAACATTCATAAGTAGTTGCTTGTTAAACAAGTAAAACTAATTTCGTAAGTACAGTTTGAGAGCACAACGAAAACAGCTCTTAATCACTTTTCGTTCATATTTCGTTGCCTGTACCATTTCACACTGGTATCGCGTTCATTATTTATATGAGTCATCCGCTGTTCCGGTTTCATTTCCCTCTCATTGTGGTCTCGTTACGATGGATTATCATTCAAATATGCTTCTCTACTTTATTATAACTGTATACTAAGCTTTATCGAGTAAAGATTATTATAATGGATGTCTGATGCTTTAGAGAAGTGTGTGGTAGAGACAAAAGTACGTGTCGTTAGTTTTCTTGAGGACTTCAAAAGTCTGAATGTGAGGTAGGAGTTATGACTATTAGACCAAAATGGTAAGGAAAATTTCCCTCATAATATTAGAAAGAAAGAAATAGATTTATTTTTAACACAGACCCGAGACACAGTGAATATACTAAATTAATTAGCATAATTTTATTAGCAGTAATAGAAACGATTTTACATTTAAAATCTACACTAGGGTTAGGTACAGACATTAAAAAGCACTGAAACCCAAAGGTAAGTCGTCATGCGCTTCGCTTAAATGTACAGTTTGTACAGTCAATTCGTTAGGCACTTTGATCTCGGGAGCGCCCTTAAGTCGCTCGCAATAGGGGTGGTTTTCGTAGAGCAAATGTAAAGCCCGGTGTGTTATTGACTGTACTTGGGTGTTTGTGAAAGGTCGTCTCCAACCAATGCCAAAAATGTTGCCTTTAAGACGTTGGTTACAGTCATGATTCATTCAGGATATTTTAATGTTGCTTGGTTTTATTCTTATTGTAATACCTGATGTTTAGTCATTTAAGGTGATTTATTTACATTAAAATGCATTAAAATAAACACTGTGGTGTGAATCATACAGTAAGCAACCCAATATTAAATGAACGCTATAAACACACTAGCTAAGTAATAGAGTTAAACCCGCACCCCGACCGCCTAACGATATAGCTTGTGCTATCGCTATGGCTATCAAACTTCAAACTCTTATAAAACTCTTTAACGAAAGGGTTTTTGTCTAATTCCTACATATTTCTATACATCTATTTGATTCACTATTGCATTTTTAGTATAAAAGTCATAGCCTCAACGAGAGGCTTTGTAGGTGGTTTGAAAAATCGAAAGCTATAGCGATACCATAAGCTATACCGTTAGGCGGTCGGGGTGCGGGTCATAGAGGCTTTTGGTATTTTCATTAATTTTATATATATTTTTTGACAATCCTATTGGTATTGGTACTATTTATAGTCATATTCATATAGTTTATTGCAACATGTTTGGTTACATAAGGTTTACAAAGTATGAATAGTACCAGAAAACATGACCCTGTAAGGGCATAGCAACTAAATGTAGATAAATTACTAAACATACCTTACATTACTTTACTTTCCACCGTTTACTTTTCTCGTTCCCTGATTAGAGTGGTTTCATACTTAGTCCAACTAAGCGTAATGTGCTGTCGATCGATTGTACATATTAAAAACTTTTGTATGTATGATGATTAGACATCGTGTGTGTGATTGCGTGCTCTGCAATTGACATGATTTAATTTTTAACAAGGTAGGTACCTTAAATCGCAAAACCATTTCGAGATTTTTCAATTTCTAACACCGTACTTATTTTTTTGGATTGTTTATTCAATTATTTAACGAAATATTTGGAATAAACCTCGATTTGTCGTGATCTAGGAATAATAATGACATTCCTTTGCTTATAAAAGTTCTCATATTAAAAATCAATTTAAAAAAATCGCTGTCAATATAGTCAAAGAGTATGTAACAGTGCATTTAAATGAAATGAAAATAAAAAATAAACGATAAAATGTTTCAAAATGGATTGAAATATTTCAGTTTTGAGTGACAAATTTTATCCAAATCAATTCGTTAAGCCGTTTTTGCGTGATTTTGTAACAAAGATCCAAACACTCACAAATTGTAGGATAGAGATAGAATAGAATATTGTTATGACTATTCGCAATTTTGCTGCGAAAATAAGCCTTGATAGGGGTCAATGCCAAATAAAACTGCAAAAATAAACACTCCAAACTAATATATTGTTTCCAAAATGATAATTCTAAATATTTCACGGAGTAATTTTTTTTTTTAATTCACTCATCCATATTAAACACTCCAAAGAGTAAGAAAGAATCTACCACCCGAATAAATAAAATCGTACTACCAATATAAACTAAAAAATCCAAAGAATAGTCAAGTATCTTAACAACTTGAACATGATATCGATAAAAATATTAATAAATAACTTAATCTCAAATATTTTATACTTTGGAACTAAAACCAGGCGATAAATCCCAACACACATGCTAGCAAAAACAAATTTATTCGAAACAATTTTGTTTAAAATTTGTCTAAAAATAATATGGATCTTTTTCAACTGATGATGACGCGGTGAGTGGATTATCGCTTACTTTTTTGAATTACAAAAGGATAAGAATCAAGTTATTTATTAAGCAGCGAGTTTAATAAATCTATTTAAATGAAAATACGTTGCTGTAAAAACTGCTCTATTTTAGTTTGCCTCGAATTTCAGTCCCTTCGGAGGCTGCAACAACAAAAACAGTATAATATTATAACCACCATAGCATAGAAATCAATCGCCGAAAATATCGATAAAAAATATATATTGCACATCTATGGCACCTCACTATAACTGGCGTTGTTTACATAAAAAATATATGCATTTTTCAATGATTTCTCATAAATAATTCATATGATGTTTCAATAATTAATTAGGTATCAGAAATTGCGTGCATATTTAATTTCTTAGATAAACTGACCTATTTAATTACCTGTAAGGCTCAAATGAAAATCTGGCTAAGAATATGTTTTAAGTACATTTTTACTCTCATAACGCCGCAAATTTCACATTTTCCATAAACGTCTTGGCCTTTCCTCCCTTAAAAATCAAGTAAAAATAGTAAGAGTAAAATTAATAAATTAATTTTGTTGTTGTTTAAACAACAACAAAAAAATCTTGCAGACGAAAACCATACAAGAAATACAAACGTAAACAAAACAAACAAACTTCATTTAAGTGTCATGTTGACTTGACTCGTAATTTTTCAAATTAATTTTATGATGAGTTAAAAGTAAAAATATTGCAAAAGGAAAAAATACGTGTCTCTTACTTTATTTGTAATTTCAAAATAAAAACGTAGGACAAATTTTGTGAAATGTTGTCAATTGTCCCGCTCATGCGCCTGCGCCGCCGCCGGTTCGCAGTCTCGCGTTATGCCGGTGACCCCGCAGCCGCGACTCCCGTCAAGTATGCCACAAAAGGGACGGAATTTGCAACGCTCCGACTCCCACATTAGGCGAATAGTTTTGCAAAAATAGTTATTTTGACAAAATTACGATCATCATAGTGTAACTGTCAAGCGTAATGCGTTGTCAATTATTGTACACATTAAAAACCTCGTATGAAGGATTAGACATCGTAGGGTGAGTGCGTTGCGTAGTCGCGCTCCCTGCGCCGCCGCCGCGCCGCCGGTTCGCAGTCTCGCGTCACTCTGGTGACCCCGCAGCCGCGATTCCCGTCAGATATGCCACAAAAGGCACGTAATTTGCAACGCTCCGACGCAACCAATAGGCGATTGGTTTAGCAAAAATAGTTATTTTGACAAAATTACAATCATCATAGTGCAAATTTCTTCACTCTTTACATGTGTGCGTGTCCTCTTACCTATAATTTTATTTAGTTAACAAATGTAAATTCCGTTATTTGCTGTATGTGTAGTATTTAAGTTTTGTTAAGTTTTAATTTAGAGCTGTGGATTTTGAAATAAATAAATAAACTGTCAAGCGTAATGCGTTGTAGATTGTACACATTAAAAACCTTGTATAAAGGATTAGACATCGTAGTGTGAGTGCGTGCTCTGCAATTGTCCCGCTCCCTGCGCCTGCGTTCACAGTCTCGCGTCATGCCGGTGACCCCGCAGCCGCGAGACCCTTCAGAAATGCCACAAAGGAACAGAATTTGCAACGCTTCAACGCCCACACAATGCAATTAGTTTGCAAAAAGTTTTCATAAAATTACGTTAATTGTAAACAGAGAAGTCTGATTACTTAGTATTGGATTTAACAGTAGCTTTTGCATTTCCGATGTTGGTTTTCCGCTCAAATGCCTTCTTACAGATAAAAGAAGGATTCTGGGCCGAACATATAACCACGAGACGATGCGATGCAGTCAATTATACCTAACACGAGCAAAAAATAAACTTAATGTAATATTTTTTAGAATGAACAATCGAACTAAAAAGACAGGAAAGACATAACGCGGCACAGGATAGGAGTTTAACGATTAAATAACACACATAATTTAGTAAATAATTATTATAATTCACATTTGTATTTGTAATTATTGTAGAAAAATTATTTCCATTTTCAAATATCGGTTATTTTAATTGGAGAAAATCAAATTATTATGTTAAGTACTTATAAAAGACTTCAACGAGTCACGGCATTCAAACATAATTCAGTAATTAAATTATAATTAATATTTTTAATAATTGAAAATAAAAACATTTTATAAAAAAAATTCAAACCGACTTCAAAAAGTAAAAAATAAAACTTTTGGAGTCGGTGCCGGTCAGGGCATTCTACATTGCACTTCTATTAACTATATTTTTTTTTGGCCTTAGTTTTTGAAGTCGGTTTGAATTTTTTTTTATAAAATGTTTTTATTTCAGATTTTTTAGTTACATCATGTGCCGTTACTTACACTAAAAATCAGCCCATACACAACAACATAATCATCTAGGTAAAAGACTACTTGAAAAAAGGTAATTGATATTTTTCAAGATTATGAAAAAACTACTAGCCAGATCTTCGTAAAAATTATATGGGACCACACATAAACCATTTTCTTTCAGATAAAAAAATAATTATAAAAATCTGTTAACAACTGGCGAAGTTATGGTAAAACATAAAATAAAATAAAAATAAAAAAAACACCGTCGAAGTGAGAACCTCCTCCTTTTTTGAAGTCGGTTAAAAATATGACTATATTCAGATATCGTTATTTTAATTGGAACAAATCAGGAACAAATCATGTGTACTACAAAAGACATCAACGAGTCACGACTTTTTAGATTTTTTTTATCGATTTTCTACAAACCGGTGCTATTGCTTTGTAAATTAACGTAAACAAAAGATAGGACCGTTTATGTCGCTAGAAAACGTATTTTTCGACACTCTCAAGGGAATAAAAATTCATAGGGTACTTCCCGTTGACCTACAACTATTTTTGGCAAGTGACTTCGCCTTTTACTACAACAGGAAAAAAATCTAAAATCTATATTTTGTAATCTTTACTTATAATAAGAATACAAGTTCAGGGTGTCTGTACATTGCTTGGATTTGCAAAAAACCAATTTCTATCATTTTTAGATTTTTTGTCTGTCCGTCTGTGTGTTTGAATGAACATCACACCAAAATCACGGATCTATGTCCACGGAATTGTTTATATGTTTTAAGTCCGTATCTTAACTTATACATATAGGCTTTAACATATAGGCTTTATTTCATCAAAATCGGTCAACTCTATCAAAAGTAATTAGGTACATTTTAAAGAAAGGACGGACGGCGGAGAAATTTATATTGTGACGTGACGTGACGCGCGTATGCAGAAGGCAGAGTTGGACTTTACGCGTCGTTCAGTTTTGGTTGCTTAGCAACAGTTCTTGATTTTAATTCTTGAAAAATATATTTTGACGTAACTAACTTCATCCTTTTTGCTGCATTTTATTACTTTAGCGGTATGGCGTGCATGAAAGACGGCGTTGTATGTATATTTGGTCGTTTTTTTTTAAGTTTTAGGTCTTTTATAATTTTTAAGCGACTTCCAAAAAAGGAAGAGTTTATGAATATGTCGCGAATACAAATGATATTTTTATGTAGCTAACAGCAGGTCAGGCTTTATAATTTGTGCTTGAGATTGCCCTTTACCTATGTCGTTCATTTTAGATGCGGTTTTCGTAATACAAGCTCTAACGTTTTATGCTTCAGCACACCTATGAATTTATGTCTCCACTGCCGGGGCACTGGCCTTCCTTATGGAAGGATATTAAATTATTCCTTATGCCCTTCTAGGCACGGAAGAGATATTAAATTATTGGTCACCTATCTCGTGACCGAACTTTGCGAAACTAAATCGTAGGCCGAGCGCGCGAACCACTGCGCCTCCTCATACCGTATGATCATACCGTATCCTCATACCGTATCATACCATCTGATCAAGCCGTTCTCGAGTTTTGCGCTTAGCTTAGATATACATTAGGCGACTAATTTTTTTACTTTTTTTGTGGTAGTTCCAATTCTCATACAAAGGAATGAAAACAGTCGAACAAAGGAAATTACGTTCAAACTATTATTCAATCCATGGTACAATTTCATTATTTGCTTTGTCTTGTAAATGGACAAGACTTCTCCCATTCGTATAATAACCCTAGAACCGTTGTTACATTTTCTATCGTATATTGCTATGTATATAGATATAACAACAGTAATTTAGTACCGTCTGTCAGGCTGTGGGCGTTTGTCCGACTCAAGCCTCAAACTCGATTACTACACGATGTACCGTTATTATATGTGTGCAACCAAGACGACTTAGCACTGTTTTACGACTTATTTAACGTACACATTACAACGATGGCTGAAAGTTTCAAAACTTTTCAATGGAGTATCCATTACTATTAGCTATAAAAAGTGGTAATGGAAATCAATTTAGGTGCAATGTCTTCACTGTCGTTAGAAAGTCAACACTTATAGAGATTTTCCTTTACTTAATATTAATTCTGAGATTTTGGCCTAAAATGGCTAGTGTTTCCATCGCGAATAGGATCTAATTGCGCATTTTTTTATCGAAAAAATTGCAAAAGTATTTATTTTATTACCTTTAAGTCTAAGTACTACTACACACATCAACACTGTCTAGGGATATTAAATTACATTCTACATAACTCAAAAACTATCTACAGTACAGAAAATGTTTGTATGGGGGAAAAACCATCCTCGGTTCCGTCTTTAGTAATAAAAAAATAAACAAAATAACGAATGATAATTTGAATATAACTTGGACTTGAATTGATCCTTCGAACCTACCAAAACGTGATGTTCTGATTATTCATCTATCATGACACTTTATTGTGTCATGATAGATGTTGCGGAACGGCATTCTGGCAGAAAACGCGTTACCACCCTTAGACATGACCGTTTTCTATGAAACATCGCCAGGAGACAAGCCAATATAATGGCTATGGAAATGGTTCAAAGACTCATCTGACCACCAATTATTGTCTGTGAGTGACCAAACTGGGAGGAGAAGTTAACATGAAGTAGGTCTTCACTCTCGCACACCACTTCGAGTTCCAGCTTTGCAGCGTGGCAATCGTGGTCGAAGACTTTTATGGACTCGAAAATTTTTGGCATGGAGTGACGAGCAGTTGTCAACGGTGCGCTTTTCTGTTGAGTCTGGGGACGGCTATATCTACCTGAAACGCGCCAAAGCGTATTCTTTGCTAATCCGGTTGAAATCCAAACTGAGACTCGTCAAAAAAGAGTGGTAACGTGTTTTCTGGCAGAATGCTATTCCGCAACATCTCTCGCGACACGGTAACGTGACCATAATCAGGATATCACGTTTTGGTGGGTTCGAAGCGTCAACTCAAGTCAGTCACCAACCATGCGTTTGATAGCGCCAGCTTTCAACATGCCTGCAGCTCTAATTTGATCTTAACTGGTTCAATGTCGACGTGGCATGATAAAAAACAAAACTTTTTTCTTTCAACTTTCAATTAAAATAAAAAAATATATGTTGAAACGCATTTAATTTTCAAAAATAGCGCCGGTTTGTTTATAAGAAAAACTTACTTTTGCGAAAGTTATTTTCAAATTATCATGCATTTTTTGTATTACATTTTTTTATATCTAAAGACGAAACCCAAGACGGTCTTTCCCCTTACAAACATTTTCTGTACTGTAGATAGTTTTGAGTTATGAAAAATTTAATTTAATATCGCTAGTCAGTGTTGATGTGTATATTAGTCCTTTCTCTTAGCTTCAAAAAAGACCGAAATAGTTCACTTTGTGATACCAGCCCCAACTTTTAGTATGTTATAAAACTTGGTATTTTGTACGACGTCATAACCGCCGGGCGCAGCCACTATTTTGAATCAAATCAAATCAATATCATTTATTCAGTCTAGGCTGTTACAAGCACTTATGAACGTCAAAGAAGCTACGCCATCGGTTCACAAACCCTACGGCGGGAGACCTTGTAACGAGAAGAACCGGCAAGAAACTCGTCAAGGGCTATTTTTTTCTCCCTGTTTTATTTCATACAGAGTCGTCAAATTGAAAAGTGAGCTTAACATATCAGTAAGGTCAATTTCCATCACAAAAGAAAATACTAATTATTGAGAACTGCTAATTATTTTAAAACTGTGATTCGTATAAAAAAAATATTTGAAGTACATAATAACAATGGTCTTTCTTAATTTTCTTCTTATTGAAAGGATTAAAAAAAAATCGGATAAAAAAAAAATCGGAAAATCGGATAAATCTCACCCAAGGTTGCCTGGAAGAGATTGCTATGTAGCAATAAGGCCGCCTATTGTGTGTTCCTCTTTTTTATCATTTTCTCTGTATGTGTTTGTTTTTGTATCGTGTACAATAAAGTTTCTACTACTATTATTATTATTATTATTATATTAAATACACCTACCCAAAATGCCACTATAATTTTTGTCTGCAAAAATAACTTTGTTTTTCATTGTGTCTGAATCAAGTTATATTTGCGGTTTTTGATAATGTACTAGACCTCTGAAACTGCTTTTTTTCATTTTTCTTTGGGAAATGCTATATTTCTAAAACTGCCAACTATATTTCGTTCAAACCAATTTTCGTTGAAAGTTTTTATTAAGATCTACAGCATATATATTATTTTAAATTTTTCAACTGTGTAATCCTCATAGTTTTGGAATAAAGTGGCTGTGACATACATCGGACATGACAAATCTATAAGGGTTTCGTTATTTGCCATTAGGCTACGAAACCCTAAAAATGACCGATGTCGCGAGACATTACTCACAAAAAAAACACAACATTACAACCCCATCGTATGTATCGTAATGTCGTGAGCGCCTTTTAATAGCCTTATAGCTATGGCATTTAATTTTTTTTTAATTTTAATTTAATTAAAGGTATTTTTTTTCTAGTAGAAAGGGTATACATTTTCTATTATGTCTGTCATACATTGTTTTTGTCTAATATTAATACTTTAGAGAAAAAACAGCACATTTCAAAGCAAAATTTTCATAAAATATTCAAAAAACTAATTTCCTTTTTTTTACTATCATTCTTACGGAGTCTCTTGTAAGAGCAATATTGTAGAGCATTTAATTACCGTTAATTTGATATCCCAGACATGGATATAGGACTCATAGTTTTAAAATAATTCGCTTCGGCACCATACACTTTACAGCTTGTGTCCCGACGGTTTTTACATTAAATAACATGTTATGTATGAGTATGTAAGTATGTTATAACATACTAAAAGTTGGTGCTGGTATCACAAAGTGAACTATTTCGGTTTTTTTTTAAAGCTAAGAGAACGGACTAATAGTGTAGTACTTAGACTAAAAGGTAATAAATACCGTTGCAATTTTTTCGATAAAAATTTGCGCAATTGGATCCTACTCGCGATAGAAACTAGCCATTTTAGGTTAAAATCTCAGAACTTTGGGATATCGTCGAAACTTCAACAAATCTAAGCAAATGAAAGTAGGGTTAAAATTTTCATAATCAACTGAAATTATATTCTTTGATTTGGTTGCATCGTTAAAAATTAGAGCAAGTGAGCTCCGGCTGGAATAATATGAATTGAAAAAATCACAATTAATTGAACTAACGTCTCGTCTATCCGATCTTCCGTTGCGTAAAATGTCACATCGCAGGTACACATTTAAATGAAGTTGCGCTTGTAACTCGAGTAGAGATAAAGTCGATCGAGTGAATTGGCTACGCAACGGAAGATTAGCGACGTAAATTCGGTTAGTTGTGGTTTGCCCCTAAGAATTATGCAACGTAACAGAGTACAAAAACTATAGAAAAGCTGTTTTACCTCAGTTGATCTCAGTAAAATGATCGCTGGCTAATAACAAAACTATGTTGCGTACATAGCGCTTTTCTTCCCTTTGTTTAACACCGCTTACGCATGCGAATCTTGCCAAATTCGCATGCGTATGCGGTGTAATTCGAGTGATTAAAAAATACGTCTCCTGGTATATGCTCCATTGAATATACATCTTAATCTTTAATCCAGAATAAGCCCAAGAATAAGCCTTTTTAATATACAAAAAAAACTATACCTACTTAATTACTGATATTTTGATTTGAGGATTGGACCACGGAATAATTAAGTACTAGTACGTACAGCGTAGTATTCTATGGATTAAACAGACTTTTACCATTGTGGTCTTTATGCAAAATTATAGTCTATAATTACTATAATTAGTCTATAGTCTCTAATTATAGACTATAACTTTTGTCAACTTTGTGTCATAACGTCATCGTCATCACAACAAACCTTTATTTTGTGCAACAAACGTCATTTCTTTTCAGCGAAAAAATGAATAATAAACAATTTTAATATTACCAATGCATAATACTTATAATGTAACTTATACACTTTGCTACTAGAGTACTTAGATAAAAGATAATTTTGTTAAAAACTACTAACTATGAATTCAATGTGCTGCAAGATGTTTAGAATAACTGGCAAAACACTAAACTGGCGAAAATAAAAAATCACTAATCCGATCGAGAAATGATCTAAGAAAATGTTTGGTATTCAAAATGATTGGGAAATCATCACGGATAAAGCATATTGAGGAAACAAAATTGTCTACATACTGTCACCCAATCAACCTTGCTTTATAGATAGCAAAACAAATATGATTGCTGAAGAATTTATGTTATTGCTACGGTAAAAATATCTTAGCATGCAATGGGGCTCCTAAGCAGAAGAATACTTTGTTGTTTCCGTCCAACTCCGTCTAAACCGAGAGCAAACTACATAGAGGGCTATAAAAAAATATTTCAAATATTTAGAAGCCAGTCACCAAGATATTGCAGAAGGTGCCAACGAAGTTACGAAGACGATTGCTATCTGATGTCTATGAGGAAAACACCCCAAGCGTGTATATACAAACGCTGGCCTGACTTCTATCCTTGCTATCTGGATGCTAGGCATATGTTCAGGAACCTTTGGTTCTGCTTTATGCTTTGTGCTGCCCTCTTATTCTGGACACCTCTATTTCTTTTTATTGAACTATGTCTATGTTTTATTTGCAGATGTTGCAATTCCAACTGTTGTTGAATTTCGCTACCCGTCTGATTGATACACGCTCCTTTTGGTTTTAAGTAAACAATGATTTCTTGTCAAATGCTATTTTTTATACCTTAATTTTACGATTACGATTGTGTAGTGACGATACGTGTCGCGAGAGTCCTAGTAGGCGATTGCATACTTTTTCCTTCTGAGATATTATTTCAGGCGATAACATTCGGTTAAGTACACCTTAATACGGTTTTGTTTAACTTAAATAAATTGAAAAGCTTGAGGTCATAGATTTATTTATAGTTGTTGTAGCAACGCGGAGACCATGCTTGAGTTAGTGTTTTGTTAAAAATTAGGATATTGAGATGTTAATAATTTTTGTTAAAAGCAATATTTCCTTAAAATAAAAACGTACGACCCTTCAATCTGTCAACAACTTGTAAAAAAAAGTATCAAAATTGGATTATGTTTATGGGGGAGAAACGTTATCGCCTATCCTCCCTTTTTGTATGATAATTTACAGCTACATAATCCTATTAAAACAATTTTTGACACTATTATATTATAGTAGAAGTTTTTAAATTTTCTTCTAGGGCAATAACATATTCTTTAATTAAAATAGTATCATAACTTATGCTATAAAAGACGAAAAATTCAATATTTTATTGAAGGCAACATACAAATACAATAATAATTTTTGATTTTACATGTAGGTACCTAAGGCAAAATCGTTTGCGATTGTTATTTTGCTTTTCTATGTTTTCGATTTAATAAAAAAAATATGTTACTTTCTATTCTATGTTATGTTTTGACATTTCATCTTTTTATTACTAAAGTGATCTATGATCATTGTGTTTTTCTGTCTATTTTTTGATAGAATTTTTACCGTTTTGATAAATAGTATATTTTTGTTATTTTATTACTTCTTATTTTAAGATTTTATTTACTATTTAACAATTATGAAAACAGTATGATCAGTATAATTACGTGAATTGTATGCAATATTAACCTACGATGAATTTTCATCATCTGCATGTGGTTGACTATGATGGCAAATGTGATGGAAATAAAACTACAGCTACAAAACAATGTGAAACTGCTGTTAGTAAAAAAGGTCAAAACAATGAAAACAACAATAAAAGAAAGCCACATATATTCCCATTTCTTAAACGAAGCAAAACGCAGCAGTCCAAAACATCAAGAAAAGAACAAGAAAAAACATCTGGAAATATCTCGAAGACTAAAGTAGACCATGTGAAAGGTTACGCAGATATTTATGTAGAATTATCATAGAAATTTGTCGCCATCATCATCATCTCAGCCACATGATACCAACTGCTGGGCCTAATATAAAGGATCTTGTAATTACAAGTAGAAATAGTAGTAGTCAGATCCTTCTAAATCTTTTTACATTTATATAGGTAACAGTCTTGGACGAAGTGGTTAATTCGTCCAAGGTAACAATACATTGGGTACAGAATAACTTCACTAAACATTTTCTTTTTCAGATTCTCTTCAAAAAAAGTCTAAAAGACCTTTTGTGCGAACCTTGAGCGTTGATGATATTGGGAAGCGATTGCAAAAATGCGATTCAAATAGATTAAAACAAAAATTTAAGAATAGACTAAAAATTAGAAATAAAGACCGTAAAAAGAGTCAAGATGATATCAAAGTTTTGTATACTTCCCAAAGATTTGGAGAAGAAGATAGCAATAACCGTAAGAAACCGATATCCAATGTTTATAAAACGCAAAGTTCGTCCAGATTAACCAACAATGTATGTTTATATTATCAGGCTTGTGCATGCAAGATTAATAAAAGGCTGTCGAAAACAAATTTAAATACAAAGAACAATAATACACTTAAATCAGATTCAGATCTTCTGCCTGCAATACATTTAGATGCATCATATCATGATAGTAGTGACGAAATGAGTTTAAGTTTACCTGAATACTCCAAATGCCGAAATTGCGAAGTTAAAGTAAAAGAAATTAACAATGAGTCACTACGAAGCGAATTTATTAAAGAGGTTGCGATGGGAAAAAGTATATCGGCAATTGTAGACAAGGGAGATTTCCCTGACTGTAAGTGCAAGAACGCAAGCACTAAAACGTCGAGCATTATAAACCAACCAATGTCGCTGCAAACAAATAAAATTGATAAGCAGTGTGGTTGTCGACCTGGCCGAACACTCGTAAGAGAGAGCAACACGATAGTGGCAAATTTTTTCAAAATGTTGCTTGTCTGTTTAAAGTATTTTTTGCTTGCGCTGACTGTGATAGCATGGTCCCCGTGCATTATCGTGTCATTCGCGTGTTGGTTCGTGATTTCTCCGCTGACGCCTGACGAAATAAGGGCAGACGAAGTTGTTCCTGCCTGTATGAAATGTGGAAATAGTTTCTTCTCCAGGTTGGTAGAATGTGTCACTAGAAAATATATGCAAATAGCAGCAACCTTTGATGCTATGAAACAGTCATTTGGCATAGGTCGTGAAAAACACCGAATTTCTCCGTCACCCAAATGCTATTCTTCAAAGGTTATACCGAAACGGCCTGTGATAGGTATAGATTCTCAACCTTGCATTGCTAGAAAATACGTTTTATTTCATTCCCAACAAAGGGGATGGTTAATGAAACCTATGCGGGGTCAACATAATCTAAATTTGCCAAACCAAATCTGCAGTGTGTATCCAGCGCTATGCGGTAAACACTATCGAAATAAAAAGTCAGTGTCATTTTGGGATTCAGAGGTCAGTCATCAGAATAATAAGAACCAAAGACTCATGAAAAAGATGAAATGTTCTAGTTCTTGTGTATATGCCCACAAACCTCCAACCCAATCTTCGGATCAACCAGTTGTTAAAATATGTAAATGTTACCCAAAAGACCGAAAACCGCTACCGCCGGTCATATGCAAATGTTCCCCAAAAGACCAAAAACCGCTATCGCCGGACATATGTGAATGTTCCACAAAAGACCAAAAACCGGTATCGCCGGTCATATGCGAATGTTTCCCAAAAGACCAAGAACCGCGATCTCCGGTCATATGCGAATGTTCCCCAAAAGACCCAAAACCGCTATCGCCGGTCATATGCAAATGTCACCCAAAAGATCCAAAATCACTACCGCCATTCAAATGCACATGTCCTGTAACGAGAGCTTCAAAAGCAATCAATACACCCGATAAAACAAGTTCTACTAAGTCTCATCATTCGCTGGAACGTTCTTCAGAACGTCAGCACCCACATAAAAGAAAAATATACGGAGCTTGTCCACATCACAGACCAGCGCCCCAACGACCAAAAATTTCACAATCGGAACCTGAAATTTCCGAAACCCCACGTGAAGAAGACCGAATGCGGCGGCGATCTTCGTCGCCACCTCACAAACAAGCGACGATTTATGAGGAAGAACGAACTCAACATGTAAAACGAACGAGTTCTCACCGCGAGCGACGACCGGAAGATCAAGAAAAGCATTCACGAACGAGTTCTCACCGCGAACGACGACCGGAAGATCAAGAAAATCAATCACGAACGAGTTCTCACCGCGAACGACGACCGAAAGTTCAAGAAAAGCATTCACGGCATCCGTTAGAAAAACGATCGCAAACTGAGAAATCAAAACCAGCAGTAGAGAAGACATCTCGTCAGCAAACTGAGAAATCAAAACCAGCAGTAGAGCAGACATCTCGTCGGTCACGGCGCGAGAAATCATCGATACCGCAAAAAGATTTGAAACTGACTTACTCGGTTGGCGTGCAAAAGAAGAAACCTTCTTCAAAGAATAAGAAGACACATTATGCTAAAATCAAAAGCTCAAAACCATCAAAAAGCAAAGCATTTTTTCAGCGTATGAAAGCCGATTGGGACTTCGATTGTAAAGACCTCTACTTGACTACATTAACAAAGAAACCTTGCTTTTGGATATACAAAGCATGGCCACATATGTACCCGTTTTGTTTAACAACATGCAAAATATTTGAAAATTGTTGTACGGGTGTATTGTTCATCTGTTCGGCCTGTGTTTGGTGCCCTATATTCTTATGCTGTTATTTATGTTACTATATGATTTGCGACTGCATGTGTAGCTGCTAGAAAGCGAACAGGTGATAAACGATAATTATAGGACTTATCGGACAGTCGCAAATATTCGCCAACGTTTGAGTTTGTAAGGAAATAACTTTACGAAACAGGATAGATATTACTTTCCATAATTATAAAAGTGTTTGGAACGTAGAAACCTACCTATATATTTCAAAACACCATTATAGCATAAAGGAATTCAAATAGTAAGTATTTTGTTTCATTTGTTAGATGATAATTAAGTATGTAATTAAGCTGTGTAGTGTCGGCTAGCAGTGTAGTGGCTTAGAATAGCACTACCCCCTCTCATCCCGCGGGTGTTGTAAAAGGCGACTATCGGAGTCAGCCTTTAGGAGACAGGCAGCAGCGTCTCCTTCAAACTTGCCCATACTCCAATCGCCAACCCAACTGCCAAGCGTGGCGATTATGGCAAGTTGGGGAAAACGTTGCGATGATGAGTTGAGAGTGGGACAATATGGAGTTGGGCAACGGAATGTCAGAGGCCAGATGCTGGCTGACTTTTTGGACACGGAGAACCTCTTCATGATGAACTCCTTCAAAAAGCCGGAAAGCCGAAAGTGGACCTGGATCAAAGTCAAAGTCAAAGATTTTTATTCAAATAGACTTATAGATAAGTACTTTCGAATAGTCCAAAATTTTTTTTCCCTACCAGCCATTCAGGACATCTTTTAACTGATAAGAAGAACGGCCGCAAGAAACTTATCAGCTTTAACAGAAACAACAACATTTACAATGGAACATGTTGTTGCCAAGCACAAATTTACAATTTTGAAATATATTTAACATAAGAGGAAAATTTTCCCATATTCAATTATTAGAATATTTTCCTTTTATCCAATTTATAATAGTTATGTTTTATGTTAGTATCACTTCCATGCATTTTGGTCTTTTAAATAATCATCTACCTTGTAATAACCTTTGCTTAAGAGTGACTTTTTAACATATATTTTAAATTTATGCAAAGGTAGCTCTATCAATTGTTGTGGAACTTTATTAAAAAAAGCTATACCTTTCCCCAAAAATGAGCGTCTACATTTTTCAAGTCGAAATTTTGGAACGGCAAGCTTATTCTTATTTCTAGTATTAAAATTATGTACATCGCTATGCTTAATAAATAAATCAAGATGTTTCCTTACATATACTATATTATCATAGATGTATTGACCCGCCAAAGTTAGTATATTAATCTCTTTAAACAAATCCTTAAGAGAATCTCTCCGTCGAAGGTTGTAAATGGCGCGCACAGCTCTTTATTGAAGTATAAAAACATTTTCTATATTAGCTGCTGAGCCCCACAACAACAGGCCATAGGAAATTACACTATGAAAATAGCTAAAGTAAAATAGTCTTGCCGTTTCAATATCAGTTAAGAGCCTTATTTTCTTTATTGCGAAAGCCGCAGAACTAAGTCTACTCGACAAGGTTTCAATATGTGGATCCCATTGCAGCTTTGAATCCAATGTAATGCCAAGAAATTTTGTACTCTCAACTAACTCTACTACATTCCCATTCAAATTGATATTGATATCGACCAGCACTACATTAGGTAATGAGAATCTAACAAACTTGGTTTTAGTAGGGTTAAGAGACATATTATTACTGTCAGTCCAGACGGTAAAGTAAAAAATGAGATAAAATTTATCATGTCGACGAAGAAGCAAATATTTAATGATGTCACTGTGATCAACACCGTCAAGACGGGGAGCAATCACCGAATGGTACGTGGCACATTGAGTATCAATGTGAAGCTGGAAAGATCGCGGCTGATAAAATCTACGCTCCGGCCATTACCGGCCCATATCCAAAACCCCGAGTGCTTTCAACTCGAGCTCCAAAACCGCTTCGAAGCCCTTGAGAACAGCATCGATGTGGACGATCTACACAACACGGTGGTGGGTACTGTCCGTACGGTAGGATCCCAGTACTTTAAGACCCGCCGTCCCAAATCAAAGAAACTCTCCGACCACACCGCCTACAAATAGATCAGAGACTTGAAATGAGGCTTCAGAACTCAGTGGATGCTCATCGTTATCGGCAGCTAATAGGCAGATCTCTGTCTTTGGCAAGCGACCTTCGCCAATTGAATAAGAATCGTATTAAAGAGGCTATCGAGCGGAATAAAGGCTCCAAAGTGTTCGCGAGAGATTTTTCTATTGGGCAAAGCCAGATGACGAAGTTGAAAACTGAGACGGCCGCATAATTTCTACGAAACCTGAAATCCTGAGGGAGATCGAGAGTTTCTATGGGCAGTTATATTCCACGCAGAAACCTATTGAAAGCAAGGCTAAAGACCCCAGAGCCAAGCTTATCCGACACTTCACCGAAGATATTCCGCCTGTACGAGACTAGTATGGCTCTCAAACAGCTCAAAAACTACAAGGCGGCGGGCGATGACGGAATCACTACAGAACTTCTGAGAGCGGGAAGTAAGCCGATTACAGAACCAGAGCACAAGTCCCATCCAACTGCAGCGAGGTGTGAGACAGGGAGACGTCATTTCTCCGAAACTATTCACAGCTGCGTTGGGGGACATTTTTAAGCTCTTGGACTGGAAAGGACTCGGCATCAACATTATCTGACACACCTTCGTTTTGCCGATGATATAGTCCTTATGGCTGAGACTTTGGAGGACCTGAACACAATGCTCGAAGATCTCTGTAGTGCTTCCCAAAGAGTAGGTCTTAGGATGAACATGGATAAGACGAAAATTATGTGAAATTCCCATGTTGTACCCAATCCAGTTCACGCTTGTTGGAAACACTACACTCGAAGTTGTTGACCACTACGTTTACCTTGGACAGACAATCTAGTTAGGTAAGAAAGAGATCTCCCGTCGAATCTAAATCGGATGGGCAGCATTCGGGAAGCTCTGTAAAATCTTCGCGTCCAACTTACCGCAGTGTCTCAAGACGAAAGTCTATGACCAGTGTGTGTGTTGCCAGTGATGACTTACGGTAGTGAAACGTGGTCGCTAACTATGGGTCTGATAAGAAAGCTTAAGGTCACCCAGCTTGCAATGGAGAGCTATGCTCGGCGTTTCCCTCCGTGATCGAATCAGAAATGAGGATTTCCGTAGGAGAACTAAAGTAACTGACATCGCTCGAAGGATTGCTCAGCTGAAGTGTCAGTGGGCGGGACACATAGCGAGAAGAACCCATGGCCGTTGGGGTGGAAAGGTTCTGGAATGGCGACCGCGCACAGGACGACGACGCTCCGTGGGTAGGCCCCCGACAAGGTGGACCGACGATTTGGTGAAGGTCGCGGGAAGCGGCTGGATGCGGACAGCGCAGGACCGATCGTTGTGGAGATCCTTGGGGAGGCCTATACCCAGCAGTGGGTGTTATGTGGCTGAGACGACGAATTAAGTATAAGTTAGGGTAAACGGGTTGTGGCACCTTTCATATAATCCGGAAAGGAATAACGCATATAATATCGATGCATCGATAATTTTGTGCCCGAACTGACCCAGCACCAACAGCTTGCCTTCGTTTAAGCGATGCATCACTATTGGCCTAAGTATTATCGTACAATGCTGGACTGGCTTATCCTTCTCCTATATAGTGCACACCCCAGAGGTGGGGCACTAGGACTATACCACCTAGGATGGCTTTCCTCGTTATCCAACCATAACCAAGGCCAGTGCCTCACTGTGGAACGACATTAAAATGGCTAATCATGATTACTGAACTTTTAACACTTAATAAAAAGGGATGTGCACTTCATTCAATTATATACCAGGCGGGCCCAATGCGGATTGATGGGTTTCAAAGACTGCCAATCCAGCCGGTGCCTACGACCACAACGTGCTTTCCGAAGTTATAAGACGCTCAACATAATAAACTTTTGGTCACCTATTCCACAGCCGACCATTGCCAACATTGTTAAACCGCCATAATCGCGCGCGAATCTTGATATTAAAAAGTTGCCTGAGGCACAAATTCATTCATTCAATTATATGATTTTATTACAAACAATATTTTATGATCTAATAGGTACCTAGCTACTTACTAACAGTAGATACTACACGACCAAGACAATTAGGCGCATGACAGGAATGCGCTTTTGCACTTTTGGCACCTGCAGCCCACTTCTATCACCGCACTTCTGCTATTATGTGATTAATTAGCGCTACAGTGTTTAACTGATTGATTACCGCTTTTTGAAATGTTGGTTTTTACTTAGATTTTTTTAGTTTTTCTCAGCTGTCATGCGCCTATTTGTCTTGGTTAGATAGTACCTACCTAGTATTATAAAAAAATAAAAACCGACTTCAAAAAGTAATAATATTTTAAGCCTTTTGGACAGTGCCAGCTCAGAGCCTGTAGACAAAATAGAAAAATAACATCGTTATATAGCGACACCACAGATTAATAAATAGTTTTATGTGAAAAATATTAAACAAGAAAATATACTACAAAAAAGCAACTAGTCTCATGTCGCCCTGACGGGATGCGACATGAGACTAGTTGCTTTTTTCTAGTATATTTTCTTGTTTGCATTGTAAAATTGTAGCATTGTAAAAATGCAAAATTAAAAAGTTATAATAAATAGTTACTTCGTGCTATAATTCGATTATACCACGTGATTTAGCATTACCACGGCTTATATATGTCGCAGAATAATTAGATAAATCGATTTTTTTTGCGAATATCTTAGGGAGATTGCGAAAACACGGATAATTAGACAATGTTGTTGTCATTTCTCAATCCTACTTAAAAAGGTAGGATTTTTGCGAAAAAACTAGTTGCCTTAGTAAGATTACGAAAATAATCCCTGGCTATTATGAAATAAGAATACTGATTGGCTGGTCGGACCGTCCAAAACAACATCTTCTCTGATGGTTGACGACTTGACGTTCTAAATGTCAATCCATTCTCTCACGTGTAGTAAACTTTCTGTAAAACAATCAGAATAAGAGTTAGCAACAAAGCAAAAATTAAGCCACTCACAGTAAAGAATATCCAATGTTACTAAAGCAACCCGTATTTTAGCAAAAACACTATCTTTTTCAGTAACATTGAGAAATGTCAAAACCATTGTCTAATTATCCGTGTTTTAGCAAAATCTCTAGGATTTTTACGAAAATTCTATTTATTAAATCCTCCTACGACATATTTACCAATCCGCCAATCCTATACATTTAATTTTTCTCGAACTTCGTTATCGTTTTTGAGTTGTTACTTTGTCTAGGGCATCAAAGTAAAAGTAGGTACAGAATTGCAATGTAGAATTCTTTGGCTGGCACTGACGCGACGACTCCAAAGGGCTTATTATTTGTTACTTTTTGAAGTCGGTATTTTTAAGTTTTTTTTATTTCACAATATTTGTTTAAGATTTTAGATTTTTTGCATTTTACAATGCCATTTTTATACTTATGATAAATTTTAAAAAATATATAAAATTTTGGAAATATCAACTCGACAAGTGAATTCTCAGATGATTCACTTGTGGCCGAGTTGACTTTTTCCGAAAATATTTTTTTGAGTTAGTAAAAGTCATGTCTTTAATATTATATCATCTAGGTAACAGATAAGTATGAAAAGATTTTCAAGATATCTTGGAAAAACAACTGAACCGATTTCAAAATTTCAAAAAATGGGATGAGACATGAGACCAATTATTTATGAATCAAATCTGATGTTCATGAAATTAACATTTCAATCGCTTGTCGTCTTCGAGTAATCGGTGATCAAATATAAGTACACGAAGAATTGATAAACTCCTTCTTTTTTTAAGTCGGTAAAAAATCGCAAAATAAATCGCGAATTATATTTAATTCATCAATGTCAGATTCAGGTACATTCATGGATGTAGTATACGTCCATGGAAACAGTAAAGTAACTACGTCTGTGGTACATCCCTATTTGGAAACATCTAAACCTGCGAACATATTATTATGTTCGCAGATCTAAACCATAAGCACATGAGTGTTCATAAATTAAGACCCGGTTATAGACCATAGTAGAAGTCAGGGCCGGTATAACCCTTTACAAAAATAATGATATTGACAGATGACTCTTTGACTGACTGACATTGACATCATTTTTGTGTGATTTCCAGACTTGTACATTTAGTGATTGTGATTTCCAGTTTCCAGAAAGTTTTCTAAAGTAAATGGGTCATAGTGTTTTTTAGATGTTATCGTACAATTTCTTACTATATATATTTACTTGAATTTGACAAAATTTGCGAATTTTATCTTGAGCAGGCCATTAATGAAAGAAGAAAAAAAGTATATTAAATATTGTTTTAAAGTTGTAATAAAATATCTGCTGTAGTGCTATTAAAATAGTTTTTTCACTTTATATAAAAAAAAAACTTATGAGTTTACACTTTTCTCTTACCACCTGTCATAATGCAGTCTGAAGAGAAACGAACAAAACAAATGATTGATTTAGCTTCCCTGGAGCCTGGAGCCAGGGTGAAGCAGCTAGCTAACTACGGCATCATGGTTGAAGTTGACTCCAATGTCCCACCAAGAAGGTGAGCCATAACAACAAATAACTATCTCTCAGCTATTCGACAACTTATCATGATGTAAAACCCAATGACTCATACCAATTCGTAAATTAGCGCCGTAAAGGTGTAAAACACTCGAATCCATCTTTTTTTATTTCTACTCAATTATTTTAATTGTGTTATTATATAAATTTTACTCAAGTTTTTCTTTTACAAATATATACCTACCAAAGTAGCTACTTTAGCATAAAATTGTACATAATAGCATAATAATAACTGCTACAGTTACCTAAGTTTATAGTGATATAGTCTAAGGTTATAATGGTAGGTACTATAATGTGTGTGTAAGATTATGAATTAATAAGCTTCTATTCTAATATATTCCAGATACTACAGATCAGGGTTAGAAATGGTGAGAATGGCCAACGTTTACCTGGCAGAAGGGAGCCTTGAGAATGCCTACATTTTATATATGAAGTTTATGACACTGTTTCTAGAGAAGATAAGGAAACATCCGGAATATGCATCGGTGCCTGCACAAGTGAAAGCAGTTAACCAGAGCAAACTCAAAGAAGTGATGCCGAAAGCTGAAAAACTTAAACAAGTCCTTCTGGAGCAGTATGCTAAGGAACACGTCTTGTATAAGGAAAATGCGGTATAGGCTTTAGTTATTTTAACCCAATTAGCACTAAGCGGTCCCCGGTGACTGCACTCGACTTTACGCGCTACGCGATTTTAAAGTATTGTGGACATTCAAATTCAAATTCCAAATACCAAATTGATTTATTGCTTAGTCGAATTAAAAAAAAAACAAAAGACAAAAGGTGTTTTGATGGGTTAATTCACTTATTAAAAATCTTTAAAATCAGTTTGAGTTAACCTATCAAAACTAAGAAGTCTCCAAATTAAAGTTGATGTATTTAGTAAAATGGCATACAGTGGTGGTCACATAATCAACAACACTAGCTGATTTTCATACAATTGAGGTAACTTTGGAGCCTTGGTTCTCTGCCAGGGATTGACCGAGTTGTGATTTGATAATGGCTATCCAAGGAGTGAATGGAGGAGATCACCATTCATAAAGATGTACGGATCAGAGTTTTCAGTTTCAGTAATTCCATACATTTTTATGCTATTTTCACTGTTTTTTTAAACATATCCATACTTCTCTCAGAGTGCTCTGCAGATCAGTTGGGTGTGTATAGCAATCTGGATCTCCTCCATTCACTCTCTGCATGGCCATTATCAGATCGCACCTCGGTCAATCCTTGGAACCAAGGCTTCAAAGTTACCTCAAGAGTATGAAAATTGGCTAGTTTCTTTAATTATGTGATCACCACTGACATATACTCATGCCATAAATTCCTGGCAAGTTTGGCAGAGCATCAAAGGTGTTGTTTGATAGTGAAATGCATAAACTTGACCCTCATAACCACACTGCAATGTTGACACATTTTGTCTTGATTGGGTCTAAGATGTTGTAAAATGACAAAATGTTAAAAGCTGTATAATATACTGCTTAAAAAGGGTAATATTTAAAAAAAATATTACAATTATTAATTATTTTATATTTGATTTTGAAGACCTAAGTCTTGCATGATTCATTGAATTAATTTCATTTCAGGTAAAAAGGCGCAAAGCCGAAGAAGAGAGGAAAAAGCAGGAACATGATGATGCATTATTAGCTCAGCGTCTACAGGCTGATGAGAACAAAAAAGATGGTCACCATCCTACACCTCACCTGACACATGCGGTACTTGATCACTTAACCTCTTATTTATGGTAGATAATAATAGTTTTTATCCCTTCTATTCGAAAAGCGTCATATTGTCCCTCAATAAGCGGAAGCAAAGTAGCTCTTTTCTGTATGAGAGTTTTTAGCAAATAGAAATGATATTTTTCAATTTCAACATAAATTGTTCATAGAAATTGGTCGCAAGTGGTATGAATTAATGGCTGTATGGTGTGAATGGGGAGGCCCGTGCACACGAAAAAAAAAAGAAATGAGTAAATTCTTCATAATCAGAATTCTGTTCTTAATCAGAATATAAGATTTAATTTATTGTTTTTCGCAAAAATGAGTTCTATTCTATGTCTAGTTAGTTTGACAGTTTATATTGACTCTTGAAACTTCATACAATTATTTTAAAGTGACTCTTATTTATTTTCTCATAGAAGGAGATAAATTCATAAATTTAAATAAAATAGAATAGTTTTATTATTCTATGCCTTTACATTTAGTTTTTGTTAGTTTATCTAGTATATTTGTATTTATTATTTACCTTATTTTAGTATTAGTATTGTTAGTTTTCTATGGACATGGATTTTGGGTAAAAGCCTCCTCCATGGACTTTCACTTTTCTCGATCCTTTCCCGCATTTATCCAGCGTCATCGGACCATTGTTTTTAGGTCTTCCGACTTTCCTTTTTCGTTTTGGTCCGATCCGTCCAGTGCTCTTGAGGGTCCATCTATTGTCATTGTATCTCGATAGATGACCTGCCCATTTCCACTTGTATTTAAGGGCCTGTCCCCAAGCATCCGTTAACCTTGTTTTGTTTCTTATGCCTGTACATCTTATTTTGTCTTTTCTTCTTAATTTTAACATAGAAGGCCATGAAAAGTAGAGTGAGTTACGCGAGAGCAAAACTCTTTTTCGATTCTACTCTAGAATCCTTGCTTCGTTCTGGATTCAAAATAGCGCCCTCGCAGTAAAAATAAAATTTTGCTCGCTTGTAATACAATTTGCTATAAACTGCTGTTTTTCCTGTTGTTCCTTTTATGTATAAAATAAATTTTCAACTATTGAAAATTTAAAGTAAACTGTATTATAGGTCATATCAGTTTTAAGTTATAGTTTCAGGGTTTCAGCTTATATAGTACTGATCTAATTCAAGAAATCACTTATAAAAAGTTTGCCATGATCTACACTGGAAAACGCTTAGCCAACATCATATCTGATGTTAAGTGATGATAAAGCTGAAGGTCGATGAGCTCTTCTCCTAGAATCTTCTATCTATAACATAGATTTTAATAATTAACATATCTGTAGGATGAATGGGCCGTTGCTCCGTCAGCGCCGCGCGTCGATGACGTCATGTACCCGGACGACTTCGCGAGCGCGCCACCCCGGGCGCCCGATCACCACTACCAGCCCGTTCCACCCCTTATACCGCCTTCGAAGCCACATCAGTAAGTTACTATTTAGAAAAGTATTTAAAATACTAACAGTGTCAGTTATGCATGGAGAAGCATTTTCGTCAAAAGAATCGTTACTCTAAAAAAAATCCCTTCCATGTATTCCATATCTGCGTTTAACAATTTGGTGGTCCTTCGAGCAGGATTTTTTTTATGATTGACGGGGAGTCTCTTAGCCTTCATCATACTCGTACCTAATGTTTAGTATTGATAAGGCTGAAGATGGAAGCGAGCCTCTTCCGGAATCCTCAATCACTTAGTACCAAGTTTGTCACTCAAATAACTGGTAGAGTTTATTCCCAGCCAGAGTTCTTAAGGTCGCTTAAAAGAGTTTTTATAGCACAGTAACTTACAAACCTACCTTTTATGTGATTGTTTCTCGAATATTTTATCAGAAATGCTAAACCAAGTATGTAAAACTATGTAATTTTTGTATTATTTAGTACCTATATAACTAATTTTGTAGTCACTCACTAACTGTTTGTAGGTTAATGGTCAATGCTAAACACTTGTAATTGGGCATAGATACATATAAGCTGTATCAACCTTAGATAATTTTCTTGAATGTTTTCTATCTGTTGCCTGTACGTGTGCCATAAATAAATAAATAAATTTCATTAAAATTGCTTTGCGATTTATCTGAACTGCTATTGGACCAGAGAGCTCAGCGTGAGTTTGCAAAGGTTCGAACGTTACACAGACAGTTGTCAGATAAATAAAGCGATGGAAATAAGGTTGAGAATTGAACTCTATTCACAAATTTCGGCGTAAGCGAGTTAAGTGAGAAAACTCACACTAAGCACTCCGAAGTGAGGTGTGCGTAGGAGAAGTTAAATAATTAAAATTCAAAATAAAAAATCACTAACTTTTAAAATCAGAAAGTGAAATATCTGAAAAAAATATATGCTGTAGATCTTTATAAAAACTTTCAACGAAAATTGGTGTGAACGAAATATATTTAGCAGTTGCAGAGCTATAGCACATTTAAAAAAACCGCATTCATACAAACACTATGAAAACATAGTTATTACGAAAACTTATAGTGGCATTTTGGGTAGGTGTAGGTAATCGGTTGTCAAGTGAGGTACCTAATTTAATATAATAATAATAATAATACTAGAAACTTTATTGCACACGATACAAAAACTAACACATACAGAGAAAATTAAAAAAAGAGGAACACACAATAGGCGACCTAATTGCTACATAGCAATCTCTTCCGGGCAACCTTGGGTGAGAGACGGAACCCTTCATGTGCGAGTTCGACTCGCACTTGGCCGATTTTTTTATTCTGTTTTGTCTCATTCAGAGTCGTCAAATTCAAAAGGGATTTTAAACACATCAGGAAAATTTTCATAAGAAAAAATTAAATAAAATTACGTTTTATGATGGTTATCCTAAACTAACCGTTCGGTCAACACTTATATAGGTCAGTTATTAGGTCTACACTTATACAGATAGGAGTGTTTTCTACAGGGTGTTGCCGCCTTTGTCAGCTTCGCGCGCGGTGCGAGGTGTAGTGGTGCCGGCGGCGCTGCTCGCACGATTCCTGCAGCTGGCCGCCGCCAACACCGCGCGGAACATCGAGACCTGCGGCATCTTAGCTGGCGTGCTGGTAACTAAACAAAACTGTTGTGGAACAATTACGAAAAATGTGCTAAGTTTTTGTTGCACAACATAAGCACAAATTACGCTTGACTTTGATAGCTGACTGGGCGGAGAGCGCAGAGTAGAGGGTACTCCACTTGAGTGCTTGATGAGCACGCGGAACAAATATTCATGTGATAAACATTTGTATGTGTCATCACAAAGTATCAAGCATAATAGTACACGCAGAGAAATATCTGGCTACCTATACTAGAAAAAACACTACTGTAACTAGAACTTCTGTTTGCAACCGTGACAGCAAGACTCGCGAGTTGACTTTACAAAAACCATTCTGTTATTATTTTTACCTATCGCTTTATTAATGACAACTAGATGTTTAGTGTAACTGACCAAACAATATAATACTCACTACAAGGTAAATATCGCGCCTGTTACAATACCAATGTAATTGTAACCATACGTCAAGTAGACTTTACTAGATCGATTGTAAGGACTACTATGCAATCTGGTAAACATTACCACTTTTTTTTTGGGTTTACTAAATACTTGGCTGTATCTACATATGAATTTGTGTAACATAACGAAGTGAACTTTAATAATAACTATTCGTATTGCAACGCTAGCTTTATGATTTTTGTAACAAGTACTATACACATTGTAATGCTAGCATCCTAGGTATTGTTACAGCTACTATTTCGTATGCAGTACCTACTGGTTTAGATGAAGTCTGCAATCTAGTGCACTTACAGTACTAACGGGTACTCTCAGGCTTTTAGTAGACAAAAATACAATTTTATTTGTCTTGTGTAAATAAAACTGTATTTTCTCCATTAAAAGCCTAAAACGGATCCGTTGTTGGTGCTGTCAGTCCACTGGATTGCAGGCACTCCATCTAAACATAGTCCATAGAGGCATCAGTACGTGTGACGTCTTTAAATTTTTATAAAAGAATGCCTTTTTCATTACAATATCCAAAGACTCCGACTATCTAGTATCATAATAAAAATAAGTCGAATAGAGAGTTAATAAAGTTAATACTAAATTTAACAGGTGTTAGAATCATAGAAATTGATATTATCAGCATTTTTGTTAAGACGTCGCACGAGCTACGGCTCCATAAAAAGGTTTAGGTTTCCTGGAATCAAAAATAATTTAAAAATATCAAGTACACAGAAAAATTACATTTATTTATAATCATCACAATCATTAGTGCAATATCTATAGTATACCTATCATTCCTACACATCTTAGAAGTATTTTAATGAGCGTTTTGACCAATACCACTTCTAAATAACAATGTTTTAAACATAAGATTATGAGGCTGACATGAGCCAACTAGCGCCGCCAATCGATTTTATGTTATTTCTTTATAATAAGCCCAATTTCTAAAAAAATATATTAGTCAAGGTCTTGTGAATAACGCCTAATTTTATTGAATAACTTTAAACAATTTGAAAAGCATTTAAACAGTTTTAAAACGGTATTTTGTTAAAAGTAGCCACTTTTAGTTCAAACCCGTTTTTAAACTATTGAATGCATTTTGTAATATTGTAACGTTATTCAATAAATAAGTATTAGACGCCATTCACAAGACCTTGACTGATTCCTTTTATTAGAAATTGGGCTTCTTTAAAATAAATCAAATAAAATCGATTGGCGGCGCTAGTTGGCTCAGGTCAGCCGCTTAACATAATTTGTACCTTTTTTCATTTAAGTAAACTAGTTATAAATTATAAGTTAAGTTATAAGTTATAAGTAATAATCACAGAAAAAATATTGTTATAATACTTCTCAATACAGTCATCTGGGTTGTAACTTTAAGAGTAGGTTTTTCAACGGCTGAAACAACACAAAATATTGATTAAAATAATTAGGTAGGTATTTCATTACTTACATAGGTACATAGTTACAGGTGAATAAAATCATGTTAAAAGTAGGAGATACTTACAGGGCTGCTGCTGGTAAATTGTATTTCTGGGCATTCTTCTTAGTTAGTTAATTTGTTCCAATTGTCCAAGTTTTTAAATATTTGGCCCGATCTCCAATTGCAGGGATTAGTTCTCTAAGTAGACTACTGTCGAGCATCGACAGTGTCGATATTGTTATATTTATTGACTGAAAAATCATAAAAAATATATAAAGATTATTATCACGCATGCAAGAAAGTCCCAACGCAAAGAGCATAATTTTTGACCTAGGGGGAATCAAATACTTGGCTAGGTAAGTTAGGTTTTATAAAAAAAGCCTATTGATTAATTATCCAATTCGCCTGTTTTGGAGCTGAACTGACATTCGGTGACCTGTGTGCCAAACTGATTAAGATGAGATGACTGTCAGTCATCTATCTACGAAAGTATCTACCTACTAACAAATAATTTATCGCGTTTCCTTATTAAAATGAAATTCCACGAATAACTTCAAACTTTTAACTGTAAACTTATACAGCCATTAATGTACCCAATTAACTACTTAATTAAATTGAATAATAGCTATGAATACTACAAAACAAGATTGTTATACCAAGGTACCAACTTACCTTCAAAAGTATCAATATATTGAGGTAAGCCCCACTGCTGCAATAACTGTGGGATATCCCCATCTATGTCATCAGACATCACTCAAGTTCAATAAGCAAACTCTCAAATAATTGGTAATACTACGTTGAGTTGAGTGAGCGCTCAGCGCGGTCGAAAACACAATCCACAATGGCGGGCGGCCGCGGCCGGGTCTGCTGGCTGGTTTTCAAATTCACGCAAATTTTTTGATTGTTTACAAAAACACAGTTTTAAATAAACAGAACAAGATACTTAGCTATGAATACCACCTCGATTGTTATTGTAACATTACTATTTTAATGTTTTAAAACACGCTAACAGAATAGCATGGATAATTACATACATTGTACCGTTTACTGTTTCCGGGGTGGTTTTTACTATAATATTCTTGTTAAGCCATAACACTATTTTAAAAGTAAACCAAACTCAACGAATATTATACGACACTTAGAACGATATGTACTGAAAACAACAATGTAGTTGTAATAAAAAGATTATTGTTTTGATTACAGACACACTCGTAGTCCATCAGTACATTGTAAATCATTAACTGAAACTAGAACATTTAGTAACTGCGAATCCCTGTTTCTTAGTACATACAATACATTAAATACATATTAACATAATTATTGTTAAAGATGCAATAATTATTGATGTTTTGGTTCAATAATATTTTTTTGTGAGCTACATTAATCAAATAATATAATGAAACATACGATTAGTAAGAGTGAATAATAACTCGTAGAGCTAACAAGGACCAAGTATTTCAAACTAGAAAAGTTGTAACCTAATTTAACTATTCGATTCAGTAGTTCTGTTTGTCACCAATTTCTCTGCGTGTACTTAGACACAGATGTGTAAGTATTATTATGCCCAAATGGAATATATTTTCTACAAATATTTGCTTAACAAATCACACTGACCGGCGCGCAGCGCAGCGCATTTTACAGCTGCTGAAGGAAATTTAAACATCCGTATAGAAATTAAGTACCATATTTGCATGGGCATGACGGGCTGCCGTGGCGTAATAATTAAAAAAATGTCTGCAAGAAACCATTAACCAACCAAGTAACCAAACATTCAAATTATTATATATTTATTAATATTATTACAATAAAAGTACAAGAGTTATTAAAATTAATTTGACGTATTTAACAATAAAAATCTGCGTGCACAGGAACGCGACAAACTGAAAATAACCCACGTAGTGGTCCCCAAGCAGTCGGGCACCGCAGACTCTTGCAGTACCAACAATGAAGAGGAGATTTTCCACTACCAGGATCAACACAACCTCATAACGCTCGGGTGGATACATGTGAGTTTTTATAGTTATAAACTTTAAATATAGTTTCCATCATATTTGTGTGTATAACATAAAACATATTTAAGAACCTGGTCTGATATAACACTCTTCGAATGCAACAAACCGCATCGAAATTGGCCTGCTGTTTTCCAAGAACTGAAACTGAATGGCTTGCGTTATACTTATTCATACTTTTGTTATAACTTTTTAATTTCGCATTTTACAATCATACCTTTGTTTCGGTCGCCCGCGCGGTTCGCTCGGCAAATTTCGCTGGTCGCTTCGCCAGTCGCCGCTGTGCGTGGCTTCCTTAATACATTTCTTTACATTCGTTTTAGTCGCTAGACGTTCGTTTTAGGCGAATAATATCTCGTGGCGGTAATAGTATTGGTATTGCTATAGCTTTCGATTTATCAATCCCCCTGTAAGGGCTGTCAATATCTCTTATCACTTTTATACTCGTACTAATAATGCTATAGTGGATCCAATAGATTAATATTAATCTATCTATATAGATATGAAGGAATTGGACAAAAACCTTATCGTTGAAGGGTTTTACGAGAGTTCAGAGTTTGATAGCTATAGCAGTAGCGATATCAGTACCGTTAGGCGGTATTGCTATAGCAATAACGTTAGGCGGTAGAAGTGCCGTTGTCGACCAAACTATGATAACTTGTTTACAAAGAGTGGCTTACATTATTTACGTACTTATGCTAATAATTATTATTATCTCCAGACGCACCCAACGCAGACGGCATTCCTGTCATCAGTAGACCTTCACACACAGTGCTCTTACCAGCTCATGATGCCCGAAGCCATCGCCATCGTTTGCGCGCCCAAGTACAACGAGTCAGTATTGTCATCATCAACATTTTTTTTTGTTCCCACTACTGGGACACTAGCCTGCCTCATGGAAGGACTAGATCCTTGCATGGAATTTTGCTATCGTGGGTCTTAGGTTATCGCGTGATGATGCCATCTATCGGAATGAAAAGTATCCTACGTTTACCACGAATCGAATTTGTATTTTGCCGCAAAAATGGGACATTTTAAGTACGACAAAAAGTATCATATATGTTGACCAGGGTAGTTAGTAATCTTATCATTGCAACTCATAAAGATCCGTACACAGTAATTTTCACCGTGTCGTGATGCTGTAACAAACATACAGACAAATAATTATGCTAAAACAGCTGAGTTGGGGTCTAATCTATTTACTTATGCGGTTTGGTGGGTCTTAATAACTGCAAAATAGGCAGGACCAACGGCTTAAAGTACCTTCGGAAGTACGATGGAGCTCGCGATAATAAATTATTGGTCACCTATCCCGTGACCGACCATTGCGAAAGTTGCCTAACCTGAATCACAGGCCAATCACGCGAACGTCAACGAGCTTCACGAGTCAGTGTCCTTATCTGATACTTATCAGTAAGTATTAAATACTTATTACTGATCTTTATTTCCAGGACTGGTTATTTCGCCTTAACGCCGGACGGCATGGAATTCATCACGAATTGTCGGCAAACCGGCTTTCATCCACATCCCAGCGACCCACCCTTGTTTTATGTGAGTTTCTTCAATGTTTTTTTTTTGAAAAATATTTCAAGGTAATAAAATAAAGGGGTTCCGTTTAACAGAACC
Organism: Chrysoteuchia culmella; assembly: GCA_910589605.1. Lineage (NCBI taxonomy): Eukaryota > Metazoa > Arthropoda > Insecta > Lepidoptera > Crambidae > Chrysoteuchia > Chrysoteuchia culmella. The sequence goes on from OU342648.1 coordinate 6,367,736, forward strand.
TTGTAAAAATAATCGTTTCGAATAAGTAGTTACGGATATCAATGGCAACGGGCGGAGAAATGAGAAATGTATTTACCATTTATAGGTTAGTATATAACACCCATACACAAAACAAATACAAAAGTTCAGCACCCATCTTCGCATAATATTTGTCCTGAGTGGGGATCGACTTCGCGATCCCCGCCGCATTAGGGACGATGAGTGCCACTGGGCTATAGGGCCGCCAGGAAACTAGCCAGTTACGTTAGCATGAAGACCGCTAGACGACGCAACGCGATATGACATCTTGCTTACCTCGCTAACATGTGAACGGGACAGCGACAGGTTTTCTAGCTACGAGTACAGCTTGATAAAATCCGCTCATTCTAGGGCTACAGGATTTACAAAGTCTGTGTCTGTTTTATTAACAGTAACTGTTCGTAGCAGTGCCCCGATTCTCGCACCTTCGACATCTCGAATTCGACATTTTTATATCCTTAATTTCTTTATTAAAAATGTAAGTAAAACTCTACTACTAAACCTTTAGTTTTAATTATCGTTGATAATCCTATAATGTGGAAGATTGCGTTCAGTGAGCTTTTTATATAGATTTCCAAAAAAAATCGAATTCGAGATGTCGAAGGCGCGAAAATACTAAGAAAGCCTTGTCAAAAGCGGCACTAACTCACTTAGTGCTTTAGTTACGCTGTGCTTTGAGTCGCTGGCGCCGGGTTTTTTTTTAAGTTATGGCCTGTTTTCAGGACGTAAAGCACATTCGTCTGGACAGTACAGCGCCGGTGGAGGTGGTGGACCTCCGCAGGTGAATCAGCTTCGCACCGCTACCGGTAACAGCAATCTTCCTATCGCATTTATCATAGTTTGACTATCGTTGTTTTTATTGTCATTCCCGCCACACTTGGCTGTGCTCGACCAAAAACATGGAGATTTTCATCCAGTGATCGTTAACTTATTATTTTAACTATTATACAGTGGCCATTAACTAATATATTACTACTACCTTTAAATTACTGCAAGTGTTATTATTATCTTCGTGTCATAAGATGCTATTTTTGATTCCTCCTCTTATTTCAGTGCACTGTCACAAACTTATCATTGCCCTTTTTGGAGGCTGTGAGGTTGTACAATTCACCAATTTTAGTGGACAAATGTTTTTGTCTGGTATTATTAGAGAATAATCATATTAGTGTAAATTATTTAGTTATAATAATTTCCGCTTCATTTAATGATTAATATATGGGTACGGTCATCAAGTCACGGTCACGGCACTTAATTTAAGTTACGCAAAGCTGTAAAAAAAACTCCAATTGGTTTTGAACCTTAATAACGTGAACCCTGATGATGATGATGATGAACTTCAAAGTTGATTGTAGGACACAGTGTAGTGGAAAAGAACGTTAACAAAGTGCGTATGTACTAAATATGTCAAAATCCATTTCTATTTACAAAATATCGTAACTGATTACAGTTATACTCGTATTTAACTCAGTTTATGAGGAATATCACAAGTTATATATTATTTATATTATTGTTAATTATAGTTTGTGGTACTGTTTTATAAGATAATTTTAAATTGGAAACTGACTGAATTATGAAGATATTGTTAGTTGGGTGGATCGTTTAGCGTCTTAAGTGACAATTTTTTAATTTTTTGTAATCATCTAATTCAGTACCACAGACATTACAGACAGAGAGTTATTTATATTTAATCTTGCGAAGAGTTGAAATATTTTGTTGATTCTAATTTATTGTGTGGAAGTTGTTATTTTAGCTGATTAAAAGTAACTATTACTTTGATATTTTTTACAAATTAACTTAATACCTCAAACTTTAAATATCTCATTCTATCGTATGTTAATAACTTCAATGTTTGTTTGTGTGAATATTGATTACTTGCAAACTTTCGTAAAAACACTCATACGTGGTAACCATGCACACACTCTTTTAAAAATAAATTTTCGTACGCAAATAATTCAAACCAGTATTTATGTGTGTGCATTATAAAGTTATAATCTTTGAATGTATGTGATAATTTAGGCATTAGGCACAGCTGAAGACTGACGCTTAAACTTAGAATAATTGTTGTTAATATAGTTAATTAACCTCCTAATTCGTTTATGTGTTTCTTCTCATTTTCATTAATGTTTCGATTTTATTATAATCCTTTATCCTATATCCTAAATGGTCGGACATTGGCAACTGTTGATATCTCATTGTGTATCTATAATGCGTGTTTATGTAAAATATATTTATCTTTCACTGTTGCTGGCTTTTTTATCCTCGTCATATTTTTTTTCGACGTAAGCAGGAAATCCGATTGTATTATTGATTTTCTCTTATAAAATGTGAGAGAATAAGAGCCGGTTTCACCACGTACTGATGAGTTCTGGGTAGCTTAGTCTACTATACTAATATTATAAAGAGGAAAGATGGATTGTTTGTTTGTTTGCATTGAATAGGCACCGAAACTACTGAACGGATTTGGATGAAATTTAGTACACAGGTAGAAGATAGCCTGGTTATGAACATAGGATACTTTTTATCTCGATATTCTCACGGGAGCGGAAACGGACGGAAGCGGCCGCTAGTGTGTATATAATTTGATAGTTAACTGTCGAATAAGCTATCTAGAACTTAATGGTAGGTGGTGATACCGAACCTAAAAAATGGCAGATAATTAAATCCGAATAACTCTATATTCGAATAATCTTGTGATACGATTGTTTTTGTGTGTATAAAACTAAAATAGTTATTTTGCTTTTTTGTTACCATCTCAGAAATGTTATACAACAAATGTTTTGTAACTTTTGTTTGTTTGTTCAGTTAAGGCTAATTGTATAAAAAAAACTTTTTGCACTACTAATGCGTGTTGTTGCTAACACAGTCTGTTTGAATAAATTATTGTTTTGATAGTTAAATCAAATATGTTCGTTGATGCGTCTGCTATAACTGCCTTCTGAAAAATTTTACAATTTCGCCCAGCACATTGTAACCATCGTTAAATCAGTAACACAAGTAAATAATAACACCTGGTGCACTGTAATATGTATGTATATGTATACAAGGTGTATATTTAAAATTCAACAATATTTACGTAAACTTATTAGAAAATTTTTAACACCTTGTATAACATAACGTACTATATGTAGACCGCCTAATCCAGGCATAAAAACATAGGTAACGGAAAAACCTAGATCAGACATAACCAGAGCATCAGTGGTCTACATACATACCTACATATTTCTTTATTCTACTGTAGTTATCGTTTGGGATAATTTCTAAACCAAGGGCGCTAGACTTAATCGCGCTTACTAGTATTGGTTGCAAACCGAAACTAGTAAAAACAACATCTTTTTAACATTAAATAGGTAGGTACTTACTTTTGTGCGCATAACACCATGTGAATAAGTTTCGGCAAACGGGTTTCAAATTTAAATTAGTATTTACAAATGTGATATAGAATGTGTAAATACATAAATGTTTATTGTCAATTAAATTATCAATGATTTGTAACCTTGTGACATTGTGATACGAACGACTTTAATGCTAAGAGTCACAAGGTTGCAATTCGTATAAAATTTGTATAGGATGGCTGAATTTAACGATGAATAATTAGTGTTCCGAACAGTGTGCATCGCTCGTATTTATAAGGACATAGTCATGTGTGATTCATACTATATGGACCAATGAAATAAAACTATCGAATCTACAACGTATTTTATTTATTGCATAATTTACAATATTGCAATTGTAGCTATAATCACAATAATTCAAATAGCATCTATAATTTTCACATATAACTTTTAATTTATTATCATAATCGTGAAGATTTCAGTTTGTCTCACATAGAATCTTAGAAGGTTGTTAGTTAAATCTCATGGAAGATTTTAATACGTTTCTTATTATCTAAAAAAATATTGCAATAGCCAGAAGAAACACGACCGACTACGTAAGGTGTGATGTGTGATCTTAAGCGCCTCTGTAGTCTAGCTGTAACAACCACCGGTATCAGACCCAGGGGTCCCGGGTTTGATTTCCACGGGGGTACATATTGTATTCGGTTTTGTCGATGGTAGGACTTGTCAGTCCATCTGGCTAGCTACCACCATCTTATCTAAGCCTGACGCCATAACAACAATGTTTTCAGCATTGTTGTGTTCCGGCAGTTAGAGATATGATAGCCAGTTCCTCAGTGATGAGGATTCCGGGAGAGGCTCGTATCATCTTCGGCCTTATCAATACTTAACATCAGGTATGATGAAGGCTAAGAGCCCATTGTTAAAAAAAGATCTAGCAATGGTTAAGCAAACATTTCTATGTAATAGGTATAAAATGTAATGTTAATCGTAACAGAACGATGATTGCGTTAGATTTTTGAACACTTAGATGTTCCGTTACAAAGTAAATACTCTGAAAAACTCGCCTTTACCTAACAAAATAGTATAGTAGTTATAATAATAACTGCGAGCGAGTAATCGCGTGAACTTTATGTGCGTACAGTATTGCACAGTGGATAATTATAGTCTTACGTTATAACTCGTCGTTAACTAGGCATGTGCTGTGTAGTTCAGTGTATTTTTTAAGTGTCAAAACGATTTAATTGAGATACGATAACCGACCACAACAATATGTATGTGCTAAGCGTGCATGTTATAGTCCTTATATTAAATACCTAAGCTTAGAATAAAATATTATGGCTAGTACAATGAACAATTCCTATATGATAATCAAATGATTTTAGTTACAAGAGGAATAATAATTTAATTTTATTACATTAGGTTATATTATATATAACAATATTATATTGTGTTAAGCAAATTTACAATCTACATTTCAATAAGGCACTCGGTGCTAAATTAGTACTTAAATTATTGAGATATTTATAAATATACCGACTCCATAAAACTTCTATATTAGCTCCAAAGCAAGCCACACATGCACACACAAGCTAAAATGATATGAATATGTGCAGTTTTCAGAAGGTAATTTGTACTAGAATAATTAAAATAATTCCATCTTAGCCGAGTTGATATTTTCCAATATTTTTCTATTTAAGATTTATCAAATTAAAATAAGTTATGATTTTTAGACTATACCAAATATGTACGTTAAAAAATACGAATTTGTGTTATGTTATGAATTGTCACAAATGTGACCATTCGCCGTGTAATTTGTTTTTATTATTTCGATTCGGTTTACATGCTGGAAACGATAAGTGACAGATTTTATTGCGAACGAAAAGAGGCGTTCAAAATATACACTGAGCTTATATTAGATTGAGTATTCGCGAGTTGTATGAGAGGAACAGAAAAACACACATTCATAATCTACAATTTGTTAAAAGCTAAATCTTTTATTTATCTAGATTCTACGTAATTCGATAGGATTATAACTTACTAATAGCAAACACTATTAGACACTAGGCACATTTTGTTTATTTATTGTACATTATATAACGTCTACACTTCGATATTGGTTGTATATTGATATGTCTATTTTAGGTAACGAGGTAATACTTTATGGAGATGTTCAATTTATGTTAGTTTTATACTAAGATTATAATCACTGGCTATTTAATTATACTGTGGTACTACCAAACATCTACGCTTTGGAAGATACATAACAATAAAAAAAACATCATTTAAACAGCTGTACCACCATTTCTAAAATAACGCAGACGGCTGTCGTTCAAATATTTCATAAGACTCGATGATACATTTTGTGTGAGCTAATTGTATTTTCACCATGTAATTCTTATAATGTGCGATATTGATGTCTTCCTACATAGATACTTATAAAAATGTTACATTTATAAATATATTATTCCGCGGGAGACAGGAACTAGACCTTTTTAATTAAATTATATTTATTTATTATGTGCATAACACCTCGATAAGGCACCGTTTTGGATATATTGCTATACTACTAAAGATATCCTAAAACATTGCTTTATTCGCGGTTTTGGCCGCGTAGTATAGCGATGGAAATAAAAATAGATAATCAATATTTAGAAGAATTAAAGAAGACAGTTTAGAATATACTTTTAAACTATTTTATACAATTTAAAGTAACTTCACTAAAAGAAGATAATATTTTCCATAATAAATTGTATTCTACAGCTGATATAAATTAATAATACGAAATAAAACAACTTTTACGGATATTAAACGCGCTATATTTTCATGACCTAAGTTGTAATTGTCCGTATTTTTAGGTTTTTAGGGGTTTTTTGAAATTCCCGACGTTTCGGCACCTTTACAGCTGCCGTGGTCACGGGATGACTGACGTGACGTGACCACGGCAGCTGTAAAGGTGCCGATAAACGTCGGTCTGTCCGTCTGAACAGTGCGCGCCAAAACATAAGATGTACGTAAGTTAATAATACGAATTCGTTAACATAGAAATAAAACAACGGGCTATTTAGTGCACTTAATTTACCCGTATTTACCCACTTATAAGTAGCTAGCCAACCCGTGATCACGGCAACTGAAAAGGTACCGAAAGGTCTCTAAATCGTCCGCAAAAGTTGTTATATTTCAATTATGAGTGCGCGAAGAAACATAAGATGTCGTTAATATAGATCTTACGATTACTACAAAAAGCTTACAAGCAAAAACAATATTGAGTAGACGAAACCTTTTTTTTGTACAATATCATAAAAGACGTTAAGGGCCGATTTTACCATCGATAGTAAGTTCTGGATAGCTTATCTAGCAGAAAATTTGATAGACAGGAAAAATATGTCAAATTAAGTCAAGTCAAGTATCCAGAACTTATCAGTCGGTGTTAAACCCGGCCCTGAAACTTTTTAAAACTGACAATATAATTACTATATATTATCGGCAGTGCTCACCAATGTTTTTAAGATACTGTTTTATTTTCTCCAAAAATTTAAAAGTACTTAATAGAATGTCTTAATTATTATGACTGATATAAATATAGTAGATATAGGTAATTGCTTTGCCGCAGAGCTGACGGTCCTCTTGATCTTCGATGGGGGATCAATGTGGACAGTCTTGTTCTGCATCCAGTAGAGCACGTCGGTGAGCCCCTGGGCCTTCAGTTCCGGTCCCACTGTGGTCCTTATTCTTTCGTTGTACGCGTTCAGCCAGTTTATCTAGTAGGTTAAAAAAATTATATGATGTCAGGGTAAAAGTAGTTATTCTCCAGGTTATAAAAATGCGAGTTCCGGTATAGTGATACGCGTTTTATGAGTTGATAAAGAAAATTCGAAATGAGTTTTAATTACAAGACAATTTCGTGAGATGAGTTTGACTTGTGCGTTGCGTGGATGTTTCGTTGATAGACAAGCATCAATCAAAATTAACGAAGTTTTTAGTCCCAAGTTTACCAATTCATATATTGTTTTGTAACACAAGTGCTTCTGATTTTTTTGTGCTATAAACATTTGTAATTTGATATTGAATAACCTCGATTAAGAATCCTGACACATATGTCCATCGTGGTTTTCTTTGTGTTAGCTATAGTAACTAAGCATTGTATAAATATTTTGTATGAGAAATATAAAAATAAAAAATAATATTGGCGATTATCGTGGTTTAATACATCTAGGGCCTTAATAACATTTAGTCCGTTTAACAAATTGTGTTTCCTCGATAGTGAAAATAAATAAGGGAATACCAAATACTCTCCAGGACGTACCTCATAATCTGTGAGCATATTCTTGTCGATCAGCTTGGGCTCGTAGGGGATCAGCGTCGCCTCCCGGAAGCCGATGTACATGACCCCTTTGGAGATCACTTCGAGGACGTTGCCCAGGCTCACGCCGAACTTGGCATCGTACCACGCTGGTTCTATAAGTAGTCAATTTTGATAGAAATACAATGTGAGATGTAAAAGGTAGTCGAGGCGACCCTCTTGTGGCCACTTTCCTTTTACCCTTATTTACATAGCATTTAAGTTCAAATGACAAACGAACTGGCCTACCCCGAAGAGCTATCTATATATATTCATCTCTCACGTGGAATTTGCAGTTTATTGAAAAGTAAATTGTCAGAGTAAGATGCTGTATTACATGGATAAAACATTTGGATAACAGTAGCCCAATTTAGTCAGAAGCTTATTTAAGCAGTGACTTGAAGGACCAAAATGGTACATGAAACTTTTAATCATTGTGAGTTAACATCAGTGATGATATAAATCATAATGTAGATTGTAGTGCATTCATTTAGATTTTGAACCTACACTATGCTAAGGTCTCGTTCTAAACGAAAGTATTAAAAAGGACATACCACTTGTAATAAAATAACCATCTCTCAAAGTGTGCAGGTTCAGGTCTTGTCTGTAATCGATTACCACTGGATCTGAAAGTAGAATTAAGAAGGAATAAGAATAATTAGACGCTTGTAGCGAAGCAAGCGCAGCCACGCTAAGAAACGAAGTATCCTTGATAACCATGATGGCCATGAGGATACCTCTTGGGTATCCTCATGGCCATGCATCGCGGCTATGGGTCGGCATGCAACGCGAGCACAGCTACGGGGCGCTTCACCATGGTTTCAAGAAGTAGGTACCTATGCTCATATATCAATGATCTTTATTATTATTATCATTATTATATTGAAAATGATAGTCCAAACGGAGAGTCATACCTTCTCTCCTGTTAAGCGCGGCCCCAACACCATGCCCAGTCGGTCGTATGTAGTCTTGTTTGGCGAGCCAAAGCGGCGCTCGAGCGACAGGGTCGGCGTGCGCTGCAGGCAGAGATGACGGCGCTTGAAGCGATGCTAGCGCAGCCACCGAGCGCAGAACTGTCGTGTAGGCGCGCTTCATCTCCGCCGCGGGACGGCCGTAGTGCAGTGTGCGTGTTACCACTGTGGTCCCCTCTACAGGCAGTCAAATAATATTAATAAGCTGCTTTTGCTTTTGCTGAAAACAAGCCAACAGTAGCAGTGGACAATGGCACCTGCAGCTGTCGACAAAGGCAACTACAGTTGTCGCCTTTGGTCGACCCTTGCTGTCACCACGTCAGCAGCATGCTGCTGCTGCCAATGTCGGCAGATGCAGTTGGCTCTGTCGACATCTGCAGTAGGCTCTGTCGACAGCAAAGTGCTGCTCCTGTGTATGTGCCATGTTTTAATATTATTATTATTATTGTGCCCTTAGAGAACATTGGAGTAAGAAAGAATTCGTGTAATCTGGTGTAATCCATACTTATAATAAGAATCAAAGTTCATCGTGTCTATACATTGCTTGGATTTGCAAAAAAAATAGATACGGGGACTCAGAATAAGCAGGACAACCAATTTCTATAATTTTTAGAATTAATGTCTGTCCGTCTGTCTGTATGTCTGTGTGTTTGAATGAGCATCACACCAAAACCACTGATCTAAGTCCACAGAATTATTTATACGTTTAAAGTCCTTATCTTAACTTACCGTATAGGCGTTTTATTTCATCAATCTCCGTCAACTCTATCAAAAGTATTTACATTTTAAAGAGAAGACGGGCGGAGAAATTCATATTGTAACGCGCGTATGCAGAAGGCAGAGTTGGAAATGTAAACTGATATCGTAAGATTTGTCCGACGTGTATTGATCTCATGTGAACTCATGCTCTTTTTTCCCCGGCTCCTACCTCGCCGCGCATACCTCAGGGAGTGCGCAGCGGTTATGGTCATACTATAGCAGGATAGGATAAGTGCAAGTTACTAGTTAGATCTACAGTGCCTACCACGCTAGAAAACCAATGCCTTTGTCGTTAATTTTAGATGCGGTTTTCGTAATACAAGTTCTAACATTATTACACAAGTTTTATGTTTCAGTACCTATGAACAGATTGAACAGTCGTCATTAACCATTTCTTATGTCACCACTACCGGGGCACTGGCCTTCCTTATACAAGGATAAGTCATAAGAGAAGGAGAATGGGCCTGATCCGTTACGCGGGCCCAAAGCGGATTGGTGGGGTTTTCATGACTGCAAATATAGCTGCGACCAACGGTTTAGCGTGCCTTCCGAGGCACGAAAGATATAGTAAATGATCGGACACCTATCCCATGACCGACCTTTGCGAAACTAAATCGTAGGCCGAGCGCGCGAACCACGGCGCCTCCTCACACCGTACCAACAATAGTTTTTAGAAAATCTTGAAAACGCTGCCTTTAAAATTATGTGAACTTAATAATGATTGACCTTAACTTTAACTACTTCGGTACGTTAGTAGCAAGCACACTGGCACCAACTCTGGCATATTTTTTGTAAATGGATTTTTGACATGGCTGTTGCGACCTTTTTGTTCTTACTAAGATAGGCCTCGGCACTTTAAATGGCTAAAACGAATCGAACTGTGGGAATTATTACATTAAGGGTCGGTTTCACAAACTACTGATAAAGTTATGGTTAGGTTATGTGGCATATAATTTGTAATTTTTTCATATAGCAAACTGTCAAAAGATCTGTCAATTAAACTATCCAGAACTTATTAGTAGGTGGTAAAATCGGTCCGTGAAGTTGTTTTGTTCTGTGTATAGAGCAAATGGTACAGGGGTAAGAGTGGGTTCATTATGTCCAATCATGATTGTTATGATGGTATGACTGGGAAGCCAGTAAACCAGTAGACTTTCTTATTGAGTGTTACCTATTTCTCTATACGTGTATACTATTTTACCAACTGTATACAACCTACGTAAGGGAAATAATGCAGATTATAGTGGTTAACTTACTTTCGCTAAGGTCGGTCGCGGGGTGGGTGACCAAAATAACAATCTTGAGCAACTTTGTTAATTTCGAAGGCGTGTTACAAAGCCACATTGAAACATGACTGATGATACCTAATCACAGGCATCGGTTATCTAATTATTATCATCACAACAAAAAAAAAGACTTCAAAAAGATGCTACTTTGCATTTTAATTTGTACTTTTACTTTTAGTTCTATTATAAAATATAGGTAAGTACGTAGGTACTGGCGAATTGATAAACTTCTCTATTGAAGACGATAACATGATAACAATGTAATTAAATAGTATCATGTGTTAATTATTCTCGTCAAAAAGTAAACAATATAGGCGACTCAATAGACTCTTCCTTTTTTGAAGTTGGTTAAAAAGACCGCCTTACCAAAAATGTTGTCGGGAAGGATTGCAAACGATATTCCGGTTCTCACGCGAACGAAGTTGCGGGCACGGCTAGTTGTAAATAAATCTGTGGTCCTACCGCGTAAATGCCTTCGGCATCACTGTCGACTTCGTTTTGACAGTCGTCGGCGTTTTCGTATAGCGCAACTTGAACGTTATCGTCCTAACAATAAGATCCTTTTCAATAGTCAGTTAATACTCGACTCTGTGTGTGACCGACACAATGCTATAGCATCAGCGCTCGCGTGTGAAGAGCTGCGCCCATATTCGAGCCATCGACGACACTTACGCGGTAGGGCCACTGAATCTAAGGCACTCTACGCACTATCCATCATGCTGTCCGTTCAGAGAGGGATGGAGCTATACGAGGGAATAGGAAGTTGTATTTGCATCTCTTTTCATTGTATAGTTTCATCCTTCTCGTTCTGGACAGCAAGATGGATAGTGCGTAGAACGCTTAACTCTCACCATCATACTGTCCCCCTGAGCGTATGATGAGTGTGGAGTTAGTGAACACGCGCCGGTTGGTGAGAGGCGTGGCGCTGTACTCGGGCTCGGCGCCGCTCGGACCGAACGCGACGCGCGTGCGCATCGCCGCGCCGACGAACCCCGCCTGCGTCTCGCGCGTCAGCTCCACCATCTTGGCGACTGCTATCTCGCTCATTTTCGCCTTGTTCTGGTAAAAGAAGGAGCCCACAATGATTTTCTTTTTGATCTTCATCCAAAAGTAAAGTGAGATCAATGGGAAAATTATCGGTAGAATCTCGCTTAGCATAGCAATTGTTTCCTATACGACACCTACGATTTTAAACAAAATAATTTCATCATCACCCTCCTTTTTTAACTGTTTGTTAAAAGCTTGAATTGTCAATACAAGACGAATAAAATAATATGTAGCAATATATATTTTTTTTTGCCGCTTACTTGATCCTCTAAGTAGCACAGAAGTGTACACATGGCCACAGCGTCTCTCAAATGGGCTTTCTTCATCCCTCTGACTTCTGCTTCATTCTTCTGCGCTTTAAGGTAGATGATTGGCGAGGGCAGCAGCACTTGCTTGTTCGGTTGGACGCTCTGGGCGATCGCCGCTGAAGCCCCACGTTGGAAGGTCCCTGACGCGGGTATTAGGATTTTCTCTGTCACCTTTCGTAGATCTGAGTAAATAGTGGCGTAGTCCATCACCCTAAAAAATATGTACGTATTAGCATGAAAGTTTTACCTACAAAACTTAATGCCAGCGTAAAAACAAAGTAGACAAAGTATGGCGGAGTCCTTGTAGCGTCCGCGCAGGTTCAGGAGCCACACCACCTCGTCCAAGGCATTTTTAAACTACAAGTATATATAATATAAAGCATTCACCTAGTGCAGTTGTTGCTATAACAGTTGTAGACAGCCAGAGTTTCTCTGACGGGCATGGAGAGCTTCCCCGGAGGAGCGTAGACGCGGACATCCCTCCTGCTGATGACGACAAAGGCCTTCAGGAGGGGCGCGTAGGGGAGGTCGCGGCCGCGCACGTTTAGAAGCCACGCGACCTCGTCCAGGGCGGTTACCACCATTGCGTCTACTCCTGCTACTCGTAATTCCTCTCTCACAGCTGCCACTTTGTCTCGCCAGCTCATACCTGTATTCGTATTGAAGTGGTAACAAGGATTATTTTTGAAGAACTGTGTGTGATCAGCTTCATCATCGTTGTTGTCATCAGCCATTTTTAATATCCCCACTGCTGGGGCACTGGTCTTCCTTATTGATGGATAAGGAGAATGGGCCATGACCCACCACGCGGGCCTAATGCGAATGGTGGGTTTTAATGACTTTAAATTCAGCCAACGGCCCAACGGCTTAACGTGCCTTCCGAAGCACGGAGGAGCTCGAGATTGTAAATTTTTGGTCACCTATCTCGACCATTATGAAAGTTGCTTAACCTCAACAATCACAGGCCGAGGAGCGCGTGAACACACTGCGCCACGGGCTCATCATCATAAACTCTCGTAACTGCATTACTTTCACTCGTAAGTCTCTCAAGAGAATAGTAGTAATCAATAGTAGATTGTATTACAAGGGAGCAAAATAATATTTTTACGGCGAGGGCGCTATTTTGTATCCAGAACGCAGCTAAGGATTCTAAAGTAGAATCTCGAGGCTAACGAGATTCAAAGTATATCGGCCAAGGGAAAAATTGTTTGGCTCTCGCGTGATACAATCGACTATTCATCATTTTCTCATAGAAATGAGAAAATGAAGTATTCCACGAAACTTATCTATGTTTAAATTTTGAATAGTGATTAGTGACGGGTACCTACTAACTGAAAATAACGGTAATCAAGAAATGTACGTGGCCCCTTTTCAAGTTATATAAGAATGGACAAAAAAATCGTATTCTGCACGAACTCGCTCTTTAAAACTTAACGACGCCACATTACTAAGATCACAAGATATTGTAAACTAGCACCGTAGCAGAATTCGTCCGGTATTTCAACTTTTTATTTTACTGAATGACTTACCAACATACTCCATGTGGTGTAAGTTGGCAACAATCTTTGAAAACTCTGGCCTGCGTTTAGCCGGGTCAGGCTCGTCGGCCCACAGCACATCTATGAGTGTGGACACGTCGGTGAGGTTCAGGCCCTGTTGTTGTAACGACGAAGACAGGAGGCCCCATTCAGAGTGAGAAGTCAAACGCGCGTCGCCACCTACTCGGTCACCAGGTTTCAATTTCTCCTATGGGCAGAATGAGAAATTAGATTTTATGAACGACAGGGAGACTCTTAGTCTTCATCAAACCTGTTGTTAAGTATTGATAAGGCTGAAGACGGAAGCGAGCCTCTTCCGGAACCCTCGAAACACTATATAAGGAACTGGCTAGATATTATACTTTATCTCTAACTACCGGAACACAACAATGCTGAAAACATTGTTGTTATGGCGTCTGACTTAGATAAGATGGTGGTAGCTAGCCAGGCGGACTTACAACAAGTCCAACCACCAACCAAACCGAATACAATATGTACCCCCGCTGGGAATCGAACCCGGGACCTCTGGGTCTGATACCGGTGGTTTTTATCACCAGACCAAAGAGAACCACCGACCGCGAGAGAACACTGAACCGATTAAGCTGAAATTTTGCATACAGGATCCTTTAACGATGTGAGCGAGCACTAAGGATTTTTTGATATTCCCACGGAAACGGGGACCACGCGGGTGTTACCGCAGGCGGCCGGTTATAGGTACATATGTAGTGTTTACTTTGTTATAGTTTATGACAACCAGTCACTCTCAACGAGATTATTGAGGAATTGGAGCAAAATACTGAGAAAGAAGTTTCAGACTTCATAACTAGGTATCATCATGATCAAACTTACTTATGTAATTAAGCGAAAAGCGATATAAACATATGGATCCAAGAATCATCCATCCCTATTCCGGAATGATGCAGATGTGATTGCTTTCTGAAATCCACTCGACGATCGACTTCTGGTTGGGATTGTCAGCGTTAAACTCCTCCCAGGCGCATTAGAGCGTGGCGATCGCTCGCTTCATATCCGAGCCGGGCACGCACACGGCCGCGGCACTGTGAATAACATAGTGTTTGTGCCGATGACTTACTGAAATCCACTCTACGATCGTCTTCTGGTTGGGGTTGTCTGCGTTGAACACCTCCCAGGCACAGGAGAGCGCGGCGATCGCTCGCTTCATCTCGGAGCCGGGCACCCATACCGCCGCGCCCCGGTCTGCCATCACAGCCGCCGTGCCGACGCCGTCCCAGCCGCTGATGTACTCCAGACGGCGTTCTTCAGGTGATGGTTCTTCACTCTGGTACACAAGAGTATTTGCCTGAATATCCAAGCCCCAATTCCGGATCATCCCCCATACTCAATTAAAAAATTAGATCAAATCTGTTTCTTAGAGTAAACTAATTTGAATAACCTACTTAGTTAGGTACCGTCATAAGTACCAAAAATAATTATAGCAGTATGCTCTTATAACAGACATTAAAGGCATCATTAAAATTACTCTTTGTGCCATTCAACATATTTACGGCGACCGTGCAAGGTATACATCATGTTAAACGGAATGGAAATTAAATTATTTGTTAGGTTGATCAATAAGAGAGATGGTCAGAATTTCAACAAAACTTATCTTACATTGTCTTAATTTATGACTTAAGAATTGTCATTATTATGATATACGAACTTCGTCATTGCCGAAAACATATGCCATTACCCAATGCTCATCTCATCAGTGTAGAACACGCGAGTTTGTGAAGCTGAGCGAGTCCTCGCACACGGGCTAGAGAGACGGCTCCTTTTGCAGAGAGCACCCGCAGTGACGTTAGGGGGCGTGGGTGACGTCATTTGTACGTGGAGTGTATAGCGGAAGCCATAGTATGCCAAACCCAAAGCCTGACTTGCTGTTGACTCAGGTACTTTGCAGTGGGACAAAGTCTCTAATATTTAATGAAGTCCTTACCAAATGCTCATCAGTGTAGAACACGATGTAAGCGCTGAGTGCCTTCATGTGCGTGTATATTGGGTTCCTCATGGCTGCTCTGAGCCTGGCCAAGGGGCTGGTGACGCTGAGCGAGTCCTCGCACACGGGCGGGAGGGACGGCTCCTCCTGGAGGGTAATCAGCTCCCGCGGTGTCGTCATAGGCGGCGTGGATAACGTCGTTGTTGTGGGCGGAGTGTACCGAAGTCCGTGGCATGCTAGAGAAATAAAATATATATATATATATAGGTAAGTTAGTAGGCGAAAAATTTGATAACCACATCTTTTTTTGGAGTCAGTTAAAGGGTAGAGTAAGCTTAGATTACGAGATAGGTAACCCCAAGATAGCCTTGTGGATGTACACCACTATTGTCAGGCCGACAATAACGTATGCCTGTGTAGCATGGTGAAAAAAAGCATCCCAAGTGACAGTTTGCAAAGGTTGGCATGCCTTATGGCAACAGGTGCCATGTCTACGACCCCAGGAGCTGCACTAAGTGCAATCAATGGAAAGTAAACTGGCACTCTCAAGCACTAAGACACAGATTAGTAAATAGTTACTTCGTAACAGATAAACCACTCTCTAAGAAATGTTGGTACTTGCGTTTTATAATAGCGGCTTACGGCTGCGTGCGAAAATTACAAATTTTTCGTGCTATCGCTTCACAGCTCCGCACGCGGTCGCATGGCATTAAAGCAAAACTAATAACGCTAGGGCTGCCTCTTTCGATAAAACAGTTGAATTACAGTTTTGGTAAATGAAGAAAACGTTATTATTTTTATATTAATTGTCTCAAATATAATACAATATTTAATAGTTACAATTGTGCAATTTTAATGTAATGATCAATAAATTTTTGCCGGTCTAAATCCGGATTGCTCAACTTTATGGTAGAAAAAAATCTTAATCTTACAAAAGGGTTAATAAAAAAAATCTACAGTCCGTCGTCGTGTCTGGAACCAAATTTTAGCAAGCGGCAAACGAACATATATAGTCCGACAGGGATTATTTATGAACGTAGACGGGGGCGCTGTCGTCGTCGTCTCAGCCACATGACACCCACTGCTGGGTATAGGCCTCCCCCAAGGATCTCCACAACCCCACACCCACTGCCACTTCAGCTGAGCAATCCTTCGAGCGATGTCAGTTACTTTAGTTCTCCTACGGATCTCCTCATTACTGATTCGATCACGTAGGGAAACGCCGAGCATAGCCCTCTCCATTGCACGCTGGTTGACTTTGAGCTTTCTTATCAGACCCATAGTTAGCGACCACGTTTCACTACCGTAAGTCATCACTGGCAACACACACTGGTCATAGACTTTCGTCTTGAGACACTGCGGTTTGTTGGACGCGAAGATTTTACGGAGTTTCCCCGAATGCTGCCAATCCGAGTTGGATTCGACGGGAGATCTCTTTCTCGAAGTTGAACTTACCTAACTAGATTGTCTGTCCAAGGTAAACGTAGTGGTCAACAACTTCGAGTGTAGTGTTCCCAACGTGAACTGAAGTGGGTACAACATGGGAATTTGACATGATTTTCGTCTTATCCATGTTCATTCTAAGACCCACTCTTTGGGAAGCACTACGGAGATCTTCGAGCATTGTGTTCAGGTCCACCAAGGTTTCATAAGACGTCACATAAGGACTATATCATCGGCAAAAGGAAGGTGTGTCAGATACTGGCCATTAATGTTGATGCCGTTGTTCTTTGATTTCATTAATGTTGATGTTGATCTTTTTTCTGCCACGTTCTTTATACCTAAGACTTATTGCATCTGTGACAAGGTTTATAATTAACGCTGTAGCATGCTGCCTGCCGTTACAAAATCTTAAGTAATTTTAAGTTAGTTTTAGTTTGTTTAGAAAATCAGATTTTTGGCCGTAGCTTTCAAAATTGTTTGAAAATAAGGGTTTAACTTGGTCGTCTTACCCTTTTCTGTTCACTGTGACGCTTTTATTGTAGGTATAGGTGCCATGATCACATAGACACAAGGCAGTGGTGAGGTGGTTATTGCTTACTAAGTAAGTCTTTCACTAAAAACGAGCAAAATTACTCGACTACAGAACGAGAGACTTTAGCGGTAATCACTGTTTTGGAACACTGGCATTGACCGTGTTTACGCATCATGCCGCTCTTAAATGGTTTCTAAAAATGTCTAATCCAACCGGTAGGCTAGCTCCGCTAGGAGTAATAGTATTCTGTTACTCCTAACGAGTAATGCTCGTTGGGCTTTACGGTTGTCTTGTTTTAATTTTATTCTAAAACATAAGAGGGATAGGGAAAACGTTGTTCCCGATTTGCTATCTCGATCGAAATTTTCAGAAGCAAATTTTGTTGAACCCATTGCTATTCCTTGTGAAGCATTGGAAAATGATCGTTTCGATATTTTGTTAAATAACTTCCGAGAAAGTCCGGAATCATTTCCTTATATACTATTAAAGATTTTGATTAAATCCATGCATGGAAAATATTCAAATCCTCAACTTGGGATCTTGGGAGCTTCGAGTTTTTTATTATTGGTCTGGCATGTTTCGTCAAATATTTTAATTTATATCATCGTGCAAAACGTGTTTGTCGTAAATTATTGCTTCTATAATATACACTTATTTTTCCTTTAAAGCGAGCAACCTCTGAAATAGCTATTTGTTATGCAAGGCTGGAAAGTTGGTTATTTAGCGGCGAGTTACCTCTATTGAAATCGGAGCAAGTGAAGTATTCCAGGATTGAAGTACCTATTCAAAGATTGAATCCTGAGCGAAGCGAGGATTTCAAAGGTACAAGACGCTAAAAACTTTTCTGCCGAGCGCAACACACAATTTTTCACCTCACAACAGCGAGGAACATTTTATGGTTGTTTCCGCGGTCAACTTCCGGTAAAAAATTCTATAAACATAAAGTTTAATCTAAATATACCTTATTCTCGTTGTTTTAATGATATAAAAAACTAAGATAATAAAAAAGGGAGTATTATTGTTAATTCAAAGTTGTTTAAAGTGGGAATACTTATATTGTTACTTATTAATAAAAATAAAAACGATTAAAATAAATAAATGTAAATGTTGACACTGACATCAGGTACAAGACAAAGACAATTTAAAAATAAAGATTTATGTCACAGTCCGAAATCCAATTATAGGTTGTGAAATCTCACCCAGCCTAATATAAAATTCTTATAACAAATAGTTTAATCTTATTGTTATTGTTTTTATAATTCAATGAACTAAAATAATATAATAAAACCAAAACGGAGTAACTAAACGGAGTTCCGTAAACTATGTATTATTATTTATTATAGACAACGGTTCTCAATTTCAGTCTCGTCAGTTCCCAACTTTTCTCTCTCGCTAAAATATTGCTTTTGTATCTTTTACTCCTCGTTACTGTCCACAGGTTAATCTCACTGAACGATATAATCGTACCATTGTAACTAGGGAATGCAAAATTCGAAGCTATTTTCAAATTTGAACTTCGATGTTTTTTCTCATCCAAATTCGAATTAATTGATTTTGTAAAACTTTATGTAATTTTATTTTGACGACCTATTTGGCGCAGGGGTACTAGACTCGCCTTCTACGCCAGAGATCCCGGGTTCGATCCCAGGTATATTATGTATGTGTTTACAAAAAAAAAGTATATAAGTATGTTTATCCGTTATTTATCTAGTATCCACAACACAAGTTCTTCATGAAACTTAACGTGGGCTAGATAATTGGTGTGATTGTATGAAATTTATTATTATTTATTATATTATTATTTATTTCACACACGTAGGATGGCACATACAGTGTTCGTCTACAGATTAGTGGTAACAATATTAAAAGAAAAATCATTTTAAAATGATTTTCCGAATAGAAATAACCGCATAAATTCCTAATAATCTAAGTTTTATTACGCCAGACACAATTCTTACAAATCAAATGAACATAATCAAATTTTATACACGGGTACGTAATAGCGTTAAATCTAAAATCAATGTATCATATTTAAAAAGAAACAAGTCTCAAGCCTCATTTTCGGTGGACAACGGGATAGAAGCGGAACAACGGCACCGATACACTTGTTTCATGTTTTTTATGAACTG
Organism: Chrysoteuchia culmella; assembly: GCA_910589605.1. NCBI lineage: Eukaryota > Metazoa > Arthropoda > Insecta > Lepidoptera > Crambidae > Chrysoteuchia > Chrysoteuchia culmella. Next base: position 6,387,401 of record OU342648.1, read on the forward strand.
TTCTGAATAAGCAGTGGAAAATGCGACGGGTGGAACGGGTGTAATGTGTAGATCGCAACATCGCAAACCTGTTGGGGGTCGCTCGGTATATATTGGGATTGGTGGGTGTTTTGTTAATTATCGTCTTGCACTTCAAGGAGATAATGTATTTTTCAGTTTTCTACCGAAAAACTACTGTTGGCCGTTTTGGAAAGCAAACGATCCTTGAAAAATATGCCTTTAAGTACTTGCTACAGATGGCAGTGTTTTTCATAAAGAAAATATTTATAATCACATCTTTATTTTTATTTTTTATCTCGAATGCGTTGCTTTTAGCGCGAGGGCTAAACAGGATCTGGAGTTTGGAATTTTGAGTTTTGGGGGATGAGGGGGGAGGGACCCCCTGAACCAACTACTCCCCCACCCAGGAGACGCATAGTTTCGGAGATATTGCAATAAAAGAAATTTTGAGGTTATGACGCTTTAAAAGTTACATTAATATGCATTTTAGAGGAGAATTTGAAGGGGGAGTCCCCCTCCCCCTACCTCCAACCCTCCCCCACCCTTGTTTAACGTGAATTATATGTAAAAAAAGTTACCTAATCTGACAATTTTTTAACACTCTTAAAAACCAAATAACTTAGATAATTGACAAACTACTGTTTTTGAACATCTCCGGCGCTGCGGGAAGTGCAGCACCTCAGCCATTGCGTAACAAACCACAGGTACTTTATGGTAGCATGGTAGGTACCTGTCCTGTGGTTTGTTACAGCTGGCTGGGGCGGGGGCTGCTCTCCCTCCGCGCCTCCGGGCTTTTATAAACACTCTAGGGGTAGGGCAAACTAGTACCACGTGAAGTCGGGGTTGACATATTCGGTTCTGTTACAAGTTAAGTTTTGACTTATCAACACTATTTTTGTTGCTGACTGGCAGTTGGCAGCATTGATAGTGGCGTCTTATTTGCGTTTCGTTATACGTTATACCGCAGTAAAACCGACAAACACAATTCTATGATCACAAACATTCTCAAATATAGTAAATATAATACTTTAACATACGTGCGCATATTTTCTAAATATACCTTTGAATTACCAGATATTGTTTATGAGTTTAAAGATTTATTAAAAAATGAAAAAATTACAACTTTTTATTTGTGGCTCTATACAGTCGTTACCTTTGCTTGAACACAACTAACAAGTACAATACAAATCAATCAAAATGGAGTCTATGGCGAAAAAAATATCGATTTTCATGTTTTTTTTTCAAAGAAACTACGAATCTCCTGGAGTTGAATCTTTGCACAAATTACTTTTTAATACAGATCTTTTCCATAAAAAATTACGAACATCTAACTTTGGTTCCGCGATTGTACAGTTTAGCCACCAACTTTTTGTCGCCAATGAACCTCATAACTCTGCGTTGGATTGAGCAAGTTGGTATTTCGCTGAACTGTCCCAGATGTAGCAGCACTATTCCAAGCCAGATCAAACTTTAGCTGCTGAAGTTGTCATTCGAAGAGTCATGCCAAGAAGCTCGAGAGTGTCGCCGACTGGTACAGATACACCCCGGATAGTAGGAGTCAGGTTGAAAACACTCCCTTTTTGGCGTGAACAGACACGCTGGCGTTTTTAAATCGTTGAAGCTGGCGTTCTTTATTACCAAGGCCAGGAAGGATTATTTCCATAATATCAGTTTCTCTCAAACGCCAGATATTTATATCTACGGTAAAAAAGAAAAACTACTTATAGTGCATGACGATAATAAACAAATCGTCGTTTATAATAAATAAATACGTTTTTATTTTTTTATTGCATATCGGCGGCCAAAGCGCACTTAGTCTTAAGCCATTCTTCTGTTTAGCTAAGCTCAACCACACCTATAAAACTCTTTGTCCTGTGTCTATAAATTACTCTATACTATTTCTGTTGTAAAAATTTCTACAGGGATTTTTTTTCTTTGTGGGGGGGAAGTGCTGCCTTCGTGCTGCCTGCCGTTACAAAATCTTCGTTTTTAAGTAGTTTTAAGTTAGTTTTAGTTTGTGTAGAAAATCGGTTTTTTGGCCGTAGCTTTCAATTTTTTTTGAAAATAAGGGCTCACTTGGTAGCAATTGAATCGTCGCGTCCCTTCACGGCGATTCTTATTATACAGGGTGGAAAGTTAACGTTTTAAATTTCCACCCTGTGTAGTTTCATCATCATCCATACATTTTTGTTTACTTTATTGCAAAATTGATATTTTCAATTAAAAAAGTGAGGTTTTTGTTTTTGACATCTCATTGTCCGTCTTGTCGTTTTTATTTTCTCTACTTTCTGTCGTAGTTCACGTAGTTTGTACATCTATTGATTGTTCTTCTCGCTCTTTCTTATTGCTACCGAGTGAGTACACATATTATTTCAAACCTCGATATTTTTTTTCTTCTACGCGGTCTTTTTCGAAAAATTTAAGAATATAACATTTAAAAATCGGCCAAGTGCGAGTCTAACTCGCAACATGAAGGGTTCCGTCTCTCACCAAAGGTCTGGAAGAGATTGCTATGTAGCAATAAGGCCGCCCATTGTGTGTTCCTCTTTTTTGCCATTTTCTCTGTATGTGTTTGTTTTTGTATCGTGTGCAATAAAGTTACTATTATTATTATTAACGTTAAATACACCTACCCAAAATTCTACTATAACTTTTCGCCTGCAAAAATAACTTTGTTTTTTATAGTGTTTGTATGAATGACAAAGTACATATGTAGTACATAGTATGATCAAGTACAGCATATCTTTTTTATAGATTTTTCACTTACTTATTTTAAAAGTTAGAGTGGGGGGGGAGACACACTTTACCACTTTGGAAGTGTATATCTTTGAAACGGCTGACTTTGAGAAAAACTGTTTTAGAAACCTCAATGTTATGGGAACAGAAGTCTTGACAGAAGGAAACAGATTTTGGTAGAAATAGATATATTGAACATGCACACACGAAAGTATTTACAGTAAGTCAGACCACAGATTCAGAAGGTGAAGAAAATATGGGAACAATACGATGAATGATGATAAAATTATGAAAACGAAACAAGGACTATTGCCTTTTAAAATGTCGGCCGTTGTGTCACAACGCGACTCAAGCACCGCTATACGCGGCCAGCGCGCAGGCGCGGAGACGGCGCGCAGGCGCGTGGAGGGTTGCCTCAAGTCGGACCATACAATATACTATAACATTAACTATATACACAAATTTCATGCGGACAAATATGTACAAACAAAAATTAAACTTTAGACTTAAAATAAGTAACGCCACATCACCCCTCTCCAGAGACCGTCTTACGGGCGATAATAAACTGGAAAACGAACTTTTCGTCCTGACCGTGTTCTCTGATCTACACATTTTCCATCATTTTGAGTTACGTTAGTGCTCATTGGAAGTTGATGCGTAGTAGTATTAGCGGTCTGATTCGCCAATATGAATGCGGGTTTTAAGCGATCTATGGTCACTGTGACCGGTTTTTTAATTTATTAAAAAGAACCGAAGATATGATCGCGAAACAACATAAAATCATAAACAAACATTTAAATAAGTCAGATAAACGGATTACTGTTTTAGAGAAAGAGATCAACAGGGTATCCCTCACCGAAGACTTCACGTTATCCGTGGTTGCTGCTCAACAAATGTTACAAACCCTGAAAGACATACAACAAACCCTCCTCGATACTCTGACCGACATTTATCAAGGACATTTCAACATACATTTGCTGACGCCGAAACAGTTAATAACAGAACTTAATACTATCTCGGGGTTATTATCCACCGAAGTGACAGTCCCTATACATAACATACAGTCAGATTTCAAGGACATTTATAAACTGTTGAAAATTAAAGCCAGAATGACAGAATCTTATTTCATTTTTTGAAATAAAGATACCATTAGTAAGTAGAGACACCTACGATCTATACAAAATTATATCTATCCCACAGAGAATTGGCAAATATATGAGAAATGTTATACCTACTTCAGATCACATTGCAATAAGTCTACAAAAGGACTCGTATATACCAGTGATTCAAGATGACCTTCAAAATTGCGTTAGAAAGGACCTATCAACATTAATATGCAACCTGAAAAGCCCGATTTACAAATTAAAAAATGATCAAGATCTGTGTATTCGTAATGAAAATAAACTTAATCAATGCAAAACAAACATTGTCGCGTGCCAAAGCCAATGGCACGCGTTAGCAAAATTTAACTCCTATTTGTTTATATGTTGCGGTCAATGTCAAGTTCGTACGATATGCAAGGATCAAGTTACCGCACATCAGGTGGCGAGCCCGAGTATTATCAGTATCGGCGGCGACTGCCTATTAAAGACTGACAACTTTACTGTATTAGCGCATACAAAACATGAAAGTACAATTACATTTAAGGAAGACCTGGAAATAAACTTTATAGCTCCGATTAACCATGTCATAAACATTAGTATGGGACAGCTAGATAACAACTATAACTATAGTAACAATCTGAACATGGAACATTTAAATATGGAAATCGAAAGGAAGATACAATCATTAAAAGATTCAGAGTTGTCATCAGATTTTGACACCCTATCGATATCGACCCACGATATACACCAATATGCTTTATTGTATGGCATCATAGTGGTAGCAGCGATAGTAGGAGCAATCATCTTGTATCATCGAGTGCGGCGTGGCAGAGGAGCAGTGTCGATGGCGTCTCCCTGTCCGGAGGGCGCAGTAGGGCAGGTGGCGGCGCGGCCCAGGTCGCCTGCGCCGCCGCCCGCCCGCTCCACCAGCATGTGTCAACTTAGTGACGTGAGTGAGTGTGACAGTGCGCGAGTGCGTAAATATTGTAGTGAAACGGAGTTAAAGGTTATAAAACCTGGGCCGATTCCCAAAAGGTTAGTGTTCAGTGAAGTGTGAAGTGGCGTGACAATAAAACAATTTGACTCTTAGTTCTGTAACTTAAAATTTAATTATATACATGTATTAATTTAGTAACATTAAAACATTTTGTACTAACATTTTCAGTTAGTTTCTAAAGCAATAATTATATCATCATGTCTCATTGTCATCAACATTACTAACTCTCATTATTTGTGATTTTGTGTATTAATTTTTATGGTCTTTTTCCCGCCCGGGAATATGTTCGATTTACTACCGAACACTTAGGTATTTCGACATACATTATAGTAATTAGGCCAACGGCCGCTGTGCACTATGACACTTCAGTGCAATTATATTTTATTGTAAAATATATAGTCAGTGCAATTTATTTCGCGTATATGATCGGTTGTGCTCATCAACATTAACATTTTCCTAACATTATACATTTACATTAAACATTTACTTTTAGATATTTTAAACATATTTTTAACATTTTCTACATTTTACATACATTATTAAAGTTAGCATATTTTAGACTATTCTTGTTATAAGTGAACATTTATCCAGTGAATAAAGGTGTTGACTGTAATTTCGTTTATCACTCCACAAACCCCACGCAAGCTGCATCCCCGAACACCGTTGATACTGATCTTAAAAACTTTGTCACCCCTCTTAATAACCTCGTACGGTCCAGTGTAAGCTGGCTGTAAAGGACTACGTACAGTATCGTCCCTTAGAAACACATGACTGGCATTAGGTAATTCAATGTGAATAAATACTGACCGATTAGTGTGGCGAGACGCCGGCGTTGGTTGGAGATTTCTAGCGAAATAACGTAGCCGCGCCGTATATTCAGTTAAGTCTGTAGTGCCTTGCGCACCAGTATCGAAAAACTCGCCTGGCAAGCGTAAAGCTTCACCGTATACCAACTCGGCTGATGAGGCCTTAAGATCATCTTTAAAGGCGCTCCTTATCCCTAAAAGCACCAGTGGGAGAGCTTCCACCCAATTACTGTTTTCATGGCAGGTGATAGCAGCCTTTAACTGCCGATGGAACCTTTCTACGAGACCATTGCACGCAGGATGATAAGCAGTGGTTCTCCTATGTCGGAAACCTGCAATGCGCGCTAGGGTCCCGAACAGAGCCGATTCAAACTGGCGTCCACGGTCAGTGACGATATCCGTGGGACAGCCAAATCTAGCTATCCACCCATATAACAATCCTTTTGCTACTGTTTCGGCAGTAATATCGGGGAGTGGTATCACCTCAGGCCATCGAGTAAAACGATCGACTGCCGTGAGGCAATAGCGATATCCCTGAGACACTGGCAGTGGACCCACCAGATCAATATGGATATGCCTAAACCTTGCGGAGGGTAGCTTATAGGTCCCCAGCGGAGACGAAACGTGCCTAAAAACCTTTGCTTTCTGGCAAGAAATGCATGATCGAACCCACTCTCGACAATCCTTTCTCATATTGGGCCAAACAAAACGTTCAGAAACCAATTTTAAAGTGGAACAAGCACCTGGATGGCTAAGATAATGCAGACTATTAAAGACCTTTTTCCGAAGAATTACTGGCACAAAAGGTCTAAGTGTGCCATCTCTGTCATCACAGTATAAAGCTGACTGACAGCCTGGTATAGCTATCTTCCTCAAACGCAAAGATGACTCCTCATTTAATATTTCGCTACGCAGTTCCACATCGTCTTCCTGGGCCTTGGCAAGACTGGGAAAGTCTACCGGCTGGCTGATCTCGTCAATTCTCGACAGCGTATCCGCGACAACATTGTCTTTACCGGAGATATGCCTTATATCTGTGGAGAATTGCGAAATAAAGTCCAGATGACGGAACTGTCGAGGAGAACACTTATCTTTACGATTGTTGAAAGCGAAACAGAGTGGTTTGTGATCTGTGTAAATAATAAAATCTCTTGCCTCCACCATATGTCGAAAATATTTGATAGCCTCATATACAGCGAGGAGCTCACGATCATATGGTGAGTATTTTTGCTGTGTTGAACTCAATTTACGGGAGAAAAATGCTAGGGGTTGCCACGCATCTTGTTCTAACTGTTGCAAAACGGCTCCCATTGCAGTATTTGACGCATCCGTGACAACAGCCAACTTAGTATTGACACCTGGGTGTGCTAGTAGCGTTGCCTGACATAAACTTTGTTTGCAAGCGTCAAAGGCCTCCCGCTCAGCCTGAGAAAAATTGATTGGATGGGAACCTTTCACCGAACCAGTTAACAGAGCATTCAGTGGTGCCTGGCACTCGGCTGCTGCTGGAATAAACCTACGATAAAAGTTAAGCATGCCAAGGAATCTGCGAAGCTCTTTAACGGTCTTGGGGGCTGGGAAATTAGTGATGGCATCCACCTTCTCGGGTAAGGGTTTCGTACCCTGAGCGGATATATGATAGCCCAAGAAACGAACCTCAGACACTCCAAAGACACACTTTGATAAGTTAATGACCATACCATAACTTTGCAGTCTTGTGAAAACTTCACGCAGATGAGCCACGTGCGTTATTGGATCGGGAGAATAAATCAGAAAATCATCAATATACCCGTACACGAAAGAATCTAAGCCCCGAAGCATCTCATCTACAAAACGCTGAAAAGACTGTGCTGCATTTCGAAGACCAAACGTCATGTAGGGAAATTCAAATAACCCGAAGGGGGTAGTAATAGCGGTCTTTGAGATGTCGCCAGGATTGACAGGAATTTGGTTGTAAGCTTTTTCAAGGTCAATTGTTGAGAACACCGTGCATCCTGAAATATTGTGAGCGAAATCTTGAATATGGCGCATAGGATAACTATCAGGTATAGTTCGAGCATTGAGCGCTCGGTAATCGCCACAAGGTCTCCAACCATTATTTTTCTTTGGCGCCAGATGGAGAGGAGATGACCATGGTGAGTCAGAAACCCTAGCGGTTCCGTTTCGCAACATACCTTCAAACTCCTCTCTTGCAATCTTCAACTTATCTGGTGCCAATCTACGGGGTGTTGAAGATACTGGCGGACCTGGTGTGGTCTTAATGTGATGCAAGGTATTATGTTTAATAAATTTAGGTACGCCAGCGGGGCGTGTAATATCAGGGAAATCCTGTAAGATTTCATGATATTTAGTATTACCTGTTATTAGCTTGACTGATGAAATATTCTCGGAAGATGTAACGGGCAAAGCAGTGGTTGAGAGCCTAGTCTCACTATCAACAAGACGTTGGCTTCTGCAATCAACCATCAAATTATAAAAACTCAGAAAATCTACGCCAATTATTGCTTTGGTTACGTCTGCTACTATAAATCTCCAAGCAAAGTCGCGGCGCAGCCCTAGGTTTAGTACTAAGTGAACATAGCCGTACGTGTTGATTGTCGTTCCGTTTGCCGCGCATAATGTATAATCGGTTTTTGATCTACGCTCTTTAAGTTTATTACGAGGGAAGACACAGAGATCGCTGCCAGTATCAACGAGAAACCGCATCTTAGACTTACCATCAATAATAAATAAGCGACCGGAACTAGTAGGGCAATCGCTTGTCGCCATCATCGACCGCCCGCAATGTTTTCCGACGGCTTAAAATCACACGGCTTAATGCATTTTTGTGCTTTATTAGCAAACTTCCAGTGATACCAACATGTAGGATACTTCTTAAAATGGGAATTAGAACGGTTACGTGAATTAGACCGCGAGCACGATGGTGTTCTGCGTCCACGACGGGATCGACTTCTCTCGTTGAGCTTGATGTTCATCTGGTCCAGCTGCTTCCGTAACTCGGCTATTTCTCTGGCCATGGAATCCAACGATGATCCCGGGGATGGTGCACAGGCGGCAGCAACATGGGGTGACATGGGGGCAATTTCGCTTACTCTGTCAGCCAGATCACCCAGCACTTCCAGGCTTTTCGAAGGTTGCGCCGCTAACACTGTTTGGATATTGGTGGGCAGCCTACTACTCCAAATGGTTCTTACGAAATCTTCCGGTACGTTGGCTCCAGCCAAGCTTTGTAGGTGCCGAAGAAATTGAGAAGGCTTCCTATCTCCTAATTCTTCGTGCATCAGCAGTTGTTTAACCCTCTTCTCCTGCGATGCGGTAAACCTTTTAATGATTTCAGCTCTCAACTTCGCATATTTTTCATTTTCAGGTGGCGCAATGATAAGGTCTCTCACTTCTCTCGAATATTGATGTTCGAGGTTGCTTATCACGTAATTAAATTTTGTAATGTCAGATGTTATTCCAGACAAAGTAAATTGTCCTTCAATCTGCGCAAACCAAAATTCAGGGTCTTCCGGCCAAAATGGTGGGATTCGAACTCCGACTCGGCACAATTCTTGACCGGAGGATGGACTTCCGGTGGGCGCGCCCGTTTTGCTACGCGCTGCTTCAGCATCATCATCTCGCGTTTTAGACATATTTATAAGTTGTGTTCTTCGGGGTCACCAGTATGGGAACAGAAGTCTTGACAGAAGGAAACAGATTTTGGTAGAAATAGATATATTGAACATGCACACACGAAAGTATTTACAGTAAGTCAGACCACAGATTCAGAAGGTGAAGAAAATATGGGAACAACACGATGAATGATGATAAAATTATGAAAACGAAACAAGGACTATTGCCTTTTAAAATGTCGGCCGTTGTGTCACAACGCGACTCAAGCACCGCTATACGCGGCCAGCGCGCAGGCGCGGAGACGGCGCGCAGGCGCGTGGAGGGTTGCCTCAAGTCGGACCATACAATATACTATAACATTAACTATATACACAAATTTCATGCGGACAAATATGTACAAACAAAAATTAAACTTTAGACTTAAAATAAGTAACGCCACAATGTAATTTTTAAAGATCTATCTAAAGATATCCCTCACGTATAGGTTTGATGAAAAAAAAATTCAGATTCAGTTCCATGTATGGGAGCCCCCCTTAAATCATATATTTTTTTTATTTTTCTGTAAAAGCCGTAAAGTGGTTTACATAATACATCTACCGACCAAGTTTCAACTGTGTAATCTTCATAGTTTTGGAATAAAGTGGCTGTGATTCTCATACATCGGACATGACTAATCTATAAGGGTTCCGTTTTTTGCCATCAGGCTACGGAACCCTAAAAATTGCAGTTACCATTGCGCACCAGTCCTGGCCGCTCGTCACCCAATCTCTTGGTTAAATTTCACACCTTCTGAACTCTAAAAATATTGTTTGGTGGACAGTACCTACTTACCCAATTAGTAACCATCAGATCAATTAACCACCAACACCTTCATAGCCCGATTTTAAGTACAGAAGTACGGACTTATTCCACCTCTAAAAATTTGTGAAACAACAACTTAAAAAAAAACTACTTCAAAAATAAAACAAGAATTTTGGAGTCGGTGCTAGCCAAGGCAAAAGTATAGAAGTGCGATGTCAAATTTTATTAATGCACAATCGATGCATTGGCTCGCAGTGACTCCGAAAGGCTTATTTTTTCCGTACCAAAATGGTAAAAAGGAACCCTTATGGTGCGACTCAGTCTGTCTGTCTGTCACAGCTGCATATCTCAAGAACTACTAATGCTATGAACTTGAAATTTGGAAAGGTTTTAGATGACGTTTACACAACTATATTGCATTTAAAAGAGAAATAAATATACTTATTTTTTTTTACAACAAGGAATGACAGGGTCTTTAAAATTCAAATTGTGGCCACCTAGGGCATGTGGGATATCATGTAAAAGAATGACGCTGCTTGCACATTCTCAAAAATTTTTCCTTTTGTTTTTAGGCCGCATGGTTTTCAACTTTTGATGAACATTGTAAAAAAAAAATACCGTTCCCAACCTTATTTTCGAAGTTTACATAGAGTAAAATCTGAAATTATTCTATGTAATAGAAATTTATGTTAAGGTTGCAGGAAAAATAAAACAATATCTCTAATAGCATACTTTTTAGAAATCTTAAAAAAAGTGATTTTATACTTATTTGATTTTGGTTTGGTATGTCGTTTTATGGGGACAATACAAGTTTTGGTTTTATCATCAAAAATGTTGGTGTGATGGTGGGACCGATGGTGGTTTAAAAAAAGGAGAACAATAGAAATTTTGTTATGATCCCATCAAACAGCTTGGACTTGTATTTTCCGCCATAAAAATGTCATAGAAAAAAGTTTGCAAACTAAAAACTTTGTGGAGATTTTTTTACTGCTTCTGTATTTTTTTACATATTTTTGTAACTTTTTGAAACTATTGTGCTTAAAATAATTATGTACTTAAGTTAATTAACTTTAATAAAATGCGCATATTTAACCATCGTCATTAGCGGTTGCTTTGAAGATTTCGAGCCGTGTTATCTGTGTCGTATTGAGCATTTCTGTGACAGGGATAAATAAAATACGCACCGTACGCATGAACGTCCCTTTCGCGCTGGGAGTCCTAAAAAAGTTCACCAGAACGAGAAAGCGGCTAGCGACAGCGGCGTTTGTGGCGCGGGAATGTACCAGGGTTACATAATTTGTTGGGAGCTATGGTATGCGAAAGCTTTTGAAAGCTCGCAAGTGGGAAAAGGACAACACGTTCGCCGTAGCCATACAACCCCTCCCTTCGCCGTGCTTCCGACCCCAGACGGTTTATTTTTTATTTCGTTGGGGCGTTCCTCGGTAACTTGGCTGGTTTCGCTTGTACTACGATGCAAGCTTATTGCTTATGTAGAGAACGTGCAGTGTTGTGAGTCTCTGTAAATCACAAAATTCTCGAATTTTAAAAGTAAAAAACATCTTCAATAGTGTAATTAAAAAAAACATAGCTAGGCATGTTAGCCTAGGCATCTTGCAAAATAGCGTTCAGTGAAGGAATGGGTAGATAAGGTAGAAATGCTAGCACGATCTCAAATTATGGGTTCAATGGCCGAGGTACCCAAGGGATGTGGGATCTATTGGAATGACGTCAACAACTAGCAGGGATACAGAGGTACCAAGGAGCACGATAATTTTAAGCTCCCTTCATTTTCACTCCTGTGCGAGTCGATTCTGGGAAATTGCAGCAATTTGTTACACCGAAATGGACGAAATGACGTCCACGTACACTAGGATAACATGAATCGAAGGAGTTTACTTTTACACCCTCAGCTTTCGTTCAAAAGACGTTGCGTAAGTCAAGCTCGTTCTCCACAAAATATGATTGGCGTACAATATTTCTACACAAGCAAATAACCGACCAATAATGGTAGAGTGTACTTTATTTTTCTTGTGTGCAGTATGATTTGAAAGAAAATAGGCGTTTTTCGCCTGCTTTACATGAGACGGGTCCCTTAAGGACGCACATCATATTCCCAAAGGGACAAAATATCCTGCGTACTACCAGGGTGGCATATTCGATGAAGAGGTAGAGCGTGACGCATCGTCCTGAGCAAGGATATTCAAGGATAGCAGGCAACGACCGGCGGTGGAGGCCGTTCACTCGGTCGCGACCGCGATATGCGCCGATACCGACGTCACTATGCACATAATTGCATTCGCTGCAAGTAAAGAACAACATAATGAAACATTGTACAGCTCTTTAGTGCTAAACGCGTAAACAAAGAAGTTGAAGCCTGTAGGAAAAAGTATTCAGCTTAGTTACTACAAACTAAGTGCAAATCCCTTCGGGGTCAACTGAGCCTACAGTGTTAAGTAACGAAATGAAATGAAATTATTAATTTTCAGAGCAAATAGCATGATAACATGATATAAAATTATAACAATACCAAATGGCGCATTCTCAGAAGAGTATGCAAAGTAAATTACAATTTTTTTATTATTACATTTTCTATTACAATTTGTCTGTAGTACTATGTCACATTAATAAAAATAAAAAACATACATTAACAATTCATACATTATTAGATTAAATTAGAAAATGTCAAAGTAGAATAATAATTATTAAATGTCAATATGAGTAATAAAATCGATTAGTACTTACATTAGGTACATAAACATTCACAAGACAAGACCAAAAACCACTTCAAACCTTATGTACATACTTAAATTGATAATAATTATTTCACAAATCAGCGGATTTTACCAAAAAGGGTAATGAAATGGTAAGGAATGTACATTCCTGTTTATTTTGAGTATTTTAGAATTTATATAAAGATCCGTAAAGTAGTTCCAATGAAAATATTTATTTTAGTAAAAAATAGTTTATTCGAAAGTTGAGTAGCAAACAGCTTACCTCGAAAGTTCAAACTCAAACGTATTCGTTTTCAATAAAACGTGAAATGCTATGAATAATTAATTATTAAACCAAGTGTAATTTTAAGTCACATGTAAAAAGAAAGTAAAGTTTATATTTTTCATTTGTTTTCTTAAATTCGAAAGAAGTGATGTATAAATAGACATTTAAAACAAATGAATTAAGTATAAAAAGAACGCATTTTTAAACCACATTCTTCATAAAACGTAGTGATTACATACTCTTTGTTCTTCATCATGTCAGGAGAACATAAACTTGAGAATTACATCCTTTTTGGTCGTTTTACTTGTCTCTTTTACTCCAGCTTTCATTTCAAAACCTCGTTTTCAACAAATACCTCTGTGCAGTGAAACTCAAAGAGTAAAGTAATTATGTGAAACTATTGTGCGTGTAATAACGTAGGAAGGTCTACATGAAATATTCAGATAACATTCGCAAAATAAAAAAAGTGCGTGTGCGTGAGAACAATGGATTGCCCCCTTTTTCTACCAGGGATATATAGGTCGCATGGAGATAAAGCTCCGAGAGGAATACAATATTGTTGTGTTACCCCCACACTCCTGTTGGATATGGGACGGGCCCACAATACACGCACACTCGAAATCTACATGGTATGTGTGTGGTGTGTATAGGATAGGAGGCAGTTTCCCTTTCTAATATCATTAGGTACCTCACTTTAGGCTAAAGACATTAAATTATTAGTTACTGAAGAACGAAAAAACCTTAATATTAGAATTATGTGAAGCAGATGTAAAAAATTAAAATTACGTAAGTAGGTATTGCTTACGTTACTCACCGAAATCATAAGTCGATTATAACGGAATGATTAGTCAGTGATGGTGTTAAAGTAATAGAATAAGGATTGCTGCGGATAATGAAGTTTGCGATAATGACTTACAATATTATAATAGGTAATAAGAATATTTATAACTATGTAGAATATTTATAGCGTATAAGCAGTGCAGTTAATAAAAAAAATAATGTGTCGTGGGAAGGTTCGTGGTCATCTTATCGCATGACGTCAGGTTCGACTAGGTACCCATAATCGACCAGGAGATTTTTCTAGGGGTTGTCTTACTGTCTGAGACAAGAACTTTATAGAACTCAGTTAAAAATAATTAAAAAAAGTTAACATGATTTTAGAAAAGTGTTCGATTGATAAAAAAAGTTTAGGCAATAAGCGAATGGAAATTAAATTATTAGGGGAGAATAATTTCGGGAAATCTGTTTCTACAGTCGTTTTTGAGTAATTAAGGAATCGCGGTGAACATAAACATATAAAAAATGATAAGAAATAATAAAGTCATTCTTTTTTAAAGAGCTATAACTTGGTCCCAATATTATATAAAGAGTTGCAAATGGATTTAAATTGTTTCTTTGATAAGTATATTTTTTTATCGTTTTTCTTTTCATGCCGATTTTGCCATTAGTATGCTTCGAACGAATTCCGAAAATTCCCCGAAAATTTTCAAACCTATAGTTGGAAATTGTCGGGGAAAATGGTTTATCTTTTTTTTTTATTATTTCACGTGCATATGAATTTTCCAAAAGCTTACGTATGCAGACATTTGAACAAAATAGAAGTAAAAGTTTTAGTGATTAAGACTCCCGTGCCCTTGGTCCTACTCCTAGGAGGTCGAGTCTGGTGTCTACGGGTTCGTCTCGCGAAGGCGGAAAGGATTACGTAATGAAATTTCCGAAAAATTCCAAAAACTGAAATCGGGCTATAAAACGCAACAGCAAACTTTCCCAGCATTTTCCTCCTCCCTCATACGGTTTTTTTTTCTCTGAAGACTGAAGAATGAAGACCTTAGTGTGCCTCTAAAATTTGGTTGAAATCCGTTGATAAATAACGCTACTTACTGGAAACTTCCTCCCATTTAATCAAAAATCGCTATCGATATTTTTTTAAATAAATCAAGAAACACGTGTGCTTATTTTCATAAATATCGGTTGAAAAATGCGGCCTGTAGGCGAAAACAGACTAACAAACTGACAGACAGACAGACTGACCTTTGCAAGGCCTTTGAAAAGCCAAAGATGTTTGAAAAATCACCTTAATGTATCTTAAATTCATCTTAGGTAAAGACGCATAATTTATGACTTTTAGATCAGAAAGTAAAAAAAAGAACACACACGCACGCATTCCCTGCGTGCGTGTGTGTTTTTTTTTACTTGGAGGAGGAGAATAAGGAGATCATATGTTTCCGCAATTCAAGCAGGCCGGTACACCGCTGTTGCTGTGCTGGCTGGTTTCAGTTTATATTAAATTAAAAAAGAGGCCCGTCGTGTATCAATCAAAAATAGCTCGTCTGGCGTATCGCATCAATGGTGGGGCAGATTTAGAACAGCTCTTATGAGGGCTGCAAAGTGAAACAAACATATAGTATTTTTTTATAGTTTTATTGCTTTTTAAAATATTCGCCATGATGATCAATGCACTTTTGCATACGTTGGAACAAATTTTCGGGGCTATTTTTCCATTGGGATTAAGTTATCTCAAAAACGTGCATTTTGAGCGCATCAACAGCCTCTTCACGGCTTCAAAACGTTAACCACCTAATTTATTCTTCACGCTTGGGAATAAATAGAAGTCGTTGGGGGCCAAGTCGGGGCTGTACGGCGGATGACCCGTTAATTTGATCTTTTGATCTTCCAAATACCGATCTGTTTTTCGCCCGATGTGATGCAGCTAGCTTTGTCATGATGAAGAAGGATTCTGCGTTGTCGGTTATTCTTTCTTATTTCTTCAAAGACTTCTGGCAAACAAATGGTCGTGTACCATTCAGAATTAACCGTTTTACGATCCTCTAGTGTACTGTAGCCACATGTCCATTTTTACCAAAAAATCAAGCGACCATTTGCTTCAAAGTGCTTTTTGAACGAATGACTTTTGTCGGGTTCGGCTCACCTTGGAACACCCAAACTGTTGATTGTTGTATAGTTTCAGGATCATACGCATATATCCATGATCTATCACCTGTGTAGATATTATACTTTTGTAACATTTTTTTATACTAATCGACACGTGCTCGTTTGTGGTTAATTGTCAAGTTGTGTGGAATCCAATGCGATAAAATTTTTGTTGCAGCAAAATTCGTGTAATATTTTATGTATACTCGTCATACTTATGTCTCGAGACGCCTCTATCTCACGATATGTAACATGACGATCTTGCAATATTAGTTCCCGCACAGCATCAATATTTTGAGGTACAACAACCGCTTTAGAGCTTCTTTAAATTCGTCCGTGAGCGCAGGCCGCACTCTATTAAACTCACTAAACCAGTGATACACAGTAGTTTTCGAAGGTGCTTCGTCCCCAAAAGTCGAAGTGAGTTGATCGATGCACTGTTTTTAAAGTAGCCCATGCTGAAAATCCTAGTAAATCATATCACGATAATTTTTCACGAGTTAAATCCATAGTGATAAAGACACGCAATTTTCCAAATGACGCCACAAATGACAGCTACATGAAACAAATAGTATGCTTCAGCTAAAGAGTTCCATTTTTAAATGTTTCAAATGACTTTCTTTATTTCGTTTTCACCTGAATATTAAAAACGTAGTGATTACTTGCTCAGTGCTGAATATCACAATATATTTATGACCCGAATTCGGACGTTCACGTATTCGCTAAATCCATGAAGAACAAAAGGAATCATTTGCCTGACCTTACTGTAATGAACCTACATCTAAACCTCTAAACCATCAGAAGACGTTAAATTCTCTTCCAGCTGTTGATCTGTGACTTCTATCAACGGATATGCCTTCAAGTCCGTTACAGCATTACTCTTTCTTGAACAATGAACTTTATCAAAATTCCACTTTTGAATTGCAAAAGCCCATCGAGCTAATCTATCATACATATCCTTTTTCGACTGTAACCAACATAACACTCGATCATCCGCGCCGTGACAACTTGAAAGTAGTACAACAAAGATGGGAAATAAACGAGTCATCTAGTTTTTTTACTAACGTGAATAGGGCATCCAATCCCGCATGTTATTTATGATCTTGGTATTTGCGGGATCGATGATTTTTTATCCCTCGGAATCTTTGAATTTGCGGGATCCCACAAATGTAAGATGAGCTGCCTATTAAGTATTGTGTGGAAATGTATTTATACAACGTTTTTTTCATATTTACCCAAAACCTCAAAATGATGAGAGTTCAAGCCAGAGTCTGGCTCCGGTCATCATCGATCTCGCAAATACTGAGATCAGAAATAACATGCGAGATTGGATGCCCTAGTCCCATTAGTAAAAAAATATATGTGTATTGAATCCTGAGCGTAGCGAAGGTTTCAAAGGTACGAGACGCTAAAAACTTTTCTGCCAAACCAACACACAATTTTTCACCTCACAACAGCGAGGAAAGTATTAAGGTTGTTTCCGCGGTCAACTTCCAGTGAAAAAATCTTTTAACAAAAAATATAATCTAAATATACCTTATTAGTGTTGCTTTAATGATATAAAAAACTAAAATAATAAAAATCGGCCAAGTGCAAGTCGAACTCGCACATGAAGGGTATCGTCTTCTCACCCAAGGTTGCCTGTAAGAGATTGCTATGTAGCAATAAGACCGCCTATTGTGTGTTTTCTCTGTATGTGTTTGTTTTTGCATCGTGTACAATAAAGTTTCTATTATTATATTAAATACACCTACTTACCCAAAACGCCACTATAATTTTTCGCTTGCCAAAATAACTTTGTTTTTCATAGTGTCTGTATGAATGACAAAGTCATATTTGCGGTTTTGGCAAATGTGCTATAGCTCTGAAACTGCATAATATATTTCAATTAAATTTAAATTTAAATTTTTCACTCTCTTATTTCTAAAGTTAGAGGGGGAGGGGGGGGGGGGGGACACACATTTTACCACTTTGGAATCGTTTTAGAAAACACGTATAGGTTTGATGAAAAAAAAAATTCAGTGTCATTTCCATGTATGGAGAGCCCCCCCTTAAATATATATTTTTTTTATTATTGTGTAAAAACCGTAAAGCAGTTTACAGAATACATCTACCTACCAAGTTTCAACTGTGTAATCCTCATAGTTTTGGAATAAAGTGGCTGTGACATACAGCGATTTGACCGAATCTATAAGGGTTTCGTTTTTGCGTTTAGGCTACGAAACCCTAAAAAGGGAGTATTATAGTTAATTCAAAGTTATTTGAAGTAGGAATATATTGTTACTTATATAACAATAAAAACGATTCGGTAAATGTTGACATTGACATGAGGTACAAGACAAAGAAAAAATAAAGGTATAGGTCACGCTGGTGAAATCTCACTCAGCCTAACTATAAAATTCTTATAACAAATAGTTTAATCTTATTGTTGTTGTTTTTATGATTTAAGTTACTAAAATAATATGATAAAACGAAAACGGAGTTATTTAAAAAAATAATGAAATAAAATGTAATATACATAAAATGTCAATAGTGCGAATCGGAACGCATTAGGACCTATTTTTAGGTGTTAAATAAAAAAAATACTATACCACGCTAAGCCGCAAAATGCGATTTTCCACGCAGAAATTCAATGACAAACATTTTTCCGAATGTGTGAGATGAAAAGTTAGTTTTGTCATTCCATTTCTGCGTGTTTTAAATTAGAACCTTTCTATTCAAAGGAAACGCATGGTACGTTCCGCATCGTCGCTTTGTCTGTTTACATTACTTGCATTTTATTTTAATTTTAAACTAGCTGTGCCCACAACTTCGTTCGCTTGAGAACCGGAACATCGTTTGCAATCTTTACGGACTAAATTGTTGGTAAGGCGGTCTTTTTAACCAACTTCAAAAAGGAAGAGGCTATTGAGTCGCCTATATTATTTACTTATTGAAGAGAATACTTACCACATGATACCATTTAATTATATTCTTATTATCCTAAAGTTTATTAGTTCGTCAGTACCTTACTACGTACTTACCTATATTTTATAACAGAAATAAAAGTACCTCTTAAAATGCAAAGTGCATGCGTCATTTTGAAGTCGTTTTTTTGTTGTGATGATAATAATTAAATAGCCGATGCCTGTGAATTAGTTTCATCAGTCATGTTTCTATGTGTCTTTGTAAACATAACTTCGAAATTTACAGAGTAGCTCAAGATTGTTATTTTTGGTCAACCCCCCCGCGACCGACCTTAGCGAAACTTACTTATCCACTATAACCCGCATAATTTCCCTTACATAGGTTGTATAAAGCTGGTAAAATAGTATACACTCTATACCGCGTGGGGCCTATAACCGGGGAAAATATTGAAAATAGAGACTCTCTAGAGTATTAGTATTTATTCTGAAAAGATTTCAGTTAATCAAAACCCATGCATACTCACAATAAGAATTTAAAGTTACGATTCTTAATCAGTGTAGTATTGCAAAACGATATTATCGTTAACGTTGCGAACTAATTCAAATTATACTTAGGGTAAATTTTAAATAGAAAAATATTGGAAAAAATTAACTCGGCCACAAGTGAATTCTCAGACGGGAAGAGCATTGGACCGGATTTCCAAAGGTCGCGGGTTCGATTCCCGTCTGAGAATTCACTTGTGGCCGAGTTAATTTTTTTCCAATATTTTTCTATTTAAAATTTAACATAAGTATAAAAATAGCATTGAAAAATGCAAAAATTACAAAATCATATTTCAAATTAGTTTATTATTAAATATCGCAATGACAGTTACCTGTTTATAATCATGCATGACATTGTCATTTCAATCAATACCAAGTATACTCTTTGTACCAAGTAGATTCAGCCATGGAATTATTAAGTACTAGTACGTAGTACCTGTTAATTCCATGGATTCTACGCTTTTTACATTATGATCTTTTTATAAAGAAGATCATAGTGTTAAAAGAGTGTAAATTCAAAAGAATAATTTTGATTAGTAAAGTCAGAATATTGTCAAGGGAATTTCTTTGGTTTCAGTTTAAATTAATTTCAATTTAAGTAATCGAATGGGATTCATTTATGCAATTTGTAATTTAATGTGAAAATGGCTTTGAGTGCAAAAAACACCCCAGAAAGAAAACAATACCTACGTGGATTCATGAATTACGATAGTAAGTAAGGCAGTATTATTTTTCTATCAGCCGACACATAAATTGTCAAAAAGACGTTCCGAGTAACTGCGAAAAAGTTGAGCGGTACTGTTGTTTGCATTATATTGAATTCACGATTAAGTTTGTTAGAAAAAATAAAAAAGTAAAGATTTGGTTTTCATTAGTTGGGGCCATAATGATTCAATCACTAGTGACCTATAGAGCCTCCGTTATTAATATTATCCCCGGTTCTAGGCCCCAGACGGTATAATAGGTAACACTCCATAAGAAAGTCTACTGTACCCCCTGTACCATTTGCTCTATACACAGAACAAAACAACTTTACGGGCCGATTTTACCACCTACTAATAAGTTCTGGATAGTTTAATTGAAAGATCTTTTGACAGTCTGTTATATTGAAAATATGACAAATGATATGCCACATAACTTATTGTTGGTGAAACCGACGAATGTAATACCTACATTTCGATTCGTTATTAGCCATTTAAAGTGCTGAGGCCTGCCTTAGTAAAACAAAAAGGTCATGACGGCCATGTCAAAAATCCATTTACAAAAATACGCCTGAGTTGGTGCCAGCGTGCTACTAACGTACCTAAGTGGTTAAAGTTAAGATCAATTATTAAGTTCATATAATTTTATAGGCAGCGAAATCGACAGCGTTTTCAAGATTTTCTGAAAACTACTGTTGGTATGTATGAGGAGGCGCAGTGCAAGAGGTTCGCGCGCTCGGCCTACGATTTAGTTTCGCAATAATCGGTCACACATTTACCCATTTTCGTAGTTAATTCGTAATTTGCTAGACATTGTCTAGTGGACAATGGAATAACTATTGTGTTTCATAACCCGGCGCCGCCTGAGTGGTAAAAATAGTGATTTTTTTTTAATATTTAAAAAACTAACCCGTTCAGATTGCTAACCCGTTCGCCCGCATTTGGTTCGGGCGTACCAGGCGCACCTAGTCGGGTGGAGGTAGGCGATATTCAAACTAGGTAATAGGTGCCTATTGCACATGAGAAGGTATTTAGAGATGGTGATGCATTCATGACGTCACATTTGATCCATATAGTTCTTCAAACTTATTATTTCCTTGCAGCAACAATTTAAATTCGCTTTGAAATTTTAACTCTATTTTCTCTACTCTCCTACTACTTTCATACTTGACACATTCATTTAATTTTATACGATGTGTTTTTATTTTTAATCTTTATATTAGTTGCGTTGCGTGTGTTTTACACGCACAACAACCAACGTAAGCCTATACATACTAGTAATTCAAAATAAAACATCGTGTGAGAGAGATGTTACGACTACGAGTAGGCCAGAAAGCATTGTACGAGGAGAAGTCAATGTACGAGTATCTGTAGTTACGTATTTTTATACATTGTGTCTGTGAAAGACAGAGATCGAGCTCACAAACACGATATTGCAACGGCTATTTTAAAGTGAGCTCCCGTCGCCCGCACTATTGTATTTCATAGTGCAAGTTATCGGGGCTTGAAGCAATTTCTGATGAGCAACGAGAGATCTTGATGAAGTGGCTGGACGTTTAGCGGGCGGTGAACGTAGGGCATTGCACCTCTTACCGCCTCTGTGGCTCTGGTGCATCGTTCGGGTTTGACGCATGTCACTGCTTAGTGGGGCGTGTGCGGTGGCACAATCCCGTGAACATGGACGAACCGGTTCGTTGACTGTGACACTAGCACACCAGTACATTCAAATTCATTAATTTTATAACTTAGCATTATGAATTTTCCGCAAAATTGTTTGTATTTCCCTGCATAAATTTATAATTATACCATATACTAGTAAAATAAAACATGTGTATACATTTGCTAATTAAAATGTACTCGTCAATTACAATTTTAAGGTGTGTGTACGAATGTGAGCACACGTGTTTAAAATGAATGATGTCGAATGAGCATATGAAGCGGCCACGTGTCAGAAAGGGTTGCACATGTGGGCTACAAGTACCAGGACCGCATAGGGTGCGGGGAGATCTTATGTGACACATGTGAGCTTACACATGGGGTGCACTGTGCATGTATGGGTGTCGGGTTAGGGGACGGGGGAGCAACAAAGTTCTGACGAATGATACACACATTCGCTTGTGCATACAAAACAATTTTGTGCTTATGTTCGTAACGGAGGAGATAGAATTCGTAGAATGACGTCATCTAGTACTATTTGCGTAGCATATTATTAGTGCGAAATATTCGTAGCACAATGCTACGGCAACATACAATTTTGCACATCGTAGCGTAGCTACGGCAAGATATTTCTGGGAAGAGTTTAGCTTAAAAAATACTTGTTGCGGGAGTAATGATTGATTACTCTTGATTACTTATCAACATAGTGACCTTTCTTATAAATATAATTAACTAGCGACTGCCCGTGACATTGTCCGCGTGGGCTTCGTTTCAGTTCCGCATAGAACTAATAAATTTATTTTTGCTAATTAATATTTTTATCCTTCGTAATTTTAATTTATTTTTTTATCAAAATCTTAACTTCTTACTTATTACTAACGTCGAAAATAAAAAAAAAAACATTAGTACTTAACTTAAATTTTTTACTGGACTTAAGAATATCCTTTTTACTGGACTTAATATTAATACGCATATTAAGCATATTCACAAATAACCCAAAAAAAACGCATATCGCTCTTTTTTGTTGTCAATAAAACGTATTATAATTTTAAAGTCAGACTATTTTGTCAAATAGAAAATTATGATTGGAATTGCAAATAAAAGTGTATTAACTTTCAGTGATGTGAAAAACAAATGAATAGGCAGAACACTTATAATTCGAAGTGTAAAATGTTGTCTTTTTACTATTCAGCCTCGCTTACCTTTACATTGCAGTTTATTATAATTCCACGATCTTTGACCCTGCTACGAGAAAGTAATGCCAGTGGCATTCCATTGAACCATCTTCAACTTATGTATGCCTGGTAGTCGAGATTCAAGTGAGGCCATCTTTGTCGCGAAGAAAGTTCTTGCGACCTTCGCAGATAAGGATGGGCATTTTGTTGTGTGGTTTGGTCCTCAGCCTTGTCCAATGTTTGCTTTGTCCAACAAACTTACTTACATTGTTATCAATTCGTCGCATCATTGCATCTTTATTTATTTATGTTTTAATAATAGTACTTCGAGTCAGAGTTCAAGTCATTTGGATTATTATTTAAAGCGTCATTCTATCTGTACTGTTTGCATGCCAGTATCTGGTGCATCACTTAAGCGCTACACATTTTTTTTATTTGTCAACTTTTGTACTGTGAATGCTCGCAAATAAATATTCTTGATTCTTGATTCTTGATTCTTGATCAGTGTAATGTAACGATATGTTTATAGGGTATTTTTCCATAACTAGATGGTTTAATATTTTTTAAAGTTTGAATTCGGTTTAGTAGTTTTCAGTAAATCTTGATAAAACTGTCGTTTTCGTTGCCGTTTTATGGACTTTTGTATGTTCGCAGACTTAACTGCCTTTTTAATTACAAATTCCATTATCCATATAGCAATTTACATGTTGTTGTTTTTTATCTGGAACTGGCGGGCGGCGCAGCCCGCGTGTTTTTTTACACAAATTAACATAGCCAAAGTAAGAACTGTAAGGATTGTGTTATGGGATACTAGGGATATAAATATTTAAGTATTTATGTGTAATATATATTATGATAAACGTGCATGACACAGGTACAAATGCTCGTATTCATCATACAAACACTTTCCCCTGCCGGGATTCGAACCCAGGACCTCAGAGTAGGCGACACCTTGAAACCGATGTACGTAAGTACAATCTACTACAGAGGTCGTCAGATTATGAAAGCTTTTTTCTCGTCTCTCTCTGCCTTGCCTTGACTCCCAAGTTCCAAGGGATTTTTCGAACGAATTTCTTCACAGTTATGTATTCCTGGTACGTATAGTCATTGGGAGTGACATGCCCATTATTTCTTGATACAGCGATCCCTTTCTGTCATTTACACCTTCGTTAAGGGCCGGATAGCTCTTCTAACTACTTTTTTTAATTACTGTTAATTAGAGAAGCTTGGAAACAAGCGCCCTTTGTTTTTAACCTTTGTCTGTTCCATTCGAGCAAAAGCGCCAAACGCCGTTCCACGTCGACGAACGGCTGGGTAAGCAAGGGCTGGATATACCATGCGTAAGTCAAAGATCATTTTATCAATAAAATTGTTTGTATTGTCAATAATATTATTGGCGAGCCCTTTTAAATTATTTATAATATAACACAGTTCACTGGGAGCGCAGAAGTCTTGAGGAGTTTGAAAGGGCCCTCGAAGGGCCTGTTGAATTTCAAGGTTCGGTTACGCATAGGGCGTGGCCTCCTCACCCAATCAGACGGCCGTGGCTTACGCAAGAAACCACGCAGCGCGCCGCGGGACGACTGTGCCTCTTGTTCATGCCTACAGACACAGATGAGTAGGTTTTCTCTTAAATTTAGCTGTAATAATTTTCTTTAAGAAAACGCATGAAATTAATCTAATTGGGTTGAAAATCTGCTTTAATCTAAAAAAACCTTCTTCACTGTACTGTAATGACTCGCTTACGACTGAAACTTACGTTGAAACTTAAAAAAAGTAAAGTTTTTCCATGAAGTTTTCATTCTTTGTAGTTAAATTATCCGACTGTACAAAACCGACAAAAGTAAGACCGAACAAAAGTTTTCCAATGTCAAAAAGCAGTCATATTTTACGTAACATGTTTGTCTACGAAAATTCATAAATCACGGCTCTTTGGAAATGGAAAATATTGATAGCAAAAATGTTGTTAGAGATAGGTAAGTGAGATTACAGAAAATCACATGTTGAGATTTTCCCAAAAACACAAAAACAATTTTATTGTAGCCGCCGCCCAGAGTTGCCCACCAGAAATTTCAGTTATTTTTTATAAGAACGTAAAAAAGGACGTCTGTTTACACGACTGCCCAAAAAAGAACAGAAGTGCAATACAGATGCACCATCGATGCTATTTAAATCATCAAAATCAAGATTTTAGCAAGAGAAATTAAGATAGTTTACACAACTTAATTTAAAAATGTTGAAGTCAGTTTTACAAAATTTATTTTACTTTTTAGTAAATTTTTGGCTTTGTTTTTTTTTGTAATTTCTACTTTTTGCTCCAAAACTATGCGTTTCTCAAAATTTCATCATTTGGAAAGTTTATGTTTGCCAATTTTACCTCGATTTGATATAAGTAACACTTTATTAATATTTTAAATAACATTGAATTAACTATACTCCCTTTTTAATTTGGTTTTTTTATATCATTTAAAACAACAAGATTAATGTATATTTTGATTAAACTTTTTGTTAAAAGATTTTTATACCGGAAGCTGACCGCGGAAACAACCTAAAAAAAATTCCTCGCTGTTATGAGGTGAAAAATTCTGTGCTGCGCTCGGCAGAAAAGTTTTAAGCGTTGAGGTAGCTCGCCGCGAAATCCAACTTTCCAGCCTTGCATAACAGATAACTATTTACATGATTTTAGGCCTATTTCATTCTGTGTTTTGAAAGAAATTTAAAGGTAACTAAATCGAAACTTTTCTAATAGAATCAGAGATTTTTTCCGAACGGGTGTTCAAAACTTGAAATTTTCGATATTCAGGTATTTACCATTTTTGGAGGGTCTACTATTCATAGAGCTTCGGTGAAGCTTGAATTTTTTAAAACTTGATTACTACTAGTCGTTTCACATCCTTTTCTCATAACTTCATTATAAGAATAATATTAGTTTAACATTCTTCGTACTGTTTAAAAAAAATATCTGCAGATCTCACACTACGCGCAACTGTCAAAGGCATTGAAACTGTAATTTAGAAATAAAGCAAACGATAGAATTTTGTCAACTTTGTTTTATTCGACACAAAGAAACGATCGATCTTACATACGATTTAGAAACATATATCGCCAAATTGCGACAGCTACAGTTTAACTACAGTTAAATGCTTACACAAAGACATTATCTTCATTCTCGTCACTCGAATTCTTTGCAGACAGAAGCCAAGAACTTAATTTTTGGAACTGACGACGATAATGTGAACGGAGCCAGACCGACCTCGCGCGTAAAGGTTACCCGCTACCGCCTACAGTTTTTGTCCGCCTGTACTGTGGCTTAATTCAATCCCGAGATACTGTTTTACCGTTTCTTGAATAGCGTGCTCAAAAAAGTTATTGGGAAATTCTCGATTCACGTCAGCGATTTTTTTTTTTAATTTTGTAAAATTTTTGAAAATCTAAAAAGTTACCATCCGATCTTGGGCATCCAAATTGGTCTTTGAAGCCCTCCGGCAGACGCACATTTTGACATATAGGTATGTCCTATGTCCTATCCGCGTACTTCTCATATCTGTGAAATGAAACTACAGGCAAATGTCACAATTTCATTAATCGGGACACTAAACTCGATCAGGAAAACATAAACATTTTCAATGTTAAAAAATTTAAAATGTTTATGTTTTCCTAATTGGTCAGTGCATTGGGCCGGATTCCCAAGGATGCGGGTTCGAGTCCCGTCAGGGCGACATGAGACAAGTTGCTTTTTTCTAGTATATTTACTTGATTAAAAATTTACGTTGCTTTTCACGTAGGTACCTATTAATTCCATGCTTTTCACTTGTTCGTTTGAAGTCCAAAGTGATAGAGCGATGTTTTAAATATGTTTAGCACTAAACGTATTTAATATCACTTGGTAAAAGTCCGACTAAAGGGCTATTAGCTTGGTCTCTATTTTATAGAGCTGCGGTTAGGCTTGACTTTTTGCAAAAACAAACTTTTTAAAGGTTAGGTATGTATTTATACTAGATCTTCGTTAATCGACAATGACTCATTGTCAATTGACGATGATTGTCATTGACGACGAGCCCCCTAATTGTCTAATTTAAAATCTATCACAATCCCTTTCAGTGGTATTGTGATTGTGATATTGAAAATTGAGACGAAAATGACGAAATTGAGCTTAGACAGTTCAATTTCGTTTATTCCATATCTTTTAAAACGCGTCCCGATCACAATCCCTTTCAAATGTCAAATAGTGACGGCCTGAATATCTTTCAAATTACGAATTGAAAGGGATTGCGATAGATTTTAAAATTAGACAATTAGCCCCCTGTTTAGCGCAGGGGTACCTTCTAACTCCACCTTTTGCGCCAGAGGTCCCGGGTTCGATCCCCGGACAAGACAAATATTTGTGTGCATGAACATATCTATTTGTCTTGGTCTGGGTGTTTAATATGTATATTAAGTATGTATTTACAAGAAAAAAGTATATAAGTATGTTAATCCGTTATCTAGTATCCATAACACAAGTTCTTCATGAAACTTAAAGTGGGTTAGATAATTGGTGTGATTGTATGCAAATATTTATTATTTCTTTACATAATACCAGCATAATACAAGTGTATGATTTTTTAAGTAAAAAGTTTTTCGCGTGGTCCTGGTGAACACAAGTTTTCGTATTTGAACATTTTCCTACACGGCACTATCTCTCAACTGGGTCAACAACATACCAAAAATCAAATGCACATTGTGCTTTGCAATTATGTACCTACAATGCCTTATACCTACCACGTGGGAAAGTTGCCAATATTTAATTATTTTTTTTATTAAAAATAAAATATTTTATTTTTTAAACTTTTTCAGATAAGTAATTATATTAGGAATATTTTTTTTTTATAAATTTAAATTTATTAATTACGTCTTCTTTCTTTTCCGACCAAAAACCCCATAATGTGGGTTTTTAGGATTTGACTTGAATCCATGGCCTGAAAGCTAGGTGGTGGGGCCGCGAGTTACCTCTATCGAAACCTGAGAAAGCGAAGGATTGTAGGCTTGAACCACGACTGTAGCGAGATGTTTTTAACCGACTTCAAAAAAGGAGGAGGTTCTCAATTCTTCGGAATCTTTTTTTAAGTGAAAACTTCTTTAGCGGCGTTGTGCAAATTTTTGGGATGGGTAAAAAATGTTAAAGTAGGACACGTGACCCTGATCGAAAATTCGTAAGACCCTTTACCGTTGACCTATTTCAAATTACATAAAGTCTCACAGTTGAAAGATCTACGTATATAAGTTAATAACAACCATTATATAAAGATCTCTCATCACTACCAACTTTCATATTGATGCCAGGTCAGTTTTAATTTCAAGGGAGGAATATTCTTTTCTTTCATTACAACGCCATCTAGATATATAAGATATTAGCAAAAAAAGATATACTCGTATTAGAATACTTGCTAATATTGATGATATGGAAAGTTGTAGACCTCATTTTGTAAAACTAAAAATACTCACACTTACGTCCTTATATATATTCGAAATTTGTAAATGAGTTAGGAAAAATAAACATATGTATTCACAAGCAAAAGATTTTTATCAATAGTCTCGTAATTTAAAGACATAAAAATAGACTTGCAACACCTTTCACTAAGTTACATTTGGTGTGTTCAGGAACTTACCATATGTCAATAAAAATCAATAGAATACCAAAACTAATTCAGGACATACAAAAAGAAACAGACTTTTATAATAATTAAAGGAATATTTAATAGATAAATGTTTTATATATTAACAGAATTTTTAATTAATTAATATTAGTACTGTAGGCTTATCTGATCTCATTAAATCTATAATATCATGTTTGTTAAAACCCTATCATGTTAAATTTTAAGTCACTATAATTTGTATTTAAGTTGCAATTCCTTTACTTTTCAATATTGTTATCTCTGCTCCGTGAGGTACCAAATAACCACAATTTTTTTATTCTAAGTTTTATAGGTACCTATTTAGTAATTCAACTTTTTATATATGTTTAGTAATTTATCTACACTAAGTTGCTATGTCTTTATAGGGTCATGTTTTCTGGTATACTATTTATACTTTATAAGATCTCAAAATATGTAACCAAACATGTTGCAATAAACTATATGACTATTACTAAGCAATTTATGGTCCTCACGATTGGTGAAAAGTACTGGACTTAGCTAACACAAAACATTTTTAAATAAACTAAAATTTCCCAATTTAAAAACCGACTTCAAAATTTTAAAAATAATAACGAATACCAAAAAAAAGAAAACAAATAAAAACCGTAGTTACAACATAAACCGTCTTCAAAATATGCTTTGTGGAGTCGGTGACAACCAGGACAAAATTAACGTACATAAATTGTAAAGTTTTTTGTTTTCGTTATTATTTTTGACATCATACTGCTCGGCCTGTTACCGAGCAGGATGATGTCAAAAATAATAACGAAAACAATAAAAAACTTTACTAGTATGGTAAGAGGCTGTGTAAGTTGGCATGTGCAACACAGTGCATTGTTTATATAGAACGTTCTATTTTCAAATCACTTTACAATTCAAACATAGGGTGAATCAGGGGTGAATGCTTTAATTGTAAAGTACACTTTACCATTCAAGCTATGTAAAACTCCATGGTGAACCAATCTTTCTTATAAACTGGCGAAACTTTTTAGTGAAAAAAATAATCAATGAAAATGGCGGCATTTCATTTAAGTTCAAGCTATGCAAAACTCCTTGGTCAAACAAGTTTTTTTTTTATAAAATGATAGGAAAACTTTTTACTGTGAAAAAACAATGAAAATGGCGGCATTTCATTTGAACTAAATGTTTATTCATTTGAGACGACTGTATTAAAATTTAAAATAAGTACAAAATTACAAGTTTTTGCTAGTTAAAAGTTTTAGTTCATCATGTCAAGTACTTCATCCGAAGAAGAACTGGTCGGCACGCCTGATTTCTGTCATCTTGAAGCCGAAGATGTCGTACAAAGAATAAATATTTTCTCTTATAAATAATTCATTTTGTCATACCAATATAAATTTTTTGTTTACCTCGCATGAATGATGTAAAGTAGAATGCTTACCTCGGTCGTAAGTAGCTATTACACCCTCGAACTATAAGAAGAAATTTCTGTTCTGTGGGTGCACTCGATACATTAGCGCCCTTAGCGAGCTGCGCTCGCACGGGCGTCAAATTGGATCTTGTTGTGTAGTAGCTCGCTTACGTCCCTTGTCTTACAAACTACTATTACGTTTTGAAGTCAGTTTTTTTTACATTATCTGGTCTTTTATCTTGATGAATCGATCTTCATTATTGATAAATGAATCCAACATTTGAAAAGATGTTTCTTTTGAATGCAAGGATATTCCTAGCATTGATGTGACGACGCTGGCCTACAGCGTATTAAAAATATAAAAGTATTGGAGAATTTCGACGTGTTCGCAAGTATCGGCAGCTCAGTGGTTAGAGCAGACCGGATTTTCAAAGGTCGTGGGTCCGAGTCCCATCTGAGAATTCACTTGTGGCCGACTGGTTATTTTCCAATATTTTCTATTTAAAATTTATATATATAAGTAGGTAAGCTAGGTAATTTATCAAACCAGCTTTGCTTTTATTGCTTCAACTATACCTAAGTAGCGGAGTCTTTTTTTAACCCATTTCTAAGTTAATACTTGCCTGTTTTCTATATGCGCCATAAAAAAATGTTTCACTTAAATTTTAATATTTTTTCATAAGCTTACTTTCTTTGTAACATTACCGGAAAATTTTACACAATGGAAGGTCTTTGAATCGGGGGCGGTTCTTCGTATCGTTGCTAGGGCCGGCCGATAGGCTCTTAGTGCATTCTGATCGCCTGGTACCAACGAGCATGGTGTGACTGCGGATCCGCCTCCCGGCAACGGAAAGGCGGCGTTGCCAGGCTGCGGACACCGGGCGCGGCGCGTCCCTACGGCCCGGAAACCGGACTTATTAGAAAAACTAAATAATGGGATAGACAAAAACACAAAAACACTTCAAAGAAATAAAAGAATACCGAGAATTTCAAAAACATTGTCCCTTGTACAAAAGAAATAAGTTAATATTCTGTTGTTGTGATGGATAAGATGGAGAAAAGTCCCAAAAGATACGGTTCCCTTATCCGGTTACCGGAAATAAACCGGAAGTTCTTTCAGTGATTGCTAGGGAAACATAAATTCACGGCGGTTGTTTCAGCTCTCAAATCAATATCCGGTCCGGAAGGAAATGTTACATAATCCCCTTTTCATCACCTCATGTAGAAATGAGGAATGTAAGATAATTAATTGAATATCTTTTGTTTAATGTCGTTTAAATATTGTATCTAAGTATAGTGAACCTTAATAAAAAAATAATAATTATACAATATATTTTAATCGTTTCATTAAATACATCGTCACTTTTTTGTTACGGATGCGGATGCCCTCAACATAGGTCTTGTCGATATAAAATCGTTATTGGATTATGTATCGGCGATTGCCGATAATGTCGAACTGTTCGGAAAATACTAAGGCAGCATGGGTACTGAGAAGCTTACTTGACCAGAAATCGATATCCCATTAATACGGGTTCGAAGCTATAGGGCACGGTATATTGGTTCCAGACAGGTGAACGGGGACGTTAGGGGATGCGCTCGGGGCGGTACCCAAGTTTCTCGTAGTTTTAGGTAAGTAGAGCGCTTGCGCGGCTTGGCAAATTTTTTTACAACTAGTTTTCAAAGTCGACAACGTGATAAAATAAAAAAAAACACGTGATAATTATAATAATAATATGTCGGCGAAACTTTTATATTACAAATGCACTAAAGAATATCATTTTGTACAAGTTTAAAACTTATATAAAAGTAACTAATGTCTAGTGTATTGTATAGTGACTAGAATATGGTATTGACAACAATAATTCGTAATCTGAGTTGTAAATATTTTGTTTTTCTAAATAGCAATCGTTGAATACTGCGAACATTTAAGTTGAATGCAAGAGGCATCTCGTAGTAAAAAGAAAACGACGCGGGTCACATAATGATATGCGTAATTAGATCAAAGAAGTATTAGGGCAGCATATATCAAAGTAGATGGAAAGGGCGAAAGATGCGACGAGCCTACGCCCCGCCGATGATGAGGGTGTGTGGCATCTTGAGAATGGCAAATATGCGCTACGGACTGCGCACTATTTCCCTTCCTGAAAGCTTACAATCTGCTGTTACCAGGAACTTATGAACGGTAAGGGTGTACCGCTGCGAGCTTGTTGCGAGGCACAGGCAAGTCGTCTTCCCCTCTCGAGTGAATAGGCGGAGAAGTACGCAGGCGTGGGTGTCGTTATGGAAACCGTGTTGCCCACTTACTGGAACATTATAAATCGGAGAAGGTCGTCGATGAATACCGTATGACGAGCACAATTTTGCTTTTATTTTAAATAATCTATTTTGTGATAACATCTTCCTATATAGGTTCATTAGTATTTACCGTTTTCCATAAAACAACTTTAATCTTTGTTGTTAACAAATGTATATTTATTACCAATACCATAGTAATGTCAGCAGACTTTGTTTTGTTAGAGCACGAAAGCAGAAACCCAAAAATACTCGTAATAATCGTCTTTTTAGCTCTCTTTCTTTCATACATTTACTCATAAACAAACGTGCACTTTCATAAAAAATAACATGCAATATATAACGTAGACTTTGGCGTAAATGATTACATTTTTCATAGACTAGTTTAATGTTTGTTTAATCAAAAAAGCATATTATACCTTAGTATTATTGAAACCAAATAAGCAACTTTGAATTTGGTATATTTTATCATTTGTTCTTTTATTTATTCCATAATTAATAGAACAGCACAGGTATCTTTTGCTAATTTCAGAATAGCTTTCTTTTCTTGATTGACACTTAGTTACAGTAAGAGCAAGTTTATTTATTATCTCGTTCCCACAAGTGCTGAATTTCCTTAAACTGCTGCAGAAATAATTCCCGTTGTGTTTTATGTGATAGCACCGGTTGGTGTGGTCAGTTTGATTTGTGTGCCAGGGGCATGTCTGTCTGTCTGTTGGTTGCCAAGTGGCCGGCACGGCGAGCCAGCAGGTGCGGCCACGGTACCAGGACTGCATAGAGTTAAGGAAGTAAAAGTGCATTCACCACAATGCACTCCGGCCGGAGCGGTGCATAGCGATGCAGTCGCCCGCTTGTAACCGAGCTGGCAACACGTCACAAAATTTTTGTTTTCATAAATGCTCATGTCAATAGTGAGTTTAAAAACTACGATTTGTATGCAATCAATGTAACGTAAGTATGTATTTTTGTTTTATATTTAATTTCATAGAGTTAAAGTATAAAATTTACTGCGATTTTGCACTGACCTTCCACAACGCTATCTTTGTTGTTTAATTGCGCATCGGAATACGAGTCATGTGCGTACAAGTGTTGCTTCAATGACAAAGTATGTTTGTTTTTTGATAATAAACTACAATAACATTTACTTACTTCACATCACAAAATATAGATGTAATTTATCGATTAACTTCTTTATTTTGTTTCGTGTATCGAAAGTACACCTTTTTACTGTTACTAGATCTATAGAAACAAAAACTAGGCCTGGTATTGGCTGGTATGGTATTTTTCCAGTTAACATTTATCATAAGTATTAAAATTCGCTTTTTGTTTGAAAGGGTATATTTTCAAGTCCAGATCCTGTCGCTCGATGCAGTTGGTTCATCATACATTAATAATTCATAAATACATGTGCAACTAACTCGTTTCAGTTATTTATTTGCGCGAAATTATTAAAAAAATGTACTTTTATATATGAGGTATATAAATCCTATGAGTCACACACACATACGTAGAATTATTGAAATTATAAGATATTAGTTTATTCGTGATTTATGTATGAAAGTACATTTTTTTTTATTATTTCGAGCAAACAAATAACTGAAACGAGTTAGTTGCGCATGTATTTATGAATTATTAAGGATGATTATTTATTTTTATTTTATTTTATTTTCTTTGGGAAGTTTACAGCAGTATTTACAAATTAGGTAAATAAGCAAGCACTTAAAAGCTAATTACAAACTTCCACAGATGATGAACCAATAATTGTGCAATTTTTGTTTGTATGAAAGTCGTACCACCTTAACTCAATCTACCGTGCAATTTCTATAATTTTCATTTATAAAAACTGGATACTGGCGAAATCCAATAGGGCGACGCCATTAAATAAAAAGAAGAAGAATTAACACGTTTATGATTTTTGAAATGCAAATTATTTTGCAGTGCATGTTGTTGAATTAACACAGTGATAGGTCGGAACATAGCTTTTGATAAATAAATACACTTGAATCTACTGTTTAGAAACTTCGTGCTATGAGATTCAAAATTGAAAGTTGTGCCTTAGTATTATCCGCCTCTGTGGTATAGTGGTAACAACCACTGGTATCAGACCCAGTCTGGCTAGCTCCCACCATCTTATCTAAGCCTGACGCCATAACAACAAATTTTTCAGCATTGTTGTGCTCGTCAGTTAACTCGGCAGTTAGAGATAAGATAGCCAGTTCCTCAGTGGCTGAGGATTCCGGAAGAGACTCACCGTCGTCGTTCATAAAAAAAAAAAATTAACAAATTTAAATTTCTAATAATAATTGACGTTAGCTTATTCTAATTTGATTTTCCTTGATTAATAAAATTGACTTAGGATTTAATTTGCCATAACAATATATATAGGCTACGCCATTAGCACATTTTTAACCGCCTCTATAAGGTCTTGTGGTCCAACCACCTGTATTAGACCCAGGGGTCCCGGGTTCTATTCCCAGTGGGGGTACATATTGTATTCGGTTTGGTTGGTGGTAGGATTTTGTTTTGGAAGTCCATCTGGCTACCTACCACCATCTTATCTAAGTCTGACGCCGTAACAACAATGTTTTTTAGCATTGTTGTGTTCCGGCAGTTAGAGATAAGATAGCCAGTTCCTCAATGATTGAGGATTTCGGGAGTGGCTCGCTTCCTTTTTCAGCTTTATTAATACTTAACATTAGGTATGATGAAGGCTATGAGTCTCCCCGTCGTTCATAAAAATAAAACATCTTTGGTGTGCACTGAGAAAAAAAAACAAAAGCTAAGTACGCCATGCTACGACTTTCAGTAGAGTTTGAAGACATTTTGAAAAGGCTTTCATTTATGATTTTTTGATGAACTAATACTAATTAAATAGAAGCATTTTGTAGAGTAACTTTCAATTACGAATGAGATAAACCGAATTAAGTAGATGGGTTTTTGTATTTACAAAGTTAGAACTTTTTTAAATGTCACAGCTACGAGAGATCGAGAGACATTAGTAAACTTAAAAAAAGTAAAAACTTTGTAAGATAAAACTAAGAATAAGATAATATAGAAAAGTATACTATAGGTACTAGAAAAATACATTTTGTTTAATATTGTGTCCTGTCTAGATGTCTGGAGTCGATGCAAGTAATTTTATAGACTATAACATTTTTGTAGTATAGAAGTAATAAATATAAGTTTTCTTAATTGCTCGTTTATGACTAACCTTTTAATCCCATAAAAATAACACGTTGTTACGAGCAGCCTTGACGCCTAAACATAGAATTAAGTTTATCACTCCATAAAAGTCCATCTAACCGTTCGTGTCGGACAGCCCCTCTAACCCTTGCTAATAAAGACAAAAGAAGTCATTTATCACCCCCACCCACCGTCCGCAGATCACGTCACCTGACCCGGATCATTGTGACGTAACCCGGTTATTTGCAAATGCCCACTGAACACAATCTTGGGGGGAAGGATTTTGGATTTTAGATTTGTTATCCATCTATATTGAGCGCGCTCCGTTCTAATAACTTAGGTAATAACAAAATCTTCTGACTTTAGTAGACTAGCTGATACTAGCCCAGTTCACTGGCCGTCAATTTTTTTACATTATCTTAGAATCAAATATTGCCAGTACCAAAGTACTCAGGAATATTGTAGCTTTAAGACCGTGAACTTTCGGAAACTTTCCGAGAGCGCAATGTATGCATTTGTCATGTCACTCCAAAATAGAGAAAGACAAAGTATAGAATTCGAATCCGATTCAGTGTCCGATGGTTGTGAATCAGCCTGCCAGGAGCCCAATTCTCATGCATGTTTTTCATGCATTTGAGTATTCACGTTCACATTTGTAAAAAAAGGTGCAATGATGAGTTTTTATGAAGGATCGTTTGCAAAAATAAAAACATTGCTCTAATTAAATGAATAAGCACAAACTCACAAAAATGTGCTGTTTGAGTGTTTTGCTGTATTTTAAAAGTGAAAGACGGCTAGTTAACAAAAAAATTAAACATTTACCTACTCGGGGATTTTCATTCGCGCAGCACCCAAATGGACAACATTTCAAAAAATAATATGCAAAGGACAATGCCACAACTAATAAAGGGTTCGAAAATCCATGCACTCCATTCAAACCTTGTTCAATCGATAGAGTATATATGTACGAACAATAGTTATTGAGACAGCACATTTCTTAACCGTATCTATAATAATATAGTATTAAATAATAATACTATTTCAAATAATAATAACAATATATTTAAAAATCAGCTCATTTGGTTCTATGACGGTAGCGAAATGTCGCCGTCCTCTCGAAAAGTAAAATATGATTAACATTATTATTTTATTTTTATACATTATTATCATAAAATATATAGTCAAATTTATCGGCCATTCTTATAAGCTAGATAAAACTGCAAAAACTGAGTAGTAATGAATAGGTGCATTTATCTCGGAATGGATACGGTTTAGAAATGTGCTGTCTCAATAACTATTGTTCGTACCGCAGAAACCAGTTCAAAATTGGCGACTTTTCTAAAATACTCTAATACCCTAATATATATATAGAGAATATACTCTACCGATTGTACAAGGTTTGGATGGTGTACCCTGATCCCCCATGGCCTACGGCAGTGTGATGGCAAGCAGTGAGGGGTTTAGCTGGTAGTGCCCCCCCCCCTCCGGGCTCCCCATAGCCTTTCGAGGCTGAATGGGGAGCCGGGAGGCGGTGGTCCGTCCTCCCACCGAGCTTTCGAGCGTGTGCTTCGAGCGGTGGGGGGACAGGAGCTGGTTCGATCCTATCCCGAGCCCCCGCCGAGCCTACTGGCTTGACGGGGTGTCGGGGGGCGGCGAGGGATAGGGTGCTGGACTCGCGAGTCCGGTATTCTAGGTGAGCCCAGCTTAACCGTTTGGTATGCGTTAATGCATTCCTCCACTCAAAACAAAAAAAAAAGTTTGGATGGTGTGCAGGTATTTTAGAAAAGTCGCCAAAATTAGACATTGCTCTTTTATTTTGCCTAATTAAACTAGATCTTAAAATAAGGACTCGTATTTATTAATTAAATGTTTAGTATTATACTTATTTATGTATTAATTCAGTGTGAAAACTTGCTCATTCCAATATTTCCAATTGCGATTGTGTGTTATTGTGTGTGTTTCGAAGGTTTCATGCCAGTGGGGACAATAAAATAGCTGATGACGGAGACGATACTTTGTATCCCGATAATTTCACGGGAACGGAAACCACGCGAATGAATGGCATATATAATAAAACATATAAACGTTTAGATAACACAAGGGCTGATCGGATTTGGATAAAATTTGGTAGGAAGATAGATTAAGGTTTTGACCAAGACTATTTTCATCCCGAAATAATGCGAAAGTTTACACTTTTCCAGAATGTGTCAAAGTCAAAGTTTGAAAATGGGTATAGGAATGCGAAAATGTGTATAAGACAAAAATTTATGACCTTTTGTTACATGGAAGATGATTTTGCTATACGACGCACCGTTTTGAATATTTATTAGCGAAAAACTGAAAAGTTCGTCTTTTCCCATTACGAACTACGACATTACGAAACAAAGCAAGCACTAGAAAAATCTTTATATTAATACTTATCTCCATATCTATTTATTGTGTTAAGCCACGTAAAAAGTTGCTTTTGTGGTACTGCTCTACTCGTCTGCAATAAACGAAAAGGCCTTTGAGACATGTATTAGGTAATTTTAAGGTTCCGTACCAAAATAGTAAAAAGGAACCCTTATGATGCTCAGTCTGTCTGTTTGTCACAGCAGGATATATCAAGAACTGCTAATGAAATCAGGCTTTCGACTTTTGATGAAAATTGAAAAAAAAATACACAGAACACAGAATTGTGTTCTGTGGCCTTTCTCCATTGTTGAAATGGATATTGTTACGTTTTCTACTCTTTATACTACCGTACCCTTTTAAAAAGCATATTAATTAAGTACTCTTATCGAACCACCACTTAGCACTTAGCTTGTTACATTATAAAATCCGTACTAAAGATAGGAACACCCTATGGTTGCCGGCATGATCTTTACGACAAAATAAACGCGGCGAAACAGGCCAGTGGGGCGGAGAGGGCGCGCCGAGGCCTTTACAGAGTAAGCCTCGATGCCTATGCTTGCCTGGTAGATATTTCTTTTTATGGGCTACGGGTAAATGTCATGGGAGCGCCCAGGCCACGCCTCGGGCAAGACATTCCTGTTAGGCTGTTATGACTTGCTTTACGCGATCCGATAAAACGGGATTGCCTCTTTCCAATCGTTAAAGGTAAAGTGCGTTGGGGTGACCTTTGCCAATTAAAATGACTGAAACACAAACAGAAATTACGACTGTTGAAGAGTCGTCACGATTTGTGAAACAGAATAGTCTCATTGAGATTGACTTTAAATGAAAAGAGGTTCGAATCTCTCGCTCGGCACAACAAGTACGTGTTGTGTATGTACAGAATGAAAAAACACGGTACGAATGTCTTATCACAAAGATTTTTAAATTCTTCCTGAAATGTGACTTCAATCATTCGAGAATCTTAGAGAATAAGCCTGAAAAATTCAATTAAGTATAATGTAGGTACTGAATGAAAAATCTTGCTAATGTGTAGAAACTTTACATTGTTAAGGTTCACGTTTTATGATTAATAGGATTAAGGGCTCTCAGTAATCTGTCATACTATTAACACGGCCTGAAAAAGAGACTATTAATTAATAATTTCATATACATCCCAAAAAGCTATTTCTCTGAGATTAGTTATTATTTAGTTAAAAATCATGATATGACAGCTTATTTTATAACCAACTTAGGTACTATGTTTTCTTTATGTGATGTTAGAAATTGGATTAATAATTAAGTATAATTGTACATATAATATTTTGGTGTTCCTTTGAAAACAAACACCACGTGTAGTGGGAGTGGACATGCTTATAGGCGCGGCTTTAAAATATGCATTCCCTTCCCATAAAAAAGTAAAAACCAAAACCCGTTGTTGGAACGAGAGAGAGATACGATGCAAAACAACCCCGAGAGCTCGACCGTATCTGTGAACTCCTAGCACATCATGATCTCCTGCTACCCAAGGAATATCAGCATCCCATATTTCTCACGCTCGCACCCATCGAGCCCCCGGGATCTTGTCGCCGTCCCCTTCTAATCCCTCGGATGTACTATTTCTACCTGCAGGTTGTATGGTGAGAAAATTAACGGATGTCGGGGAACGGCTGCATTTTTATGTTTCTTTTTCTCGATAAATTGCTGATACCGGCCGGGGCCGAGCAGCGGCGGCGTGGATCATCAAAATAGGTTGCATGGCCTAAAGCAAAAAAATCAAAAGAAAGGAAAAAGAATAAAATTTTACTTTGATGGCTGCATTTTAAGGGCTGTGGAAAAAGTGTATTTAAAGATCTTGTTAAATAAATGAAGATATTTTAAAAGTTGCGTTTCTGAATTAACATGAGTATTTTATTATAACTATTAAACAACCGTTACAAAGTTGTGACGGCTCTGGTTATGACTCACAGCCATAAACATAATTACTTTAACTATGTAATGAATGCCACTTGTATAATAATAAAACAACGTTAAGGCTGATTTTGTATGATCTAAATTAACATAAAAACCTGCAGTGCGTATCCGAATTTCCACTGTCTTTCACTGATACTTAGCTGGATGGATTAATTCTAAAAAAAAGCGACTTCAAAAAGTAATAAAAGAAGCCTTTTTGCCAAGGCATCGATGGTGCATTATACATTGCACTTAATACTTTTATTTTTAATGTCTTGGCTGGCTCCGAATACAAAAAGCTTATTTTATCATTTGATTAATTCGTTATTTTATTTTTTTTATATCTTACAATAACACTTGAACAACAATTTCTAAATAATTTATTAGATAGTAGTTACTGCGTGTATCTTCGTAGTTCTACATAAATATTAAAATAACAGGATTTTAGTAAAATTTTATGCTTAGATTACAATTAATCATTGTAATCTAAATCTAATGTCCCTAAGTATGTGGGACCTACTCATTGAACTTTTCACAATATGTATGTTTCCCCAAAACTCAAATTTTATGTACCTTATATTTCTTTATTAGTAAGTAAGTATTCATCTCTCCATTTTTATTGTGCAATTTTTTTTTAATCTTTAGTACTTTTTAAAAACCGTGATAATATTAGATAAGAAATCAGCTGTTTCCTACTGCTGCATTTTCCAGCTTCAACTGTTTTGTTTTGTTCTCCATTCCTCGGTTCCTTTACAGTAGGTACAATTAAGAAGAGCAGAGCTTCCTAGTACAGCAAGCCATTTGCTTGAAAGAAAACTGGGTCATATATTTTGTAAACTTATACATAACTTATTGAAATCATTAATTGAATCGAAAAATCTTTTTTTGACGAATGAAAATATTTCCTTCAAATCACATATAATAGTTTGAATATGTAGGGTTTATTAAACTCGAAATGAAATAAAGTTTTCGTTTTGATTAGGATACCTATATAGCCTAAATCTTAGATACAAATGTAGGATGATTCAATAATTAAAATAGAGACTGGCATGTTTTCCAGAACTTGCACGCTTAAAAACGATTCAAAGTCATCGTTCGTTGTTCTGAGTTTGGCGGCAAGCAGGATGTGACCTAAAAGCGGGCCCGGAAGCGGGCGATCGAGTTCTCGCATTCATAAAGCATGGAAACTGACTGTAAATTTGTATGTATTTTTGTTTTAAAATAATAAAAAACATGCCTTCTTATTTCTTATATAAAAATGTATTCTTAATTTTTTCTATTCAAATTAAAATTATTTTTGAATAATATTACTATTATTACGAGGCCTTAAATTTTCATTTTTCAAGCAAAGTGGGCGATGAGCGATGATCGATGAAGGGAATTCCCGGTAGACCAAAAGAGTTTTTTAGGGTGCCTTATTTAAAAAAAATCAACTAAAGGTTCGTGCTTGACAGACAGACATGGACGGACAGACAGACGGACAGCAAAGTGATTCAACGAGTATAAGGGTAATAGATATATAAGAATTAGTTTATACTAATAATAGAATAGCTATTTATTTGAATAATAATATACCTATTGTTGCCGGGAACTTACTCGATTGTACATTACAAAAACTACTCATATTCTATTACATTATGTTAATTACATTAAATTAAGCATCAAAATTAAGCTTGAGTGTCTGTCGGCTATTCCTCTTGACTAATGGAGTGCATTCATACATACCATCTTTATAAATGAAAAAGGTAAATAGGCCATCATGAATTCATGACTTCCTACACAGACTGCAAATGCAGCTGGGACCAACGGCTTAAAGTGCATTCCAAATGCTAACAAGATTTTTCACCTCACACGCTCGGAAAAGGAGGTTTTGCCATGCAATTTCTGTGTGGAAAATCGCATTGCCTAGCGTGGTACAGTATTTTTTTTTATATAGAAAGAAAAATACGTCATAATGCGTTCCGATTCGCACTATTGACTTTTTAACCGACTTCAAAAAAAGGAGGAGGTTCTCAAGTCGATGGTATTTTTTTATTTTTATGTTTTACCATAACTTCGCCAGTTGTTAACAGATTTTTATAATTCTTTTTTTATCTGAAAGAAATTGGTTTATGTGTAGTCCTATATAATTTTTACAGACATTTGGCCAGTAGTTTTTTCAGAATCCTGAAAAATATCAATTACGTTTTGGCAAATAGTCGTTTACCTAGACGACATCATTGTTGTGTATGGGCTGATTTTTAGTAACTAAAAACTTGTGAAATAAAAAACGATGCCAGCCAAGGCATTCTAAGCACTTCCATTAACTATATTTCTATTTTTCTTGCTTTGGCTGGCACCGACTCCAAAAGTTTTATTTTTTACTTTTTGAAGTCGGTTTTGACTTTTTTTATAAAAAGTTTTTATGTTACATTTAATTCTTATTTTAAATGCCTTTGAATTAATTAAAATACTCCGTTTTGATTTTATTATATTATTTTAGTTCCTTGAATCATAAAAACAATAACAATGTTTTTGGGGGGGTGAGATTTCACAACTTATTATATATAGATTGAAATATATATTAAATAGATTGAATTAATTACAAGATTGGATTTCAGAACGTGACAAAAACCTATATTTTAATTGCACGCCAAACAAAAACAAACAAACTGACATACTTTCGCATTTATAATATTAGTAGGATAGTCGAGAAACTAAATGATTTGTTCATAGAGTTATTCATAATTTATAAGGATCGAATTTTGGTAAAGGGTTTTTTAGAAAACACATTGTGATTTAAGACCTAATTTAGTTTTTCACAGAAAACAAGAAATTAAATTAATAACAACCATTTCAAACAGTTTTGTCGTTACGTAGATAATTATGAGTTTTTAAATATTTAGATGTAGTTATACCAAAAAAAAAAAAATAGTAAGTATACATTTTATGCCAAGTGACGAAGCCATAACATACTTGTATCAGCATTATTCAATAATTATTTAATCTTCGTATATAAAGGGAAAATCTATAGAAAATTTACTGCCCGGCCGCCGCCCGGGGAATCCCGTCCGTATGGACGTTTTTTAAGTTTCCTGCACAAACTTTTATCTGTAAAGTTGCGTTAAATATTCTGTCCTCCAACATTTATTTTCGAGACACAAAAGGTATTTTCCATTAATTTTTCACATATAAAAAATCTATACACATTGCAAAACACATCAAACTTACCAACTAACCATTGGAACCTTTCCAAAGGACGTTGGTTCGAGTCCCATCTTAGATTTCACTTGTAGCCAAGTTGATTTTTTTCCAATATTTTTCTATTTAAAATTTATCATAAGTATAAAAATAGCATTGAAAAATGCAAAAATTAAAAAATCCTACATAAAATTAGTCGTGGGGTTTAGGCATGAAAAACTATTAGACAAACAGTTTCGTATACATTAAGGAAATCTCTCCATTAGCACTAGCATCTAGCAGAGATTACTCAATGCATTTTCTTGCAGTGTGCACTCACGATTTGTAATTATTAAAGATAAGCAGTTTTCACTTTATTTTAACGTTTACTATACTTTTTTTACGTTTATTAAGAGTTTTATTTTATTTTATTATGCCACAATCTGCATATGCGTTATCAAAGACATTTTTCATTAATATAATAATACTAGTTATATATAATTAATTCTTTATATAATAATGATCTTCGCAATTCAACCTTGGACGAAATAATCCAAGAAGTCAACTTAAAAGAGGAAGTAAGGTAAAATCGGAAACGTATAAACCACTTACCTGAAACAAGGACTGCGAGAGCAAAACTGTAACCCAGCATCTCCATACTCTAACAGGC
Source organism: Chrysoteuchia culmella (assembly GCA_910589605.1). Taxonomy (NCBI): domain Eukaryota; kingdom Metazoa; phylum Arthropoda; class Insecta; order Lepidoptera; family Crambidae; genus Chrysoteuchia; species Chrysoteuchia culmella. The sequence goes on from OU342648.1 coordinate 6,431,045, forward strand.
CCCACTTTCTTTAAATCTCACTTAACAGTTCATAATATATTTGTTATTTAAAGACTAAATTCCTTATTTATAAAGGGATTTCAATAGCCTACTCTTTAAATATTAATACTGAAAATTGCCCATTAACTAAATCAATATGTTTCAGTAACACATAAATTTTGCCACATGTCTTGTGAAATCTAAAGAGATTTTTGGTGTTGTGTATTGAAGAGGCACGTTCGTCACTCTGTCAGTCGGGCAAGGCTTTCAGAGCTTCAGCGCGCCTCAACCCCACCACCCTTTTGTGGTGCTCGAATGGGGACAGGGCGCGTCCCAACCCCATAAAGAAATCTGTCTTGCCTCTAATTGAAACAATATTTGTTTTAGCCACGCTTAAACTTAATTTGCGTGAGCTTTGCTACGATGTGTATGAATAAGCCCATGGTAATTTAAGCTTTCAATTAAATGGTATTCTTCAGGATTACTTGCTCTGGGTTATGAAATGCTATTTATTTGATAATTCAAAAGAGCTTTATGCATAACTAGCGGCTGCTCGCGGTTTCACCCGCGTGGTTCCTCTTATAAATATTATCCCTGTGTACCAAATTTCGTCCAAATCCATACAGTACTTTCGTAGCCTTTTCAATGCAAACAAACAAACAATCAAATTTTCTCTCTTTACAATAATAATATAGATTCCTTATAAGAGCTTTATGTATAATTTAACTATAGTTCACTATAGTTTACGAAGAATCTGTCAAATTTTTGTGAAGATGCCATTGCTGTTGATAAAAACTATAGTCTCCACACAATCATAAAAAAAACGATATTGTACAGTCACGTGCAGTTATGTGAACACTATGCAATACAACCATTAGGTACTCATATCTGTTTCAATTTATAATATTTATATAGTAACTTAATATTATAAATGTGAAAGTATGTCAGTTTGTATGTTACTCTTTCACGCAAAAACTACTGAATAGATTTGGATCATGTGAGTGTTGTTGGGCTAAGACGCTTATTTTTTCTTTTTTTATAATGACATGGGCAGGCATATGACCACCATCGTGCGTAATAAACAGGATGTGGTCTAAGGTGTTGCATGCTTGCCCAGGAAATGCCTATTCACTGTCGCCTTGAAGAGGTCAAGGTTGTACAAATCGGCCCCGCCTGGGCTTCGCAGCGCTGTACTCTGGTGGCTGCAGTGGGAAGGGATCTCTCGCTGCCCAGCATGGCAAGAGCCATGCTGGCCAGCGACAGATCCTGGCAGGCGGCGGTTTCCTTTTGCGAGGACGTCATCTCGCAAAAGGAGGCATCGGAGCGGATACGCGAGGAGGACGCTCATGCGGACCGGCTCCGACGAAGACGGGTGGGGCGGAGGAGACGGCGCCATGCGCATCTTGTCCCCCTTTAGTGGGGCGGAGTGATGCGTGAGACGACCTGTCGGCCAGCCGCGATGAGGCCCGGACAGCCGGGCGGACTGCCGGTCTAAGGGGTTGCGTACAACTCTGGTCCTCCGTGGCCTGTGGCAGTGAGAAACAAGAAAAAAAAAGGTTGTACAAATCGGGGAATTCCATTCTTTAGCGGTTCGTATAAGAAATGTGTCAGCAAAGCGCTTGGTACGGACCGTTGGAATGTCAACGACATACGGGTGGTAAGCTAGCCTGCGTCTGGTACCCCGGTACCCGGTACCCGGATGGTGGAAAGGGACTGGAGGAACAAGGTCGTGCAGTTCTCTCGCACACTCTCCAATGTGTATCCTATAAAAGACCGATAGACATGCAACTATGCGACGACGGCGACTGAGGCTCTGAAGCTCCGCAGTGGCCTATGCTGAGTTTACAATGAGTTTCCTGGCATGGTTTTCAATTGATTCCAGATGCTCAAGCTGATACTTAGCAGAACCATCCCACAGGTGACAGCAGTACCCCATAGAGGAACGAATCTGCGCTTTGTATGAAAGGAGCAGCTGATTCGGAGAAGTATCGCCTAGCCTTGGACGGAGGACGCCCAGTTCCTTTTGCACACTTTGCAATGGAGTCGATGTACTCGCCAAAGTTCAGGTCGGAAGACAGGTTCAGGCCAAGAAGTTGCAGATTTTTGGTTCGACAAGACAGATACACCCTGGAAATTCAGAGTCAGTTGGAACGGACTCCGTTTTGCAGTGAATAAACAAGCATGTGTTTTAGTGGCATTGAAACTGACAAGATTGGCATTGCCCCAATCTGAGACGGCCTGAAGTGCCATGTTCGACAAGGGACTCTCGACAAGACTGGATTTCATCATTGGTAGCTTTTGCAGTTGAGAAATATCTGCTGGTTAAAGTGGTGTCATCTGCATACCCAATGTTATCAGATACCAGCAGGACATTAATATGCAGAAGGAACAGTGTCGCAGACAGCACAGATCCTTGGGGAACACTTGCATCAATTTCTATTAGGTCGGATGTTTGTCCATCCACTACAACTCGGATGGAGCGATTGCGACGGAAGTTAGCAATCCAAGTGCAAAGGCTACCAGAGATACCGTATGAGGGATTTAGCAATTAGGCTGCCATGCCAGACCCTGTGAAAGGCTATTGAGATGTCGACCGATACGGCAAGGGCTTCGCCGTGATTCTCGATCGCTTCAGTCCATACAATACACGAGAAGATCTTCAGTCGCACGACCTCGTTTTTGAGATAGAACTAATTTTGTATAGTTCGCTTTACTCGTATTTTGCTGACAGAGAAAGCAATTTTTGTTTTATATGCCGAAAAGCTAATACTTTTCATGCTTTTAGAATGATTGTGATTTCGAGGTCAAGGTCAATTTGGGGTCAAATTCAGGTGCATCTATGGAAGTTGTAGGGTTTCTGAAAGGGCTATAAAATTTTCGTTGTTTTTGCGCTTAGACACTTAGTGTTTTGAGATTTAAGCTAGGGCTACTTTTGTATATTTATTGGTCTTTAACGGTGCTACCATTCGATTTTTTAACTGACTTCAATAAAGGAGGAGGTTCTCACGTCGAGTGTATATTTTTTTATGAATGTTTTAATATAACGTCGTTAGTTGTGAAACGATTTAATAATTATTTTTATCTGAAAGAACTTAGTTCAAGTGTGGTCCCACTTGAACTATGTTTTTTGTGTGCATAACCCGAATCGTGAAATATCTCAATCTTGTTGCAATGGGGTGTGATTTCCCACGAATAGCTTTCTATTTATGTAACGAAAGGTGACTAATAATGTGATTATTATTTAGGTAAGTTTTGTCATGATTAATTATTTAGTGCTTGGTAAAACCTAACTAGGGTTATAAAGCACTGTTAAATGAGTATGTAGAATTAATGTTATAACTTAATACAAATTAAATAAATGACAATAATAATCGTTGCTAAATGTCATCGGAATTTACTATTGCAATAATAATTATTAGTTGTGGTTATCAGTCTGATTTTGAAAGATATGGTTACGTTTACGCATTACACCATATTTTTCAAAATCTTAATGGTTTCATGCTGTTAGGAAAAATCACACCTTCTTACTTACTAACATTTATTTATTTCGGAGGGTTGTCTACCCTCGTTGATAAATGTGGTGTAGTGAGTTAAGGGTTTCATGCTGTTAGGAAAAATCACATTTTATATTTAATATATTTAATTCGGAAGTGTTGTCTACCTTTCTTGCCAACACGATGTTTTCATTCTCATGTAGGTAGATAAATCTAACACTAAAGGCTTTAGCTTCACAAGCTGGCCCTAGTAAACCTTACAATCACCCCTCGCGGGGGCAGGTTTATCATTATGCGGCCTCGCGGGCTAGCTTTCATGAATATTGTGCTCCGTATATTTCCTATGCAAATCGTCAACCCTTGCAGGGTTGTTATCACTACTATCACAGTTGTACCTCGCAAGGGCAAAGAACTACAAGCACTGAGATTCACAATATCTCTTCAAAGCCATATTGGGATGCTGTTACATAAATCTGACATTAGGGCTTTAGCTTCACAAGCTGGCCCTAGTAAACATTACAATCACCCCTCGCATTGTTAGGCTTCGCAGGCTAGCTTTCATCTCCCATAACAAATTGCCAGCCCTAGCAGGATTGCTATCTCCGTCGTACTTCGCAGGGACCAAATAACTACTGGCTCCGAGTTTCGTACTTCGTCTTCAAATACCTATAAAGGGACGATACAATAGTAGAAATCGCTAATAGTCTTAGGGCGCAGACGCGTCCTGCTCCTGGGCCATCAACTGAGAACAATTCTCATAGAAAAAAACGTTTGCTTTTTAACATTCGAGGCAGGACAACTGTATCAGTGCTCTGAAATATTTTCTGATTTAACACATTCACTGCGTTGGTACAAAACCTGAACTTACGCCAGTGCGTTACGAACAAATACTGTGCGTAAGTACGTAACTTGCTTGATTTGCGTTATGACCAGTATTTTGACGTACCAGGAACACAGACGTGGAAACTGATCATACCAAATACTTTTTTGAAAAACCTCTAGGTCATATCATGGGTACGTCAAAATAAACAATTTCCTTTCTATGCGTTAAGACCATTATTTTGCCGTACAGTAGGTACCCGGCGATAAATATTGCACATCGAGCTTTGGATTTTGTATGTTATACAAAGAATAAAAATAATTATCAAAAAAGCAAAATATCATACTTGTTTTAACAGCTCCTAATAGATACCGGACTGTTTGTATTTCGTGGGACAGAGATAACGCTCTACGAAGCCGAAATCAGCCGATTGTCTCTTTCCAAAGGTCGATGTGCAATATTTATCGCCGGGTACTATAATTTTTTTTGCAGATTACGGTTCTACTAGAAACAATAATAATGGGAATACCACTATTTCATTCCTACACGTATAGGAACATAGAAAAATCGCCCCCGCACAAAGCGTTACACAAGGACAGAGGGCTGCCGCACAGTCGGAAAGTCAAATACGTCAAAATAGTGGTCGTAACGCAGTGAATGCGTTAAATACAAAGGTATCGCATAAACCACCACTTCTTGCGATACCAATCTGTAAGACAATCGGTTAGCCACCGCCGCAAACCGAGACAATGACATCCATACAAATGCAAAGTCAGGATTTTAGTAAGGTCGAACTAGGTCCTAACCTCACTTTCTCTCAAAAATCATGTTTATTTTTTCATGAGCGACAGGTCTTCTCGGCTCAGGTTTCAACGGTCAAATGATTTTTTCATAACCGACAAACTTTTTCTAATAAAAATGTACAGTGTGTACCTAACTGACTTTTTCATTCATACGATTGGATGTGGTGCAAGATTAGATTTGTCTAAGGCACAACTGCCGTTATAGATATCAAACAGAAAGTCTTGTCAACTGTTGAAAAACCAAGTTAATAGTACTGAAAGAATTGCAGAGCCGTGCCGGTCTGCTCAATAATGTTTCGTGCTTTGTCGTTCCTCAAGGCAGATTGCACTCGAGGTCCCTCTTAAATAAGTACTTTTTAAAGATGTTAAATTTCAAACGGTCACAGCTTTCAAAATGGTAACTAAAGGAATGGTGGTCTCGTAACCATCATCTCCCCTCCCTAATTCATCACATTTTCTCACGACAGACACGTTGGACATGTTTGGGGAGGGGGGAACACAATCATCGAATCGGGATTCGGGTTAATAACTTCACCACGAACAATATTTACATTCCAAACAGAAAGAGCTTTAGTCTTTCTTAATGCTAAACTCTTACAAGATCAGTGGGGACACGTTTCTCCGGCTAGCACAAAAAACAACTACCTACTAGTAACGAAGTTGTGGTTGCTACTAAAATATTACTGGCACGCTTGATTGCTCCTAATATGCTTTAAAATATGGCATGTTTAGAATTTCTCTGTCTTATGAGGAAGCTGTGGACACACACATGAGGGTCTCCGTTTGCGCATTGCGCAGTCGGAATCACCTGTTCTTGATGGAGAACCGTGGCAGCCGAACTCTCATCATATGCGGCGCAGCCAGAGCATACGGGAAACAGAACGACAAATCCTACTAATATTATAAATGCTAAAGTATGTCAGTTTGTTTGTTTGTTTATTTTTTTGTTTGTTTGTTTTTGTGATTTCATGCAAAAACTACTGAACCGATTTGAATGAAATCTGGCACACAGATTGAAAATAGCCTGGCTAAAATATTCCCACGGGAACGGGAATTATGCGGGTGAAACCGCGGGCGGCCGCTAGTATATATATAAAACCCAGACACGGTGACACAAAGTTACTGAATTACACAAATCTTGGATCAAATACCCCCTTCTTACAAAACACCACACCGTATAATAATACAGCTGCTATGGCCGGCGGCGAGCAGTTTGGAGCCGCTAATTGGATGGCCCGCAGATATTCATGGGCAATCGGGCCGCGACATTCATACCGTTATGGCCTTCGTTACCTTTCGCCGCGTCTCCCCTAACAGCCACCCTTTGTGCGCCCAGTCGCCCACTGGCATGGGAATACTGATTTACCCACTTTATAGGTGGGTTGGGTATATAGCACAATGGCAATTTTATTAGACTGTCTGTCGGACATTTGAGATTTGAAAAATTGATGGATCTGACCAATCTGACCACTAGGAAAAACTGTTTTTTTCTTGATTTTTCAAGATAACCTAGAACAATTTGTTGAATTTAAATCAATAAATTACCAACTTCGATTCAAAAAACATTTTGCATACCATACCATAGAAGTGGCAATGATTAATCGACAGTTGGTGAAATTGACTCTTAAGAAGTTATGATTTTGCTGTAAACTCTTTGCGGTTTGCAACTGTTTCGAGTTGACATCTCCATTATTTTCTGCGTGTCTAAGGCTGCAACTATGATCCTACATAAATGATGAAAAATATGATATGTAATAGCAGCCTAAGGAAAAATGTGAACAAGTAATGAACACCTATTTTCTTATTACCTACCACCTAAAAGAAATTCTTTACTTTAATAAAAACTGCGGTATAGACAGTTTCTTAAATGTGTGAAGGTGAAATCCTATCACCATATTTTTTAGGCTCGAATTATAATCAAAGACCATACGCGGCCGTTACTATGTTTCTTACTTTTAATTTTAACCTTTAAAATTAACACGTAGAGGGTCAGCTAACCCTCTTCAACGTCGCTGACTAATGCGACTCTAGGGTACTTAAATTAAACACAATATTTATAAACATTTTTTTTTATTAATAAACGAAAAATGTACATTATTATTTTAGAATACTACAACTTCATACATAAATTACATGATATAACAGGCAGTACGTCCAGTAACATTGATGGATTTAATCTCTTCGACCCGTCTCATACAAGTTGCTTTTGTTTAATATCATTTTTATTACAAGTATAAAAAGAAGGACTTTACATTATACTCCAGATTCCGTTAGTATGATTAAAACATTAAAAAGTATTTTATACATTACTAGTTTCTTATCCAAAATGTCTAAAATCACCTGTTTATTCATTGAGTAACATAGACACATTAAACATATACTTTTAATATTATGCACATTCTTAATTTCGTATGTAAGTAAATCTAAACGCACGTTATGGGAATATCGTACAAGTATACCACTTCTTCATAATATTAAAATAACTCAAAACTCAAAAATCAACATTCGGCTATGTTAGACGAATTAACACTATAAATGCCACATAAATGAAAATGTAATTTAAATGGCAGTTTACGCGGAATTCTTTAAAAAACATATTCATACGAAAAAGTCATTCACGCTTCTCTTAGTTTAAAAATTAACAATACCCTACACACAATACCTATAACTAAAACTCATTACGGTACAATCTATAACTATTATATACAAATTTACACATTTCTTACTACTTTCTCTAAACTCCTCGAGTTATATTTCGATCGCGCATTATTCTGTTTTTGAAGAGCGATAGATAAAAATATACAACAAAATATTAATGAAGTTAAAATATTTATGTTAAATGCTTCATTAACAGGTGCATTAATTAAATTAAAAAACATTATGTAACTTTGTATTAAATCACATACACACTTAAAGCATAATGGCTTCATAGCTAATCAGAAACACGAAAGTTTTATAGAACATTGTTAACAATATTGTTATATCACAAATTAATAAACTTAATGCAACTAAAATGCTGTAATTACACTTTCAGTATTTATGTTATATTTCAGTTAACAACCCCAAAAGATAAGATAAATGAATAACTCAAATTCTAACCTTAGCAAGTTTTTTACCTCGCCTCGCGATATTCTACCCTTTGCTAATATGCTACGTCTTACACAATACTACTTTAAGATATGTTTGCTATAAACAAATTATTATGTTACATTTTAAACAAAGAAGACTTCAAATTCACTAAATACGAGATCTGAAAGTAAATTATATATTATTCTCCATCCACAATGCATGGAACAGTTCAATAAATAAATAGAAAAATAATATCTGCAATAATTTAATAATAATTCATTAAGTCATTTCTATAAAATTACTATAGTTTCTAAGACTAATAACACGACAAGCGCGATATTCATACAATATTTATGTTTCGCGATTGACACAGGAATCGCGATACAAATACGCTAAAATTAATGTTTTATTTTACTAACTGCTGCCGTCCGTAAAAAAGAAAAAAACATCTTGTGCAATAACTGACACATAATGCCCATAAAATCTACATTGGTCGTATGTGAGCTTCAAATCTACAGCATTAAAATTGTTGTCACAAGATTAATTTAAAACGTGGCTTTTTCATGAAGTTATAAAATTTTATTAAGATTTACAATTATTAAGTATATTGTTGTCAGTGTAAACCACATCTAATTGACTTGAGCAATAGTATATACAGCTTCGCATATAAGATTCGTAAGTTTATTTTTAAATTAACTTATTTTTATAAGATAACCCAGAAAAGCTGAATTAATAGCATATAAGTTCGTTTGTCATATGGACGTTGCTTAATAGCAATGTAGGATATTAAGCTTGATGGTACCAGCAAAGGAAACTTGTTATAATTAGTTTTTTTTAACTGTTAGTTTTTAAAGATTATATTGCAAATACACCGCACTAGTTAAGGTTTGTTAAAATTTAATGTAAAAGTTATGTTTAAGGAGGTTCAATAATATTATATCATAAGTATATCGAATTTCAGACAAGTTACCATTAAAATATATGACAGGATGAAATTGAAATAAAAAAAACAAACAACAGATTTAAACATACTTAAGAGTAAAACTTACATATAAACTTATATTTTAAAACTGTTTTCATTATAAGTAGGGTTTAAAATGTCAGAAATATTAGTACAAGATTTATTCGAATATATAAATAGGTAGTACTCAGATATGGATTTTTAAGATGAAGTGTAGAAAGTTTGACATAGAAATAGGTATATATAAGGTTGTTGATGACTGGGAAACATTTTTAACTAAGCAGTAAACAATGACGATAATGATGTTATTTAAGATATACTACTGATTTTAAGTAAGGAAAGATTTATTTACAATTTGTTGAAGTCTAGTCGCTTCGCTCAACGCTTTAATTATTAATAAATTCGCCTTAAAATAATAACTAGCATATTATACGCCGTTCGTTTGTACCACAACAAAACATTAATATAGTAGCACGGATTCCCATTACGATGTTACTTAAATTTGCAAAAATCTAAAATAAATGTAATCTAACTGTTATCTATTTCGGGATTACTACTTTCGTCATACGTGTTTTTTATTGTTTTAGATAAGTTGATTTGTAGTTAATTTTATTCTATAAGACGTTTTTTTTAATAAGATGATAATTTGGTAAAGTTTTAAACCAGAAAGTGGTTCGTTAGATCTGAAGGAATGAAATTTAAGAAAGCAACACAACAGTATTTTTATTTGTTAAGCAAAAAGTCAGAAAATTTAACATACTACAGTTATTTTTTTATGAAGTATTGTATTTTTACATAATGTCAGTTTTTGTTTTATTAAAATTTTGCTAAATAATTGCTTCAATACAATTTTAAATATTATTTTTTGATTTCCGATTTCTGTCAAGAATTGTAATTGATTTTAATCTCAATCTAAAAGTAATTTGAGTTTTTGCATTAGCAAAGTGACAGTTTATCATTTTCAAAACATGATTGAGTGAATAAATCATTATTTATTTTTGTGTCCAGAAGAATAAATAATTCGCAAGTAAGCAGCTAATTCGCAAATATTACTGTATAACCAAAACTTGATGTGCGTTTCAGAAGTCACGCCCCTAGCATGAACACTGATATGTCACGCGATACGATAGCCCATGATGCTGTCTCGTTTTCCCCGATAAAATGTATGCGTGACAGTGACACGGTATCGAGCTACGAGTCTCGATAAAAGCCTCATGATAGGGCCATAGGTGTTATAGAACATTACTGCAGCGGCCAGCAAGATGCATTGATGGACGCACGTGTAAATACGTAAGTTCATCAATGCCTAGTTGCGGCCAAGGCTTGTATATTACTTTTCTCAAATAATGCGCGGAAATTAAAACTTATTCAAAGAATAATCCCGCGTTAAAGTGTTCATTTGTGTTTTTCTTTCTTTTGCAAACCAGTTCGAAATAAAACCTTTGATAAGTTAACTCCTTGGTTGCCATGGTTCGGAGTAAAAGATCGTTCCATTTTTAAATTACACGACAGATTTGAGTTTACTATGTAGAGTACGTTTCATCGTATATTTCCTTTTTTGTTAGGTTGGTTAGGATGAAACGCACTCTAATTTATTTGGCCGCTAAACCACGACATATATGGATTTTCATACAACTTTTGCCGGCCGCTGCTCGCATGTATTTGGCCAGTACAGCAATCTCAAAGAAGGTTCTTAAAATAATGCTCAAATTTCCAAGCATGTTTGACAAAAGTATATACTAGGCTTAGAAGGGCTTACAAGATGTTTATTTTTATACGTTACGTTTATTACGTGCTAACGTTTCTGAAATTCATGTCAACGAAAAACTTAACAAGTTTTCAATTATCTAAAAGATAATTGAGTTTGAACGAACTGAAAGTGATAGTTATTCATTCGTTTATCATTTTTGAAATATGAATGAGTGAACAAAATTGGTTCATGTTTGTTAGTAACTCGCCTGTTTCGCCTGACGATTCGCAAATATTACGGTAAATGGCTTATAATTTCCCGTTAACAGATTGTTAATCATTGCAGTTGACATGCCATTCAGAACCCGGGCGGTAAGTAAGTCCCTACAGCTCCTTAGAGACTTACGAGGCGCGTTCCTTAGACGCGGCGCTGTTAGGGTTGCCAGGCTTTTTAGAGTCGTATCCAGCCAAATATATACAAGACCGGCATGTCCGGCTTTTATTAGGTTTACGGTTAACTTTGTCGCGTTCAGAGTCACATGGATACGCAGAAAGCTTCGTACAAACAAAAACAACGTGTCAGGCTTTTAGGGCAAAATGTCCGGCTAAATATAAATCTGAGTTCAGCTTTTAAATTTTTAGGCCTAGCAACCCTAGGCGCGATACAGTGGGTTACACCCACGCACCGATAACGGATGCGATGAAAGAATGCGTTTCTGAAGGTCGTATCAGTTCCCTATAAGCATCCAGTAAATAGTAGTAGTTTATGAAACTGTAGCATAATGAGGGGTATTATACTATAGAGGAAACTGTCAGTAATGGCCTGCGCAGACGACGGACATTGAAGGACTTTTTGTCCGCGACACGACCTTATTACTAAGAACATACAGTTGAATAAATAACGAGGACTATCGCGTACTTTTATACGCGGTTTAAGTTGAATCTTATTTGGTTAACAATAAAGACGTGTCGCGGACAAAAAGTCCTCCGTTATCCGTCGTCTGCGCTAGCTCTAACGCATTACTTCCGCATACATACATCAGTTTATCTCTTACTGAAGCTGTTAACGGCGGTAGTTCCTACAGCGTGTTGTCCGTGGGCGCGGCGCGGTACAGCGGGTTGCGGCCGCGCACGGGCAGCGGGTGCGCCTCCGTGTTGAGCACCCACTCGTCCAGCGGCAGCAGGCCGTCGTCCGCGAACAGTAGGTATAGGTACTGTGGAACATATTATCGATCAATTAGCACAATTAAAAGGCAGTCTTGCTTCTGTCCTGGTTCTGATTATGTAAAGTAAATAAACAATCTATATACTTAATTCAGGTTCGCAAAATTTGTGACGACTCGATAGGGACTTTGGCGCGTAGTACGCGGCCGAGTAAGGTATCAAATTAAAGGTACTCGAGTCTATTTGTTCCGAAAACTATAAAATATACAAAATGTTAAACGTAATGATCACAAACTGCAATTAAAGATTTTCGCATAATTTAGAATTTTTCGTCGATCGACGAAAAATCGGGTTGTATGTAATTATTAATATGTTTCTTTCGAATGCGAGGATATTTCTCTCATTGATTGATCAAACGACGGTGGCCAACACCGTATTAAAGGTGATATACTAGAGAATTTCAACGTGTTCTCATAAGTATCTGTAGCATAATTGGTCAGTGCATTGGGCCGGATTCCCAAGGATGCGGGTTCGAGTCCCGTCAGGGCGACATGAGACAACTTGCTTTTTATAGTTATTATTTACTTGTTATGGGATACTAGGGTAACGGATATAAATACATTTAACTATACATAGATAAGTATATTCCAAGACTCAGGTACAAAAGCTCGTATTCATACAAACATTTGCCCCTACCGGGATTCGAACCCAAGGCCTCGAGAGTAGGCGACACGTTGAAACCGGTGTACGTACCACTCCACCATGGAGGTCGTCAAAAATAAAGAAGTCCATTCCATGTAAAGTACCTTGAGCGTCTCGGCGATGTTTAATGTGTAAGTACAGTACCTTGAGTGTCTCGGCGATGTATAATGTGTAAGTACAGTACCTTGAGTGTCTCGGCGATGTATAATGTGTAAGTACAGTACCTTGAGCGTCTCGGCGATGTATAATGTGTAAGTACAGTACCTTGAGTGTCTCGGCGATGTATAATGTGTAAGTACAGTACTTTGAGTGTCTCGGCGATGTATAATGTGTAAGTAAAGTACCTTGAGTGTCTCGGCGATGTATAATATGTAAGTAAAGTACCTTGAGTGTCTCGGCGATGTATAATGTGTAAGTAAAGTACCTTGAGCGTCTCGGCGATGTATAATGTGTAAGTAAAGTACCTTGAGCGTCTCGGCGAAGTATAATGAGTAAGTAAAGTACCTTGAGCGTCTCGGCGATGTATAATGTGTAAGTAAAGTACCTTGAGCGTCTCGGCGATGTATAATGTGTAAGTAAAGTACCTTGAGCGTCTCGGCGATGTATAATGTGTAAGTAAAGTACCTTGAGCGTCTCGGCGATGTATAATGTGTAAGTAAAGTACCTTGAGCGTCTCGGCGATGTATAATGTGTAAGTAAAGTACCTTGAGCGTCTCGGCGATGTATAATGTGTAAGTAAAGTACCTTGAGCGTCTCGGCGATGTATAATGTGTAAGTAAAGTACCTTGAGCGTCTCGGCGATGTATAATGTGTAAGTAAAGTACCTTGAGCGTCTCGGCGATGTATAATGTGTAAGTAAAGTACCTTGAGTGTCTCGGCGATGTATAATGTGTAAGTAAAGTACCTTGAGCGTCTCGGCGATGTATAATGTGTAAGTAAAGTACCTTGAGCGTCTCGGCGATGTATAATGTGTAAGTAAAGTACCTTGAGCGTCTCGGCGATGTATAATGTGTAAGTAAAGTACCTTGAGCGTCTCGGCGATGTATAATGTGTAAGTAAAGTACCTTGAGCGTCTCGGCGATGTATAATGTGTAAGTAAAGTACCTTGAGCGTCTCGGCGATGTATAATGTGTAAGTAAAGTACCTTGAGCGTCTCGGCGATGTATAATGTGTAAGTAAAGTACCTTGAGCGTCTCGGCGATGTATAATGTGTAAGTAAAGTACTTTGAGCGTCTCGGCGATGTATAATGTGTAAGTAAAGTACCTTGAGCGTCTCGGCGATGTATAATGTGTAAGTAAAGTACCTTGAGCGTCTCGGCGATGTATAATGTGTAAGTAAAGTACCTTGAGCGTCTCGGCGATGTATAATGTGTAAGTAAAGTACCTTGAGCGTCTCGGCGATGTATAATGTGTAAGTAAAGTACCTTGAGCGTCTCGGCGATGTATAATGTGTAAGTAAAGTACCTTGAGCGTCTCGGCGATGTATAATGTGTAAGTAAAGTACTTTGAGCGTCTCGGCGATGTATAATGTGTAAGTAAAGTACCTTGAGCGTCTCGGCGATGTATAATGTGTAAGTAAAGTACCTTGAGCGTCTCGGCGATGTATAATGTGTAAGTAAAGTACCTTGAGCGTCTCGGCGATGTATAATGTGTAAGTAAAGTACCTTGAGCGTCTCGGCGATGTATAATGTGTAAGTAAAGTACCTTGAGCGTCTCGGCGATGTATAATGTGTAAGTAAAGTACCTTGAGCGTCTCGGCGATGTATAATGTGTAAGTAAAGTACCTTGAGCGTCTCGGCGATGTATAATGTGTAAGTAAAGTACCTTGAGCGTCTCGGCGATGTATAATGTGTAAGTAAAGTACCTTGAGCGTCTCGGCGATGTATAATGTGTAAGTAAAGTACCTTGAGCGTCTCGGCGATGTATAATGTGTAAGTAAAGTACCTTGAGCGTCTCGGCGATGTATAATGTGTAAGTAAAGTACCTTGAGCGTCTCGGCGATGTATAATGTGTAAGTAAAGTACTTTGAGCGTCTCGGCGATGTATAATGTGTAAGTAAAGTACCTTGAGCGTCTCGGCGATGTATAATGTGTAAGTAAAGTACCTTGAGCGTCTCGGCGATGTATAATGTGTAAGTAAAGTACCTTGAGTGTCTCGGCGATGTATAATGTGTAAGTAAAGTACCTTGAGCGTCTCGGCGAGGAAGAAGCTCTGCTGTACATCGTCGCCCTGCGGCTGCGCGTGGTACACGTTGACCAGCCCCGTGTAGCCGCCCTCCACGCGGCAGTGCTTCTCCAGCGCCTGCACACGAATATACACCTTAACTTGAAGGTTCTAAGGCACAAACAGGGTGTTAAAATACCCATATCGAAGCCGTGATATATGCGTAGTAAACATCAAACTAAATAAGATTATGTAAAAATAATTGCTGGGTATTTTTAGTAAAAAAATGGGTATCCCTTACACGCAATGGAACGTTTGCATGTGTCTATAGAGTACGAGTAGGTGACAAGGCCCCGTATCATTTAGTGGTTTTGATATTCATTGCGGTTTTGTTACTTTTAACGATAATCTAGAAAAAAATAATGACTTTAATCCTCATTAACTCCTTAACTATCAGTTTCCCAGGTTTGGCTCCATACAAGAAAATGCTATTAACGAAGGGGAGAATACGTTGTTTTCGTTATGCGTCTTTTAACACCCTGTATAATGGTTTTCTCTACCGGATAGGACATTTTAAAAGAAAGGTCAGGACAAAGTATCTACATTCGAGGAACATGTTTGAGATTATATCTTTGGTTAACATTCAGGATAACACTAGTTTAAGCTTTGGCTATTTCAACTAGCTCCGTGTAGCACTCCAGGAGAGTGCTTCTCCAACGGCTGGACACGGTTATGCACCGCAAGAAGACACATATTTCTCGAGCACTACGACACACATTTCTCAAGAAGATTAGGGACATTTATGAGAGGCCAAGCCAAAAGTACGCGGTCGTGCTTCTCCAACGCCTGCGCACACGGATATTCACTTCAAGTTGTTGGTACTAAAGATTATATTTCTCAAGCACAGACCTGTATCGAGATAGACGAAAAGAGCGCTTTAAACTGTATGAGAACCTAGCGTGTCGAACTTTTCGAACCTACGATGACGTCACGAGCGAGATTTAAGTGATGGGAAATGTTATTGACGAGCTCTTGCAAGAAACCACTGCACAAATAACCATTTTCGTTTCTGAGTGACGCGTGTTTTCATGGGAACGGTCTTAAGCCGATTGCCTTAGGTCCGAAGGTTTTGACCGTGGATCAAACTTTTTTACACGCAAGTACACTTTTACCGTCTATCTCGATATAGTTCTGTGTTTTAAAGTAAAACTAGGTCAAATATATCAGCAAACAGGTAAGTGGGAAAAGGAAGAAGTGATCTTTGTCTGCTTCCGCGGGAAAGAGGCGTGAATGATAGATTGGTAAGGATATTGCTATGCTTAAAAAATTTAAACATGGATGAAATTATCATAAGCTGAAGCTATTTCGCTTAGCCCCGCTTAGTTATATCTAAGGCTTTGGGACTAAGGTGATTGGGAAGGAACACGCCTGCTGCTGCGCGTTTAACACGTTGTCCCGCTTGACTCACGAATATAGACCCTATGTTGTAGGTGATAAGGCTTAAACTTTACCTGCACCGCCTCCCAGCCCCAGTCGCGGTACTTCTGGTCGCGCGTGAGCCGCCACATGATGAAGTAGCTCTCGAACGTCTCCGGTCGAAGCAGGTAGACCTTCTCTGTTGCTTTTTGTGCGCGGGCTTCTACGGCGCCGCTGAATCTGTATAATTTAACATGGAAAATTAATATACAGTGTGTTATATGAATATAATATTTACTTTAACATCTTTCGGACCGGCGCCGGCGGGCGGCGGTAAATAATGCACTTAATGCAGCAGCAGATGTTTAATTTTTTTGCTTCGGCGTTTAAATTGTACCTATATATCGGTACGCTACGCATATGTTGGGCTCCGTCCATGTGGCGCTGACACATCGTATATGTGACTAGTGGCGCTGCAATAGTTACCGGAACGCCTCGGGCCCCAGCTTGGTGTCGGAGCGCTCGTGGCTCCGTCCATGTGGCGCTGACACATCGTATATGTGACTAGTGGCGCTGCAATAGTTACCGGAACGCCTCGGGCCCCAGCTTGGTGTCGGAGCGCTCGTGGCTCCGTCCATGTGGCGCTGACACATCGTATATGTGACTAGTGGCGCTGCAATAGTTACCGGAACGCCTCGGGCCCCAGCTTGGTGTCGGAGCGCTCGTGGCTCCGTCCATGTGGCGCTGACACATCGTATATGTGACTAGTGGCGCTGCAATAGTTACCGGAACGCCTCGGGCCCCAGCTTGGTGTCGGAGCGCTCGTGGCTCCGTCCATGTGGCGCTGACACATCGTATATGTGACTAGTGGCGCTGCAATAGTTACCGGAACGCCTCGGGCCCCAGCTTGGTGTCGGAGCGCTCGTGGCTCCGTCCATGTGGCGCTGACACATCGTATATGTGACTAGTGGCGCTGCAATAGTTACCGGAACGCCTCGGGCCCCAGCTTGGTGTCGGAGCGCTCGTGGCTCCGTCCATGTGGCGCTGACACATCGTATATGTGACTAGTGGCGCTGCAATAGTTACCGGAACGCCTCGGGCCCCAGCTTGGTGTCGGAGCGCTCGTGGCTCCGTCCATGTGGCGCTGACACATCGTATATGTGACTAGTGGCGCTGCAATAGTTACCGGAACGCCTCGGGCCCCAGCTTGGTGTCGGAGCGCTCGTGGCTCCGTCCATGTGGCGCTGACACATCGTATATGTGACTAGTGGCGCTGCAATAGTTACCGGAACGCCTCGGGCCCCAGCTTGGTGTCGGAGCGCTCGTGGCTCCGTCCATGTGGCGCTGACACATCGTATATGTGACTAGTGGCGCTGCAATAGTTACCGGAACGCCTCGGGCCCCAGCTTGGTGTCGGAGCGCTCGTGGCTCCGTCCATGTGGCGCTGACACATCGTATATGTGACTAGTGGCGCTGCAATAGTTACCGGAACGCCTCGGGCCCCAGCTTGGTGTCGGAGCGCTCGTGGCTCCGTCCATGTGGCGCTGACACATCGTATATGTGACTAGTGGCGCTGCAATAGTTACCGGAACGCCTCCGGCCCCAGCTTGGTGTCGGAGCGCTCGTGGCTCCGTCCATGTGGCGCTGACACATCGTATATGTGACTAGTGGCGCTGCAATAGTTACCGGAACGCCTCGGGCCCCAGCTTGGTGTCGGAGCGCTCGTGGCTCCGTCCATGTGGCGCTGACACATCGTATATGTGACTAGTGGCGCTGCAATAGTTACCGGAACGCCTCGGGCCCCAGCTTGGTGTCGGAGCGCTCGTGGCTCCGTCCATGTGGCGCTGACACATCGTATATGTGACTAGTGGCGCTGCAATAGTTACCGGAACGCCTCGGGCCCCAGCTTGGTGTCGGAGCGCTCGTGGCTCCGTCCATGTGGCGCTGACACATCGTATATGTGACTAGTGGCGCTGCAATAGTTACCGGAACGCCTCGGGCCCCAGCTTGGTGTCGGAGCGCTCGTGGCTCCGTCCATGTGGCGCTGACACATCGTATATGTGACTAGTGGCGCTGCAATAGTTACCGGAACGCCTCGGGCCCCAGCTTGGTGTCGGAGCGCTCGTGGCTCCGTCCATGTGGCGCTGACACATCGTATATGTGACTAGTGGCGCTGCAATAGTTACCGGAACGCCTCGGGCCCCAGCTTGGTGTCGGAGCGCTCGTGGCTCCGTCCATGTGGCGCTGACACATCGTATATGTGACTAGTGGCGCTGCAATAGTTACCGGAACGCCTCGGGCCCCAGCTTGGTGTCGGAGCGCTCGTGGCTCCGTCCATGTGGCGCTGACACATCGTATATGTGACTAGTGGCGCTGCAATAGTTACCGGAACGCCTCGGGCCCCAGCTTGGTGTCGGAGCGCTCGTGGCTCCGTCCATGTGGCGCTGACACATCGTATATGTGACTAGTGGCGCTGCAATAGTTACCGGAACGCCTCGGGCCCCAGCTTGGTGTCGGAGCGCTCGTGGCTCCGTCCATGTGGCGCTGACACATCGTATATGTGACTAGTGGCGCTGCAATAGTTACCGGAACGCCTCGGGCCCCAGCTTGGTGTCGGAGCGCGCGTAGCTCTCGTGGCACGTGTGCGTCAGTTGTTTGGCTACGTCCATGTAGCGCTCTGACATCGTGTTTTCCAAAGTGGTCGAGGCTAACGCGAACATGCCGCCTGGAATTGAAACGAACATGTTAAACAACTAATAATATAGCCTGGGGAATTTATGAAAATTATACTTAAGTAAAACAAGAATAATAAAGAATTAATCGAGTACAAGAGTAGTCTTCGATATTATGCTCGTTTCTGGGAAACCTAGACTCAACAGATAGTTCGAATCTCTGACCACTCACAGTTGTAGTTTCTTCATATTTTTTATGACATCGAAATAACCAGGAAGGTTAATAAACTGGCAGTGTCTGGTGAATTAAGCAGGAGATGCCATCCAACTTCTCTTGGTTGCATTCAGAAACCGTTAACTAAATCTATATACATAAAATTCAAAAGTGATGCTGATGCTGCTGAGTGGGCTGATCTATCAACGCACAGCCCAAATGGCTAAACCTAGAAACTTGAAATTTAGCACAAAGATACCTTATACAGTGTAAGCATTCACTAAGGAAGGATTTTTGGAAATTCCATCCCCAAAGGAGTAAAACAAGGGATGAACGTTTGTATGAAATTCCGTCAATTTCGAAGTTAGGTTTTCAAATTTAAAGGAAGTCCTTTATTTTTAAAGAAGAAGTGTTAGGAACTAGGTGTTAACTTGTCTCGGAGTTTTCAAAAATTCCACGGTTACAGATGCGGTTAAGTAAAAATATAATCTTTCCTCAGTTTTTTAACAATTTCTAACCTGGGCGCGGTTGCGTAAAGTAGTCGTGTTCATTTGACAGTTCATATCGTATTCGAGCGGCTGCAATTTGTATGAAATGACATACAGTCAAATGAATACGATTGACTTTACGCAATACACTGATTAATTTCTCTAATTCACACGCGAACGAAGTCGCGGGCGGAAGCTAGTATAAACTAAAGAACGGACAGTTTATACATACCGGCGAAGCATGACAGATGGTCCATCTTCTCCTCGATGACGCGGCCGTACTTCATGTCGGCGAGGTAGGAGAGGCCGGCGGGCGACCGGCGCAGCAGGTGGTCCAGCGCGGCCTGCATGGCGGCGTCGAACATGGCGCGGGCCTGCGAGTCGGCGCGGCCCGACGCTAGCCACGCCTTTAGCAGGTACTCGTAGAACGAATCGCCCAGCGCGCCCAGCGAGATGTGCCCTGCGCAATATGGACTAAGTTAAACTGGGACCGTCCCGGAAAATGTATTAGGGCGCCGCAAGACAGAAAACATGATGGGGTTGGGCGTGGCATGCCTAGCTTGATCCTACCCAACCACGCTGTATGACGGGACCTTTAGGCAATAATACAATTATATTTTGATCGTTCATCAACAATGTATATTCAGTAAACGACAACTACGGTTTGTACAATGTCATGTTTGTCAAATTTCTTCAGTTAATTCCGAACTCAGCAGCTTACGTCTTACGGTTCAATGTGGATTGAAGATATTTTTAATTTTTGTAAAACCTGGCCTGCTGTTTAACATACACCAATCAGCATAATAATTTAATACAAAATATAAACTTTTCTGAATCGATAAATATTCTGAAAAAAACAAAAATGTGTATTCTGGCGATTTACAGGAATCCGTCAGAAACACTTTCTTAGCAGCCAAATCATACTCAAAAATACAATTTATCTGCAAAAAAAACTGCATATTTATCAAAACTGTATGAACTTACTCTGTCCCCACTGGCCAGTGCGCGGGTTGATGAAGTTCGGGTAAAGATCGTTGGGCTTCTCTATGTTGGACAGCACGTCGCGGATGCGATCCACCTTCTGCTTGTACACTGAAACACAATTATTATAATGATCAAACCACACAAACCAAGAAACAACACTCGAATCATTTAAAAAAACCGATACCGCATGGCCAAGTGTACATCTTTATTCAACATATTCAAAATCCAGAGCCATACATACTCGTAGATAACAAAAAGGTGTTTGAATCCGTCTAGGCAAGAAAGATGACACATTTATTTATATAATTTTTTTTTTGGAGAGGGGACACTAGCGAGGCCGGACGGGTCTTCCTAGTCGGAACTATTTCACCCAGTTCCCCGAAGAAAAAGTTCCCTGAAAACAGGGGGGTTATCGTTCACCCCCACCGGCGTCGGACCCTCGAACCTTCCTGTGCACTTACAGTACCTGTTGAGTTGACTTATCGTCAACTGTCGTCAAGATGACACATTACAAATATGACTAATTTTAGGGACATGAGAATAATTTTAATGATAAAAGAAGACACGCGGATTTTACAGAACAAAATTCTGAGAACAAAAACACTCTTCTGAGCAAGTTTTTAAGTTTCGAAGTAGCCAATAGGTATATACTCTACATTTTTCTTTATTTATCATAGAAATGTTAAATAACAGTGCCATAGAGACTTTTAAATCAAGTGCCTTGATTTGTCTTATTTTTTTTTACCAAAAATCGAAACAAAATGGGCATTCTAAGCAAGTATTTACCATCTTTTCCCGTGACGTCACTGAGGTATGTGAACTCGAGGTGCAAGGTGCCCACCTCAGATAGGATGCTGTTGGGGCCTGCCCAGTGGTACGACCGGCTAACCTGGAAATTTTATTAATACTTTACTGGCGTTTCTTCGTACCTTCTCGAGCATGAGCGAAAACAAAACATCGTATCGGTAAAGTATACAAAGTATTACGTCGACGAACGATTACAGGCGACAGTCTGTCAGTTTGCGCTGGCTCTAAACTCGTCTGATACTCTATAAACCTATGTACGTGCTATTAAAACCGCTTTTACAATAATAATGGCAGTCCCATAAATTACTATTTATGGAACTGCCACTACTACTTTAAAATCAATGTTAACGCTGTGTGATTGCAGTACAAAACTGAAATAACTATATCCGTGTCAGTATTTCATAATGTAAATAACTGATACGCTGATGTAGATAACTGTTAATTTTCTTTGATGATTTGATACTTTTTTTAAATTCAAAATTGAGGGTTTTTGCACATAGCAGGTAGAATTATAAATAGGTAGTTGTCACAAAGATCGGATATTAAAATCAGTGTTACTGTAGTAGAAAAATTCACAGATACTACCAAATTGTAAACTATGCGGCTGGGTGCTTTCTTCTTAAACGACTGGAGACGGAGGCAATTCGGAATGTTGTAGTGATCCAGTAGCTAGGCGAGTAATGTACTAGGTATCAGCACCTAGTACATTACTTATTACTATGAGAGACATAATAAGTCCTAACGCCAGGCCATGCCTTCGTCTGCACTCTGCATGGATTAAGTCTGCGGTTCCTCTTGAGCTAGGCTACATTCTTGTTCTTCATATCGAGTGAGGATTAGTGGCCACCTCTGGTGTCATTGTTTATCAAGCCGCCTATAAGGATTCTGACTTGGCTTAACGACTGTAATCAAATGACAACAGCCGGGACCGACGGATTAACGTGCCCTCCGAAGCACGGAAGTGCTCAGTTGTAATGCCACATTACGGTCACCCATCCGACACCTGACCGGGCCGAACTTTGCTTACCAATCGTGTTCGAATATGATTAGTCTGTCAAGCGCGGCCATGAGCGCTTACATTGTTAAACTTAGACACCTTTGTAGCAAAGTAGATTAGCTTAGCTCAAGTGGAACCGAAGCCATAGCCTCAGTTTTCGCAATTACTGTTTGAAATGAGATATGATGAGAGCTACAAAAAGTATCCAAAGATCAGAAGAAGAACAGAAGTTCATTTTAATTTGTGTTCAGCATTTTTACGTGAAAAACCGAACAAACAAACAAACAAACGCTCTAAAACTGTTGTGTTATTTTGGTGTTAATAAATTAATTATTATCTTGAAAATTGTCTTCTTTATATTACCTACATGTACGGGTTTGTTTTCGTGACTACTTTACTATGATACATAGATACATACCTTAGTGGACGGGTTGATAAGAGCTGATGGCAGCCCAGTAGGGGTGTCGAAGGCGGGCAGCAGCGCGTCGGCAACCTCCGCTGCCTTGTCGCGGAACATCGTATCGCCCGTCAGAGCGAAACAGGACAGCAACCCGCCCACGAAACGGATCGTCGTCTCGAACACGGACAGGTCAGAGTCCTGGAGCATTTTAAGGGAAAACCAAATCAGTAGGGGTTTCATCATTAGCGGCATTTCTTTTTAAGTACTTATAAGCATTCTTTTTTTATAACCCAGAAGTAAATAGATAATTTTAAATAAAAACATTCTGCAAATAGTAATCAAAAGCTAAAATATTTATATTTAGCTAATATATTTATTTTTTAAATCATCATACTATATTCTCCTGAGCAAAGTTGGGCAAGTGGGCATTCTTTGTCCATAATACAAGGTCCTCAGAAAAAAATCATTCAATGGACTTTTTCCAATATTTTTCTATTTAAAATAAATATAAAAATAGCATTGAAAATGCAAAAATTAGAAAAACATAAATGATATAATTAATTTACTGCAATGATAAGTCGAAGAAATTGACAAAATGCACATTTTACCGAGGAAAAAAATAACGGAATTTAAAATAACAATAACCATGATCCCTATAATCCATTTTGAGCAAAATTAAAGAAAGGCAACCTTTAGACTGCAAAACACAAAAAAACTACGTGTTTTTTATTACTGGTCTGTTAGAAAATAAATTCCAAAAGCGCCCAATAAATCAACTCGGCTAAAAATTCTATCCCCGGTTGAATACTAAATCCAGTATAAAAACAAAAGACTTGTCTCTGACAAACTACAGGATCTAGGGAAAAAGGAATAGTAAATTCTCTGTGACTCTAATTTCAGAGACGTACTAGGCACAGCTACTTACGTAGAAATGTATATTATACCCCTTTTATAACTATGTGTGTTTAGTAGTGTGTAATCATTTTGTATCCCATGATTTTGCAGGCATTTTGCGGTACATACTTTTAGAATTTATCTTAGAACTACAATAAACATTCATATAAGTAGGTTCAAAGTTACCAATAATAGGTACCTAAAGTACTTGATTGATAGTATAGTAGTACAAGAGTAAATGCGCATTTACAGCTTTCACTTCGGAACCACTGAAGCGTGTAATTCTCATTTATACGATTACTTACACAACTGCCGGCAAAGTGATTAGCACTCAAAGATCGTTACTACTATTAGTTAATTAAGCTAATTTGTTGAGTTAGTGGTTATTTCGTAAAGTTATATGGGAATTAGCTCAAATTTAAAGCGAGGAGAGATCAAGGACTTTCGTTATGGGTAAATTGAAAATGTGACCCATAATTTCTTTACTCAATAATTATGTATGTCTCATAACCACCACTGAATTGACTCATACGTGTCATGATGGTCGATGTATTCTTACAACTTGTAAATCTATATAGTTAAGTCTGTCGTCAAAATTAGTACCTAATTTCTTAAGTTTAAGCTTCACTATATCTCTGCTACAACTATTATACACATTTCCTCGTCCCTATCATTTTACTAAGACGAAAGGCTCTTGTGAATTCATAATTAGGAAAATTCTGAGGTATCCCATAATGGATGCGGAAGTCGAAGTGGCAGCTTCGTAACCGTGCAAGTTGGCATCTTAAGTGATTCTAATAATATACCAAATTAGTAATGCGTAACGTACAATAATGGTCCATCCAATTTAAATATAGTGGCCGCTATGTTACCGAAATGTAAACAAACAGTGTTCAAAAGAACATTTGACGCATTTGAGTGGCTACTCGGATAAACAACTTTTGATATTTCTGCGTCGTAAAAACGCGGATTTTTAATTATGGATTGTGCTTGGCTATCAAAAGCGGATAATGTTTGTCCATTCAGTATAGAAATATGCAGTATTTACATCTACAGCTGTTATTGTTATTTTAATATTATTGCTGATATTGAGACATATCGATGCGATGTTTTTTTTAATAAGAAACGATGATAAAGATTGTCTTTTGCTAATTGCAATAAGTATTATAGCTGCATTAAGCTAATATAAATATTTTATTGTTCCAATTATTAGAATCGTAAGTGTTAAAACACATTTAGTTATTGATTTGATTGATTACGTATTATTAAATTTTTAGAAACTAATCAACAGTGTTTGATGTCTATAAAATTTGTAGGGCAAGGAACAGGATAACAATTAATATCAAAAGATTTATTGCGTGTAAGTTTAGATCTTGCACGTAGTTCTTGCTGCTAGTGCAAGACTTCTCCGCTTAAAAACGGTGGCACGACTGTGGCTTATTACCTAAGTAGATTATTTGAATGTTGATAGTGTACGCGTAAAATTAATAATCGTAATCTTGATTGAAGTTATTGTTTTGGCGAACCAGGCTTATCGGTTTCGATTGAAGACTACAGATTTGCCATGCCATACCTTAGCAACAGCCAGAAAACAGACTCTGATTTGATTGAAACACATGAAGCTTAACAGTTGAACGAAAACACGTTACGGTTTTAACCACCGCTCCGGGGTCCAGTGTTAACAACCACCGCTATCAGACAAAGAGGTCCCGCGTTCGATATCCAGTGAGGGTAAATATTGTAATCGATTGGTTGGTAGAAAAACTTGTTGCAAGTCTGCCTGACTAGCTGCTACCTACCACTATCTTATCTAATCTGACACCATGAAAAGAATGTTCAAGCATTGTTGTGTTACGTCAGTTGAAGAGATATGATGGCCAGTTCCTCAGTGGTTAAGGATTCCGGGAGAGGCGCGCTTCCATCTTCAGCCTTATCATCATTAACATCAGGTATGATGAAGGCTAAGCGTCTCCCCGTCATTCATAAAAACCAGCTTGTACAACGATCGTAATAAGGGCCCTTTTAAGGCCGACTTGTCTACTAAACCAATGATTGTTAATTATTTTGGGATAATTTCGAAATGAGATTTTCTTATCAAGTGTACGCAACAATTGTGAACTGGCCTAATTCAGCCAACAGGTTAGAGGGCGAGTTGGCACATCGGCAGATAAACACCAGACGTGACCTAATTGGCCGAGGTCTCGGTCACTACGCCTGTTAAGGGGTGACACGTGGCGTACCGCTATGAGTGACAACATGAAATGCTTGGTACGGGGTGCCATTTTAAAGGACCACTCAAAATTATAATTTCTGAGTGCCTGTTTTACAATCTAAAAGTAAGTTCTGAGTAGCTTACATGAAAGAGGATTTGACATATTTTTCATATCAAAACTGCAAACAGGCCCTTAAGGCCGATTTCACCACAGACTGATAAGTCCTGGATCGGAAAATATACCCCAGACGTGATCTAATTGGCACAGGTCTCAGACAATACGTTTGTTCAGGGTGACACGTGGCATGGCGTTATGTGTGACAACTTGAACTGCTTGCTATGGGGTGGCATTTTGAAGGAGCGCTCAAAATTTTATATTTTTAGGGCCGATTTCACCGCAAACTTATAACTTCGGGATCGGAAGATAAACACCAGACGTGACCTCATTGGCAGAGATCTCGGTCACTACGCTTGTTAAGGGGTGACACGTGGCGTGGCGCTATGTGTGACAATATGAACTGCTTGCTATGGGGTGGCATTTTAACAGAGCGCTCAAAATTTTAATTTTATAAATCTACTTACCAAAGTTTGTAATCAATGGCTATACAAGAGGAAAAACCATCTTGAAATGTCCTTCTGCAAATGCCGAATGCCCTTTAAATACTGAGCTATAGCAGTCGACGAAACAGGGATGGGCATTTGCCCGGTCAAGTCACAGTACAACATTTTCTACTTTACTTAGATACCCATTTCTAGATAAATTCTGCTCTGGCGCTCAAGCTCGAGCAAGTATTTCAACAATTTCTTTATGTTAGTTACTTTCATATATTTCCGTCTCCCAGCGTATCTTCAACAGTAATAACTTCGCCAATGGTTCATCGTTAGATATGGCAATTTAAAACAGTAAATTGTCGTGACAAAATGCGTTTACCCGCAACACAGAGTCAACGACCTAGGCGCGGCCTTCATGCCTTTGACTAGACAGCTTGGTGACGGAGTTCGCTATGGTGGCCCATTTAAAAGTACATCATGTGGAACTTGTCAATCAAAAATGGGGCACCGCCTATTTTTGGTGTTAAATTTTATTAGCATCAACAATGGAAATATTTGTTAACAAAAACCTTATATGGCAATTTATAAGTCAGAGCGGTTGCACTTAGGTTTTAATACACTGGACAACAGTTAAGAAATAGAAACTCAAGAAGCACAAATGGAAAATGGGGATTATGTTGCCTTGCCTTTATGTATATATTTTTTAATTTAGTAGTTATAGTGCCTATTCACCTTTAGTTTTGAAGACAGACCAGTACTCGGAAATACAGGAGCAGGGAGGGAGTTCCCAGTCCTGAACAATAGAGTCACCGTATGTGACAGCAATTGCTTATCGACGAATCAATAAACGCCCAAGTCCTAACCTATAATAACTTGTACTCACCACTTCGCCTATGTGAAGGTGTTCCGCCACCCAGTCCCGACCTTCGCGGAACTCGTCGTGCAGCCCCATAAGGTAGAGCGTGTCGAGCCCATCGACGATGGTGACGCCGAGGTCCCCGCCGCCGAACACGCTGGATAGGTGAGCACGTTTCGATATCGGCTTCAGCTCGTTCTTGCCCCACGCGTACAGCTTGTAGTTGTTCCACGCGTGACGCATCATCTGGAAACAAAGGTTCGTGTTATAAAAGCAAGAAAGAAGGTCATCTTCAGAAGGATATGAATACTTGAGTATCGCGACATGCGTTCATTAAAGGTGGCATTGCTGATCAGGCATGAGTAACAGTTGCAGTACAGGCAAAGAATCCTTACTACTGGCATGATAGCCAGAAAATATCGACTTCCTATATAATGATTGTTTCGTTTCGCTTATTTCTGGAACAACCAGACCAGCCGGATTGTTATTAAAATAAAATTGTGAATAGAAACTTTGGAGTTCTTATGATAAAGTAAGCGCTCGAAAGATATAAAGACGAACGGTAGATAGATATAATATAAGACTGTTTTAATTGTTAAATATAATAATTGTACGTAAAGTCATATTATACCTAACTGTATGCTTGACTATACCGACTACTACTTTCCGTAATAATAATAGCAGTGACCGTAATGAAGATTGATGTCATATAGTTGGCGGAATTAGACTCGTGATTTTACACGAGTCTGTTCAGTACTTAAATTTGATAATTCTCATTAGTAATTATATTATTATGTCTGCGAAAGTAAAGAGGGAATATAATACTGTGATGTTCTGACTAAGATCAATTATTGCTATATTTCCGACGACATCCCGACGACTTTTAGTAATAACATTAGGTTCTCTACAAGTAACCTCTGTTAGAGTGGCCGGGCTTCTATAAATAACAGCAAAGTCCACAACGAACTGAGTTAAAGTTACAAAAAATACAAGCAAGTTTATCCAAAGGGAAACCTAACTAAGCCACCCAGTTTTTCATTCGCAAGAGAGCTAAAGACGTTCTTTCATATATAGTAAGCAAAATATTTTCATACAGCAACGGCCACATTCGCTCCTCAAAGGCTGACGGAGTGTATTTAAAAGCGCGGCCGCAAAGCCTTCGACGGGCAAGTTTTAATCTGGCCCGCCCGAGACGGGACACTAATGAAAGGATATCGGACTTTCACTGGGGCCATTAATTATTATTAGGTCCCGAGAACTTCGCGAGTAAATCACCAATGACTTGGAAAAACTGAACACTTTACCAATTACACTCTGAATGGAATGAGACGGGAAGGAAGGAACGTTTACCTACATTATGTTAACGGCGGCAACTGTTAAAATCCAATTTTCATCTTTTTAGATTCTTTTTGCAAAACGTTTTTCTTTGAAATTAGAGCTATAAACCGTTAAACCTTCCGAACACGAAGTACTGACACAGATCTGACGCAAATCTGACGCACCGCACGCAAGACAATATACGGGTGAATTAAAAAGCATTGTAGCAATCAAAATTATTATTGACCGTTGGGGAATGCTTTACCTGAATTACATGACGACTCCTTTCAATATCGTCCGTTATCTGATCGAGTGGTATCGAATGAACGTCATCAGTCAATTCGTTATTCTGGACATCAGCTGATCGCTCCACTCGAGCCGCCGGGGCCGCTGGATGGATCCCCGTCCCCTTTGCTGCCTGCTCCATTATCATCATCAGGGTCAGGAACACAGCAATGAATGACACACTACCTATCCCCAAGCGGATAAGTTTACGCATTTTTACACCAAAATTTGCACACACAATTTATTTCGTTGATAAAACTGGCTTATCTTGAAAATACCGATAATTTCGCGACCGTTTAATGGTGTATCTAAAATGGTTTATTTTATATAGCTATTCTAAAAACAGGTGTTGATGGTGCGACGATCTCACACATAATGATAAACGTTGAGCAGCGTTTATACATATCGCACGCCGCGATACTTTAACTATATTAATACTCACTGTTGATAAGATTCCAATCAAGTTTACAAATGAGTAAGAAACGGCAGTAGCGGGGCCACGCACACACATTATTATTTTAACAATCGGGCATTTGAATAAGTTGTTATTAGCAATCATGTGTGTTACAATTATCCATATTTGACGACCTGTTTGGCGCAGGGGTACTAAACCCACCTTCTGCGCCAGAGGTCCCGGGTTCGATCCCCGGACAAGATAAATAGTTTTGTGCATGAACATGTCTATTTGTCTTGGTCTGGGTGTTTAATATGTATATTATGTATGTATTTACAAAAATAAAAGTATATAAGTATGTTTATCCGTTATCTAGTATCCATAACACAAGTTCTTCACGAAACTTAACGTGGGCTAGATAATTGGTGTGATTGTATAAATTATTTATTTATTTATTTATATATTTACACGTGAAAAAATATCCTTCATTTATATAGTTACACATTTCGTACATAGAATTGTATCAGATTTGGCATATGTATATTTTAATCCTATAATATATTATATTATAGAAAAATACTTAATGACTTATTTCGTGCAGGTAGGTATACACGTAACGTAACCATTACTTATTAACAAAATTACACGGATCAAATCCCATGCAAATTGCTTATATTATTATATGACCAGAAATTAAACGCTATTGTGATAAATTCAAATTATAAAAATTATAAATGGCTATTGATGTCAAATAACGCAATCGCTCACAATGTCATCGAATGGGACAAAAGGCACTTTGTTGGTGCAGCTCTCTGTCTGGCATCATCACATGGCATGCGGCGACATAGGTATGTAGGTATATTTTAGTAATAAATCATCCTTCGTGGTTTACTAACACATCTTTACTATCTTTCGACTGTACATAATTCCTATTAACCCGGGTGCCTACTGATTCTAAGGTTATTTGTTTCTAGTGCCACAATCCACTAATTAAAATTTAGCAGATCTTTGTTATCAAAATCGGAACAATATCATTCAGCGTTGTGGGTGTTTCAAGACAGAGACTTTTGACACTGTTTTGTGAAATGATCCATGATAGTGTTTTAAAGTAGCGGACTGAGAGTAGAACCTTGGAAAATGCTAAATTCTTCGAATTGCCTGCCGGACTTAAGACCTGGAGTTGTGACGGCTTTGTACCTACATGTCTTCTATAATGTTCATATACCAAATACTTACACTGGTACCCATTGATTGTTGTCTGCGAGCTTCCCATATAAGCTTGTGTGGGACATGGTTGAAAGCCTCTTCCAAATCGATAAAAAACCATGAAGGTTTAATTTACTGGTTTTTGTCTTATTTAGCAATATTTGAACCGTCTGAATACCATCTTTCCAGCTTCTACTAGATTCATAATCTAGTAAAATTCCACCCCTCACTTTTTTTTTCTTGACAGGATATAAGTAAGAGTTAGTCTTAGTAAATTATTTCATAATAATTATCTCACAAGCACTTCACTGTAACTAATAAAGCTGATAACTTATTTTGAACCAAAACAATTATAAGAAAAAGATAACAAGCAATTGGTATTCACATTAAAATTATATTAATGCTATGCAAACCAATTCATTTCATAAAACAATAGCTTATAAAGTTCAAAGTTTTATATGCTAGAAGTGATTGTTCGTCATACATCACTTAAATTAATAAAATAAAGGAATCTAAAAAAAAAGACAAAACCATTTAGTTACGAAAATTCTAAAGATAAATAACATTTATATCCACTACGGCTTAATTAAGATCGATAAATCGTAGGAGCGTGCGATGAATGGAATATTAAGAGAAATTAAAGACATTTCGGGTCAAATGCCGTGGAAAAAAGAAAGACGAAGTAGAACAAATTAACGAAGTCAAATAACTCGAGTGTCAGCGGAATGGGACGATCGACGACTGAATAAGCAAAATTAATACACATTATGAATGTTACAAAATTCCGCCTTCTCAGAATAATGCGATTGCAGGCTTTGGATGGGGAGTTCGACTTTGACTTCGACGAACGAAAGAGTGTCTTTTCGCTAGCTGCCTCTAGATTGTGGTGGCTAAGGTATTACAAGCTATGGTCAGTCATAGAATGGGCGACCGAAATATTAATATCTTGATAGCCGTTCTTACCAGTCGTAGATTTAATTCTTATAGATCTTAAAGTATGTTAGCAACAGAGTTAGATAATCAACTAGCAAGCGAAATTTTAAATGAGATATCTTCTTCATACTCGTTTAGCATAATACTAAAATAATACAAACAATACTCAAGGAACACTTCCAAATAAGGAAAAACAGAACGTTATATACCTTTCCTACGTATTCATTGCAATTAGGCATCAGTTTGTTTTTGTCATTGTCAAGTGCAACCAACGGAACCAATTTAAAAGCCTAATACAATATTTTAGTTCGTTTAAACAATGGGTTACATCAATGCGGAACCGGTTCTGAGAATTATTTATTTTATTGAAGAAGTTTAAATTACGACGTAAAATTTCAGAACTTGAACTTAACTAAGTAATTTAAGATTTATTTACTTTCTCATCAGAAGCTAGCATGTCTTACCACCTTCCATGCCATGGTATGACTGAACTTATCATTCTTCTCATTATAAGCAAAAAATCACAGCAAACCGAATGGTTATTCTAGACTAGAGATTTTTCCAGAAATATCCAATAAAGTGATATTTAAAATAAACAAACCTGTCTTATAATACATTTCTCTGCAAACTACATTGTATTTTTCTTATTTAGTAAGTAAATAGCACTGCAGTGTTTACGCCATCAATTAGTGGTCCACTGGCTATTTCTTTGTTTCTTTCTCGTCTAAACAATAGAAAAAATATATATTAAAATACAACTGAAACTTTAAACATTCGGTTTAGTAAGTATAATGAAGTTTTGAAAGAACCTCTTTCACTTTTCCGCAAATTAAGTTTTATTTTTTTATTGTTCTTGCATACGAGTACAAAATACAAATACATGGAATACATTAGTTCAACCGCAACATGTTTCCAAGGAAATTGAGAGTAATTCGGGCAGAGGATGATAGTGTGAAGCGGTCATATAAGTCGGCGCAAGCGAACTAATCCCGGCGTGCGATAATTAAATGCGAACGAATGGCCAGTTGGGTAGAAGGAGGAAACCCCAGCCTGCTCAGATTTAGTGTTATGGCCTCGGCAGGCGTCTCCGCGGTGACTTATCGGCGGCACAAGCTGTGGCCTGTGTGTGCCGGCACTAAACTGCTCAAGTGGTAGTCCACGACTGCTATTTATAGCGCATCTATTGAATTCAGAAGTTTTTACACAATTATGTGTCAACTGTTATTATACCTACGTACTATGCAATTGTGGAAAACTTTCAGTATTTCCTCTCATTTTCATTTCAGTTGGGTAGAAGGAAGATACTCCAGGCTCCTCAGATTAAGTGTTATAGCCTCGGCAGGAGTCTCCGCGATGACTTATCGGAGGTGCAAGCTGTGGACTGGCTGCTTAACTGCTGTGTGCACTGGCACTAAACTGCTCAAGTGGTAGTACACGACTGCTTATTTATAGCCATTTATTGCGCATCTATTGAGTTGAGAAATTTTCACAGAATTATGTGTCAACTGGTCAACTGTTATTATACAATTGTGGAAAAATTTCAGTTTTCCTCTCGTTTCAGACTCTATTCCATCCTCTTTCATTCTTCTTCTCCTCACTATCTAAAAGAATACTTTCACTACCGCACCTCTTCCACTCAGTGCACCTTACGCTCTTCTTCTCACTCACTCTTGATATTCCTACCCATACCACTGATTTCCTCTCCTATTCTTTCTCTGTGCATGCTGTCCGCCTATGGAATTCTCTTCCAGAAGGTATAAGAAAAGCTCGCTTATTGAAATCATTTAGCGATCAATTCAGAACGCATTTTCTTTCTCATATTTAATATAATTTTTCATTTCCCATTCCAATATGTATATATTCATACATCCTATCTAAAGTATACTTTTTTATAATGTTCACTATTTAACTGCACCCACTTTCCCCTGTTCCCCTCTTATGTCCTCTTCCTCTTATTACTATACTACTCAAGCTTGCCTGGAAGAAGTTGCTACTTAGCCATAAAGCCGCTTTTGTGTATTTCCTTTTACTGTCTGTTTTTGCTTTCTTTGTGTTCCTTATTATATGAAATAAAGTATTTTATTATTATTATGATTAATTATAATATTTTTAGAGACGTGACAGGACAGAGATCACTTTTATCATTATATCAGCTGCACTAAACCCCATCAAGATATAGATCGCCTCAAGAGATCATTTTAATTTCCCAAAATAAGTCCTTACAATGTATCAGAATTTTCAGTTATTCCCTGAACATACCTAACGTTTATTATGATTTAATTTGGTTTGATTCTATCAAAACTGATTTACTAAGGTACTTTGTAAAATATCACGAACAAAATACCTATTGTATATGATTCTCGACATATTCAAAGAAGAATCCTTTATCAATTTCGAAGTGTAAATATTGCCACAAACTCTTACTTAACTCACTCACTCGATCAAGGACTCGCATGCCATTATTTTTGTGAGAGAGTATTTAACGAAAGCTAAGCCGCGGTGTCGAATTGGCGGTGTCATTGATGGATTGTCCCCAATCACCATGCCATACACCGATATCGAGTACCACCCAATGCAGCGCGCCGCTCATCGGCGTCATCTCATCGTACGTTTATCTTGATTACCGCGACGTTGATGCCGCAAGCAGAAATGGCAATCCGTAAAATTACAATTCACGAATATAATGTAAGCTGAGCGCAAAAATAACTGACGATAGTACGTTTACACGCAAACATATGTACTTTTTAAAATTTAAACAAGAAGGAGAAACCTAAGCAACAAATTACCATCTTACCGTGCGCTGTTTTTTAAAAATAGGTTAGAGAGTGAACTCTTCCAACCATTTCCAAATTGCTGAAACTCTCAAAGTTTTATTGTTAGAAACATAAAACGCGGGTTCCAGAAAAAGACAACAAAGCGGGATCATTTGAGATTGAGAAATAGCAACATTCGAAAGCCGTTTATTCATGGGCCATCGACTGCGAGATCAGCAGTGATCGCGGATCAGTCGGGCGACGTCGCGATAACGCCGCAGCCCGGCGGGAACACGGGACGCCATTTGAGTTTTTCACTAATGGAAAATCTGCATAATGGACCACTCCTCCCGTGATTCGATTTGTCCGGGCTCTGGGCCCGCGCCTCCCACAGCCTCTATTTACCAGGAAGGCGACAGTTTTTACCGATCTCCTTTCACAAAAGTGAGTTCGCGAGTGGCCGCTTTTGTGTCTTACTTCCTTTCATGAAAACGAAACGAGCGATCGGCGGGTCCCCTACAAACGTGGGCACTCCTGTAAGCGATATCCAATAATTCGGGCCCCTTGCGATCTCTGATGTTTCATGTCCATTACGGGAGCAAAGATAACCCGATACTGGACCGGGTGATTAAATACGACTGGATGAAATGCGTTATGTCGGCAATTAGCGATGCGGAAAACGAAAACGTAAGCTGAATAACATAATCATTTTTAATCCAGGATCTGGAATCCGAAGGGTGGAATCGAATTTCATTTGAAAGGTTTACGTGGCAGACATTTATCATTATCACATCGGCGGCGTGGCAGGAGGCCGCACCTTCGACGCGCGTAGTAAATCAAAATTTGCCAGTTGTGACAAGCCCACCGCCACCACTCAAGTTGCCGAATGAATTATGCCTTTTGTAGTGAGGTACTCCGAATTGTGAATTGATTTTCGTTACGACACGAGCTTCCGGATTTCTATTTGTTTGTCTCCCGTCTCAAATGGACAATGGATGAGGACATAAAGAAACAAAAGTGGAAAAAGTAGCTTTATTCGTGAGTACATAAAAGGACAATAAAATAATGCCGAGGGAATGTTTCAGCCGTGTCGGAGAAGAAAATGTGACTGGAGGGCATTTATGTAGGTAATAGTTAAGGTGCGAGCGGGCAGGTGCGGGGTGAAATATTTTCACACTTGTATACCTTCAACCGACGCGAGAGGGAAGGAAAATTCGGCCGAAACAAACGAATCTAGCGAAAGATAAATCGATGGACGCCTGTAGTTCATCAATTTTAGCCGGCGATAAATGAAAGGTAGACGCAAATAAAGGAGGATCGTAAAAACGTAAATTTGTATTTCTTTTCAGAGAAGCTTTTAAGGACTAAAATTAATCATGATTTGACTGTAATCCCTCCCTTGTAATAAAGAGAAGAATATTGCTGAGAAAAGATGACCAAATATTATCACCTTTAAACCATTAATTATTGTTATTTAACACAACAAAAAGGCATTCTTTTTAGTATGGAACGCATTATAAGAAACTTTTAGTCTTTTAAAAAGTGAAAACGTGTCAGCTTTAAAAAAAAACAAGTCTCTCTTCTCCATTATTACTTATTCATAACGAAAAGCTTATTTTGCATTGGAAATTTGACGGAGCCTATTTCCGAAAAACAACGGCTCTCAAATCGAAACCTAATTCCGTAATCGTCATCATTTGGTGAAAATTGAAAATCATTGTTTGTGAATAGCCCAAGGAAAATACATAAGAAAAAAGGAACGAAAAACATTACTTTACTTTCACGCCTGTCTACGAAGTTTTTAAAGCAAAAGTAATCGGATTAATAATAAGACCCTAACAGAGATTGAGTGATTCAAACAACATATAACATAAAGCATAATAACAATTAAATGCAACCGTGACCCACATCAGTATGCAGCGAAGCCCATCAAAAAATCCAACAACGTAATCCTTTGGAAAATAACAAAAAGGCTCGTTCTATTGTGGGGAAATTCATTTGAATGTATAAATGGTTGCATGTAAGCGCGGCGAGTGAAACGCCCATTCACAGGGTTGCAGAACCGCTCTATTTGTTCAGGACAGCATAGACGGAAGTTCGTGTAGGCGCTGACTACCGACACTGGTGCGTTTCCGCCGCGCGCCCGCCGACGCGCGGTGGACGCGGTTTTGCTAACCCCTATGAGGCACATGCTTAATTATTTAGTTGAACGATGTTCTCATTATCCTTAAGTAGTTTCCAAGAATGAATATTTGATAATTAAAAATAATCTCGAGACATTGAAATCCGCAGACTTGGAAGAATTAAGTAGTTGAAATTTTCAAATAAAGGGTGTATATGAATTGCTTGCAACCTAATTGTAATTTTATATCGTATTGATAGAAACTGTTGCTGACCTTAAATTGATTAAAGAGAGAAGAAAATTTGCAAAAGCAGAATAAAATAAAATGAAAGATCTCACGAAGCTAAATAATTTAAAAATAAGTTCTTAAACGTAAATGACGCTTTCAGATTTCTAAGGAGAAAAAATATGATCCCTACAAATATTTTCACACAAAGCAATTAATACCTCGAGCACATATTTATAAAGTCTCAAGAGATCGAGTCAACAAGTCTTAATGCCATTTAGGAAACACTGAAGTAACATCTCCAGGGAACCAAACTTTGGATTACTTCTCCCGCATATTTGCTAAATCTCATATAAGACGTCTGTTCACACCAAAACAAGATGAAGGCACCTATAGTTCTATTCAATAAATAAAAATGTATAGTAAACTCAGCATCATAGGAGAAACGCAGCAAGCTGAACCAGGAACGTTCAATAACTCAATGCAAACCACAATGGACGTCAGTTTGTAACTGTAATGTATGGTCTAAACAGCGCTTTTATTATGAATATACGAGGAGCTTCCAAC
Organism: Chrysoteuchia culmella; assembly: GCA_910589605.1. Taxonomy (NCBI): domain Eukaryota; kingdom Metazoa; phylum Arthropoda; class Insecta; order Lepidoptera; family Crambidae; genus Chrysoteuchia; species Chrysoteuchia culmella. The sequence goes on from OU342648.1 coordinate 6,468,184, forward strand.
AAGCAGAATGAAAACGAGTGATGGTGAAGTTGCAAAATCTTTACGTATAAACTTAACGGAGTCTTTTACTCTTAAATGAGAAACTGCAATTAACATGATCTCATATTTTCGAGGGTAATTAAAACCAACATATCGTACGGCAAATTTGATAGCCTGAAGATCAAAGACCTTAACGTGCCTTATTAACTGACACAGGCACTCATTTACCAACATAACAGAATATTTAGCTACATAGTGTACATTTAGTTCGACTTTGCAACCGACATTAAACAATATACATACCTTTTACTTCATACTTGCTTTTTATTTTTCCGTCCGTCCATCCTGGCAATTATTAGATTTTCTCTTAAATTTACTCAACTACGGTCCTACGGTTTTTTGTGTACATTTTTAGGCCTAGGTCTGTACAGCATAAAACTAAAGATTTTGTTCCAATTGCCGTCGACAGCAAACTTTATTTGACGGCACTAACAAACCTTTACGTATAATGTAAAATGTAAAATATCAATAACTTTACGACATGAGAAACTCTCAATTCGCAGTGTGTATTGATCTTGTACCTACTTTATTACAAATTAGGTATGGTACCTAAGTATTTAAGAGGCAGTATTAAAAGTTAAGCAAATGTTATCGAAACACAAACATATCACGAACAATGCGAAATTCCCATAGACAGACAACCAATTATCCATAACACCAATGAGATGGCTAATATACTATCACTTATCGAGTAAGTTTCCCAAGTGGACTTCAGCTTTGGTTTTATCGCTACTTCACGATACTTTAGGTATTTTTTGCTGCAGCACCTGCAAGTCCCATAAATTTATGGCAATGGCCGCTGTACAACCTCTCCAGCTGGTAACAGCCTAAGCTGGCAATAAAAACTTCCTGCAGATATTTACACAGAAATAAAACTACAAAAATATCGCGGACCAATCTGAAGTTGACAACAAGGTAACAATTTGAGTACAACTTTAGTGCTATTGAGTGTTAAATATATTTATAAATATTGCCGATTCGTCTTTAACGTTTTGGGTAACACCTACATTTTGAATTTTAAACTTTATGGACCTTTCAGAGTACGGCTGTTTGCTATAAAACTTTGTAATACATAAAGCTAGCAATCTTTTAAGTAATCTGCTTGCGTGCGAAACAAAACAGCTAATCTATGGAATAGTCGACGGCAAGGAAGCGGCGAGTTTATCTTTTGTGTAAACTTTCATTCGCTTCAGAGCGAAGATTTCAGTCTAAGCTTTGGAGATCTATAGCTGTAGCTACGTTTTACTTACAGAATATAGCCTTCCTCTAAAGAACACTCAAGTACAATCTAGGATTTTAAATGCTGCTAAAATTCCATAGGTTGTAAATATTTTTATTTTAATGGAAAACGTCAAGCGTTGAATGATTATATGATGTATATCCCTCACATTGGATTCATTTTCTTCAAACTTTTTACGAAGCAGCAAGCAAAATTTAATGAATTACGGTCAAAGATGACAGTGAAATACTCTTCAAAAGCGTAGCCAAAAGTGCAAGAGTTATTCAATATGTTAAGATATTATTTTTTGAAAATCATATTACATTTCATTGAAACGAGATCGACATATAAATTGATTGAAAGAAAAACATAAGTTCTTACTAAGATCTTTTAGGTAGACGTATAGGTACATTTATGATTTAGTAATTTTTGCATTTTCCCATGCTATTTTTATACTTATGGTAAATTTTAAATAGAAAAATATTAGAAAAAATTAACTAAAAAAATTAAAAATTAACCCGCGACCTTTGGAAATCCGGTCCAATACTCGGAGTATTGGACCGGATTTCCAAAGGTCGCGGGTTCGATTCCCGTCCGAGAATTCACTTGTGGCCGAGTTAATTTTTTCCAATATTTTTCTATTTAAAATGTACCATAAGACGTATACATATTTCAATTATCTATCCTGTACCTATTATCTAGTTAACGAATGAACCTTAATATTAACACGAGAAGATGCTTGCATTCATTATTTGAAATCGTTGGTTGAGCTAATTTCGGCTAAGATACTATTTTTAAAAATAAAAACCATTTGTATAAATGCTTCTGGGTGATAAAGATAATATAGTAAGCTTACTCGCCAAAACAAAATATTTGAATATAGGTCGAGTGGGTGCGCTGCACAAATTTTAATCACGGCAAAGGTGGACTTTCGGAGTATTGTGCCAAGCCGCTGTTGTTCTCATAATTTGGGGAATGTTTGTTAGGTGTTTCCAGATGTTTATTCCCGACTCAAATATAATGACTATTAAAATTAAAAGATCTGCAAAGATCAAGCCCCGGGTTCATGCAGCAGGTAAAATCTGGTGAATAATTTTCTTTGGAAATCATTGACAACATGCCATGCCAGTTAAGAGCACATTGAAAAAAAAACTATATTAAGCTAGATTTTAAATATCATCTTAAGGTTGGCACACGACATACATTTTAAAGTTTTTAAATAATCATTAAGATAAATCTCGGAAGAAAGTTGGTCTCGCTCCGCTCCGCGCTAACATATTGCGGTAGGTCGATCTAGTTAAGCAAGGACTGAGCCAAGGCCTCAACGGGACACTGGATATTGAGAAAGTTTAAAGGGTTTCTCGGCGCATACTTGGACGTCTTCTATCTCTGCACCGGAAGTTTTACGATTGCAACCAAGTTCTGGAATTCACCAATTGCAACACATTAAGAAATTGAAAACAAATGATTAATTAGCGACCGACCTAAAAAGGAAAAACAAAAAGGCAAAAAATAGAATTCAACATCTCAGCAGGAAATTCTAGAACATTGGGTAAATGTTAGTTTGCAATGTCACCATCGAACGCTCGTTCGTGTACCAGCGAATGGAGTTTTTCGAGACGTCGTCTGGAGATAAATCGATTTGTTCGGTACAGACTAGGGTGTCGTATAAAAACTCGAGTACGTGGCTCGTAAGCCGAATGACAATAAGGATGTGTGGAGACTCGACGGGCTATAGTGGACATTCCCTAACGACTGCGCTGTGAGGATTCACGCTGGCGACATGAAAAAGGCGGTTCGAGAGCTACCGCAGAAATCATCCCGCGCTATGTGGCCATTGCGCGCCAAGTACCTGACAACAATTTGATTGAAGGTTTTTGGGAACTGATTTATATTATGTTTCCAGTTTTCATAGAAAAAGTTATTTATTATATCCCAAAGTAAGTAAAGGTCGCAGATGCATAAAACCTTAATAATAGAAAATCAATGCACGAAATACAACAGAGACATTCGTCAACAGCTGAAGAAGATTAATCTCGCTTCTTCGCAATACCAATGATTGCATCGCGGTCAGGTAACTGCAATTTCTGTGGTGTAAAATACTATCGCGACCGGAATATTTACCGAAAAAGAGTCGTGTTGCATTGAAAACCGCGAATATTGGCGGGTGCACGTCCCGATTCCCGACATGTTTAATATTCCCAATAGTAAGGGAGTCGTCGGGAAGCCCTGCCCTTGCTCCCGGACTGGAGAGTAAGAAGAAATAGCTTTACATCGACGAAAGCAAATGCCCGACAACTCGCTTTTGAATTTAGAATTATAAAACACGTTACTACTTCTTCTGCGAACTAACAGTTTAATATTTGAAATTCAATTGGAAATTCAATTTGAAATGATAAAATCTTGCGTGCAGTGCAAACACTTTGATTGATTAAATAGTTATGGAGTGTTTTTGATGCTAAAATATAAAGCCGCCAGTGTTCAGTTAGATTCTCTGAAGTAATTGATTTTACCGATATATGACATTTAGGTTTGATGTTATCACTATTACAGCGAGCGTGTGCTATTATTGGTACAGGTTGTTCTAAAACCACGAACAAAGCCTTTATCTGATGCATTTGGGTAAAAACTCGACCTTAGCTGACTTTTAATCGTTTTTTATCTGCTTGATACACGAATACTGTAGGTAGTTGCTCTCCGAATTCACTCGTAAAGTCATTATTGTAAAGTCAGTTCTATGGAAAATCAATTAGAACGAATGGCGCCGGAGTCATAAAAAATGGACACGGTTCATAAATAAATAGCCATTTTCTACTTCAACTTGAATCAGGTTTAATTTGTAGCCTAGAGATAGAGCACAGAGTTGAGAGAAAGACATTTCTTCTAAAGACTTAGTTAATTAGATTTTAGAGCTAAGCTTTTAAACCGTGGTACCTAATAACAAAACAAAGCTTTCGGAAAATAAAAGGATCACAAAGTTGAGGGCTTTCAGCGCGAACAAGGGATTGTTGCTAAACAGAGGAAGCAAGAAAGCGACACTCAAAGATATGATGGCTGATTTATGTTAATATGTAAAGACATTCTTTCAACAGTTTATCAAATATGAATGTTGCGATTCAGTGAGAGTGTAATAATATCAGAAACGAACATCTAATCAAAAACATAGAAACGATGATAAATTACATTTTCTTGTTGACTCGACCGATAGTCAATACAATCAAAAATAATGAAAGTGACTACTGGCCTCGAAGGACAAATAAAAGACATCCCGAATTTAATAATAACACAGATTTAAGAGAATCCAAAGAGACACAATTTGACAATGCTTCGAGTGTCGTATATAAGAAGATAATTGTAATCTATATTAGGCTGCAAATCAGTGATGGTCGCAATCAGACTGCGAAACTCTTCATTATTACATCGACATAAGAGTGTCCATTTAGTTTTCCCACCACCCCAAAACCGAGGACGATCAATGTGCATTCTGGACAAACATAATATCCTGTAGGTATGTCAAGGAGGCTGTTTTGCAAGGTAAGGTTCTTACACTCGAAAATGTTTTAAATTTGTTCTGCAACAAAAACTGGTTTTCGAGTGCTCGATTCGGTGTGGTATTATATATCAAACATTTAACCGAGACACCGACAGTTCTTATAACTAAATTATTCAACTTGTTATTTACTTTTTCAAGTGAAGTTTTAACCCGCTTCTATTGTTTTCATACAGGTTCACATTATTGTCACATAGTCTGAAGTAAGGCGGCTAATGGCGTGCCACAAATGGCAGCAGCGGCCGAGCTGATTGGCTAAGTTAGCATTTAGCACGTACATTATCCATTCAGCAGCAATGAGGGCCGAGCTCGCAGTGCGCCACTCGACGCCAGCAGCTTCATTCCCGCTTGGTATGCAATTACACAAGTGCTTTGTTTACTCTTTAAAGTCACTAATTGCTTAATTTGCAAAATTCGTATCAGAACAGAATTCAGAAACCTTAATGGGGTGAATGAACTGACTACGTAGGTTCTTTCTTGCGTGTATAAAGCATACGATATTACATCTAGCAATCGAAGGCACTGCATCATAGGCGACTGGATATAAATTGTATCTTGCCAGCTAGAATCTCTTGCCGTATCGATATAATAAATACAAGGGAATTTATGTTTTAGGATTAATCGCTAGACTAAATCGCCGGGTAGTCACGAGGCGCATTGTTGTTAGGCAGTAAGATTTTCACACGATGGCGATGGTGCCGCGTGCTCGAAGATACCAAGTGAACAAATACTGTACTTCAACATTTTTGATCTAGATCATAGCATGAATAATATATCCATAACATGCGCATGCCACATAGGTGCAAGCTCAAATGAAAACAACGCGTGTCATCAGTTTATAAACAAAACCATTTTATTGCTGCAGTGCAGATCGCATGATTACTGAACCAACATAAATATATCGATTGTGCTAATCGGCAACGAGGCATGCAATATTAATATAAATGAATAAATAGTTATGATCAAAATATTGTAATGTTTATTTTGTGTTTTGATTAAGATTTCACATGAAAATAGTCGGAACTCGTTCGTCCAAAACAAGTATGTATGCCCACACCCGGTTCTACCATTTACCTACATTCAACGGAAGTATTACTATTACTTTCCATTTTAGTTTTCATGTGTCGTCTGCACACGCAAATAGACCCTTCAGAACGTTAATAGCTTATGTATTTTTAATACATAAAGGCAATCTATACTAATATTATAAAGAGGAAAGATTTGATTGTTTGTTTGTTTGTTTGTTTGCATTAAATATGCATAAAATATGGGATATATTAAATATCCCGATATTCCCACGGGAACCGGAACCACGCCAGTGAATCCGCGAGCGGCCGCTAGTAAATGTTATTATTTACTGATTGATTCTAAATATTCAAATAAATGATAATAATACAGACACCTCGATTAATTTACTTAATTAAAATTATGTAAACTTTGACGATTTGTTCCCATTACTTTATTGAAAAACATAAGTTATGATAATTCAGAGTCATTCTTATTTGTATGTGAGTACTTGCTTTGTTTTCTATTGTTTTATTATTTAAGGTCCATTTATTTTTAACGTGACTTCCATCTAAATCGTTTATCTATTTCAAAACACAACACTCGCTATTTCTCAGGGCCAAAGTAAACATAATATGAATCGAAAGCTTTTAGTGAAATTAGATAACCCTGACCAATGCCATCAAAGATGCAACGAAAAGTCTGTCAATAAAAGAACGTTAGTTGAAATCAAAGCGATTGTCGGACGTACGTATTCCCATTTAGCTTGGTAAATCTTAATCACGGCTGTTTCGTTCGTTGTTGAAGACGAGTTCTGCAAAAGGCGGAAAAAGGCAAGCCAATCCAGATCCAATTCAGGTGCAGGTGAAACCGCACACGTGGAGGACAGTTGATTCCGCAAACAATTCATCTAGGTTCCAATCAGCCATCTACTATTGGAGTTGCAAGATTTTTTTTCTTTATTGCATCTTTACTTAATCAAGAAGAATAAAAAATATACATTTAAATTTTTCAGACCCGGGATTATGAGACACAATAGATATTTCATTGTTCTGTGGACACCGTTGTCCGGTTCGGGTTTGATGAAAAAAATATACATTTTAATTTTTCAGACTCCGTATTATGAGACACAATAGATATTTCATTGTTCTGTGGACACCGTTGTAAGGTTCGGGTTTGATAAAATATATAGGTATTTGTCATTTATCTTATAACGTGAATGAGTAGGTACAAGCAAAGTTATTGGAATTATCTATACTCGTAAGTATTACCAATAAAAGAAGATACGATCGGTATCATTTTGTATTCCGTTACGGGAGAAAAATCCCGAGCCGAATTAATGGATTCCTTTGAAATGACAGCGGTGTTCAAATTAGGCAATCAAAGTTTTCGCACCACATTGGAATCAAAGGTCGGCAGAGTTGTCTATGATCCTTGGATCTTGAAATGGACTTCGAGATCAACGATTCTTTTGATCGCAGTGAATTTCTAAAAACAATAATTGGATTGGAGAGCAAGTCTTGAGTTCTTGACTCTTTCATTCTTTAGCGACTGTTAAATGTAATCTGTGACTTCTTACAAGGCGAGAAAATGGAAAACAGTGTACTTGAACCATCTCGGCCGGGGCGAAGTTGCTCGTTTTATATGCAAATTTCCCACGTCCTTATGAATATGAAAATTTTCTATTAGAACGTGTCGTTGTCAGCTCTGTCGTGATGTACTGGTGCACCGTCTTCATAGATTTTCTTTGTTCAGCAGTTTCAGATCAAGCATGGAAATGGAATCTTATCATATCTGCGAGATTGTCCCCACACCACAGATAATTAAAAATTATACGTATAAGTAGGCTTAAGTGGGTAAATGTAAAGATAAAAAATGGAACGCAAATTGCCAAGCAATCTAGCAATATGGTAATTGCATAATTAATTGCCGTTTATTCTGCCTGTGGCTAGAATATAAATGAGGTCACAGTTAGAGGTTAGTTTATTCCCTGAGGCGCACGTCTATCCATATGGGAAGTTAAGACGCCTAAATAGTGAAGTGTGAACGCGTACGCGTGTCCCGAACGGCGTGGCACGTAAACACTCCCGAGAGACTCACTTCCACATTCACTGAATACCTTTAAATTTGTAGAAACTTCCGTTACCCTAAACTGAAACGAGGAATCGAACTTCAGCGCGTATTCCTATTTGACTGTGACGTTACTATGAAGCAATTTTCATTTCAGTAGAATTTCCCAAACCCGTAGTTAGGTAGGTATATTTTTTCAATCTTTATTTTCATGAACACATTTTTTCTAAAAGTGGCAAGTCTGGTCACTTTTATTTTATTGTTCATGACTCGCCAGTTCCTTCTCTAAATTTTTAGTTAGGTTAGCAAAAAGATGGGCTTATGCATGTATGCGTGCGGTGCAGGTGATTGTATGGGTTGGGTTTGATGTCTTGCAGAGTATTAAATATTTGAACAATCCCTCTACATACAGTTTAGACATGGTTTTTATTATCTTTAATCATATTGATAATCGATCCATAGTCCATCCATGGTCGTACCATCCTTCCACGACGTTAACCTTGTAGAAACTCTGATTTATTTATTATATTTATCTATGAATTTATTTAAAATTCATAGATTTTATGGAATAGAAAGGCAATAGTATAACAAACTAAAGAAAAGGAGCATTATATGATATTGATATTGACAAAACGATGCTAGCAGTCCTGTTAATATTCAAATAGTTACCAACCAAGTAGCAGGTAAATAAAGGAACTAAAGGTACTGGAAATTTCTGGAAAAGTCTCTAGCACCAATATAAGATTTCAGCATGGTGTCCATTTCGTATCTATGTAATGTGAACGTTGCAGTCTCAGCGCAACAAAGTTCAGAACAATAAACAAAATAAAAAGAGCTCTAGACGGGGAATGCGCATACATACGAGGGAACGCTGCTCCTGGCATTAACTGTTCTAAATTTAGATAAATAATGCCCTGTTGGTGCGGAGGACAGCTCGGTGAAATGCAGATCTAGGTGGTGCAGATGCCTACGCGCCGTGAACCCCACCCCAGTGGGGCACTCTGCCAACAGTCGCCAGCCTCCGAGTTTAAGCTCTTCCAAAGTAGGCACTTCACGACCAGCATAGAAAGTGTTTAAAATTCTAATAAACTTTATTACACCCTGAGCTTAAAATTTTAAAGAAAAACCGTCTTCGACTTCACCAGACACGTATGAAAGAACTTTGGCAATAAAACGAGAAAAAGGCTTTCCGCGCCATAGCTTTTACCGAGTTAAAGTTACTCAAAGTGGCGTACTTGGGCGGGAGCTAACTTAGCGATGGTCAATAAACTTAGCCACGGCGCTCGGGATGAGTCGTGCAACAATAAAGCGGAACTTCCACAACAGTTTATCTCGTGAAAATCTCACAAACCGCCTTTTAATATCAATCTTGCAAACTTCAAAGGCCTTTAACAGCTACTTTTGAGCTAAGAATTATACAGGAATAATTAATGTTCGCGTCGAAGGCGGAAAATGGTCGGCTTTAGCTAGAGGCGGGATAAGAGAGCGGGAGTGTTTGCCAAGAATTCAATCGCAGCCGTCGGCGTAGGCAATATGCGCTAGCACTCGACACCGCGCCGCCCCCTCTCATTAATTGAGCTATCAACATACATATCTGCAGCAGTAATCACAACCGGCACAGCGCCGCTGCCGCAGCTGCTCGAAACAATACGACGCTATGCAATTATGAATCAGTCCTGAAATGTGTCACTGTCCAAAGAATTTTCGGAACGTGAAATCAGGGCGGGCGGTATAGAACTGGCCCATTTTGCTGACAGTTCTGTATTGTTTCGGAACAGCGGTTTTATGACGGTTCGTAAACGTTGACTGCTGGAGGTAGAATAAAAATTCGTTACGAGGATGAGCGTGAAGAGAAAATCTCCGGTGTGACAGGAACAATGTAAAATCCAATTTTCTCCGAGCCTCTAGAGAGATTTGGTGGTGTAACGACAAGCGCCTTTACGATCATGAAGACGCGATGCGGTTTTACTTTAGAACCAGACACGTAGTTTATCAACGGTAACTATAGTAAGCCAGCCTTCTAGTTGATGAATAATTAGGTAAGTAGATGTAACACTCAAATCTGAAAATAATTTTACCATTCTACCAAAACCACACTTACCTACATACTTTTATGTAACGAACTATTAGCAGCTACCAGATGTTTTTGTTGTTAAGATTTACCTTTGCGACGTAATAATATTAAAGCATTCTTCATGGTTCAGTTTTCAACTCTAGTAGACTCTAGCTCTGACTAGTACTAGACTGAAGAACATTGAAACAAACCTCTTGAGCTTTAGTAGATATGAATTAACGACATAAAATGCCAACTGTTTATGCCAGTTACAAAGTAATTCCAATTAAAAGCTCATTAGGCTTAAATTCTTCAATTACATTTATAATGAGAACAATAAACCGCCCGGCGAGACAACGATATAGCAAATGCGATGGACAGCGACAAAAACCGCCACGATTGCGCGCCCTTCATCTCCCCGACGGAATCGCTAAACAACGACGCACAACATGCAACATGATTAATGCTTTGCGGACCTTAAATATGATTTATTTAACGACACGACGAAAACAAACGCTATTTAAAAAGTAACACAAAAACGCACGCGACATGTTTAATCCGACGAGCGACAGAGCGTCACCGCTGAACGAAATTTAAAGAGATAAAAACCGCATTAGATTGTATGTCTCCGGAGCGGGATAATGCGATAAATGAAACACGACGTGAGACGGCGGGGAGTCATGTATTATGCAAGATTGTCGACATGTGCTCAGTTATTTGGGGTTTTGTAGTAAAAAAATTAATGAATTGTACAATAAGCAATAAGACACTTCAAAACAGAATTTTCAATGACCATTGTTTGCGGTTGACAAATTGAGTTTATAAGACATGTCTGTAATTGAATTAAAACCAATGTCGTAAAGTTTAGTGTTAGCATTTTCCTGGCAAGTGACAGACATTTTAATAACAAACACAAGGAGTCCTCTGAAGCGTTGAAGGTAAGACAAGCAAAGTATACAAAAAACGGGGAACAACATCCGCCATTGCGGCAAGCACCTGCACACTGTAGCAGGTAAGTGAATATTTACCCCTTCATGCTTCATCCTTCATTGATATTATCCCGAATCTACAATGAAAAAGTGGATAATAGAACTCTTTTATTACCCCCAGTTTGAATGGCACAAACGTAGACAACGTCGTCGTAACAGAAATAGAAACTATTCGCGTAGACTGGAAAAAGATTGAAAGCACTCCTGAGACGTGGAATTCAAATTAACGGCGAGTATCTAACATTCATACCATTGGAGAAATCTTGTTTTTTTTTAACATCGGATATACATTACCTAATTCAAATTATTCAGAAGATCGCTACATAAAGTTAAGTCCAATTTCGTAAATTTCAGTATTATCCCAATTCGTTCAAAACGGTTTTAACAATGTATAGATTAAGAGCACCATCTACGAAGGCACAAAGGGATCGTATATATGTATTAAAAATTAGGGCCTCAAGGGTTGAACGGATTATATCGAGATTTTAAGAGGATTATGAATTCCTTGGTCGCTTTTAGTAATAAATGTACAACGAATAGAAACGTATGTTAATCGATACTCTACTTTAAGGAGTTTATAAACTTTTGAACACCGACATAAAGGATTTGTTGACCTGTCCATAAATAGGTATACTTTTTACCTCTTCATTTGTTGTCCGTCGTCTACTACACGAATTACCTAACACAATACTAACAACGGGAAAACTTTCGCTATGTGTCCGTCTTCCTTATGGGTTAACGATTTGCATAAATACATATCAATACACTTTAGTCTAGAATTGGTTTTCGAAAGTGAAAGACTCAAAGTCACGCAAGAAAACAATACATACGACTTTCACATCAAGCAATAAGATCTGATCTGAAGTTTTAAAATTATAAACAAAATGTTTACATGATAATAAATGAACCTGAAATTAGCGATCATGTTTCCCGTGCACCGTGCGGCTTTGATCGGGCATACGTCACTCATGATTGTCGGGATGGAGACCCGAGGCTCCTGATATCTTTATGACGATCTAGGTAGTTTATATAATAGCGAGAGGCAAATTAATTCATCGCACGGAGGCAGCAAGGGCCGGCTATCTCCCACGATAACTTTCGGACAGGCCCTCAGGGTGTCGAATGCGGGAACTAACTATCGTAACGAGATCGGGATTTCTCAGAATGTTAGCAGAATCATCGTTACATATGAGCTTTTGGGACGCTTATCACGATTTCTGCGGTATCTTTTACCAACTGAAACGCTTCAAGTTTGCAGACACAATTTAAAAGGTGCCGAAAGGATTCAATAAAGGGTCGGGAACACGTTTACGAAGTTACACGCTATAGAAACTGTGCAACTATGGAATGGAACTTGGAATCAATTTAGCGTCCTAATGAAGTTTGGAAGACCCGCCTAGTCACCTATAGACAGACTACCTTCCTGATTTTCATGACAAAGTGAAGAATATAAATTATAAATACGTTCATGACTCATGTGTCATAAGTAACGTAACGCAGAACCTTCTATATCATGATTAATTAAAAAAAAGGTCAATACATTTACGACGTCTAACTCTAAAAATAGAAAGTAAAAGGATATCAATATATTAATCGCAGATATTACGAATCGCTATTAAGTGAAACGCTCTCTATTGCAGATTATAATGCCGTCTGTAATAAAGGTTAAGGATGGGAAAGATGTTTTGTTTGCTTCCGGGGCGAGTCTGCGCAGTTGTTTACGCCCGCATATTCTTGTTTGCGCTTCCTCGAAAGCAAACAACGTCCCGAGGACTATTGCGAAAATACGAGTTTCTATAAGCACATCAAAAATTCATGTCCACTCTCCGAACATGTACCAATATTGTGCTAAGTGATCGTCTCCCAATATGAAGTTTCATGGAGTTTGTGACCCATGGAAAATAAATGTATCGTAAAAGATTTTAGACATAAACGGTATTAAAATGTACTAAGAAGTGAGCGTGAGCAATAAGAACAGAAGCGGCAGGGACTCGCGTTGACAGGACAATTGTCGATTTATCCCCCGGGGATCCACACGGCCCAATTTACGATCTCAACTCTACGTTTGGTTGGCTCTCCAAATCAATTTATTTACGATCCGGTTTCATTACGGAGGTACAGGTACTATGATCTATGTCGTTTTGCATTCGATGTTATCAACGCATGATTTACTCCATTCGAGGAGAACAAACGGCTCTGTCTGTACAGGGCGATGATGGAGGTACGCTTCTGTAAATGGAGGCGAGTATTGGAAGTGTTCATTATTATCGGTCCTACGAGCCATTAGAGGGTAGCGTTTCGCGATCAATTTGGTTCAGTTTCCTTGATATTGCAGAGCGGCGGCTGAATTCGTAAGCTCTCGATTATTTATGGGGACGAGCTCGGCGGGCCGCCGACCCTTCCCGGCATCCCGGCTCTGCGTGTCACTACGTAAAGAGGAGTAATCGCTTGCGGCTGCTAGCTGAGTGAATTTTTCCATTCGGAAAATGGCCGAAGGAATTAGGTACCGCAGCGTTTCATATTTCAAGGGAAGCCGGCCCTCCCCCCGCGGCTTTGTATCTGCATGGAAGTACACCGTTTCTTGAGTTGTTTTTTATGTTCCTCGTAAAATGGAACAAAAATACAAGCGGAACAGAGCAAATCGGGAAACGCCTCAATAACGCAGTACAAAGTGATGAAATATAAAATGGGGCGTAAAACAAATTGTAACCAATTATGCCGTACTTCACAGCTCGCAGTATAGGGAGGCTTTGCTTCGCATTGTGGCGCCCTGGCTAGGCTCTTATTCAAAGGCTTACCTGAAACAAAAGGATAGAATTAGATGAATAATGCGGTTTGCAAGACGTTATGATTATAAAACAATTTCTCTACTGACATCATTACTTGTTGAAAATTGAATCACATTATGCAAAGCTATTTACGTGAATTTTCATAAGCAGGGGATAGCTTGAGTAATTGAAGAGCAGACATTAATAATATTTAGGTTTCTCTATATAAAGACACCTTTATCAAGACTAGTTTTATTGACTAACCTTAATTTAAATTATGTCAAGTTAAGCTTGGTTAGCTTAACTAACCGGTTTTAATTGCAACAACCCTTGATTATAAGATTTCAATGCATAGGTAACTGCTGAAAGCAGTTCTAAATACCACAACAAATTTATTAGCATGAAGTTTTATCCATTTTATATTTCACGGGTGATGATTTTTAAGAAAGCCTTAGAGAATGCATTATTTTCCACTCTTCATACTTCGGATCCATTACTATCTAATTATATAATTGTCATAATAATGAGCGTGACGAATGTAACATGTCGTAAATAAGACAATAACAACTTTAGTAACCTCAATTTTCAATTGTGCTGTTTGGTGTAGTGAGTGAGTCCATCAACATTACAACATTAGTACTATATCTATCTAAACTGAACAGTCATTGTACTGGCTTCCTGGTTCAGTTCACAAAATGTTAAGTGGTCCCAATGTTTTACAATGTTTCATTTGAAAGTGTCACATCACATCTGCTAAAGTGCGGTGACGAAATCGCTACTTGTAGCACAACGACCTTTGGAGCGTTGATCTCCAGTAGCTGAATGGTACACCACTAACGCGGAATGAATGCATGAATATTTCAGCGAACAGACTCCGTAACGTCTCCTCGTATCAGACGAGTGAATATCCTCGTAAAGTTGACATTTGGGGCCGTTGAAGGCGGCTCGCTCGGCTCGTATCGGGCTAAAGAGCTTCCCGCAGGACAAACGAGCCAGATAAGACGGGAGCACTGCACCCCGCACTGCTAAGCGCCTTAAGCCCGCATTTGAGACTTGGAATAAAGTACGCTCCAATCTCTTCTGAAACATTACCGAATCGCAAAACATCGCCACAGATTTAAATATGGCTCTGATTTCTTTCAGACACATTGAACAAAATGGGATTTATCATTTTAATGAACAGTTTTCCTCCCTTTATTAGAAAAATTAACTCATCATTTGCTACCAGGACACCGGTGTCTAAAGAACAATGGAATATCTATTGTGTCTCATAACGCGGGGCCTGAGAGGTAACCGGATTTCCAAAGGTCGTGGGTTCGAGTACCATCTGAGAGTTCACTTGTAGCCGAGTCGTATTATTCCAATACTTTTCTTTATAAAATTTATGACAGGTTAAAATACCTAAGAAAGAAAACACTATGGTTTTAAATGATGAAAGAAGCAAAAATCTACATCAACATCTGACATTTACCTTAAAATGCCTATTCTTTACGCAAGGAAAGACAATGGAGAGATAATATTTGAAAACAATAAACTTTTGTCAGATTACCGGTATCACAAAAACCTTTTTCACATAGATACAAGAAACTAAAATTATCAACTGACAACTGATAATCGACAGCTTAATATTGGTTATGAATAATTCTGATTACGTCCGTCAGTTGATATGATAAGTCATTAAAAAGGAAGTTTTATGCATAACAATGTTATCTATTTGATCGTGTAATCAAAAGTTGCGATAACTATAACATTACCTAAATGGTGACGCGATCCTGGCTGCGATACAAGCTCATTAATCGTTATGGTTATGAATGAACGCCTCTGCACATCGGCTCAGATTACCAGCGACGGAGTCATATCAAACGATCCCACCATCCGACCGACCGCGTGATGGATCACTTCAAAGCAATTTACGAGCAAACCCAAACATTGCAGCTAACAACAATTAACAGAAAAGGGAGGGAAATAATTAAAGTGAAAATTTCGAATTTTCGATGGTCGAATATCGTTCGGCACCTAATTTGGATTTCAATGGCTCGTTGAAAGTCAAATACGGAAATCGGAATTTCAGAGTGAAAGAGAATGTCAAAATATTTATTAGACGCCCCGTGTAAAAGTCCCAGCGATTGAATATTAGCTTTGTTCTAGTAAAAAGATTTTAGGAATTATTTGGCTTCCCCAACACGGCTGAGTGGGTTCATCGACTCGGATCGAGACCACGGCGGTGGACAATAGAGGAACAACATTGCGGTCAGGGGCGGATGATACTCATTACAAGATATCCTTCCAATTAGCATTAACGACTTACGCCGGACTACCGGTTGGCTCATCGATCGTTTACGTAACCCATTAATTGCTTGGGATTACACAAAACTTTTTGCAACATCTGTAATATTTTCGATTTTAGGAATTTACTGTACCCACATCACAACATACAACAGCAGATTTTTACAGGTAATGCTAAATAATGTAAAATTTTACATGATAATAAGTTACGTCCATTCACAAGACTACAAGAGAGGTGATTTTACGAGGGTGACATCGGGGCGATGAGTAACACAGTAATGTGTGTCAGAAATGTCGCCCGCCGTCAAATTAACATTTTTATGAGGCCGTAGTCTGTTATAGAGATGGGCTGTGACTGTTATTTTAGCACTTGAGTAATTTCCATGGTCGGGAATCGGGATGGACATCTTTGGGCCAGGATTTTCGACACAGGGATTTGTTAATCTTTTAAATTACAATCTTCATAAAATATTTTCGTCTTTTTGGCACATTAAATTGTATTTTTTCTACAAAAACAAAGTAGCTTTTAAAAACTTTTGGTCTTATTCTGTACTAAACTTTCGAACGCTACGATAGAATAAAAAGAATTGCTGAAGATACAACCTAACCTAACCCAGCTTAGTCTGACGCACATCATTCCTTTAACCATTAGTATTCTGTGCTCTAACCTTTATCCTTCCTTAATCTAATTAGTGATGATTTATAGGTCATTGTCAATTATGCGACAAAATGACCCACATTACTTCGCAAAAATGAATGTGATGCATTCATGTTTGCGTTAGACAATTTTACTAATAATTATTAAAATTGTGAAAGTTTTGATGTTTGTTACCTAATCACACAAATCGGCTGAGAGGATTTAATGAAATTTGGCACAAGATAGTTTATTTATAGACTGTATTAAAACATAGGATACGCTCTATCTCAACACTGCCACGGAAACGGCAACTACGCGGGTGAAACCGCCTGCAGCTACTAGTTTTATAATATGTCCAACAACTGGAGCAAGATCTCACATCTCTATGGAGTCTGTTGGACGTCGGATGGACATTAAGCATGATAAAAGAAGCACAGCGTGTCCTCTGCGCTAATTACGACACGCATTAGGACAGCCGCGGCGCCTTTGTATGATTCCAGAAGCAACTAATGATACGGCTACTCACAAAAACGAAAATTCGTCATTCGTGTAAGTTGGTGGTTGGTAGTAGGACTTGTTGTAAGTCCGCCTGGCTAGCTATAGCTACCACCAGCTTATCTAAGTCTGACGCCATTACAACAAGTTATCAGCATTGTTGTGCACCGGCAGGTGGAGATAAGATAGTCAGTTCCTCATTGGTTGAGGATTCTGGCTTTCAGCCTTATCATTACTTAATATCAGGCATGATGATGGAAGGCTAAACGTTTCCCCGTTGTTCATAAAAAAATATATTATTACAAGTAATTATAGAAAGATTTTCGAGATACGCATTATCTACCATCTGCGCTCCATCTAAAAGTAGTTACCTAATTTCTATTTATTATGCGGTAAATGGCGCGTATAGGATTAGACCCTCGTCATTATGTACACATTACCCGCTTCGAATTGGTTTGACGATTCATTAAGCTAGAATGTCACCCCGACCCCAAAGGCGGTCAGTAAAGGATCAACGTACAACACGCCTAGATTTATTTATAAATTAAACGCTACTGATTACTTACATAATATAAGAAAAATATGTCGCTTCATTAAATGTAGAATAATTAAAAGTAAACAAGTTGGTAGAGGCTGATAAACCGAGATATTAGGATACTCGTTAAAATCTTCTGGCATTATTTTTTCGCTTGGAACCAGCGTTTTTTTAATCAATGTTAGTACTCCCGACAAAAAAGAAAAAGGCTTTTACTTATTGTTGATTTTTACTTTTTTTACTAGGGTTCCGTACCTCAAAAGGAAAAAACGGAACCCTTATAGGATCACTTCGTTGTCCGTCCGTCCGTCCGTCTGTAAAGACCGTTTTTCTCAGGAACGCGTAGAGGTATCAAACTGAAATTTATATCTAATACTCTGGTCTACTGTCCCTTGGAGCTGTGAAAAAATCAAACAAGCAATCAAAAGATACAGCCGTTTATGCCGCAAATTTCCGAAAATATTCGCAAACTCACACTGGAATCAAAACCTACAGGGTACTTCCCGTGAACTTAGAATCTTGAAATGTGGTACGAAGTAACGTCTTATAGTACAGATAAGGAAAAAATTGCGAAAACCGTAAATTTTTAGTTACATCATATAATAAAAAATATATTTGAAAATTTTAAATTTCATTTTGCAATAAAAATAGCACAACTATGACTCGATTGTCGTGATGGGTGAACTTTTCTTATATACTACAGGTTTGTACGGAACCCTCGGTGCGCGAATCCGACTCGCACTTGGCCGGTTTTTTTTTATGATTAACTTGTAGTTAATGCTCACAACAATGTATTGGACCTGCGTAATTGACTTGACCTCCACAGTGTAAGTATAAGGTTTCTAGTAAATTGCATTGATGGCTTTCGTTCCATTATAATTATAGATGTCTACGACAGAACATCGATTAGGATTGCTGACGTAAAAGCTATCTTGTTTATTCTATTTTGGTATCAAAGTATAGGTACTAATTGGGATAAGACTTAAATGACTAATGCCACAGTCACAGGTAATGCTACGAATGTATTTCAGAAGGTCTTCAACTGTATGGATTACAATTGAGACTTAGACAAATTAAAAACCTAGATGGTCATCAAAGGGGTATGGGAAATAAACGAAGCCATTGCATATACAATACAGCCATATAAGAAGTGCGGAAAATAATACCATTCTATTCACGGGCAGTAAAATTAATTATACGTACATCTTATGTTTTGGCGCGCTCTGTTCATTGAAATAAAACAACTTTTACGGATATCAAACGCGCTATATTTCCACGAACTAAGTTGTAATTGTCCGTATTTTTAGGTTTCGTAGGGGTTTTTGATTTTCCCGACGTTTCGGCACCTTTACAGCTGCCGTGGTCACAGGATGACTGGCTACTTATAAGTCTACCCTCGAAAAGTTAATTTATTTTCGTTCGGATACGGTTAGACATTTACTATGGCACAAATTATTATTGATTTGATATTTTGATTTAATTGTTATTTTAATTCTTTATTATTAAGAAAAGAGAAAATAAAGACTCTACTGGCAGTTCACAAATTGTAAAAGTTGTTTTAATTAAAAAAAAAAATTATTAATGAAGTAATAAAGACGAATGTGAGACAATGCACTCAATTTTTGATGACAGATGACAATGTGTTGACTGAATAAGAGTCGTTCGAGTGTTAATAATCTAACGTTTAGATTAGTCACCCGTTTTAGCCATTTGTACCTTAATAACAGTTCCTTTTGTCTTATATTTGTGTGAATAGAGCATTGTATTCATACGCTTAAGACAATATGTGTCTATCACCTTCAGTCTATCTTTTAATGTTTTCAATACTGGGACACTGGCCTTTCTTATGAACGGGTAAGGACGATAGGCCACGTATAGCCTATCACACGGGTCTATTGCGACTCGCTAAGTAATCAAATTGTTTTTGTGTGCCTACGACTGCTAATGCAACCGGAGCCAACTGCTTTATGTGCTTTTCGAGTTCCGAGGTACGGACGGAGGAACTAAAAAAATCCCGTGACTGAATTGAAAGTTGCTTAACTAACTATTACTAGGATAGTCTGCGCACAGTTTTGTTTGTTACGTTGGCAATGCAGAACAAAACGATAGCTGTGGAAAGGGCCATTGTCTTAAGACATTCCACAGGCCAGAACTAGGTGATCAGTAAAGATGAGCTCACCGTTTTGACTTTGAACTTGACATTTGTATCTTTTCCTCTAACCATAACCTATTACGGCAATAATTATATGATAATATGTTATTTTAAAAGGTAGGTTGCAGCTCTGTTACATTTCATCTTAAGCTTCCAGTTTTAAAGATCCAGGCGTCTCGCAACGATATGAAGTAATGGGTAAAAGTAAGACTGCGTTATTATGTGATAGTCTGCGCACAGCTTTGTTTGTTATGTTGGCAATGCGGAACAAAATGATGGCTGTGTAGAAAGGGCTATTATCTCAAGACATTCCACAGGCCAGAACTAGGCGATCAGTAAAGATGAGCTCACCGTTTTGACTTTGAACTTGATATTTGTATCGTTTCCTCTTACCATCAGCTATTACGGCATTAATTAAAGGCCATATATTATTTTAAAACGTAGGTTGCAGCTAAGCTTGGATGCTTAAAGACCAACACTCGCTCATAATATTACTATGATTTTTCCCTAACCCTAATACTGGTTTGACCCAACAAGTTGTATTTTTCAAGAGTTTACCTGATATGTGTAGGTTAAGAATAAAATTGAAAAGTGTATCATTAAATTCAAGGTCTCTCGTCGATTTGCGGAGCATAGTGGTTAATTAGCATTAATTTGCTGTGTCATAGGCATATCCGGCACGACATCTAATAATATTGGTTATTAAAATACTGTACTGTACATCTAGATGTTTGTTATTTTATTATTAAGAACGACGGGGAGACTCTTAGCCTTCATCATACCTGATAAGGCCGAAGGTGGAAGCAATTTATTTATACAAATACCTGACAAATACTCTACAAATCAAGAAAGAAAGAAAGAAAGCAACATTTGTCAATAATTGTACAATAAACGTATATGTGTGTGTATATAAACACACAGTGAGTACACACACACATAAAATACGATACAGACAATGAGAAAGAGAGGAGGAAAAAGGTAATAAAAACAATAACATACATTTACTTAAAAACACGCAACATGGTAGGTAATATACAAACAGACAACAACATATACCTAAGTTAGTACAAAACGTAATTGTGTGGGGTCAATAAAACCCTATCTCAACGTTTATGCCTCTCGTTATGAAATCACGTTTCGACTGCAGGTTATGCTCTGGCAAGACGACTGTGGCAAGTAAAGTCAGAGGAATATATTGAGGGCAGCTCACAATCACAAGACACGTGATGTAAGCTCTAACCAACAAAAAATATGAAAAATTAAAAGGCCCTTTCGTATCATTGGATTAGATTTTCAATAATAAGCACAGATTAAAAAAAAACGTAAAGAAAACAATTTCTTTTGTAACACGAATAAAAAGAAGTACTTAAGTAAGGTAGAGCTGTTCGAGTTTGATGAAATCAGATGGCCGAGTATAAATTTATAAATATTCTAACATTGCTATTACGTTTGAATTCAGGTAAATAAATAAGACTGATAATTAAAGGGTCATTCTACTTTTAATAATTAAGTAAGCAATGATCTCAAAGTCCAAGATTTTTATTCAAATAGACTTACAGATAAGTACTCTCGAATAGTCCAACAATTTTTTTCCCTACCAGCCATTCAGAACATCTTTTAACTGATAAGAAGAACGGCCGCAAGAAACTTATCAGCCTTAACAGAAACAACAATATTTACAATGGAACATGTTGTTGCCAAACACAAATCTACAATCTTGAAATATATTTAATAAAAGAGGAAAATTTTCTCATACTCATATTAGAATATTTTCCTCTTACACAATTTGCAATAGTTATGTTATAAATTAGTATCACATCCATGCATTTTGGTATTTTAAATAGTCCTTCCTTTGCTTAAGAGCGTTTTTTTAACATATATAAATTTATGCAAAGACAGCTCAATCACTTGTTGTGGAACTTTATTAAAAAGGCTATGCCTTTCCCCAAAAACGAGCGTCTACATTTTTCAAGCCTAAAATTTTTGATTCTAGTTTCTAGTATTAAAATTATGAGCATCGCTATGCTTAATAAATCAATCATGATGTTTCCTTACATATACTATATTATTTTATCATAGATGTATTGTCCCGCCAAAGTCAGTATATTAATCTCTTTAAACAAATCCTTAAGAGAATCTCTCCGTCGAAGGCTGTAAATGGCGCTCTTTTTTGAAGGTATACACATATTTTTTATGCTTATTCATAACACCAACCTTTTAGAGTATATTTCTACGATGAACACAATGAAATAAATTTCAATATATCAATTATAAATATGAAAATACCAGTCAAGATGGTGTAACGGGCGTTACCTAATTTTGCCTATTAGTTCTAAATAGGTTCGCAAAAATGCAAATCTCTGCCAATTTAGATTAAAGTTTTAAACTAAAGTTACTTTAAATGAATAGTATTGAAATGGATCATCTGTTATGTTAGGTGTTATGAATCTTCTAACTAAATATTCAATTTTATGTCAATTTCAGTGCGTAACGGGTGTTACAAGCTTTTGTAACGGGCGTTACGAGTACAAAATGGAAACAACTATATGAGAAATATCCTTATATTAAACACTTTAATAGAAGTTGCTTTACATGAATAATATTTAAATCGATCGTCTGTTATGCTAGTTATTATGATTAAAAAAAAACATATTCAATCTTACATAATGGGTATTACAAGCCGTTGTAACGAGTATTACGAGTATGAAATAAAATAAAATTTGTATGCGAAATATCTTTATTTTCAACGCTTTTATATGAGTTATTTTCCGATCTCTCACTTTCTCCTATGCTCAGTGGTCTCGAACCTACCGATTTTTCGGTATTTCTACCGATATGGGCTCTGTCCTACCGAAATACCGAAATGCAACGATTGTTCTACGATTTTAGAGAATACATGGAATTTATCCTGATTTTTCCACCGATTTTACACTTCTTAGTTAGCTACCCTTTTCATTTATGTTGTATGTTACGGGGAATCACTCAATAGTAAGTATGTATAAGTAATTAGTTATTACAGAATGTTCCATATATTTTGGGGAATTTCCAACAACTGTTATTAGGGGTTTTCCGTTCGGAAATTCACCTAATTTGTCTATAAAAATAGGAACTCAGGCTTTAATTTTTTTTCCTAACTTCGAAGAGTTTAGAAAGTTTCTCCAAATTTATAATTGCGAAGTGCTTACAAAAAATATCATAAGTAAAAGTAAGATTATTTAGTTAAAATGTTGTCTGACGAGGAACCCGAGTACATAGACCGATCGCGCTGAGTTATTTTGTAGGCAAAACCTTCAAAAATTCTAAAGTTTATAAAAACTTGCCTGTGGATGTATTTGCATATAAAAAGCTTATTTTTGCGTTTTGTGTCATTTCTTGCCTATGCATCTATAGAAATTCGAATATTTGTGGTGGATATAAATAATTCAAAATAAAACTTACAAAATTGATTTCAAGTTAAAAAACGCAATGGTATTGAATTTAAGATAGCCTGCGTAGTGTACAAACCTAGTTTGTGTCACATTCGTCCAGGGGAAAGTGACTTAAAGTCAGTACATTAATAACTAAGGCAAAAAAAAATTAGAGTTTAAATAACTAGTACCATAATCTGCAGATTACTTAAATAAACCCATGAAATAAATTTGTGCCAGATTCAGGCATGGGATTTTAGTATTTTAATTTTTTTTGTTTGTCCGAGCTATAAGTGCTTTAAAAAAATATTACAATTATTAGAATTTACTTATTTGATATTAAAAATGCATGATTGATGGACAGTGTGAATTTGTGTCATAATAATGCACGGCATTATTAATTAAGAAAAAAATACAAAAAATCGCACGAAGTTAGTAGGTACATAGCGCGCGATGCGAACGAAGCGCAGGCGGCAAGCCCGGCGCGGTCGACCTACCTATACGCGTGGACCGTTAGACCGATAGGGATAGGTTTTAAGGTTTCAAAAATATTAAAGTTCTTGATTTTTGGTATACAGTTCCAGGACTATTTATTTAACCTAATACATGATTTTGTGTCATCTTAGGTGCAGGGATAAGTATATATTGACGTTTTTGTGTTTTCTGACATTATCGGCCGGAAAGAAAATTAGAGACGATAATTTTACTTTCATGGGGATTAGAAAGTCGTAAACAATGTACACGAGGTTTTTGTGTCATCTCTCTCCACGGGAATACTTTTATTTAACCATTACCTAAGATGTCGCCTCAGTAGCTCAAAAGAATATTAGAGTTAGTGAAATAAGTGTTATAAGTTTTAGATCAATGGTATCTTTTGTTTATAATGTTTTGTGTCAGATTCATCCATGGCATTTTCAGAAACTTTCCTTTTTTTGTTCAAAACGCTGTAAAAGTCACACAAGAAAATTCAAGTTATTAGAGTTTATGTTTTTATTATCTTTATGATATAACGAAACACTATTCAAAATTTGTGTCATTTTTATCCATGGAATCTTATATTATTAGATTCAGTTAAATCCGGAACATTTAGAAATTTGCCGCTAAGAGCAAGCGCATGGAACGCGACGCGACACGCGAGCGGTGTGTGTGACCTTGAGAGCGCCCTTACGTCGATCGTCGGTGGTTTTCGTAGTGCAAATGTAAAGCCTTACGTGCTGTTGACGGTACCTACATTGCTAGTCAAGAAGGTACAGCTACTTAATTATTTTTAAGTAAGTTGATGACCAGACTAAAATGTTTTTTAGAGTAGGTAAACATTAAATAAAAAGCAAAAAAATAAAACAGGATATATATCTGATCTAGGCAAGTAAGTAAGTATAATTTGTTTTTACTTTATACCACCTCAAGTGCCACTATTCTAAATGACAGCCTTTCTGAGTGTTAAAATTTAAATTAGAAATCATGCACCCACTGTCAATCACTCGTTTAATACATTTTGTTTTATAGTTTTGCATTTCTAACCTATTCATTATTATTAATGAGAACCACGAATACTGGTTCTTCTATACTATGGTACCGGTGTCAGTTAATTTGCGTCAGTACTGTGAATCCCGGGAAAAAAATTGAACTTTGAATTCCCGGTACTTTTCCCTATCTCGAACTCATTCATTTGAATATATTTTTATTGAAGTTAACTATTAATGAGAACCGGTTCTGCGATACCATGTTAAAACCGGTGCCAGTTAATGTGCCCCAGTAAGTACCGTATCGGCAAACCAGGAGTTCCTGGGACTATGCCCTAGCATTATTTATCGATGTTATATAAACATTATCTGACTTCTGACCTTTCCTTTGGCTAGCCATATTTGCATTGCAAGCTCCTGAGATCGGAAACTTTCCGGTTTTGGGGGGATTGTGGAGGCAGGTTCATTTGCCCAGGTAGCTACTAATTAAGCATCTTATCGTTGTTCACAAGTATGGAGAAAATTTAATATCGGGTCATCATTCAATGCCTTCCTAGCTAAGAAAATCCAGTATCCAGCCGTAGGGTTTGTGAGTCGATGGTGTAGCTTCTTTGACGTTCATAAGTGCTTGTAACAGCATAGACTATATCCTATTTGATATTGAATTTGAATTTAAATTTGATGCACGAGCCCCTACTGAACTGGTTCATGAACCTGTCTCCGCAGGCAGACTCTTAATAGCGCAATACAACTCTGCCTCCTTGTCATGAAAGCTTCAGTTGACGACCGAGCAAGTCTATAGCTTTTATTGATATAGATGTAGAATCGTTAAATTTTTTCGCCCTGGCCTTTAGTGAAATAGCCAAGCCAATGCTAACTTACATCTTGTCCCTAATTCCCTAATTCGGTTGTCCACTGAGGCTGTAAGATTTACAGGATAAGAAACAGATCAGTCCTTTCAACCTGAATCCTACTTTCCGAGGGATATGCTTGCTGATCATGCGTGTCATTTTCATTAAGTTTCAACTCTTAATATTTCATTAAAATTTTAATTAGCATGAAAAAAGCTTTGCTTTACTGGCAAAGATTTTTTACGCTGAAATGGTTCCTCCAACTATACCAAACGCAAACTCAGTTGTTTTCGAGAGTCATAACGAGTCGTCTAGCTCGCAGGTTCGACGACTTCCTCACGAACAAGCCGGGTTCTGAAAAGGCTTTAGCACCAATGACCACATCCATATGCTTCGGCAGGTTATACAGAAGACCGAGGAGTATAATTTGCTACATTGCTTGGCGTTTGCGGACTATAAGAAAGCCTTCGATACGATAGAGACCTGGGCGGTGCTGCATTCTCTCCAGAGGTGCCAAGTGGACTATAGGTATTTCGAGGTGTTGAGGTACTTATACGAACATGCCACCATGTCGGACCGATTACAGAACCAGAACACAAATCCCATCCAACGTCAGCGAGGTGTGAGACAGGGAGACGTCATTTCTCGGAAACTGTTCACAGCTGCGTCGAAGGATATCTTTAAGCTCTTGGACTCGAAAGGACTCGGCAACAACATTAATGGCCAGTATCTGACACATCTTCGTTCAGCCAATGATATAGTCCTTGCGGCTGAGACCTTGGAAGATCTGAACACAATGCTCGAAGATCTCCGTAGTGCTTCCCAAACAATGGGTCTTAAGATGAACATGGAAAAGGCGAAAATCATGTCAAATTCCCATGTTATACCCACTTCAGTTCACGTTGGGAACCCTACAATCGAAATGTTGACCACTACGTTTACCTTGGACAGATAATCCAGTTAGGTAAGTCCAACTTCGAGAAAGAGATCTTCCGTCGAATCCAACTCGGATGGGCAGCATTCAGGAAGCTCCGTAAAATCATCGCGTCCAACTTACCGGAGTGTCTCAAGACGAAAGTCTATGACCAGTGTGTGTTGTCAGTGATGACTTACGGTAGTGAATCGTGGTCGCTAACTATGAGTATGCTCGGCGTTTCCCTACGTGATCGAATCTGATATGAGGAGAGCCGTAGGAGAACTAAACTGATCAAAGCAACTGACATCGCTCGAAGGATTACTCGGCTGATATGGCTGTGGGCGGGGCACATAGAGAAGAACCGATGGCCGCTGGGGCGGAAAGGTTCTGGAATGGCGACCGCGCACGGGACGACGCTACGTGGGTAGGCCTCCGACAAGGTGGACCGACGGTCTGGTGAAGGTCAAGGGAAGCCGCTGGATGCGGGCAGCGCAGGACCGATCGTTGTGAAGATCCTTGGGGGAGTATTATACCTAGCAGTGGGTGTCATGTGGCTTAAACGATGACTACGACTTGATGATCGAAGTTTAGATCCAAACATCTTTAAGGGCGCTTTCAGTTTAGACGTTTCTTATCGGATCGCTGCGGTGTCGAAGCGGTGCATTTGTCGTTTTGAGCACGGACGGTCGTTTGTTTCCATACAAAGCGCGGTGCGGTTACAGTGCGGCGTCGGTATCTATCTATTTTTGTTGCGGTACCGACGCCGCACAACAGATATTTTTGTTATAAGCTTGAACGCAAACCCCTTGAGCAGAAACAGAAAGTAGCGTTGTTGCGAGCTTTACGCTTTATTATCTGATATATTTCGGTCTGAAATGGACAGCTATACTCTTCCCCTGCCATTAGACAAGCATAAATACGAATATGTACTTCACAATATATTCCAAAGACTGGCGTTCAATGCGTCGAAATCGGCTAAGCGTTTTGATTCTTTTATCTTCTGTACCGCGCTAGAGTGTAACTTCTTACCTGTTCTTGTGTTTCCGAATACTTACAAACCCGGGGATTCTAAATCCCTAATGAATACCTTCTAGGCTCATCGTTGATTGTATGATACTCCTAGCTTACCATTAGGCGGTATAACAGGGCAGTGACCTATTTATCAGAGTGAGACAGCAATAGCCAGACAGTAATATGACCGGTAATATGAGCGTATTTCAATAGTACGTTATAGTATAAAAGCTGAATTTTGTGTGTGTTATGCGGGGAACCACCAAAAAATAGTTTCACAGCAGCAGCACTTTCTATGGTTCTTTCATCTTGCGTCTAACATTTTCATTTATGCACACATTTTAAACAGCTCAATAATACAAAAACTTTAGGGGTTTCTCAGTACCGGGAGTAGCGATATTCCCGGTTCTCTTAACGGAGTATCGGACCCGGTTCCTGTAAATCTACGCCTATGCCGTATTTAGTAAGTACAAGCTATAAATTTTGTTTTGCTGACTCTACTTAAAGCAGAATACTTTTTTTATATGATAAATAAAAAAATAAAAACTACCGAAAAGCGATAGGTACCTGTAAGTAAAAGTGAAAATCTACTAAATAACTCATATAGGTATAATATCTGCTCTGCTATGCGACCGACGACCCGCACAGGGACACCCTGTCATTCTTTCACTTGCATAAAAGTAACAGTATTGAAAATTAGATGTGACCTGCGTCTGCATAGTAGATTAACGCTTAATATAGACTGTGATGATAATCTCTAAATAACCGAACGACGGAGTGTGTTCTTTCGTTCATCAATTCAATACCTACCTAATCTGATCTAATCACGGGATAATCTAATTACCTATTATAGTAGGTACCGAATATACCAGTAACCCGACTGAGACGTACGCCGCGATGTCACACGGTCCACGCGTATAGGTAGGTCGACCGCGCCGGGCTTGCCGCCTGCGCTTCGTTCGCATCGCGCGCTATGTACCTACTAACTTCGTGCGCTTTTTTGTATTTTTTTCTTAATTAATAATGCCGTGCATTAATATGACACAAATTCACACTGTCCATCAATCATGCATTTTTAATATCAAATAAGTAAATTCTAATAATTGTAATATTTTTTTTTAAGCACTTATAGCTCGGACAAACAAAAAAATTGAAAATACTAAAATCCCATGCCTGAATCTGGCACAAATTTATTTCATGGGTTTATTTAAGTAATCTGCAGATTATGGTACTAGTTATTTAAACTCTAATTTTTTTTTGCCTTAGTTATTAATGTACTGACTTTAAGTCACTTTCCCCTGGACGAATGTGACACAAACTAGGTTTGTACACTACGCAGGCTATCTTAAATTCAATACCATTGCGTTTTTTAACTTGAAATCAATTTTGTAAGTTTTATTTTGAATTATTTATATCCACCACAAATATTCGAATTTCTATAGATGCCTAGGCAAAAAATGACACAAAACGCAAAAATAAGCTTTTTATATGCAAATACATCCACAGGCAAGTTTTTATAAACTTTAGAATTTTTGAAGGTTTTGCCTACAAAATAACTCAGCGCGATCGGTCTACGTGTGACATCGCGGCGTCCGTCTCAGTCGGGTTATATTCGGTACCTACTATAATAGGTAATTAGATTATCCCGTGATTAGATCAGATTAGGTAAGGATTGAATTGATGAACGAAAGAACACACGCCGTCGTTCGGTTATGTAGAGATTATCATCACAGTCTATATTAAGCGTTAATCTACTATGCTCAATACTGTTTCTTTTATGCATGTGAAAGAATGACAGGGTGTCCCTGTCCGGGTCGTCGGTCGCATAGCAGAGCAGATATTATACCTATATGAGTTATTTAGTAGATTTTCACTTTTACTTACAGGTACCTATCGCTTTTCGGTAGTTTTTATTTTTTTATTTATCATATAAAAAAGTATGCTGCTTTAAGTAGAGTCAGAAAAACAAAATTTATAGCTTATACTTACTAAATACGGCATAGTAGTAGATTTACAGGAACCAGCCCCCTAATTGTCTAATTTAAAATCTATCACAATCCTTTTCAGAGGTATTGTGATTGTGATATTTTCGTCTGTCATATTGCTTAGACAGTTCAATTTCGTTTATTCTATACCTTTTAAAACGCGTCCCGATCACAATCCCTTTCAAATGTCAAATAGTGACGGCCTGAATATCTTTCAAATTACGAATTGAAAGGGATTGCGATAGATTTTAAATTAGACAATTAGCCCCCGGGTCCGATACTCCGTTAAGAGAACCGGGAATATCGCTACTCCCGGTACTGAGAAACCCCTAAAGATTTTTTTGTATTATTGAGCTGTTTAAAATGTGTGCATAAATGACAATATTAGACGCAAGATGAAAGAACCATAGAAAGTACTGCTGCTGTGAAACTATTTTTTGGTAGTTCCCCGCGTAACACACACAAAATTCAGCTTTTATACTATAACGTACTATTGAAATACGCTCATATTACCGTCTGGCTATTGCTGTCTCACACTGATAAATAGGTCACTGCCCAGTTATACCGCCTAATGATAAGCTAGGAGTATCATACAATCAACGATGAGCCTAGAAGGTATTCATTAGGGATTTAGAATCCCCGGGTTTGTAAGTATTCGAAAACACAAGAACAGGTAAGAAGTTACACTCTAGCGCGGTATAGAAGATAAAAGAATCAAAACGCTTAGCCGATTTCGATGCATTGAACGCCAGTCTTTGGAATATAATTATTGTGAAGTACATATTCGTATTTATGCTTGTCTAATGGCAGGGGAAGAGTATAGCTGTCCATTTCAGACCGAAATATATCAGATAATAAAGCGTTAAGCTCGCAACAACGCTACTTTCTGTCTCTGCTCAAGGGGTTTGCGTTAAAGCTTATAACAAAAATATATTTTGTGCGGCGTCGGTACCGCCACAAAAATAGATAGATACCGACGCCGCACTATAACCGCACCGCGCACTTTGTATGGAAACAAACGACCGTCCGTGCGCAAAACGACAAATGCACCGCTTCGCCCTTCGCCCTTAAAGATGTTTGGATCTAAACTTCGATCATCAAGTCGTAGTCATCGTTTAAGCCACATGACACCCACTGCTAGGTATAGGACTCCCCCAAGATTCCACGATTCACTACCGTAAGTCATCACTGACAACACACACTGGTCATAGACTTTCGTCTTGAGACACTCCGGTAAGTTGGACGCGATGATTTTACGGAGCTTCCTGAATGCTGCCCATCCGAGTTGGATTCGACGGGAGATCTCTTTCTCGAAGTTGGACTTACCTAACTGGATTGTCTGTCCAAGGTAAACGTAGTGGTCAACATTTCGAGTATAGGGTTCCCAACGTGAACTGAAGTGGGTATAACATAAGAATTTTACATGATTTTCGCCTTTTCCATGTTCATCTTAAGACCCAATGTCTGGGAAGCACTACGGAGATCTTCGAGCATTGTGTTCAGATCTTCCAAGGTCTCAGCCGCAAGGACTATATCATTGGCTAAACGATGATGTGTCAGATACTGGCCATTAATGTTGATGCCGAGTCCTTTCGTGTCCAAGAGCTTAAAGATATCCTTCGACGCAGCTGTGAACAGTTTCCGAGAAATAACGTCTCCCTGTCTCACACCTCGCTGAAGTTGGATGGGATTTGTGTTCTGGTTCTGTAATCGGTCCGACATGGTGGCATGTTCGTATAAGTACCTCAACACCTCGAAATACCTATAGTCCACTTGGCACCTCTGGAGAGAATGCAGCACCGCCCAGGTCTCCATCGTATCGAAGGCTTTCTTATAGTTCGCAAACGCCAAGCAAAGTAGTAAATTATACTCCTCGGTCTTCTGTATAACCTGCCGAAGCGTATGGATGTGGTCTTTGGTGCTAAAGCCTTTTCAGAACCCGGCTTGTTCGTGAGGAAGTCGTCGAACCTGCGAGCTAGACGACTCGTTATGACTCTCGAAAACAACTGAGTTTGCGTTTGGTGTAGTTGGAGGAACCATTTCAGCGTAAAAAACCTTTGCCAGTAAAGCAAAGCTTTTTTCATGCTAATTAAAATTTTAATGAAATATTAAAAGTTGAAACTTAATGAAAATGACACGCATGATCAGCAAGCATATCCCTCAAAGTAGGATTCAGGTTGAAAGGACTGACCTGTTTCTTATCCTGTTAATCTTACAGCCTCAGTGGACAACCGAATTAGGGAATTAGGGACAAGAGGTAAGTTAGCATTGGCTTGGCTATTTCACTAAAGGCCAGGGCGAAAAAAATTCACGATTCTACATCTATATCAATAAAAGCTATAGACTTGCTCGGTCGTCAACTGAAGCTTTTTGGGTTACATGACAAGGGGGCAGAGTTGTATTGCGCTATAAAGAGTCTGCCTGCGGAGACAGGTTCATGAACCAATTCAGTAGGGGCTCGTGCATCAAATTTTAATTCAAATTCAATATCATTTATTCAGTCTATGCTGTTACAAGCACTTATGAACGTCAAAGAAGCTACGCCATCGGCTCACAAACCCTACGGCTGGATACTGGATTTTCTTTGCTAGGAAGGCATTGAATGATGACCCGATATTCAATTTTCTCCATTCTTGTGAACAACGATAAGATGCTTAATTAGTAGCTACCTGGGCAAATGAACCTGTCTCCACAATCCCCCCAAAACCGGAAAGTTTCCGATCTCAGGAGATTGCAATGCAAATATGGCTAGCCAAAGGAAAGGTCAGAAGTCGGATAATGTCAAAGTCAAAGTTAAAGATTTTTATTCAAATAGACTTATAGATAAGTTCTTTCGAATAGTCCAAAAAATTTTTTTCCCTACCAGCCATTCAGGACATCTTTTAACTGATAAGAAGAAGAAGAAGAAGAAAATGTTTATATAACATCGATAAATAATGCTAGGGCATAGTCCCAGGAACTGGCATCGGTTTTAACATGGTATCGCAGAACCGGTTCTCATTAATATTAAACTTCAATATAAATATATTCAAATGAATGAGTTCGAGATAGGGAAAAGTACCGGGAATTCAAAGTTCAATTTTTTTCCCGGGACTCCCAGTACTGACGCAAATGAACTGACACCGGTACCATCGTATAGAAGAACCAGTATTCTTGGTTCTCATTAATAATAATGAATGGGTTAGAAATGCAAAACTATAAAACAAAATGTATTAAACGAGTGATTGACAGTGGGTGCATGATTTCTAATTTCAATTTTAACAATCAGAAAGGCTGACATTTAGAATAGTGGCACTTGAGGTGGTATAAAGTAAAAACAAATTATACTTACTTACTTGCCTAGATCAGATATATATCCTGTTTTATTTTTTTGCTTTTTATTTAATGTTTACCTACTTCTAAAAACATCTTAGACTGGTCATCAACTTACTTAAAAATAATTAAGTAGGTACCTTCTTGACTAGCAATGTAGGTACCGTCAACAGCACGTACGGCTTTTCATTTGCAATACGAAAACCACCGACGAGCGACGTAAGGGCGCTCTCAAGGTCACACACACCGCTCGCGTGTCGCGTCGCGTCCCATGCGCTTGCTTTTAGCGGCAAATTTCGAAATGTTCCGGATTTAAACTGAATCTAATAATATAAGATTCCATGGATAAAAACGACACAAATTTTGAATAGTGTTTCGTTATATCATAAAGATAATAAAAACATAAACTTTAATAACTTGAATTTTCTTTTGTGACTTGTACAGCGTTTTGAACAAAAAAAGGAAAGTTTCTGAAATGCCATGGAGGAATCTGACACAAAACATTATAAACAAAAGATACCATTGATCTAAAACTTATAACACTTATTTCACCAACTCTAATATTCTTTTGAGCTACTGAGGCGACATCTTAGGTAATGGTTAAATAACAGTATTCCCGTGGAGAGAGATGACACAAAAACCTCGTGTACATCGTTTACGACTTTCTAATCCCCATGAAAGTAAAATTATCGTCTCTAATTTTCTTTCCGGCCGATAATGTCAGAAAAGACAAAAACGTCAATATATACTTATCCCTGCACCTAAAATGACACAAAATCATATATTAGGTTAAGTAAATGGTCCTGGAACTGTATACCAAAAATCAAGAACTTTAATATTTTTGAAACCTCAAAACTTATCCCTATCGGTCTAACAAGTGCGAGTGGAAAAAGAAAAGAATATTGGTATAAACCTAAAGATCGGAAAACAAAATTATATTAAATGCGTTTAATATAAACTAGACTCTTAGTTCATTTTTGTTTGATAAAATAAAGAATTTGATTGAATATGTATTGTTTTTTTATCTACCGATTTTGGGTACGAAAATACCGATTTTAGTGGGCAGCTCTACCGATTTTGTACTAAGACGTTCGACTATGCTAGATATTCAGCATGCTTATGAAAATATTTTTTATATTTTCCTGATACTTTTCATGCGTTCCATAGCAGAGGCCATTGAGTACCTTGAACACAATACCCAAAGCTTAAGCACAGCCAAAAATACTTATTCAAAAATATATGTAATAAACCCAGATTTTGAAACGCAATAAACCCGTTACGTAACGGGTGTTACAGATTTATTTTTAATAAAATAACATTACTCACAAATAATTATTTTTGTTACTTATTTATTACTTTACTATCTTAACCTTACTTTCCCACGACCATATCATTCTCATCACAATAAAGCAGTAGTTATGTAAACTTATTAACCTTTTCTGTAACGGGTGTTTCAGTGTAATGTCCCACAAGTAACCTCGAAAACAAGCATGTAGCAGCAGAACATACCTTTTATTTTCACAGTTTACAACAGTTAAAAGATCTCTCCTTATGACAGTTCGTCGATAACTGTCAATTTCAAGTTAGTTAGTGTTTCTAATTTAGTGAACAAAACTACATCCAAGACAATACGTTTTGAATTTTGATGTCAGTTCATCTTTAAATAAAACGAAAAAAAAAATTTAGGCCTAGTTTTTATCAAATTCTGATTATTTGGTGTATGATTATCAATTTAAAATATAAAACTGTTTTGATATTCGAACTTTGCGATTGCGAAATTCGCGTGCGAAATGGAATGACCCTTAACCTTAGGGGTTCGAAGTAGCTGTTGGAATGTACACACACACATGATATTTAATAGAAGTGAAACTATCGTTGAAATCAAAACCTGAGAAGTATTGAAACAGATAGGTAATTGCCAAAGTTTGGTAATAGCTAAATCGGACTAAGTTTTGTTCTATCGAGTATATTAAGTTAATACTCTCGAGAGAAACCGTATAGACTAACATGAATCAACTGAAGCAGTTAAATTAAAATATTTTCAACGAAATTGAAGACTTAATAAAGAAATTCCTTATCATTTATTTTCTTGACAAAAGCTAGACTATACCATCGGTGAAGTGAAGATACGGAGACACTTTGGCATTCATAATTCTGTGGTACTTACTTATAAATAGATTAGATAGTACGACTTGCCTCCCTAACAACACGGTTCAAGTATGAATTGAATTATAATTGAAGGACTTGATGGCACAATAAGTGGCTATGCATAGCAGGACCGTCGTGGCTTCGATCCTCACCCAGAACAATTATTTGATGAACCTAATGAATGACATTCTTCTTCTTCGTCTTCTTATCGAGTGAGGATTAGTGGCCACCTCTGGTGTCAGAGTTTATCAAGCTGCCTATAACGCCTCTGACTTGCCTTAACGACTGTAATCAAATGACAATAGCCGGGACCCACGGTTTAACGTGCCCTCCGAAGCACGGAAGCACTCAGTTATAATGCCACTTTACGGTCACCCATCCGACACCTGACCGGGCCGAACTTTGCTTAACGAACGTGATCGAATACGATCAGTCTGTCAAGCGCGGCTATGAGCACTTCTTCTTGAATGACATTGAAATTCAGTGTCTGCTTGCTTATCTTTATCTTTAACGCTTGTTGGTTCTAAGCACAGAACAAGGAAAACCTCTTTTAATGTTCTGTGGTTCTAAGGGTCTAAAAAAAGCGCTAAAGCAATATTGCTGAGTGAATCCCCTGACAATTCATTTATTTGTTTATTTCCTAAGCCGATCAGATATCCGAACACACAAGTCCTTAAGATGCTTATCACAGCAGCAGATCTATGTAGGTACCTATGTGATGTTATTTTATTCACTTATTTAAGTAATTAACTACTTAATAAATTTAACGCATGCAGAGCCAAGAACTCGGTTAGTGAACCATTTAAATGCTGTGTAATCTGTAAACGCGACGCTTTGCGTTATGTTATTAAGAGGCCGCGACGCTAATAACCCAGTTAAGCTCCCAAATTAAACAATTTTGTTTGTTTTAGTGAATAACACTTCTATGCGGAATGTATACTACTAATATAAATCAGCAAACAAAAGGAAGATTATCTGTTATGATCTTGTTCATTGAGAACTGTTTAAAATATATTTAACGTTGCCACTAGAAACATCATTATTATGCATTGTTCTTTCTTGCAAGAAATATATAAGCGTGCAAGTAATGTGTAAGCTTTTGTATTATCTATTTATCAACATAAATA
The DNA here is from genome assembly GCA_910589605.1 of Chrysoteuchia culmella. Lineage (NCBI taxonomy): Eukaryota > Metazoa > Arthropoda > Insecta > Lepidoptera > Crambidae > Chrysoteuchia > Chrysoteuchia culmella. The sequence goes on from OU342648.1 coordinate 6,504,202, forward strand.
TATAACAAGATGATTTAAATCTCTGTATCAGTGCTCGTTTTTTTCTTTTGATAGCCAGTTGTTCTGAAAAATCCCCATTAGCAATAGTTGGTAAAAACCATATCATTATATTTTAATTATTATTTTGCTATAAAATTAGAAGGATTGGCAAATTTGCCAAGGAATGAAGGTGGCACTGATGTTAATATCGCCGAAGGCAAACTTACTTAATCCCATGAGAAGTTATTTATACGAATTATCAAAGCCAGCCATAAGCCAAGAATGCAGTCTGTCGTTTACAGTCGCTTCCAAATCAAGCGGCAACTATTAACACACATACCAACAACTCGCATTATAGCAACTTAAAAATAAGTGTAATTTTACCCGAGATAACAGTTACCGCTTTACAAGATAGAATAACAGAAAAAAAACTGTCACATAATGACAGGAAAAAATGTCACTGTGCGATAGGACGGTCTACTTTCTAAGCGTAATAGGGGCTATACGTGTCTAGATGGTAAAATAGCTCCTTTGTTGTGCTTGTAATAAGACGCGAAAAAGACGCTAATAAAATAGCTAGCGTTCTCCTAAATATTATATCCCGGGAAGATTTCGAGTTTCTTCCTTCGCGAGTTTGTCGGACAATTTATTTTTTCTTTATTCAATCATACGGCCTCGGGAGCACCGTGATGCGTGGTTTTACATAATGTTTGCGTGTTCACAACTTAGCTTGTATTTATAATGAAAGCGTGGCTGTGGCCGTATTCACTTTCTTACCAAACAGTGCGTTTATTGCCTGGCTGAATTAAGTGGACATTAAAGCAACTTATAAGTATGTGTCGTTACGTTATGCGGAATTTTATGCTTAGGCTATTTTAAAACTGCAGCATTAGATACTTATGTTAGTGACTGCAATAAACCATCAGCAGATTTCAATTAAAAAGGTTTAATTTTGGATACTTACTTACCTGAAAGTAGGTAAGTATAAGTAGCATTGTGTTAGCATTTCTATGCTTTCTAAGTAACATTAGTATGGTAGGTATTATAATTATCAGTGGTTACAGCGAAACGTATATAAATTATTAAGGATAAGAACCTAGTTCTTGTTCAAATCTACTTTGTCAATCATAAAACGACAGAGAAGAGTTTTTCTTAGAACGTAATGCATTATCAAATCATAATTTAATAAGATATACTTAGGTCTCTTGTTGTATTTATAAACATGAAGTTCCAATGCATATCAATTTTATGAAAATATACTGAATTTTGAAGAACTTTGAATAAACCAAAACCTATTTCATTATTATTTCACGATGACCCTTGAAAAGCTGTGACAAAATCTCGAAGGGAAATTCAAGGAAAACGACCGAAAATTACAATTTCATAAGTTATACAAAGAAAATATATCAGTGTGAAAACGTCGACAGATTTTTCTTATAACCCATCCCTATAATCTAAAAAGTTTGTAATAGTTTTTTTAACGAGTTTTACTAACGGTGCTGTGCTTGCTACATACGAACTACCTACGGCTTCAAGCTATCTCTATGTATTGTACAAGCATATCCCACCTGTTTCCTGTGCAGGTAAACAGATACCAAACACTTCCTTCCTCTAGCAACAACAGTTAAGTAATATTTTTAAGAATATTTTGTGTTTAGCAAACTTTATTAATATTTGCTAATCGTAAATAATTTTCTTCCGAATCTTCTGATGAAACTCAAAGAATAGGTCCGCCGCAACTCAATTGATAATTATTTAAAATTCGATATGTATTCTGTATGCAACATTTGAGGTAATTCTTATTAACATAATAAAATAAAAAATCTGTATTAAGTCTCGGTAGCTAAGCGGTTAGAGCATTGGACCGGATTTCCAAAGGCCGCGGGTTCGATTCCCGTCTGAGAATTCACTTGTGGCCGAGTTAATTTTTTCCAATATTTTTCTATTTAAAATTTACCATAAATCTGTATTAACATAATAAAATAAATAATCTGTTATATAATTATTTCAGCAACTTTAACATACTATCAAGATCTAGAAGTTTGTTTAAATTATCGGAAGAACGCGGAGCCACGAAGATTTAGAAGTTTATTTAAAATATCTGAAGAAGCTAACCAATATTAAGTCTCATAATAAAGCAATCTAGTTTAGAACTGAAGTCATGAAGAATATTGCATGTGCTGATAATTTGCTAGTAGCGGGATTCGAATTCACGATCACGCAAAATCATCGTCATAGTAACATGTTAATGACTATTAGACCATAAGTGTAATTGAGATGCAAGCGTTATCAACCATAAAAGGAAAGTAATACAATTCTCGATCACTAGATCGAAAGGAAGTAGTGATCAGCGATTCGACACAGACCACTCTGTCGGCCTACAAAGCCGGTGTCACTGCTAATATCGCGCCGATATCCGAAGGCACTAATCTCATGAATCCATGATAAAGCAATGGTTTAGAACTGAAATCATGAACAATTTTGCATGTGCTAATAATTTTCTAGTAGTGGGATTCGAATTCACAATCATCATCATAGTAACATGTTACTAAAGTGTAATTGAGTTTTGTGACTCAATTACACTTTATATATAACGCTTGTGCGTTAAAGGGAGAGTAATCCAATTTTCGATCAAAAGTTCGAAAGGAAGTAGTGATCAGCGATTCGACACAGACTCTCTGTCGGCCTACAAAGCCGCTGTCACTGCTAATATCGCCGGCAGACGATGGCATCAGTGGCATGGCAACATTTGGATGTGTGTCGGCAGGTCGCCGGTCGCCGCGACGGTCTCCAACTCGATATTACCGATTCAATGCCGTTACTTTTCGTGCTCGGCACTCGTGAACTACTCGATACAAAGTGGGTCTAAGTAGAAATTCTTGAGTTTTCTTTGTTTACGTAATGTTACTTTTTAAATGTATTTATTTAATTAAATGATTATTTTAATAATACATGCATTATTATTTTTTTTACAGTTACGAGACTGATAAAAAATTGCTGGGTTTACATTTCACAATTGAAAACACCAACATTTCCTAAATAGACATGTTTCGATGTAGGTACTAATATTATATTTATTTCTATAAAAACCTTAAAGAACAAGATACTGTTCCCTGTAATAATTTTATATAATACTAGCGGCCGTGCGCTGTTTCACCCGCGTGGTTCCCGTTTCCGTGGGCATTTTGGGATCATTTATAGCCTATGTTACTACTTGGGGTCTAAGGATTCTCTATACCAAATTTCGTCAAAATCGGTCCAGTAGTTTTTGAGTTTATTCGTTACATACAAAAATACGTATTAAAGATAACTGTCAGAATATTTTTTCTCTTCCCAAATTTATTTCCTATTCGTGAAATGGAAATGGGTGCTTATGCTTACTTCATGACAATATGTTATTATATTTTGAATAAAGGTAAAAGTAACCTATTTCCATAATCTATAAGCAATGAGAAAAGAGTTTATCTAGGACTAGTAGCAGTTGATTACGATTAAAATCATGGTAAAAAACAATTCTTTCCAACTCCTAATAGTTGACGTGGAGCATTTTTAATGGTATTTTTTATTTCCTCGTCATAAACTGGCGACTAATCTTTATTTTTCGACTGATAACGAATTTAGTAGCGCGATTGAGGTTTACCTTACCACTGTGTGTGAATTAATGAAAGTAAAATATTTTATGATAAATTTTAAATATAAAAATATTGGAAAAGTCAACTTGGCCACAAGTTTCAGAAATTCAGAAATTCTCAGATGGGACTCGAACCCACGACCTTTGGAAATCCGGTCCAATGCTCTAACCACTGAGCTACCGAGACTGTTTGTACTGAGTTGACTTTTCCAACATTTTTCTATTTAAAATTAATCATAAGTATAAAAATAGCATTGAAAAATTACAAAAATAAAAAAATCGTAAAATAAAATATTTTACAACTTTTACGTGTTTAGGTTAGGCGTGTAATACCTCAGGCTCAGCTCAGAGTTTTATCTCCTCGTGCTATGATAATTATACCAGCATTGATATAATTATCTATTTTGAATTATTCAACAGAAATTACGTACGCAAATTCCCTAAAGGTTTGTTTATTACTGCTGAAAATTAAAAAGTGCGTTTATCGCTCCAGAGTCTGGAGTCCAGACAGCCTTCTTCATTGAAACTCTACTAATCCGTCAGGAATTCACTAGAGACCATGCAGTAAAAAAGTTGTATTTTAAATTATTTAGCTGCTTTCCTAAGAGAAAAAATTATACTGCGAATAAAACGACTAGTCTTAGTCGGTTTTACATTTTTTTTTTTATAAACTACCTACCTAAAACACCGAATGAACTATGTTTATCCGCAAAATGAAGAGTTTGAGTATTGAGCTATCAATAATTTGTCTAAATTAGATAAAACTCATGCCAAAACATTTGTTTGTGATTTTTTTATTTTTGCATTTTTCAATGCTATTTATACTTAAGATAAATTTTAAATAGAAAAATATTGGAAAACATTAACTCGGCCACAAGTGAATTCTCAGATGGGAATCGAACCCATGACCTTTGGAAATCCGGTCCAATGCTCTAACCGCTGAGCTACCGAGACTTGCGAATCACCGTCGAAATTCCCCAATACTTTTATATTTTTAATACGCTGTAAGCCAGCGTTGTCACATCAATGCTAGAAATATCCTTCCTTGCATTCGAAAGAAACATCTTTTCAGATGTTTAACGATCGATTAAGATGCAACTGCCAATAATTTGTGATTTTGAAATTTTTGCATTTGTTGTTTTTAAATCCTAACTAATATTATTAATGCGAAAGTGTTTGTTTGTCCTTCCTTCACGCATGAACTAAGCAACAAATATACTTGATTTTTGGCATAGAGTTAGTTGAAAGGACGTAGAGTAACATAGGCTACATTTCATCCTGATATTCCCACGGGAACGGGCACCACGCGGGTGAAACTGCGGGCGAAAGCTAGTAGTAATCTAAATTCCAAGAGTGATATTGTAACTAACGTATTTTTATTACCATATTTCGTGACCCATTACTTAATTGTTATCTTCATAGAAATTCAAAATATTCAACCTGTTTCATTTTATGGTATATTGTATTACATGAACGATATTATTATACGACCACGTTACATGATACCTACTTACATTCCATATGCCGATGATAATAGCATTAAACAAATGTTGAAACCGCTAGTCGGTCTATCCGTGTGCAAAGGGGAGAGCTATGCTTAGTATTTCCTTGTGTAATGGTATTTGAAATAAGGAAATCCATAAGAGAACTAAATCCCTGACAACGCTTGAAGGATTGCTCAGCTGAAGTGGCTGTGCTGTGGACGAGGCGGGACAGGACGGGACAAGGGACCCATCTGATGGTGAAAAGCTCCAATGGCCGTTCTTTCTATGTTGGAATTACCAACATTTTATTTTATAATTTTCAGTAGCTGGTAAAATTATTGTATAAGTACTTTAATGTTATTTCTGTGATGACAACATTGTGTCTCTTCTTTGCCTCCATCTTAAGAAATAAACTGTACGTGAGTTCACTAAGACTTATTATTTATATTTGTTTTATTTATTTACCGGCCAAATTATTCAAATCATACAGTCCGCTTCATATAATTTTGGAATGGCTACCACGCACTGCAGATTTTTTTATTTATAAAAAACGGGGAGACGTTTAGCCTTCATCATACGAAAGGACTGAAGGTGGAAGTGCGCCTCTCTCTCTCGGAATCCTCAACCACTGAGGAACTGACTACATAATAATATTTATATAACTGCCAGAACATAAAAATGAAAATGAGAAAATGCTGAAACTGCTGACTGTACATTTTTATCAAAATCCGTGAATGCAGTGAGTGAGTCCGTGAGTAATATTGCTCAAAAAATTAAGGATGGTTTAGTAAGAACGTTTTCATATAGCAACAAGGCTAAGGTAGCAGTAAGGGCCCGTACTGCCCCGTCTTAAATTTCCACCCTGTATATCTAACTGCCGGAACACACCAATGCTGAAAACATTGTTGTTATGCCGTCGGACTTAGTTAAGATTATCCATGCAAGATGGACTCACGATAATGATGAAACGTGAACTGTTGTCGTGTATTAAAAGGAAATACGAACGAACTCCAGCCTGGACAGGAAAAAGGGAAAACCGCAAATGTACCTACCATACAAAATATTCAATTAAAAGATTTTCCACACATGTATCCTGAAGTGAATTTTATGCGTCTGGTCGGCTTTTTAGTTTACACAGTTGGTTCAGTGCAATAATACGCGCGACGGAATATTTGCTCAGTTCTACAAATAAAAAAACTCCACGTCCACACAACCACGCGGAATGACGCACGATATTGAAATTCAATTGATTCTGTCCTGACAATTATGAGTTCACTCTCTCATGGAAACAAGTTTATCGAAGTACTGAGGCAATTAATGTTACGGATTATTTGACTTACTTATCAGAAGACATGTGTCCAAAACAATATAATAATATGGCGTTGTTATGTAAAAGAAAGAAAGCAAACTAGATTGACAGCAAAAAAACTATTTACGAAACAAGATGTAACTTTTAGAAGTTTAACATTTTTCTACTTCAAATCTTTTGGTTTTCTAAAGGGTGCTTATTTAGTAAGATAAACAATGTTTTTATCTGTTCCAAGTTAGGTCATTATTTTACTATTATATAAACAAATTTTAGGTATAAAAAAGAGGACAGATTTGTTCTTTTGTATGTTTGTAACAAATAAACTCAAAAACTACTGAATGGCACACGTAAAGTAGATAGCCTGGATTAAAATATAGGATACTTTTCATCCTGATAATCTCAAGGGGAACGTGAAACCGCGGACACCTGCGCTAGTTACTTATATGATTTAAGTACTTTCATAGAAACAATAACTGAATTACTTATAATCTATATTTTTTTATATATATATTTACTTGCCCATTGCCCACTACTATAACTAATGTAAAAACTACATTGGAAATATGTAGTTCAGCAATCACACCTTCATATAGTATTCAATAAGAAAGTTTGTGCAGAAAGCGTAGCATGTGATGTGACAGAAAATTGCCATACGGACTTATTGCGGTAATTGTAATTCCCAATCCCAATGTACACACTTTGTACACATACTTTATTTTTCTTCCCCTTGCTAATTGGCAAATGGACTTGCAGAGAATAAGCAAATATGTAAATAATAAAAAAAAGTTATGTTAAAAATATGAAATTGCCGGTTTTTCTTACATTTCTAGAGAACCTTACTATTTCTATGATTAAAAAATACATCAATTGTTTGATTTATAGTTCATTTGGATCAAGAATCAGTTACCATAAGTTTATTATTATTTCTTATATGATAAAAAATACCTCGAAAGATACTAATTTTTGTTAGCAAAAATTACTACTTTATTTAATAAAATTCCTAATATACTTATTGATTTTATAGTAAAAATATAGCATTAGATTGCTCAGTGTTCAAAAAATGATTGTAGATAAAAAAAATGTGGTATTAGAATTTGTGGTAGTAACTATAGCAAAAATTGTTGGTATGGGCTGAACTTTCTTTGAAAGTCTTCATACAAAGCAGCAATTTCATAGGTAAAGACCTATTTTTTTTTAAATATATTTCAATATATTTAACTGTGCTGATAATGTATTGCTTAGCTTATATTGTATTGTTAATGGTCAGTTGGAATTAAAGACTTTATATTTATAATTAGTGATTATGATATTATATTTAAGAAGTGAAATTTTAGTACTGCGTGTATAGTGCTATGCTTAAGTTAATATTGATGATCTGGAGTTACAGAAAAAAAAATCTGTAAACTCTAGCAGTTAACTCTAAAACCACTTGTATTAGGTGATTTAGTTTTAAATTGCTTTGTAATTTTTTATATTTTATGATTTTGTAATTTTTGCATTTTTCAATGCTATTTTTATTGTTATGGTAAATTTTAAATAGAAAAATATTGGAAAAAATTAACTCGGCCACAAGTGAATTCTCAGACGGGAATCGAACCCGCGACCTTTGGAAATCCGGTCCAATGCTCTGAGCAAATGAGCATTGGTCGCGGGTTCGATTCCCGTCTGAGAATTCACTTGTGGCCGAGTTAATTTTTTCCAATATTTTTCTATTTAAAATTTACCATAAGAATTTTTTATATATTATATATGTTTGCATTCTTTCAAACAAAGTTTGTTACTTTGTTTTGTTTGCATGAAAAAGACAAATAACTAGTTTATTTAATTTATCAAACCCAAACCGGATACCGGTGTTCAAAGAACAATGGAATATCTATTGTGTCTCATAATCCGGGGCCTGAAAAGTTCAACATTCCAGATATTAATCCATACCATAGAACAGTAAATATAAAAAGAAAATATCAGTGCCTTTATAGGATTTATAGATAATCAAAGGCAAAAAACTTCATGTCAACTAAAGATAAAAAGGTATTAAATTTCTGAAGAAAAGTTTTAAATAATTATTTATTGTATGTGTATAATAAGAATATCTAGACATAAAGACTATCTAGACTATTACTTGAAATAATTATAATCATTGGTTACTAATTATAATCCAGAAATCATGTAAAATACAATTCAAAACTTCTTACTTTGAATCTACCTATGTAATTTTATTATTATTTTTGTTATTACTTTATCCATATTGTTATATAGGTAATTATTATTTTTCCTTGTACTCTATGCATGATAATGCCAATCATCATTATAGTTATTTTATGCATTTGCATATTTTGCATACCTAAAATGGACTTCATAAAGTTTAGTATTTGCAAAAAAATATGCTGTACCTACCTTTTCTTATAATTAAATTTTTGTCATTGTACTTTTGAATTTATTTGTGGGATAAAGGAGCTAAGCAGCTACATTGGGAACTGTAGTCACTGCAAATCTATTGTAACTTGCCTAATGAAGGCTACATAGTTAAAGTACCTAACTTTATTTATTTATTTTAGTATAAGTTTGAAGTCACTTAGTACCCGTATTTCATTTTATCCAACAAAATAGGTTCTAATTTCATCTTAATCTAAATTATCCAGTAAATGGACTGACTTACATACCTCTTTCACAGTTTCCAATTTTTGTTTTTGATCAGGATCTCCGCTGGGACTCAAGGCTACTGCAACATACTTGTCAGAGCCACTGGCTTTAGGGCCAGAAGGAGAAGCATCTTTGTCTATGGCATTGTTAACTACTGCAGGCTCCTCCAAAGCATCGATAGGTGCTTTGCTAGGACCTTTAGAAGATGATACTGATGGAGCAACATCAAATTGGGGTCTCTCCAAGACTTTCATACCCATGTCCTCCTCTATCTTAGCTCGTAAGCGATTCCTGTCTTCGACGATGTGGGGATCGTCTCCTTCTTCACCATGACGTACAATCCCAACAACTGGGAAATCTCCGACGTCGTTTTGTGCCAGTGGAGGTGGCATGAGGAGCTCGGGGCCCGCTTTCTGGATACGTTTATACACATTATAAACACTATCGTTAACACTAGTGGAACTTTTGAACTCTGGCAAGTAAAACAGTGCACCTAACCATACGATTCCGAATGTCAAAAGTACAGAAACAATCAAATATTTCTCCCGGAGGCGGAACGAACGCCGCGATATGGACGGTACCGGGACTCCATTCACAAAGCGTTGGTATGAGGGCAATATCCCCGTCATGTTTATGTAAACAGTCCCTAAAACTAAAAAAATCTAATTTTAATAAATAATGACAGCTTTTATGCCAAACAGCCCGTCACTAGTAGTAGCCATTAAAGAACTGCCAACTTGAAGGTCTTTTTGGGGATACCAGCTAAGTTAACAAAAAAACTACCATACCAAAAGAAAACTAAAGTCGGGGAGAAAAATTAGACGGAAAAAATGTAAACAAACGCTGTATTTTTTTTTTCCTAAATTAATGAAATGATACCTACAAACACATATCCCCAAAACCAACATCATTAAGATTTGCTTTCAAAAATTAAACCTGAACGTATAATACTCGTTATTAATTTTCAATTAAACAAAATAAGCAAATCTATTTTAAATTTACATGACCCTTTTATATTTTAAAAAGATTTAATAAATGACTTAGTATTTATTTTCAATTATTGGAAATATTTTTTCTTTACCTATTGTCCACATTGTGGCAAATTATCATAGGTTACGAACCTCTTTATTTTTTGATTGGAATGTAATTGTAAGTTTAATGTGAAATGTCAAACGTCATTAAGCTTCGTTCAGTATTGTTCCGATTTTCCGAATTGTTCTTCCTTTTCAATACTATCTTTGGGCAAGACGACTATGTTTCAGTATTCTTGTGTTTAAAAAACATTGTAGCAAAAACAATATTAAATAAACTAAATTGTTGTTGACTACAATTCTGAACGGAACTCTGAACGGATTTAGATTAAACTTTACGGTAATATAGCTTTTACATTAGAATAACTATAAACTATCTCGATATATATTATAAATTATCTCTAATCCACGGGAACGGGAACCACGCCGACGGCCATTAGTATTATAAATGCGAAACTTTGGATGAAGGTTTGTTACTTTTCAAGCAAAAGCTACTGATGGATTTAGATGCAATTTTACAGTAATATTACTTAAACATAAGAATATCACATAGGCTAAAATTTATCCCGATAGATATAGTGTAACCGCGAGTTAGTAGTTTAGTAGTTTTAATTATTCCTTTTTTTCGATTCCCTTAGCCCCTTAATGTACTGTGATTATCCCTAACTCGGGCTACTAAGTATTACCAGAACTTGAAATGGAAGAGACCGCAAGGTTCTGTTTGTCGTTTAAAAATGTTTATTGTAAAAAAAAGTTGGTAAACCCCGTAATCAACTTTTAACACAGATGGTTCTTTGTTTACATTTTTTCTGTACCTACTATAGAAATATTTTTTTAGCTTTACGAACCCCAATGTTTCCACTGCACTGGTAAAACATTTAAAAGAAAACATGATGTAAAATATAGTGCGGCCGTTCAGAGGATGACCAATGACTCTCGATAGGAGCTGTCACTGTCAAATAATGCATTCTCAAAGTGGTGGCAATATTCGTGTTTTCTGTTAATGTTTCGCCAGTGGAAATGAGGGAAAAATAATAGATTATTTTAATCTGGTTTAGGGTCATAGATAGATAAAAATGAAACATCTTTCTCCAATCGACTTTTAACTTTAAGTCGCCGTTGAGTCAGAATTGTCTGAAATGTAGTTGCTGTTCACTGTTCGTATATACGGCTACGTGGTTAGGCCAGGTAACTTTTGACGGCATAAAACGTAATATTTAAAGTAGTATAATGTAGTTGTTTAGGGAAAATTAGAAAACTTACGTAGTAAAAAAATACTCCGAAATTCCAAACCTTATAACTGTAATAAATAACAAGTTGTGTGTAACCACCCGTTTCCACTGGCGAAAACTTAAAAAAAACACAACGTATAATGCGGCCACGGAATATTGTTTTGTTCACATTTGAATGATATTTATTTTATTTATTTATTTATTAACTCTTTATTGCACATATACAGCAAATGGCGGACTTAATGCCCTTAGGCATTCTCTACCAGTCAACCGGAAAGGATGTTAAAGGAGAGATCATGGCGGCAATGGAAATAAAAAAAAAAGCAATAAAAAGACAGTGATTAACAAGCTAACAACATTATAGATAAATATACACATACGTACATGAATGCATACATACCTACATAAACGAATAATACATAAATATTAATAAATATATATATACATACAACTATACATACATATAACTCATAAAAATACAATACATAGCGTACATTAGTCAGAAACGACGAGGTTAGGGTAAAGAACTCAAGTAATGCTCTCGGACCAGTTTCTTAAAAACAAACTTACTGGAAGCACTACGAATGTTCAGGGGTAAAGCGTTCCAGAGTTGTACTGCTGTAACGGAGAACGAGTGGGAGACGAAGCCAGAAGTATGGGGCGGAATTTTTAAAAGAAGATTGCTGCTGGAGCGAAGATCACGTTGATGGGAGTCACCCAGAAATTGAAACCGAGATTTCAGGTATTCTGGGGTAAGTGGATCGAAGAGGAGGTTGAAGAGAGTACACAACACTCTAAGGTTCCTACGCTCACGGATTGGAAGCCATTTCAGTTGCTGACGGTAGTGAGAAATATGGTCGTATTTGCGCAACCCATAAATGAACCGGATGCAGTTGTTGAGAAGACGATCCAACTTACTGAGAAGATTTTCATTTAGATCAGTGCTGCAAACATCAGCGTAATCAATTATTGGGAGGACAAGAGCCTGTATAAGCGCAATCTTAGTGCTAGATGGGAGAAAGAACTTAAACCTGTATAGAGCTCTAAGGACATTGGTTACCTTCATGGAAACGACGTCAATATAATATGTCCAGGAGAGGCACGAGTCAATTGTCAAACCAAGGTCTTTGACTTGCTCAGTGTAGGGTATATCAATGCCATTGTATTTTAAGGTGGTTAAGTCGTGTAAGTTAAGACGTACTATTTGTCTCGAGCTACCAACGACAATAGCTTGGCATTTGCCAGCGTTTACAGAAATACCATAGTTGGACGACCATTCAGAAATCCATTCAAGATCACGGTTGAGTGACGCGACTGCAACATTCAAATTGTGAATGTCATGCTGCGCATATAGTTGCAGATCATCGGCATAAAGATGGAAAGAAGAGGCAAAATATTTCATAATATATTTTTCATATTTCAGCAACTAAGGTCCTTTGTTGGTTAATCTACTTATTAGTAGTTTTAAAATAAACCTGGCAACTTTAAATTTACCTTTGAAGCGCCATCTCTTGCGAATATTTTGAACATTGTATGCTAAAAAGTAATGCTAAATCAGACAGTTCGGTTGCTGGTAATGTGCTATTTAACGTGTAGATGGCGCTGAAAAGATTTCAGCTCCTGAAATAAAAATACTGTACTGTCTCTAATTGCGAACATTATAAAAGTCTATAGTATTTTGCTGAAACGGCCAAACGGTTTGTTTTGTAGATGTTTGTTGTAAACTCACACGAACCAATTTCGAAGGCCTACTACGTTCTTGATAGGATCACAGTACTTAGGTAAGTATAGATACTTCGCGACTGATAGATCTATCAGTCGCGAAGGGTCCATACAAACCGATTCCCATGGGCTTCCCTTTAGATGGCCTACCCCAGCGATACGCCATAAAGATCATAATTATTATTTCATTGATTATTGCCAATAATTAGTTAATTAATATACGTGGATGCGGGGCAGTTGCAAAGTAAACAAAATGTTTAGGGGAAGGTAGGTACTATCGGATAGCGTATAGACGTCGTAGGATGATTTGATAAATAGAATTGTGCAAAAATCCTAGGAATATTGCGAAAACACGGATAATTAGACAATGCCACAATGGTGTTTACATTTCTCAATCTTACTGAAAAAAGATAGGGTTTTTGCAAAAATACAGGTTGCTTTACGGCCGGTTTCAATAATCTATCCCTAATAAGAGATAGGCCTATCTTGGTTACGTTACTTAGCAACCGCTGTTATTTCGAGTTATTTTGGGCTGAATAACAAAAATATCTAGGCAACAAAGCTCTAGTAAGGCCATCTCTTACTGTAGATAAGTTATTGAAACCGACCGTTAGTAACATTGGATATTCATAACCCAGATGGGCTAAATATTTGCTTAAAATTTAGCTAACTCGTATTCTGATTGGTTCATAAAAAGTTTACTACATGTCAGAGAATGAATTGACATTTGAAACGCCGCCATGGCGTCAACCAATCAGAGAAGATGTTGTTTTGGACGGTCCGACCAGACAATCAGTGTTCTTATTAATTCATAATAACCAGCGGTTCCTTTCGGAATCTTACTACGGCAATCCGTTTTTTCGTAAAAACCTAATATAGTTTTTAGAACCTCCATGTCATTTCTATAGACCTATTTGTAGACACCCCCCACACGTGTAGGTTTGATGGAAAAAAAAGGCATTTTCAGTTCCCATGTATGGGCCAGGGGGAGTCCCTTAATAGCGGTTTACTTACAGAATACATCTAACTGCCCAGTTTGAACTAAGTATGTTATATGGGTAATTCTTCGAGCACCCTTCTTTAGCGGTCACACGCTCTTTATTCGAAAACTATTGTTTATACAGTTTAGTAACCTATACCAAATGATTCTATGATTATATATCTACACAATTTCATTTAAAAAATTGCGGTATGTATTTTATTAAAATTTACAATGATTTTCGATGGTCGAAAACGGATGTAAAAACTAGGCTGTTATCCGCGTGTCCCACTCTGTTCGCGCTTAAAGCATCGTTTCAGAAGTTCTTTGCCTGACAAGTTGTATGTTTGTTTTATATCTAAAAAAAGCGTATTTAAACCACATGTCATCCTGCCAAAATCCCACTGGAAAGGAGTCTTAGCTATTTCTCAATACGTGTATACTATTTTACCAGCTGTATACAACTTACGGAAGTGGATAGTGGTTAAGTAACTTTCGCTAAGGTCGGTCGCGGGGTGGGTGACCAAAAATAAAATCTTGTGCTACTCTCTTAATTTCGAAGGCGTGTTACAAAGCCACATTGAAACATGACTGATTGATGATTGATGAACTAAATCACAGGCATCGGCTATCTAATTATTATTACCCAAAAAAAACGACTTCAAAAAGAGGCTACTTTGCATTTTAATAGGTAGGTACTTTTACTTTTAATTCTATTAATATAAGTAAGTACGTAGGTACTAACGAATTGATAAATTTCTCTATTACGTAACGACGATAAGATAATAAGAATGTTATTAAATAGTATCATATGTTAAGCATTCTCTTCAAAAAGTAAAGAATATAGGCGACTTAAAGCCTCTTCCTTTTTTGAAGTTGGTTAAAATTCCGGTTCTCACGCGAACGAAGTTGCGGTTACAGCTAGTAATTAATAAGTCTCTTGTGGAGTGGATAAGTCGTTCCAAAGACTGCTTGCATATGCACTCAATTTGAAGACACCCTCATCCCTATCAGTGGCGGCGCTAGACCACACGTGGGCGTCGCTCGGCGACATCAGAGGCCCCTTTTTTTCCCAGTCAAAAAGAAAACGTTAAAGTACATGAGCCGAATTAAATACTAATGTACTTATATGTAAAGGAGTTTTATTGTTAACCAAATGATGGCAAAATTACACAAATAGCCTCATTGATTTTTTTCAGGATTATATGCTATAGCTAAGACTAGCCGCTAATAGAACTGATAACGCAGATATTCTTGGCTCATCGTGCTTCTCAAGTAGGTCTTATTCAATTTTAACTCGGTGAAGATTCTCTCAGCTGAAGCTGTACTGGCTACTGACTGGAACTGTGAGTGTGAATATTGTGAGTTGAAACTTTTTTGCGAGGCCCCCTCAGGCGCGATGCCGCCGACGCCCTGCGCCGCCACTGATCCCTATAATGGTCTCCATCTCTCTTTGGTCTTTTTGTTCACATGCATTAGGTATAAAATACAAGGTACCTAAAACTTTTTTTTTTTACTAGTGGGAAATGCCGTCGCAACATTTTGAACTAACCTACTTTAGATTAGTTTGTTTTAAGTTATCAATAACTTAACGTATTTAAAAAAAAATACGTGACAAATTAATAACCTCCTTCTTTTTAAGTCGGTTAAATAAATTTATGATGTCTCTTTTTAATATTAATTAGCTTATCTAATTAACACGTTTGCAAGGTACAGGTATTGAATTATTCTTATTCTGATTAATACATTTTTTAAGCATGTCAAGTATGCTGTCTTTCCCGTACTATCGTACTGTGTCCGATATTATACGAACTTTTCAAACAATAATAATTGATGTAACTAAGTAATTGATAAAGTTATTTAACTTTTAACTTTAAAACTTCATAATTATGAAATCAAATGATTTTCATGACCTTAAATTAGAGACTTACTATCTTCTTAATATATATAAATCTCCTGTCACGATGTTTGTCCGCGATGGACTCCTAAACTACTTAACCGATTTTAAATTAAATTGGCACACCGTGAGCAGTCTGGTCCAACTTAAGAGATAGGATAGCTTTGATCCCAAAATTCCCACGGGAACGGGAACCACGCGGGTGAAACCGCGCCCGGCCTCTAGTAGGTATATATAAATAAAATGTTTCCGATACTGTACTACCTTCCCCTAATTTTCCATGTTTATTATTGTCTGATTTGTGATTTTTCTTGGTCCTGCGTACCGTCTCCATATTTCCACCACTCGCCACTGATAAGTAGGTATACAACGTAATTTTACGTTTTTACCCAAAAAGTCAATAGGCCAGCGGCCAGTGTAATAAAAAAAAAAGAGGAATTAATTTGCAGCAAGTTTGAAATCGCTTTGATACCTTCATTTGCTCCTTAATGTGTGTAATCAGGGGCCCCTTTCTGCTAATGCTTAGTCACAATCGTATTCCAATGGTGTTTCAATGGCAGGCCTGTTTTACACATTTCTTGTTAGAACAATGTATATAAACACTACTATTGAAACACCATTGAGACGATTTTGACAAAAAAATTGCAGAATTGGCCCCCAGAGCTTGTGCAATTCCAGGTGGTGTGCATTTTTAGGAGCAAAATAACTGTTATTTTTAAACTTATGATAAATTTTAAATAGAAAAATGTAATTTTTAAATGTTTTGCTTGTACATAGTGCAACGGTTCTAAAACCGTATACTACTAAATCTTAATCTAGTACTTACTTTTAACTAAATTAAATTAAAAAAAAGACGGGTTGCACTCCGGGAGTGCCGGCAGAAGTGAAAACTTGATTATTAACGTTGAGCATGTTTGATATTTTGGAATGGTTAGGGAATAATTTTGCACCAATTGCTTTATCAGTATAAAAGTACTATCATTTATGTGGTAGAATACAATATTCAATTATTGCGCTATCGTACACAAACATGACAAACCATATTAAAGTGAACGTTAAGTTAGGTAATACGATATAAGATAACATCAGTTATTATAGAGAATCGAAAAATATATATTGACAATAAAACAAGAGACAAGTAAAAGACATTATCAACAGTCTGTCGCTAAGCAACCGAGACCATAGTCAACCTGTCACCTCAACATTCTCCATCCGTCCTACGCTTTTTCGATCAGGTCACGTGTCCTGACGCGAGTTTAAGATTTTATACCCATTACAGAAAAAGTGCTCAACGCCGCTAAAGAAGTTTTCACTTCAAAAAACCATTCACTTCACCATTCTAACGTGTTTGTTTACTTTATTTTACTTTGATAAAATTTAGCGCTGGTGGTTAATTCATAAAATATATCAGGTTTACCCCTGTCGCTAACTTCACGGCTCGGAGATTTTATATTTTGGCCAATTTAAATTAGACTACGAAAATATATTTATTTTCATAAAATATTATGGAGGGTTTAATTCTGCATCGAATGAACATCTAAACCTTCAAATTCGGTTCAGTGGTGTAGTCGAAATCAAAGGTTAGATTTTGCGACTTTCCAAGACTACATATCTTTGAATCATACTGAGTCTGTATGATTTCAGAAGGACAGACTCCTGTTACTCCTGTTGAAAAACTCATAAATTAAAAGTTGTAGAGAATATACATTTTGTAAGTGTAAGTTTGCACCTAAATGTGAAATTCCGGTTTCTAACCTTTGAATTCGTCTACACTGAAGCTGAACCGAATTCGAAGTTTTAGATGTTCATTCGATGCAGAATTTAATCCTCTATAATATTGAGTACCTAGAATGACGTTTTCACCTCACACGCTCGGAAAAGGAGGTTTTGACATATAATTACAGCGCGGAAAATCGGATTTCCCGGCCTAGCGTGGTAAAGAATTTTTTGAAAAAGAAGGTATTGTCATTCAATTTCTGCGCTTAATATCGCATATTACCGGCCTAGCGTGGTAAACATTTTTTTTTTAATTTAGAAAGATAAATACGTCATAATGCGTTCCGAACCGCACTATTGACTTTTTATGTTACATTTTATTTTAAAGAACTTTGAATTCATTATAATACTCCGTTTTGGTTTTATTATATTATTTTACTTTCTTGAATCATAAAAACAATAACAATAAGATTCAACTATTTGTTTTAATAATTTTATATTTAGGCTAAGTGAGATTTCACAGCCTATGATTGGATTTCTTTATTTTTAAATTGTCTTTGTCTTGTACCTCATGCCAATGTCAACATTTACCGAATCATTTTTATTGAATTTTAGGTAAAAATTTATTCCTATTTCAAATAACTTTGGAGTAGGTAACTATAATACTCCCTTTTTTATTATTTTAGTTTTTTATATCATTAAAACAACAAGAATAAAGTATATTTAGATAAAACTCTTTAGTTTTTTTACCAGAAATTGACCGCGGAAACAACCTAAAAAATTCCTCGCTGTTGTGGGGTGAAAAATTATGTGTTGCGCTTGGCAGAAAAGTTGTTAGCGTCTCGTACCTTTGAAACCCTCGCTACGCTCAGGATTCAATCTTTGAATCACTCGCTACGCTCGTGGTTCAATCCTAGAATCCTTCGCTTGCTCAGGTTTCAATAGGGGTAACTCGCCGCTAAATTCAACTTTCCAGCTTTGCATAACAAATAACATAAAATAATGAAAAATACATCATAATAAGATCCGAATCGCACTATTGACTTTTTATGTTACATTTTATTCATATTCTAAATAACTTTGAATAAACTATATACCTACTCCCTTTTTCATTATTTTCGTAATTTAATAACAAGAATAAGGTTAAACGATATGTTAATAGTTATTTGTTATGCAAGGTTGGAAAAATGGGTATTTAGCGGCAAGTTACCTCTATTGAAAGCTGAGCAAGTGAAGGATTCTAGAATTGAATTCAAAGTTATTTAAAGTAGGAATATATCGTTACTTACTAATAAGAATAAAAACGATTCCGTAAATGTTGACACTGACATGAGGTACAAGTAAAAGACAATTTAAAAATAAAGATTTATGTCACAGTCCGAAATCCAATTATAGGTTGTGAAATCTCACCCAGCCTAATATAAAATTCTTATAACAAATAGTTTAATCTTATTGTTATTGTTTTTTTGTTAATGATTCAATGAACTAAAATAATTTAATAAAAACAAAACGGAGTATTATAATTAATTTAAAGCTATTTAAAATAAGAATCAAATATAACAAAAAAGTCAATAGTGCGATTCGGAACGCATTATGACATATTTTTAGGTATTAAATTAAAAAAGTACTTTGCCGCGCTAGGCCGCAAAAAGCTTTTTTCTACGCCTTAACTGATTGACAAAACCTCCTTTTCAGAGCGTGTGAGGTGAAAAAGGTTTTTTACCGGATGTTGACTGCAGAAAAATGCGCTCGGCAGAAAAGTTTTCAGCGTCGCGTACCTTTGAAACCCTCGGATTTCAGGATTCAATCTTCCAACCACTCGCTTCACCCGTGGTTCAGTCATAAAATTCTTCGCCTGCTCAGGTTTCAATAGAGGAAACTCGCTTCGAAATTCAACTTTCCAGCCTTGCAAATAAGTAACTATTTCCGTCTGATGTACCGTTTTTGTGCTACAAACAATAAACTGTTAAAATAACTAATCTGCGGTTATTTGGCTACCTAAAATTACGCACAACCTTTCTGGGATTGCGCAAACTCGGATAACATGCATTTAGGACCAAATGAAGGTATGAAAATGATTTTCAGCTTGCTGCAAATTATTTTCTCAAAACGCTTTTTATGGATTTTATCTGATTGACCACGTTTTTAGGGTTGCTTCCATTCAAAAAGTTATTCGAAATGATTCTACAAATGGTTTTGAAGTTTGGGTACTAAAATATCGTTGTATATAGATATAGATCCCATTGACCTATATCTAAGCTTATATACAATCTTCAAATAGCAGCCTCCTTAGCCGGGTAAATCCGGAATCTGCTAGAGCTTATAAAACTTTCTAATACCTACTTAGTTACATAAAAAATCTAATAAAAGCTGCAAGCTGTTAGATAGCTACTCTTCTACTAACTTCTCGGTTAGCCCCGACGACAGTAAAATTGCATTGAAATTTGGTCTTGTGGGAAGGAGAGCTAAATATCAATCGTTTGTTTTATAAATTAATGATTTTTGGATTGGGAAAACCTACCTATTGAGAAATAAAAAACTTTTCTGTAATATATGTTTAATTTTATTAAGTACTATTTGCTCATTACTTACAATATTTCATATATTTTATAACAATTCTACCAATTCACAAGTCACTTAAATTAAGTACTTAGTTCTTGGAAAATACAAATCCTCATTTGAGATCAGTCAGTTTTATCTAAATCTAATCCTGTACATTCATAGTGAGCTTACAAACTTATATTACTTTATTTTAAACATTTACATTTACATTGAATATCTAAATAAAGTAATTTGTACATTATGAGCAGATAAATTTTAGCTATGAGTGGGGTTTAAACCTTGACATATAGTAGTCGCAATCTGGGCAATATAGAGCTGGAGAACTAACTTGCTTCTTTCGACACAAGTTGCAAAGTGTTTTCTGGCCAGTCACGGCCACGTTCGTCTGATGATCGGCAGATGGATAAGGATTACTAGCCATTTGCGGAGGTACAGGCGATTCTGTGCCTCCTTTAGTGCCGGGTTCAAAGGAAACCGACTTTTTCTGCAATTGTTTCGGCGGTGGTATATGCTGGTATGGATTGTAACCATTTTGATACTGATATTGAGCTACTGCGTCATTGCTGACAGGATTTTCTCCGTTTTGGTTGTAGATTGGCCTCTGTTGCTGTGAGTTCGCGTAATGTCGAATCTCAGGTCGGGTTTGATTGGAGTTATTGTCATGGTAGAAGTTACTGGGAACTTTTTGGTAAGTGCCGTTAGAGTAGTTGTCTGGGGGGACGTCTCCGTGTGGGGGAGGCACCCTCTGGTAGGGCGACGGCGCCGCGCCGTAATGGTTTGTGGTTGTCGCCGGGTAACGACTAGAGTACTCGGAGCTAGCGTAGCTTGTCGGTGGGTTGTGGTAGCTCTGGTAAGCCGGCGAATTGGTGGGCACACTTTGGTACGGCGATGCATTGTTTGGTAGGCTCTGATTATACTGACGGCTTGCGTTATAATTTGTACTAGGAAGCGTAGTGGCGGTGGAGTGCTGAGGTAGTCTGTGATAGTAAGCGTTGTTCTGTGTTTGGTTGATTTGATGGAGATGGCTCGGTGGATGAGGGAACGTGTTGGGCACGGGTCGCTGAAGATTGTTATGTTTGGTCATATACGCGTGATTGTGGGCGGTCGGGGTCAGTCGGTTGGCAGGATTTTGACTAAAGTTCGGTGGGCTTGCACTATGGTTTTGGTATACTGACGGCGGCTGGGAATATGGAATAGAATTCGTCGTGTTCGGCAACGAATTATTGGGAAGCGATTGGTATATCTGATTATTATTTGAGCTGTTTTGACTTTGAGTTTGTTGGACGGGACCACTTGTACCGTAGACACCAGAGCTTTTCTGCGCGTTGTACTGTTGTTGTGGTCGGACTGGTGCGCTTTGATATGCGGGATAATTACTCTGTAGTCGCACATAATCAGCTTGGCTGCTATCATTGGGAACGAAAGAATTTTGGGACAGAGATGATATTGTCGATCTTGACGACTGGCTGTCGAATGATTCCGTTCGCTGCAACGAAGGTTTCTCTGACTGCAGCGGCATCGTAGTAAGTTCTGGTTTGCTCATCGCAGATTTTAAAACTCTTTCTAAAATTGGATTTGGGATGTAACTATCATCTTCTTGATCTTCAGCGGTTGAAACCAGAATGACTTGATCACAAAACGACACAGATTTCTTCTTTTGTTTGGATCTATCGTTATACGAGTTGCTATTGTTCAACTTCTGATCGTTATAATCATCTTCTATTTGCTTAGGATCTATGGATGACGATGACGCTCTCCTGTTATACAGAACAGAGTTTGACTGGTTGGAACAATTAATCACGTCTCTGTTTCCACTCATATTTACAAATCCAATATGAGTTCTTTCAACGTCAGGCGATAGCTGTTGGGCGCTAGTTTCGAATCTAGAAGCTAAATTTCTAACAGTATTTACGTTGTCCGTGTGATTAGATAGCTGGCCTTCGATAGACCCAGACCTTTTCAATTTGAGAGCAGCTTGTTTCGCTTGCAATTCCTTTAGCCAAGTATCACCCGAAGTATTAATAGCTTCTAATTGAGTGAATTTTGCTAAGCATTCTTCATTTCTTAGAATTTGATTCCTTTTTTCTTGTAATTGTGCTAATAATGATCCTTTGGGAGCATCTACTTCATTGTTATTAGCTATATCAATATTTCTATTGTTATTTTCCAAGCGATTTAACTCTTCTTGGAGCGGAGTCAAATCTAGAGGTGGCGGTGGTGGGGGGAATTCTTCACTGGGCTGTCTCGAATGGTTGACGGAGTTCATAGGGCTAGGGTAAGGTGGTAATTCAAATACCTGCGGTGACCTTCTCGACGGCATTGCACAGTCAACGACGTCCACTCCATTATCAAATGCATTACTTAAATTTTGAACATTGTTATGTGAAGGTTGTATGGATGAAACTACTTCCCTTTTCACAGGACTCTGTTCTTGATGAATCATAGCTTTAGTTACGACAGTGTGAAAGTTTTGTGGCGGAGAATCATCTAGCCTATTGTATTGGTTCACAGGCTTCCCATCGTACGACGGTAAGAAAGGCAACGATTGTGGTTCCTCGCCATATTGTTCCGAAAAGCCACCATCTTCTTCAACATCTTGTGAATATGAGTATTCTGTGTGGTTCGCGTGAGGCAACGGTTGAGGTGGACGCGACTGAATATCATGATCGATCACTTCGGATTCAAACTTAGACCCGCTAAGCTGGGAAGTGGTTCGCTGCGGCAGCGGTGGCGGTACTTTACGAATCTTTACTGCGCTTCCGTGAAAACTCTTTCTCATCAACTTACTTCTTTCAAGATTAGGATTAGTACCACTTGCAGCCGAGTATTCTAAATGACCTTCAGATAAGTAGCCGCTTAGGTTAGATTTATCATCACTCTTCTTTCTTCCTACATCACCGTCATCTACAGAAGAAACTCTTTTTTCTACATTAATATTTTCGTTATTTCCATCCGCACCTTCTGTCAAGTCAGGCATCGATCGATTCTTTCTTCGGATTAAACCACCCATTAAAAGCTTTCTACGTATTTTATGTTGTTTTTTGTTCGCTTTCTTATCTTCAATAACTTCTTCTTTCTTTTCAGTAGTTATTGGCATTTCTTTTCTAGCTCTACCACGATCTTCACTTCGTGATCGCTTTTCTCTTCCCTTTTCTTCATCCCTAGATTTATGTCTAGGAGGACGTTCACGGGGTGGATTATCAATATCATCATCGACACATTTAGGAGACTTTTTCGAGGAACCCTTCTTTTTCGGCAATGTTGCATAAATCTCTATGGTCGTCGGCGTACTTTCAAGACCGCCCTTGGTATTTCTAACAGGTACAGTCAGTTGAGATTCAGACATTCGTGTCGCTCCTGCTATACGTCTCTGAAGACTTCTAGCACGCATTATGCACGTGTTATGCTTCATTCGGGCAAAGGTCATCGTATGTGCATTATTATATGAGGCATCCATCGCAGCACTGGCTTTGGCTGCTGCTGCGTCACATAGTATTAAGGCCTTTTCAAAGTCTGCAACACTTTCTGCTTGGCGTGATTTGTCTAACAGCCTGTCGGCCTCTGCACATAACGCTTTACAAGTATCGACAGTTTTCAACTCAGGAATTTGCATCATGGGAGGGTTATGTCGAATCACTTGTTGTTGTGTTTGGAAAGGCAAACTGTCAGTAGAAGATAAAGAATATGAGTCATAGCCTGCATCACATGATCCACCGCTGGATAGCTCTCCTTTACGCGTTGGACTTCCAGGAACACTTCCAGGTCCTCGGCCCTTGGTATACATATAAGGACTTTCGAAAGTAGAGGAGGAAGCTGACGATGCACTATTGCGATCTCCACTCCAATTCCCTGAGTCTCTACGCACTCGCGGCCTATCTTGCGAATCCGAAGCCGAACCTGTGCTCAAACTCCGACCCAGCTGAGCTCGTCGATTTGCCTCCCACATATTTTCAACAGCTTTTCTGCTGACATAATCGTTCTCATTGTCAGGGCCAGGAGTAACAGCACGCCGAGCGAAGTTAGCGTTGGGGCGCTCGGGAGCGGGCGTAATGGCTCGTCGCGGCTCCGGCGCAGGAAATGGTACAATCTCTTTTGGCGCGTAACGTGTATCACACGGGGTCCCATCTATTGCTGCATACAAAAGGAGTAGTGGTTGGAATCGCCCTCTTCGGCATTTGTCAACTACGTGTCCCCATTCGGGTCCAATTTCTTTGACATCGGCGTCGTCAAAGTATATCCACAGGCGGAGCTTGCTGTGGAAGAAGAAGGTCGAGTAGTGTTTTCCGTAGTAGGTGACGAGGCCGACCAGGCGATGGGTGGCGCGCGTGGCCCAGGCGCGGTCGACGCACTCGTGGAACGCATCAGTTGGCAGCAGTTCAGTGCCAAGAGCAGCATAGACAGCCGCGACGTCTTCTGCCGCTGGGCGCTCTGAATCCCACACCATACCGATGGATATTACTTCAGGACGGTTCATTAGCGTGCGGCAGATTTGAATTTTTGCTCCACAGGCGTTCTGTAAAAGACAGAAAATAAAATGAGTACCTAGGTACAGGTAGATTACAAGAACATGAATATTATTCTCACTTTCATATGTTTGAGCACAGATTATACACATGCTAACTTACTGGGCAATCTCTAATGTCGCCCATCCCTCCAGCTTTCTTCAGCAGCAGTCCAAAGCTGTCACCGTGCTCTCCTAGCGCTGCTTGCGTTGTTAGGGCCGTAGCAGATACGTAATGCACCATCTGTGAAAGTACAAAAAGGGCTTCAAATCATGACGTTTAAAGGGGATTAACAGCACTTTTAGATGCCACCATGTAGTACATAAAATATAAAAAAAATACTGTGTTTTTATTTTTTCCGTTATGTGATATATTTCTTTTATTATTATATTTCGATGTTTCATTTTTAACCGACTTCTAAAAAAGAAGCTTTGAGAAAATCTTGAAAAATCTCTTGTTTTTTCGGTTAAGCGGTTTGACACAAACAGAGCGCGAATTTTGAAATTTGAAAACTTGTAAATCCGAAACTCATTACTTATCGTATTTGAATAAAACAAATACAGATCAGTTTTTATACGTTTAAGCTATACTGTAAAACAGCTTAAAGAGATTTAATGAACCTGTTGTTAATCCCCATTATATCAAATGCCAACGCAAAAGGAAATTATTAGAATGACTTAATTATTATAAGTAAGGTAGGTACTAATACCTACCTACTTTAAAACACTGCTTATAAACCACTTTATCATAAAACCAACCTGAGTATAAGGCAGCGGCTCAGAAGTGGCCTGGCAAGCACCACACACAGACTGTTCCACCAGCATCATGGCAAACTTTCTGTGGGGCACACAGTGCGGCGCGCGGCACGCGTCATCGTCCCTCCTGTCCGCTCCTGCAGCCACGTGGGCATGGACCCTCAGGAGGAGGTGCTCGAAGCACTCGCTGGCGTCTGCCATGCAACCGAGCTGGAAGCGCGCGCCCACGCCACCCAGCGCTCGACGGAGGCTGTCGGCCGCCGGCGCGCGCTCCGCTGACCATTGTAGTTGTGTGAACAACTCCTGTGGACAAAGAAAGGAACATTTAGAACTTGAACCAGACCAAGATCACACTTTACTTGTATCCCCGCAGCAAACTTGGCGGCGTGAAAGATCAGAGTTGTTTCAAATTAAACTAAGTTATGTTTGCCCTTAGTACGAAAAACTTTAGGAGGTATCTTAGGTTTAGGTATCTTTGGGAGTGAGCCTTAGAAAGAAAGTAAAGGTAAAGATAAAGATCTTCACCAGATCAACGCTAAATAATTTTGGGTTATAGTAATTGCAAGATTTAAAATTATGCTTGGGATTTCAGATTTTGAAAGGTCAAACTTACACTACTATTTTTGTCTTGACCTCAAATCTACTGAATGTTATAGAGATAGTTGGTTAAAAGTAGTATGTTTGAAGGGTGTAAGATCGATTCTTATGTAAAGTTATTTCAGAAAAACTACTCAAGAAAAATGTAAAAACAAAAGACATAAGTCAAATAGATTCCACTAAACGTTTTACAAAGTGGAATAGGCGAAGTTTTAAAAACAAGCTCATGAAGAAAGTTCTGGCCGGTCCTATCACGCGTCCTCGTCATACGATTATAATATTTATGAAGAAGGTTGTAGATTCCAATTTCCTAGGCAATGGTCATAAAACCAGTATGGTACGGATAGGTCAGCTTCGCGCCATGACCCGAGTGGATCGCTAGTACGACTCTCGTATCGTCTTGTATGTTTATTTGTGCCTTTCGTAATCGCGCTTCGTGTAAAATGAGTAGATGTTGATGCCCTTGTATTTACACCTGAACTTTGATCTCGCGTGTATGTCAATTGAGGCAGTTTTGGATTCGAAGCAAATGAAATTTTAAGTGGATGCGAAGGTATTTTTTTATTAATTTTGTACATAAACTTGAAAAAACATCATATTAGTATGTTATCTGTCTGATATTAGCAGATAAATAATCTACAGTTACGGTTATTATTCACAGCATGTTCGCAGTTAACAACATATTTCCAGATCTACTAAAATACCTTATTATAACTTACAGCCGTATTTTTTCAATTCACACGTAACAACGGGTCAATTCCTTTTCCCGTTTGTAAGCTACATCGAACTTCTTTTATTTTATTTTATTCTTGGTCTGAACCACCTGTCGAAATGATTAATAACAAATTGTTGTACTTATAGCAATCACCCAAAGAGGAAACACAATTCCTCTCATGCAGCCGTGAAATCGCTTTCTTCCTTCAGCTGCCGTACACGGTACAATTGTGTTAAAACAAAGCCTTCAGTTATGCGGCGTCTGCGCAGCTCCGCTTTAATTAACGAGAGCTAATTGATGTTCCACTATCACGCGAATCTGACTCTCACAATTTCTACAAAGACAATGATTTGATGTACAGCTTAATAAGAAAGCTAAACAGGCTGTCATCAGTGCGAAAACATGGAACAAATTTTAATGAGAACTGAAAACTCGTCTGACCTAAATGACGTTTTTGTTAAAAGTAATATAATTATTGATATGTTTTCACAATTGTTTACATCTGGGAAGTAAGTAATGGGAAGTCAAGTAAGGAAGAAACGTACATGTAAAAAAGATTAAAGAAAGAAAGAGAGAAGCGAGAGAAGCGAGAGACATCTAGAAAAATTTTTAACCATCATAAAAAAAACTATAAGAAAATACAAAACACTTAAGTACACCATAAAATTTAATCGCTGCACATATTTTTTTACAAACACTTTTCGGTATCGCAACAATATTCAATTATTAGTGCAAGCACCAGCAAACAGAAACGACTAAACTCGTTCATAGGTGCAAGTAATTGTTTTTGTTAAAACACTAGAACATTTCACGGAACCAATGCATCAACCATAAGTCGACGTTAGTGGTACACCCGCGGTGAGAACGGCCGCCATTGTTGCGTGCGAATGGTGCAGCCGCGGGCGCCGTGACCCTGCTTCTTGGAGTTACTGATCGCCTGGTACTTGCTACTCGACTTCACTTCGTCTACCATTTTTTTATAATTTTTTTGTTAATTGTTTTTGAAAAATATTTTTTTATCGACATGGCTATATAATTTTTAATCAATATTCACAATTCTCTTTTCATTTATGAATGGTATTGCTTTGCCTTATTGTTTGACAATCAAAATGTAAGTTTTGAGTAGTTTATTTGATTTTTTTCATTTCACAACTGAATTACACATAATAACACTAATCACATCTATCATGTAACTCAGAACTTACTTGATCGCGAAACAGGCCCAAAACTAATGTGATGTTTTTTTTCAAGCCTATCCAGAAATATATTCTGTCTTAAATTGATTATAAATTAGTACCTGCAGTGCGTAAACGTCAGACACAATAAAATCTTAACTACTTGTAGTTTAGAGTTTAATTTACATTGTCATTTAATTTCTTGTCCTGTCGTGCGTGCAGAGGAAATGTGAGCATCCTGCGCTTTCGCTTCGTAGAAAACCTATCACGATTAGCTAATTGTATGTTGTAAGAAGCTGTATTAAAGCGCACAGCTAATGATCACGATCTGAGCGTTAGCGATCACGAAAGAGGCATTCAAGTTACTATATTAGTTATATTAAATAGCGATTTACCTAACTATGTGTAAATACAGAACACAAGACGTGTATGTAACGAATCGTTACCTCGGAATAGCATCTATCCAGAAACACAGAACAAATGATAGTGATTATGATTACAAGGTGATAGATAAAGTAAATTGTACAAGTCAATCTACACTAATAACTATGATAAAATTCTATGTAACTGCATCTCTTTGTAACTTTTTCAAGCTTGAATCATCAAGCCAATAAAAAATAAATAAATAAAAAGATATGACCCCGGAGAAGAAGTATAAATAAATCAATCTTGAATGGAAGTTGAAGAAGTGAAGCTACGGACTCGAAGTAATTAGTTAGTACTAATCATTAGTCCTCAATGGTGATTTGTAGAGAAATTCGAACAAGTCACGACAACCCAAGCATGTGTTCTTCAAATTTTACATGCGTATGTATCTACTTAAAATTTCAAAGCGAATGTGAATTTGTTATTGAATATTAAGGTTTATAGCCAACTCGTCACGAAATATCCTCTAGAAACAATAGTCAATTCAAGCCGCGAGCTATTCCGGAGGCCTGCGTCGGCGCATGAATACTTAAGTGGCTGTTAAGTATTCTTAAGTTAAGTATTCTCGACAATTGCCTTTAGGAGCTTCGACACAATGGGTACAGGGGCCAGCGACAGGCTACGCATCACAAACATTGCAACGGCTTCTTTCTGAAGACTATCGAACATAGGTTGAATTTGAGATTTCAACAAAAGCTCTTCAAGTATTACATCAATATTATAAAAGTTTAAGATTTGTTAAGAAAAACTCTATATAGAGTTTCCATACGGTACTTATACATTGTGTTGGTTCAGGAATTCCTTGATAAGTCTGTTTTTTAACCTTGTTCAACGAAGAGGATGTTATTGCAATTCGTCGTGTATATTTTTTTATGTATGCTCTTCGATGTTTTCTTCTTTTTTATATCAAGAAGTCAGAACGGATATCTAAGTTTAATTAACACTAGATATCTTGGTAATCAAGAAATGCGTAATCGATTATAATTAAAATTTATCGTGATCGCTTACTCGTGACTCTGACATCGTTACATTATACAGCGATTGATTACCAAGTTTAACTAATAGTTAGATAAGGGTGTCTGCAGACGACAGGAATTTAGATATTTTGCAAAATCGACCAAAAACTACCTTTAACAACTGAATTTGGATTCACCATGACGCTTATTATTGTTGAATCCGTGATTTCTTATAATTTTAAAGAGACAAGATTTTTGGAAGAAATGCGAAGTATTATAGTTGGATAATAGAACCAAAATAAAGAAAGTAATGTATAATTGTATATATTAAAAGGCAAGTAAATACATAATGTCAACATCAGAAATAGCGACATCATCCCGCTACTTTTGACAACGTTGTGGTACCACGTGAATGCCATGTGTCTTCTAATCTACCTGACATAATAATGTTGACCCACATCCAATACTATAGCAGAGTGTAAAGAAAATCAATAAGATCAATATTATTGCATTGCAATCTCATTCATTAATTTAGTCACAATTTTGTATTTCTGTCGTTGATGTCTTTTCTAAGATGCCCTGCAAAACATCCATGTAGATGAAACAGCGACATGATGTCCTATAATGGGATCCATCTGTGAATATTAACGACAATTTGTAGTAATGATAATCTTTACTTGTTCGGATTCGAAAATTAACGTGATTGACGTCTTAAATCGGTAATTGTATTCAATTCGCATCGTTTCGTAAATGTGTTCCAGTTGTAAATTTTCAATCAGTTTTGCGGTTTATTCAAATGATTCAGTACTCTATACATATTGCAAGATTGCAGATTTCTTAACCTTACCAATATAAACTGTATTAGACCAGTGTTAATACATGGGTAGTTTACTTTTCACCGACTTCTAAAAAGGAGTAGGTTCTCAATTCGATTGCTATGTTTTGTTTTACATATGTACACCGATTACGCCAAGATTTCTGATCCGATTTACGTGATCCTTTTTTGTCCGAGGCGAAAGAAATGGTTCAGTTTGGTCCAGTAGTTTTTATTTTATGAAAATTTATATTAACTTGGACGATGTCATTTTCACGATTATTTTGTTTACAATGTAAAACCTAATCTAATCTAGAAAAATCCTACTTACTTACTATCTTACAGACACTAAAAAGCAAAAAATAAGCCGGCACCGACTCCAAAAGGCTTATTTTTTTCCTTTTTGTTTTTGAAGTCGGTGTTGAAGAACCGACTTCAAAAAATGGAGGAGGTTCTCAAGTCGACGGTTTTTTTTATGTATGTTTTACCATAACTTCGCCAGTTTTAACAGATTTTTATAATTCTTTTTTTATCTGAAAGAAAATGGTTTATGTTGTGGTCCCATATAATTTTTACGAATATCTGGTTAGTAGTTTTTTCATAATCTTAAAAAATATCAATCACCTTTTGGCAAGTAGTCGTTTACCTACATGACATCATTGTTGTGTATGGGCTGAATTTTTGTATAAGTAACGGCACATGATGTAACTAAAAAATCTGAAATAAAAACATTTTATAAAAAAAAATCAAACCGACTTAAAAAGTAAAAAATAAAACTTTTGGAGTCGGTGCTAGGTAGCTAAGGCCAAAAAAATATATAGTTAATAGAAGTGCAATGTAGAATGCCTTGGCTGGCACCGACTCCAAAAGTTTTATTTTTTACTTTTTAAAGTCGGTTTGAATTTTTTTTATAATATGTTTTTTATAAAGAACAATTGGAAACATCACATGGCAACGTAATAAAAGTAAAGTTGAAGGATGTCAAATTTAATTTGAAAAACAAAATTGACCTCCATAATAAACTAACGGCAAAACTTACTCGGAAGAGCGAAAGCGTCGTCGGACTGAGCAGCAGTTCAGGTTCCCTCCTAGCGGAAGACGGGGGCCGAGTCCTAGGCAACGTGTTGTGCCTGACTCCAGCCAGGGATCCATTCAAGAGCATATCCTTCGGAGGCAGGAGCTCCCGGTCTTTAAGACCTTCAATCTTCTGCTTCTGAATCGCGGTACCCTTGCTCCCATCGCTCACCTCCTTACGTTTATATCTAAACTTGATCATCTCTCCGACTAGTCCGCATCGCACGATCAACACTAACCCTCATTCGAATTCAATCTCCATACCGTGAAACAATGGCGTCGCACTAAAAATGTATATTTGTCAGCGTATACGGCAATAAGTAAGCAAACCACGTGCTCCCGAGAAACTTTCCGTTGAACCACTTGGAACTTCGAACCTCTATTGAGTACTACGTACAAAATACACTTCGGGCCTTTTTGGCGCGGAAACGCTTTTGTAATAATAGCGACAGGTATACGACAGGTGGCCGCACTTAAAAACTGCTCGCAAGTCGCAACTGCTGCCGATTCACTTAATTAGTCGTTTAATGACGCCACAAATCACTGTTTACGATTAACAGTATTTTAGTCTTTATGAATATAACTAATAAAGGTTTATTCGAAAGCACAGTTGTCCAGTAGGAAGCTCGTATCAGACTGAGTAGAGACTGCAGTCTGCAGCGGGGGCGGGAAACCCGACCGCTCTACCTCCAGGTACTAACGTTTTTTTTGTAATCTATTGTTCACAAAACTCACGTGGGTTTTTACCCGTCTCTTTCTTTTAGAATATAAAATAGTGCCATCTCTTTCTACGTGTAAAGCTTTTGTTTATGTTACAATAGCGATAAATAAGAGTTTACAGATTTGTAGAAGTTTTAAGACTCCTAATCGCACTGAACACGTGTTGGAAATGTGCTGTACAGATGTGCAAGAACAATTTTTTTAGTAGGTATAACTTGTTTTTTTAATGATGGTTGTTATAAAGTACTTTTATATTTTTGACCACCTGTGATCAAACTGCAGTCTGCTATGCTCACAAAGAATAACCATTATAGTCCGTTCCGACCGAAGTCGTCAATAAACAATATTTTCACTTCCTGAAGTGTAATGTAATATTTTAGTTAACAAATTATTAAACTTTCTAAATCCTACTTTATAATTATAATTCATATTCAAAGGACAATATAATTTCAAGGAACAATACAACATGGAAAAGTTATCTTCGTCAATAAAGATTTCAAAATATAGGCACTTTGCCAAAACAATACAAAGTTAGTGTCCAAACAAAATTTATTAACTCAACAACCCATGAGTCACAGTAAGGAATTTTTAAAGAATGCATCTGTCAACAAATGGAAAAAATCATAAGGGCTATGTTTATTAATATAAAAAATAATAAAATGGAAACTTTAACCCGTTGTAGATATCTCTGACGTCAAAATTTTATCATGAATGAACTTTCTCAGCGTGACTCAGTTCTTAAGTATGTCAGTGTGTGGTCAGTTTCCTCCTCGTCGAGTTTTCGGAACACGTCATAACCAAAGTGGTCCACACACTTGAGATATTACTGACAATAAATTATTGAAGAATAACCCATAAGTCCTCAAATATGTGACTGTCGCGACAAAAACGGATGTACTAATTGCCTTTTAACATTAGTCTCATTAACATAAGTCGTATGAGCTGAATCATAGTGTTACGTGTTGAAGTGTTGGATAAGGCTAGTTTTGGAGGTCTGCGGTTTTTACCAACTTACAAAAATTATACCACAGTTACTTAATAAATGCTTCGATTTTCTTACTACTTTATACAAAAGCTGTGTCATACATTTTAGCCAAGCGAAAATGAAATGTTGTTAGCTGTTAATTTTCGCGGTTTCAGGACATCTTTCACGCAAAAAAACCTAATAATGATTTAACTACTACTTTCGAGAAAGCTTTGTCATGTTTTTAATACTTACCTATAGCTTTTTAGATAACATTGGTGTTTAAATTGATTTATTATTTAAAATAACTTTTATAATATCAGAGAGGCATAGGTTGTAATTTTGTTCAACCTCCTCTTTCCGCATACGTGCAAACTGCTCACGATTGTCTTAGTAGAACAATGTTCTAATCAATGAACGAAACTAGTCAATCAAGTACCTATAAGCCTTGAGCTTTGTCTTTCTTGGAATCCTCCATATTGATCAGAGTGTGTTAATGCCGTTTATGGAAAACAGGATAAAATTGTGCCTACGCGCGGAACAAGAATGCAGTTTTACATTTATGCAATTTATGCAGAATGTAGACGCAAAATTAACACTATAAATAACGTTTGTGTAACTTGTTATTTATTCAATTCATTTCCATTTATATAAGATTGTTGATAGAATAAAAAAGCTGTCTGTTAGGTGTGTAAGTAACATCCTTAAACTTTATGATTAAATAAAAATCGGACACCTGACAAGATATTATTTGAAAGTATTTACTAAATTTGTTTCTAAAGAAACGCTAAAGACTTCTTATTTGTCACCTAATGACGTCAACGACACTTAATCAATTTTAAGGGTTCTTAAGAATCAACCTAGGTATCTGCTTAAATTGGATTAGAGCAGGGGTGTCCAACATAATTTTGTGGAGGGCCAGGTTTAGTATATTTGTAACCGTAGCGGGCCAAAAGAAATCCCAATAACAAAGGATTAAGTAAGCACTCTCCTAGCTAATGACGTCGTCGCGGGTCGAATGAAGGACTTATCCGCATAATGCCGTATGTTGGATGGGCCTGGATTAGAGTTTAAGAACAAACATACTACCTTTACCTATATTGGCTATATTGAATATAACATCTGGAAAGGAGGGGTGAAGTTCGTTTCGTATTTGTCTTGCAAGACTGTTAGCGATGCTCTAAAGAAAGTAGTTATAATTTTTTATTGCTTAAGCTTCTGAAGAATAATTTACAGTGAAATGGAGATGAAGTAAACAATGTTGGTAACTCGAGTGATCAATTAAGACAGAGGTGAGGCGTGTGCGCAGGCCGTGAGAGGCTCTCACACGAGAGATCGCGATCCAGTTACATCGGTTCGCACTGTGAGAAACAAGTTATTTTATTAGTTCGTTTCCCGTCTCATTCATTTACCTATAAACAAAACTAATGAAAGTTATTATCGCTCCAGTTTACATTGCCGCGTCAACAAAACTAACGAGATCGTTGCTGTGAATATAGACTGCAATGGCACTAATAAACTATAGTGCAAGAAAAATGATTTTCCACGTGGGTGCATTTCTATACATATAGGTGTATTCACGATTTCTGACTTTTCTAGTACCTCAGTTAGTTTCTTACAGTGTTTTGATCTTCATGAGATACAAGTAGGGCATGCACCCGGGTACACCCGGTTCTGAAGTACCCGGGTATACCCGGGTATTTCAATAAGTCTGTGGAACCGGTTCTGAGCGATGGAACCGGGTTGGCCCGGTTCTGATAAGATATTATAATTTTGCATTAATTACTAATTTAAATTACGCGCGTCGAAGTGTCGTGGAACTTTTGATGTTTAGCGAGCTGGCAACGTCGCGCGAGCTCACTTTCATCGCAGGCACGCCTACATGTACACTATCTGTACGTATCCTACAGACCACGAGAAATGAAGACGTCTTACAAAAATATGTTACTTCTGAATTCGGGAAAGAATACTGTCTAATTTTAGTTTCAAAAACAAGGTGGAGCAGTATGGCAGACTTGCTCGAACGGTTCCTCAAGCTTAACGTATGCATCAGCATCAGCAAACTGATATTAATTCTGAGATCATTTTCAGTCAGGACGAATGGACAACTTTGAATGAGCCTAATGAAATGTTTTATGACTGTCAAGATAGAGATGACCTTGTTCGAAAATGGCGGTAGTCGCGGTAACTTCTTATCGCTGGCTCATGAATATCTGAAAGCTATACCACCAAAAAGTTTGGAACCTGGGAGAATTTTATCCTCCGCAGGGTACATTTGTAATCGTCTACGCACCTCGTTGATGACCAGAGTTTGGATGTAATAAGTTACTTAAGATCTTATTACCAAGAAAAACAGTCTACCAAAGCTGTTAATAACTATTTTTTTCTGACTATTGTTTATTTTTTACATATTCCATCCAATGGATCTCGTCTCGTGTTTTGTTTTAAGATCTCTTATTTAAGTAAAAACTATTATTTCCTAAAATTTCTGTCGACTGCAAACCAAAAAAATCAAACCAAATTATTTAAATTGGTTCAAGAGCTAGTTTTTGTTGATTATTTAATAATAGTTTCAAAAGTTAGTTTTATTTGATTATATAATAGTTATTTGACAAACGTTGATTTGACACCAATACCAACTTGATTTTTATTCATATCTCATTATAACTACTACGTTACCAAACTCTCAATTATCATTTATACATTTTTTTTTTATAAAAAATACGATTTGGTCGCTTGGAACCGGGTAGAACCGGGTGACCCGGTTCCGACTACCTCTAGAACCGGGTATGCAAAATCTAGAACCGGACCCGGTTCTGCATGCCCTAGATACAAGATTCATTGGTTGAAAACTGACAGGCTTTCTGCTGACTGTACATTTTTTTTCAAAATCTCTGAATGCCGTTCAAAATGTCTCAAAAAATTAAGGATAGTTTCCTAAGAACATTTTCATATAGCTACAACGATTAAAGTATCTGCCCTTTACCCCGTCTTAACTTTCCACCCTGTACATAACTTAAATGAATTATTGCACGTTAAAATTCCAACTTGATAGATATTTTCTAAATATAGACAACAAAACAAGCAGAATAGAAGATCGAGACAGAATATCCTTGGAACTTGTGCACCGAAAAATCGTTATGAAATCCACAGTTTTATAAGTAATGGACCGACTCGAATCAACTAGCCGGGTTAAATCAATCTATTGTGGTTAATGAGACGTGTATAATTTAACCTTTTAGACGGTGTTCTATTGTTTTGTTCTGAGATTATATTCGTATGCTTTCCTCTTATTTCGTCAAGTTTCGCATTCTGAGAAGTATAAGCATTCAAGAGGCGGTCCTGGCCTACCCAGCGTTAGTCATGAGTTGCGACAGAGGCTTTGCACAGCCTTTTTCTTAGAATTATAACGTCGATTTTGAATTCTCACGATTCTGGTGGTGTAGTAATATTGAAAGTATAAGGATGTGATCGTGTGTAATAGATAACGGTTCCGATATTACCGCAGAAGTTGTAATTTAATTACGTTATTTTTAGGTAACTTACTTAATAGTTTGTTAATCTAGTGAACATTACTTTTAGACGTATACGGGTAGCAAGCTACTACTAAAAAGTTACTAACATCAAATTAGATCTAATTTATTTACAACAAGTAACATAGAAAAGGTATACATCTAAAGTATACAAATTGTGAATTTGTTTGTTCTTTGTATTTACGAAGTCATGCCGGTTCGGAGCAGGTCCCAGCTTATTACAAAAGCAAAGAGCGGACGTTAGGCAACCACTGACTAACTCCTGGGACGATTACGTGAACGAGTAAAAGTTTATAGTTCTCTCGTTATCGCGTGACGAACATCGGTGATGAACTCTCGCAATACCGATTATGTCTATAGATATTGATTCAATCGATTAGTTATATGCGCGAGCGCGACATTCAATTTGGACTGACATTCAGTGACAATGAGCTGATGTGAAAGTATCAATGACACAGCCTAATTTGATCTCAAGCGTTCTTAGACAATTGTGATAACTAAAAGTTTTTTATTTAAGTCACGTCGACGCTTCTCGGGTAATTTAAATGTCTACTGTAAATAAAAGTGGGTTATATTTGCACATATGGTGATAAGAAAGTACATAATTTATATTCGCGCCGCCCCGGCCGATACTATTTGTTATAGTTTGGTATTGCGTTTATACAGATAAAGACAAAGAGATTCGACAGTTCCAGGCAGTCAAACTGTAGGTGTAATTTGCAATTTAGCGAGCACAATGCCGCGTGACAATATGGGGAACATGTTGTGGGCCGATTGTTAGGCGAATGTTTATACGAGCAAGTGCCGAGTGGGTGCCTCAATACAGTGGAATAATGGCGGTAATTAGACACGTATTACGACAACTGTTCGGCATGCAGCCCGTGTGTGACACCACCGGCTTTATCGTAACGAGCCGTAGATTAGACACGACTCCGATGCACATTGCAGACCCGAGCAGTGTCGAAATGCGATCCTTATAAGCCAAATCGGGACTAGTAAGAACACTTTCGTTGTCAAGTGTATTATAATTAGGTGGTACAATTTCGATTGAATGACCCTGAAGCACGTATTTGCATTTACTTATTGCAATAGTCGCCGACATTTAAACAAATTATCACATGTATTTTAGTTGGAGCCAAACAGCCGTCTACAAGGCTAACAACATACCACTTCAATACGAAGTCACTTCCAATAATATCAATAGGAATAATCCGCTCACTTTGATGTTGAAAACATCTCGCAATAGGCTTTCACACTGAAACTTGAGTCACTTCACTTGATCAAAAACACTTCAATCCAGTTGGGTAATTATTGATAACTTTTACACGACTGATTGCGGAGCTTTTTTAGATGATAGCGAAATGACAGGCGCGTCTACCCGCGGCAGTCGAGGCGCAGTGTGTACTGTACGGTGTGTCGGTCTGCGCGCGCGCAGGCGTGACAAAGATAAGGCTTTAGCGCCGTGTGGGTGCGAGCGAGAGGGCCGGAGGCGTATACAGGGGCCGGTTATGTCTCTCACTCGTTACTAACATTAAAGCTGCGTAGAGCTTAATAGCAATTAGGTACTCGTTCAATACATAATTCGCTAATCTGTCTTCGGAAAAATATTTTCTTATTTTGGAATGTGTCAATTAATGATATCCTCTTCAAGAATTCACGGTATTTTAACTTATAAAAGCTAAGAATTGAGCTGTATGACAACTCTTAGTCATAAAAGTAACCATGACCCGTTCTGTCTAATGTCCTTTCCCTTGACAAAGTTAAAACTCTGATATTGAGTCTAGTTTAAATTATGCTGACTAATACTGCAGATAATCTAATGCCTGTTACATATTTGACACGTTTGTTATTTCAATTAAATGTATTTTAATGTTCTTTTACATATGATCATCACATCAATGATTGATGAAAAACTGATTGAGGTAGATCTAATGCATATGAAACACTAAAAGATTTTTTTTAAGTAGATAAATAATTTTCTAAAGTAAATATCCTGCTACAACATCTCCAAGAGCAGGGATCTGCAAGTAATTAAACCAGGCAGGACACAGACTAGCAAAATATAACTGGACATAGGTAAAGTTCTAGGCTAGATCATCGACCGCTATAGTTCAGTCTGCTGTGTCGGCCAGCTATTGTAAGAGAAAGGGCGAAGTTCTAATATAGAAAATTGAGCACTAGACAGTTAAAGCTTTTAGGCGTCAAATAAGGACGTTGTTTCAAATATCAGAAAATAATTGGTATCTGGAAATTTTGCAAAAATAAGGCGTTGCTGGTATCTCATATTTTGCCATTAAGATTAATTATTAGGTCATTGACAAATAAATATTAAATAATGTTTATTTAATTACTGGCCTAATTATGTAATAAGTGTAATGAAATTATGGTCTATTTATTAGAATTTATTAAATGTCATTCGCGAATAAGCAGATTCATTAATTATAAATAGCACTTTGCAAATAAGGATTATCATTATAAATATTTTTTTAATTATTTTGGCAGCTGCTACTTGCTAAAAATAAAATCGTAAGTAGTACGTAGCCGTAGCAAGCAAAAATTTTTAAACATACTGTGTCTAACGCGTATATTACATATTCTTCTTTATTAATCACGTTTCTTCCACTTATTTGGAAACTGTAGGTGGTTTTCCACGCATCTCAATTTATTTTATACATTTAAACAGCTCCGGAAAACCTGATTTCTAAATGATTATTTTTTGCAGTGTTCCAGCATAATGACAACAGCATGGGTCAAAGTAACGATCACATCACATATTATACCGGTTCTCGCAACCCGACGCTGCAAAGTAAACAATAATTTGATACTGTGTTATCCTTATCGTTTTGATGCATTTCTTCCGTTAACGGTGCAAAACAGAAGCTTAGTTTAAACATATATAGCTATATACTGCTGTTAGTTTCAAAAATAGATAGCTAAGCTAGTTATTACTTACTGTCTGAACACCGACCTGGGTTCACTGTGACCACTATGACCACTTAGCGATTCCTTGCTCAAACCACGACAACCTCGTACTTTTTTTTTTTATTATTTTTATTTATTTAGGAGCTTTTGTCTCTAGACACGGCAGCTTCATCGAGGCAAATCAGCCGTTTACATTAGTAAAAATAAAAGTTTAAGTTTGTGTGGTTTGTAGGCAGTACTCCACCAAACCACACAGGTATACTGCGGCCTCAGAATCCGGATTGCTCAAAATACTAACCTCGTACTTAGTTTCGACAATTTCAAAATACGTTTTCTCTATGACACTCACAAATAATATAGTTATTGTACTTGTACGTTAACCATATCATTTGTGAACATCATTTATTAGCACAATAAATAAAAAAATTGTAAGTGTCATAGAGAAAACGAAATTTGAAAATGTCGAAACCAAGTACGACATTGGCGTGGTTTGAGCAAGGAATCGCTAGGTGGTTATAGCCAATAAGGGCCTTGACTATTTAAGACGTTATTAGGCCAAAAAGGACCTTTTCACAGTAACAAATTTACGTAAGAAGGAGTTTAAACTGAAAAAGGGAATAAATTAGCCATAAAATTGGATATGAGATTAGGTATATATTAATGCAATTGGATTTTTAACACTTTCGAGGACAGTAAACGAGACATCTGTTTTTTATTTTAACGCTTATAAATGTTTACTTTCCGACAAAGAGTT
Source organism: Chrysoteuchia culmella (assembly GCA_910589605.1). NCBI lineage: Eukaryota > Metazoa > Arthropoda > Insecta > Lepidoptera > Crambidae > Chrysoteuchia > Chrysoteuchia culmella. The sequence continues at coordinate 6,544,291 of OU342648.1, forward strand.
AATGTTTTTCCTGAAATTATTGAAAACATAACATCTTATAAACTTTTAAATTAATTCACGTTGTGTATTTAATAAATTTAGTCTTATTTTTTGTGGACTGATTAAAGTAAGTTCGTAAATAAACACATAGGTAGGGAAAATATCATGCCTATCTTATAGATTTTGACAATCAAATTAACGTGGTAGTTTTAAGGATAAATATGAATATAAACTCTTAATGTTAATATAAGTAATCTATTGCGTGCCCTTATGCCAAGCAATGCCCTTCACCTCTTTAAGCCTAAGTACAATATGAATTGATTCACAAAATAATTGTACTTGATTTGATAATGCGGTTGCTCCTCACATACAGTCAGCATAGATTGATGGGTATATTCGGCGTCAGAAATGGCTAAAAATTTTGAATACCACGTCATGTCACTTCAATCACTACGTTATTCAGAAAACGATTTCATTGTACAATCTGCCATCAATCCCAAGGTGTAATATTTATGTATTCAAAATCGGTTCAAGGTGGCAAGAATAACCCAAGTTTAAAAGCTCTGTTTATCAAATACAAAAATATCAAAATGAAATACAATTTTGAACGAATTAGTTTTTAAAGTTCTAATTGACAGCATTAAGTAAAAAAAGCAACTTCACTGGGAAGAGAAGATAAGTCGCATAGCATACCTACCTACATTAGAAACCACACTTTACACTTAGTGTACTCACTCACATTTCAAAATACTACCTCTTTTTAAAGATTGTGTTAGAAGTTTGGAACTAGTATAGACTCTACCTAAAATTTAGTATTGACAACACTAAAATCACGCGTATAGCGAAGAATTTTCACTTTCTTTGCGTGTAAGTATGACACTGACATTACGATAAAGTGTTCACTAGCTTCTGCCACCGATTGTACCAGCAACCGTGTCGTATTGAAATGTCAGTCGTATAGCCAGAGGTAACTTCTCGCAATAAGTAATTGGTATGTATTCGTAATAAACTTTACGTTTACGTAAATATTAATCTTACATCGTTAAAGGTAATTGGATTTTGAAACGATGTCATTAATATCATAAGAGCAGAGTCTTCATGCTTTGCTGCATTTTTGACTACAGGAAAATCAGGAAAAATTAACTTTACTTAAGCCATAATCATTAGAAAGCTGGCTAGATTTTCTTGTTGTATTTGACTATAGATCCCAATAAGGCTATAGGTAGTATGTTTCTCGGATAACTTATGTAACAACAAATAACTTGAAAAACGTTTTAATTATTATAAACATAAAATATGTCTTCCATAAGGTGTTTAACAACACTATACATTATTAACAACGGGTTGCACTCTGGGAGTGCCGGCAGAAGTGAAAACCGCTTAAACGAAAATAACGATCAATTTCCACTATATTTTGACCAGAACTTCATAAAAAGTTGACGAAAATGGAGACCAACTTGATTTGGTATATCTATTAAAACTGACCTGGCATCAATATGAAAGTTGGTAGTAATGAGAGATCTTTATATAATGGTTGTTATTAACTATATAATTTTAAATAGGTCAACGGTAAATGGTTTTACGAATTTTCGATCAGGGTCACGTGTGCGATTTTAAAATTCTTTAACCATCCCAAAAATTTAAAACTGATGTGCACAACACCGCTAAAGAAGTTTTCACTTCAAAAACCTGAAGTTCAAAACCGTAGAACATATAACTTCAATATAAGAGATTTTACTGCCGTTTAGCAAGAAAAAAATCCTATCGGGACCATTCAATTGCATCAATGCACTATCGGGGGTGGAACTAAATTCTCTAACAAAGCAAACATCGAGAACGTGCATTAAAATAGAAACGCGCTCTTTAAAATAAACTCTACAGAAAAATTTGTATTTTGTTGGCTTTTGTTAAGAGCATTAACGACAAAGGAGTCACCTGCGGCGGTTCACACGGAAATAAACTTTGTTAAACTGCCTGTGCAGGTACCGTTTCTATCTATAAATAATGACTTAACCTCTGATGATTTTACTCGGAAAGCAGTAATGACGATGTGATAACTCATCAACGTTTTTAAGCGTGGGCTATTAAAATGACATATTTAGACGTATTTGAAGTCGAATTCTGAGTACCTTTTACTAGTTTTGGTTCATCAAGCATTACTTTAAGAGGAACAAATTTATCAACGTTTTGACAACTGCTTTTCGTTTTTTTGGGAGTCAATTTTCTCCAAGTCTGTAGCAAGATTATCTCACGATGTAACGACACATTGCGATTCGATTCCGAATTCGAATAGAGTAATTGCAAATCCATTAACGTCATCATATTGATAATATCATGCACTCTCACTACACATAGTAATTTCATATTTGTGCCTCGTGCCACTTTCCAAAAGCGCCTGTGAACATCATGCAAAGTTATCGGCCATTGTAATAAGGATCATGCTTGCGTACTTTCACCATTCGGTCAATTTGATGGCGTTTCTGCAACCTGTTCGACCGAAACACCCACCAAACCTGTATGCTTCCAATGTTGGTAATTAATACTTATACAGTGACAGGTTGATAGATTATTAAAACTAGATTTAATGCCACCTTGTATTAGTTTCGGTAATCACTAATATCTTATTATTAGTCTTGTAAGTTGTATGTTTAAATTAGAAGGAAGTACTTGATTATTATGATATTCGTAATTAATTGCAAAACTATTCCTCATTTCTTGGAATTAAATACAAGACAAACGCAGTATATGAGGAAAAATAACTATGAATGTTATTGGCACATAAAGGACAGATAAAATTGATTAAGCTTTATGCTTTTGTAAACTTGTTGAAACTAAAATATATCTTTAAATTGAAAATCGTAGCAAATGTTGTGTTATTACATTTGCTATATATTTGTACGCATTTTGTATGCATCATCAACATTGACCCAAGAACAATACAAATATTCAGCGCGAGGTAAACCACCAAGACGAGACCAATCGTAGCAATTACGATAAGCAACAGTCAACACTTATCCTACTGCTGGGTATGCAGAAATCTAACGACAGTTACTATGCAAACCTCACCTTAAGCTCAAGAGTTAGAGATGTTTTTCAAATGCAGTGTAAAGTTTTCTGTTTGCTATTGTACTGTTGGAATTCTCCAAATGCTGGTGCAGACAGTCTCTTAGGTTGAAGGTTGTAAGGCGCTTGCGCATGGCGTAACCGCATTCATTGTTTCACACAACCGCCGATCGCCTTTGACCGTTTTGTAATTAAATATTTGCTTAACAATTTTAATAAACCGTCGCTATGTAACCAGAAGTAAACGTGAAATAGTTTTATGTATGGCAAAAAAACGTTTTACTTGTATAATTTTTTTTTAAATAGTCACGTGGAAATTTAAAAAAGTATATATTTATATGTTGTTATTTTAACTAGTAAGTAAGTAGTTTAAATTAAATTTGGTAGCAAGAACTTTATTTTTGATATAATAACATGCCAAATTTAAAAGAGTTGTAATTCACTGGTGAACTGACAAAGTGACTCACCCTGGCATCTTTAAGTTTATTTATATTTTATTTTAACTTTTCAAATACTTATAGTTAAATAATTCGTGAAATTCTAGTGCCGCCATTTTTTCTACAATTTTATAATTACCTACCTACCTTAATTTGCCTACTTAATTTATAATCTCTTTTCTATTGTATTTTTATTATACTTACCAAATTATAAATTTATTGATTTAAACATTTTGAACTTTACACAACCTGAAATTAACATTTCATATAAATAAAAATAAATGAATTCACTCGAAACTGTGTTATTGCAACTACAACGTAATAACGTAACCCGCCACCGGCGCCGCCGCCGCCGTCTGAAAATCAGCGTTTCTGCTACATACTACTAAAACACTGCTTATTAATTAGTTTACCAAATATTAATTTAAATATCTTCTTAAGTATAGTGTAATCTGAATGTATTTTTTTAATTTTATGTTTTTGCAGTGGAAATTAATGGCTATCTATCTAAAAATTCGTACAAATCAACAATTTGGGACGCAACATTATTATTTTAGGTGCATTTTTTGCTCTCTCATTCTTCTAGTCCAATTTTAGCTATGTGACGGGTAATGACAGAAGATATTCTGACAGTTGCGACCGCACGCTCGTCAGATGGCTGTGACATGTGCGTGAAGCGACGCGCGCGCAGGCTGCATTGTTGCGGTTGACAAATGCCCACGCGCATGATGAAACGCGAAATAATAAACAATTGGCTGTTGCCTGTTTGCGATGCATTCGAAAGCCTTCGGTTGCTTGCACCACAGAATAAAGAAAAAGGTTTCCACTGTGATATTGCCTTTTTGTCATTTTAGCTTTATGTATTTTTATTCAAAGTAAAAGAATGCGAATTGTATCCGAAAATGTGTAAAACTCTACTTACCTATTAGTTAATCAGGAGTTAGACGCAAATTTTCAGAAAACTTAAGATTAAATTCTAGACGATTTCCCCAGGGTCAAACGTCCTAAAAAAAACATTATCTTATTTTTTTTATAATTTGTAAGGTAAACTGCCATAATTTCGGACTAGTACGTTATTTCGTTAGTTTTATTTACTAGAAATCTTATGAGTTTGAAGTTGACCTAAATTTACACTTTCAAGGTTAATTCGCATTGATACGAGTAAGTACTACCAGCATAATTTGGATTTTTATCAAAAGTTTCAAACAAACGAGACATTTCTGTTGTTTTAACTTTTAAGTATATAATAATAATAAGACCATTTTAATTTCGTTTTTTATTTTTATTTTTGCATTTACAAATTTATTTTCTTATTGAAAATTTATCAGATTTGTTTATTGACATTAAGCTGTACTAATCACGCGTTCACATTTTTCTTAATTATTAAGCCCTTAATATTTACGTTTTTTATTAATAAATTTATATAATTCACTGTGAAATACTTTAGACCGAAACAGGAGCCATGAGTTCATGAACTGAGCCAGGGCCAAATACTATCAGGAAATAGGGTTCAAACAAGACAATAAATAAGTTAATATAAAATAGAAATGTAACTTATTTAATGTATTAAATTAGTGTCAAAATACCAATACACAAAAATTTCAAACTGATATCTTTTTAGTAATTATTAAAAAAAATCTTAATGTCGTAAGAGCCTTAAAACTCGTATACCGAAGTATGGGACATTTACCTTAAAATGATTGGTGAGAATCACGCTCTACGTAAATATGTATGTTAGTAAATAATATTACTTAGTTCGAAATTAAAAGATAAACTTGAATAATTTCGTCAGTGGTGTATAACCCTGACAATTAAAACAGAAATTGAGATACTACAATTGGTGTCACCCACATACACACCCACACTAGAAAGTCCCTCAGAGATACAGGGAACATTAATTACCTTGTAAATCAAGAGAAATGGATGGCATGTGATTTATTGTGTTTTTACTCATATTTACGGCTCACTTGGACATGGAAATAATTTAGGTGTGTGTACATCGAATTGCACATGACGACGACGCGACGTAATATGTGTATTGCTAATTTATAAATTACAACTGAAAATAAACTTACAACTACCTTGGTACTAAAAATATGGGCTACATACAATAAATAACATACATATTCATTCACAAATCAAGACTTCTTATATTTTCATACTCCTAAAACAATAATATCAGGAATATTACACATTATTACCGATTATTGAATTTAAATTTTTAAATTAGAAAGCTGTAGAATTTGCAACTTTAAATATATATATAAAAGCCCACAGACCTATATCGAGATAGACGAAAAGAGCGCTTCAAACTGTATGAGAACCTAGCGTGTAAAATTTTTCGTATGTACCGTGATGTCACAAGCGAGATTTAGTGATGTGTATAAGTTATTGACGAGCTCTTGCAAGAAAGCACAATTAACCATTTTCCTTTTCGACGCGTGTTTTCATGGCGTACAAAACTTTAACCGTGGATCAAACTTTTTCACGCAAGGTAGGTACTTTTACCGTCTATCTCGATGTGATGTGTAAAAGCCCATTCGGGCATTCCAATAAACTATGAGTATGAGTATATTATTATGTCGCAGAGAAATGAGAATATCAGAGATTTCACGAAATCCCTAGGTATACCACGAAATCACGGTTGAATATTCTTATTTACGACGTCTTCTTACTAAAAAAAATTAGTGATATGACAAAATACTAATATATAATCAGTGATATATATCGTTTCACTCAACTAAATCTAGTGAAATGAAGAATGAATGAAATAATACAACAAAATTACATTTTTTTAAAGCCTTGCCCTGAATCTGTAAATGTTGTATCTGCTTTTTGAATTGAATTTCGGGATAACCAATGTTGGTTGTCCTGCTGGTATATAAAAGGGTTGGTTATCCCGAAATTCAATTCAAAAAGCAGATACAACATTCACAGATTCAGTGCCACAAATTGAACTGTCATTGCATATACCTTTAAACTTACTTAACAAATAAACCTTCCGCTCACAAAGTGTATTAAACCAAATACCCTATAATTACTGCCTATTTATTCATCAACTAAAGCTAGAGAAGTATCGCCCTTTCCTGCCCACGTGTGCTACCTAAAATTATAATCTAAATCTTAATGTTGTCGCACTAATTGAGATCGTGGGCGCAACCGTGTTTGTCCAGTAGTGGGAGTAAGGTGGGATTAGTGACGTCAGACGTCTACGCGGGTCTTAGGTACTCAAGCCAGTCAGCAAGTTAGAAAGAGATAAATTACATACGTATATCTTATGTTTTGGCGCGCACTGTTCATTGAAATAAAACAACTTTTACGAATATCAAACGCTCTATATTTCCACGAACTAAGTTGTAATTGTCCGTATTTTTAGGTTTTTTAGGGTTTTTTTTTATTTTCCCGACGTTTTGGCACCTTTACAGCTGCCGTGGTCACGTTTGTTATCCGTAAAAGTTGTTTTAGATAAATTACAGTTAGGAGTATAGTCCATTTAAATCGATAGCGTTCATAATTTTTTTAAGTTATGGATTAAGAAATAAGAGTTTAGGAAAACTTAAAATTTTTCCTCTTTAGATTTTTGAACAAAAATTTTACTTAATTTGGTGCTTGGTGCTGACAGGTACAAAGCATTGCTAAATATGGGCAGTGGACTGTCAGATAAAGTACCTGATTTGGTACTCGCCATTTTTTGTTTTTCTGATTTGCCGCAGTTAAAAAAGATTATAGACGACACGTCGACAAGTGACAAAGAAAATTCCAATGCAAGAGTTATAACTTTTAAATGTTACGCATACCATATTTTTTCCAACCTCTTTTTTATGTAATAAAACTTTATACTGTCCCTTGTTCAAAAGAGAGCCATTTGTGGGATTTCAATAAATAACATAACCAATTTTCCGTATAAGCACAATTCTGCGAAACAGTATATACTCGAGCCTTTCTCTGTAATATTAAGCTTAAAACAATAGCTGCATAAAAATGCTTTTCGAAAACGAAAAGGTGTTAAATTCATTCAATTATCTATTGTTGGAAGTAGCGATGATATGTCTTTATATATAAAAAAAAACAGGATGCACTGCACAGGCTCAGGCATAAATGCACTCCTGCAATCTTGTACAATAACACGACATAAATACTGCGCGTGAAGTCAATTAGTAACTTGCTGACAAGCTGACATTTATCACACTACAACTTGGAGAAATCAGCTTGAGTAACAAATCAAGACTATTAAATTGTGTTTAAAAATTTGAACGCAAGAGGTAAAGATTTTTGTAAGCAATATATTTTACGTCAGAACATAGTTCAAGTGAATTAATTAATCAATAACCTTTTTACTTTACATAACACGATGAAAAGCAAGTTATATAAGTAACACCAGTAACCTATAAAAATACTCAAATACTCAAAAGACAACGATTTTTAAGGTAATAAAAGTAATTTTTAAGGGCGACTTTCAAAAACGCCACTAAACATAATTATGTAAGAACTATATTTAAAATGACACTGTCATTTCAGTCATTCTTTTGAATTCAAAATTCAGTAAAATAGCGGTGTTCTATTATGTTTAGTGCTAAACGTATGTAACGTCAGTTGGTAAAAGTCCACCTAAGAGTATTTTTTTGGAATTTGAAATTCATAAATTATAAGTTCAAAAAAAAGCAACGTTCCGCGACATCCATACAATGGTGACGTCTCTGAAGGTTCGCGTCTGGAAGTCCGCAGGCTCTGTTTATGCGTATCTGTTCGGCCGTCGCGTCGGAGTGACGCAGCGCCCGCAACCGGTTCTGCAGCTGCGCGCGAGTTGCTGGCCAAGTACACTCACTCACAAAATGATGCTGCTATTTAAGTGAAAAAGCAACTGTTAACCCTTAATGAATAGGGTAACTGTTTTACGAGACAAATCGAATTACATACAGGTATTTAGTCGATAATTATGTTAAATCCTTTAGAAGAAAAATACAAGCACCGAAACTGGGAAAGGTGTGTTTTCACATATATTTTTACTGTTAACATTGCTGCTATTTTATGATATTACCATTAGGACGCATTCATCTGTATTTTCAGACCAAATGAAAACTATTATACTAAATTTGTCTTTTTACACTTCTTTTGGGTTAGACTTTTGTTGTTGCCTGTACCAAATTTATCATTTCTTGATCCTCGAGATAGTCAGGGAGGCTGTGCACGTTTCGCGTGATCCAACTCCATGTACATCATCTACGGTCCAATAAATCGATTTGAACAACGATTAATGACCAAAAAGGTGGAAAAAGGACGTTATAAACAAAATTATCGATCAATTTAATAGAGCGTTTGTTGCGGAAGTACTTATAATGGGTCCAATTAAAGTAATTTTAGTGTGAATTTAAGTTCAACAGTTGCGTGTTAACAGGCCGAAATCTTTGCATCGTCTTCATACCATTCTCATGTCTGTGGTTTATTCTTACACAAAAAAATATTATCGTAACAGATAAGGTGTTCGGTAATCGTTATATAATATGTATGTAGATAATAATAGGTTTCTTATTTAGTAGTTGCCAGAAAAAGATTCTTACTAACATGATCTTATTGGAAAGGTAAAACACGGAATAAAGATCAACCTCCACTATGAGCGAACTGCGAAGTACAACGAAATTATGCAGGTTGTTTAATTTCTTTTTGTGTCTCGTTTCTAACTTAGAGAGGAACATCTAAACGAACTTTATAGCTTAGCTTCACTCCCAACCCCAACACAATGGAGCCATATATGCATGCCATATATGCCAATATGCATAAGGAATAATTATAACTTTTTGATTTTGCATTTTACAATGCAATTTTTATATGATAAATAGTAAACAAGAAAATATACAAGAAAAAAGCAACTCGCCTCATGACAGGTCGTCAGAGCGACATGAGACAAGTTGTTTTTTTCTAGTATATTTTCTTGTTTAATATTTATAACATAAAGAGTAACTTAAGAGCTGAAATCCATTAGTAAATTAATAAGAAGCTTAGTTTATCAGAATCTAACTGTAAAAGTAAAGTTAAATAATAGCTTTCGGATCTTGATACAATCATTTCGCTATACTTAAAGAAACATTTTATTAACGTTCAGAAAAGGGGTGAAGAAGATTAATAGATAATATTAATTGAACGTCCTGGAAATTGTATCAAACTTATAAACAAAAAATATAGTTGCGAAACGACGCATTATCTAAAACTTCTGTCGGTGATGGTGTAACTTTCTGTAATTGGTTGGCCTACTTTGGAGCACGTAGGACCGCGACATACTTCCACAAACGTGCCTAACTTAGCTAGATGACCAGATTTCTTCTAAGGACAATGTATGTACATTGTCTAGAATTAAAACAACTCACTGGTTGACGTCAGCGCAAAATGTGGGCGTGACGCGGAACCTACCAACCAACGTCAATTATATCTACTTAATATATATATATATATATTTATATCTATTTCCCTTATTTTTCTTTATTTGCTAAGGCTTACTTACATCAGAAGCTTTATTGAATTTTGGTAAAGTAGAATTTCGTAACTAAGCAGCCATTTTTGTAAGTTAAACTAATGTAGTCACTGATTACAATGAAATACTCATACTTATTTAAAATTATCTGGCAAGTTTTCTCAACATCGATAGTGCATCTCCTATCACTTTTAATTAGGGTTTCGAACTACAGATTTCGATAATCAATCAATTAAAGAAAATATAATTTTTTCTCATTAGCTGAGTTCACTGGCCGGTTAAGTTTGTCAACACTTCTAATGCTATCGAAAGATCATTAAAAAAGCGAAGTAATTGGTCAACTTTCACATAAGCTTATAAAGGTAATAAAAGATACTGTTACGATAACAACTGGTTCATTACTTTCAATAAAAATGTAAATAAAACGCAGTGTCTTCTCTAGTTGTTTATCTTAATTTGAGCTCTACTCTTCCAGAACATAAAGTTGGCCATTATTTTAAGAGCTTTGTAAAAAAGGCGAGTTTTGTGAAAGAGATCAGTTTTGGTTGGTTTGTAAAGATGTCACTATTAGTCGCGTTTCGTTGCGGCTCCGTAGTGTCGCAAAACAAATTGAATTTTCAATGGTAGTGCAGTGCACCCAAGAGACGAATCTAATGGGATATGACCTTGTTCTTTTATAAAGATATATTTGGTAAAGAGGTTTATTTTAGATCATAAAAATATTCGTGACGTTTGTAATCGTTACATATCTCCAAAAATAACAATAATTATTGCTAATGTAAAAGTGATAATCATTAGTAACATTTTTACCGTTACTACTTTACAGTTAAAACTTCATGAAAAATTTACAGCACTTAGTGAAAATATAAAAAAAAATTTAAAGAACCCAATGATTATTTGTTATAAAATACAATCATAATAATAATACTATAATAGATTGTTGGTGGTTCTTAAGCAATTATTTGAATTAGTTTCAATTTTCACCCACGATCTTTCGCCGTAAAAAATAGTCGTGGGCGACCGGATGGCGACTCGCTAAACGGTTGTTAATCGATATAAAATGGTAATTTTACAAGTTCCGATATTAATAAACATTGCATTATATTATAAATTATGTATCCAATTGATATATCACATCAATTAATTATTAAAATTTAATTTACAATAGATTTTTATTGGAACACAGGAGCAACGTGATCATAATTAAGTTATTTTTATTTGTATCACGTGGACCTAGGTCTTTTCTTCCAAAAGCCTTTACCATGATGTAACGAGGTCTTAACAAAGAGGTTGGACTGTGTAAATACCGCAAGTATCACAACTGGCGCCAGCGCACAGCGTCGTGAGTTGTAAGTAGTAAAAAGTTTTTAACCAATGGCGGCCGAGGACAAGAGTTCTACGAACCCGCGCACGCGCCGGATTGGTCAAAATACGCGCCAACTTCAAAACCGGTTCGAGCGCTCCTTTGGACACGTGCGCTCATATTTGTGTGTGTATACTAACGTAAGTTGAATAGAAAGTTGTGTTGATGGACGAAATGACATGTCTTCTAGTCCCTTGATTTTTGGGATTTGATATTTTAATTGGAGTTGGTGGTATAGATCTTATTAGTCCTATTACTTTTACAGAGGTTATCTAGCCAATAAATATGATATTATAATATAATTTTAGGACTTTTAGAGACAAAGGCTCGTAAAAAAGCTTACTCATACAGAGAAGCTTCATCAAGGTTATATTTATATGAAATCATGACGGAGAATCTAGTCTTAATCCTTGGAACCAGTCTGCAGAGTAGATTGAACCTGAGTGCCCCTGAATCCGCAGCGCGTAATAAAGGAGCTATTTCGAGTCTACAACACGCTCCTAGTAATTCCTTCTGTGAAAAACTTGCCAATGTTTCCTAGGCAGCCGAGATTGCTATGGCGATTACGCAAAAATTACCTTTTGCTCGCTAGTAAGAAAGAGAGTGCGCTTGGAGTGCGCGATACAAGTTTTGTTTGTGTTATTAAAACAAATGATGCGCAATAATGTTCTTAAAAATTTAGATCAAATAAGACATTCACCCTTCTTTTATGTTAACATATTTCCCTATAGTAAAGGACATAAACTATTTTGGTCCAAAAAGGAACCCTTGCCAACTTTATTTATATAAATCACAGCAGAGTTCATTAATACCATAATATTAATAAACTCTGCTTGATTTATATAAATATTTATATAACAGTTCTCTAGTAACACTCCAGTTAATCAAACTCATAACCTTTCTTCTGAAACGCTAGACCACAGAGGTAGATAATAAAGCATTCAAAGAAAAAATATAATGAGTGTTGTCGAAAACAGTCGCTAGAGGGCAACAAAAGCTTAGTCATGGTGTGTTGAAAGCTCAGGCTGGGTTTGATTCGAGTGCCCGGCTATTGTTCGCAAAGGTCACCGGTTCTCGCCCGGGCCGAGGTCACGTTTTCTCGTTGGTGAGTGGTCAAATTTCGGTTCATTGTTCCCCCTTCTCTGTAGATTGTTCTTTTATTGTTTGAAGAGACTGCCTATAAATATTGCTACTAAGTTCTAATAACCCATTTTTAATTGCAGAGAGACATCAATCAGCCCATTTTTTCATATTTTCGTAAATTTTCAAACTACTATCAATTAATTATTATTTTATTTCGAAATTCAATATTTTGTAAATGTATTGTAGATTAATACAAATTAATACTCATTATTTCGGTCTCTCAATAAAGTTCCAATCAACCATCTCAACTATATATTTATAGACCTTCATGACGTATTTTTTACCAACTGCTAAATAAAATCAACTCGCAGAGACATTTAAAGTTACTAATTAAGAAAATACAAGTTGCTGCAACAACACTGGCATATATAGGTAGAATACCTAACAATCATCATACAGCTGTATCTCCTTAAAATGTGCATGAAATGAAACGTGTCGCTTACCTTCAACGCACAAAAAATGCATGACGGGCCGAGACAGGCGTGCCCCGTGAGCTCCCTGAAGCTGCGCCGGAATATGTCCAGATGCCATAACACCTGCAAAAGACGAATTTGTGCTTAATGAGGATTATGTGAATTAGCCTACTTATATTTTTAAAGGAGATCGTTCAGGCTCCATACATTTATGGATCTTTTATGAAAGAGCCGGCCAACAAAAAAAAATACTACGTATGGTTAGAACGAGTCGTTTGGAGCAGTAGTTGATATGGCACAAAAATTCTAGGATTACTCAAAGTGAAGGTTCAAAGTTCAAAGATTCTTCTCAATTTCACTCAGAAAAAGGGCAAAAAGAATGAACTCTTTTTAACAATGAAGCAATTTAAAAGTCTTGTGAGCTTTTATTTATCTCTATAAAAAGAAACTTAAGAGCTTCGTATTTTTATTAGGTATACCTAACCTCCTTCTTTTTTGAAGTCGGTTTTAAAGTCACCAGAAATATTGTCTATTTAAAACCATTAAATCTTTAAATTATATTGTAATAATAATAATTCATTTATTCATAAGATTACATTTCCTAACCTCCTTCTTTTTTTGAAGTCGGTTTTAAAGTCGTATTTATAACAAATTGTAATGTAATACGTATGAGTGTAAAAAATTCGTACGTAATACGTCAAAATTTATGTTATAAATATTCGTTTTGCTTTGCTATGATAGATTGTAAGATAAAAAAAAATATTCATACATTAATTTCAAAGCAAAAACATTGCGAGGACGATATAGTCTAGCTAAATTGAATAATTTTAATTAAAACCTACAGGTGTTTTCTTGTGATACGAAACATAACTATTTTTAGACATCTCACTAATATACGAGCTTACGAGCGCATATGCACAAGATAATTTATGAATTCATCGATGTTTATTTATAGATCAGCTGCATAAATGCAATTTTTTATGTATCTATCTAGTTAAATGTTACGTGCAGGTGCATAAAAATTGAGGTTATCTTACGTTTGTACAAGAAAATTGGAATTTACTAGTGACATGATGTGAAAACATCCGTGATAGTAAGACTGGTCTTGGAAGTTTAATGTGGTGATGTTATCTCAAGTCAAATATTACTACTGGTTTTATGTGTACATGTAACAATATATAAAAAATAAGATGTTAGCAATATTCTTGTGTGTTTGACGATGAGACTAAGATGTTTGTAATTCCTAAAATATTTGGTTCTTCCAACAGACAAGTACTTAGAAGAAGAAAAAGTTTTTTTAATTACTCGTATAAGTATTATTTTGGTTAAATTATTTTATAAATACTTACAAAATGAGCGGTATATTGTGATATGGAATGAACCTTCCTCTCCATTTCGAATAAAAGGGTGTGCAAATAAAACTTTATTTGTGTAAATCAAATCGTATAACGAAAAAAACAGTCAACTAAAAATATTACACCATCTAATTACTATCATGTTTGGATTAATAGCAGTCTTATTAATTCGAAAAGGCGTTTATCACCTCAGATGTAAGAAAGCACCCTTCGATCGCGGATGTTTTTTGCGTAGCCACATGTCATCACACCTGACGCGGAGTCGCGTGGCGCTCGCGACAAAATTTCAGAGCCACAAGACTAACATATGGGGTGAGGGCAGAACTGAAGCAACTTTTAACCAAATCTCCTGTTATTAAAACGACATACATTCCAACTTCGCCTCGACCTACCTTATGAAGTTAATTAGGGGGCTTTAGATTCTAAAATGCACTGTTTCGGTGTAAATTTTGCTGAGTTTACATTCACTCACATCACATAATATATTAAGATAAGGTGTAAATCTTAATTTCTCATGTAAAAGACACGAAGTTTCTTGCTATTTAAAGTGTACCGATTTACTAATTTACAGAATGGGGACTAACAATTGTCTGAGAACATGTTAACAACTCTCACAATATGTTGATGAATACAATTTAAGTTTTGTTTCTAAAATATTATTATTACTGACTATACAGTTTGTACAACTTATTATCAACGAGTACAAGTTGTATCAAGACGAACATAATCTATGATTCAATTTATTTCTCAATCGAAACTTGAAGAAGCGTCAAACGAGGCTGTTAAAGCACAAAGAGTTGTTGTTGTTATAAAGTCACGTTCACAATGCACCAATAACGCTGACAGCTCCGTAGGCGAACCACAGAAATAACAGATCCATTTCACATTTAAGATCACCATACACCCACATGTTTCCTACACGACATTCGCCTACGCCGATCTTTTGGGAAATGTCGTTATTACTACATTGGCAGTAAAATGATATTCGATTCTATGCTAATTTAAACAGAATACTGCATCGTATAAAAATCCGATTTTATTTTGCTACACTATAGCAGAAAATCTCTGTCGCTGCTACAGAGATTTTAATAATATGGAAAGTTTTGAAAGATTTTTTAGAATACTTTTATAACCAAGTCTAATTTTAATTAAATTGGTCAATAATAATATTACAATTGTGAAAGCAAAAATATTTCTGGAATATCTTAAGTGCTTGCTCTTTCCAAAATGCTTCAACTTTCAACCAATTTTAGACCTTCAAAAGGACAGATAGGACACCATTGTTCCCAAAATTCCCACTGGAAAACAAAAAACAACACGAATTTGCTCGCAATAGTTTGATCATAAATTCTGCAATGTCTCACATCCTGCGTTAGAAAGTAACCAGTTATTATTTAAATGGGTTCGCGTTAATAAAATATGATTACATTGGAAACGAGAATCCTGAATGCAATATGCAAAACCATGGAGATAAGTTTTACGATTTCCTGTTTAGATTATAGTAGTCAGGCACATTTTATAATGTTGATATATATCAATACCTAAATTAACTTTGATGTAATATTTATATAGCTTGGAATCTGTAATGATTATTACTCCAGATTTTCGTATATCTTTATATCTTAATCCCGCCATCAATAAATGTAAAAAAAATATGGAAAATTCTTTGGTTAAGCGAGTAAGAAAACACCGTCAGATAGCAGACATTAAGGAAATCTTATGGCGTATTACTACGATAAAGTTTGTTTAAGCTCTTGGTTTAAAAATCAAGCTTTAATTTTCCTTGGCAAATAAGAACTTTGACCAGGTTTTAGTAACACCGTTATAGTTTTTAAATTAATTTCTCACTTCTAACATAGCGTTATGTTTTACCATTTTGATAAAATGGAAGGCTATTTGTATTCTAGTGCTACACGGGGTTAGTACAAGCAAAACAACTTAGTATAATGCCCACCTGCATTGTTGCAAGCTATTCCTGATCGCGATTGTTTTGGCAGGCAGGTGCTCGGAACCCGTCCCTGCAGATGTGCTCAACATTGATGCTGCTCAATTTTATGTTTTTTCTGTTTTACGGACTTATAGGGTTGTGAAGTATGGCCGTTAATTTTTATTATTACAACTTCAACCTTGGTAAAAGCGTATAAGCGTACTTATAATTAATTTTGATGGACAACTCTTATCTTAAACAACGACGCTTTATAATAATTTCTTTTTTAGAAAAAAAAATAGAATGTTAGTTTTAAACGTCAGTTATTTTGTAACAATGCTATTTACCATTTGAGTGTGGTACGAAAATCACACTATCTGCAATTAAAATAAAAATAAAAGTTGCAAAAAATTACCAAAGAAAGCGGAAGGATGACAGATGGGCAGGAGCTTTCGTCCAACGCGCAATTAAAGCCTTACTACAATATACTACCTTTACCGCAAATTATACTTTATGACAACATACTAGAGCTTATAATAAAAATCGACTTACGAGGAAATTTACCTAAAACTCAGGGAAAACAGATACGTATCTCGCAAATGATAAAGATCACAATCGCGTGAGCCGGTTTAATGACTAGTTGAGTAAACCAGTAGTTAGATAAACGGCGATCAGCGCAGACACGTAACAGGATTACTGTTAGGAGTTCTGTATGCAGCAATTTAAACTGGAACTGTATTAGTTAACTAACAGAAAATGTACGTAGTTACTTTGTTGAACGGGAATCGAAAGAATATCTTGACAAACAAATGTGGCAGATGATGGATATTAAAAAGTACTGTGATGCACTGCATCGCAAGTTCGCAACGCAAGGAAGTAGATACAAGCATTGGAAATGCGAACAATACCGATCTTCCTTTGGATGAATAGATAACAGTCGTGTAATAGCAGTCGTAAAAAAGCTGGTGATTCTTTTACCTATTTAAAAAGTCTTCGATCACCATATTACCTAAGTAACTTTTTCCAGGCTTCAGTCTAACAATTTGAAGATACATGTATATCATAACAATCATAAGTAAACAAACAGTGTTGTTACTCCGATAACCCAGAAAAAAAGGACGACAAAAGGCAATGTTTGCCAACATATCAAGATAGAAAAGCGAAGACTTCGTAGTATTCTCTAATAGCACGACAAATATCTAAATAAAAGGGAAGACTAAGAAAAAAGGCCGTAAAGGCGAGTTCACACTGCCCGAATAGTATACACGCTAAATGGTTTTAAGGTGTGTGTACACAGTGACAATAAGATCTTCTGCTAATGGAAGCGGAGCCGGGTCGGCGTGCGATAACGTTTTAGGGACGACTCGGGAAACAAAGCGTTTTTCTGAATATGATAAGATATCTATGTTTGTAGAACTTCCAGGTGATTTAAAGTATAACGTCACTTTATCTCTTGCAAGCATACTTAAACATCACTCTTACTAAAACATCGTTAATAGTATCTAAACGCAGAAAATAATTAACAGAAGAAGAAAATTAAAGACGTTTTAGTTGGAAAGCATTGTTATCAAGTTTGCTATATGTATTTGCACTGCTTGCAACAAAAAATAACAAAATACAAATATTTTTGAAAACCAACACAAATAGATGTGACAGCGACTGCAATAACCGATGAAAAAAACCCTCTCTAGCAATTATAATGAAGTAGAATGTTCTATTAAATGCTTTAAAGGTGTCGACGAAGGTGTCGTATAGTAGTTATAACTGTAAGAGCTTGTTCCTCAACTAGTCACTAGTCCATACGTGCGTTTATAACCAACTCGCGCACGTGCGCTCTCAAAAGACTCTTCTGAAGACTGGCAGTCTATTACAGCGCTGTTCCACTGAATGCTATAATAACTTTTTAGGTTTTTTTTTTCCAAAAAGGTGGTTTAACTGAGTACGATGACAATACCGTTATTAATAAATTATGTATGTGCAAACATAGGACTGTATTGAGTAAATTAAAGGATTTACTCAATACAGGCGTTTCATGTGACTGAAAAAGCTTTTATTAATCGATTACCAATATTCAGTATGAAGGTGACATTTAATGATGGATGATAAATAGGCGTAGCAGAATTTTTAGCGCTTTTTATTAATGTGTGTATAAAACGTTAAAAGTCCTTATTTCTCCTCAATGCGATTATTTATAATATCAGTTTTACTTTACATCTTTACTTTATAGTATGACTACCTGAAATCTTACACGCGTGGTTCCTGTCCCTATAGGAATATAGGCCTATTTCGGATTTTATAGTATGGAAAATTTAATCAAAATCGTTTTAGCCCTTATTAAGTAATAAACAAGCAAACTTACAAAAAAATATTAAAGTAGTATTATAGCAGACTATATTTTATAGCTTAGCTTTATGCTGGAGCATAGTCTTGAGACATGCGTCGTTCTCGCGTCATATAACGGTGCTCGCGCAGGCTGCGAGTTCAAAGGTACGCCAGGTTGGTGGCGTCATCGCGCACTCTCCTCGTGTGCCTCCGAAGAAATTCATACAAAGTGGCTGCTTATGTACGGAGGTTTAAAAGATAAGTGACCACAAGATATCCGATTATCAGAGTTTTTTATTATAACCAAACAAAACATAACCTCGTATAGAAAACAAATATTAGAGATACTTTTGAAATTAGAAGGTAAAGAAAGATTTTCGATACATGTTTTTATTTAATTTTCTAATAAAAAAATTGCGAGAAGTCGCGAGAAAATATGCACATGACATGGAAATGTCATATAATTTAAAAACCACATGATGACTACTGCTGGGCATACGTCCCCAGAAAGGGAAATGATGATGAGGAGTTAGCAGTATCTCGGCTGAGGGCACAGGCTCGCGTGTTTCTAAAGGAAGGCAGTATGACCACTGAGCAACACGCCAACAAAAACGCCCGCGTGCTTTCTGAGGGTTTTATTTTTTCGCTTAGAAATACTAAAAATAATCTCAATAATCTAGTTCATCAATCATCATCAATCAACTATTTTCCAAATTGCTCTGACCGGAGCATTGCATTGTAAATACAAAAATTATAAATCAATTCTACTGGTTTTCACGTAGATTTTCATCTGTTCCGCCCACACCGCGTGAGTTTTCCTAGCCATTATATTTTCTAGCCACCGCATATAGAAAATCTTCATGGCCAACTTGAACATGCCACGTTGGACATCGTAACTAGCACTTCTTTGGAAATCAAACATTCTTTCCCCGCGACGAATCAACAATAGCAATTTTTGAAAATTATTGGCGTATTCTTGTATCCGTACGTCAATTGGACGCCATTCAGCATTCATGAATTAGTACCGGTTCGTATCTCGAATGGGTTTGTTAGTCCCATATTGTGAGAAATAGCTGTCTGTTGTAAGATAATTGTTAGAGTGAGATCATCGTTTCCTTTAGAATACACAGTGAATGGGACAAAACCGGTTTTAATCAAATTAAACAAATATCCTGTGGATAGGATAGTACACTATAGGATATACACTAGTATACTACGATGTTCTATTAGTTACGACAATTTTACTACTTGGGTACAAGTTAGTGCTGTTTGTATTAGTTGCACCCTTTCATCTACATGAAATCTTTAAAGCAAAACTATTATATTTTTTGTGTGAAAGTAAATTAAAAAACAGTCCAAAAGTTAATGAATTTGTGCAAATATAATTGCTCTACAAACTGTGATATAACACATTCCTTGCAACTAAACTTGTCTAGAATAATGAGAAAGTAAACGAAATGCTTTACTCTCGTTATTTAACGAGTTAAGCTTAGTAATTAATACATCTTAATCATACTGAATGACTTCGATGTATTACTCAATTAAATTCTTAGCGTGTCTTGCATGATACAATGGTTACAAACTAGGGGGTCAGTTTCCACGCGTTTTTGTAGGGAGAGCAGTGATGCGTCCAACATATTGAATTTATTATGGAGTAAAAACCACCATTTGATGGCGACTGCCTCGCGTGGGAAACCAACAACTCGCACGATTTATACTAACCTTAATCGCGTAATCTGTTACTATTGTTTTTTTCGACTGTAGTAAGATAGTGGGATATGCTTTTTCTTTTCAATTTTGCTTGTAAACACGCTAGCCGCTTCGGGTTACGTGTCCGATTTGTTTATTGTTTACAATGGAGTGTGAAATGTTGTTTATCGTTTTTTTTTTGCGTTTGTTGCGAATACATTTCCGGTTGATTACTGAAGTGCTCAAATAGGCTATTTGATATGCACATAATAATTAATTATATTAATAATATTTGTACTGATTTTTTTGTTATCAAATTAAAGTTGTTTAATTTTACCTTCTTGTATTATCAATGAATTCTCCGTTTTGTCAACAAGTCACCCCAAAAGTTAATAAAAATTGAGTAGTAACAAAATCAACTTCAACCTGACGATAAACTCTGCAAGTGGATGCATTAGGCGAGGTCCTAAAACGGCGACAGGAAGTGAATTTGAATTGGAATATAGGAGGGCACTTCCCCCGCGGAAACACACGCACCTAATATTTTTAATAATTTAGCGCTCAAGCGATCTGATAACTCACTTTGAGAGGGCAGGTGGAATTGCCACGTCATCATTGTTGATCACTGTTCTATAGGGCCCAAAAAGAATTGCTAGGCTAGGAAGCCGTTTTGCTTTGAGCATCATCATAACGACGAAGTTTATGTGTGAGCATTTTTTTCATCTGACTTTAGTAGAGGTTTTATTTGTAAAGCATTTTTAGGCCATACCTACTATTAATAACTTCATTCAGTCTTTACTAAAATGTTGTAAGTTTGAGAGTTTTGTTTGTAGGAAGTTATCTCGGAACTACTGAAACGATTTTAAATCTATTTTAGTAGTCAGCCAGTATTTACCTATCAATCTATTTAAATTAATTTCAAGACAAAGTTATAAATAAACAGTCTCACAATCCACTTCCGCGTCGTCATTGCTGACCAGGCAGTTGCAGTCGCAGTCATCGCACGCAATGACTACATGCGCACATAGATAAGTATAGTACATGCGCAGGCGTCACGCAGGCGTCACGCACCCTTGACTGTAGTCTTACCGACCAAAACCTAGTGCAAGGTTAACAGTCTTATGTAATACTGCGCAATTTGAATTATTTAATATTTATTTACGATAATTTGTTTACGCACACTATAATTATTGTCATCAATTGTGCAGTGTGCGTAAATAAACATAAAAATGTTTACATGAAATGTAAACGTGACTAATATAATTATGCTGATTCAGTGAATGTTATTCAGAATATTATTGTAAGGTATTTCCTATTTTGTTTTCCGATTATGAGCTGTTTTCAAATCTATAGTAATGCATGTAAAGTGTTTTTGTTATGAAATGACTATATATACTTTATCCAAGAAAAATACAATGAAAACTGAAAATAAATACAGCGTTCAAAGGTATAAATTGAATAATGAAAGTTGGCTATTGATGTAGATTGCATGTTTAAATCTACTATTAAACATAACTTCAGTGTCTGTCATCTCAAAATATGTAAACTAAAAACATTGTATAAAATTATCTGCAAAGTTGATTTTTAATGAAAATTTCTGTAGTCGACCTAAAAAGTACATACAAAGTACAAACCAAATTGCGTAAATCACTTGGTCACTTGAATGACTTCAAATACATGATTAAAAATAAAAGAAAATATATCTGCTTTGTAATTTGGTCTGTAACAATTTAACTGTGACATGTTTGGTTGCAAGTGAAGGTATACTTAAGACTGTTTAAGGAGTATTTAATGTTCGGCGGTTTTGTTTCAACCGGCAATTTGCATGCGTCAGTTATTCTTAAGGCCCATTTTTGAACCAGTTGCAACACGAAAGGTTTTCATAAAATTTTCATTGGTATAGGTATAACACATAAATGTCATCTTTAGGTCTAATAAGTTCTGTTTATTTTAAGGAACATACAAATATAGGAGAAATTTTATGTTTATGATAACAGTAATACCACCAATCCGTAATGGGCCCGCGTGGTGCGTTATGGCCCATTCTCCTTAACCATCCATAAGGAGGGCCAGTGCCCCAGCAGTGGGGACAATAAAAATGGCTGATGACAATAAGAGTAAAATTACGAGTTTTACGAGCTGTAAATTCGTTAAAAAAATCACTTTGATAATTGTTTTGGAACGACAAGTAAGTTAGAAACCAAATTATTATCTAAATTTTTTCTGTATAACTTTAATGAAAATGATAGTAAAAATTACACGTTGTGACATTGAAAAGTTTGTATTATGCAAATCAGTGTTATTACACCGAATAATGATAAAATAAATACAGTATTTCACAAAATCGTAAAGTTCTCGAAATACAAAGTCAGTTTTGCATCATAATGCTAAAATGTAAGAGGTTTTGTGTTCTCATGACGGCTTATTGTATGTTGCTGTATGAGAGACTTATAACAAAGGGTTATTTATGCGAAATTCACGAAGGATTACGATGCATTTAATATTTCAAAGAATGATGAAGACGAACTTTCCGCTGAATGTATTTAACTTCTGGTACTTGTTGGTGAATGCAGTTCTTTCGGACTAATTCACTTTTGTAAAAATACGTTTTGAAAGGTTTCTATTAAAACAAGCCCTCCAATTATCTTTTCTCATCTAGAAGCCTATGCTATCTCACAGCGAAGGGGGCATTATCTATGGCTGATTGGTATTAGATATACATTTATCATAGGAACCATTTGAAAATACATCCTCATACTATCTTAAAGAATTGGTTTTGAAAAAACATCGAACAGAAACCATTTAAAAGAACTGAGTGAAAGATCTTATAGCTTAACTTTTGTTACGTAGTCTGTTAACACTGACAATGTTACAACTTTATAAACAGGAAATAAGATCTATTTTGCATTAAATTTGATAAGCTCGATGTGTTTCTCCCGGTACTTTTGCGAGCAGCGACCGCCTTAAGAACCGGTCATCTCTGTGCCCGATTCGAAGAAGTCTGAATCTCTTCGCCAATTTATTTTTTGCTCCATCTAATATAATCAGAGTCTATCCTCATTATAAATAAATTATAGTTCGCGAGCATCGCGGTCAAAGGCATTATCTTAATCTAAAAAGGACTCGCTATAATCATCAAAAAATAAATCTTAACATCATTTTAATTCACATTTAAAAGTTGCGTGAGATTAACTAAGTGTTATTTAATAGTATCAATGCCCAAACTGTTTTCGGAAAACCTCTAACGATTTCCT
This sequence comes from Chrysoteuchia culmella, assembly GCA_910589605.1. Lineage (NCBI taxonomy): Eukaryota > Metazoa > Arthropoda > Insecta > Lepidoptera > Crambidae > Chrysoteuchia > Chrysoteuchia culmella. The sequence continues at coordinate 6,567,702 of OU342648.1, forward strand.
AAAACAATCACGAATTTAACTCATTTCTTTGATTGCGGACGAGTAAAACAGTCGTTCCGTTGCATGCATCATTAGCGCTCACTGTCCGAAACGACCCTAAGTTTAAATGCACCTTTATTTTACATGTGCACTATCAAAATGCACTTTAAAACGGACCATCCCTTAAAATAGGGGGAATCGGCCATCCGTGCAGTGCCACTACCTGTTGCCTATACAAAATCCAAGTCCGTAATTATGTATACGACTATAAACAAAAATACTATAGATCATCGTTTCTCTCTCTCCTACTTTTGACGGAGCAATGTTGTCTCTTTCTCACATGCGCGTTGATGTCTTTTGCTCCCGGCTTGGATTGGTAGTATACGCAAAGTATAGAGAAAGCTTTTTGTAACTGAAGTTGTCAGAGAGCTTCTATGGCACAGTAACTTTGTAATTGTTTAGTTTGGAGCTCTCTACTATTATAATTTGATATGGCATGGTACTATAGTGTTAAATCAATTATGTCATGTGTACTTTTCCCATCCTTTCTTTAAAGTTATTGTTGTAATCGCTCAAACCAATGACTGTGTTTTTATGATACAATAAGATGAAAAGCTGTTAATTACATAGCACATGGGAATAACGGTGATGATAATATTCAACATACATACACAATCACATCACCTCTACTACACTACATATTACATTTAGAGATTGAAATTGAGCATGTAACATTAATAGGTAATACTTACACACATATTTATAGTGTTAACTCAATATGCAATATATTACATATTTAATCATACATTCGTAACATGGAAATAAACTTCCATACCTAAATAATTGAATAACCTTAAAATAATTACAAAATAGACAAACGAAACGTGTCTTATCTACTTCAACAAGAGAGGAGCATATAAAAACAAAACTAGTTAAATACATATAGAAAAACAATACTATGAAATTTCCTTTCATACAAAAATAACGTGCACGTGGCAATATAATTTAAGTTACATATATAAAGTATATGAAAAGGTTTTAAGATGCATTTTCAAACAAACTATGGTCCAATTTCGAATGTACTGTGGACTGTGGAGAGTCGTTTATTTTAAATTAAAGGAGGGTTCGAGAGGAGTGCGGGACGAGGTCGAGATTCACGACGGACGCTCTGGAACCGGCCCTATCAAATTACCTCGCGTGGACTATTATACGGGAGGGACTGGGGACAGGTCCCAAGATCGTATCTAGACATGATTTAGCTCAAGTTAAATTAAAAATATAGTCCCCTTTAAAGTTAGATTAGTAAGACCAAGTTATATATATAAGGGTAGGTATGGTAATACTATCTCTCTTCTTACATTCATTTTAACGTTATTTAGTATGTATGTAGTTGATGAAGATTTGTTCTGAATGTGTATTGAGGCTTTCACTTATTTGGCAAAGTGAAACGCATACTGAACTGTTTACATTGTATGAATTTGCGCCCACAATCTACATAAATAACACGCTCACCGCTTTTTACAGTTAATTTCCGAAATTAACTCGTAGTCTAGAGCAAATCTTAAGTATTAATAACATGAGTTTCATTTATGAAACAGTGTTTACGGTAATGTTTACGAGAGTAAGGGCTTACCTTCGCGCTGTGGTAGAGAGCACTATTCCTCGTCACCTTAGTTTTCGTCATATTCGGTCCTTAAATCCGGTAAAGTCACTCAAAACACAGTATATAGCACAATAATTGTATACACTAGCACTGAAGCATTCATTGTACTGTAAAAAGTTTTGTATTTCTCACGGAAACATCGCGCATGGCACTATCGACTTGTGTTTACAGTGAGATCGTACGTGGGAGTGTTTCGTTCGATTTCCTGAGCCTGCGCAGAGCCCGCTAGCGCCGCGTTTTGATGTGGTCGAAACTGGAACTACACACAGTAGCGCCGAAGGCGGTTACACGTGGAAACTACGGTACAAAGGGCTCGAAGCCTTCGGCTGCCATCTTGTTTTCGTCTTGGCGTATGGAGGGAAATCATAAGGCGATTGAAGACTGCTTTTACAAGCTTTTACTATTCGATGACAATCATCAACATGCATTGCAAAGGTCCATTGAAAATATACTTTTCTTGCGCGTGATTTTCATCAGACATTAGTGACTTTATATTAATTTTAAACAAGAGTAACGGGGCTCAACGCGACATTTGTTACATTTATTATTATTATGAACTCACAGTACATATAAATGTACTACATAATAAATGTCGCGTTGAGCCCCGTTACTCTTGTTTACAATTATAATGGAACGCGAAAGTTTAAAATTTTATATAAATTGTTTTTGTTTTTATAATATTGTTATCGCTATAAAAATAAAGTAATGAGGAATCATCTAGTAATTTTACCCAATCTCAAACGCAGCATGGCATCTACTTTTCTTCTTTTATTTCAGACTATTGAATTAGAAAAATAATAATACGAGTCGATCTACCATCCAAAAGCGATAGTGCCCGTACCTGTAGTCTTTTTTTTACCTCAGAGCAGGTGCACTGACGAAAAAACCACCCTCGGATTTCATCAGAACATACTCCGTTTTAAACATCGTTTTGAAAGAAAGATGTTAGTTTAGTAAGTTATTAGTTTTAGTATTTATTGTTTAGTGCTTTTTAGGGTTCCGTAGCAAAAAACGGAATCCTTATAGATTCGTCATGTCTGTCTGTCTGTCCGTCCGTCCGTATGTGACAGCGACTTTATTCCGAAACTATTAAGATTACACAGTTAAAACTTGGTAGGTAGATGTATTCTGTAAACTGATTTAAGATTGTAACATAAAAAAAATAAAAATAAAAGATTAAGGGGGATACATGGAACCGAATCTGTTTTTTTATATCAAGGCTATACGTACTTTAGATAGGATATTAAAATTACATTGAGGTTTCTCAGACGATTTTTTTCTCAAAGTCAACCGTTTCAAAGATGCACTCTCACTAAAAACTTTCAATGAAAATTGGTTTGAACGAAATATAGTTAGCAATTTTAGAGATGTAGCAAATTTTCCGTAACCGCAAATATAACTTTGTCATTTATACAAACATTATGAAAAACATAGTTATTTTTGCAGCCAAAAGATGTTAATGGTATTTTGACTACGGAACCCTATACTGCGCGTGGCCCGACACGCACTCGGTCGATTTTTAACGTAGATTTTAATCGGCAGATAAATATTTCTGCTAATTGATACATGTTTTATTTGACATTAAGTAATTATACGTACCTGCTATTTAATGAGATTTCAAAACTAATTCAATGATTCCATTAATTGTTATAAGGATGGTACCGATAAAGAGGTGAATAAGTTAGTTCTATGATTCATTAACTTATAATAATTATTATATAATTTATTAATTATAAAGGTAACCTAAATGATGTATCATTTAGGTTACCTTTATAATTAATAATGAATAATAAATAATAAATTATTTATGTCTCATTAAAATGGGAAATAATTACATAACAGTTTTTTTCAAGATAACGAACACTTTAAGGCTAGAATATCATTCTAAAGTTTAGGTGCTAATACCACAGATAAAATAATACTAACTACTCTCGGTCTCACTCTAAATCCCTATTTATTTTATTTCAGATGTCACAATCCAAAATAATAAATTTATGATAAAATTACAACAATAATCATAACAACAATTAAAAAGAGAAAAATACAACTACTATTGAAAACTAAAAATGAAATACAACTAAAAACTCTACTGAATAAGTTTTTTTTTATTTTTATGAACGACGGTGAGACTCTTAGCCTTCATCATACCTGAATATGTTAAGTATTGATAAGGCTGAAGATGGAAGCGAGCCTCTCCCGGAATCCTCAGTCACTGAGGAACTGGCTATCTTATCTCAAACTGCCGGAACACAATAATGCTGAAAACATTGTTGTTATGGCGTCAGACTTGGATAAGATGGTGGTAGCTAGCCAGGTGGACTTACAACAAGTCCTACCACCAACCAAACCAAATACAATATGTACCCCCGCTGGGAATCGAACCCGGGACCCCTGGGTCAGTTACCGGTGGTTGTACCACTAGACCACAGAGGCGGTTAAAGTTACTATTATGAAGCTTAAATTAGACTTAGGTCGCACATGAATCAAGATAAATTGGATTATTATATCTGAAAGGCTATAGCAACCGTGCGATATTGCACGTGGCGATATAAATAGACCTCTGTATGTAGATTGATGTGTATCTAGATTTGTAAAAATACTAGGCTGTTAGCTAGTTATTCGAACGTCTGATTATTAAGGCACTATACGACTGAAGCGAGATAAGAATAGGATTTTGCAGATTATAAAATCATAAATCATAACATTTATTTGATACAGGCAGAGGACATAGACATAACATATGACAAAAAATACACTATCTATCCACTAATTAAACCACTTTCCAATAGGATATGTAATGTAACCCATTTGTAATCTTGAATTTTTCGTATTTTTAGGGGGTCATTTCAAAAAGAAAAAATGTCTAGGCAAAATCATAAAATCGTGTTTCTAGTACAGATCTACATATGGAGTATGAATATAAGTATGAAGAAATGTATATCTTATTACGAGGGGGCTACTTGTCTTATTTTAAAATCTATCGCAATCCCTTTCAATTCGTCATTTGATAGATATTCACATACTTCAGGCCGTCAATATTTGACATTTGAAAGGTATTGAATGAACGAAATTGAACTGTCTAAGCAAAGTGACACACGAAAATAAATAATAATAATAAATAAATGTTTATTTTCAGTTACAAGGTAGTTTCACAAAAATAGGTGTTGACTTCTTCTATTAGGTACAAAAGCACCTGTGTCAGAAGAAGTCCCTCTTCCTTAACTTAGTTTTCATTACTAGGTACCTTATTTTAATAGTTGAGTGATGAGGTTCACATTTATTTTAAATTTAACAATGATGTTTTCGAGTGTTTGTGCGTGTGTGTGGGTGTGTGTTTGTGTGCGTGTGTGTATGTGTGAGCGTGTGTGCGTTCGTGTAGCGTGCGTGTGGGTAAGTGAGAGTGCAAGACTGAGGTTGTACTTAATCGCCTAAAGTTAATTAGTAATAAGAATATTTTCAGTTTCGTTATAGTCTAGACACTTCAGCCAATCAGCGGTTACTTTTTTACATTCTCTTAATGTCATGGGGTATATTTTTAAGGTTTTATTTATTTTATTGTAAATTTGAGAGGATAAACGCGAGAACTGATATTGGGCACAACGCGTGTGTACAACAACTACAGGGGCTACCTTATCATTCCTTCTTCTGTTTAGTTTGACAGGAAAGTATTCTATAGATTTGTGGGTTTTCAAAACAGTGTGAAGTATGTAAAGCTTTCTAACAGTTAGTAATCCTGCGATTGAGTATAAACTTTGAGTAGAAAATCTCCTTGTTTTAAAATACATTACTTTAAGCAATGCACGTTGAGCACGCTCAACCTCTAGGAATTTGGTTTTGAGTGCTCCTCCCCACAGTGTAATACAATAAATGGTTATTGACTGTGCCAGTGCCACATATATCTCATTTACTAGTTTTTTATCAGCGATATGCCTTAATTCTTTAAATACCCAAATCAACTTACGCAATCTACTAGAAACAAGATCTATATGATTATGCCAATTTAGTCTTTGATCCAGCATGACACCGAGATATTTAGTGGATTGGACTTTACTTATAGCAGGACATGTACATACCGGGTCAGCTCGATTGCAGTAATGAATTTTGATTCCGAAGTCTGCGTCTGGTTGATATCTATCATGGATTGAGAAGCACATGAAGTTAGTTTTTGAGGTGTTAAGCGAGAGAAGATTGGAGTTTAACCATAAAGCAATTTTCGCCAGTCCTTGTTCAGCCATAATTTTCACGGAGCTCCACGAGTCCGCAGAGAAAACTATGGCTGTGTCATCTGCATATGAGAATATTTTTGCGTGTGGGATCACCATGTTACAGAGGTCATTAATATAAACTAAGAACAGTGTTGGACCCAGCACACTTCCCTGCGGAACTCCATAGTTTATACTAGTGTCTCCACTCACTATGTGGCCAAGCTTTACTCTCTGAGTTCTATCGCTCAAATAACTCTTTAAAAGCTCAAGAGGACCACCCCTAACTCCCAATTTTACCAGTTTTTGCACAAGTAGGGGGATGGATACCGTGTCGAAGGCTTTTTTTTAAATCCAGGAAAACGGATAGACATTTTTTTTTATTATCGAGGCCTTCAGCAACCACAGCCGTCAGCGCTGCCACGGCATCTTCAGTTGATCTGCCGGAACGAAAACCAAATTGTGAATCAGATATAATGTTAAATTTGTTAAGATAATTTAGAAGTCTTTTATTTATGAGTTTTTCCAGTATTTTTGATATTGATGGCAGAACTGATATTGGTCTGTAGTTGCTGACGTCTTCTTCATCCCCACCCTTGTAAAATATATAAATAAAATATATCTTTGAAATGTATGGAGAAGTGTCAAATGTGTTTCGAAACACATTTGCGACTATAAATTACACAATTCCATGAATCACTACCACAATCACAATAATTTTAAAAGGAATTGCGATAGATATTGAAATTAGACAATTAGGGGGCATATTTGTAACATCTCTAACCACCCTATAGTTTTATGTATATCAAAAAGTATGTACTTTTTCCGTCTTAATTTCCAGTAACATATTTATTCTCGGTCCACAACATATCAAGTTTAACGAGTCTACTAAGAAACATCGGAACGCAAGGGGAAGGGGTTCAGTAGTGAAACCCAAGTGGTGACTGGTGACACGCGACCGCGGGCTGCGGTTTTTTGAGGGCACATACCGAGAGATCACGGAATCGGGATTAACACGCGAGTTACAAACTTAATGCTTTTTTATGAACATCGGGAGACGCTTAGACTTCGTCATACCTGGGGCCCAATTCTGCTAGTGCTTAGTCACAATCGTATTCCAATGGTAGTGCTGTTTTACACAGTTCTTGTTACAACAGTGTAAATAAACACTACTATTGAAACACCATTGAGAGACGATTATGACATAAAAGCAGGATTGACCCCCTGATGTTAAGAAATGATAAGTCTGAAGGTGGAAGCCCGCCTCGCCCGTTATCCTCAGACTAGGATAAGATAGTGGTTACTAGCCAAGCGGACTTACAACAAGTCCTACCACCAACCGAACCGAATACAAACCCCCACTGGCAATAGAACCTGGGACCTCTGGAAGAGACCTTTAAAAAAGCTGCTAATCTTGAACTTTACCGCGACCTTATCGCGTTCGTAATAAGACCTATTTTAATTATTTCATTTTATTTTATTGGTTCAGGGACCAATCACCACACTTTGATCTGATTTCGAAATAAGTTAGTTAAGACTTAGGGATTAATATTCAAAATCAACGGAGGAGGTCTATAACACTCAGACTCAGGACAAAAATAAGTCTTCATCACAAATATTTGTCCGAAATGAGGATCGAACCTACGATCCCTGACACACCACAGCAGGTATGATCAATCAGTCAGTACCCAAAATGTAAATTATAAAAAATATCATCAGAATTCCAAGAGCCGACAACTGTACTCGTAGATTTTTTTACAATTATAAGCAATGTACCAAAAATGTCGCAACCAGTAGAGTACATCGCTGGCACAACAGTGTCATGTTGCTTTTGTCTCGCACGTGCGCGTGCGCCGCTACCAACTAGGACGACTGTTGTCTAATATTATAGGTAAGTTTACAGAACAATAAGCGAAACCACACGTAAAACTATCTGACATGAGTTTTCAGTTTGAAAAACCACTGTGGCGTTATAGCATGCCTACCGTACGTCAAACTGAGAGTCGATGTCGACTCGGAGGCAGGTGGTTGTTGCGTTATACAATAAAAAAATCTGTTCCCAAAGACTTTTTATGAAACTTATGAATATTACTCTCACCGTGTTGATTAATACACCCATTTTGGTCAGGGTGTTTGGTGAAAAACAAATTTCGAAATTTCAGCGGTTTTCCTAACAAAAGAGTGCAAGCTGTGCTATAAAATACATACAAATACGTATTTTTTTGTATTTTTACTCACACCAATTAACCTAGCCCTAAAGTAAGCACTGTGAGGCTTGTGTTATTGTGGGATAGTAGGGATTAAAAAAAATTAAGAATAAATGTTTTAGCTTCCGATAGAATAATTTCTCAGTAAATAGTTCAAGGTTTGAGTTGAGATTGTTTAACCCAAGACACCGAGTGGTAAAACTGGTCTGTGGTAATACTTATTTTCATTCCTAAGTAATTGCGTGAGCGAGACCCAATTATACGGGCCCGTCTAGTTAAGTGAGAAATGCCATGGAACCACAGATTATTCATGTTCTAATACAAAATTATAGAGTAAGATCGTTGTTCCTGTCCGGCATCATTTTTATAATTTAACAAACGAGAAAGAAAAGTACGATGAGACCACACCATTTTGTAATTTTGGTAAGTGGTACGAGTATGTTTACAAGTACTGGTAAAATATGCATTAATTTCTAACACATATTGGAGTTGGTTGTCTGGCGCTAATTTATTTTTTGCCTACATATAGGCTCTCTTAAGCACTTCAACCATAGGATCGAGATTAACTACTTACAACTAACCTATTTCTCAATGAATTAGTGAGTTCACGTGATTTGCACAGGTACAAAGCAATGTCAGCAAAATGTAAGAATACAAAGACCAAGTTTTTCTTCATTTATTGTTAAGAGTGTATGAACGGATTGTGTATGTATGAGTCTTATTAGAATTTAAATTTCATTCCATTCTTGTTTTACATATTATCCAAGTAATCATGTTATTTAAATAACTGTAAACTTGAAAAAGGTAATCTCGTTAATCATTGATTAATATTTAAATTATAACCAGGGACTAACAAACATTACGTGATAATCCGTATGTTATTAAACATTCCGTGAGTCATATAACTGGCATGAAGATACAATACGCAGAGGTATGTGTAACATTATGAATCAATTTGAATCAAATACGTTATACAAAGAATACTTTATAGATAAAATGAATTCTTTTATTTTTTCTAATACTTAATATATTTATGTGACTTTAATGTTGTAAACATTTTATTTTAATTATAAAATATAAAACAGATAAACGAAATAAACGAAACGAATACAAGAACGAAAAAAGATGAGATTATCTTTACTAATATTATAAAGCTGAAGAGTTTGTTTGTTTGAACGCGCTAATCTCAGGAACTACTGGACCGATTTAAAAAATTCTTAGACCATTAGAAAGCTACATTTCTCCCGAGTGACATAGGCCATATTTTATCCCGATATTTCCACGGGAACGAGCACCACGCGAGTATAACCGCGAGAATCCGCTAGTATTAAATAATGTTGTCAAAATAATATATCATTTAATTTATTGTTTAAACTTTTTCTTTAAAAAAATCTCTCGTTCGTTCACGATAACGTTAGAGGATTCGATATTATTTAGTTTATGAGGTATAGTAACTTCACAATTGTGCTCCTGAGTTCAAACGGTTGCATCGTAGCAAAATTTAAAAATGTGTTCTTTTAGTATGAAAATTTTCCTTACAACAATAAAAACAAAGCATTTTAAGCTCTTTCCATGTTTTTTCTTTTGGTTTTGTTAAAAAGCCGTCACTTTTTGATACATCAGTAATTAGGGCTGTCAACTACGACAAAAGCATGATTTTTTTTCACCCAACCCGCTGACAGCATCACGGCCATTGGTCAATAGCAATGTGTTATTAAGCTACGTGTTAATTTAAAGAACGTATGGTTATTAATCATATCGCTATACATTACACCTATTTTATGTTGCTTCGCACTAATTACATTCCTCAGTACACACGTATATGAAATATGCATGATCTTTTTCATGCTTTTAGTAAGTAAATGGTTCCGCCATTTATCATGCGCCTGCGGCTGAACCTTTGAGGTATTAAGTATTACATAGTAATATGACCTGTGTAGTGTCGGCTAAGAATAGCACTACGCCCTCTCATCCCGTGGGTGTCGTAAAAGGCGACTAAGGGACTCAGCCTTCAGGAGACGGGCAGCAGTGTCTCCTACAAACTTGGCCATACTGCGATCGCCAACCCGCCTGCCAAGCGTGGCGTTCATGAAAAACCCCCTTTTTGGGGGAGGCCTATGCCCTGCAGTGGGTGTTATGTGGCTGAGACGACGAGTAATATGACCATGGCTATCCGTGATCATGGCGCTTGCAACAGCGTCGATATATTGGGGACTCGATAGCATTAATGCAAACAAACTTTTATGTCCGTAATTGACAAGCTTACTTTTTTATGTTTTCTATTTTTTATTTTAGCATTTACAATGCTATGATATCTAGAACAAATCGGCCAAGTGCGAGTCGAACTCGCTTATGAAGGGTTTCGCCTCTCACCCAAGGTTGCCTGGAAGAGACTGCTACGTAGCTACAAGGCCGCCTATTGTGTGTTCCTCTTTTTTGACATTTTCTCTGTATGTGTTTGTTATTGTATCATGTGCAATAAAGTTTCTATTATTATTATTATTGCCAAAATGCCATTGTAATTTTTCGTCTGCAAAAAAAAGTTTGTTTTTCATAGTGTTATATTTGCGGTTTTAGAAAATGCGCTATAGTTCTGAAACTACTGAATAAATTTCGTTCAAACCAAATGTCTTTAAAAGTTTTTATATAGATCTACATCATATTTTTTTTTTTGATTTTTCACTTTCTTATTTTAAAAGTTAAAGTCACACATTTTTCCACTTTGGAAGTGTATAACTTTCAAACGGTCAACTTTGAGAAAAAACAGTTTTAGAAGCCTCAATGTAATTTTTAAAGACCTATCTAATGATATCCCACACGTATATGTTTGATGAAAAAATTTTTTTTCAGTAACAGTTCCATGTATAGGGAGTTCCATGTATTTAATTCACTTTTTTTATTTTTGTGTAAAAACCGTAAAGTGGTTTACAGAATCTTTCAAAAGGTTGATTTTGAGAAAAACTGTAATAGAAACTTCAATGTAATTTTTAAAGACCTATCTATAGATACGCTTCAAGTATAGGTTTGATGAATTTTTTTTTTTTAAATCCCTTTCGGGAAAAATGCTATATTTCTAAAACTGACAACCATATTTCGTTCAAACCAATTTTCGTTGAAAGTTTTTATTAAGATCTACAGCATATATTTTTTTTTTTAATTTTTCACTCTCTTATTTCAAAAGTTAGAGGGGGGCGGGGGGGACACATTTTACCACTTTGGAAGTGTACGTCTTTTAAACGGTTGACTTTGAGAAAAAATCGGTTTAGAAACCTCAATGCAATTTTTTAAGACCTATCTATAGATACCCCAGACGTAAAGGTTTGATGAAAAAAAAAATTTCAGTGTCAATTCCATGTATGGGGAGCCCCCCCTTAATTCATATATTTTTTTATTTTAGTGTAAAAACCGTAAAGCGGTTTACAGAATACATCTACCTACCTATTTCCCCATTTTTTTAACATATTACTTACATTTTGTGAAGATTCATATAGTATTTTCAACTACGCCTAAATTCAGCTTATCCACTCGCAAATCGCCTAAGTCAAACTTACAGCTTATAAACTGAAAATAAAGTATTTTTCATCGTTCTGTTTTTTCTGCCACCTATTTTAAATATTCAAATCTTTTAATAGGATCATTCCTTCTATTGTCAATCATAAAACTTATAGCTCATAATCTTGCCCAAAAATTCTCAATAACGTTTTCTTTGTCAAAAAAAGCCCAGATGCAAGAGATTTGGATCGTTAAAAACATAACAATCTAATTTCACGCTTCCCTTTTCAACCCTTCGATTAAAAAGGTTCTAATCTTCTTTTTAGTTTACTCCCGAAGCCGGGACTAGTTTTAAATATCGAAAAAAAAAATTTGTTACCATATTTCTAAGTAGGTTTAATCTTGGAAGGGTTTAATGTAACATAATAGTTGATAGGGAGTTAATAATTTAATATCAAAATTACATAATCGTGGGATTATTAAAAGCTTCTTTTTCGAGCCAATAAATAATAATAGTTTACAATTTACAATAATATTGCGACTATACGAAATTAAAAAAAACACAAAATTAATAAAAAACTTAGTACTTAATTTAAAGTTTCGATACCAACACGAGTATATTGTAACTCGAAATACACACAATCCCTTTGCCACCGATTTATAATTTGCCTTCAATCAAAGACACTTTCCTCGTATCATAATTCATATTTTACAATTGGAGCTTAAAACTTAACTTCTCAATAGACTATATAAACCTTTTAGTTTTGTATCTATACATTTTCTGAGCAGTCTGTCTACAACAACACGAAAACTGGTTTATCTTCCTTTCTTTTCTGTCCGATATGACCATCACTTTTACTCAGCGAGCTTTTTGGAAGCTCTTCTAGCTAATACAACGGATTATCTACTCTAAGAACATTGTTTAGAGTATATTTTGCTTAAAATATGCGTGACTACAACTCTATGTTGACTTTATAGTAAGTCGTAGTAAAGAGAACGGGTTTTATGCTAAGAGGAAGTGCTAACTTCGTTCGAAAAGAAGGTTACCGTTAAAAGAGGTCCAAATATAGACGGTCCAGTGTAAAAAGGCTGTCTACCTTTAGCATAACTTAGTCGGCTAGTACAGCCAGTGTGTTAACTATTTTGGTCTAAGACTTACTTACCGAAGTATTGTTCTGAATATCAATTATTGGGGAAGGGTTAGACATTTTGTATTCATTTTAAGAACATTAAAAATATTCAAAGGAATTCGTTCTATAAAGTGACTGACAAAAATTCTAAGTAACTATAGCTTTTCTCATTTAAATTCAGCACGGGGCGAGGGTCTTATATAAACATTATCATTTAGTTGTTCACCAAAGAAAGAATAACAAAATAAGCGTTCAATATAGATATTAGAATAGCATAGAATCACAAAAACGCCTGCGAAATAAAGATACCAAGGCGCCAAACGCCTGCTATGATTCGTCAGTTGAAGCGGCGAACAACATTGCCTTAACAATCGTCGCCGGCGCAAAAGATTCAAATCTGTCTAATATTTATATATATATCTATTTAGATAGATAATTTTTTTAAAATGAAGAACAGGGAAACTCTTAGCCTTCATCATACCTGATGTTAAGTATGGATAAGGCTGAAGAAAGAAGCAAGCCTGTCCCGGAATCCCCAATCACTGAGGAACTGGCTATCTTATCTCTAACTGCCGGAACACATATGCTGAAAACATTGTTGTTATGGCGTCAGACATGGATAAGATGGTGGTAGCTAGCCAGGCGGACTTACACAATAAGTCCTACCATCAACAAAACCGAATACAATATGTACCCCCGCTGCGAATCGAACTCGGGATCCCTGGGTCTGATACCGGTGGTTGTTACCACTATACCACAGAGGTGGTTAAAGTAAAAATAATGTATTTGTGCAGTATAAATAGACTTTATAGAACGTCTAACAAAAATTACCAATTTTTAAGTGATATTATGTACTGCTCAAATATTGAAACCTTGAAAAAATTTCGCTCTACCATATCATACTAGATGCCTGCTTTCCAATATTTAGAACGAGCGAGGCATTTTGTTAAAGTTTTATAAGAGCAGTATTCTAACACCGCGGCTTCCTTGTCGCTAACCCCCATATTCAGCATATATTTTTTTATTTTTGGCTATTGTCACTCAAAACTTGACAGATGGACAAAATGGCGTAAATATTCCTCAAAGTTTCTCAAGGTACGTCGCGATATACCTTGAGTTAGAGTGGAGGAGATTTTTGCAACTATGAATACCGATTTCCTTGAATGAGGCAGAGTGGAGTCGAGGTGGAGGAACGTCTTAGAATATAGGTGTAAGTTTCAATTCGTTGCAGATTGAACTTTCAGTGGTCTATCATTTCATTATCGTTCAGTTTAGCTGATATGTTTTGAAATACAGAACCCAATTCTATCGGTTATTTAAACTATCACCCTGTCGTGAATAGTGTTTATAAAATACTGTCTCCATGCATAATATTATAGAACATGTTTACAAGTTCCAGAAACGGTAGTTTCTCACTACCTGTACGAGCGGTTTCCATTGTTTCAGACTGTCTATTTCCCAGATTAGTAAACTTTCCAGAGCAATACGGGTGTTGTGGTTAACAGACTAACTTTGTTCTCACGATACCGCGAAATATTATCTGTCATAAACTCTTTTTAAACAGTTAAACGACATGCGACATTGATAAACGTTTATTTTCAAAATACCATTAGAACAAGTGACTCAACTAGTCGTTAAACATTTAAATGGTTCGAGTTTTGTGCAAGTAGATTTTGTTTACGATAGATTGCTAAGACACTTTGAGGTTAAAGATCTTGATAACATCAGCATTTTGATTATCTTGTTACATTTTTTATGCCTATAACTAGTTTGGTGTCTCACTTTCGCCAAAATTTAGAGTAATTATAGTACCTACTTCTTGATTACGTGCTAAAGATTTGGTTTTACAATTTTAGTTTGAAGTATGTTGCGAATGGATTATATAAATGTTTGAACAAGCGGGATTAAAACCCGGAGGTCAGCCATAAAATTTGGTCACGGCTTATAGCACGAAAACGCACGTAGGTAGATATTAAGATATTTAAGCCTACATCTAACAATAATGTCAATGCATTAGGCCTACACATTATGGCAGAGCAAATCCGAGATCCTGACCCACAGACATAGCAGACTTAGAATAATGTTTTACATCTGTTACATTTACATACAAGTGATTTATAAAAGTAGAACGTGATGGAAGTTTCTCCAAACATACCGGTTTGTGTGCTATATGGATATGGCATTCTTTCCTACTTTAAAACTAAACTGAAAGCCATGTTGTCCATAGATTGGTTATTTTGTTTACGACTATGGTATCATACTTGATTCGATAGAGAAAGCTCAGCTGAAATGAACCAAATTATGTCTGCCCAATATTAATTAGGATCAACTGTTACCTTTTTTTGGGAAATATGTGTATAAAGTAAAACTTTGAATTTGAATAGAAAGTTAAAAATTAAACACATATGATATTTTAAACACATATAAAAATGTTTAACCAAAAACTTTAAACCTTATGATAAGAAAAGGAAACTACCAAAATATATCGAATATCTTAAAAACAGAGAAAATGCAACATAACATATAATACATTATCAGTTGTATACTCGAAATATCAAAAAAATTGTTAAGCGCTAGCGATAATCTCCGTTTTTTTGGAACCAAAAACTCTACTGGTTCAATTCTTAAGCACCCACTTAGCTAGCTATCATTATAACTTTCGAGTTGAATTGTAATTTATCACCGTTTTCCAATCTCGTTTTATTATGTGGCGAGAACCGATGAACGGTCCATAGGTTTATATTATCTCATGAACACAAAAATAGTCGTTTCCATAATCGATTGCCATTCATATACCTACATTTGAATACATTAACTGTTTGGGAAGATTTCGAACAAAATGAACTTTAAGTAAGGTTTGTTTTTGATAACAGAAATTTGTGACGGTAATCTATGTCTCGTCAGTTAGGTTGAACTTTCGTTATTAAACCTCTTTTTTAATAAACAATTTATTCCATTGGTAAATATAATAGAAAAATCATCATTGTTATCATTTTAGCGCAATAAATGTGTTTAAAAAAATTGTACCCAAATAAACTCACATGTTTACTCTTTTTATTTGGGAAACATCAAAAATAGATAGGGGAGTTGTTTAGTTCAGTTCATAGTTACTGTTGCAATAATGAGGCATATTTACTTATTTTCATAATACATATCACTATAACCGCCTATGTGGTCTAGTGATACAACCACCGGTATCAGACCCAGGGGTCCCGGGTTCGATTTCGAGCGGGGGGTACATATTGTATTTGGTTTGGTTGGTGGTAGGACTTGTTGTAAGTCCGCCTGGCTTGCTACCACCATCATATCTAAGCCTGACGCCATAACAACAATGTTTTCAGCATTGTTGTGTTCCGGCAGTTTGAGATAAGATAGCCAGTTCCTCAGTGGCTGAAGATTCCGGGAGAGGCTCGCTTCCATCTTCAGCCTTATCAATACTTTACATCAGGTATGATGAAGGCTAAGAGTCTCACCGTCGTTCATAAAAAAAAATCGTCAATGTGCAAAGATTATTAAGGTCTATATAACTATAAACGAACAAAAAAGCTCAGTGTTTTGTAAAATGTCTATAGTTCCCATCCCTTTCCTACTAAAGTATGAGCTTTAAGCAAGTCAAAAAGCGAAAATGAACTAGAGTACTACAAAAACAGATCCACTTCGGATGTAATCAACGTCCGCATACAATGATAACTCAACAAAAAAACCGTCCCACTGATTAGAAATTGGGCGTGAGGGAATGTTCTTAAAGTTACAACCGCTACAATTTTACAAGATTACAAGTAATCAAAACATCCAATTATGTCTTTTTTAACACAGTAAGAAAATAAAAGATTATGCTATTTGCAGTTTACGTCACATAGCACCATAGTAGCAATATAAACTATTTTAAACACTTTCTTACATGAAGATTATAATAAAGGAAATGTCAGATTAACCGAAAATATACCTAAATGTTTAAAGTTTGATTAAGATTATTTCAATCTCCGACAAAATCCAAACGCCAAAGTAAAAATTTTTACTTTGAAATCAATAGAACAGTTCTGAATTCTGATGGATATGCAGAATGTATTTTGTAGACAAGAATATTTACGTAATCGTCTATATTTTTTACGAATTTACATAGTATAATTTACGTAACGTTAATAAAATAAATGACATAACCACAGACCTATATCGAGATAGACGAAAAGAGCGCTTCAAACTGTACGAGAACCTAAATTTTTCGTACCTACGATTACTTCACGAGCGAGATTTAGTTATGTGGAAATGTTATTGACGAGCTCTTGCAAGAAAGCACTGCACAATTAACCATTATCGTTTCTGAGTGACGCGTGTTTCAAGCGGACTGACTTAGGTTCGGTTGCTCGTATATTATAGTAAAGTTAAAGTTTAACTGTTGTCAATTTTGACTTCGGTAAAAAAAATACGTCGGTTATCTTCGTATTCAGTTGCCCAAAAATATTATACGCGGCGGTGAAATTAAACAAGGGTTGAAAGTGTATTTTAAATAAATAACCTAAAAACGGTAGGTAAGCGATAACTAAAAATTCTACTAATGTCAAAATTTTAAACCCCCACCCTGTCGGTTATTTTGACTGCCGTTAAATCTGTGATTTGACTGCTCGTAAAAGTAACCGCTGCTTCAACAACGCTTTTAAATTTGTCCGCCGGTTAATTTTACTTTAACCATAATTTAAACCTAAAGTTAGCGTAACCGAGCCACGAGCAACCGGACCTTAGGCAGGTAAACTTTGACCGTGGTCAAACTATTGACACGCAAGGTAGATACATTACCGTCTATCTCGACGTCCGTCTAGATCGCTCTTAGCGATAAGGCCGCCTTTGCCCACATTTATATCAACTCTTTCTTGTGTTTCTGTCTGTATTTTTGTGTGTGCAATAAAGTGTTTTATCTATCTATCTCGATATAGGTCTGTGGACATAACATACGTAACTTTTCGATAAAGATAACCAAATAATGTTTCAATATAAGGTTATCTTTTTCTCAGAGACTAAAAACTTGAACCTACCTATTGTTTAATTATACATTATAATATGTTCTGTTTTTATGACATAAGTGTTATATTATTACGAGAGGCGCTACGAACCGCGTCATTCCCACGGCGATCGTCGGCACACGCTCGGGTGCGCTGGCGCAGCCCACGAGTCAGCCGATATGATGTATTAGGAAACTGGGAGTCACTGTTACGGATGCTGGTAAACGATATATCGGTCATACGAAAGGTCAAAGACATCAGCCTTCTTGATTTTTCAATCAAGAAAAGGAGTAATTCTTTGACCTTTATTAAGAAAACAACACTTCAAGCACAGAAGATATATATATACATATACACAGCACAGTCTATGCTTCCAGTGTTAGAACATCGATACGTAAATCTTAATTTTTGCAATATTTGCATTCGATAATGAAAATAGTATCTTTACACACTCGTAATCTTCATTCAAAGTCAAAGTCATTGATGTACAATATTGAGTGAGAGCATTGAGTATGTACAGTCGGGGAACTTCCCGGTTGACCAGTAGAGTTTATTTAGGGGGCTATATTTAAAAAGTTATAGCTATAAAGAAAACGTTTATTTCACAACTAATAGAACATTAATAGGTATTTCATTTTAATACTAAATTATTTCTTTAACTTTAGTGCTTTCCGAGAAATCGTTTCACAAAAAACTCTACTGGCCAACCGATATTTTCCCCCTATTGGACCTAATGCATCAGTAAAATTATATCTCACTGCGTATCTATGATAGTGGTTTGATTAGAATTTTCCTGCTTCGTTAAAAGAATAAAGCTATGTTGATCCTTTTTCCACAGTTAAAGAGAAAATTACGAGTCCAGTCTTTGACCACAACCTTTTTTTTCAGCCAGTGGTTAGTAATTTTATAAATTCACTTATGGTTGTGACCACAATCTTGGAAATAGATGTAGGGAGAGCGGGAAGCAGCCTCCGTGGCTGCTCCCACAGTCATCTCGCCACCGAGTTTTTTTAATTAATCTAATAACAAAGATACGATCTAGAACAAATAATAAAGATGCGATTCGCCTAATGTGGCTTGACATGTTTATAGGAGAAGTTGTAAGGCAAAAAGGTTTATGATGACCCATTATTCTGCTATTTATGTTTTTTTTATAAAAAGTATCTTAGAATTTTCATCAAATAAATTACCTGGATAGCTTTGCTGCGCTCAATTTTCAATATAAGTAATTCTTTCAAGATTCCTGAAACGTGTACAAAAAAAATGGTGCACGTGAACTTTTACTTTACTTGTCTAATTTTATATGTACCCACTAACTTTAACGACCGACCGTTGTCATAATTCAAAGTAGTACCTTCTAAGAGCAAATTGTTGTATCTAAGAAAAACATTACTTAAAAATAAACGTGTTTAGACTACTCACGTAGTTTAACTGTCCATTACTCATTATAGTTTGACTCATTATATGATGGACAAAGCAATTGTTCCTGTTTCTTCGTTTCCTCATTATAGCGTGCAGGTTCCTTTGAATAAAGCTCGATCCTTAATAATAAAGTCGCCCTTTGACCGTCGCCTTGTAATTAGAGGAGTGGGAAGTCCCGCTTGGCTGCGTTTCCCACACGCAAAATTCAACCCACTCGGGAGGAACAGCCAAGAAGTGATGATGTTACTTTGGTGAATAATGGGTAATAATAATAATCAAAATATATATCGGGATATATTATATGGTTTAAAGTATAATATCAACTTTCAAAGAACTACCTTAAACTACTTTACCGTAGATACCTACTTTGTTGTGATAGAATAATAAACAAAAACGCTTTTCCATCATAATCTCGTATGCACTTAAATGTCAACAAATCATTCATAAGTTACCACTTAGTTCACAAAAGTTGTCATAATTATATTATTTGTCAGGTGTTTTTGACAATATTATATTATTATTATTTAGGTTTCGATATGTCCTTGATTTAATTTAATTGTATTTCTATTGTTTTGAAGGGTACAAGCAATAAAACAATTTTTGCGGACTATTTAGTGCACTTTATTTACCCGAAAGTTGTAAAAAAGGTCACGGGTTGACATAGCTAGTCAACCCGGGACCACGGCAACTGAAAAGGTGCCGAAACATCGGGAAACCATAAAACCATAAAACGCCCAAAAATATAGTATCAAATATATGTTTTGGGTAAATAAAGTGCACTAAAAGTTGTTTTATTTTAATTATGAGTGCGCAAAGAAACCTAAGATGTGCGTATGGGTACAAATAATTTTGACACAGGTTGTCTATATATAAATCTAGTATTTTAGTAATCAGACCACGATATTCAGCGTAGGGGGCAATTAGCCGCGGGCCCGTGCCGCTCCAGTGCGGCTCCCACAGCTGGGTTAGCCGAGATCTTGAGATTAACACCACTCCGATGTGGCTTGGTTTGATGTCTTCATAGCAATAGTTGCAGTGTTAGTTGGTTTATAAGAATAAGAAAAGACAAAGGTATTATACGTGTAAGTGATGTGTAAGAAATGTGTAAGAAATATTGAAATAAAAAAAACCATACTAGTAAGTTTGCTATGAATCTCTCATTTCACGGGTAAGAGAGGAGTTATTGGGCATATTACCGTCTATTTTAAATGACTTGTCCTTTTTTGCACATATTTTTTTAATTCAACACAGAAAGCGCCCTTATGTCGCTCGTGATAGTGTCGTTGCAGTTTTCGTATAGTAAGTATAAATCTTGATGTACATCTGACTGTACGAAGGTAACCTGTTGCTACACAAACCTTGTGCCATAAATTGTAATTTAGTATGTATGTCACTTAAGGATTGTCACTTAAATCCGTTTTATTACACATGTAACACCGGCTGTAAAAGTCACAAGTAATCCGCTCCAAAACGTTTAAAAGTCTCTCGTAAAATCGTCGTAAACTTTCGTGCTCGACGTCAACACAGTTACTTCGAACTGAATTTTGGACAATGGGCGCTTTTTCTGTTGTTAGTCACAGGAGCCATGAATCCTTGGAAGCGGTCAGGGAGGTGACTCATCAGCCAAGGGTCACAGTTCAGAGCACACAATTAAGTTATTGTAAAGTTACGGTCAGACCGGTGAAACTTTTTGCTAGACGATTCGGTACAACGGAAGGGGTACATGTCTGTAGCTTTAATTTTGTTTCCAAATTATTAGTGTTAAATAGGTACTTAACATGCAATTTTTTCAATACACTAAGTACCAGAAGCATAAATAAATAAATAATTGCATAAAAACACACCAATTATCTAGCCCACGTTAAGTTTCATAAGGAACTTGTGTTATGGTTACCAGATAACGGATAAACATACTTATGTACTATTTTTTTCGTGCGATATACATCGCACATGAAAATCAACATAGTCATATCTAAAAAAAAAAAATTTTGAGTTATTTATATATTTGGAATCAGCATTTTTTCACTACAAACTGGTAAAATTCAGTTATTTATTTAAAAAACTTTTTGAAACGTTTTTGCCTGTTGCCATATACCCGCGACTGTGTAGTATAGTCGCATCCACAGACATAGATTTAGATCTATATCTGTGGTCGCATCATACTTGAACGGTGCTCGCTCAGTAGCCGCGGATACCGCACTTCCGTATGTGTTGCATCTTGAATTAATACACCGAAACCGAAAATTATTACCAAATGCGAGTACGCAATAGCGTATTATCTTTAACTTGATACTGTATTGCCTGTCATCTATTACACCAAAAATAATATTATTTCGTGTTATTCTTTTTAGCCTTTTTTACGCCTATCTTGGGGCTGGCTTGGTCATAAGTATAAACATTATTTAAATGAGTAGGCAACATAGTATTGACTCAAAGTCGTTCTAAAAAAAGAATGTTAATCCTTAAATATTAGTTCCAAAGACTTTATGTTGTAGTGATTGACAGTCAGAAGATATGATTATTTAAATCTCTGAAACGCTATATCTCAAAACTACGTTATTTGAGTTAGGCCTATGTTGATTTTCATGTGCGACATATTAAACACCCAGACCAAGACACATAAATATGTTCATGCACACAAATATTTGTCTTGTCTGGGGATGGGACCCGGGACCTCAGGCGCAGAAGGTCTTTAAAAGGTTGAGTATATGTATATTTTTGTAAATATCAATTAATAGTTTCAGTTAAGGGGCTATTCGACAGAAGCGAGATAGTGATGAGAAAAGGAGGCGCGCGACAGAGAGACCAATTTTGCAGATAGGGCGAAAAACCAGAGTATAGAAAATGAAACTATACGATCCTAAATATTATTGGTGTCAAGGCAAAATGATAAAATCGTGTATCTGACTGAAAGTATATTATGTCACCGTCTGTTTGCAAGATACAGTTGTTTGTAAATAATCGAGGGTAATAAACCGTCGAAATATTGTAAAAGGACAATTGGATTTGCAATAAAATGGATTACTTTTCTTACATTTATAAATAATCAGTATCTATTCGTTATGTTGTACAACAAGTACGTATGCGTGTGACGAAAAGCATGCTTTACGCTGATTGAAAAACGTAACAAAGTAAACAACGTGTGCTCAAAAGTGTTTTTGTGATAAATACCAGTTTTAATCGGTTTGTTTAACATACAAAGTGAAAATTACTGAAAATGAGTGAAACGGAGCCTGGGGCGAAGAAATAAATGACCAACCAGTGCTTAATAACTCTAAATTTGTTGATGAACAATTATTTACTACCTATGCTAGCTATCAATCTGTGGGCCAATCAGAAGACCGCGTTCAATAACACTAGACGGTAACTACGGGTAATTGTATTGCCGCTATTGGTGCATTTGATAGGGGTGTTCGTGTTCGTTTACTATTAAACGCTGCTGATCTCGTTTGTTTGTAAACTGACCGCTGGATAACGCTTATTTAAAATTAAATGAAGAATTATCTGTTTAACAATATTTCGGCAGTTTATAAAAGGAATAAATATTTTGATCAGCTAAATATCAATTTGGTCAGCGACTATCTTTGGCTAACCTAGTACTTGCTGACCAAATAGGTTTTCTTGCTGAACAATTAATTATTGGTTAGGTTAGGTTAGAGTTTTTTTGCTGATCGATTAAATAATACCCGTTTATAAATACCCTCGATTATGTACAAACAATTCTGGGTAAAATGGTTCCGACTAGGGAGACCCGTCCGGCCTTGCTGGTATCCCCTCTCCAAATAATAATAATACAAACAATCGGGTCTTGCAAAAAGGGTGACATATACAAATCTAGATAAAGGTATAAAGAAATATATATAAGAGGGTGATTTAGAATTTATCTTACGCAAACGTGATTTACAAACTCACAACAGGTAGTATATTTGGAAATAGAAAATACCTAGTAATAGAGTGGTAACAAACTTTCAAAGATATCTTTGGATTTCTGTTAGGTAAGTATTATAATGTTTTGAAATCTTTTTGCTTTTTAAAGATTTTGTTAATAATTTTATCTCTCAAAAATTGTAATAATTTTTTTTTCAGAATTAGATCCACCAGGTGAAAAAGGTTATTCTCATATTATTAGTCATGTTTCCAACATCTATATGCGAGAAACCAAAGACACCTACGCGAGTTAATTAATTCTTAAGCCAACATGTAAAGAAATCTGTTATTATAATTTCTGATTTAATTTTTTAATGTTTATGCAAAGTATGATAGCTTTTTTATAGCTCTTAGGGCGATTGTCACTTCAGAAGGATTTAAATAATTTTAATAAACGTCTCGTCATTTCGTAACATTTCCATTCAAATTAGAAAATAATTTTTGGTGACCCTGTGGCGGCAGTACATTTGAATGTTAAATACATTCAAATAATAATTGCTTAATAAATTATTAAAAAAAACAAAAACAACCTACCTTACTTCCATAACTTCACCAAAAAATTAAGTAAGTAGATAAGCACAATGATACTTAGTGGAAATTTGTGCAAATTAAGGCATTCAGATACTCAAAACTAATGCAGTGACAGTTCTGGCTTAGTTAACCCAGACTTTCACTAACATTCACGATTAAGATATAATAGCATACCTTCTAAAGCACAGTCGATAATAAGGACTAAAAGTGAAATAAAAAGTAAAAGCTAATGAAGCGTGGTGTCGCACGACCCATTGTGTAGAAACAGTGTGTCCAAGCAGGCAGCAGACCACGTAATGGGTTAACTGACTGCTACAGTTAAGGAGGGTGCAATCAATGCCTGTTGCTCTATCCTGATTTTGTAATTAGATTTACTTAATTGGAGACCTGTGGTGAATTGATTACCTATTTAGGAACTCTACAGTTGTAGAGTTCCTAAATAGGTAATCAAGTAAGTACTGTCGTGTAAGTAAGTAATGGGCGTATTTTAAGTCACATCAATTAATATCTTAAATTGAGATAGCTGTGATAACAAGAATTCTGATAAGAAAAGTTTTAGAATTGTAGTAAGGTCAAGATGATGTCAATGATGATGATGAAAAAGGATTCTTCAGTCTTAACTGAGCAGAGCTACAGAGCTACTAAGACAAGATTGCAAGGAAACCAACGTTCGAACTGTTGTGAAATAAATAAATAATAAATTATAAATAAATAAATATTTGCATACAATCACACCAATTATCTAGCCCACGTTAAGTTTCATTAAGAACTAGTGTTATGGATACTAGATAACGGATAAACATACTTATATACTTTTTTTTTTTGTAAATACATACTTAATATACATACCTACTAAACATCCAGACCAAGACAAATAGACATGTTCATGCACACAAATATTTGTCTTGTCCGGGGATCGAACCCGGGACCTCCGGCGCAGAAGGCGGGGATAGTACCCCTGCGCCAAAGAGGTCGTCAAAAACAAATGAGATCTATTTTTCTCAAAATTATTTAAGATCATGGCGACATCGTACCAGCTGCGTAGCACTTATCCAAAGAATAGTATGTCCATATCCGTCCGAAGTGAACTAAATCTAAATTATAGGAAGATCGGTATTAAAACCTGCTAGAATTATAGTATATTTCCGGACACACACGACGCGGCGACTAAGGATTTATATTGTCATCAAATCATTACATGTGGTCCGAATTGACTTCAACTCAGGCGGACGCAATCATGACATAATTTAAAAATCCGTTAAAAAACATCAAGCAACCGAATCACTTATTTCTATTTTTTTCTTACTATACACTTCCTGTAAGAGTTGGTATTGTTTTAGCTATTTCACGTTATGATTTTTTAATATATGACATACAATCTAACACAATATCGTATGTTTAATAAGTAGGAATTTCTAGGTCACTTTCGATCAAAGTTTCAACTATTTTTGTAAAGAAATTTTTAATTAATGTTATTTCAGTCAAACATGATGTATTTATTCATACGATATTATATTGTATAATCGACAATATATGCTATCAGTGATTAATTAAAAGAACGTGACAACGTACTGACACCATTAAATGGATTATTAGCGAGATTTCTCTATATGACGAGAGAATATGGTCTATTTTTATCTTGTCAGAACAATCTTAGATAAATACGCATTTGCTAAATAACCTAGTAAGTGCCTATCTAGCCATATTTAATGATTGGTTTTAAAGCTAAACGCCAACAAAAACCACGTGATTCTATTTAATTAAAATAAAAGTAATATTCAAGCACAAAATGTATAGGTATCAAAAATACTGTAGACGTACCACATTATTGTCTAGATTTATGTCTAACTATTACAAACCATTATACAATTTACTATCGTAGTCCTATCCGTCGTGTTATCATTATCGAGTAGTATGACAATAGTCACGTCGAGATACAGTCGTCAATCAGTATGTCGCACGCGATATACTCGTACATGAACAAATTCAATATAGTTTACGATTGTTTCAATAGTTAAAACATTGTGAAATAAAAAAATGCTGTCCCCAACGAAAACTCTTCTGGTTGTGTCCTTTTTGGTAAGTTTTCCTTTTATTTTTTGTTGTTGTTGTGAATTAAATTCTAAATTTATGCTGGAAAATACAAATACATGCGAGTTTAATCATGATGTAGCCTTGGCAATCGAGATTATAGTCAAGGTAATATTTAATTCGTGTATATTTTTAATAAGACTGAGTTTTTAACGAGTTAATGTTCCACAGAGATATAAATTGATTCTACGCATCAAAGATAGAAGACTTTTCTGTAAATAGTTTAGGAATAAGGATAATTTTTCAAAAAGTACCCATGTAATTACGAATGTAAAATAATAATCTTTTTTATTTCAATAGGTTCATATTGGTATCAATTCTCGTATATAATATTGACCATTTAACATTCAATAATTATATTACCTTAGAAAAATATGAATGCAATTTATGCACTCAATGAGGACCTTGTATTAGCAAACACAGAGCATTGTCTGCGTCAAAACAATCGAAACGCGAAATGTATACACGCTCCATCCAAACATACCTACTAATATTTTTAATGAAATGCCATAGAAACTCTTTCTTGCCGTCTTTTGGAACAAGGTGAAATCGGAGATGATTTTTTTAGAAAATGGAAAACTCATTACCTGTTAAAGTTTGCCGCCTTATCAATCCGCATTCAGCCCATGTGGTGGGTTGTCTTCTTTTCCAACTTATATTAAAAATAAGAAAGTTTCTCTGTTAGTCAACCACGCGTTATAACCGAGTGCAGAATACGACATGGATACATTTTGTTCCAATATTATTATTTTTTACCCCCCACCAAAGTAAAATGCTGTAACTGATCGCTTAAATGGTTTCAAATATTTTAGAATTATGAGAGTGGTCTTATTTCCAGGACATGTTCAGCATCGGGCTGATCATCCCGCAGCTGCACAACCAGGCTAGAGTCTTAGGCTGCAGCCACGTGCTGATCGGCGCCATGGGGGCGGTCTACTCCGCGTCACAGCTCGTCTCTGGGCCTATGATAGTATGTTGTTTTAATCTTTCTAAGGATAGGATTGGAAAATTTCCATATGCCATCGGCCCGGTCGCGGTAAAAGGGCTAAGGGTGCGTTTCCACTGTAGCGGTGTATTATCTTCTCGGCTATTGTAGCGAAGATGGGAGTTTTTTAACCTTTGACAATAGAGGTTACTTCTTCTGCCGATACCGTGTCAAAATTTAAACACAACGGCACTCAGCCAAAGCTCCGCTCCTCCTAAGACCTAGGTTTTGCCGATCACATTAGCGTAAGGAAGTAGGAGCAGTTTTTGCAGTACAACTCCGCTTTATATGCAGTTACAGTTGACTAGTACATTTAGAAAATACTTACACAACATAATGACATTTTAATGGCAAGATAAACAATACTTTGCATTAGTTATTTAGTGTTTTAGTTTGTAATTACAGAAAACATAGTCCTATTTTTTTACCTTTGATACCATGTTAATAGATATTCATTATTTCAGGGAAATTTAAGTGACTTGAAGGGCCGGAAGCCAACATTACTTTTTACTCTGGCAGCGTGCGGCGTGGCATATTTCCTCTTAGGAGTCACATCGTCTATCATAGTATTCTTTTAGTTGCGATTATTTCTTGGTAAGTTTAATAAAGTAACTGTTTGACAATAAAATAAGCGAAAAATTCTCATTTCAATGTATCACTTATAATGCAGCCGTATGAAAATTATACTAACTGATAATAAAATTAAATAGACTATGATACTATTGTCATACGAATATGATGAACCTAAGTGATCAGTACCAAGAACTACATAAGTGCCATGTTTGTTTGACAGATAAATAACTACTTATAATCGTACAAGATCTCATTTTCTTATCCATTCAAAATACATACCTTGTCCATTGACGACTTACACCAGTACCAACGGCTTAGCATGCCGAGACGAAAACTAATCGGTTGTCCATTCCACGACTAACCGTAGCTCTCAATCGCAGAGCAAACTTTCTAACATAAGCGACTTATATAAATTTTCAATTTCCAGGTATCGTGAAGCAAACACAGCTGCTGACAAAATCAATAGCCCCTGACTACGTAGAAGACTCTGGACAGCACTCAGCACTGTTTGGGAAACTCTCAACATTGTCTGGGCTGGGCATGTCGATTGGTCCAGTGATCAGTGGACACTTGGTGGAAACCTTCCCTGACAACGGATTCACGATCATCGCATTCATGGTGGCTATTATGTTCGCTGTTAACACATGTAAGTGGTGCCACTAGAATACAATTCTAAAATCAGCAATGCCGTAACATTTACACGTATTTTTCTTCAGTCTTTTTTGCAATATTAATTTGCTGTCATAAAAAACCTTAATTCATTTGATTAAATAACTGGTGATTTCATTCAAAGATGTTGTAAGTATCTAAAAGTGCAAGTCATCATGATTATCAAACTAATAATATCTCGTTATCGTCGATCAAGTGTCGAGTAGGTAATCAAAGACAGTCTACGATTATGTTTGATTCAACTCAACGATTACTTAGTAGTATTGTAACAAAATTATAATAATATAGCACAAGTAAAACGTAACTTTAATTTCCAGATCTCATAAATCGACTTCCTGACAAAGGCAACGTTAACACAGTCAGCAACAAACCCAAAGAATTTGTCGCACCAAAACTCATCGATACTATTAAGAAGAGTTTGCAAGAATCCATTGATGACTTGAAAAAAGTCAATTGGGCTGTGTACTGGGACGTTTTCTTATACAAACTCATCATCACTCTTTGCATGGGAATGTACTTCAGCAGCTTCGCCGTTTTCTTAAAGACAGAACACAATGTTTCACCAAAATACTTGGGTTATATCATCGCTTTCCAAGGAGGCATTGGGTCTTTCTGCACCTACTTTATCGAATACATTAACAAGTTATACAAAGACGACATCCATGCCACTGAAAGGACTTTACATGTGTTCATTGCTACTACTATAGCTTTTCTAGGGATGGGCTTAGCGCCTAATTTGTTCATGTACATATTGTTTGTTATACCTTTAGCTGTTAGTGGTGCGGTTGGTAGGGTAACTAATTTAGAAATGATAGTTAGGAAAGGTCATGACGAGCATAGAGGTTCTGTCATCGGAGCCGCAGGGAGTGTCAGATCATTGTCAGGAGTGGTTACTCCTCTCTTAGCGGGGGTAATTAGCGAATACGTCGGTGTACCTTACGTGATATTTTTTGCAGCCATCTTCGCTGCTACTGGTGTTGTAGTAAGCTATAAAATTAGATCTAAAACGAAGAGTGATTAATACTCGTATACGAATTTAGCCCAATTTATAATTATCTGTATGCTAATACCAAACGTTTCCAACCAAAAGTTTCTGTGATAAAGTTATTGAGGTTTTAAGTGTAAATAAAAGAATTTTGTTATGTCAACGTTTTTCATTTTGATTGATTTTTAAAAGTTACACTTTCAACTTTCTAAGCTTAGCCCCGTTTAGAGCTAATTTATTTTGTTGATACTTACTTACTTCTTAAGGATTATGCAAGAGGTTCAGTAAAGGAGGATCAAACTAAAAACTTGGATACATAGACCGAGTAAAGATACTTATCTATAACAGTAAGTAGTTGATTACATATATCTAATTAAAGCGTCTATTGATAAACTAATTGCAGTGCAGGTGTAGGGCTGTTCCCACGGCGGCGGCGGTTCCTTCCGGAGGCGGCGACCCGTGACGCTACCGTCTTGACGCCTATTGTTGCCCTGCGAACGAAGCACGCACGGTTTTGTGGACTGTCTAGTGTCTTGGAAATTTTGTGTACCGTCGGGCGTTTTAAAATTGGAATTGAAACTTTTAAAATAAAACAACTTTTAAGGATTATTAGCGCACTTTTTATTACACGAGTTAAGATCTAATACGTTAGGTTTTTTGGTGTTCCCGACGTTTCGTTTCGTCACGGGTGCGCTAATTATCCGTGAAAGTTGTTTTATTTCAATGAACAGTGCGCGCCTAAGCTCAAGATGTACTCTTATGAAACTGTTAAGTTGTGTAGTGTAAGAAAGTATACTTTCAATTGGAGAGCAGTAGAAAGAGACTAAATAATTTAGGACCTAAGTATATTGTGGGTTGAAAATTTGACATTATAAAAAAAACAAATAAATAAATAATTAATCTATATTAATTCAAGAAAACTTTATTAAATTCATTAAAATGAGGCTTTTAGCCGTTTTGACCTATGGACATTGGTGGGTGCGTAGCGTATCCAATGGACCTCATGCATATTTTGAAACGGTTCAATTTCAGTTCTGATGACGATAAAAGAAAATACTATACAAGAAACAGATCTGACATAGCAAAGTAAGGAATATCACACACTCTCAAGAGTATAGTAAAAAAAAAAGTAAGTCAAAATCATAAAGAAAAAAACCGTCTTTTCAACGCAAACTTTAGCAGTACCAAGTTTAGTAAGAAGCAAAGGTGTCGTGACCCCCACCGGGAACCCTCCATTTGCATAACAGCAAGTTCAACAGACCGTCACGCCTTTCTTATATCATGGTGTCAGATAAAGCAGAGCATCACTTTCGTCAAAAGTAAATGAAGCGTTTGGTTAGTAAATATTTTTAGCTCTTAGAGAGTAAGATATTATACCCATATAAGTATTTATCATTAGAATAATTAGCCCGTAACGCGAGTTACAAATTTTTTCTCAAGTACCGGAAGTGCTTACAATCCTTATGTTTAAAGCATTTTACGCAAATTCGTTCTATCTTAGGCCTCTTCTTAATCTATGTAATGAGGCCAAGAGTCAGCCTATTTAAAATAAAAAAGTACCAGAAATATTCAGTCAAGACCATTAAATTCCTGCAGACCGGAAAGCCAAGATTTCTAGAACAATAATCTTCTGATCCTCGCTCAGCACTAACTTTCCGTCCGTGTGCCATGCATTTTTATCGGGAAGTCATAATATATGACGTAGGTAATTTTGGAGCAAGCTCACGGACTCATTATTTCAGCAAGTTATTAAGCTTGTTAAATTAATTGTTCAGTTTTTTATTTTCATAAACTATATACTACTACTATACTATATATGTGGTTTTTTGCTTTTTATTACCGCATGAACGGGACTAATGTACTTATAAAATAGATTTACCTATATCAATATTAAAATATGTATATATCGTGAAAATTGGAGTTGAGAATTTTAATTCCAGAGTAGGTAAGCTACAACAAAATCGACATGAGCCAAGTTGTTGGTGGTCGCTGAATATAACTTATTATAGCAAAATGTTATGCATTATTCTACAAGTTAATTATTACCAACTATCACAGCTGGTTTCCGCAAACTGGTGTCTCTGGTTCATTCCATTCAATGGATACTTTAGCGGTTCCGAGGAATCCTGCGGCATCCATATTAATTGAGAACGGTCTTATGAAAACATGGTAGAAACAGCGGGATGATATCACAATAAACTAACACCGACAGTAAAGGGTGTTAGGACCAGTTTCACCACACCGGCCGATAAGTTCCGCAAAGCTTATTAGGCAGATAATTTTATATAATTTTCACAATTACAACTGCCAAATTGTCTGCCAGATAGGCTATCCAAACTTATCAGCTGCTGGTGAATCCGGCCCTTATTAATTTATTGTATTTCACGCCTATAACATCGGATTGCATTATTGAATAACTGACGTGTTAAATACATAAAACTAACTAATAAGAGATGGAATCATACAATGCGTTTTATACTCTACCAAGTAACTATTTATTAATCTGTGACTCTACGCTTGCTGTAAAAACGAATGATAATGTAAAAACCCTTGTTAATATTTGTATTCTTCTTTTAGCGACAATTTACATTCCGTTTTTTGAGCTTGATATTGGTACTTGAAGAACTTGAATTTAGTTAAACGTCTCTATTATTTGAAGGTACCGAAATCAAATTAATTAATGTCATCATAAAGCAAGCGAGTATTACAAAGTTTTCATACCTTTTATTATTATCAACTATGCCAACATTTTAGCGCGCGCCGGAATGTCCAAGGCAAAAGAACAAAGAAATCCTGGCAGATAATAAAACAGACTGTAAACCCGTTGTATAAACCAAGCTTCGTAATTTTAAACAACTGTACATTTATGGAGATTTACCGAGGTGATTGATCCTATCTTTAAAGACATCTGACAGGAAACCGGCAATACTTTTCTTAGCCCTATATTCGTATATTCAAACAACATCGATCTTTGCCCGATAAATTTACAGACTATTATTTGTCTCGTACGGGAATCGAACCCGAGCCGATAACCTCCGAGCAGACGACATCCCTCCTTTTATATAATAGACGCAAGACTTTCACTAGCCTCCCCTAAATGGGGATCTTGCTGTAACGCCTTTGCCAGGCATTTGGGTAGGTACCTAAACATGTCGTTTTTATAATTTTTCTTCTACTTGAACTTATACCTACCCACTACATTCATTCCCACATCCAATTCTCAATAATTGTTCATGTAACACATGTGTACACGTCATTTCACATTCAACATAGCAAACACAAGTCAAACTAAAGCTACTGTGTCACGACACGAACTTTAAAGCCGCCACGGACGAAACGTGATCGCACTCGTAAAATAATGATTATACAAATGGTTAATACTAATTTCATACAAATGGTTAATACTAATCGTACGACAGTCGAGAGGATATCAGGCTATTCTTATGGACATAAAACGCACGAATAAGAGTGGACTTCGTGGTGTAAATCGTTAGTTTAACGTTGTACTGTGGTAAAATATTAGAGTGAACTATAAAGTAACTACAACAATAACACTAGGCATCTCCTGATAACGTGTTGTCGATTGTACTCACGGCATAGTGCGAGCATGGTCAGTTTCTGAATTATTTCCAATATGGAACTTCTGAAACTCAACTCAAATAGCCAACAGCCCAAATTATCTTGAGAGCGCGCTTATATTTTCGCAGTGCAGGTGAAGCCTGACGTGCTGTTGACTGTGTTTTACACAGACCTATATCGAGATAGACGGTAAAAGTGATCCACGGTCAAAGTTTTTCGACCTAAGTCAGTCTGCGAGGATGTGATCCTCCAGAAGGAGACAGCGGAGAGGGCTCGCGAGCAGGACGCTCATGCGGCCCGTATCCGTCGCAGGCGGCTAAGAGGAAGGAGGCGACGGTATGATCGCCTCATTCCCCTATAGAGAAACCAAGCTGGCGTTGGTGGGAGTGCCATCGCCGGCCTTGCACGGTTTCCACCGTCTGGGAAGATGGCTAAACTTGCTCAGCCATCTTCCAGCCGTGAGGGGGCCCGGGTAACCGGGCCACGGCCGCCTGGTCTTTAGGGGTGATTGCGAACCCTACCCCCTGTGACCAATGGCGGCCTGGAGGGCAAGTACTAGGAGTTTTAGTTGGTAGTACCCGCCCGCCTCCCGTCCCCCCGTCGAGCCTTAGGACTCGATGGGGGGTCGGGAGGCGGGTGTCCCCCGGCCCCCCCCCCACTTTCTCATCATTAGGATGGGAAGGTGGGGATACAAGGGGATATATACCCCTTCCGAACCTCCACCGAGCTCAAACGCTGGGTGGGGGTACGGGAGGGGCGTGGGATGGAGTGCGTGGCCTATATGCTCGTATAGGCCGTGTACTCCAGGTGAGTCCAACATTTCGAATCGCCTCTGCACCTGGGGGCGAGGGATGCGTAAAAGCATTTCTCCTAGTATAAAAAAAAAAAAAAAAAAAAAAAAAATAAGGTCAGTCCGCTTGAGACCATTGCCATGAAAACACACGTCACTCAGAAACTAAAATGGTTAATTTTGCAGTGCTTTCTTGCAAGAGCTCGTCAATAACATTTCCACATCACTAAATCTCACTCTTGACGTCATCGTAGGTACGAAAAATTCGACACGCTTCTCATACAGTTTGAAGCGCTCTTTTCGTCTATCTTGATATAGGTCTGTGGTGCTTTTAAGTTAAAGAGTTCAATGCCATAAATTTAACACGTGAGTTATTCTGAGACTGTTGTTCTTCTAGTCTATAACTAGCATCCCGTACTTTGTTCGAAATTAGCCATATACTTCTCCAATGTCTAATCTATGTCATCGACAAAACACATCCATATTATTTAAGTGTTTTAGACGTGAAAGGTAACAAACAGAGATACTTTCGTATTCATATGTAATAGAAAGAAAGGAAAATATTTATTGACACATACCTACATAAAAAACATTAAACCACTATAGGTACATAAACAAAACCAAGAACAAACAAGTGTATATCGCCAACTAAACCCCTGCCCTGCCTCAGCATAATGTTACAGCGTCAGGAGACTACCACTGCAACGCTAGTATTTTTTTTATGAACGACGGGGAGACTCTTAGCTTTCATCATTCCTGATGTTAAGTATTGATAAGGCTGAAGAAGGAAGCGAGCCTCTCC
Organism: Chrysoteuchia culmella; assembly: GCA_910589605.1. Lineage (NCBI taxonomy): Eukaryota > Metazoa > Arthropoda > Insecta > Lepidoptera > Crambidae > Chrysoteuchia > Chrysoteuchia culmella. The sequence goes on from OU342648.1 coordinate 6,601,726, forward strand.
GGAATCTTCATCCACTGAGGAACTGGCTATCTTATTTCGAACTGCTAGAACACAACTATGCTGAAAACATTGTTGTTATGGCGTCAGACTTAGATAAGATGGTGGTAGCTAGCCAGGCGGACTTACTTACTTTTACCAAATTTGTTACATACCAAATTTGTTACATTAAAAAAAGACGCTATTAAAAAATTTGCATGATTAAATTTAAAACCTAAATGTTTTGTTATAAACTTTGTTTTGTCAAAAAGAACTTTTCATTTTATAAAATTTTGATTATTACCAAATTTGTTACATTCATAATAGAAGCAGTTAAAAAAAATGTTTTGAGTAAACTAAAACCTTAATGATTTCTTATAGAATTTGGTTTGTCATTAATACATTTTAATTCAAGTAAATTTTGCTTATATCTTGTAGATGGTAGAAGTTTTGTTTAGTTGTCTGTTCAACATTAGCGTTGTATTAGTTAGCGGTGGAAACTCTTTTGGCTAAATGTACTAAAATTATGTTTTATCTTTATTGTACTATTTAATGCTGTATGTTTCCCTTAAATAAACAAATACAGTAAGTCCTATCACCAACCAAAAGTATTCTGCCAGTATTCTAGCGTTAATACGTCGTATTATTCAAAAATTTTCAACACTAAAGCCTACAGTTGCGCAATATAGCTCAACGAGTTACGCTAAGATAAATTATTCATCCGCAGGCTCTATGATTGTTCAAAGAATGGAAGCAATTTTAAACAATATCACTGTGATGTATAACAACTCGTTACTTTGATTGGTGTCATACGAGCCCTCATTGTGAAACATTGGGAAGACCCTATATGGGGTCCAAATCAAATTGCTATATCTTTAATTTCCGTGCTTTTTCATGTCTTTTGTCCTAATTGTCAGTAAAACATGACAGTTGTCTTGGTTACAGATTTCAACTCAAATTCTATGATAACATATTATCTAGTATAAAATATAATTGCGTAAGACTAAACAATTAATTACAAAAAAACAATAAAATTTTGTGATGACTACAAAAATAAAACTTATAATTTCAGAAGTTCGGTCAGAATAATCAAAAGACACGCTTTGATTTAATTAGTTTCAATGGATCTGCAGGATAATTTCCTGATTGTTTTATTGTATTTCATGCAATGGTTGTTCATTATAATATTGAACAACGCACGCGCAGTTCACTCCTGCATATTTAATTTTAAAAAAGTATTATAATTCATTCTACTATGTGTTCAAAAATATTTTTATGTGGCACATGGTTGATAGTAAATCGTTAGACGTGTAAAGAATAATGACATGCATCGAAATTACTTGAGCAAGCACACGTGCACCTGTTCAAAGAGTTTTGTTTAGAAAACGACCATGTTTAGCTACCAACGGTCTCTTTCACACTCACACTTAAAGAGTGGGATATAAAAGCACTTCCAAAGTACTTTAAATGCTAAATGCAGCTTCGAATAGTTCAAGTTACGAATCTGACACGATTGTAAATCTAAACAAAAATATATGTAGCGGTTGAACAGTTTGTACTTTGTACTGATTATTTAGTAATCCGTGGCTTTACGCAGGAGTGATGTGACTTAATAGAAGAGTTTGGGACACTATAATCGTTGAAAGGAAGAAACAAGACTATCACTTGTTTATAATTAAAGAAGTAGATTAGACTGCGAAAACATAGGTACTTACAAACTTTAAAAAATATTTATTTATTTATTTTATTTCGGAAGACCAACAGCTTAAAATATTACAGTAGATTTTAACATAATTGAGAGCCAAATACAGGTCTTCACCAATAGAGACAGTTTTTGAAGTTAATGATAAGCAGTTAATAGGTAGATACGCATTCCAGCAGATAAATTCATAATAACTAAGACCTCTGTCTTAGTTTGTTTATACTCTTATAAACAAACCAAATAAAAAAACAAGCAAACAAGCAACATAATATGTTAGAAATAGGTTAACTAATGAACTAATAACAAACAATGCTAAAATTTAATAAATGTATTGTTGTCAAAATTCCAATTAATATCATTCATAAGTATTTAAACGATTCCTACAATTTTCCCTCTTTACAGAAATTTCGCAAACTTAGACGAAACTTATAACAATGGCATTGCGCAACGAATTTCCGATTGTAAACGACTGTTTTTTTCGGCAATAATAAGTATTGTTGGAAGGAAATGCCGTGTTAACGATAACAACGAGACGTGTTTAAAATAGTTCAAATCGTTCTTTTGTTTCATGTCATGGCACAAAAAAGTGTGGAAAATTTATAAAAGTTCATAAGTCAGTAATTTAGTTTGACTGTTGGCTTGAGACTGCACCAGTCAATGGCTATAGAAAAGTGACAACATTTTACTTGAAAGTATTGTTGGGAATAAGATAAAATCTTTTATATCCAGAATTATAAAAGATTTTGTATTAAGTATATACTCTAGTTTTCTAGTTCAAGTTACAAGAGTCAGAAAATCCTGAAAGCGCATACTACTTACACGAAACAAACATGTACACGGAAGAGATAAGAACTTTGTGGGTAAACAATGAGCAATAAGGCAACTTGAACTTACTTCCACGAACGTCCAACAATGAGCTATAAGGCTCCTATGGCGACCACATAAGAACTCATATTGTAAGACGACAGAAGACTTAATGAACCCACAGATAATAAAGTAGGTTAAAGGGATAAAGGGCTTATCTCATTTAATCGTTTTATTTTTAAATCTCTTCTATCAAGTTCATTGGCCGCATAAGTTTAATTCAATTAAGTCTTACCGGAAGGTGCATGGCTCACAATGAAGTAATTTTTAATTTCTTCAAACTCTGTTACCGAGAAAGATTGATAGGACCATTGCGTGTTCCAATTACGTTCTATGAGAACAAGAGGTGAGGTGAAGAATAAGTATCATTTTTCATCAAGTTCACACGTTGTCTTTTACGATTTTAAATATATTCGCAATTAATTTTGGACGTTACTATAGGCTTATTAAATCATAAGGTTTGATTCTACAAACGATATTTAATCTCACAATTAAGACCAATTTTATAATATAACTTAAATGAAACAGCTGTGAATTCTAATTTGGAAGCTGAGGAAGTACCAATATTTACAGTTTGTGATATTCAATTGGACATAACCAAAGTCAAACCAGAAATATTCTATCCTACTAAACAGAATTTGATTTGAAAACGTGATAATGGGATCGCGTATTATGTCCTAGTGAGTGATCATGATCAATCATAATAGACGAAATATTTTGGAAGAGAATTCTTATTTGAAAGCAGATGAAGTACCAGTATTCAGAGTTTGTGATGATATTTGTTCCATTGGACAAAACCAAAGCCAAACCAGAAACACCCAATTAATGGGATCGCGCAGTACTTGACTACGTATGTCCCATTGATCAATAAGTATAAATCATACATAATAGACGTAATCTTTCCCTCGTCACATAGTCGTGGCAATCCATTTTTTCGCAGAGAATCCTCATTAAGAAGCAGAGGAAGTACCAGTATTCAAAGTTTGTGATGTTCTATTTAACAAAACCAAAGCCAAACTAGAAACATCCTACTAATGGGATCGCGCAATACTTGACTAAGTATCTCCCAGTGATCAATCATAAATCATAATAGACGTAATCTTTCCCTCGTCATGTGGACAATCCTTTTTCTCGCATTCCTGGCTCGTGCCCATAATTCACGGTCCATCCCTTTAGGCATGCTCCCGTATCTAGACGGATTGAAATTTCACGTTACTCATCCTCGAGATGGAGAAAAAACCGGTTAAGTGTCATTTGTATTTGCTAGTGATTTTTTATGAGATTTTAATAGTCAGTTTGCAAAGAGTGTTGTTCGGCAATTGTTAGGAGAAGAAACGTATGGAAGTTTTTTGTGATGTTATTTTGTTCAGTTCATTGTTATTAAAATTGGAGCATTAAAATTTTATGATTATGATCTTATGATTTTTAGTTATTATACAAAAGGAAAACAAGCTCAATGCAGACTAAATTACTATACCTATAGGATAGGTATATGTTTCAGCCCATAGTCCGTCATATTATTCCCTATCTACAGTCAGTACAATCCATAATATTTGAAAATAATCAGACAAGGCGTTTACTCGTATAATAAGAATCAAATTGTATTTTATTTAACCCAAGTAGCTAATCAAGCATATTTCCTATACAGTAAGTCGAATTCATCTCAATATGTACGAGGACATCTTCATCACGTAGGCGATATGACATCATTTGCCTTTTTTCGTGGAATCTCGCGGCTCACGCTACACCGTTCTGGCATTTTGATGGGAGTTTGATGCGGGAAGGCACACGTCATTATGGGAACCGACCGAACATCCATCTGTACGTAGTGGCCCGTCGTTTTTTACACACCTCTCGCTGTCGTAATTACGTGTATGTAAATTGGATCAGATTTATCATCGGTACTAACCGTGGAATTCGAAGCATGGTCCATGCGTGATGCGTTGCCGTTGCCACAAACTTAATTGTTATGTGTCGTTAGTGTTAATAAATTTGATCTGACTGCAGATAGGACCGTTTCAATTCCTCTCGTTTGCTTCCATCGTCATCAAAGTTGTAATAGTCACTTTGAAAATCTCATTTTGATAGTCTTCTTCTTATCCTTTCGATGGCAGACACTAAAGTTTTGAGGCCCAGAATTCAGCCACTTTGACAGCCTTGTTGGATGCTGTCATAAGATCCTCCTGCGTGCAGGTCACGATGTTAGGTGGGCCATTTTGATAATTAATTAGACACATGCATTGTTATAATATAAATATACGCTAGATGTTTGTATTCTACCATTCTGTAAGTAATTTTTTGGTCTTTTCTTTTAGGCAAGAGAGCTTTAAAAAGATACATAAGAAACATTATTTACAATGTATAACGATACTAACGAGTCCGTCGTGTTGGTTGAGGATACAACACTATTATTTCTTGAACACTTTATAGATAAGTGTGTTTGTGCTTGTTTGACGAGGTTGTTTACTATTAGCAACCTCTCTATCTATGGACTGGGCCAGTTCTGGGCTGTATAAACATTGTTGGAGAAATAGCTATAGACCATTTCGACTTAAAGAAACGAACATAAAAGACGCCACGAACTGCACAAAAAATAATACAGAAACACTCGACACACAAAGTTACTCTCAAACTCAGAAAACAACATAGATTAACTAGTAAGACGAGTAGTGATTCGAAAGTTACATCAAATTAAATTCATAGGTTTGTTATTTTTTTATTTATAGTGACTTTTTTGCAACTGAAATAGGTTCTAGTCGTGTAAAAACATTAAATCTAGTTTCCAAGTAATTCGTTCATAAATCAGATGGAGACAATATAAACATAATCTTCTTACAATAGAGACAAGACAACTAGTTTTTCAAGTGTTTGACTGAAGTCAACAAACGATCCTTACAAATACGGCATTATCGAAAATGTTGAGTGCGATATTGGACCCTGTACTCTATACAAATAAGATCTACTTTAAGAATCCATTAGTGGAGAAAACCGGTGTAAATGAGTTTGAACCGTTATGAAGATGCGTGTGTCGCCAAGCCATATTGTCTGACGACCGCTTGTTTACCTTTGACCACGGGAATTAGCACGTAGGTTCACGCAAAATCAAATTTAGAAACTTTTTTCGTAAATCAGAAAAAGTATAGAAGAAGGATGAGAAACCAAAGGCATTCTTAAAATTACCTATTATATTTTTGTTTGTAGTTAAATGTGGGATTACAAGTTTATCTTTGGAAGAATTATTTGAAGAAATCGGCTAATTCTTTTTTATTATTTTGGTCACCGCATGTTTTATTTGTACAGATATTACGAAGTACAAGTATGATTAATATAAGTGGTTGCTGTGGCCCAAAAACAATAAACTATAGGTAAGTACCTACTTCGACCATTTTACGATAAGAATGTTTTAAGCCTTAAAATAGTTATTTGTTATGCAAGGCGGGAAAGTTGGATTTCGCGGTGAGTTACCTCTATTAAAACTGACCAAGAGAAGGATTCTAGTATTGAACTGCGAGCGAGCGAGAGAGAGAATTTTTAGGTTGTTTACGCGGTCAACTTCCGGTAAAAAATCTCGTAAGTAAAAATAAATTGTTACTTACGAGTATAATAATAACAATAAAAACGATTCGGTAAATGTTGACATTGACATGAAGTACAAGATGTACTCTTGACAAAGACAATTTAAAAACAAAGGTTTATGTCACGTTCCGAAATCCAATCATAGGTTGTGAAATCTCACCCAGCCTAAATATAAAATCCTTTTAACAAATAGTTGAATCTTATTGTTATTGTTTTTATGAGTCAAGGAACAAAATAATATAATAAAACCAAAACAGAGTATTAGAATTAGTTCAAAGTTACTTAAAATAAAAATAAAATGTAACATATAAAGTCAATAGTGCGATTCGGAACGCATTTATTATATTTTAAGTACTTTACCACGCAAGGCCGTAAAATGCGATTTTCCACTGCAGAAATTGAATGACAAAAGTCCCTTTTTCGAGCGGGTGAGGTGAAAAGATTATTATTACCTACACGTTTAATAAAAGTTTTTGAAGGCGTGACATGGCGCAGCTTCACTCATTTAATCATAGTTAAGTATTAAGAGGCGATTAAGCCCTTTTTCTTCCAAAATAGTTTTCGAAAGGCAATTAAAGTTAATGCCTTGATCAACGTCACTGAGTCGTAGATAAGAGTTAACACGTTTTTTGAAGTACAAATGCCCCCAGCTTACCCGACGAAATTTGAATAATGCGCGGGCGCGTCAACGACTAATGCCTCCCGTTTATCATCGGTATTATCTTCTTATATTTTTCTTCGGCTTACGTCAGATTTCCGAAGTGCTATGGCCGGGCTTAAAAACTGTAATAAGTTATTTTATTCCCTAACGGATTCTAATTTCGTTAACTTTTACGCCTTTCTTCATGTAACTAAAAAATATTTGATAAATTTATTTATAAGTTTTATAAGTATACCTTTTAGTGAAATTGAGAACTTAGTATCTAGACAAGCCACATAGGCTATAAGATACTAATAATCAATACTGTATCAATTTGGAAAAAACAAAGTATCATATACTAACAAATAAATTAATATATATATATATATATATATATAAATTAATACTAAACCCGCTTTCTGCGCCAGAGGTCCCGGGTTCGATCCCCGGACAAGACAAACATTTGCCTTGGTCTGGGTGTTTAATATACTATATTATATATGTATTTAAAAACAAAAGTATAAAGTATGTTTATCCGTTATCTAGTTTCCATAACACAATTCTTGATGAAACTTAACGCAGGCTAGATAATTGAAAGAAAGAAAGAAAAGTGTTGTATGCTATTTATTATTATTATTATATAAGCATACTACACTACCTTATAATAACTATATCAAGAAAACGCCGTCCAACTCGCAGCCGCGTGGCATAGTACCGAGAACACTAGCGCTGTTGCCCCGCTGAATACATAGACTCAGCCGCTGGGCAAGATAGGCACTAGCTCTCAGGTCTCCGAGGCGTGGACCAGTCTTGTGGAAATATCTTTCATGTATCAATTTTGTTGTTGTCTATACATTTTTTATTTATCTATCTAACTATCTAGGTATATGAATAATTCATTTTCGTAAGCAAGCAACGGTTACCTATTAGTTTAAAACAAAAAACAATTACTAATAAAGTGTGGAAAAATAATTATTCCGATTCGATGTTACAATTATTGTGTAATATTTTTATTAACTATTTACATTATGTAAAGTTTTCAATAGAGTCCGAGAAATCGTTGTATCAATGCACTTGATCGCTAGTTTTTTTTTTCCGTAAGGTTTTTCGAAAAACTATTATAATAACTAAGCTCTTCAAATAGCAATAATTTTGATGCATGGATTTTATAATTAGTAGATGAGTACGTAGTACCTCTTAATTGAAGACAATCTCACGAGTATTATTTTACCAGTCACGTATTGGAAAAAAAACATTCGCCTTTAATTCTAAATCTATGGCTAGCTCTATGGAAACGAAATCCACCGCCCACCGCGCTACAACGACCGCAAGATTTTATTTGCGAACACCTTAAACGTTTTAACTGCCATGCTTCTTGGAAATTTTGCCATAGCAAACAATTACCTATTTGGTTCAGTCAATACTAAACTTTTTGTCGACAAAGATTTTTTGGACGAAGAGCATCGAACCTTCTTGGCATACCCGCCATTTAAAAAAAAACATGTTTGATTGCCAATGATGAAACTTATGTCAATCGACATAGTAAGTTATTACAATCAAAAAGTTTTCAGCGATCAAATCTCTAAGTGAAACGGTTTTTGATATTTTTGAGTTCAAAAACTATTTTTTTTTTAAAGAAATCCTGTTTCTGAGCTATGTATGCTGCATATTTGATGTATATTATACGATTCAGTAAAAAAATTACTTTTTCTGCAAATCTAACACTTTTTAAAACAAAACTCCCTAAAAATAAGTACGTACTGTACTGTAGGTACTGGTCTAGCGGAAAGTTCCTGGATTGCAAGGTAAAAACAATAAAATATCACTAACCTGTACAGCACTATTGAGGAAGCAATTGTTCAGCCCCGGCGCGTTCCACAGTCCCTTGGTCGTGTGGAATATTCCGGAGTCCCTGGAGTCGTCCCGGGAGTGCTGCGGCCGGATCCCCTCGCGCGGAAAGTGCTCGTGCGCGGGAGTCGCCATATTGGCCACCATTACTGCTCTGGCACCCGCCATTTTGGACTATCAGCTGATATGCGCGACATATCTGTAAAGAAGGATATTCATTATTGTCGACACACGGTCATGTTTTTTTTTTTTATATTTGTCGAAGGATAATTAGATAAATCGTTTGTTTGCGAAAATCCTAGGGATACCTATGACAAATTTTAAATAAAAAAAAAATCAGTAAGATTGAGAATCCGTGTTTTCACAATATACCTAGGATTTTTGCGAAAATTGTATTTATCTAATCATCCTACGACATATCCACTATTTGGACGCAGACTTTTGAAAGACCCTTATATGGAAAGATAAGGAGGATGGGTCATCCTTTGGAAAGAAGGAAAATAACAAACATAGTTTACAGTGGGTCTAAAGAAATAAAATATCGCAAATCAATTCTTTCGAAAACCTCAGACGCTTTGATAGTTTGACACCACCAAACATTTGACAAGTTTTTAAGGGGTTATAATAGGCGATTCACATTTGTGTGGAATAATTTTACTTGATCGTATTTTGTTCTAAATATTCCATCACTCGGAAACATTGCGTAACATCAGACTCAAACTGAATATCATTTATTAAATCTAGGCTGCTACAAGCACTTTGTGAACGTCAAAGAAGCTACGCCTTCGGTTCACAAACCCTACAGCGAGAGACCTTGTAACGAGAAGAACCGGCAAGAAACTTGTCAGGGGCTGTTTTTTTCGCCCTGTCTAATAACATACAGAGTCGTCATCTATAAGCATTTACCGACAACCCAACCAATAAAATTTCAAAGTAAAGTGACACAAATCAAATGCACTTGAATCAGCACCATTCACACATTGTAGTGTAGAGTCTATTCTCATTGGCATAATGTGAGCATCGGGGTTAATAAGCCGGGTTTTCATATTAATTGCTCAAAGTGCCGTTGTTCCTTTCACTCATAGAGTGTTGGGAATGACGTGAGACAACAATGATTCGATTCATTTAGTTTCACAGACAGCTGTGCTAAACTTAGTCATTAGTCGTAACTTCGTAGTAAAATCTTTTACCAAAATAAAGGTTTTTTTTGCATTATAACTAATTAACATTTTTAGTGCAATTCTTTTTGTAAAACATTTTTGCTAAAAAAATACTAGAAAAATATCCCGTCTGGGGAAACTTGTAGGATGGGTCGAATTTTTCTAGTAAAATTCGTATTTGGTAGTTTTAATAATTTGTAAAAATTGTTTGAATGTGGATTTGATCAAGCTGTCGTTTAGTCTAATACGCGTCTGAAGTCACTGCATCTAGTTCTTTTATAACAGGACTTTGAAAACTAATGAATACAACATGTCTCCAAGTTGCTCAAAATTAACTCACATTTAAAAACTATTTCGGTCTTCAACATCTAGGAGACCAATTTTTTATAGAATGAACAAAATTAAGCTCTCTGCAAACTAAACACTGCTACAGGTGTAGATATCATAGTTCAAATGTTTATTAATAAAAACACGTTTTAAAGGAACCAGCAATTTGCCAGTAATTCATTTGCTATTCTTATGTTAATCGTCTCAAAATCCAACGTGTTTAGAAATCGGTAGAGCACAACTCGCGATATTTTCGCGATCGTCCTACACAACTTGAATACAAAATAACAATTTAATATGTATTAGACACACCATGCGAAGGTATTTTTATGGCCTTGCCTTTATTATAATAAATCTCGCCTTTTCCCCTCAACATAAATGTTTTAATAGTAAATCATTAAAAATTTATTATTACCTCATATAATAGAAAATATTATAAAGTTAATTAACGAAGGCTTTAACTATAAGTATTATAGGTACTATTTATCGGCCGCCCGCAACTTTTTTCTACTGAACTTATGATCGTAGAATAATTAAAAAGATTTTAAAATAAAATTAAATAAATTCTAGAACATTCGCCTAAAAATTATTGCAGAAATATAAAAGCCAATCAGGACACAGACTAATGGACAATGACAGTCATCCAAAGAATGTTACGAGCTGCGCGGCGTCATCGTATAAGCACAATGTAATCTACGCATTGTATAATAATGACACCACAGTTATGGAAGAACACGGAAGGAGCCAGCTTTGATAAAAACTGAAGCTATGTCTGGAGTAATAACATGCCTGGAATACTAGATGCTCTTATTAGTCTGAAACTCCTCACCACTAACGTTAACTTATGTAGAAACAATGACAAATGGCGTATAATTGGATGGAGGAAGAATTCAGATTGAAATCAGGGGGCTAATTGTCTAATTTAAAATCTATCGCAATCCCTTTCAATTCGTAATTTGAATGATATTCACGCCGTCACTATTAGACATTTGAAAGGGATTGTGATCGGGACGCGTTTTAAAAGGTATGCAATAAACGAAATTGAACTGTCTAAGCAATATGATAGACGAAAATATCCCAATCACAATACCTCTGAAAGGGATTGTGATAGATTTTAAATTAGACAATTAGGGGGCAGGTCTTGCAAGAAAAGTTATGAAAATGAAATTTTCTTGCAAATACCTATGTGACTAGTTAACAGACACTAGAATACAACTGGATTATTTTAGTTCTTTATTAAGACTTCACTCATAATATTTACATATTTATTGATATAAGTCGAAAATTAATTTTAAGTAACGCAAAACTTACACATGTTTAAAATTGCAATGACATTATATTAAAAGTTATTTTTTAAAACAAACAAAACCTATTAACAGTCCTGAGATTCAGAACGTAATCAGCATGGAATTAAGTTTAAAATTGAATAGCGACTTTGATGCACCATACAACACGTCCCCACGTCCCGGCTCAAACTCACGCGCAGACCACATGTGTTTCCGCGAAACATACTAAAACGTTTTATTCCAAACAATATATGATTTACGGGCGATACCAGTCAGCTCTAGTAACACGGTTAATGCCAAACTATTAGTTTATGTGGAAATTGAACAAATATATCGATAACACATTAGAAAAGAAATTCTAATACAGAGCTTATTTTGTAAGAATGGTAAAATTAAATGATTTTCAATAACATACAGTTGTTTACATATTATTGTTACGAAAAAACTAATGAAATGAATGATATGATAAGATAATAATTTATGAAAAGTTGAACATTTATTACGTATGAAAATCCTTTAAGAGAAAAACTACAGATTGAAGCCAATTCTCAACCCCGCAAAAGACGGAAAAGAGGAGGAGGAGGAAGAGAAGAAACGAGGCACACATACGTAATAGTCCATCAATGCCTATATAGTTGACAACAATATTTTTTCCCGCGTTAAAGTGTTCATTTGTTTTTTTTTTTTCTAAAACAGATTTCTATTTCCAAGCCAGTTCGATATTTAAATAAAACCTTTGATAAGTTACCTCCTTGGTTGCCATATTTCGGAGTAAAAGATCGTTCCATTTTAAATAACACGACAAATATGACTTTAGTATGTAATTTATTTGGCCGCTATATACGACACAATATATGGATTTTCATACAACTTTTGCCGGCCGTTGCTCGCATGTATGTGGCTAGTACAGCAATATCGATTTATCTCAAAGAAGGTTGTCAAAATAATGCTCATATTTCCAAGCATGTTTGAGAAAACTACTAAGTTAATCTTGCTTCTTTTATTTAATCTTTTTATATTTCATGACATAATAGCAGATCAATCTAACTGAAAATCAACTGACATCTTGCCCTATTTTAATAATACCATCAGTACCGCACACATGCTTTTTCCTTAATATATAGTTATTTCTGTAACACTTCTGTCTAGCTAACACTTCCGATTGGAAAGAAAATGTAAATCGGGTTAATTCCTGCATATCACTTACGCAACTCCATCTGCATTACTTTTATTTACGGATGCATTCGCCGGCGGCCGTTGCTACATCTCATGTAAATATTTATCACATTTTTTCATCTCTCTGTTTAGCATCTGTGTGAATTTACAGTAAAATTGTATTGCTGTAACTTTTTTGCCAGATTTCTTGGAAAACTTTTTAAAACTGGAAAATTAAATTTAAATCACACTACAAAATATTTCATATTGTAGCAGCGTAACGGATAATAACATATTAAAAGCTGATGCGCTGGTGTAAATGAAGCTCAGTATAGCTCTATCAATTCTGTCGCATCTAAAGATTTGAAATTCCTTAGTACTTCCACTAAATCCAAATAATCGTAACCACCCGTCTGTTAAATTAGTTTTGACCACCAAATGTTTATTTTATTTTTCAAACGAATCAAAATGCCATCCCGCTGCAGCGTGCATAATCCACGCACCCAAAATCACATTTGAAGCTTATCGTCAAAGGACTTTCCTCAATTAAAAGACCATTGAATATTGTCAATTAAAGCTTAAAATGGTTCAACCAATGATCTATATTGAATTAAGGTTTCTGATTTAATATTTAATTACACTGTAAAAAGGAGATTTGGATATTACATTTGAAAAAAGAAATATTGATTTACATAATTTATTTATCTTTATTTAGAAAACCAACTGCTTTATCAATACATAATATAATAACTTATGTAAATCTTTAGTAAGCCAATAACAGGTTTCCCTTATATAAACCAATAATTTTGTGACAAACGATTTTTGGTGATGTAAACCATAAGCAAAATTTATTCTTACAAAATTGCGCAAAAAATATAAATATATATTTATGAAAATAGTTGAACATGGTAGCCCGAGAGCAACATGTGCAAATGTGAATGTTACTGTTGTATTTATGTTTTTATGTAAGTTACAATGAACCAGCACTAACATTTACGTTTTAGTCTTATTCTCGTTACAAGGTCTCTCGTTTACCTTACGGTTTGTGAACTGATAGCGTAGCCTCCTGACACACGCAAGTAGTTGTAACAGCCCAAACTAAATAAATGAGATTTATTAAAGATATTCTCGTAAATTCTTTTCGTAGCCTGTTTTTACTTTTGTTTCGTAAAGTAATTGTAAAGTAATTCGGGTACGCAAAAATAAATCATAAAAAGACTTTCTACTATCAATCAATATGCAAACTAAAAGCGTCCTTTGTTCACAAGGAAAAAGATTACTAAGAAAAAAGTTTGTAAACAAAACAAACTGGCGACCACGAGAGATGGGGGACGCAGGCGCAGCCAAGCCATAATGACCTAATAAGCAATAATGATGATAATCACCGAAATCACCTCCACATTCCATTCGTTACTTACATGCGGAAAAAACAACGTCTCTACTTTCTCGTTTGTTTTTTATGAAAGTGCCATAAAAAGTTTTATTTGAGGAATGTAAAATGCTACAGAATCATCACCGTCTTGTTGAAAAATAGTCTGTACAATATTGCTTAAACAAGTATTTTTAACGAATAGTAGCAGAGAATCAACTTTTTCACCTCACACCCTCTGAAAAGGAGGTTTTGTCAATCAGTTTAGGCGTAGAAATTTTTGCGGCCTAGCGCGGCAAAGTACTTTTTTAATTTAATACCTAAAAATATGTCATAATGCGTTCCGAATTTTATATTAGGCTGGGTGAGATTTCACAACCTATAATTGGATTTCGGACTGTGTCATAAATCTTTATTTTTAGTCTTTGTCTTTTTTACTTGACGTTGGCAAATGTACAAACTGTACGAGCCAGAAAAAAAAAAGCCTTTGTCCTGTACCTCATGCCAGTGTCAACATTTACGGAATCGTTTTTATTCTTATTAATAAGTAACAATATATTCCTACTTTAAATAACTTTGAGTTAACTATATTACTCCCTTTTTTATTATGTTAATTTTTATATCATTAAAGTATATTTAGATTAAACTTAATGTTTAAATATTTTTTACCGAAAGTTGACCGCGGAAACAACCTCTTTTAATATTCTGTGGAAACAACCATAAAATGTTCCTCGTTGTTGTGAGGTGAAAAATTGTGTGTTGCGCTCGGCAGAAAAGTTTTTAGCGTCTTGTACCTTTGAAATCCTCGCTTCGCTCAGGATTCAATCTTTGAACCACTCGCTACGCTTGTGGTTCAATCCTAGAATACTTCACTTGCTCAGATTTCAATAGAGGTAACTCGCCGCTAAATAACCAACTTTCCAGCCTTGCAACTTCCGGTAAAAGTTTCTTTAAACAAAAAAAATAATCTAAATATACCTTATTCTCGTTGTTTTAATGATATAAAAAACTAAAATAATAAAAAACGGAGTATTATATTCAATTCAAAATTATTTAAAGTAGGAATATATTGTTACTTATAAATAACAATAAAAACGATTCGGTAAATGTTGACACTGACATAAGGTACAAGACAAAGACAATTTAAAAATAAAGGTTTATGTCACGTTCCGAAATCCAGTCATAGGTTGTGAAATCTTACCCAGGCTTATATAAAATCTTATATCAAATAGTTTAATTTTATTGTTATTGTTTTTTTTTATTCAATGAACCAAAATATAATATAATAAACCAAAACGGAGTATTATAATTAATTTGAAGCTATTTAAAATAAGAATCAAATGTAACAAAAAAATCAATAGTGCGATTCGGAACGCATTATGACATATTTTTAGGTATTAAATAAAAAAAGTACTTTACCGCGCTAGGCCGCAAAAAGCGATTTTCTACTCAGAAATTGAATGACAAAACCTCCTTTTCAAAGCTTGTGAGGTGAAAATAACTATTCCTTACTTATAGTAAGTCTCTTCTAAAATGTAATGAAAAGTTAAATAAAAAAATACATCTAACCACCCAATACTTTACTAATTGCTTTAAAGACTACATTTTACGATGACAACATCGATCAGCAATTCAAACATCGATGACTAAAGATGGCCCAAACACAAATTTACCGAAACTTAAAAAACCGGTCAAGTGTGAATCTGACTTGCTCTTTGGGCAAGTACCTAAATAAGTAATAACAATAACGAAACAAGCTCTACCTACAATTTTTTCCTGATGTACGAGTGTTAAAATATTACTCATTGACATATTTTTGATTGCCTAGTTTAAAAATATTGATTGGTACCACTGATTAGTTTCATGAATGGGCTACACTTCGACTAGATTTCGCCGTTTTATTTTAAACAAGGGTGGGATACCGATCAGATTGATATTATAATTTATCTTCCTTTTTTCCTTTAGACGCAAGGAACCCTAAAAGAAATGTTTTGTCGCTAAACGCTTTAAAGCTAATGCCATATTGTATGTGACGTCTATTCCATAATAGATGTATTAGAACCAAGTGCAAGTCACGGTCTAACAAAATGATTGGAGACCTCAGACAAGCTAAGTGGTCAACGCAAGCAATAGACGGTTCCAATAAAACTGTTTGTTGACTATAATTTTCGAATTAGAGTCCCTTCAAATATTATTTAAGTTTTGACTCACAACTTTCTCACATACAATAAAACAAAAACTCTAAGCACAGTTAATTGGTACTCTACTTAAGTTTAAGTTGCAGCAGAAAAAACGCATCGTGCATTCTGGGAATATTGGGCAAGGCAAGAGCAAAAAACGGTTTGTCTCAAGTGTTCAAGTGTTCCTCCATTAGCAATAAATAATTTTGAGTGATAACTTTAAAAGCATTCCATCGCGACGTCTCAAGTACCTATGAACTTGAAGTTCAAGGCTCACACGAGTTTTATGGTTTGTTTTGCTTGAAACAATTTTGAACCTTACATCTACACAGTTAAGAACTTGATGAAAATCCGTTTATTACTTGTGTAATTGTTTTAAACTCTTTTAGAAAGTAGAAACTTTATAGTTTTAAATTAAGCGTTAGAATGGCTGCATACAGTATTTTTATAAACCTAGGTAGTACGTCTTTAAAGCTACTTTTAGCTACAGCTTTCTATAGCTGTAGCTAAAAGTAGCTTTTATTTTTTATGAACGACATGGCGACTTTCATCATTGATAAGGCTGAAAGATGGAAGCGAGCCTCTCCCGGAATCCTCACTCACTGAGGAACTGGCTATCTTATCTCGAACTGCCGGAACACAAAAAATCTAAAAACATTATTGTGATGGCGTCAGACTTAGATAAGATGATGGTAGCTAGCCTGGCAGACTTACAACAAGTCAAACCACCAACTAAACCGAATACAATATGTACCCCCGCTAGGAATCGAACCCGGGACCCATGGGTCTGATACCGGTGGTTGTACCACTAAACCACAGAGGCGGTTAGACTTTAAAGACGTACTAGGTATATGCACCAACTATGCATATTTATCTACATATTACCATGATATCTAGCTTACCTACGCAAAGACAAAAAGGTTTTATTGTTTCATATGAATTTCTGCACGATAAAGGACGAACGAAATACGGTTAATTCATAATCATCATCTTAGCCACATGACACCCACTGCAGGGTAAGTATAGGCATCCCCCAGCTGGACAAATGGTCTCCACGAAACGATGGTCCTGCGCTGCCTGTAGTAGGTATTCACAATCGAAAAACACGAATTGATCTCCGTACGTAAGTAGGTAACTATTCATAAACAGGTAGTAGATGCATTTAACGCATATTTGGTCCCGTTTATAAGAATAAAATTATTTCCTACCAGATCATTATCGTTCAATCGCGGACGCCTAAAGCCTCGGGCGCAGGGCAAAAAACTAAGATTCTCCGTATCACGCCCCTCTATCATATTTTAATTGAAAACGCTAGAGAGCGGTGTCGATATACAGTACAATCTCCATAATTACAACCGCACAATAATATTATAATAATTGTATTTCCATTCATACATATAAGAACGTGCTGACATCTTTTATCTGCTGACATCATATATTGCTCACAGATTTCAATTTTCAAAGAGGCTCCGTCGTTGTAAAAACACAAATGCAATCCTTTCATCGCACATACCTACTACCTATGGCAAGTCTTCATTGTGGGTATAGCTCACTGTTAAAACACACCCACACACGGAACCAAGTCGATAATATACGTGGCGTGGACGTGACACAAAAGGAGCAAGAGCGGAGGCTGCGCGTGCGCCGACCCGCCAGACGGCACGAGTCAAACCGCCATTTCGTGTTATGCCGTCACTATTACTACGCTTATAAACAATATTGCTTGCAACGAACGTTATATTTAAAATTAACGCGGTTAAAAATGAAATGCGATAGATGAGATCGTCTTATAAGTTTCGAAGGAAATGTAGAGGTTTATAAAGTTATAAGTTCTGAGGAACTATTATTTTTCCTATTAGTTTGAAAGAAAGAAAGAAAACTATACGGCTGGAATGAAATCTGACCTCAGCTTCTGTCTGACACAAAAATGAGATGCTGTTATTCAGGTGTAGTCAGAGAATAGCTAGCTAGCTTAGAGGCTCTAGCCAAATAATGAACATCAGACACTCTAATTTCACTGAAGTAAAGAACAGTGAGTTTATGATGGCATAAACTCTAAAAACCCGAATTAAAACCTTTAATTGACCAACCGTGCGGCTGCGTGTGGCTGCAAGTACCACATATATTTAAGTACCTATCAAAAGAGAAAGGTTAGTTCTAATAGACGAAACTAAAAGGCTAATCAATGGACCACCACTATAGCCCATATATCACGTTGAGCTAGATTGAATTTTCACCATAGCGAAGTGAGCGTGGCTAAACACCGTGAAAACGTCATTTTACTCTCGAACAGAGGTTAATAAAATAAAAAGTGTTGACGACAGCATACGACAGTCCAGTGGACGTCCACACCTCTCGACCTCTCATTAATGTCGCCATCGGTCAACGTCGAGGTACAATGCCTGGCCCTGGGCCGTCCAGCCCGACAAAACAACTTTTCCCATCAATATAGAGGCTTGTCACTCGGAGATTATAAATAAAAAAACACTGTACCTACCGTAAAGGGAAGGAAGATTGATTCAAAGCTTTTCAATGTTAAGAGATGTTAAAGATTTTCACTTATTATGGATGATAACAAAAAGAGGATAGGCAAATTACGTTACATCTGCCTTTAACCTTTGAACCCCTTGATCTGGGCATGTCAAATCATTGTAAGCTTATCTTCCTTGTTCGGAAGTTAGGAAGAATTGTGTTGTTTGTTCAAACTTATTTTTTTCACTTTACGCTTATTTTCTTTTAGTTTTCGTTCATCTTGAATTTGTTTTACCCTCATTCAAAGTGAAGGTTAAAGAATCGCTAAGATATCAAAAATGTTTTTACTATGCAAGTTAACTCGACTTCATGTTAATTTTTGATGTTTCATAGTTGCTAACACAAATTTTTCAGACTGAGTTTATTTCCTTAAGTTAAGTAATTGATGGTAATAAATATTAATACATAAATAATTGCATACATACACACCAATTATCAAGCCCACGTTAAGTTTCATGAAGAACTTGTGTTATGGATACTAGATAACGGATAAACATACATAAATAGTTTTTTTGTAAATACATACATAATATACATAATAAACACTCAGACCAAGACAAATAGACATGTTCATGCACACAAATATTTGTCTTGTCCGGGGATGGAACCCGTGACCTGGGGTGTAGAAGGCGGGTATAGTACTCTCGTCTTTTCGGTGTCTTAGCATAGCGCGATAAGAAAGAAAGAAAGTTATAAAATTTATTCGACAAAAAACAAGAGGCAAACATGACTTCCACTAATAAGCCAAGTGTGACGCTGATTTTCAGGTGAAGCCAGTAACAAATCGATAGCACTCTACACACAAAGAACAGTTACAACGATTCCGTCGAATTGAGATCCTCCTCCTTTTTTTGAAATTGGTTTAAAATTAAAAGAGGTGATAAGCATATTCATTACCTAACAAATAACTAAAAGGCAAGAAAAATAAAAGAGTGGGACCGCAATGTAGAATGTCTTGGCTGCCACTGACTCCAAAAGTCTTATTTTTTTCACACACTTAAAATTACATAATTCCAGGTACATACCTAATTAAGTTTATTAACAAATACACACATGTTACATAAAAAAGGAGGAATAAGTTTTCACCTATTCTTCCTTTTTAATGTAACAGAAGAAAAAAATGTAGAAAGCTTTCAATATTGACCTGTTGGAATAAAAAATAGTCCCTTAACGCGCTTACGAAAAGAGGCCAAAGAAGTATTATCTACATTAAGTAGCTCGATATCTTCAGTTCCCGCGACCATTGTCTTCGGTTCAACAGCTTAATGTTGGCTGCTGATCCACCATAGATTAGCCATGTCATGGGACAATCGCGATGAAAGCAGCCACGACGGATATGTCACACGTCACGAACCAAAGCCTGAGTGATCACAAAACTAGCACGACTAAAAGAAACGCCATGTGGCTTATAAGATTGTATTAGACGTGATTAGGTATTGGTTTCCGCAATTCAGAGGTATCTAAATTTTAATATGATACAATATAGGTGAGTACTGAAAATACAGATACCTAATAAGTGGGAAAATAAAAAACATCTCTCTAAAGAACATTTTTATAGCTATTATCAGGATCGGTCATTTTGATGATTCCTGCTCGGTCATTTGATTTTCCTTAAGGATGGAGAATGTACCATAACCAACCACACGACCCAATGCCGATTGCTATTTACAGCCATTTTGCAAGTCTATGGTGTTAGTTCCAAACTTTCTGAAAACAGCTGAAAGCTATAATATGCTTCAACCTATTCTTAAAGCCCAATTCATTGGTAGATCATAAAGCATATAATTTATGTAACAAATAAAAGTATGATATTGAATTGTAAGACATAATTTCTTTGAACAAAAAACCTTTTTGGACTGCGCATTAGTAGTCGTACAAAAAACGGGGCCAAATCAACTAGGTTAAGCATGACACAGTTGCCAGTTTTAACCGGCTATCGACGACATATATTTTTCTGAATGATTGCATATGCGGCGTATATAACTGTCCCGCAAATTGTAGGATATAGATCCGATGACATTCTGCAATTACCCGCATATTAGCGGGCTAACGGTGGCGCGTCCGCTGGCCGCACTCTACAAATACCAATATACTTGTCAATGAAGGACAGGCAGTACAGATAATAAATAAACGTTAGGAGTGAGTGTAAAATTGTAAACCTGAAATTTTTACATTCGCATTCACGTTGTGACAGATCTTAATAGTAAGAAAATAAGACGTCAAAAAACTAAAAGTAAACCCACTGAATTTTTAACTACACTTTACTGAGCCTTATTCATAGTACCTAATGTCTGTCTCTACATACACACAAATTAAATCTGTACCTTAATGTACTTACAAATTACATTGGTAAGTATTAAAATAATCATACAAGGCGCGAGCTAATTTCTTGACTTCTTAATATTGAAAATTGTCCAAATATCTAATTAATTTTAATAGGCTCAAAAAACTAAAACACAGTTATAGGCGTGTGCGCACACACCTGGCTAAGAAAGATGTTTTCACTCAATAGCATATCTAATAAAATTCGGATATTAACCAAACTGGCCTACGAACGGGCCGAGCTTTTAACGAGACATTTTAAGTACCACCCATAAAATGTAACCGTATATAAAAAATACTGCTGACAACTGTAAGCTTCAAGTGGCTTGAGAGACTAGTTTAATCTACGTTAATGCTGACTACATTTTTGGATTAATAATTAAGTACAATAACTTAAGTCTAACTAACGACCGCCTGCGATTTCGTCTGCGTGATTTCTTTTTCCCGTAATGTAATAGTACATTACTGCAGCGACCAGCAAAAGGGGCATTGATGGACGAACGTGTAAATGTGGGCCGAGGCGAAGCCGATGCACACATACGTAAGTCCATCAATGCTTAGTTGAGGCCAAGGCTTGCACAGTACTTTTCTCAAATAATGCGCGGAAATTAAAACTAAGAGTACTTAGGCAGAAGAACTTTTTATTTAAATAGTACTTTCCCGCGTTAAAGTGTTCATTTGTTTTTTTTTTTCAATAAACCTCTATTTCCAATCCAGTTCGAAATTTAAATAAAACCTTTGACAAGTTACCTCCTTGGTTGCCATGTCTCGAAAAAAATGTTTTTTCCATTTTTAAATTACATGAAAGATATAAGTTTACTCTGTAATTTATTTGGCTGCTCAACCACGACAGATATAATATGGATTTTCATACAACTTTTGCCGGCCGCTGCTCGCATGTATGTGGCCAGTACAGCAATTTCGATTTATCTCGAAGAAGGTTGTCAAAATAATGCTGAAGTTTCCAAGCATGTTTGAGTAAAAGTTGTATTTTTCCGAGAGTTTTGAGTAGTCCATGCTCTTTACCAATTCCCGAAATAGCAAAATTTAACATGTAGCAATTATCCAGACATGTAATGTAGGTAATAATGGAGAGATAGAGTTCATTTTTTTTATGCTAGCATCACTGAAGGATATTGCATTTTTTTTGCATTTCAATCATCCCGGTTTACGCCCAAAAGCGAGTCTCAAAGGTCGAACTCTATAAGTAAACATATACCAGACGTACCAACATTTTAAAATAAAATTTACATTTTGTAAAAAAGAAACATAAGTAGTAAGTAAGTAAGTATTTGATTCTTTATCGCAGTCTGCGTCGTTGCTGCAACGAAAGCAATCAACACCATGAAATCATAAACTATGCGTGCAGCTACTCTATCTCGCTGAAAACTACGTGCATATAAGCTAGTAAGTACCTATAACATGTTTTATCAATAAACATGTATTTCAAAATTATTACTAAAGCTCGTTAGCGAAATTTAAAGTTACATTAGCGGCGTGAGCTCCGTGAGCTCAAAGAATAACTTTTTTTCTATCGCAAATAATATATTTAATTCCATTCTTCGTAGACAACTAAATGAGAATACAAGCTACATAAATTACATGTAACATCAACTTTGCATGCTTCCAAAGCTGAAGTAACCAATAATTATAAAGTACTATTATAGTCTGGCACTATTATCTGCATAGTCGTAGTTTAATAATAAATGATAGCAACAAAAACAGCCGGCTGTTTCTCGGCACGTGCCAAATACACCTGTCCGTCCGTACGAATGCAAGAAACATGCAATTTTTTTTCTAGTATGAAATTACGGCAACACTGGCCTATTACTTGGTAGATACGGCACGGTAGATTTTCTTGGGGCATGTTACTCGTATAACTATTAGAATTTGTTTATCTTAGTTTTATTTGTAGGCTTTTATAAAGTTTTAACTATGATAGGCCTGGTAATAAGAAATAGATGATGTGTGAAGCAATCCAGATACACAGCATACCTACTAGATTGGAAACCACATTTTAAGCCAGTCGACAGACAACGCATTCAGCCATTTGGAGTTTAAAAGAAAAGGAGACTGAAAAATGTTCACACAATAATTGTTAAAAACCTTGACCATTTGAATTATTACTGATAAACATTCTAAGGTCGTCTAATAATGTATACGTGACGTCTAACAATGTATAAAACATTTCGATGGTGCTTCAAGCATTTACGTTTCCCACTTTCTCAATTGTCCACCATTTCCAATCCTAATTAGTCTAAAAATATTAAAAACATCGAAGAAAAGCTGTCAAGCATGTCGTAAAACCACTGATCGAAGTGTAGAATTATTTTTAAAACGGTAGGTTATTATTACCAAGCAGTTTGATGATGTGTAGGAGGGACTGATATTTGTAATGATTATATACATCGCCTGTTCGACACCTATGCGTAGCTCGTAGGATGCCGGGCGCTTCCAAGAGGATATGAAGTTATTGATGACGATATGAAGTTTCAGATTAAAGTATACGACAATAAAGCAATTGACTTTCTTACATATTATTCAAAACTTTGACCATATGAATCATGACATTGGCCCTTACCTAAAATTTAAATGATGCTTGCATTTACGTGTTTTACCCTACTTACCTAATCCTAGTCAAAATAGATGTCAAATAAGTAGGTCGTAAAATCAAAGATCGAAGTGTAGAATTATATTTACAACGGTAGCTTAATTTGATGGCTACACCGGGAAGCTGAAGATGTGTAGAAAGGAGTGACATTTGTAATGATTATAAACATCGCCACTTCGACACCCATGCGAGGGCACGTAGGACGACGACGGCGCGGCGGGCGCCTCCAAGACGTAGTCTGGTGACCATTGATGACGATCTTGCGAAACCTTAGATTTGGGCGCAAATGGTTACCTTATAAGGAAACCGCAGCGTGGGATGTTTTAGGTGTTTTAAATTAGAAAAGGTGGAGCCAACAGATCAACCGATTTTCAACTTTAAGTCTAAAAAGCAAACGGTTCTAAGGAAAGTTTTAATTTTGTTAATAATTCATGAACTATCGACTGCACATTTAGATGAAAAATCGCACGTAATCGGCTTAACCAATTATAGGTTTATTAACGGTTTCACAATCGTGACGAATCGATTTGGTTATGAACAGGAACCTATGCAGGTACGATAGAGATTGTTAAGGAAAACTGGTAAATAGAGATGGTGACCTAATTCTGATAAAATTGCATCCGGAATGAATTTTACACAGATACTTTCTCTTTAAATATTCTTAGGCCGTATTTATCAAGAGCATTTCATCGATTATTCATTCAAAATTATTCCTACGGTAAAAGCGCTAGCTATAGAGCATTAGGTAGGTAGGTATACCTATGCTATATTTTTTTCTTAATAATGAATAGACATCAACGCGCTTTGCAATTTTGCAATTTGAAAACTTTGCGACTTGATTTTTCTTTAACTATAAATAAATATGACGTATACGGACTACAGAACCAGAGCACAAACCCCATCTAACTGCAGCGAGGTGTGAAACAGGGAGACGTGATTTCTCCGAAACTGATTAAGCTCATTATAAAGGTATGCTACCTATATGCTTTTTGTTCTGAATTCTTCTAGAAATCTAGACTCTATTGCGATTTCGGGACAAAGAAATTATGTAGGTTTACTTCTTTCGCAAACGTGCAAGTCGATCGTGAACAATTCAGTAACTTAAACTGTCCTACTGTGTACTACACATAATGTGTAGTAAATTTAGGTAATGTGATTACTTAAAAAATACGAAAAAAAATGGATTTTAATTTCGATTAAGTATCTACAACTACTAACAAACCAAGCATACTTGTAACCAACAAACAAAATAACCTACATTATCTTTGTATGAAAATGTAGTTAACCAAATGGCGCACTGAGTAATATTTTGATTATTATGGTCAAGGGATGGAATCAATGGATCAAATTGAATTTGTTCCGTGTTTGGGTATTATCATCCTGTCCTTATATGAGTATTGTAACCAATCGTTAGTTTTTGATTAGTGCTTATTGCACTTGAGTTTTTTTTTTATGTAGTCTTATTTTTATTTTACCAGTGGTGTATAAAGCGACTTTATAATATTTATAGTTTCCTACTTAACTATATAAGTAGGTACTATACAGTATTAAAATTTATTCTTTACTAAACTTATAGTTATAACGAAGAAGTTTTGTGGAAGAAACAAAGAAGCCCTTCTTTCATTTACGTGAGCTTGTGTTGTTGTTTTTTTTTTACTCACCGAAAAGGGTTCTCCACAAAAAAGGTTCCGCTTATTATTTTGTACACTCCGTATTCACACCTTCTGTATTCCAATCCACACCTATTGTTAAGTCCAACTGGAGTAATCCTTGGCACCAAATATAAATCACGTATAAACAGTCACAGTTTTATTTTACTCAGTTTGTTGTAAATTCATTAAATCTCTCACTTTCAAGAATTACATACACACACAATTATAATTTAGTCTAGGAGAGTTATTAATGAGGATGTATAAAATCAAGTATCAATACCAAAATCCCTTTGAAATTTAAAAAAAAGTGTACAAAGTTTTCCCGCCAAACTGTTTTTTTTTTTCGATCGCGATAGCCGGAGCGGCAAAGCAACGCGCGTCCAACCACTAGCAAAGCCGGTTGAGAGCTGTTGACGTTTTATTTTGAAGCGAACGGCCTGCGCTTGGTGGCTTGGCTTCCAAGACGCGTAAAACGAACCTCCCTGGATACGGGGTATAATATTATACGTTACAAAAAAACTTGGACTCTGCCTACATAAAAAGTGTTCATGAGGTTAACTGCCCGTCGACATCTTTGCATACCTATAAATAAAAGGTTTTCTATCAAATGGTAATTATCAATGATATGAAGCGGTTGAACCTATCCTATTCAAGAAAGGCAGTGTTGTGATCTGCGAACATATAAAACATGTTCGCAGGTTGTGATTGTTTAGTCTGGAGTGTTTTTTTACTTTATGAAAGTTGCCGATCAATTTTAAACAAACTACCTAGTGATTCTGGGAGAACAGTAGACCTCGCTTTGCAAAGTAAAGGCGGACATGCCACACGTTCGCTGCGCCGCCATTTTTGATGGACTTTTAGTCAGTTTGTATGAGGTGTTTTCGAGGCAAGGTTGAAGTTCTTTACAGTCTGACTGAATCTAGCTTCGCCCGCAGTTATGACATTTCGGTATTGAATTAATGAAAAATATATATATGACCAGGAGCCCTAATTTTTGATTCACTCGTCGAGGATTCTACTGATTTTCGTGCGACGTTTGAGTTTCCGTATTCCGTAAAAGCGACCTTGCCCGTATATATGTCGTAGGATATATTATTCTGATTGGAACACAGAAAGTTTACTACACGTGAGAGAATCGATTGACATTTGAAACGTCAAGTCGTCAACCAATCAGAGAAGATGTTGTTTTGGATGGTCCGATCCGTCAATCATTGTTCTTATTTCATAATAGCCAGCGATTCTTTTCGCAGTCTTACTAAGGCAGTCCGTTTTTTCGCAAAAACCCTATCTTTTTTCAGTAGGATTGAGAAATGCCAACGCCATTGTTTAATTACGCGTGTTTTCGCAATATCCCTAGGTTTTTCGCAAAAATACGATTTATCTAATTATCCTGCGACATATATATATAGCTTCGCTTTTCGCCTGCCGCCTCCCAACGCGAGCGCGTGAGGGGCAAAGCGAAAAGCGTGCTATGGCCACGCACGCAAGGTCGCTAATCGCTTGATCGCCTCCTCGTTGGCATCGCCACTCGCGCGTCGAGTGATTCAAAAATAGAGGTCCTGGAACATAACGCTCGAAAATCTCCGTACTGCTTCCCAAAGAGTGAGTCTTAAGATAATCATGGATAAGACGAACATCATGTCGAATT
Source organism: Chrysoteuchia culmella (assembly GCA_910589605.1). NCBI lineage: Eukaryota > Metazoa > Arthropoda > Insecta > Lepidoptera > Crambidae > Chrysoteuchia > Chrysoteuchia culmella. The sequence goes on from OU342648.1 coordinate 6,628,574, forward strand.
CCGAAAGAGAATAGCTCTCGTCGAATCCAACTCGGATGGGCAGCATACGGGAAGCTTCGTAAAATCTTCACATCAAACTTAGGTAGGTAGGTACCACATGCTACGGCCGCATCTGCGCCTATCAACCCGGGGGCTAATTGTCTAATTTAAAATCTATCGCAATCCCTTTCAATTCGTAATTTGAAAGTTATTCAGGCCGTCACTATTTGACATTTGAAATGAATTGTGATCGGGACGCGTTTTAAAAGGTAGGTATGGAATAAACGAAATTGAACTGTCTAAGCAATATAACAGACGAAAATATCACAATCACAATACCTCTGAAAGGGATTGTGATAGATTTTAAATTAAACAATTAGGGGGCCGATCTATCACGCCGTTAGTTCGTACGATTGACGCTAAACAGTTAGTGTGGTAAGTTACATGAGGCCGCATCTGCGTGTATCGTAGCATTGCCGGAAAGTTCGGGGAAAGACGAAAGTCCATGAACAGTGTGTTGCCAGTAATTACTATTTATTTTCTTGTTTGTTACTCTTTCACGCTAAACCTACTGTACGGATTTGGATGAACTTTGACTTTGACTTTGATATTCTTACGGGAACGGGAACCGCGCGGGTAAAACCGCGGGCAGCCGCTAGTGTGTTACTTTGCTATTGTAATTTAGTAGGATTTTCTTACACGTCTGCAGCACTTCTAGCACCTGCATGTGCCCTACATAAATTGTTCTTATTTTGTGATTAGGGGAAGACGATATTTGTAAAAATGATTCTTTCGAATTTTCGATTGTAAGGATATTCATCGGATTGATGTAACAACGGCTTACCGTTGTACGTTGTACCTAGTAAGTAGTTAGAAAATTTCGACAATTGTTCGCAAGGCACGGTAGCTCAGTGGTTAGAGCAGTGGGCCTGATACCCAAAGGTCGCGGGTTCGAGTCTCGTCTGAGAATAACTTGTGAGCCGAGACGATTTTTTAATTTTTTTTATAAAAAAATTTATCAAAAGCGACGATATTTTTATCAATATAAATATACTTACCTACATTTAAACATAGACGTACTAGCGGCCGTCCGCAGTTTCATCCGCGCGGTTCCGGGGAATATCGGGATAAAAAGTAGCCTATATTTTATTCAAGGCTATCTTCAATCTGTGTGGAACAAGTTAATTAGTAGGATATAAACTGACGACTCCAACAACAGCATAATTTTGCAATACCCAGGTTGTTGCTACATTGCATAGTAATTTTGTAAGTTTCCCTTATACTAAACCACTTCAAGCTTTAGTTGGACTAAACAAATATCGCCCTTATTTTGTGATAAGGGAAAGTGCTCAATGTCAATAAAACCGTAAAAAAATACTTCAATTGATTTATATTTACAAAAAAACAATAATCTACTATCAGCTTGCTACATTTCCTATTTCAGTTTCCAACTTTTCAATATCTTCAATACTAATGTTTTCTGAAAATTCTTCCGCCTTTTTTTCGCCTTTATTGCCAAACGTTCTTTTCAAAAAAGGTTCATGCAAGGCTTTATACAGTTTTTTAGCTTTTGTGGCCCCAAATCCGGGACATTCTGCTAATCTCTTTTCTGATGCAAGAATAATATTTCCTAATGTGCCAAATGTTGTTATCAGTGTCATTGCATCAGTTTTATTTACAGGCTTTATAGATGTCAATGCATTTATTATCTGCAGATAAAGAAAAAACATATTAGGTACAATCCCTTTTGGTCATGTTTTCATTAAAAAAATATAAACTAAGGCACATATTACAAAATGTTACTAGAGTAGTGTTCTGTATGTTCTGTACTTGAGAGCAGTTACTAAGGGATGTCGCTACATGCGATATATAAGCGCATCCCTTGCTAACTGTAGTATATATAACTACTTCTGTAATACGCTTGCTCAGAGGAAAATTTTATAGTTTTACCTTTTGATGTGGGTCATTTTCTACTTTCTCCATAATATTATCAGGTGGTTTGTTCTCAAATATCTTGTAATTTTCTATAACTCTTGCAGCCTCTTCAGGATTCCATGCGAGCATGAGAGTCAGATCAGTTAACAGACATATTCTTGTTAAGTTCTTCAGTGGAATATGAGGATCTCTTAAATCTACCTGTATTGGGAAATAGATAGTTTTAGATTAGCAAGTAAAACACATTACCTATTTTATTAGATTTATCTTATTTTGAGATATATAGAGTTTTTTTGTGTTTTCTCTGAAAGTACTAAGATTAGAGAAATAAGTAAGTGTTCAAATGAAATATCTATTTAAGTTCCATTGGTTGTGATATAAATGTTTTCTATGTATCTATTATTTTTTTAAATAAAGCTTCTAAAAAACTACTGGTCAACCGGGAAGATCGACTGTACCTACTTAGGATACAAAAAATGTAATACCTGCACTAGTAATACTCTTAACTCATATTTCTTGCCTAACTCTTTCAACCTGTTATTTATGTAGTCAGGATTCATGTTATGGTACCGTAAGGAAAGAAACAACAGACATATTGTTTTACCAACTTCATAATCTGGAATGATATCATCGTATTCCCAAGGCACATTTGTGATGAATTTTAGTAAAGGATTTCCTCTCTGAAACAATTAAAATTTAGTTTTAAGTTATTGTATATTTTGCAGAGCAAACTTCAACAGTCAAGGGCCTCATCAGTGCCAACGTCGACCCAACAGACAGCGACTACTTACATAAAACTCAAAAATTATAAATACATACATAAGTAGCTGTGCTCATTTCAAAAGAGACTGATGAAAGTCATTGGTCATGTAGTTGTTAGTTCACTATTGTCTTGCCAGTGCAGCCTCGTCCCTCGATTTAAATTTATCAGAGAATTTACCTGTTTTTGATTCACCAGTACACAATGTGTTTTTGAAGAGGCAGGCTTGGTTATGGTATCTTTACTAGTCCCTTTAACAGAAAGAAATGATAGTTTTTGTAACTTAAAATCTCAGGAATTTCACTTACAACGTAACAATAATACTAAATTCTTTAATTTAATAATACATAAACAAATCCTGGATTACCGGGTAGCTGTTGAGGATCGTTTATTTCCAACTTTGCTTGTTTTGGTGAGGTTGGTTCACAAATATCTGCTAGCAAATCATCTAATCCGTCATCTAGTTCCATTCTTCTACTTTACAAGTTCTTCTCACCCATAGATTTAGAATTTTTTCGCTCTGCAAAAAGATCCACGAAGCGTGGGAGCGAGAAGTCCTAATCAAGTACTAAACGCCCGAGAGAGAAAGTGACAGCGCATAAAGTACAGCTGTGTCAATATTTTCACGAGTAAGAGGCCCTAGCGTCCAGTCTGTTCAAGGTCGCGGTGGAATTTATGCATTTTTGTAGTAATCCTTCGATTACAATTGAGAATATTGAAAGTGAAATTATGGTGACATATTCTGTACGTGTATGTGAAGTTACAAGGCGCAATAATCCGTATCAATACACTTTTCACAGGTAAATACGATTTTGTAATTGGAAGTTTTCAAACCATATTTTGCCAAATTTCTGCTAGTTATCGGCTCAGAAAAAGATGTTTACGATAGAATATTAATTTGCATTGTTCTGTGTAGATGTATATCGTGATTATAAACAATATTTGCGAAGAAATTATATAAAATAGTAAATTGATACGTTACGCTAGTGCTTGACAAAACGGTGACGTCACGAGTATCGATAAAAACGTAATCGTTTTTTAGTGACATCGTGACATGAATACAGTTATTTAGCCAAGATATGTATCGTAGATAAGTAGTAAAAAGAGAGTTTGCTGATGCCACACATTATTGTTAATCTATTCTTGAATTAGAGTTAAAATTTAATTACTATACAAATTAAAAGCTCATTTTTACGAAAAAGATTTCAAAACTTAGTAATACAGTAACCGATATATTTTGTAGATTTCCAAGCAATCCAACATTGCGTGAAAAATGGATGCGGACTATACATAGACCAGGAGGCTAATTGTGTAATTTTAAAATCTATCGCAATGCCTTTCCATTCGTAATTTCAAAGATATTGACATACTTCACACCGTTTCTTTATGACATGTGATAGGGATTGTGATCGAGACGCGTATTGAAAGATAATTGAATGAACTAAATAGTTATTTTTGACGTTTATTTCTAATTTTCTAGCAAAATTACACACACAATACCTTCCAAATGTATGAAGAAGTGTAAATGAAGTGTCATATTAAAATTATTCACGAAAAAGGAATTGCGACTTTACACAATTCCAGAAATACCTATCACAAATCACTAAACTTTTAAAAGGGATTTTGATCGTGATAGTGAGTGTGAGGTTTCGAAATTAGACAATTAGGGGGCAGATTAGACTCGGAAGTAAGAATTCCACTATCTGTAGAAAACATTTTGAGGGAAAATGTTTCACACAAAGGAAACATCGCCGTGTCCTAATGAAAGACTCGATACCAACATTATTTATACCTGTAAGTACGATTCTTGGGACTCCAGTTAGCTAATATTAAATGCAATATATGTAGCTGTAGAATATGGTGTACAATTTACACTATTTGTTCACAGATTAAATTACCACGTCGGAAACCGGTGTCTTCTTATGTCTATCGAGATATTACGGAGGTAGTGACATCGTCCCCGCTTACGGAACCAATTCCTGGGCCCTCAAGTCTAACACTGCCTCCAAGGAAAAATGAATTGATATACTGCATTACACGTCTCAAGCGAAAATAGTAAAAAACAGGGTTTTAAGAAAATTACTAATCGCCTTTTTTATTTGCAAGAGGTTGTCAAAGAATTAATTAATAGACCAGGGCTTGAAAATAATCGCAATTATGTTGAGGTCGCGTGCCGCAACAATTTACTGTAAAAATTTGTAAATATAGTGAATGGAAGAGCCACTAGTGAAATAAATCGCACAACTGAGTACGATGAAGAGCTAAAGAAATTGGCTTTGACTATACATTCCAAATTCATGCACAAATTCCACCGCGACCTTGAACAGACCGGGACGCTATGGCCTCTAACTCGTGAAAACAATGACATATCGGTACTTAATTTGCTGTCACTTTCTCTCTCGGGCGGTTAGAACTTGATTAGGATTTCTCCCTCCCACGCTCCGTGGATGTTTTTGCGAAGCGAAAAAAAATTAAGGCGCCAAAACTAGGCATTGCCCTTAGATAGGGAAACGCAAAATAAAATTTTGTGTATAAAAAAAAAAGTCTTCTTCTTCTTAAATTTAAGAGCTGCACTCTTGTCGGTGGAGTAATTTCCATTCCTCTCTTTTTGTGCCAATGACTTCACTTCCTGGTACGACACAACATTAACTTTCTCCTTTATCTGTGAAATATAGCTCATTCTAGCTCTACCTCTCCCTCTCCTTCCCTCCATTTTCCCTTCCAGTATGTTTATAATGAACAGGTGGCGCAGCATCTTTTCCCTTCTATTCCCAATCTCCCCAAGTAAATTTCTTCTCTCCCCAACCATGGTAATTAAAAGTAAAGTGTTTTAATTTAGTAGGTACATGTACTATTGTATTAATATGTTAGCCTATACGTCTCACTACATTGAAAGAGCATACAATGTGACAGTCAAATTAGTGAATTCTTATTTTTAGCTTTCTCTTCGATTTTAAGCGTTGAGGTGGATCGTCACTTACACTAGCGCCGCTAATAGAAATAAATCATTTACATCAATCATTGAGCATTTTCCGCAAAACAGGTTTTAAAACGTTTTTTTATTAATCGTTAATTTAGAAATTGTTTTCTGACCATGTACACAAACGTAACTACTTGCCTATAATTTTCGGCTGAAATATTTAAAAAGTATATTTGACTATATCCTTTGATATTTGCGCAAAATAGTCAATAATTTCGATTTAAGTCCTTGAGAAAAGTACTTAATTTATTTCTATTGGCGGCGCTAGTAACGTGACGTACGACCAAGGTTTCCTCGCAAACGATTTGATTGCCTGTATAAAAAGCCTACCAACTGAAACAATCGACAATGTAAAAGTATATCGTGGACAACACTATTTTTAACTCGCACATAGACATTCATCAACACATGTACATATTTTTTCTTGTCTCATCTTCGAGCCGTCATTGTGTATCTTGTACATTCTAAATCTATGTTCTCACCAGTAATTCAACGACTATCGTTGATTCGAAGTTTCTCCCGTATTATTAATTTTATTTACCTACTCTTTGCTTCTCCTCTCCAGCTTAATCAGCTGATTGTGATGTAGTTTTTGACAAAATAATATGGTTTGACAGTGACAGCACGTTTCAAAAACTTGTATTGTGGTAGTTTCTGTGAAAAACGAAAGAAGCCATTTCCACAAAATAAAAATTGTGGTCGTTTAATTACATAATTATTTGTAAAGTAAGTAAACTGGTTTATTTCTTCAAAAGGTGCCAATAAATGTATTACAATATGTTCAAATATTTTTTCTTGTAACCAATCTAATAATTTCACACAAAGCAATCCATGCACGATCCATGCCACGTTTATGAACGTGTCTAACCTGTTGTCCTGTTAATTTTGACACTTTTGAATGATCTTTTTCTTTCATGTCTGTCTTTGTTTGTTTGTTATTTATGTATTAATATTTTTTACCGCTTCTTGTAAATGTCTCATAAAAAATATAATTGTAGCATTTATTTAAGGTTTCTTATAGTTAATTATCTAAAGTTACTCGATCTAATATGAGTAACTCACTTCAAAACAAACCAAAACAAGAGTGCGAATTTGAAGAAGATGAAATATTTGACGATTCGTCCTTCTTAGCAAAATTGGATAGCTCCTCGTTTAAAGAGACAAGGTTCTCCGAGAGCTGCTTCGGAGAATCATTTCATCAAAATGATTTAAATGTGAGGTAATACTAAACTTATTTACCATGTCATTTCTGTGCGTAAAGCTTATTTTCGGAAAGAGTTAATACATCAAATTGAGTCAGTCAGCAGTTTATTATAATTACTTTTTAGTGCCTTATGTTGTGATGAAGAAATAAGTGGATATGATAAACTAACAGGAAAAACATGGATATATCCTACAAATTATCCAGTGCGGGACTACCAGTTCAATATCATCAAAGCTTCAATCCTAAAAAACACACTGGTAAGTAAATATTTAATTTAAATTGCACCTTAGGTACATAAAAAAAAATTAGACTTGTTGTCCATACAATTCCATACAAAAATGGAACATCTCCTTTACTTCCTATTCTTGTTGTTATCCTACTAATATTATAAATGCCAAAGTTTGTGTGGATATTTGGATGTATGTTACTCTTTCATGCAGAAACTACTAGACCGATTTGGATGAAAATCATTTTCACCATTTCCCGCCCACCCATCAACCCACCCATCAAAAATATGTAAATATGTTACCTATTTATATGATGTCTGAATACCAGATGTATCTATGTGTGTTGCAACAAAATAAACAATTTTCTATTCTATTCTATTCTAAATTTGGCTCACAGATAGAACATAGTCTGGATTGAAGCAAAGAGTACATTTTACCCCTATATACCCACAGAAACAGCTGCTAGTAATACATAATAGTAGCAGTTATTATCAAACATTTGCTTAATTCATTTTGTTAAATACATATATCATAAATTAAATTAACCTTTCTTTCCTTAGGTAAGTTTACCTACTGGGTTGGGCAAGACATTTATAGCAGCAGTGATTATGTACAACTTTTACCGATGGTATCCCAGGGGCAAGATAATATTTACAGCACCTACTCGACCACTGGTTGCTCAGCAGATTGAGGCATGTTATAATATTGTAGCCATTCCACCTAATGACACAATTGAAATGACAGGTAAAGTCTTTATAAATCGAGGGACAAATTATTTTCAAAGTAATAATAAAATGCAATGTAATGTTATTCATACATTTTGATGTGTTCGTGAGTGCACTGCTGTTAGTCTGTGCAGGACTTTATATTTTAATTCAGTTGGAACCGAACACCAGTGTCCAGTTATCAATTAAATATCTATTGTGTCTCATAATCCGGGGCCTGAAAGGATGAGACAAAACTGAATTTTACTTGTAAAATAATATTTCACTTGCTATTCTCTTGTTTGACAGGACATATGCAAGTAAACACCAGGAAAACTCATTGGCAAAGTAAAAGGGTATTTTTTGCAACTCCTCAAGTTGTCTATAATGATATCAAGTCAGGTATATGTCCAGGAGATAAGATCAGGTGTCTCGTGATTGATGAAGCCCACAGGGCCAGGGGAAATTATGCCTACTGCCAGATTGTCTCTACTCTCACTGAAATGGGACATAAAACTTACAGAATATTAGCACTTTCTGCAACACCGGGAAGCAAGGTTGAAGATGTTATCAATGTAAGTGACTTTACCATAAAGGTACACTTGAATGTATCAATTAATATTTAAGAAAGTTTCTGGAATTCTATCTGCTTGAACTAGATCACTATCGCCCGAAATGACTAACCTATCTGTAGATATGGATAATGCTATATGAGATAATTGCCTAGGATATTTTTGTTAATATGACCAAAATAACGACGGCGACGACAGTTGCTAGGCAACAAAACCAGTATCTTAGCCAACTATCTCAGATAGACCTATCCATATCTACAGATAGGTTAGTCATTTCGAGGGTTAATGTATATATTTCTGATAGGTACCTTAGTTAGTTCTGATAGCTGAAATGCAAATTTTTATGCTACTTATTCTGGAATCAGATCAATTGATCAATTTATTTATAAAAAAAATGGTTTATTTAAATATCACATTTTTATTCTGACGTGTTTTACTCTATACTATTTTAGGTAGTAAAAAGTCTACACATAGCACACTTGGAACTGAGGACAGAGAACTGTATAGATGTTCAACCATATAGTCATTCCAGAAAAATAACCACAGTGATCATACCACTAGGGCCTGAACTGACACATTTGAGGCAGCAATATGTTGAGGTAACCTTTTAATTTAAGTTTTTTTATCTTATAAAATTCAGATAAGATGGACATAATTTTTACAAATAATTTTATAGATATTGGATGGCTATGCACGGCGCTTGAAACAATTCAATATACTGCCCCAAAATCTTGGTAACCTATCTAAAGGGCGAGTTGTCATGCTCTATAAGGAATTCCAAACCAAAGATAGAAGTGCCAGGTAAGGATAATCAACATTAAGATGCCACAGGACTTGTATTCATTCTTATTTATTGATATTGCATGCAATTACATAGAAAGCCGAATGGAGCAATAAACCTCATCATTTTTCAGACATCCACAGCATAATTACATCATGAAAGATTTTACGCTTCTAATAGCACTTTACCACGGTCTTGAATTACTGATCAAACATGGTTCGCGAGTGTTCCTTAACTTCTTCGATGAACATCCTGAAAAATCGTGGATACAGGCTGATGACAAACTCACAGCGTTATTGGAGAGACTTCGAGATGACCTTGGGATTGACCCTCTGTCTCTGAATACAAGCATTTTACCAGATGGCACCATACCTGAAGTAATTAAACATTATTTATTCATATATTCATGCACCTAAATGGGCTATTTTTTCTACAATTGCTGGCCGCAACTATCGTTGTCTCACGCTGATTTTATATGCTAGAGTAGGGATGGCGAACCTTTGTGTATCAATCAACGTGCCATTTTGCTAAAATTTTGCAAATGTTTAATGAGGTTATAGAAGCGCCATCAAATAATTTTGACTTTGAGATTATTATAAAAATAATGACAATATTATATACTTGTAATTTCCATGGCTAATGGCAGTGGTGATGTGCAATATTATTTTGGGATGTTATTCAAACTGTTCAAATGTTAGCATTTGAACAGTTTCAATAAATAACATTACAATAATGAAATTAAAACTTAGGTCCGTCTGATAATTTATGTAAGTTTGTTGTTTTTGTTTGTTGTTAATAATAATATAATTTGTGGTTATTAATATCCTTTTTTCTGACAACTGACAGTGACAGCTTGTCATATGTCAACTTGTATACTTTTGTTAATATGGTAGAGTGTACTCGTACAGGCCATGCCAGAATACCAGCGCCGTTGCGGTGTGACGATTATTGCTCCGCAATGGCATAATGCTGAGGCAGGGTCCTGATTGGCCTGACACACCACAAATTTTATTTGTATTTAGGTTAAGTATGTAATTAAGTACATATTTGTTGTATTATGTAGTTCGGTTAATTTATTTGTATTTTTTTTTTTTTTTGCTTTATTTTTAACTTCTGTTTTCAATATGTCATGTGTGTGTGTGTGTTAGGCCAATAAAAGTTTTTCTATTCTATTCTATTCTATTCTACTATCAACTCAAAACTTTATTTAGCCCGCATTGTAGCCCGCGAACCGCACCGCACCCTAACATTCCGTAGCGTGTAGGGAGCATTTGCGTTCGCTCGCCTTATAATACCTACTTCACACTTTTGTCGTAGTACACAATTAATTTTGTGATCGGTGACGTGCTCAAAATATTGCGTCGAATGCCATTAATGGCACACGTGCCATTGGTTCGCCATCCCCGTGCTAGCATATATAGTTATAGTTGCATATATATATGCAACTCTAACTAAATATGCAAGATAGTTGTTGGCCACACATTTGAGAAAATATATGGCCTGTTTAGTTTACATATTTAGATTGATAATATTCTGCTCTATTTATTTCAAAATATCAATTTTTATTCCAGATACCAAGAGATATTTGTTTCGGCCATCCAAAGTTTTACAAATTAAAAGAAATTATGATGGAACATTTTTCTATTGCCAAGAAAAAAGGACAAGACACCAGAGCCATTGGTAAATTACTATACTTAGGGCCAGTTTGTTTCACCACCGACTGATAAGTTCTGGATAGCTTACTTAGAAGATAATTTGACATATTAAGTCAAATCAAGTGATCTGTCTTATAAGTTATGCAGAACTTATCCGTCTGTGGTGAAACAGTGGCAAGAAACTTCTCTCTCTTTGTCAAAAAAAAAATACTGTTGCTATAGTAGCAAATCTTTATGAAGAGAGACTTATGCCATTTCTGTATACAAAGTCCTCCGTGGTCTAATCCACAACCACGTTTTTGTTTGTTTTATGGTTTGCCATTAATTACAGTATTCTGCGAGTATCGAGAAAGTGTAAACTTGGTCCACTGTCTCCTACTCCAGTGTCGACCGCTGATCCAGCCACAAATGTTCGTTGGGCAAGGTGCTTCCGGTAAGTGAATATGGCGAAATAAAAAAAGGCATAAAGTGACCACTGATCTACAAACATGCCCAAATATGGGGAAAACAAAAAGAAAAACTATAATAACACAATCAAAATTTTTTTTAAGTGTAAGAAAAACAAGAAATCCTCAAGTTTTCTGACTTCAAATATCCAATGTATTCATGAGATGTCGGTATTTTGAATCTTATGTTACCGTGTCAATATTGACTCAACTAAGAAAATTAATTTAGAATTCTTACTCGCAGGTAGTAGGTAGTATTTCAAGATTGAAATATTTTCATTCATATATATATATATATTTTTTTTAATTTTTTTTTGTCAACCACAGGCAAAGACGGCAAAACAGTGGTGTCGCAGAAGCAGCAGTTGCGTGTGATGCGCAACTTCCGCGAGGGTTCATGTAACGCTCTCGTGGCCACGTGCGTAGCGGAGGAAGGCTTGGACGTCGGCTCTGTGGACCTCATACTGTGCTTCGATATATCCACACGCTCGCCCGTGCGACTGGTGCAAAGGTATCATCATCTCAGCCACATGAACTATAGGCCTCTCCCCATGGATCTCCAGGACCATCGGTCCTGCGCTGCCCACATCTAGCGGCTTTCCGCGACCTATTGGAGCGAGTCTCTCCGCGGATCCTCAATCACTGAGGAACAGCTTATCTTATCTCTAACTGTCGGAACACAACAATGCTGAAAACATTGTTATTATGGCGTCACCAGATCGTCGGTCCACCTCCCAACGGAGCGTTGTCGGTAGTCAGGTGCACGGTCGCTATTCCAGAACCTTTTCGTGCAAAGGTACGTTGTAAAGCCGCAGAGAGACTGCGTTTCCGTCAGATTCCTGGGGATTGGACGTCGTCTCTGTCATAATGTGCTTCGATATATCCACGCGCTCGCCCATGCGACTAGTGCAAAGGTACATCGTCAATAATCTCGGCCAAGGCAGTCCGGTGCGCTGAGAGACTGCCTCTCTGTCAGGTTTTTGGGGGTAGGACGTGTCGGCTCTGTGGGGAAGTTGTTTTTTTTTTATTTTGCTAGTGTTTTTATTTTTTATTAGTGTTTTTTCTATTATAATTATTTTTTAATTTTGCATTTTGCAATGCTATTTTTGTGTGAAGGGTATTGAGCGGGAGGGTGTGCTGGGAAGATGCGGCTGGTCTCATCCCGGCAGGGCGATATGAGACTAGTTGCTTTTTTCTAGTATATTTTCTTATTTAGTATTTTTCGCATTAAAATGTAAACTTAAAAATAAGTGGATTTTTGTTTTTTGTATGTTGTCAATTGGATAATATATTTTTTTTTGCTTTGTTTTCTCTTAATATTGAGTAACATGGTTTAACTGATTACGTGGATAACGGTGTGGGTTTCCCAATGATTAAACCCAGTTGTATTAACAAGTTTATGTTATACTATATTGTGTAAACTGTTTGTTGTCCCCAAAAATAAAATAAATATATCCACGCGCTACCCGTGCGACTCGTGCAAAGGTACATCTTCAATCATCTCAACCAAGCCAGTCCGGTTCTCTGACAGCTTGCCCCTTTTGTAGTTGGATATATCCACCTCATACTGTGGTTGGATATATCCACGCGTTCGCCAGTGCGATTCGTGCAGAGCAAGTGTACGTTTCTGTCTGGGCTGCCATTACCTGTTAAGGAACTAATATTTTGCAGTTGTGTTTTTTTTTTAATTGAAATAGAACAGAGATATCACAGCACCCGACAGATTTTCTAGCGTTTGTAATTTGATAGGTGGATAAATAATTTATTTATTAGATCATTGTTATCTATAGTACCTACCTACTTCACTTTTAGTCGGGGGGCTTTCGTAAATAATATTTAATATTTTTTATTTTTACCCGCGACGGTACGGAGACGGTATATGCGTTTGGGGTGAGATGATGTTTGTTTGTGCAAACCAGTGTTGCCATTTATAAAAAACTACTAGTCTGATTTTGATGTGGTTTTCAGTGATGGGTTCTGGTTAATTTAATGCATGTTCTAAGATACGGTGACAACTCACCAAGGGGCTGTGCAGTATTTTTTTTTTTGTGCAAATCAATGTTGCCATTTATCTCCAAAACTACTAGTCCGATTTTGATGCGGTTTTCAGTGGTAGGTTCGGGTTTCATTGATGTATGTTCAGGTTTATAGGTGTTAAGGTGACAACCCACCAGGGGGCGCTGCAGTAAACATTTGTTTGTGCAAAACCAAAATTGCTAGTCCTATTTTGATGCGGTTTTCAGTAATGGGTTTTATGTAGAACAATGTACATAATACCTATGCTCTCAAAAAAGTTTGAAATAAAAAGCAAAATAAATATAATTGAAAGCCCACGACGACGTCAAAAACTTAAATTGAAAAACGATGAAACATTTTATAAAAATATCCGACTTTATTATCCGACGGGGGCTGCCATCACTATTTAAAATTTCCACATAAATATAATAAGTAAGTAAGTATTGCCGTATGGTGACGGCCTAAGAATACAAGTGTCATCACTCCCTTACATGTCTGGGATGTCGTAAGAGTCGACTAAGAGGTTCGATGCATTGAACACCTGTGCGAGAGAAGGAAAACTTGAAAAAAACCCTCTAACAACCCGTCTGGCCAGCGTGGTAGCAGTATGCTAATAGCCTCCTATGAACGCCACAACAGGCGTGAGCTAGGAGAGGCCTATGTCCAACAGTGGACGTCCACAAGCTGATGTTGTAAGTAAGTATAGCAATAAAATAACTCCAATTATTCACGTTACTATAAAACTACAAAACCAGTTCATTTAATGGCAGCCCCCGACGGATAATTAAGGCGGGTTTTTTTTATTGTTTTATCCTTTTTCAATTTACGTTTTTAACGTCTTAGGTTTTTCTATTTTGGTTTTAGACTTCTAAACTATGCTTTGCATACGATAGTAGAAGTCTTATGTGCTGGCTATGTGTGTCTGTGCGCATGTTTCAATCTCAGGAACTACAGTAGCTAAAGAATAGTTTAGAAGTCGTCTGATGCCTTCGCTACGATAGTGAAGGACGCCGATCTTGTTTATTTATAACGTGGGTATTTTCACGCGATGGTATTTCCAAAAATTTTCATTTTGTTTTTTTTTCGTTCGTGCTTCCGCTATAATTCTTGATTGGCTATTCGCGATTAGAATATCTACTACATACTTAAGGCAATAAGCGAAGTATCTAGATTATGTAGATATTCTAATCGAATTTGGTTACCTTGGTTAGAAGTCTTTAACAATTCTTCATTCACAGCCAGACGTCGCTAACAAAAGGCTTTTTTTTTTATGTAGATGTGGCCGTACCGGGCGCGAGCGAGGTGGTCAAGTATTCATTTTGGTCACGGAGGGAAGAGAACATCAGGTATTTAATAATAGAGAGTTTTAACTACCAATAAAACTTACCTATTATTTTTCCTGAAGATATCCGGAATCCATCTTGAGTCAAGCACCTGTCTTTTTCCGCGATTTCCGGCCTAGTAGCTCCCCCTCTTCGTATTTCCGGCGATAGTGCTGCCCTCTCGTTTTGCTTTTGGCGGGAAGCTAGCTAACGCTCGTTAAACGGATTTTACCTCATTATAACTCGAGATGCACCAGGTAGGAATTACCTGGATTCCGGATATCTTCAGGAAAAATAATAGGTAAGTTTTATTGGTAGTTAAAACTCTCTATTATTTGTTCCGTTGCGATATCCGGAATCCATCTTGAGTGATGTGTTTGTTATCTCCTGGTGAGTGCGATATGCACTGACGCTATAATGTGTAAAGAATTGGCTAAAAAATAGAAATAAATTAGTATTAAATTAATGAAAGAAGTATATTATTTTGAAGAACTCTTACATTTATTATCATCAATAATCTTATAATTAACGCACTGAATCAAAATACTGTGATAAAGAAATCGATTTTTCTTGATTAGATCTGTTAATAACCTTATGATAATACTTTCTGAATGTATGTTCCTGGCGCCAGTTTCCAGTTTCCAAAATTTTGTCAATGGGAAACTGTTCCAACCAATTAAGGGACGCCACTGCGGCACGTACTGATCCTGGAGATGCTTCCACGCCAGCTTCCTGAAGGATGGCTTTAACCCAACCACCAATTACAGTTCTAGAGGCAGCTTTAGGTACACCCCTTATGGTAACAAATAAATGAAACAAATTGTTTGTAACTTTTCTGCGTTCTTCTCCCAATTGAATAAGCAAACGAACCCAATAAACACAGTCTAGAGATCTCTTAGGATTTTGTAATAATTTCCAACCAGACTGTCTATAGTTTACGTTGTCAGTTTTAGATCCGAATAGAGGCCAAAATACAATAAAATTACCTTCATCATAATATTTTCCATCTTCAGTAGTTAAAAACGTCAAATCATGAACTCTGCGTCCCGACGATAACAGAAGCAGAATAGCTGTTCTCTGCGACACTTGGTACAGGTTGGTTTCATCTGGAGCATTTGCTTCTAGGTAATTAATTACCATTTCAGGGTCCCATATTGGCGGCGAAGCAGGTTTTTCTTTTGCAACTGAAATAGCTTTTAACATATGTTTAATAAAAAAGTCTGAAGATAGGTCGGTTTTAGTCGAGATGTTGGTAAAAGTAGCAATTACAGACTTATGAACTAGGATTGTCCTGTGAGCTAAACCTTTTTTGTTATGTAGAAATGCTAAATACCGGGCTACTTCGGTGGGAGCAGGATTTTTAAAGTTAATATTATTGCGTTCACACCAGCATTTCCAGCTTTGCCACGCTGACCGGTAAGTGTTCATTGTAGATTTTCTCCAACTCGATAGAAATAGCGACCTTTCATCACTAGTCCAATCTTTGATTAAGTCTGTCCACCCGAAATCAGCCAGGCTTCCAGCTGAATATTCTCGATCTTCGGAGGATGTGTGCCGGTCGTCATGTCTCTTAGAACTTGTGGAAGGTTCGGGATCCGATAGGGTTCTTCCACTGCACGGCGTTTCAGATCCGCCGCCCAGAAAACTTTGTTCCACCTGGGGCTGATTAAGATGTAGTGGCCCTCTGCCGAGTTCAATTGAGCTAGTACTCGTGGGATAAGATTCGGTGGTGGGAACACCCAGGCTAGTCGGTACTTCCACTGAAGGCTGAATGCGTTGAAGTGATCCGCATCCGCGTCTGTCGTATCTAAAGTCACATACCTGGGAACGACTCGTGCCGTTTTGGAGGCAAACAGATCCACTTCCGGGATGCCCCACCTCTCGAATATTGGTCGCGTAGCCTGTGGAGTCAGATGCCATTCGGGACAACCTTTTTCTCGGGATAACGCATCCACTTCGCCATTGTACCTCCCTGGAAAGTATTGAGCTACCAGGTGGATGTTCAGTCGATCTATCATTTCCAGAATTTGGCGAGTCATGTCTAGAAGGGCTATAGATCTGGTTCCTCCTTCTTTGTTGATGTAGGAGACAACCGTGCGGTTGTCGGTTAGCAAGAGGATTTGAGCATTCTGAAGTCGATACCTTTCGTGTTGGATCGCCGCATGGACTGCATAAAGCTCCTTCAGATTGACATTCCACGCCTGTTGACCTACTGTCCACTGTCCGGACACCTGGGTGTCGTCCAGTTGCGCGCCCCAGCCGATGTCCGAGGCGTCCGTCGTCAGGTGGTGAGATATCGGGCCCGGGTGGATGGGGAGGCAGCCCGCAGCGGCATCGAGCCACCATGTCATGTCGATCATAACAGTTTCTGGAATACTGAAACGACTGTAACGGTGTGATTTTGGGAGTTGTCGGCTGTAGTGCTGCATTGCCCGACAATGAAGTCTCCCTCTCGGTATCACGAACGAGGCAAAGTTGAGGCGTCCTAGGAGTGATTGCGACTCCTTCAGGGACCAACTGCCCCTCGAGATCTGTTGCTGAAGTGCCATGCGAAGCGTTAGGCACTTCGGTTCCGACAAGGACTTTATGTTGAGTTTTGTGTCCCAAGTAACTCCCAGAAATTCTAGGCGTTGCGTCGGAACCAGCACTGACTTGTCGTAATTTATCGTCCAACCTAGCTGTCTCATGATTCTTATCACGAACGCAATCTGGTCTTTCATACGGTCGTAAGACTGACAAGCCAGTAAAAAATCGTCTAGGTACACTACACACCTGATATTGTGGCGGCGTAGGTACTCGGCGACCCAATTCGTCAGTGTGGCGAAGATTCTTGGAGCTGATGACAAGCCGAACGGGAGGCACGTCATTTGCAGAAGTTGGTTGTTGTAACTGAGCCGAAGAAACCTGCGATGCTCGGTCGCGATGTTGACGTGAAAATACGCTTGGCTCAGGTCCAACTTTGTCATCCAATCGTTCGCCTGCAAGAAGCCTGGTACACGAAAGTGGCTGAAAAGCTGAAAGGGCTTTATTTTGACAAATTGATTTAGTCTTTTCAAATTGAATATCGGCCGAACATTCCCGTCTTGTTTCGGCACTAGAAAAAATGTTGATAGGAAGCTGGGTGTCAGCTCTGCTTCTTCCAAAATATTCGATTCCCACATACTTTCGATTTGTTTTGTCATTTGAGGATGGTTTTTGGTTTGAAAATTTTGCATAATCATATAGTTGGGCATTACCAAGGGTGGCTTCATTACAAAGGATATTCTTAGACCAGACAGGATTTTGCATAAGTAGTCTGGAGCGCCCAGATTGCTCCAGGCATCCACAAATCGCTTGAGACAGCCACCCCGAAATTGTATAAAGTCATGCATTATTATTTCTAGTTGGGGAATATGAACCGAGCTTTTTAGCTTTATAATTTTGTTGTTGGTTTTTATAGTACATACTCTTTTTTCCGGATGACTTTCCTTTTCCTTTCCCTTTTCCTTTGTTAACTCGAAAAAATCCATCCCTTTGCTTACTGGTGTTCGGTCTTGCAGCAGGAATTTCATTTCGAATGTTTACTGGTTTCTGATGTTGCTTGCTTGTTGATGGGCCTGGTACAGACATCTGTGAACAGACAAGTTTCTCTGCCCCCCCAATTTTCTGGATATAACTAGTAAGTTGTTGATCGTCAAATAAGAATTTTGAAGATGGCGGCATTTTTTGTAAAGCTAGGCAATGATAATTATCTGGGATTCGCTTCATCAAAATCTCTCGGCGATTCTGAATACAATCCGCTCGCCGACCGCAAATAATTTGTAAAATGTCATCAGTCACTTTATTCAATGTACAGTCTTTGCTAAACAACGTTGTTATTTTATCGAATAAATTTTTTGATGTTAAATCAGTATTTTTATCACTACTCCAATCTACCAACTGTTGGAGAACTGCCCTTAATTCGTCCTTTTGTATTAGCATTGCATTCGACAAAGCAGCAAATGTACGTTCTAAAAGTTGTAAACGAGAATCATCGTTCACTATCTCTGAACCTAACCGTCTCATTTCATCATTTATGTCTAATTCTATAAAGCCCGGAACAGACATATATTTCTTTTGAGTATCGTAAAAACGAATACCGTTCCATTCAACACTATTAAGTCTCTGAATCTGGCATAATTTTGTCAATTGAGCATCAGTAGATTTAGCATAAACCGGATCCTTAACGTTGGTTGAGATATCCTTTAATTGAATTTGTTGTGTCTCATTTTCAGTATCTAATGTTGGCGCGTTTAATTGCAAATCATTAGAATCAGATTGAACCGTTACTATTTGTTCATGCTGCTTTTGCTCATTACAAGTAGAATTCAAATTATTAGAATAATTTTGCGTTATTAAACTAGTTAACAACGACACTTGTTGTGAAAGAAATTGAAACTGCATATCACTTACATCTTGCTTTGATCTTTTGGCCTTCGATCCATATGTTTCCGGGCCGGACTCACCAGACGACGTGTCACTATTTGAACTAGGCGTGCTAGCACGACGTTTCCTTGAACCTCCATTTTCTTCATTTCCATCACTTTTTTCACTGTTTATTTGATTTTCCATAACGAAGAGAGGGTTTTATTACTTTATAAATTACGAAGTGTAATTTCACTCTGAAAATTTCACTGCTTATTCTAGACCGATGTTTCGCTACGAAAGACGACGCTATAATGAGGTAAAATCCGTTTAACGAGCGTTAGCTAGCTTCCCGCCAAAAGCAAAACGAGAGGGCAGCACTATCGCCGGAAATACGAAGAGGGGGAGCTACTAGGCCGGAAATCGCGGAAAAAGACAGGTGCTTGACTCAAGATGGATTCCGGATATCGCAACGGAACAAATAATATAATAATAAATAATAATATAACCAACATAAGCCAAATACCTTCTGTTACTCTGTTTATTTTTGTTCAATTCATAATTCATTCGATTCCGCAAGTTATATATTTGTGAGCATGAACATATTGAACATGATGTATTTGCCTTTTCTGCTTGCTTACTTTACTATGTACGATATTATTATGTTTGTGTTTAGAAAAAAAAATGTGTACAAGTATGGATATCCTTTACCTAGACCGAATACAACTTCTTAATTAAACTTAACTTGGGCTAGATAAGAGGCTATGCACACCGACGTTTTTACCAATACAGCCTGATACGCACGCGCGTCAAACTGCTTTGTATGATGATTGTTTTTTCTGTGCTTTTAAAAAACGTGGTGTGCAGAGGCCCCCATTGGTGATGAATGCATTTAATTAATTTATTTGTAGACACTTTTGGACTGTATGCGCCAAAGAGACGGCTTGAACAAGAAGATAATGCAGTCTAATGAAGTGAACAACAGCCTTTATAAGCTCAACCCGCGAATGATGCCCCACGATTATACACCGCAATGCCAAAAGATGTATATCACAGTCTCTAAGAAACCAGATCCTAAGGAAACAGTTCAAGTTACTGATAAACCCAAAAAGGTAAGTAAAACCAAATTCCATTAAAACTAGTTTGGTTTACAAACACACGAGCCCTGAAAAATGTTTTTGTTACGATTACGATAAAAAGGAACGTCATACTTTACAAAGCTGCTAATCTCCAATCGACGTCGAGCTTTAACGTTGGGTTCAAAATCAGAGTATGTCAATTTCGTAATTTCTCCAATCGACTTTAGACTTTAAGACGTAAGCCGTTGAGTTAGGCATTGTCTGAAGAAATTGCACATATTTTATAAGCCGTTCTTGCTGTCGACTGTACAATATTATTATTAGCAACAATCATAATAATTAATTATTCAATCAAATTCTAGGGTCAAAAAGACTTACGTACAATGTTACTCGGTAAGTCTGCAAGTACCAGTAGTTCTTCTAGCAAGGAATTATTTGATGTTTGCCATCTGATAACTGAAGAAGAATATAAAGAGATATTTCCTAATGGCATCGAGAGTCAAGCACCGATAAAAACCTCAAAGGAACTATGGGCACTGAGTAAAGGTAAGATATTATATAAAAAGTATATAATGTTATATAAAATTTTAAGAAATTACTGTTATATGTCAACTTTTCTATTACAGATAAAGTTTTGGCATTAGGTAGAGAAGAAAACCAAGATAAATTTAAATTATCCACGTGGCTGGAATGGCAAAGAACGCTACAGAAAACAGTTAACGTTGGTCATTCGAGGGACAGTGAAATATTGTCAGGATTACTACAATACAGTGATGCCAAAAGGTTCGACCTGCCTGCATCTACTCAAAATCCAAGTATGTCTGGCCTATCTATTTTTATAATAATGAACTTTTATCTCATATTACTACTATATCTAATAGTCTATTGTTTTTTATTAACAGCATTTTTTACACAAGATTTAGCAATCCAAAACATAGTGGCAATGTCGCCGGCAAAAGAAAAACCACCCAAGCAGAAGAAAAGTAAAGCTGTTTCACTTAAATCACCTCTAAAACTAACCAAATCCCCGGGAAAAAGAGACGGTGACATCAGGGCCCTCTTTAGTACAGCAACAAAGTCTACAAAAAGCTATACTAAATTAATAAACGACCTAGGCATTCAAAGCAGCGGCAGTCTTCCTACACGACTTATAAACTTACTGGTAGACTTAAGCTTGGAGAGTAGTAATGTAACAAAAATTTGCTATATTTGTCAAAATGTGTGTGACTGCAAATTCTTATACAATATGAGAACCCAAAAGAAAGCATCACCTTTAAACTTCTTGGTAGAACCAGTACTTCCGAACATCGAACTATTAGACGATATCAATGAAGAGGTTCTCTTAAACTATCGAGATTTAAATACATCTAAGAAAATAGCCAATGAAATAAATCTATCCAGCAGTATATATGACAACGAACTAGATATAAAATTCGACCAAGAGCCAAAAACTAACAAAAGTAATAACTTTGATTTAGACTGTGATTTTGATGAATTAAATTCATGTATAGTTGTTGAAGAAAGAACACCAGAGAAAAAAGATATTAAAAATGAAAATCGAAATAGTAACTTTAATTTAGAATTTGATTTCAATTTTCCTATTGATTTGGATACACAAAAAGATTCAAAAGATACAATTGAAAAACCAAAGGAAGAATCGGAAAATAAGTTTGAAATTGGCGATTTAGATGACATATTTGCCGAGAGCAGTCCGGAAGAAATTCAAAATAATATGACGGTTACTGAAGTAAAAGAAGAAATAAAGGAAGAAAAACCAGCTATCCAAAACGAAGTTCTCGGCTTTTTTGGCTTAGATAGCATTGATGATATATTTGCAGATGATGATGATTGTATGGACAACAAAGAAATAGAAATAAAACCACAAGTTGAAATTAATCTCACTAAGGAAACGACTATAGATAATAATAACCAGAACGTTAGTCCGTCCATTTTATCTGGTAGAACCAGAAACTTCGCTCCTACCTCTCCTATTTTATGTAGCCAAAATAGAAAGTTTCAATTGAGCACTAAGAAAAACCCTAAATCTCCAAGCGTCAGCAAAGCTAAACGACAGTTGATAAAAGATGCCGGTGACGAAAACCTTACCGATAAAACAAACAGCAGCCTAAACAAAAGTAACAATAAAAGCATGTTTACAATTACGCAAATAGTTGACATGATTAATAAGCCTGATGAAACAAAATATATTAAATTAAACCCATCCAATGTGCTTAGAAACGATCCCATTTTAGTCGACGAAGATCGAAGTACATCGCCGATATTATTAACCCAAGCAGATAAAAAGAAGGCCAGTACGGTAGAAAATTTTAAGCCTAATCAGGTAGCGTCTCAGTTAAAAAAAGCTGACAGTCTTATCATATTAGACAGCGACAGTGATAGTAATGATACCGTAGCTTATGATCTAAATGATGAAGCCGTGAACGCTAGTGAAGACAAAAATGATTCAAATAAAGCTAATAAGTCTAGTCAAATCAGTCATAAGAGAAAAAATGATTTTGATAACGATAACGACTTTATGAATGCGTCACCATATTTTAATAAGAAACCTAAATTGGATAATAATAATTCCAAAACCTTAACATTGCAGCAGAAAGTATTAGCTGCCCTGACATCTAATAAGGACGGTTCCTTTAAACCCAGCAACAACAACCATGTTGTTAACTTTTGTTTGTCTCCAATAACGCTTTCCCAAAAAGAGAATAAAAATCCGCAATTCGTAAACAATGATACTCAATTTGAAAGTGACGATGAGAAAGAATTTGTTAGGAAAACTAATTTAGACATGTTGCAAATGTTTAAAAGAGACAGCAAAGTTGAAAGTCCTCAGAGTCAGTTTAGTTTTGCTGTTGAAGGAAAGAGAAAAACCTCTGAAAAGAGGAAGTTAACATTTGACGACAGTGATGATGACTTCGAAAATGATAAAAGAGTTCGAAATGAACAATCTGCGAATAAAAATATGCACAAACCTACTAATAAGCACAAAGTACGTAAGGTAAGTCATTTGATTTTTATAATAACAATACTTTATTACAACATTTGATTTTTATAATAAGATAGCCATTTCCTCAGTGGTTGAGGATTCCGGGAGAGGCTCGCTTCCATCTTCAGCCTTATCAATACTTAACATCATGTATGATGAAGGCTAAGAGTCTCCCCGCCATTCATAAAAATAAAATGTTTAGTATTTTTCTTTACTAACAACTACTCTCTAGAAAGGTACCCATTAGCTGCTTTAGCTACCTATGTTAGGACTGCGGAAGTGGTTGTTCAATGACTGGTGAGGGAGAGACTAATTCGTTAAACTTTAAATTCAACTTTAGATGCTTTGGTAAATAGTTAAAATTCGTTAGAGGATATTTGTTCTATTCTACAATGTGAACTATCTGAAGTAGAATTATAACCGATTACTCTTTATTATTCGCCTCCACTATGTCTCTCTGCTCCCTAATAATAATTGAGTTATTATTTTGATGAGGTTTTGCAGTGACCCCAAGCAACGGAGACAATATTTAGCATAGATTTCAAAACCTAATTAAAATAAATATCTACTTGAAATAAAACAACTTTTACGGATATCAAACGCGCTATATTTCACGAACTAAGTTGTAATTGTCCGTATTTTTAGATTTCCGAAGTTTTGGGCAGCTTTTCGAACCGAAACGAAAATCAAAAAAGTCCTAAAAAACCTAAAAATACGGACAATTACAACTTAGTTCGTGAAATATAGCGCGTTTGATATCGGTAAAAGTTGTTTTATTTCAATGAACAGTGCGCGCCAAAACATAAGATGTACGTAAATATCTCCTATGAAATCACTAGCACTCGAAGTTGTTCAAAGAAGTGCAACGGATGGCATGTTATCTTTTCTTAGAAAAAAACCTTGTCTTAATAAAATTAATCAGACAATAATTAAATAAAAACTCATTTTCCCAGAAAAAGAAACCAAGCGGCTTCCTCGAGCTAGAAGCGGAGTTGTCCGGCGACGGCGACAGCGGCGACGAGTTGTCGGACTCGAGCGCCGGCAGCATCGTCGAGTTCATTTGCGACGACAACGACGTAACACACCACGTCGACAATGTCGACATGCATGCACTCTATATGCGATCCGTCAGGTATGCCACAAATTCACAACTTTTTGCCCACATAACGTATAAAAAAATCTGTATAATCGTTCTCTCATTTTTTATTTACTTACTTTATAATAAGACACGTATTTATACAAAACAAAGTTGTCGTTCAAATGATGTTAGGGGAATTTACAGTGCATGCCAAAATATGACACATCTCATTGATCTCATTTGTAGCGAACAATGTAGCACGATACAAAAGTCACTGGCGGTAGTTCTAGACATGGTCAAAGTCTCAGTAACTGAATAGCTATTTCAAATGTACTAGAATAATTATCGAAATAAAAAATAAGTGCATAATCCGTTTTAAAAATTATGTAAAAATATACTTGTCCTCAATCAAACAAGTGCAAGAAAGCACAATGCAAACGGATTACTTGTTTATTCTATAGACGACACCCGTGTATCTTGATCCGATCATCTAGTGCATGCACACTGCACACTAGGGCCGGAAATATGCCAGAGGCCGGAAACAATTTCTATTTCAAATTCTTTGTCACGCCCATTCTAACTCTGCGCCTTGGCGTCATACCTATCATGAAGTTCATGAATCATGGTAATATATTTGTTTTCAACAATTTATTGATATTTTCTTATACAGAAGCCCAGTAAAAGGAGTTTTCAAGATACCAGAGTTGCCCAAAAAATATGACAAAATGAACGTATTTTCACAATTCGTCGAAGAGGATAACTACGAGATGGTAAGATTTGCACTTTCGTTAAATTTTATTATAGTCGATATAAGTTCAGTGTTTTAAGAAAACTATAAATTCAGGTATTCTGTTTGGGACTTTACTGTGTTTCGGTTGTGAATAATATAATGAAATATATTTTTACAGGATAGTTTTTGTGTAGACTCTCATATTGGGTTGACGCAAGCTGATGATATATCAGAGCTGGAGTTGGCGGAGATTGTTTTAGAAGAGAAAAAGAAGCGGATGAAGAAAAGTCGAAGACAGAATAGTCCTGAGCGTCCTTGCCATGACGGCGATAGCCCGGTAGTCAGAAGGAAAAATAAAGTCACCAGACAGATAGACAGCGATTCCGATAGTAGTTAGCTGGACAAGGAATCGTGATTTAGTTTTAAGTACTTTGTTATTTATGACTCTCCAGCTGGTCTGGACTCATGCTGTGATATGTTTACGAGTACTGATATAGGGTATAAGTTATTTTTTTCATTAGCAATTTATTCCAATTTCTATTGTTAATTTTATGCGAATTTTAAAAGTAATTGTGTCAGTTTTAATCAAAACCATAATGCTCTCAATTATATATTTTTTATTCATTTAAATTACATAAACATGTATTATATTTATTATGTTGCCATTAAATCTCTCGTTATCATGAAATAGGTCTTCAATTATCTTGTACTGTAACAATCAGTATAATTAAGACTTTGAAATTTTAATGTACAGATTCATCAATGCGCTATTTGAACGTGTCAGTCTATCCAATAAACAAATGTGATAAAAGAGTGTTATTTGTTATTTATCTATTCTTATACTATTCCTCTGTACTTTTTGTTTCAATCTCCTTGGGTTGTCTGCTTTTGTGTATGTCTTCTAGTTCTGCCTGAAGTTCGCCATATTTCTTCTGTAACTGTTTCTCGCGCTCTGTTTGGCGATTCACATCTTCCGTCAATGACTGCAAAAATAGAAACGACATCATGATTTGAGCTATATCCTACAATACTAGAAGACAGATGATGCAACATGCAATAGGCAAGGTTTGATGTTTATGATTTTGTAATTTTTGCATTTTTCAATGCTATTTTTATACTTTGGAAATCCGGTCCAATGCTCTTATGCGAGCATTGGACCGGATTTCCAAAGGTCGCGGGTTCGATTCCCGTCTGAGAATTCACTTGTGGCCGAGTTAATTTTTTCCAATATTTTTCTATTTAAAATTTACCATAAGGTTTGATGTCTCAATAATTGTGAAAATAACCTCCAACTAGAGCAGATAAAAAAAAACGTAGTTTTTTTTATTAATACACTGTATGGCTATATTACAGATTGTTGACATAATTGTAATGTAAATATCATATTTGTTTTGACTTAATCCATTGATATTTCGGACACATCAACGGTATCGAATGACAAATATGTCTCAAGTATTATAATTATCAATAATATTAGATGGGTCACCTCTATCCTCCTAGGAATGGCGGCCTTCTCCTGCTCGGCGAGGAAGCGGAAGGTAGAGAGCTCCAGGTTGGCCTGCTCGATCTGCTCCTGCAACTCCTGGAATTGCTTCACCAGTCCCGCCGCGCGACTCTGGTACCCGCCTGCAAAAAATACTCGTTAAGTCTTAATTTGGTAGTAAATGTGGAAGAGTATTAAAATAAAAATAAACAATTTGAATAATGGATATATAATTAAAGAGCTGCGATAATTTTTGTCTATTGCGAATAGGCCCATAGTGTGTTGGCGCGTAGTTGGCATAGAATCTAATTGCTGTGATAGTGGTATAGTGCGACAAGGCTTATAATGAACGTGGCAAAAAAAAGGAACCAACACCGCCATCTTGTGTTTACGTCAATTTTGACAGTTAACAGTCCACGTTCAATAAAATCCTTGTCGCACTATAGCATAAGTACATCACGTTATATTCTTCGCCACATAACGATTTTTCTTTTTATAACTTTTAAATTTTGCATTTTACAATGCTATTTTTATGTGATTAATATTAAACAAGAAAATATACTAGAAAAAAGCAACTTGTCTCATGTTGCCCTGACGGGACGATTTTTCTTTTATTAATCTTAAATTTCCTTGCAGTATAGCTGGCATTAAACGCGAAAAGACGATTTCCGTAAAAGAAGAACAAAAACATCATTGTGTTAACTACTTTATTTGATAAACAATCTCACTCACCTGTAATAACCCTAAGTTTCTTCTCCATCTTAGAACACTTTTTCGCTTCTTTGGCCATATGATTTCTGTTCTGCTCCAGTCTTTTTTCAGCCGATTCCAGTCTGTCTTTTTTACTCGCTAAATTTGCACGCGTGTACCTATTTTGACCAGGTAAAAATAGAACCTGTGACAAGAAAAAGGCAGTTGTTTAAACATTAGTACCAGTATATAACATCTTATCTAAGCCTGACGCCATAACAACAATGTTTTCAGCATTGTTGTGTTCCGGCTGTTAGAGATAAAATAGCCAGTTCCTCAGTGATTGAGGATTCCGGGAGAGGTTCGTTTCCATCTTCAGCCTTATGAATACTTTACATCAAGTATGTTGGAAGCTGAGTCTCCGCGATGTTCATAAAAAAATCTCGACAGTTAAAAGCCATTTTTAATGGCGGCATATTTTTTTAACCACGGCTGGAAACTAGCAATATCGGAAACAAATTACATTAGTGCAATACATATACCTGAGCCAAGCACTCCTCCCACACTTGCGTGTAAGCGTCCATGCTGAGCTCCCCGTGACTCATTCCGGCTTTCACCACCTCCATTTCCTTCTTCATCTCGGCCTTTGCCGCATCTAGCTCTTCAGCTGTGAACTCTTCGTATGGATGCTGTTCTAGGTAAGCCAAGTGGGCCGCTTGGAGTTGTACAACGCGTTTCTTGTCTACTCCTGTAAAAGTTTTATATAAGAATTAAGAAATGTTATAGGAATCAAGAAAATGATACCAAAAAAAAAATACAATCCAAACTAAAGTCAAACTGCAGCGGCGTCAGGTTGGCCGTTAGTTCATAAAGAGCGCAATAAACATAAGATACCCGGCGGCGCCCCCCTGAGCGCGTCGTAGTGCAGCATGGTGACCATCTCGGCCTTGAGCAGCTCCTCCGCGTGCTGCAGCGGCGTCAGGTTGGCCGTTAGTTCATAAAGAGCGCAATAAACATAAGATACCCGGCGGCGCCCCCCTGAGCGCGTCGTAGTGCAGCATGGTGACCATCTCGGCCTTGAGCAGCTCCTCCGCGTGCTGCAGCGGCGTCAGGTTGGCCGTTAGTTCATAAAGAGCGCAATAAACATAAGATACCCGGCGGCGCCCCCCTGAGCGCGTCGTAGTGCAGCATGGTGACCATCTCGGCCTTGAGCAGCTCCTCCGCGTGCTGCAGCGGCGTCAGGTTGGCCGTTAGTTCATAAAGAGCGCAATAAACATAAGATACCCGGCGGCGCCCCCCTGAGCGCGTCGTAGTGCAGCATGGTGACCATCTCGGCCTTGAGCAGCTCCTCCGCGTGCTGCAGCGGCGTCAGGTTGGCCGTTAGTTCATAAAGAGCGCAATAAACATAAGATACCCGGCGGCGCCCCCCTGAGCGCGTCGTAGTGCAGCATGGTGACCATCTCGGCCTTGAGCAGCTCCTCCGCGTGCTGCAGCGGCGTCAGGTTGGCCGTTAGTTCATAAAGAGCGCAATAAACATAAGATACCCGGCGGCGCCCCCCTGAGCGCGTCGTAGTGCAGCATGGTGACCATCTCGGCCTTGAGCAGCTCCTCCGCGTGCTGCAGCGGCGTCAGGTTGGCCGTTAGTTCATAAAGAGCGCAATAAACATAAGATACCCGGCGGCGCCCCCCTGAGCGCGTCGTAGTGCAGCATGGTGACCATCTCGGCCTTGAGCAGCTCCTCCGCGTGCTGCAGCGGCGTCAGGTTGGCCGTTAGTTCATAAAGAGCGCAATAAACATAAGATACCCGGCGGCGCCCCCCTGAGCGCGTCGTAGTGCAGCATGGTGACCATCTCGGCCTTGAGCAGCTCCTCCGCGTGCTGCAGCGGCGTCAGGTTGGCCGTTAGTTCATAAAGAGCGCAATAAACATAAGATACCCGGCGGCGCCCCCCTGAGCGCGTCGTAGTGCAGCATGGTGACCATCTCGGCCTTGAGCAGCTCCTCCGCGTGCTGCAGCGGCGTCAGGTTGGCCGTTAGTTCATAAAGAGCGCAATAAACATAAGATACCCGGCGGCGCCCCCCTGAGCGCGTCGTAGTGCAGCATGGTGACCATCTCGGCCTTGAGCAGCTCCTCCGCGTGCTGCAGCGGCGTCAGGTTGGCCGTTAGTTCATAAAGAGCGCAATAAACATAAGATACCCGGCGGCGCCCCCCTGAGCGCGTCGTAGTGCAGCATGGTGACCATCTCGGCCTTGAGCAGCTCCTCCGCGTGCTGCAGCGGCGTCAGGTTGGCCGCGGGCGCGCGCACCACGCTCACGTTCACGTCCGCCGGACGCGTCAGCCCGCGTTGGACTGCTGTGGAGCGAAGCGCTAGCTCTGCCAAACCTAACGAACAAGATAATAGGCTAATAAAATAAATATTAATAATAAGATAAGGTAAATTTTAAATAGAAAAATATTGGAAAAAATTAACTCGGCCACAAGTGAATTCTCAGACGGGAATAGAACCCGCGACCTATGGAAATCCGGTCCAATGCTCTAACCGCTGAGCTGCCGAGACGAGAATTCACTTGTGGCCGAGTTAATTTTTTCCAATATTTCTCTATTAAAAATTTACCATAAGTATAAAAATAGCATTGAAAAATGCAAAAATTACAAAATCAGAAAAAGATAATAGGCTATTTGACAGGTTTTTAAAATCCATTTTATAGTATGTAGTAGAGTTTAAGGAACCCAGCAAAAGTTGTTTTTTTAAATTCTGGTACATATTTGCTAAAAAACATCAAATAAAAATTTCAATATTTAAATAGCGTGTTAAAACGCTACTTTGACAATATGGCGCTGCAACGGGGTCGGTGACGTCACTTGCCTGTATTCTGACATATCATCCACATACGTAGGCAAACGAGGTTTACAAGCAGGTGACATCATTATAAACTCGACGAATCAGGAGCGTTTTGTGTCACGTGACAAACGTTTAAAAAATGCATTTTTATTTACAGATTTTTAGATAAAGTTATTATTATTTTCAACTTACGGTAATAAATAACCATTTTTAAACTCTTAATTTATACTGATAACAGTAATTGACACTTTATTTTTCGCATTGTGAAATAACCCATTGATGATAAGTTTTAAATAAAAAAATATTGGAAAAAAATCAACTCGGCCACAAGTGAATTCTCAGATGGGACTCGAACTCAGCTTTGGAAATCCGGTCCAATGCTCCTAATTTCCAAAAGTCGTGGTCGTTCCAATTTATCATAAGTATAAAAACAGCATTGAAAAATGCAAAAGTCCAAAAATCATACAATAAGATAATAGTTGATCAGTCTCAGTCTCAGCCGTAAGGGCCGTCGGCATCGCTGTCAATTTCACTTTGACAGCCGACGGCGTTTTCGTACAACGCAACTTCAACGTTATCATCCTAATAATAAGATTTCTTTTCCATAGTCAGTTAATACTCGACTCTATGTGCGACCGAGACAACGCTATATCATCAGCGCCCATGTTCGACAAGTCGAACACGTCGACAACACTTACACGGCAGGGCCACTGATCCTTGAATCAGCTGTGCCCCGATCACACAACACAAGAATAACGCTAAAAGTCATGCAAGTGGGTCTCGCGCGTTTTCCAAACTCTGAACAAAACAACAAGTTAAGAGTTAGTTGAAAGGACGAAGAGTAACATTCAAAATGCATGCAGAACACATTATTCCACAGTGAAACACAGTGTTCATTTTGCAATTCACAAAAAACCCTTGAGATCGAATAGCGACGCGACCACCGCTTGTCCCAAAACCGGTTAATTGGTAAGTCCAGTCAAAACATATCTACCTGCATATTTGATATTTTGATAAGTATAATAAAATTGGCCGAACAACAGATTTTTAACATAGCGTGAGTGTATCTCTCTGATCACTTAATAATTAGACCTCTATCCGATGAGAAAAAAAAACAAAGAAAGCTTGTGTATTAGAACGGTGTAAAATAGTGTATTACAACCCTACTCAACTCACGTTTCTCCTCCAAGTCCCTCATCATCCTGGCGTCAGCGTCCGCCTGGTCTTCCACCGAGACCGGCGCCGGCGCCGCCTCAGCTGCCTCATCTTCTTGATCCGGTACCACTATCTCATAGTCGTTGCGAGGAGCCGGCAAAGACGATAATGCTGAGCGAACTGACGCTTTTAGCTGTTGGGAATAAAGTTTAAAGTTCAGTGCAAGCTGAGACTGGCGCCGAAGCCGCTTCAGTCAGCGGTCCTTAAGAGGTTAAACTTGCTAAACGACTTTGGTTATTGAAATAAATATTTTTCATTTTCATTTCAGCCGCCTCGTCTTCTTAATCCGATACTACTATCACGTAGTCGTTACGAGGCGCCGGCTAAGACGATTATGCTGAGCGAACTGACGCTTTAATTTAAACCGTTTGGGAATAAAGTTTAAAATCCTGTGTAGGTGTGACTGAAGTAATATAGTCGCCTTTAGTGCAAGGCGTCATTGTATATTTATAGTTTGATTTCATATTGCAGACATTTTTATAGCAAATCTACAGAAGTGAAAGGAAAGACTAGCGACTTCAGTAAAGAAACATAAGGTTGATAGATTATTAACAAGTCATTGAAATATGATATCAACATGTCTCCACGTCGCTCAGACGGGACTCAAACCCGCAAACTTTGGGATATTTGCTAGTTTAAAATTTATCACATAAAAATCGGCATTGTAAATGCAAAAAAAAAAAATTTATATAAATTTTATTTTATATGGTCTTAAAATTCACAGAACACAATAACAAGAGGATACAGCTCGGTAAACTAAAGCTGACATGTTCACCACATTTAAACGTAGTGTCTGTGAATAAGCGCGCGGACGTTGCACTGCATGTTTGTCTGTCTCTCTCTCTCTCGCGCGCGGTCAAACTTACGTGTATGAAGCAGATAGTTATTGTTTTGCTTTTGCTACTATAGAGAAACTTTTTTGTATTGGTTTATTCGATTTTTGAAAGTGTATTAGTGTGGTACTGATAGCGCGCCAGCTTTCGGTAACCGACCTATAGAAAGCTGCATTTTTTACTCTTACCTGTTTTTGCATTTGGTTAGCGACTTGCGGTGTGTCGCCGCCTCCTAATCTGTCCTCTGGGTTTATGCTCAGCTTGTCGCGTAGGGCTGGTGTCTGAAATGTAAAAATAATATAATCCATAATAATGGAAGTAACTTTGTACTTTCACCACACTTGTAAAACAAGAGCGTTTTGAATGTCTGTAATGTATACCAATTATTTGCCAATAATTAGATGTACAGAATTTTCGCAAATAGAAAACATAAATTTTGCTTTATTTTTTTTTAACATAGGAAATTTTGCAACAATTTCGCATCTTTAAGTTTCTATCAATCGTAATAACAAAAAAGGTATATTTTTGGAAGAAACATTATATAAACATTAATTAAATTCTAACAAGGTTGCCATTTCAACATTTTACTCCATAAGTCTGTTATGACGACATTGTACTTGCTGAATGACCGTTGCTGCGTACCGACGCCGTTGGTTGGACTTGACTCCGGTTAACCTGCGTTTTTCACACAGGCCACTACAAAAGGAATCGAGTTTATTCTTTTCGCACCGCACCGCACCGCTGAGCGTTCGCATCAAGGCGCTCACGTAAAACGCTGTTAGCATAGGATGGAAAGCAGTATTTTGCAACGAGCAAAATGTATATAAAACATCAAAATCATCTACACTTTTCGTTTATTTCACGTAAAATACTTCAATTTTCTATATTGGTATATTTATCGCATTTAAATTCGCATCTATTTGGTAAATACGAAAATTCCGTACCTCTACCAATAATAAACATCTAATATTAAATGTTTATTATTGTAATTTATCAGCGACACCTGCCAATCTATACATTGAAGTCCTAATTTATTGAATTTATAGTATCATTACAAGGGAATGTGACATACAAGTAATGCTGGTGGTCCAGTCCCATGACTGGGCGTGTTGAAGCTGCCAGGCGTAGACACTTCAGTGCGAGACGATCTGGAATGAAAATGGTCTATTCATCCCAATTTGAGTTTAAAATTGAGGTTCATATTCATATTCATTTATTCCACATAAATTTGTAACAAAGTAGCGCACATTTTATGTTTTAATAGGTAATTAACCTAGGTGTTAGAGTTACAAATTTACCTTTTCAAGGTATTGTGGTTTTAACCATCATTATTTTAAGTTTTAAATATAAAATTTGCACAATATTTGCTTTAATAAAAAAAAACAATTACACACAAAAGAAACAGCGACATTTTTATAAAACGCGTCTGAATTTTTTTGTGCCACTACTCACAACTACAACTATTATTTTCCTATCTGTTTTCTGAAACAAGCCTCTTTTTAAATCTATAAAAACAATATAGAACTACCGCCAGATGAGATTAGATAATGCTGAGGAGAAATATAGAAAGAGCGAAATGATATTAGTTACCTGAATGGTGTAGCGAGTATAGTATTGGGCGTGGCCACGGCCTGTGACTGCGGCAATACCGCTGAGAAGTCCGAGTTCTGTAGCGGGGTGTTCAACCCGCCCTTCAACGGGGTATCCACGTGGGTAAGAGCCATCACGTTCTGGGCCTCCAGTAACACCCTGGCAACAAATATAAAAAGATTAGTTAAACTTTATGATTTCCTTATCCTGGTCGAAGGACCATGAAAAAACTTGTATGTGTATCCAGATCCTTATTTAAACAGATCCCTATAATACATTATTTTATATTTCGTCAGTTAAATGTTATTAAAGCGATAATTTTTTTATTGGTAGCTAAGGGGACTTCATCACAGTGACATACCAAACGTAAGTCCCGTATGTTACCAATAAAACGATATAATTTTTATGATTGTTTTGGAGATTTAAAAATTTTGTTGCAGGGACATAAATAGGTACAAGAAATAGTTGATTGACCCAATGATATTTGCGTCAGCTGGAAATAACTATCTCTGTGTGAGTTTATCTTGCCCTAGATTTAAAGTCCTCGCTGACGCCACACATTATTAGTACCTGTCTGTATGCGCGGCGGGCGTGCGCAGCGCGGTGGCGGGCGCGGGCGTGAGCGCGTAGTCGGCCAGAAGGGCGTCTGTAGGAGCGCCGGCTTCACCCGCAGCCCCGCGCGCCGCCTCAGACGCGCGCCCTAGCTTCACCACCTGCTGCAGCTCCTGTGAGACGAATAACAGGTCCACAGCAGGTCAAGCCGCGTTTTGACGATCATAGTCGACTAGTAAAAGTGGACTAACAGAGTTACGGCCGGTTTCAATAATCTGTCCCTAACAAGAGGTAGGCCTATCTTGGTGACGTTACTTAGCAACCGCTGTTATTTTAGAATTAGAATTAGAATTCATTTATTTGCCTTGAATAGGGTACATTACAGATGGAACATTAGGCTGATTAACAAATATATCTAGGCAACAAAGCTCTAGTAAGCCTATCTCTTACTGAGGATAGGTTATTGAAACCGACCATTAGTCTCCATCACAGTTTACTATGATAGGAGTATACATGTTCATAGTTAGTTTGGTGTTACACTGTTGTCAAAATAAAAGGTTAGGGTGTATTAAAGAGGATAGGGAATAAGTCATTTGATTGTTAGGTTAGAACTGTAAAAAAGCGCAACAAAGAAGAAGTGTATTTCGGTATGTCGTTTGTAGTTTGTTGGTCCAGTATGCACAGACCAAAATCTCACCTGATCTGTCACTTGTGGCTCTGGTAACACAAGCTTGCTCCGTTTCCGTGCTGGCTGGTCTCCCTGAAGCATTGCTTGGGGCATATCATTTTCCTTACGTTGTTTCAGCTTATTTTTGTCCTTACGACGATCTCTCTGTTGGGACAATAATTAGCATTAAAAAACCATTTACTCCTATATAATGATGCAGTTACGAAAATACTATAGAAAAGTGTAAAAACTATACCTCTTCTTTTTCAGATTGTAACTCTCCATCAAGATGTTGCTGCCTCAAACGAGAGAAGTCAGGGGCCATGGGGTCCACAACTTCAGTAGATGTGTCATAAAAACCAGAGGCTGGCTTCTTCTCAAATGGAATTTCTGAATTATAATCTACTCCACGCTTCTTCTTACGCCTGTGAACAAAATCACTATATTACCAGAAACATCGGAACATCTGTGCAATGCATTATAGAACAATTAAAAATTATAATTCAATTATTATTAAATCAAAACAATTAGAAAAAATATATATATCCAATGTAATTTTGATATAACAATATAAATTCCTGTTAAATGCTGTTGAAATTGATTTAACAGGAGTTTATATTGAACTCGCTGGTTCACCTTACCAGCGAGTTGCTTGTTGTGATCATAAACTAATTTAATAAAGCTCAAGAGCTCCACCAATCAGAAATAAACATCTTGCACTTAAGTGCGATAAGAACTGCAGACAGTCTAAGATCTTCATCAAATCAGTCAACAAGACGAAAACCAGAGAGCTACTAAAACTGGGCAAGAGAGACGTAAGAAACATCGTAGGAGTGTTAACAGGACACTGTCCCCTAAACAGACACCTGTCAGTGATTAAGAGAGCAGAGGACCCTATTTGTCCGCAATGTAGAGAAAAAGAAGAAACAAGCTATCACTTCATGGCAGAATGCCCGATATACGCATCGCTGCGCTGGGAGCTCTTTGAAGTAGACAAGCTGAAAGAAGAGGATTAAAGCAGCTTACGATAAGCCAACTTAACAAGTATTGTAAGCGCACTGGTAGGTTCGAGGTCCCGACGCCGGTGGGGAAAATGACAACCCACCTTCCCCCTGTCTTCAGGGTACTTTGCGAAACTGGGTGAAATGGTTCCGATTATGGTGACTGATCGCCCGTCCGCCTTTGCCGGCGTCCCTCCTTCCAAATAATAATAATAATAAGTGCAATAGCCCTTTCAATCAAACTCACTCCAAGACAACAAAATAAGCAGCCATCAATGAGATCATTAGTACAAAATCAACTATGCAATAAGAACTTACCTAATAGGAACAGCAATGCCTGCAGCACTCAGTTCCCTTCTCTTCTGTAATGCTGCCAAGCGTCTAGCTTCTTCCAACTGCTTTTCACGAGCCTTCCTTTTTGCCTTCTTACCCTGTGTGTTGGCCAAACGAGCACGAGCCTCTGACAGCATCTCGAGCTCTACAATTCACATACAAACATATAATAAAAGGTGACCACCTGTGGTTTCAACCGCCTGTTTCCCGTTGCCATGATAGCTTCAGTATAAATTGCTTCAATACGGGAGCTGTATTTTTCATTTGCATATTATATTTACATTTGCATGTGAATGTGGTGTTAAGCAAAGGAATTTGCATGCAAATCTTGCAATTTCCAATGCGAATGTAATTTGAGTGATTAAAAAATAGAGCCTTATTTTCAGGTTACAAACTTTTTAGATGCCACATTTAATATAAATACGTTCAACTGTTTTAGTGTGATAGATTCAATCCTAATCCAGATCCAAACTTTTAACTAATTTTGCTTCAGGTATATATTGTAAGAAATTCCATACAATCTTTATATGAGATTTATTCAAGAAGTTTGTTTTATTAATTAAAAGTGTATGGTATAATTATAAAGTAGTATGAGGTAAAAAACATTGGTTTGCATTATGCCTAGTACCATCCTCGTCCATGTCCTTGGGGTCTGGTCTAGCAGGCTTTGTCTCAGGGTTGGGGTCAATTTCACCGGGCTTCAGTTTCCGTGGATCATCACCCATATCCTCCCCCTCTTCTTTCTTTTGAGCTTGATCCCTGATAAATAAGATTGCACAATTAAGTGTATGCATATACGTTTATTGCTGTCTCCTTACTAATTTTAGTTTTTATAAACAATTTTAGTTTTCAACAAGTATAGAAGTTCAACAGTATGATGGTAGACATATATTCTTTAACTTATGTATGTAACCTCAAGTAACTAATACCAAAATTAAGGCAATAGTAATTAGCTGGACTATGTAGACGTGTATATATTAAAAAGTTCACTTGAAATTTACTTACAATAAATATTCGTATCTCTCCAAACATTGTGCTGCAGTTCGACCAATGATGGGAGCAATGGTTCTCCATTGTGTCGGCATTAGCTTTGCCAGGTGCAGCAACTTTTCGTCCTCTTCGCGAGACCATTCTGTCTTTTTGATGCTTGGATCTAACCATTCGTACCAACGGGCTTTGCATTGCTTAGCAGATTTTCGATGGAGCAATGAAGCTATACGAGACCACTGGTTTTTGCCATATTTCATAACCGCCGCTTTGAGAATTTCATCCTGAAGAAAATTATAATTATGAATGTTCAAGTAATCAAATAAAAATAAATAAAAAGTCGTCGATAGACCAACCTCAGTGTTGCGCCAAACGCCACCTTTTATCATGATTCGCGGCATGATGGATGGCGGTAATTAGTATTCTGGTGAAAGATTTACCCTATTATGGGTTATTATTGTATGCCGATACAGTAAGATAATTAGTAAAAGATTTACAATATCTAATATATTTTATTGAAATCGATCACAAACAAGCAAAACGCACAAAATCGAACGCAATGGACGTGACGACGATGACATGAATGAATGACAGACATGCATGACATTTGTATATGTTTTTTTTTTCCTGTTTTGGCTTCTTCCGTTTTCCACAGAAATTCCGCCAACGTCCCGTAGTGAAAGAGACACAGTTTATATAGAGAATTTGCCCGGTAAAACAAGCTTTCAAAGTTTTCAAGTTTATACCTTGATTCATTTGTTTAAGTGGCGACATGACAAACAATTGGCATTGACATAATTTGTTTTGTTTTTTATGAACAGGAGCCGTATTTTTGAATTATTCGATTTACTATTCGCTTATTTATGGAACCGTAAGATTCGCATGCGAATGATAAAAACCTTAAATTTCAAATTCCAAATTGCATTTGAACCTGCAACCGGCTAACGAGTAGTGGTTTCGTCGGCATCGACATCGACTTCATTTGACTGATAGATGTGACTTATTGCTCTTAGTCTTTGGTAAGTTTCGCCAGCGACCACTATTTTGTGAAGATATTTGGTTTGCATATAAAAGAATGTAAATAAATTAAATAATGTAAAATAATGACAATAATGTAATCAAAACTATATTTAGGGGTTCTACCTTTTACCGCAGTATTTTTTTATATCATAATTTTATTATGCATAACAACGGAAAGCATTAAACGTAATTTCGCAGAAAATCGCTTGGCATATCTCATTAACCAGAATCATCTGAAGGCATATATTCAATATCCATAATAATTAAGAGGCAGAATTATCATATCGCAGAAAGTTTACATGCAGAATCATCTTTAGGCATAAAATTGAAATCCATAATATTAAGAGGCAGAACTATTTATAATACAAGAAAGCAGGCAGCAGCAAGCAAGCATGCAGCGTGCAAGAAAACATGAAGCATGCAAGCAAGCATGCAGCGCAGGCAGCATGCACCATTCAAGCAAGTATGCAGCGCAGGCAGCATGCATCATTCAAGCAAGCATGCAACATACAAACAAGCATGCAACATGCATGGTTTCTGTCACGGCTCCGGCGCTGCGGGGCTCTGGCGATGGCGGTCCCACGCGAGCTTGTAGTCGCAGATGGTTTTCGCTCACCACCTGCTTCTCAGCTCGCGGGCCGCCTCACCCCTCAGCGCCTGCGCGGGCTTGAATTACACTCTAGGGATAGGGCACACAAGACTACGTGGTGTCGGTTTTGCAGCGATTCGTTTCTGTCACTGTCACTATTATAGGACAAAATTAAGCGTCTACCCCTTTCGCGAACCTTTTTATGTCATAATATTATTATTATGCATATCAGCGGCTGGCATACAATTCATTAGAAATAGAATGCCTAATGAAATTATTCTAAATGAAAATTTGCCATCAACGTAGTATGCCAAGTGAAATTCTGCCATCTTAAAAATATGCCATTGGAAATTCGGATATATGAACATTCGACTAAATAATAATTATACTGAACAATTTTTATGTCTTGAGTATATTCGTTTAGAGAAAATTATGCAAAGTTTGTTCTGCGAAATGAAATTCGGAGCAACGAAATTCTGTCTGCCAAACAGAGGAAACAGATCACTGATTGAGTCACGTTCTGTAATACGGGCCCAAGATACCAACTGATACCAGATGAGTACTAGAAAAGTCAGAAATCGTGAAATCAATTCGAAATCGAATTGTATTCGCAATAATTCGCTATGAGAAATTCGAATGATTCAAAAATACGTCTCCATCTCCAGCCAGGCCAAGGTCATAGACCATTCTGCCTTGTCAGTTTAATTAATTAAAATGTGCTTTAAGACAAAGTATAGGTGTATAATTTTGTAATCTACGTTATTGCAAAATTCATTAATAAAATATAATTAATGTGCATGTGGATGTATGTTGTTTTCGCCCCTTTTCGATTTATAGTTCGACCAACTTCGAAAAAGTATAATGTCAAAAATGGTGACGGCGAATGGCGTTCAATTACATAGCCTGGCACTCCCATTTCTATGAATTCGATTATATTTATCAAGCATTTATCGTAAAACAGTGTAATAATATAAAATTTGTGAGAACTAGTGGTCACACGTTAAATATGAAAACCATTTATTGAGTAATTAGTAGTGTACATCACATGTAGGTACGTGTTACGGTTCTTACTTTAATATCTATTTAGTTTCTAGATATTGAAATAATTAGGGTTTAAAGTGTTTAATTTTATTGCTCAAGTTAGTGAAAATATTGTCCATGATGATTTAAATTGATACTTCCGATTTCTCACACCAATAGCCATAATCTCACGGTAGGTACGGAAATCGTCATTCGAGACGCACTGCGTCGGGATATCGCAATTTACCGTATTAAAATTGACAACAACTATTCTTTTTACTTTTCAGATAATGTCAACGATGTCAAGATCTGTTCACATCAGCCAGCAGAAGCTGGCTGAGAAGCTGATAATTTTGAATGATCGTGGTATTGGAATGCTCACAAGAATTTATAACATCAAAAAAGCTTGTGGAGACGCCAAATCTAAACCCGCATTTCTATCAGACAAAGCATTGGAATCATCAATAAAGCATATTGTTAGAAGATTCCCTAATATTGATATCAAAGGTCTGCAGGCCATCACAAACATAAAAAATGAGATAATCAAATCTCTTTCATTGTACTATTACACATTTGTGGATTTACTAGATTTCAAAGACAATGTCTGTGAACTTTTAAACATTATGGATGCATGTCAAGTTACACTTGATTTGACTCTGAACTTTGAGTTAACTAAAAATTATTTAGATTTGGTCACCACATATGTATCTTTAATGATACTTTTATCAAGAGTGGAAGATCGTAAAGCCGTATTGGGACTTTTCAATGCAGCCCATGAGATGGTACAGAACCAGATTGACCCTAGTTTTCCACGCCTAGGCCAGCTTATTGTTGATTATGATGCACCTCTCAAAAAACTCTCTGAAGAGTTCATACCACATCAGAAGGTGTTATCAGGTGCACTGAACTCACTTTGGCATGTTTACCCAGCAAGAAACCTTACAGCTGAACACTGGAGATCAGAACAGAAACTGAGCTTAGTCAGCAATCCTGCTCAGCTGCCTAAACCTTCTGAAACTAATACAATGTCTTGTGAGTACCTTTCATTGGAAAGTCTTGAAAGATGGGTAATATTTGGCTTTGCCATTTGTCATCAAATGTTACAGCAAGAGCATGCCAACAAAATGTGGGTTAGTGCTTTAGAATCTGGTTGGGTGGTTGCACTGTTTCGTGATGAAGTTATATTTATTCACAGTTATATACAAGGGTTCTTTGATAGTATTAAAGGATATGGTAAAAGAATATCTGAGGTTAAAGACTGTTATCATCATGCTGCACAAAAAGCGGGCTATAAACACAGAGAAAGGAGGAAATTCTTACGAACTGCTTTGAAGGAGTTGGGACTGATATTATCAGATCAACCAGGCTTGATGGGTCCTAAGGCTTTATTGGTTTTCATCGGCCTGTGTTATGCAAGAGATGAAGTTTTCTGGCTTTTAAGACACAATGACAATCCACCTCAAAAAGTGAAAGGAAAATCTGCAGAGGATCTGGTTGATAGACAGCTCCCCGAACTACTGTTTCATATGGAGGAATTAAGA
The DNA here is from genome assembly GCA_910589605.1 of Chrysoteuchia culmella. Classification (NCBI taxonomy): domain Eukaryota; kingdom Metazoa; phylum Arthropoda; class Insecta; order Lepidoptera; family Crambidae; genus Chrysoteuchia; species Chrysoteuchia culmella. The sequence goes on from OU342648.1 coordinate 6,669,787, forward strand.
GCTCTTGTGCGAAAGTACAGTCAAGTAATGCAAAGATACTATGTCCAGTATTTATCTGGATATGATGCTGTAGCCCTAAACTTAATGATACAGAATTTGCAGGTGTGCCCTGAAGATGAGAGTATTATCCTGTCATCGTTATGTAATACTGCAGCCAATTTAAGTGTAAAGCAAGTTGAGGATAATGAAATCTTTGACTTCAGAGCATTTCGATTAGACTGGTTCAGATTGCAAGCTTACACTTCTGTAGCAAAAATGCCTCTCAATCTTGTAGATCAAAGAGAACTGGCACAATATATAGATAAGATGGTTTTTCACACCAAAATGGTTGATAATCTGGATGAAATAATGGTAGAAACTTCCGATCTCTCTCTATTTTGTTTTTATAGCAAAATATTTGAAAACCAATTCCACATGTGTTTAGAGTTTCCTGCACAGAACCGCTATATCATTGCATTTCCACTGATATGTAGTCACTTCCAAAATTGCACTCATGAATTATGTCCTGAAGAGAGACACCATATTAGAGAAAGAAGTCTCTCTGTTGTAAATATTTATCTGGAAGAAATGGCAAAAGAAGCCAAAAATATAATAACAACAATTTGTGATGAACAATGCACCATGAGTGATAAATTACTTCCTAAGCATTGTGCCCAAACAATAGCTCACCTGGCTAACAGAAAAAAGAAAGATAAAAATAAAAAGAATACTATTGATTTTGTTAAACCAGGAGCTGAAAGTTATAGAAAAACTAGAGAAGAATTGACAACCATGGACAAACTGCACATGGCGTTAACTGAGCTCTGCTTTGCCATCAATTACTGTGCCACTGTCAATGTTTGGGAGTACACATTCGCTCCTCGCGAATATCTGCATCAACATCTCGAAACTAGATTCTCCAAAGCTTTAGTAGGTATGGTCATGTTCAATCAAGACACTAGCGAAATTGCTAAGCCCTCTGAACTACTAGTAAGCGTAAGAGCATACATGAATGTATTGCAAAGTGTTGAAAATTATGTACATATTGATATCACAAGGGTGTTTAACAACTGTTTACTGCAGCAGACACAAAGCATAGACAGTTATGGAGAAAAAACAATTGCATCTCTTTACACCCAGTGGTACTCTGAAATTTTGCTTAGAAGGGTGAGCGCAGGAAGTATTTGCTTCTCAATGAATCAAAAGGCCTTTGTGAGTCTCACTGCAGAAGGTGCTATACCATTCAATGCAGAAGAATACTCTGATATAAATGAACTTCGAGCCCTGGCAGAGTTGATTGGGCCATATGGTATGAAGTCACTGAGCGAGACACTGATGTGGCACATTGCAAGCCAAGTGCAGGAATTAAAAAAGTTAGTTGTGCAAAATAAAGAAGTTTTGCAGATGTTAAGAACAAACTTTGACAAACCTGAAATTATGAAAGAACAATTTAAGAGATTGCAACAAGTAGATAATGTCCTGCAAAGAATGACAATAATTGGAGTAATATTGAGTTTCAGACAGATAGCCCAAGAGTCTCTCTTAGACGTTTTAGAGCGCCGCATTCCATTCCTTATAAGTTCAATCAAAGATTTTCAGCAACAGCTTCCTAGTGGAGATCCAATGCGGGTAATTTCTGAGATGTGCTCAGCAGCAGGCCTGCCTTGTAAGGTAGACCCGACCCTGGCGTCCGCATTACGACAGCATAAAGCTGAATTGGAGGAAGAAGAACATTTGATAGTGTGTCTGCTGATGGTATTTGTGGCAGTTTCACTTCCTAGACTAGCACGCAGTGAAGGCTCTTTCTATAGACCTTCTTTAGAAGGACATGCAAATAATATTCACTGCATTGCACCAGCAATAAACCACATTTTTGGTGCCTTATTCACAATATGTGGACAAGGTGATATTGAAGATCGCATGAAGGAGTTTTTGGCTTTAGCATCGTCCTCGTTATTGCGACTTGGTCAGGAGACGGAAAAAGAAGCAATAAAAAATAGAGAGTCTGTATATTTGCTCCTCGATCTCATAGTTCAAGAGTCGCCATTCCTCACAATGGATTTATTGGAATCATGCTTCCCTTATGTATTAATACGCAATGCTTATCACGAAGTTTATAAACAAGAGCAAATGCTGTTGCATTCATAATCATGTTAATAATTGCCTATCTCATTGGACTTTGCATTGAATAAAGGGTGTTTTTATATTTTATGTGACCAAAGTTAAGGAGGACTTTTTTTTCGTCGTAGCGCCGCGATCAGATAATATCGCCGAGCCGAGCTTGGTGCTCGCTCAATAGTTAGTTTTACTATTATTGATAATATTTTAGGTTTTTTTCCTTGTTAGCTATTGCATAGCTTTTATCGCAGGCTTTGAGCGCGGCGACCGAATCAAGAAATTCCGTAACGAAAAAAACCTAACACCCCCCACTCCGTGTCATAGATTTTGGTTGCTTAGTTACGATTGTGAATAACAAAATGGTCAATGATGAAAAAAACTGTATGAAAATTTGTGTGAAAATATAATTTCTTTTTAAACTAAGCAACCAAAATCTATGATAAAAAATGCTATGCAATAGCTTTACCGCGGCAGTCCCCGAGTGCCACCCTTATTTTTTTTTCATTGCTTAGTTAGGTTTAATATAATTTTATAAACGACACTAACACTTGATAAAATAAAAATAATAAACAAAAAAATCATGTAACTTTTTTTGTGGTTTTGTTCTAAACGCGTAACACAAGGTCCCCCTTAACTTTAGACACAAAGAAAAAAAAACACGTTAAATAAGCTGGCATGTCCTAGGTGGTGAACAATATTTTAATTGTGGTAAACATATACCTTGATGTTAGATATTTTCAATTAAGTGTTTTTACATTATGTGACGCTAATGAATGGAAGGCCAACTTATGTTTATTATTTTTGTCAATGGATTTAATCATGCATAAATTAGGTTACCCTCTGTATAGACGAGATTACATCATAGAATATAAGCCTACTAACCTTACTTTAGATTAGATAGGTAGTAATGTATTTGAGATTTCTGAAACTATATCTTCGCTAAAACTATAAATTAAGCTACATGTATCAAGCACAGTATTGTTTTCCACAAAATTTAAGTAGTTTTTAATGAGACTGGTAGCATATTCCATTGAACATTTGAACATAATTATAAAGATTTTAACAATAAGATAGCACCTATTTAGAAATATATCTTGATAAGAATAATAATTTGGATAATAATCTATATATTATTACAATGTTCTTTTTTATATAAAATTTTAATACACATGTACCTAAGATTTTGTTTTAAAAGAGTTTATGTATTCCCATTTTTTCTGTTTTTACATGATGCAGGTCAAACTGTGTGCACCCGATTTGCCAGTTACTGATTTGCCATGTGCCGTTTTTGAAATGAGAAGAGAGATGTCATTTGAATCTTAATCTAGCCTGTTCTTTACTTCAACTGTGGCGTGCGACCTACAAGCATCTGAGAGGACATATTTTATTGGATAGTTACTTAGCATAAGATTCATTCCAACTTTTAAGTAAAAATCGATTCTTTGACGTCGGTGTCGCTGAGACGCTCACTTTATATTTATCACTGCTTGCATACCTCCTAATCACCACTCGCAAACCTCTGCGACTTTAAAAGTTATTTGAAGAACAGTCTATGCATCTGAATTTCGATAAAGATTAGTAATCTTGTAACTAGCCCACCAATTATAAAAAAATGCCTTAAGTAAATTGTTGTAAGAAGTTAAAATTAAGGTTTAATTACAACATATTTAACGAAGCTGGTAGACGAGGAATGTTTTTGTTGCGATGAAGTAGATAAATGCGGTGTAGAAAGCTATAATTATTATAAGTTATAATGCTAATATAAGCACTGTAAGAAAGTTTAATATATACTTTGCGCTGATTTAATCGGTAAGATACCTGTCGATCACTTCCTAAGTTCAGTGTTTACTGTCTTAAAGTGTTAGTTTTAACTTACAATTGTTTATGATAAAGACTACTATAAAATTACAGTCAATAATCAGTCAAATGTTGACGGTAAAACACCGAGCCTTATGGTCGGATTCTGAATTGAGAATTTTAAGTTGAGAACGTCTTAGACCCAACTTCCTGCAAAATGTTCATACAATACCATGCATGAGAGACGTTTGATACTGCTTTACATATTCGCACGAATGTTGAGGCGGGCTCAGCGATCAGGAGAATAGCGACGTTGCTTGTCTAGACATAGCTTCGCTATTCGCCTGTAGTTCTCCCAACGCTAGCGCACGAGTGGCAATGCGAATAGCGAGCTTATGTCCATCACTTGGAAAGTCTCTATTCACCTGATCGCCGAGCCATTCGCCTGAACACGCGTGCGAATGTGTTAATCCAGTATGAGAACTCAAATTGATACCATTGATTGATTGATTGAACCATTCCCTTATTGATTTAGAACCTAACGTATGACATGTTAAGGTTCAAAGCCGATTGGAGAAATTTGGCAGGTTTGTAAAACCCTTATTTGATTGATCAATAATAATCAATACCGATACGTAATTATTCACAAATAGCCAATATACTAATATAAACGTTTTTGTCTCTACTGATCAGCCAGAGATAAAAATATTGAAACAAGTCATAATCCATCCATACATACAATCAAAAAATCTATAAAATCATCTAAAGTGAAGATATATATCGTTACTACGAGTGTTATAATTTTTAATTGTTGCCTATTAGAGCTATGAGAAACACTGGACTGAACTTTTAAAGACAAATCAATTGCTTGTACCAATATTTGAGCCAGACTGTGACTGAATTCTCAATATTTTCATAGAGTATAGGATCACAGTTGTAACTTTTTAGTAGGTATATCAAACGACAATACTGACTAAAAGTAATCACACACATATTAAGATACATACCTAAGAATGTTGCAAGAACTTGCTTATTTTGTACCTTGTATATATTACAATTACTACTCACACATTTATTAAATCATTAATAGAAAAATAATATCTTTTTTATTTTACTCCTCAATATTGAAGCTTAAACACTAGAATCGACTGGCAAATATTATAAACTGAAAATATGATGCCCTTTACAATTTATGACTAGGTTTGTAAATAAAACTGCAGTTTTCATGTAAAATTTATTGTTTTTTTTATTATTTTGAAATCACATGTTGTAACATTCATCTTGTTAATTAAAAATATTCACATTGTCATTTAAATAATCTATTACGGTAATCTAGCTTACAATTAGGAGAAATAATGCCATTGAGTACTACTATAGATGGAAAATTACGTTGTCCATCCATTACACGATTGGTCAAGTCGCTCTACAACAGAATAGAAACATTACCCTCTCGGTTTTACATACAAATATACATTATAGTACAGTTACGAGATTTGCGTATTCTTTCAAAATTCACTAATAAAATGGCATTAAAATATGGTATACTTACAAGATCAATTCTTAATATTAAATGTATAGAAATAATAAAAATACATCATGCTCTTTGGCTTGCACGACGGAAAGTAATTCTACTAACCCGCGCCAATATTATGATAACATTTTTGTTAAACATGTTATGTTTCTTATACCCTAAGATTTGTGTGACAAATATAATTTGTGTCTGGTCTATACACGACATTCTTGACGGTCACGCAACGCAAACAGATGCAGAAAAAGTTCTGTCCCATAATTCAGATCGTGTCGATGGAGGGAGATATAAGACATCTTTTCTCACAAGTGTATAACGTGATGAAGATGCCCTACGATGTGCTGTTTTGTTCAAATTGCACCTTTATTGGCGCGGGTTAAAGTATGATTCACAATAAAAATATCATTACTTATCAAAGAGATCAATTCAGCAGAACCGTAACAAAATATTCGTCCGAATCCGATATACATTTAAGTGTATTTGTGATATGCAACTTTGTATCCACCAGAAAATAATAGCAAACGTAATTAAAAATGTTTCACAATGGTACTTGAGCCATTTTTTAAACTCACAACTCAGACACGCTACTAAAAATAAAAAAATGCATTTTACAAAAATTTATCATAGCAAATTGAAACATTTTTCAGTCTAATTATATTTTGATCATTTGGCAATACTGTTTTAATTTCACATTATACAATCCTAAGATAGTTTAAATAAAGTCGAATAAATTCAAAAGTACATCAGTGGCCATAGGAAGACTAAATATAATTTCGACAAAATATTTTTGAGCCCATAATAATCACTAACTAAATATAAATTATTTTGGAGACTACACTGCGATCACTAATGTCAAACACAAACAAGGAAAAGTAAAGGAACAAGAATACAAACTGGTATAATGGCACCTCGACATTCCACTTACGATAACATTAAATACGTTTAAAACAACTTTATATAAAAATTATTACACTTATAGAGATTCGAGTAAAACAATGCAGTATTATACAGTAATCTAATATCGGTATGAACGTCTGATATTTTTACATCGAAGCCTTCGCAAACCTCTTCATTTATATACAAAAATATACATAAATGTCCGGTTGTATCAGCAACACATCTATTGAATACAAGTCTCACTGATCCGCGTGAAATTTATTCCGACTTTTAAAAATTACTTCCCTATTATCATTATACAAAAATAATTAATTTATTAAATATCACGTCGCGTCGCCCACTGACCGTGCGTGATTTTGAGCTCATTGTCATTCAGTATTGATGGATTATATTTTATTTCATTGAGCAAATAATTATCTCTTATGATTAAGAAACGAAATAGCTTGGGATCGTCGCGAATACTAGTTGTCTCTTTAATGTGTTAGTATTATAAAATCGCACTAAAAACGACTGTGTACTGATTAGTACTTACACTTTAATATATCTTAATTTTGGGGAAAATGCATCATCATTAGTGGTACAATTTAAAAGTCATAATTTGGAATGTGATGTCAAAGCCTGAGATGTGCAGTGTTCTCGATTTACATCATAAACATAACACAGTGCTTTGTTTATTCTTCATTAGCTTTTATTTGTTATTCTTAAGTTTTAAAAAAGTCTGATAATATCTACATCAATTTTATTTTGATATACCGAACAAAAAAGCGAGGGATCATTTTTAAAAAGAGTTTTTTTATGGAATATCTTTAAATGATGTGTGTGTGTGTGAGATTAACACACTAGAGGACAGTTTTTTGCTCTGAAGGCGTTTAAATGTTATGCTGCAGGAGTATTTCTCTCTGTGATTCTGCAAAATTCACAAATTGTGCAAGTTTAATTTTATTAGCTGAAGGTGATTAGAGTTTCTCTTAACATCTTTCCAAATTGCATTGTAACCCGCCTAAGTCGGTCACGTGACTGTGAGCACTTGACACTTGACACATGTGACACTTGAGTGCTATCAGATAAATATGGAAACACTGGGTGCGTAAACGTATTTTAGACGTGCACATTCTATTGTGCTATAATGTACTATTCTACTCGATCATAAGCATACGTGCAGGTATACGCGTAAGTATCCAGTCTATTTCAGATCTAAATTTAAGCCACGAGCGACTAATATCTCAAAAGTTTAGCGTCTAAACGAATACATTCGCATGCTTGAAAAAATATTGATTTGTTGAAACTGACTCTTGATGTTGGTTTTTTTTGTCGCTCGACCCTGACGATTGCTGCGGAATGTGAATCGTGGCGAGTTCTAGGTATGTTTAGAAATGTAATACAAAATAAGGTACAGTTAAGAGAAACACTCCCAACATCTGCAGGCGGTCTTTTGTTTAATAGGATATGCTACTTAGCTGCTGTTAGTGCATCTTTGCTTTTAATACTCTTAGGCTGCTCTATTTTTAAGAGTTTCATATACTGGCAGTTATTGTCTAAAGACACATGTAATTATGTACAGTTACCAACGACGGATATAGATAGTAGCGTTAGCTCATGAGGTCTACTCCAAAAATCAAACACGATAAACGAAAGATCTTTAGTTTTGAGACTTTATAACTTTCAAAATAAGGTCCAATATTTAGTAAATCGTGTTGACGATAAGCGATCAGCTACCGCGTTTTGTGTTTCGGTAGTAGACCCTCCGTACACATTTAACTGCTGGTAGGTATGTACGTCATCTAGTTTTTTTATTAGATCTAGTAATAGAAACATGTTTTTATAGCTCAACCACTGCGACTTCCCCGTTTAGCCTTAGATTTCTGTCTAATATAAAAAGTTTCTTATTTGAGTTCAGATTTTATTTTCCATTTTTAAAAATAGGGATTGAAGTCGTAGTTGGGGAGAAATACAATGTTCTAGTTATATTTCACAGTACTTACTCATATTTCTTTCTGAGATCTCGGTTTAACATTCGTTCTACTCGTTTTTAACATAGCAAACACTATAAAAAGAACAGAGGTCTTACAATGAGGTGTTGACCCAACCCAGTATTAGACCAGTGGTGCAAAAAAGGTGTTATAAGAGCAAAATACATCACAAAATTTGTATAAGTTGTTTAAAATTAAGTAAATACACAGGAAATGACTCAGCTGACTGTTGAAACAGACAAAAAAACATGCATTAAAATTCCGTATTTACCAACATATAGAGCCTATTAATACTTAGGTATCTCATAATAGTTTTTGGATGAAATGCTATTTATTGCACCACTGCTCTATTATAGTAGCGTTCAGTATTTTACTGCTCCTATAGCGGTTACATTTCGACAATCATGATAAACCAATTCAAACAGATATTCGGTAAATCAGTAAGCAGAGTCCCACCTCTTTATAATTATAACTGAAAAGAACAAGACTCAAACGCGACATTATGTAGTACATACGTACTTATAGCTTGACGTGCCAGCTGTTTGTGACATAGTCATATCGGTTATTGGAACAACTTGGTTATAGACAGATTTGACAAAGTAAATACAAAAACCAAATTAACGCCTTTTTCACACAGACATAAACCAAATTCTCTTGATGTAAAACATAATTTGACATGTCAATATCCAAACACAGGTGAAACGTCAAGCTGTAAGTGCTTATGTACTTCATGCAAAATGTCGCATTTGACTCCCGTTGCTTTCAGCTAAAATGGAACACAGAAGTTCAAAATCCAACGTTTACCTATATATCCGCTTGCATCCGATGCGGATGGGTGACCGTAAGCGAGTCGGGCGAGTGCAGCGTGATGGTGGTTTGCGACGCGACCGTGGTCTTGTCGCGCCGGGCGGGGGCGGGGGCGGGGGCGGGGGCGGCCGCGTCGGGCCTCAGAACGTATCTGTAGTTGCAAAAAAATCATAATCCGTGATTAAAGACGACCTGTTTGGCGTAGGGGTACTAAACCCGCCTTCTGCGCCAGAGGTCCCGGGTTCGATCCCCGGACAAGACAAATATTTGTGTGCATGAACATGTCTATTTGTCTTGGTCTGGGTGTTTAATATATATTATGTATGTATTTACAAAAAAAAAGGGTACATAAGTATGTGTATCCGTTATGTAGTATCCATAACACAAGTTCTTCGTGAAACTTAACTTGGCCTAGATAATTGGTGTGATTGTATGCAATTATTTATTATTTATTTATTTATTAAAAACGCGTTTTAAAGGACCTTGAAGTATTGGTATAACTAGTTCGGTACAACGCGACCATGATAAGTCACGTAACCGTGCGGTTGCTATGGTGGTACGGGCGGTTACTATGGTGATACGTGACTTAACGCTGTCGAGTTGTTGTTGCAAAGATAGGTAATAGCCCCGCCGATATTAAGATTTTTGTTTTCAAAATCGCAGCCACGTCTGTTTATGTCAATATACCTATAGTAATTTATATACCTATAGTTGAAAATAAACGTTAATAAAACGTTTAAAACCAAAATCCGTGATTTTAAATCGCTTCTCAAATTTTATTTTGAAGGTTACAATATTTTGTTTTAATGTTTCTAAAATAGCGGCCACAGAGGAACTTTTTTAAACCGATTGTTAATGTCAATACAAAACAAAATATTCTTAACGATACAATCATTGACATTTAAAAAATTAGAAGGAACTTTAATATAATAGTGTAGTTATGATTGACAATGGTAATATAATTTCTGACATTTTTACTTTATTCACATTGACATCCACAATTTAATTATTGACTTATTGGTAAATGTAAAAGTAAATGTCAATTTAAGTAACTTTAACTAATCACATTATAGGCACTGTCTTAGTTTGTAATAGTTTTAGATTAAGTTTTCCAAGAGCATCTTATTGTCTACACTTAACCATTTAAAATATGTTTTATATACGTGAAGACCTATTATTGCCTTACTGTTTTTATGTCAAAAATCAACTCTGTCTACTCGGTGTTGGTCTTCCAAACATTAAATAAATAAATAAAACATACGCACCCGAGCAACAGCGGCACCCCGGGCGCCAGCGCGACTAGTTCCAGCTCGCCCGCGCAGTACTCGTACTGTCAGACCTTCTGCGCCGGCCGCATCTCGTACGATTGCGGGTACGCGTTGGCGTAGGGCTCGCGGCGCCCCGACGGTCCTGGGGGCGCCGACGCTGCAATGGAGTATATTGACATTGAGCTGATCGTATTCGATCACGTTCGTTACACAACGTTCGGCCCGGTCAGGTGTCGGATGGGTGACCGTAAAGTGTATAACTGAGCGCTTCCGTGCTTTGGAGGGCACGTTAAACTGTCGGTTCCGGCTGTTGTTAGTCGTTAAGCCAAGTCAGAGGCCTTAAACTCTGACACTAGAGGTGGCCACTAATCTTCATACGATAAGAAAGAAAGAATGATTTTGTATAACACCGCTTTCGCATGCAAATCTTCCGATTACGTATGCGAAAAGTATATTGATTGTTTAAAAATATAACTCCTGCTTCTCCGTCGAACGTCGCCGCGCGCGTGATCCGCTGCTTCGCCATCGGGTGAATCGCCTTACCGTTGTAGCTCAGCGCGTAGGCGAGGCAAGCGGGCAAGCGCTGATCGACTGGATTAACCGGATATGGGATCTACCTCGTTGCGAAGCGGTCGTACACATAGTGTCCGAACCGCGGTAGCACAGAGCGGCATCTAGGCCGGGCGCATGCGTCTGGGCGTGGTCATTGTCACCAGGGGCGTAGTTACCGTTGTCGCGGGGCGCGTAGGCGAGAGGCGCGGCGTAGCCCTTGTGCGGGCGCGCGCGGCGGTGGCGCATGCGTCTGGGCGTGGTCATTGTCACCAGGGGCGTAGTTACCGTTGTCGCGGGGCGCGTAGGCGAGCGGCGCGGCGTAGCCCTTGTGCGGGCGCGCGCGGCGGTGGCGCATGCGTCTGGGCGTGGTCATTGTCACCAGGGGCGTAGTTACCGTTGTCGCGGGGCGCGTAGGCGAGCGGCGCGGCGTAGCCCTTGTGCGGGCGCGCGCGGCGGTGGCGCATGCGTCTGGGCGTGGTCATTGTCACCAGGGGCGTAGTTACCGTTGTCGCGGGGCGCGTAGGCGAGCGGCGCGGCGTAGCCCTTGTGCGGGCGCGCGCGGCGGTGGCGCATGCGTCTGGGCGTGGTCATTGTCACCAGGGGCGTAGTTACCGTTGTCGCGGGGCGCGTAGGCGAGCGGCGCGGCGTAGCCCTTGTGCGGGCGCGCGCGGCGGTGGCGCATGCGTCTGGGCGTGGTCATTGTCACCAGGGGCGTAGTTACCGTTGTCGCGGGGCGCGTAGGCGAGAGGCGCGGCGTAGCCCTTGTGCGGGCGCGCGCGGCGGTGGCGCATGCGTCTGGGCGTGGTCATTGTCACCAGGGGCGTAGTTACCGTTGTCGCGGGGCGCGTAGGCGAGCGGCGCGGCGTAGCCCTTGTGCGGGCGCGCGCGGCGGTGGCGCATGCGTCTGGGCGTGGTCATTGTCACCAGGGGCGTAGTTACCGTTGTCGCGGGGCGCGTAGGCGAGAGGCGCGGCGTAGCCCTTGTGCGGGCGCGCGCGGCGGTGGCGCATGCGTCTGGGCGTGGTCATTGTCACCAGGGGCGTAGTTACCGTTGTCGCGGGGCGCGTAGGCGAGAGGCGCGGCGTAGCCCTTGTGCGGGCGCGCGCGGCGGTGGCGCATGCGTCTGGGCGTGGTCATTGTCACCAGGGGCGTAGTTACCGTTGTCGCGGGGCGCGTAGGCGAGCGGCGCGGCGTAGCCCTTGTGCGGGCGCGCGCGGCGGTGGCGCATGCGTCTGGGCGTGGTCATTGTCACCAGGGGCGTAGTTACCGTTGTCGCGGGGCGCGTAGGCGAGAGGCGCGGCGTAGCCCTTGTGCGGGCGCGCGCGGCGGTGGCGCATGCGTCTGGGCGTGGTCATTGTCACCAGGGGCGTAGTTACCGTTGTCGCGGGGCGCGTAGGCGAGCGGCGCGGCGTAGCCCTTGTGCGGGCGCGCGCGGCGGTGGCGCATGCGTCTGGGCGTGGTCATTGTCACCAGGGGCGTAGTTACCGTTGTCGCGGGGCGCGTAGGCGAGCGGCGCGGCGTAGCCCTTGTGCGGGCGCGCGCGGCGGTGGCGCATGCGTCTGGGCGTGGTCATTGTCACCAGGGGCGTAGTTACCGTTGTCGCGGGGCGCGTAGGCGAGCGGCGCGGCGTAGCCCTTGTGCGGGCGCGCGCGGCGGTGGCGCATGCGTCTGGGCGTGGTCATTGTCACCAGGGGCGTAGTTACCGTTGTCGCGGGGCGCGTAGGCGAGCGGCGCGGCGTAGCCCTTGTGCGGGCGCGCGCGGCGGTGGCGCATGCGTCTGGGCGTGGTCATTGTCACCAGGGGCGTAGTTACCGTTGTCGCGGGGCGCGTAGGCGAGAGGCGCGGCGTAGCCCTTGTGCGGGCGCGCGCGGCGGTGGCGCATGCGTCTGGGCGTGGTCATTGTCACCAGGGGCGTAGTTACCGTTGTCGCGGGGCGCGTAGGCGAGAGGCGCGGCGTAGCCCTTGTGCGGGCGCGCGCGGCGGTGGCGCATGCGTCTGGGCGTGGTCATTGTCACCAGGGGCGTAGTTACCGTTGTCGCGGGGCGCGTAGGCGAGAGGCGCGGCGTAGCCCTTGTGCGGGCGCGCGCGGCGGTGGCGCATGCGTCTGGGCGTGGTCATTGTCACCAGGGGCGTAGTTACCGTTGTCGCGGGGCGCGTAGGCGAGAGGCGCGGCGTAGCCCTTGTGCGGGCGCGCGCGGCGGTGGCGCATGCGTCTGGGCGTGGTCATTGTCACCAGGGGCGTAGTTACCGTTGTCGCGGGGCGCGTAGGCGAGAGGCGCGGCGTAGCCCTTGTGCGGGCGCGCGCGGCGGTGGCGCATGCGTCTGGGCGTGGTCATTGTCACCAGGGGCGTAGTTACCGTTGTCGCGGGGCGCGTAGGCGAGAGGCGCGGCGTAGCCCTTGTGCGGGCGCGCGCGGCGGTGGCGCATGCGTCTGGGCGTGGTCATTGTCACCAGGGGCGTAGTTACCGTTGTCGCGGGGCGCGTAGGCGAGAGGCGCGGCGTAGCCCTTGTGCGGGCGCGCGCGGCGGTGGCGCATGCGTCTGGGCGTGGTCATTGTCACCAGGGGCGTAGTTACCGTTGTCGCGGGGCGCGTAGGCGAGAGGCGCGGCGTAGCCCTTGTGCGGGCGCGCGCGGCGGTGGCGCATGCGTCTGGGCGTGGTCATTGTCACCAGGGGCGTAGTTACCGTTGTCGCGGGGCGCGTAGGCGAGAGGCGCGGCGTAGCCCTTGTGCGGGCGCGCGCGGCGGTGGCGCATGCGTCTGGGCGTGGTCATTGTCACCAGGGGCGTAGTTACCGTTGTCGCGGGGCGCGTAGGCGAGAGGCGCGGCGTAGCCCTTGTGCGGGCGCGCGCGGCGGTGGCGCATGCGTCTGGGCGTGGTCATTGTCACCAGGGGCGTAGTTACCGTTGTCGCGGGGCGCGTAGGCGAGAGGCGCGGCGTAGCCCTTGTGCGGGCGCGCGCGGCGGTGGCGCATGCGTCTGGGCGTGGTCATTGTCACCAGGGGCGTAGTTACCGTTGTCGCGGGGCGCGTAGGCGAGAGGCGCGGCGTAGCCCTTGTGCGGGCGCGCGCGGCGGTGGCGCATGCGTCTGGGCGTGGTCATTGTCACCAGGGGCGTAGTTACCGTTGTCGCGGGGCGCGTAGGCGAGAGGCGCGGCGTAGCCCTTGTGCGGGCGCGCGCGGCGGTGGCGCATGCGTCTGGGCGTGGTCATTGTCACCAGGGGCGTAGTTACCGTTGTCGCGGGGCGCGTAGGCGAGAGGCGCGGCGTAGCCCTTGTGCGGGCGCGCGCGGCGGTGGCGCATGCGTCTGGGCGTGGTCATTGTCACCAGGGGCGTAGTTACCGTTGTCGCGGGGCGCGTAGGCGAGAGGCGCGGCGTAGCCCTTGTGCGGGCGCGCGCGGCGGTGGCGCATGCGTCTGGGCGTGGTCATTGTCACCAGGGGCGTAGTTACCGTTGTCGCGGGGCGCGTAGGCGAGAGGCGCGGCGTAGCCCTTGTGCGGGCGCGCGCGGCGGTGGCCGGGCCGCGGCGGCGCGCGGGCCTCGCGCCCGTGCGCGTGCGCCGCGGGGTGGCGCATGCGCCGCAGCGTGTTCATCGGCCTGCGCAGCGTCTCCGACAACCGTCTGTTAAGAGAACACGAAAATAAATTTGTGTTGCCAAACTACTTTGACAGCATTATGATTTTCAAAACTGGATAAACCGATATATAATATATACTGGCACCCTATTTCGATCTTTAAAGTTATGGCGAACATTGATTAAGAAGTAAATTCAAGAAAGTTGTAATTCTTAATTTTTCATTTGGGTAGGTAAATAATTTACCGAGCAGATACAAACTTGTTTGTATCTCAAAATTTTGGATAGTTACTTATACCACGCTATTCGATTAAAAAGCCACTCTCTCGCCGAGTGCGACGACTCTTTATGTTTAGACTGTGGTAGAAATCTGATTCGGATTCCTTTGAATAAATAAATAAGGGAGTGCCTCCGCTGCCGGCGCCGGCTCCCGAAATAACGCGATTGGAAACCGGCGGTCAGCGCTGATACGGTGCCAGCAGCCGCTAGTGCCGGCTCCCAAATCAGCGAAAGGCGCCGGCAGCGGAGACACTTCCAATACATAAACATGTCAACAAAAATATGCCATTGTACGAGTATATGTATAAACATCAAACAGAAAGTGAGCACTCGGAACAACCTTCTGCACCGCCTTACATCATCCAAGTAGGGAGCGTCATCGGAGACTCTGACTCTTTGTTTTTCGGCTGGCGAATACGCCACCCGGTCTGGAGCCGTTCAGCACATACACAACTAGTTAATGCATCACTAAACGACACATGCCGAATCATTACGGGCTGTCTAAAACCAACTCCCGTTGGTTACACCTCCACGTGCCGGTGACCCAAGGGCTAAAGAGCCGCTACAACTTTCTCCAGAAAGTTTCTCCCCTGGACGGGGACCCTAAAGAACTACGAATTAAGCTCTGGAAGATGAAATATCCCTTAGGCTCATTTACTGAGCAGGCTGAGCGACTCGCCCCTGGTCATGATATACCTGGGCAATTTAGAAGTCCTTAAATAGGTTGCGGACCCAAGTTGACCGCCCTGCGTGTCCTTACACCTGTACACGCGAGGACCTTTACAAGGACACAGACAGTGCGATTGGTGGCGAAGTTTTGGTCCTCACAAATATAGCCAGAGTCGACACGCTAAGAAGAAGAACAAAAATATGACTAATACTATTGTTACCTAGCAGGCGGCCGTTTCGGGTTGGAAGAGGGCGTATGCACAGCGCAGCACTTGACGAAGGCGCCGCAGCAGACCACGAGCACGACGCCGCCCACTAACACCAACCACCACTGCTCTGTCACCCATGCCTGCAGGCGAAACATTGTGTTAGCATAAACATATTTTATTTAATTATTTATATAAGGTACTCCAACAACTTACACATAATAACATGACATATGAGAAACATTCACAATTATAATACCATGTATGACATTAATTACAGGTGTACTGGAGCATTCAAAACAAAGTCTAATTGAAATAAAACAACTTTTACGGATATCAAACGCGCTATATTTCACGAACTATGTTGTGATTTTTTTTATTTTCCCGACGTTTCGGCACCTTTTCAGCTGCCGTGGGCATGGGACACAAGCCTAATTGTTGGTAAATATAAAAGGGTAAAACTTAGTGACAGAAAAAAAAAATACTATTAAATGCGTAATATATTATACTAGAACGACAAATTGGACAACAAATTAGGCCTTGTGGCTTATTTATTGATCCAGAAATTCCTTTTTTGGGTGCAACACCTGACTGACGGTTTGATAGGTGACGATACCATTGTCGAAATAAAATGCCCCTTTTCTGCCTATAAATCTAACTTAGAGGAAGCAATTGCCAGTGGAAAAGTGAATTTTTGGAAAAAACCTAAGCATGGAGATGTTCTGCTAATTGTGAACGAAAATCATCCTTGGTACATTCAAATTCAAGGTCAGATGCACGTGACACGTAGAACAAAATGCATCTTTGCAGTGTGGTCTGGAGCTGAACAAGACTTGAAACTCAAGACCATATATCGCAACGATACATTTTGGGAAACAAAAATGAAAGATAAACTCGTGCCATTCAATAAAAATCATTTGTTATTGGAACTGTGCGATCCCTGGCATACTAGAAACATGCCTATCCGGGACTAGTTTCTACCCAACGACGGTGAAACACTGCGAACTGACGCGAAGTAAGTAAAGGCTTTAGCACCGTAGACCACATCCATACGCTGCGGCAGGTTATACAGAAGACCGAGGAGTATAATCTGCCACTTTGCTTGGCGTTTGTGGACTATGAGAAATCCTTTGATTCGATAGAGACGCGGTGCTGCAGTCTCTCCAGAGGTGCCAAGTGGACTATAGGTATATCGAGGTGTTAAGGTACTTATACGAACATGTCACCATGTCGGTCCGATTACAGAACCAGAGCACAAGTCCCATCCAACTGCAGCGAGGTGTGAGACAGGGAGACGTCATTTCTCCGAATCTGTTCACAGCTGCGTTGGAGGATCTTTAAACTTTTACTCGGCATCAACATTAATGGCCAGTATCTGACACACCTTGGTTTTGCCGATGATATAGTCCTTATGGCTGAGACCTTGGAGGACCTGAACACAATGCTCGAAGAATGCCGCTGGATGCGGACTGCGCAGGACCGATCGTTGTGGAGATCCTTGAGGAAGGCCTATACCCAGCAGCATATCAGTTTAATGAAAAAATTTAAAGTTTTTAAAAAACCCACGACAGTTATATGGGAAATAATTTAATAACCCCCGACTTAATTATCCGTCGGGAGCTACCATTAAATGAACTATAGTTTTGCAGTTTTATAGTAACGTGAATAATTGGATTTATTCATATTCATGCTGAAATTAGCTAAGTAATAATAACTTCATTGTATATTTTTTATTTTGCTCAAAACATTGGTTTTATGTATATAATATACTCGTTAAACCACTTGTAGGAAACTGAAGACGGGTCCGATTATTGGGTCGTTTACCTTACATATTTTAACTTTTCATACCTTTATGAACAATACTTATGATAATTTTACTACTATCGATGCTTTCTTATGCTTGAATGATGGATCCGTTTTAGGGTCGTTTACCTTATTTTCAACTTTTTCATAATTGTGTACCTACAATATTACAGGTACGTAGGTAGACTTTGCTTCTTGTAAATGCTAATAAAAAGATAGCGAAATAAAATCTTATAAACTTACAATACTTATTATTTGTTGTGTTTTATTATTTACTGAGATAACTACCTAATTCATTTCATCCCAATTCACTATAATTCCCCTTGTAACTCATATACATAAGTAAGAAGGTCCGAAACGCTCGCCTTTACCCTGCACTGACTGACGCTTCTCGCCGCATGGCGCGCGCCCCCGCGCGCCGCCCGCCGCCGATAAACCGGGACGTCGGCGTCCCCCCCTACCTCAGGCGCGGAATCTGAATTTTCGCTGACCGCCTAACCCCACTCTTAGCATCTTACACACACGTGATAACTTTTAAACGAAATATCCGATTGAGATGAAACAAAAAGTATTTTACTTCTACATAAATACTCTTGATAACATAATGCTTAATTTCGATAAAGATTAATATTACGATACATATTTAACGTAGTTTTTTTTCTTCAGACGATTTAATAATTATTTTGAACACAAAATCGGTTATTGTGATTAAACCATGATAGCTAGATATATGTTCTAGCGGACTTTTTTGTAGGTCTTAATGTGATCTACAAACCCGTAGTACATCATTTTGTTCTATTGTCAATAGTTTTTGCAGCGCACGCAAAAATAGGTTTTCGATTTTACACCTTCTGTTACAAAATAGCAATATTACGGATCCCTAATTTTGAAAAAAAAAATAGCCTTCCTCGATAAATGGACTACCTAACACTGAAAGAATCATTCAAATCGGACCAGTAGTTCCAGAGATTAGCGCGTTCAAACAAACAAACAAACTCTGCAGCTTTATAATATTAGATATATTTTAAGGTAGTTAATTTAATTAATTTCATTACTGTTGTGGCCCAAGACACTTGAGTTTAAAAGTTCCGTGGCTGTCAGCAAACAAATGTATGTTTAGGTTATTCATATTGCATATTTGGCGGGTTTCTATAACTTACGAACGGATTGTTTTGCAAAGGACAGTTAAATTTTAACATTTATGGAACGGAGGATTATAATCACATCCATGACATACAATCGCGGAGGTTGCCGACAAAAAATTGTAAGCTTATCTTCTTTACAAATTATACATAATTTATTAATGTATTGTATTGGTTCAGATTCGTTAGTTAAGCTGGAAATTGTTACTATTTATTTTATTTATTTATTATCTAATTACAACGGCAAATAGTGCCACTTACAGTAACTAGTACACAACAGAAAGATAATACGGAAATGATAATGATACGGATTAATACTACATATAAAATAAAAAAAAATCAATATCATTTATTCAGTCTAGGCTGTTACAAGCACTTATGAACGTCAAAGAAGCTACGCCATCGGTTCACAAACCCTACGGCGGGAGACCTTGTAACGAGAAGAACCGGCAAGAAACTCGTCAAGGGCTATTTTTTTCTCCCTGTTTTATTTCATACAGAGTCGTCAAATTGAAAAGTGAGCTTAACATATCAGTAAGGTCAATTTCCATCACAAAAGAAAATACTAATTATAATATTACATTTTATGGTTATCCTAACCGTAAACAATTTTCAACTCGTAAGGAAGGACTTACATTTAACATTTCTCGCATTACAAGGTTACTGTAGGTACTGCAAGTTGTGACGTACATACAGGTCGATAGCAATTTATTTTAGATGAAAATATTTAATCTCTAAGCACAACGTTAAGACAAGCAGACTGAAGTAGACCCATTTCCGCTGGCGGCACCCGTTCACGAGCATGACGCATGAACCAGCCATCGCTTCGCTCAACCATATATATATTTTTTTTTATTTATTCTGGCAACAAACAGTCGTATATACATTACATATAGTTTACAATGTAGATATAAGTTAGAAAAGACCTTAAAGTGCCAATAAAGAACAGAAGTATTATGCACATAACATAATACAAAAAGAATAGACTATATTGTTGTTAATTTTGGAACAAACGTTATCATTAAAAGTAAAAGTAAAACTAATGTGTAGACGTTACAATTCTAAGACAAAAGCATTTTAATAAAAATTTGCTTCAAAGTGTTAATACATTAAATAAATCTAAATCGATAACATTAAATTGCTTATTATACGTGTTGGTGGAACGAAAAATGAAGGTGTTTCTAGTGTAGTTTTTACGCAGTCTTGGGGGTACGAACAGAGAACTAGTGCGTGAGGAGCGCAAAGGAAGCCGCACACGACTAAGGAAACATACCTTGGAGAGCAGAGTTGGGGAATCTACAATATGGTTTAACATTTTAAAAAGAAAGACTATGTCAAACATTTTGCGCCTATTAAAGAGAGTTAGTAAATTGTGAGCCTTAAGGGACTCATCATAAGATTCTTTAATATTACTACGGAATTGAATTGTTTTAACGAACTTTTTTTGCACTTTTTCTATTCTGTCGATGTGAATTTTATAACTAGGACTCCAAACAGTACTACAAAAATCTAAATGTGATCTAACAAAGGTGTAATAAAGAATTTTTAGGGTATGGATATGTTTAAATGATTTACTTATTCGAAAGATGAAGCCTAATCTTCTGAATGCAACAGCCAATATGTGATCAATGTGTTCATTGAAATTTAATTTTGAGTCCATAATTATACCCAAATCACGTATACTGTTTAATCTGGCAAGGGTTCTGCTGTTTAGTTGGTACTTACAGGTGATGGGGTTTCTTTTTCGGGTGTACGATATAACCTTACATTTATCGATATTGAGAAATAACTGATTGCTAGCACAGTACTGCTTAAGAGAGAGAAGATCATCTTGCAATGTTTCACAATCTGAAACAGTGGAGATGAGCCTAAAAAATTTTGCGTCATCGGCGTACAGAAGATGACAACTATTCCTAAATGCAAGTCCTATGTCGTTGATATATATGTTGAAGAGGAGAGGGCCAATATGCGAACCTTGCGGTACGCCTGAAGGGACAGGCAAGAATTGTGATTTGTATCCTTTAAGGCAGACCGCTTGACTCCTATTTGTGATATATGATTGGATCCATCTGAGGAGGCTGCCGTGCACACCGGCTCTCAAGAGTTTGCTTATGAGTAAATCGTGATTAATTTTATCAAACGCCTTAGAAAAGTCAGTGTACACGACATCCACCTGCAGGTTTTCATCCAAAGCACGCGATAAGTAGTCAGTAAATGTCAACATGTTTGTGTCAACACTTCGGTGTTTCATAAACCCATGTTGGTTCTCTGATATAAAGGCACGAGTCGCAAGAGCCAATTGCGACGTAACCAGTTTCTCCAGAATTTTACCCATTATGCACAATTTGGAAATGGGTCTGTATTCATTTATTTGGTCTTTTAGTCTATTCTTAGGAACAGGAGTTATCAATTATTTTTTCCAAACACTAGGAAAAACACCAGAACTAATTGAGGCACGGTAGATAATGGTTAGCGGTATTGCGAGTTCCTTAGCACACTCGGAGATAAAAATCGGATGAATGTCGTCTGAGCCAGAACCTTTATTTTAGGGAACGTAACGACCCGGCTCACACGACACCGCCGAAGAAACGTTTGAGTGAGCATGACGTACTTCAGGTACTTATGTTAAAGTGTATAAATATAAAAAATACAATGGCAAAAACAAAAAAAAGAAAGATAAAAGTGCATTAATATAAGACGCAACTTACAATGTTACTGGAAGACGCATCAGCTGGGTCATAATCATAAAGCGTATTTAAAGTAAATTAAAAATAATAATAATAATGGCGTTCATATACTTAATTACAATAATTGGAGAACATTACTTATTTTTATTTATTCTGATCAAGCAGTGCCAAGTTCTCAATTCAAAACATCATAAATAACATAGAATTTATAAAATTGAAACAAAAATATAAATATCTCAACACATTTTAACACAATCAGACAAGAGCAGACCCATCCCACACCACGATATGCAGTGCTTATTTAAAAAAGTTTTATTTCATTAGTTTTGGCTTTGCGATATACATTATTCTGAACTTAAAGAGGCAAGGTTAAGGTTTTTATATTGTAAAATATCTATTACACACTTTCGTTTTGAACTTTTAATTTTAATGGCTTGCTCCGGACTGTGTTAAGACACTATCATATCATGATAAAATTCTGATTTCACATTCAAAATACTGAACCGAAACAACAAGGTTTTGTTTCATGGCCGCACGAAGAAGGCACCACCGCATCTGTGGTCTAGTGGTAACAACCACCGGTATCAGATTCGATTCGATTCGATTCCCATTCGTATATTATATTGTATTCGGTTTGGTTGGTGGTAGGACTAGTTGTAAGTCCGCCTGGCTAGCTACCACCATCTAGGTCTGACGCCATAACAACAATGTTTTCAGCATTGTTGTGTTCCGGCAGTTAGGTTCCAGTGATTTAGGATTCCGGGAGAGGCTCGCTTCTATTTTCAGTTTTATCAATACTTAACATCAGGTATGATGAAGGCTAAGTCTTCCCGTTGTTCATAAAAAAAACACTAATCTCTGGCACTGCCTATTAGCTGGTCAGTGCGATAGGCTTGAAGCCCGTCATGTGACTTTCAAAGCCGAACCTATAGTGGTTTATAAAAGGAACAAATAGTATAGGGAAGGCAATAATCTAACCTGCACAGACTGCAGAGTAGCGCGGTTAAGAAGCAAGTTCTTGAGCCGCGCGAGCGGGCCTTCCGCGTCCACGGCGCGGCATTTGAGGAACACGTCGCAGTATCCCTGGGAAATAACGATGTATAAAATATTAAGTGATTACAGTATTTATTAGTATACATGTCGCAATGCAAGGGCGTAGCAATTTGTGAAAGTGTGTTTGTTGTGTAACTAAATAATTTAACACAGTCCCAATCTGACTGACCAATTAACTTTGGTAAGAATCAGCAGTTGACCCTGTTTGCACGCCAGTTCTCCCATCGTTCAGACTTCATTCTGCAGTAGCGGTTCTTTCTGGTGAAGACAGTAGTTACCTAGCCTAGGCATACTTATCTAGCCAATCACCGTGCTCTGGCACGAGTCGGGGGTGGGCCCCGTCTGGCATATACCCTGTAGTTACCTGGGAGTCATACTGACCTGGAAGTTATCACAGGGCGATC
This sequence comes from Chrysoteuchia culmella, assembly GCA_910589605.1. Lineage (NCBI taxonomy): Eukaryota > Metazoa > Arthropoda > Insecta > Lepidoptera > Crambidae > Chrysoteuchia > Chrysoteuchia culmella. The sequence continues at coordinate 6,692,515 of OU342648.1, forward strand.
CGGGTCGCAAACTGATCCCGCCCGGGGGCAGGCCCACTTTGTGCGCGAACTCCGCCGTGCTCTGGCACGAGTCGGCGGTGGGCCCCGACTGGCATATACCCTGTAGTTACCAGTGAGTCATACTGACCTGGAAGTTATCACAAGGCGATCCGGGTCGCAAACTGATCCCGCCCGGGGGCAGGCCCACTTTGTGCGCGAACTCCGCCGTGCTCTGACACGAGTCGGCGGTGGGCCCCGACTGGCATATACCCTGTAGCTACCTGTGAGTCATACTGACCTGGAAGTTATCACAGGGCGATCCGGGTCGCAAACTGATCCCGCCCGGGGGCAGGCCCACTTTGTGCGCGAACTCCGCCGTGCTCTGGCACGAGCCGGCGGTGGGCCCCGACTGGCATATACCCTGTAGTTACCTGTGAGTCATACTGACCTGGAAGTTATCACAGGGCGATCCGGGTCGCAAACTGATCCCGCCCGGGGGCAGGCCCACTTTGTGCGCGAACTCCGCCGTGCTCTGGCACGAGTCGGCGGTGGGCTCCGACTGGCATATACCCTGTAGTTACCAGTGAGTCATACTGACCTGGAAGTTATCACAAGGCGATCCGGGTCGCAAACTGATCCCGCCCGGGGGCAGGCCCACTTTGTGCGCGAACTCCGCCGTGCTCTGACACGAGTCGGCGGTGGGCCCCGACTGGCATATACCCTGTAGCTACCTGTGAGTAATACTGACCTGGAAGTTATCACAGGGCGATCCGGGTCGCAAACTGATCCCGTCCGGGGGCAGGCCCACTTTGTGCGCGAACTCCGCCGTGCTCTGGCACGAGTCGGCGGTGGGCCCCGACTGGCATATACCCTGTAGTTACCTGTGAGTCATACTGACCTGGAAGTTATCACAGGGCGATCCGGGTCGCAAACTGATCCCGCCCGGGGGCAGGCCCACTTTGTGCGCGAACTCCGCCGTGCTCTGGCACGAGTCGGCGGTGGGCCCCGACTGGCATATACCCTGTAGTTACCTGTGAGTCATACTGACCTGGAAGTTATCACAAGGCGATCCGGGTCGCAAACTGATCCCGCCCGGGGGCAGGCCCACTTTGTGCGCGAACTCCGCCGTGCTCTGACACGAGTCGGCGGTGGGCCCCGACTGGCATATACCCTGTAGCTACCTGTGAGTCATACTGACCTGGAAGTTATCACAGGGCGATCCGGGTCGCAAACTGATCCCGCCCGGGGGCAGGCCCACTTTGTAACTCCGCCGTGCTCTGGCACGAGTCGGCGGTGGGCCCCGTCTGGCAAATACCCTGTAGTTAACTGTGAGTCATACTGACCTGGAAGTTATCACAGGGCGATCCGGGTCGCAAACTGATCCCGCCCGGGGGCAGGCCCACTTTGTGCGCGAACTCCGCCGTGCTCTGGCACGAGTCGGCGGTGGGCCCCGTCTGGCAAATACCCTGTAGTTAACTGTGAGTCATACTGACCTGGAAGTTATCACAGGGCGATCCGGGTCGCAAACTGATCCCACCCGGGGGCAGACCCACTTTGTGCGCGAACTCCGCCGCGCTCTGGCACGAGTCGGCGGTGGGCCCCGTCTGGCAAATACCCTGTAGTTACCTGAGAGTCATACTGACCTGGAAGTTATCACAGGGCGATCCTGGTCGCAAACTGATCCCACCCGGGGGCAGACCCACTTTGTGCGCGAACTCCGCCGTGCTCTGGCACGAGTCAGCGGTGGGCCCCGTCTGACACGCCAGCTGGCACAGCGCCCGGCGATCGACTACGGCGGCGGTGACGCCATCGCCGAGCCGAGTCGGTGCGGAAGAGAGGAAGCATTCTTTCATGTTCCACGCTAGGCATATTGAGCCGCTGCATTCACCGCTGATGCAGAGTTGAGTGCCTATGACAGAAATTAAAGTGTTCGATTAAGGCGCTTTACGACTGAAGCGAGATAGGTAATCAGAAAAGGAAACGCGCGGGAGTGAGACCCATTTTGCAGATTAGGCGAAAAAAACCACGAAATCACTTCGTAGCGATTAAAGAGAAATGAAACTACACGATGCCAAATATGATTGGTGTCTATTAATGAAAGCAATTCCCAATAGTACATGTAACCCCATTTAAGAATAATCTTGACTTTTCTTATTTTTAGCAGGTCATTTCGTAAAGAAAAAGTGACGAGGCAAAATCATAAAATGCAGTTTCTGGTACCTTACAAGACGAAGACGAAAAAGGAGAGGCCACTCCTTTTTAACTTTATATCATGAACAAAACTAGCCAGCAACGGCGGTGTACTGGCCTGCTTGTAGTGCGGTGACATACGATCGCCACAGTACCAAGAGTAATACTGCTTGTTCCTCACCGTTATTGCACTTGGTGTGGTTCGGCATCGCCCTCGGCTCGGGGCACTCGGCAGAAGCGCCGGAGCAGAATGACGCGTGACTACATTCTGATGCTTCCCGGCAAGTCTGGTTGGAACGCGATTGCACGAACTGGCACGTTGACTGGCAGCAAGGACCTTGTGAAGGACTGTAAGAGGAGATTAACACAAATTAATGGCTTGTACAGCCAATGGTTTCAGGTACAGTCTCATTTTTGGAAGGCAAGTTGGAAAATCGATATTTTCTAATATTAAATTGAATTGATGGTCAAAGTGCTTTAAAGTGCTAAAAAGCCTTTAAAGTTTAAACCTATACTTGGAAGAGACTAATATCACATTAATTAAAATAACATCTCTACCAATGAAAAAATAAGAATTACGAAATGAGACTTATATATACATAATATACATTTGACATTTTATGAAAAACATACTATGAAAAAGAGCAGGCGCATACTTATGAACGTTATAATACCATAATTTTGTATTTTTATTTATTTCAAATATTGTTTTAGTTACATCGATCAGATTGTTCGTTTTTTGTAGAACCTTTAATAGTGCGCAACAAAGACGCAACATGGTTCATCAAAACACTAATTAAAAAGTTACGGATTAACTAAAAATATTCACAACAGTAGTATACATCCTCATTTTGTTTACCTGCACTGAGTGTTGGCTTTCCTAGTGCAGCCTTTGGCAGTGATGTTTCTTTCCTTGTCGTACGCAGATATTTGGCGCGGGTAGCAACAGCGGTCGTTGCATTCGTTATCGTCGTAGCCTGTGCAAAACAATGGTCAAGATTCGAATCTTTATTTTTAAACATGTGAAAGGAAGGAAAAAAAATTGAATGCCTATTTACGGAATTTAGTATAGTAATAATAAGGAGGTTTCTGGGAAAGTGTAAATTTTTATGAAGTTATAATCGAAATTCCCCTAGGTATAGGTCAAACGTCAACAGGTTTGGAAGAAGACTGGCAAGGAGGCAATGCCTTTTACGTCCGTCTCTCACAGTGTCGAGCACAGCGCTGATATTGCCTTCAGTCAGAGCAAGACGAGAACAGCGGGGCTATTACCTAAAAATTAGCAATAATCGCGTAGATATCGCGCGATCGACGCGGAACGTCATAATAAAAATGGTATTACGTATGTGATCGCTAGCTAATCGCTCGCTGATGGTTCGTATAGCGGCGTTGCACTCTAGGTAGGAGCGCGAGAGAGAGACGCCGCGCTGGCGCCAAAATTTGGTATCAATAAAAGGAACTAACTAAATCATGCACATTGTAGTTCATCGATTGTTCGGTAGAGGCCGCACTGTAATAACAGTGCGGTTGCTAGATGATACGTGACTTATCGCTGTCGTGTTGCTGTCGCGTTGTTGTTGCAAAGATAGGTAATAGCCCCGCCCGCTGTCATTGGGGAGGTCACCGGATGTCGCGAACATAATGCCAACGACATAATCAACACTTACCGCAGTCATATTCTTCTCTAACCTCGACAATCTTGTTGCCGCAGCATGGCCCAGCGCTGGCTGTGAGACAGTTCCTTTTCCGTCCGTCTCTCACAGCGTCGAGTACAGCGCTGATGTTGCCAACAGAGCAAGACGGGCCGGTTGTTATAAGACCGCGCGGTTTCTGGATGTAGCAGATACGAGCATTTCGTCAACTACATAATGCAGAGAGCATAATCAACACTTACCGCAGTCGCATTCCTCTCCAACCTCGACAATCTTGTTGCCGCAGAATGCCCCAGCGCTGGCTGTGAGACAGTTCCTTTTCCGTCCGTCTCTCACAGCGTCGAGCACTGCGCTGATATTGCCCACAGAGCAAGTCGAGAACCGGCTGTTGTTGGGCCGGTCACCGGACGTCGCTGATGCGAACATTATGTAGTTGCCTGCCGCGCCGCCTGGACGGCATTCGGATGGGTAGTCGTGCTGTGGGACAAAATTATGTCAATGTGAAACGGTTTCGTTAGCGTTTGGATAGTCACTGTCTACGGTGTAGGGCCCAAACAATAAGCCTTATGCCTAACTTAGCAGTAATTTTGCAGCTGAGCAAAACGCCTCTCACAATCACAACGTGTATTAATGAATATTTGTCTGATATTCTCAACATATTTTGTACAGCCATATGCACGTGTCACATACTAATACTGACCTTTCGTATACGCACGTGTATTAAACAAAGCAAAGATTTATTCGTTACTTAATTAATTTACTTAAACCAACAATAAAATTTACTATAAACACCTCAAAATAATGTGGCTTTAACATCAACCGAAAGAGCTGTTAATAATGTTTGAAGCATTCAAAACATATGCACTGTAGTGTGTGTATTACCTATGCACACACTCATCTCTCCCAATTAGTATTTAAGCTCTTGCAGAGCCTAATAAACGCTCTTAAATCGCAGTCAGACTTATTATTTGAACCACCCGAACCTAATACATTGCATGGCGACCCTGCCAGTGCTGCCTGTCGGCAGCGCTGCGCAGATGGTTTTTGGAAAGTTAAATTGTGTAAATGCAAAAAAAAAAAAAGTGGACTGAGAAGTTTAATAAATAAATGTCATGAGTTAAGAAAGGACTAAATATAATTAGTACTAAAGAATATGTGAAAAACATTGAGTATAGAAAACAAAGTGAAGTGATAAAAATGTGGACTATGAATACTAAATAATAATGTTATAAAAATTTGAAGAAAATGTTGACGTTGCCTGCTGCTGAGGAGTGATGATGAGGGTGCCTAGCAGGGTGCCGGGAGATGCAGGTGTCGGAAATTGGATGCAGCAGGGAGCCGATCGAGTCGATGAGATGATGGTCGATCAGTAGACAGGACAGGAGACACGGAAAAATTTACTCCGAGGAAAATTTGCAGTATTTCTATTTCTTTTGCAATTTTTTTACGTAAATTTAAATTATAAACTTGGATAAAGTTTAATTTGATACCATGGTTATTTTCAAACTACAAAGGTTAAATCTGAAAATGATTTTTCTTAATAATTTAATGTTGATTTCTTATCTTTTAATATTTAATGGTTTTCTCAAAGAATGAAAAAAAATCCTTGAGAAAATATAAAAGAGAGGTTTTCATTGAGAAAAACTAATTTGTTTCGAAGAATTTATTTTAAGACTTAAATAGTCTTTTATTGGTTAATTTTCTTTCTTACTATTTAGGGTGTTGATTTTAAAATTGTTGTTGATGATTTTAAGGTTTTGAATTTTTTAAAGTAGTTGGTAATTTCTTTTTAACTGTATGAACTTAAGTAATTATGTTTTGATATTTCTTTATAGTTTCTAATTTCTAAAGTTTGATTGCACAGAAAAATAAAAAAGGGAATGTTATTTATACAAATTTTATTAATATTTATATTTTATGTTTACAGTTGTAAAGTATTCCCGATAACCATCTTTGGTAAAGGTAAATCTTGCACATATTTCCTCGTGACGTGATAAGTTTATTAATTTTGCATTTTCAGTGTGAGTACCGACTGTGTTATACTTTTTTCAAAATTGATTTCTTTGATGGTTCTTGAGAGTTTTTTTTAATCAGATAAAGTTATAAGTAAAGTAAAAGTCAAATGTTTAATTTCGTAATTGCATTCAATGCGACATACTTAATTAGCTGATTTAGCAACACGTGTGGTATTCTTTCAGTAAAAGCAGAAAAACAATTTTTGTGATTTATAGAAATAAATTTTATTTTTAATTTAATATCAATAAGTTCAAGTAGTATCAAAACGTAAGATTTATTTTTAGTCTTTTTATATATATTTTATACGTTTTATTTTTTATTTTATTTTATTTTATTTATTTGGCACAATAACAGACAACAGACAAAAGGATAAACAAAAAATAACTTACAATAACAACAAATGCGTGTCTACGTCCTATTACAATTGCGCACAGCATTTTATCTATAGCATTAACTAGATGACACAAAAATTATACGAAATTTCATATAAAAACATAAAAAAAAAACTAGTTAAGTAAATGAACAATATAAAAAAAAAAATATTACAACCTAATGAACTACTATAATTTTATTTTTTCGACGGGGTTAACTTATAGTTTAAACAGGGACGTTTTAAAAGATTGGGCATTACAATTGAATATATCAACAGTTGTACAGATATCATTGTAAGCCACACACATTCTATTCAGTGGATTGTTTTTAGATACATTATTCCTAGATACAGGTACAGAAAACAGTTGTGGTTTACGAACTGACCGATTTGAGGTTTTAAAATTTGGCTGCTGTAGCAAGCTACCACCAAATAATCCATTAGCAATCCGATGAAGTGTGCTCAGGTCATTTATCCATCTACGTTTCTCAAGGCTAACCATGTTATAATGCTTAAGGCGATCCGAGTAATTGGGTATTTTTTTACGTATGCCATCTTTGATACATAATGCTCTCACAAACCTTCTTTGAATAGCCTCCACTCTGTCTGTGTGGGTATTATAAATTGGATACCATATTTCGGAACAGTATTCAAGTACACTTCTTACCAAGGCACTATATAGAATTATTAAAGATTTTATATTTCTAAATGGCCGAGCGATACGAAGAACGAAAGTTAGCATTTGATTTGCTTTATTACAAATATAATCATAATGGTGCTGAAATGAGAGAGAAGAATCAAAGTATACTCCCAAGTCACGCACCGTACCAACACGAGCAAGTGCAGACTGTCTAACCGTATAATCGAACTTAATGACATTTTTATTTTTGGTGAAAGATATTATTTGGCATTTTTCTGCATTAAGTGACATTTTGTTGCAATCACACCATTTTAAAACAGAGTTAAGGGCATCCTGCAAAGCCTCACAATCCTCAACATCAGCAATGCGCTTAAATAGCTTGATATCATCAGCAAAGGCCAGGCTAGTGCACTTTATAGTCGCAAGAAGATCATTGATGAAGATCAAAAATAGAAGAGGACCCAAGTTAGAGCCTTGTGGGACCCCTGAGCTCGGAACAAAAGGAACTGAATCGTAGCCATACAGCGCCACAAACTGAGAACGATTTTTAAGATACGAAGACAACCACCCTAGCAGACTCCCGTGGATACCCATGTAGAACGCTTTGGTTAAGAGTATGTCATGATTCACACGGTCAAATGCCTTTGCAAAGTCTAAGTAGATAGTGTCCACCTGTGTCCTATCGTTAAAAGAATCACACAGAAAAGCGGTGTAGATTAATAAATTGGATTTGGTTGATCTACCCTCAATAAAACCATGCTGAATGTCACTAAGAAAGGGTTTTATGTGATTATATAGATACTCGTAAACAATCGACTCAAATATCTTTGGAAAGCAGCTCAATATCGTTATAGGACGATAGTTTTTAACATCTTTTTTGTCACCGGATTTGTATATTGGAGTAACTTTGCCAATCTTCCACAGAGATGGAAATGTACCCTCCCTTAGTGATTTGTTGTATATTATCGTTAACGGCTCAGCTAAAGCTGTAGCACACATACGGATGAGAATGGGAGGAATACCATCTGGTCCGGGACCCTTAGATATATCAACTCTTTTGAGTTTCTCCAACACATAATCTTTTTGTATCTCTAAATGACCAAGAGAGAAATGATAAGGGGGGGAGCCTGAGCTAATGCCACAGTTAGATGTTTCACTTTTCTCATAGACTGATGAAAAGAATTCGGAAAACAGATTTACAATTTCCGTCCCAGATGCCGCTACATTGTCGTTGTAATGCATTCGGTTCGGAACTGTGTTAGTAACTCTTTTACTTTTTGTATATTTCCAAAATGATTTTATACCAACTGACAAATCCTCTTCTATGCCCGAGATATACTGTCTAAAACAATTATCCAACAAGAGTTTGGCCCGTGATCGTAGCATCGAAAAGGTGTCGAAATCCCTAGGATTTTTACAGCGTCTATATCGGCTATGATACTTTGCCTTAAGTTTAAGGACTCTTTTTAGACCCGTAGAAAACCATGTAGGATAGACTGAATTGCGGACCCTACATTTAGGTGTATGTTCGTTAAGTATAGTGTGCAACTGATTGTAAAAGAATTGAACGAAGTCGTCACAATCAAGATCATTGGCATGATTTACCCAATCTATTTCATTAAGCTTCTCAATGCAACCTTGAAAATCGGTCTTATTAAAGCACAGTTTATCAAGAAAGGAGTTAGGCCGCAATGGTAGAGGCAAGCCATGAAATTCAAGTTCGAATGGGGGATGGTGAGCATCAAGTCGACTAATTGGTACTGTAGGATGAAGAGAAAAAGCATCGGGTTTGTTAGTAATAGCCAGATCCAATATTCTGTTGTTGTGATTAGGGATGTTGTTTAGCTGAACGATGTCATTGGAGATGAAGAAATTACACAGATCATTGGATTTTTCACAGTGGCTGCTTAATGGAGTCTTTGTTTCATCAGACCACTGCAGGTTACCTAAATTGAAATCGCCAACAATACATGTAGACCGGTTTGAGTGAGAGGTTAATATATCGGTGCATCCGTTGGTAAATCTCAAAAAATCTTCACTAGGCAAATAATCAGGAAGATATACTGTGCATAAATTTAATATATGATTACCGCTGACAACAATCTCCACCCATAAATCCTCCACGTAATCTGATTGCCAATGAGCCCTGACGGTAAAATCAAGTTTTTTAGAAATTGCTATTAATACCCCGCCTCCATGATGCTTACAAAATCTCTTGAGGAATTTACTATCTCGGTCTCTGCGTATGACCGAATACCTATCATCGAACAACTCTGACGATAGGATCGAATTATCGAGCCACGTTTCAGTCATGCAAATTATATCATAATTATTACTAAGGACAGTATTATAAATGTCTAAGGTCTTACTCTTCACACCCCTCACGTTCTGGTAATACAAACTAATAGCCATTAACAATAGTTAGAAAGTTATACATAACATTTGCAGTAATAAAGAACAGAGAATTTTAGCGCATCAGGTCTAAACTTTCAACACTATTAATATGTATATGTGAAGAGTCTGAATTTTTTCTGACAAATACTCGACCACCACGGACCCAAACGTACTGGTACTTTAACTCCTTGGCTCTCCTTCTTGCCGCCGCGTGCAGACGTTTATTAGTCGGTGATAGGTGCTCTGATATGTAAACCGGTTTCTTGTCGCCCGCAAGTCCCAGTAGTGCGGTATTTAGTTTTACATTAGGATTTGATTTATTGTATCAATACACCGACGATAGGAACTCATCACGAGCCCCAACACATCTGAATTTGACTATTATTGTACGTGGTAATTTGTTTTCCTTATTCTGTTTGGCGACTCGAACACAGCTGACAAAATCCTCTTTCGTTGCTTTTGATCGAATCAGAGAAGAACATTGTTCCATGAGATTAGTGAGATTTTCATTGCGGTGCTCGGGAACTCCATGTATCTCTACATTGTTTTCGCGTAAATGTTGTTCAATATTGTTCAAGCGTTCGGAGAGTTCCTTGACGGTCGTTTGTAGTTTTGTAGATATATTGGTTAAGGATGCATTCTCGTTTCGTACCGAAGCCAGCTCGTTCTTTGTGTCCTCATATTTGCTATTTATGAAATCAAGAGATGCGCGAAATTCTTGAAGTTCTTGGCGAAAGGGTGACAATTCTTGTTTAAGTACAGCAGTTAATATTGATGGTATTTCTGCTTTAATTGACTTAAAAACTCTTTCACTAATGGCAGTTATGAGTTCATCATCGTAAGAGCAAGGTGAGTCCTTATTATCGCTGCCGGGAGGCGTTGTAGTTATTAATTTTGGGTTAGATCTGCGGAACGTCACGTTTTCATTTCCCATTTCATTACTTTCGGTAGGTGAGAACTCAGTCATATTTCGAACCGGGGTATTAATATTACTACATTTAGGCAGTTTACTCTTGCATTCAAAACAATTCCAGTTATTTTTTTGATCTTTCGTTAAAATGTTGCGAAAACGCTGTGTTGATATATTTGCGCAATCCAAATCGTAAGTATTGGAACATTCTTTGCATTTTAAATATTCATTATTCATGCACTTTTTTCGACATCCACCACAAACAAATTGTGTCGGAGCCATTCCAATGTTATTACTCTCAGAGAATAATCACGTAGGTAAAAAGCGTGTTGTCGCCTCTGAATCACTTATCTATGTACAGTGACGCACCGATATCGGCTAATGGCCCGCGGTTGGCGCGCGCGGGCAGTAACAGCACGTATACCTAGGGGCGTACCGATGCAAATCGCGCGCACGCACTTCGCTGACAATGGATTACTCACGACAGCTGATTGTTGACGTACCGTCGGTTGTAGTATTTTTGAGGAAGATTCTTGCCTTTCGTGCACTCAGAACACATATGACAAACACAATTCACATTCACAATACACTGAACAATTGTATTATAAAAGATTTAATTGAAAATAGCGCTATTTTATTTAGTTTTACTTATTTTTTTACAGAGTGACTAACTAACATGTGTGTCTTGTCTAGTGTCAAAGACTAACTGGAAAAATAAATTTACTATCTATTTATAAGTGTATTATATTACGTTTAGTATATAAAAAATTGTTTATTGACTTTATTTTATACATATAGATTGTGATCTATAACAGGTTTAACTCATGACGTAGGTGCGGTAACCGGTGACCGCTTAATGGTAAACGGTTTAATCAAAATGTTAACTAAGTAATTAGAAATACCTGTTTTGATAATACATAATAATATAATATATTTTTAGAGTCAAATTAAGTAACGTATTGAAAAAGAAAAGAAAGCTTTAACTTTTATTTTCTTTCATAATGGTAACCTACCTCAATTAAATCAAAATTATATGGTTTATATTTAACTAGATATGGAATTTATCTTCTATATTCATTTTAATAGACAGGTTTTCCTATTCTTACTTAACTGTTTTGTTTAGTTAGTCTATTAAAAATTCTATTAAAAGTAAATAAAAATTTGTTTTAATATATGATTCCAGTCGCTAATATTGCTATTTACATATATACTCGTAAGTATATTATAACACTTTACATACAATTCCTTATTTTATTATTGATTCATCATTTTATAAATTGTATAGTTTTATATTGAATTCCTGTATAAACAACTATAGATTTTATTTATTTGCTTTTTTTTTGTAAATAATAATATAATGCATATAGATAGACAAGTGAATAGGTACATAAAACAAATGGTTCATATTTTATTATTTGCGTAAGTTAACTTAATATCGATACATAAGGTATGTTATTTATAATTTAATAAGCGACGCGCAATCCCGATGTTTTAAAACTATTTGATAAACAAGTTTAATATGGCAAGAATGAGTATTGTATTTCGATCGGCTTTACATGGAATAATCGGTACGCAATTATGCAAGTTGTTAATTATGTGCAGCAGAAATATAAGTCGCGTATAAATAATACCACACGGGTTTGCTGAGTATGCTGAAATTAAAAACATTGCAACATAATAAGAATTAATAAGAAGTTATCATTTTAGCTGGAAATAAACATTTAAAGTGTGATAATTGGTTATATTATTGAGAATTGGAAATATAACTGGAAAAGATGTTGAAATTCTAAGGTAATTAGAAGAATTGGAATGGTTTATTAAGTTTGGAAATTATTAAGATTAGCATTAAAAGAAAGTATAGGAAAAGGTATAGGTATGTAGCTGTATTAAAAGTCTTTTGTTCCTGTTAGATGCCAATTAGGTACAGCATAGGTTAAGAAGGAATGAATTTCTGATATTAATGTAGGATTTTGAATGACGTAATGTATTTTTTGTTAGTAAGGGAATTATATGGTTTATAATATTTCACATGCGATTGGACTGATTACCCAAGAGCGATGAAACTATTATTTACCCTATATTAATTTTAGGAATTATAGTTTTTTTTAGAAAGGTTATTGAATGTAATAGTAAGGTAATTATGCTCGATATTACGATACACATTAGAAGAGAGGTACTATAGGGATCAGGTCCTTCAGATTAATCAAGGTGTGGACGAGTTTGCCCCTCGAATTCTGTGAATGCATGAATCGAATGAGGTCACAAGTTATCTTAATTTCTGACCCTAAAAATATGGTACAAGGTGGGTCAGATCCTTCTTATTCGATCATAGTACATTCATCCTAATACATTGCAGCAGAATTTCAAACGTGTCAGCATAGTTCGCTCTATATTTCGTGACGGAACGCTGGAATTACGACATGTGTCTTAAGTACATAATAAAGGCGCGAACCTGTCGCTAATGAGCGTATTCACAGCGCTTTCGCTAAGAAAGACAATAATATGTCGACCGCACCTAAGTTTACTTAATCTTAGACAGTTAATTAAGGACTTATTTAATTGGATAATTTCCACAATCCATTTTAATCGTTATAATGAGTCTAATTGTCAAAGTAACAAATTAATTTATTACTACAGAACTTTGGTACAGGCAACGGTAAAGGATTTCCAGTTCATTATGAACCTTATCACATTAGGCATTGGGTTCGGAATCATTTGGGGAAATTTGATTTTAATCTATATAAAAGAATAACAATATAATGAGGAACAAAAGTAAACACTCTAATGCCATTTATTTGTACGTTGTTAATAAATTAACCCACACAATTGAAATCAGAAACTGCACGGCGCACATTTCCTCGAATCGTGCAGCGTGCCGTCACAACAACTCGGTGATAACATATTTCGTGGAACACGCTAAAACAAAGCTAATTGTATCTGAATACGTCCTTCAAGGAAAAAGTAATGAGATCCTTCCTGCTGACACAACATTCGAACGTAACGGTGCCCGTAATGAGAGACCGCTTCGTGGCGATGGTATGTGTTCTTGGTTGGGCCTTATAGTCTTGTAGTGCCAACATCGTATACGTACCGGCGAACCGAAGTTGTGTCCAATTTCGTGCGCAAGAGTCAGCTGGCTGACTTTCGGTGGCACCCTGCTATTATAGTTGACGAAGGTTATGATGCCCGTGTTGAGAGACCGCTTCGTGCTTTGGTACATGCCGCCAATGGTCTCTGTGTAAGTCTTGTACTTCTCGCATATTCCGCCAGAGGCGCCGCTGGCGCTCGCTACCCACGCAAGACCTGAGGGAAACAGTAGATGTTATAGTTGCTGAAAAGTTTAGTTTTAATATAGGTACTCATGTACTTTATCCTCTATTAATTTCGCACATAACCAACACTTTGCTTTTTACAAGAAATATATCTAAACGGCTACCTATCAAAGGCACTGCTTCTGTGCACCACCAGGTTCTTAAGAGTAGATCATCATTTCACAAAAAAGGTTTAATTGTTGTTTTATCTACTATTTTACTATAAGGTGTCACACAGACAGAGCATTTTTGATCTCCGTCTTGTCAACCAGCGACTTGCAACTAGCTATTTACATATAACTTATAGAAAAGATAGCTTTAAAAGGTTGATAGTTTCTTCAGCTAGTTTGATACTTTCTTCAACTGAAGTTGCTCTGCTTGCTTAGCACTTAAAAATGTCAACATTTTATTCAGGCAGGCGAAGTCTTGACCTATCCATTACGACTTATTTCTTCTTGTTATTTCTCTTTGAAGTGAGAAGAAAAGTTTTTTATAGATCTTATTTTTCGCTCCGATATTATTGATCCAATTTTCATTATGTTACATGTCTATTTTCCAGCATTCAATTACGCAAATTAGGGCATTTTATTAGCATTACATAAATGACCGGTTACAAAGGGAGGCTGAGCATTCGTGTCTACGCAACTGCGTGGGTGGACAGTAATGCAAAACCAGTCTGTAGGCATCTGGGTTACATAATATTTACTTTTAAAGGACATTTTAATAAATGTCTTTGATCCTACATTAATAAAGCTGGTAACGACTCCGATAAGTATAAAATTGAGAAAATAGAATGTTACCTTAGGCATTTTACCTTACCTACATTTACATACGTATTTTTTTGTTTGTATAATTCCCAAATATTATTTATGTCGTGGGCCAATCGTTGAACTGGGTCGATCGAGATCTGCCTGGGCACATCACGATATGCCTTTCGTGATTTGCCCAATTATTTCATGATGAAGTTGGGCATTGGCCTACGACATTTGTAACTAGCGGCCGCCCGCGGTTTCACCCGCGTGGTCACTGTTTTCGAATTTATGATATTAGTAGGATAAGAGAGAGAGAGAGAGAGAGAGAGAAACATTTGATTGACCACATACACAACACAATTAATAGAAACATAACCAAAATACAAAAATGAAAAAAAAACAAATGGTCAATAAGAATAACGTCAATAAGTTACTAGAAACAGAGGAATGTAGCTATGTGGGAGGTAATTCAATATTATTTTTTCTCAGTAGTACACAAGGAAAACAAATGCAAAACGTATTGACAAATAAAGGACGCCTAAATTAAACCAGATGATACTATTATTGGCAGAAGCATTTTGTGAACACAAGAATTTATTATATTTATAAACACAATGTTTTTTTTATAAATAGAACAAAATCTTCTCAGGTTGGAACCTCAAGCAAGATTTTTTGCAAAAAAGCAACATTATTTCTGCTGTAAACCTGAAACGCTGTTGCGAGCACCGGCCGTTTTGATATTATGTTAAGAGGCATACCTCTAATGACGGATAAAAAAAATAAAAAATCTTTTCTCGATATTTAACGCGCTATATTTCATGAATTAAGATTGTCCGTTTTTTTTTGTTTTTTAGGGATTTTTTTATTTTCCCAACGTTGCGGCACCTTTAACCTTTAAGCCGTGGTCTACGTTATTTTATTACATATAAATACGGCTAAACCTTTGTCCAGAAGAGGGCATAGCATAGCATAGCTTTTATGATACTATTATTATTTCATTATTTAGATAAGATCTAAACCATAGAATATATAATAGTCCTAAACTAGCAATGCGTTTATTTTTTTATTTATTTTATTTATTTATTCATACATTGCATGTAACATTACATCAATTAGGGTGTTACAGTATAATTAGAATACAGCACTAATTTAAATATTACTGTTCCTTTATGATACTTACAAGATTGTGTTCAAGCAAAAAGAAAACAATTATGGAGTTTTGGTCAAGAATAATCAATCTAAAGCTAACATAGATGCCATAGAAATTAGTATGCACTTTTGCACATAACAAGCCAAATTTTAGCGAGGTCGAATGCGCAATCATCGATTTGTTTATAGCAGTATTATCAATGAGTAAACAGCCAGTACTTAGTAAATGAACTCATTCAATCGTCTGACCTTGACATTGAGAAGGAAAAAGGCAATAACAAAATGAAAAAAAAAAACGTTCAAACTGACACTCAACAGCCCTGGCTGGGTGTACTTGTATGATATAAGAAACAGTGACTCATAAGTAGCTTTGAATCATAAAGGAAATTGTTATACAAGTCTGCGAGTAATTACTTCGTTCAGCGCGTCGAAATGGTCTCCACCTGCTTGTGATTAATACACGTGCTATTATTAAACTCTGCGTACTTTCCCAATCAAGTCCTTTGACAATTATTATTATAATTTTGCCATTATTTTCTGAAATGTATGAATGTTTCTTTCTTGATATTTGCGAAAGGAAATATCATAGCTCTTTTATTGTTTGCTATAATGGCTGATTTCATAATTTTCTCGAATAAAAATTGGTATAGCATCTTTATATATATACTTGTATCTATGTAAATAAATACATACATTATAAAGGGCCGGTTTCACCACCAACTAATAAGTTCTGGATAGCTTACTTGGAAGATATTTTTTTATATTTTTTATATTACAAACTATTCTTACCCTTACTTATAGGTACCACTATCTTTTAGTAAAAAGTAGCAACACCCGCAGTATTTTTAATAAAAATTCACTGCGACGAATCTACACAGAAGCGTTCCTAAAGAATTACGAAGCGTCACAAAATATGGCTGATATAGAAATTAGACATAGTTTCAACATTTATCGAACCATAGCCTCATCTATTATTCAACAACTGTTTGAATATCGCAATTGTACTGATCATAAATAAGAAAATATTTCCATGAACTGCAAGAGCAACGCTAATGGAGTCATTTAGACTATTTCAGATTGCTTTGTAAGCTTCTGATGTTTGAATAAGTACAATAGGTACAATATAAAATTGTGTTGCATATATGGATAAGATTTTTAAATTCTTTAAAGTTTCTTTATCGCCATATCTTTAAAGAGTTTGACAACTTTTCACAACTACAGTCCTTTTTAAACAGTTTTTTCTAGTATACATTTTATGTTAAAATACAGCATCGTGAATTCGAATGATTTAGTTAGAATTTGTATTATTCTTACCCAGCGTTCCTCCAGTGAAGTCCCTGTATGTGAACACGTAGGCTAGACAGAAGTCCTCATGGTTCCCCAGCGAGTGGAGATTCAAGAAGTTGGACACGTCTATGTTCTCCAAGCAGAACTGGTTCGTCTCCGTCGCAAAATGGTGAGGGTTACACGTGAAGTCGTCGTCAATCTGACAAATAAGCAATTTGAAATGGAATATGGCTTTTTTATTAATGACGGTGACACCCATTTGCACTAAACTTAAGAATCGCTACGGCTTAACATCCACTACGGCTATTCCTAACATACGGGACCAATATCCAGGCGATTCCTAAGTTTAGTGAAAATGGGTGTGAGACTCTTAGCCTTCATCATACCTGATGTTATATATTGATAAGGCTGGAGATTTATGGATAAAATGTAACCTATGTTTTAAATCCAGGCTTTACTTAAGCCATATTACATCCAAATCTGTTCAGCCGTTTGTGGGTGATTAAGTCACCATTCTAAACTTTCACATTTTTATATTAGTAGGATTGTTTTAGTATGACCGTGAAAAGTGTCAATTAGACCACAGCGGGGTTTCGAATTAATTATTTTAGTAAGTACACAGCAGTGGATTAAATGTGATTGGACAATCGTTCAGTCGCGGTTCTAACATTAATATTATCCGACTGTTTAAACTAAATTAAATTGGCAAATAATTTCGATTTGTACAATTATATATCGCAATCGTGACATTTACAGTTTGCTATACGTTATTAGTATCGGTCGGAAAGTAATAAATTTATTTAATAATTATTTATTACTAATGAATGAGTACGCAGTGCAGTGGACTGATACCTTAATCCTCTGTACTTCAAACTTAATGTTCCTATGTTCGAGATGGCCGTCGAACTTGGTGTCTCGATATATGTAGTTGACCGCCGTGACGTGGTGGGAGATCAAAGATAGGATTTCTTCCCGGGTCTTCATGTCCACCTCGCTCTGCTTCATCGGGTCTCGATGCTATAACAAAGAAATACAATTTTGGAATATTTCATTAATAGATACTTACACAAAATTTGTTTTATTTGTTTGCTGTTTTTTTGGTTTGCAATATTGTTATGGCATGTGGGTTGTGGATTGAAATTTTTCCTATAGTTGTTCGATGCGCTGAAGGGATGATATAGGGTTTTAGTTTCGCTATAGAGAACATAAAAAGTAAAAGGCATTCTACATTCCACTTCTATTACTTTTATTTTTCTTCCTTGTCTGCCACCGACTCTAAAAGGCTTTTTTTCTACTTTTTGAAGTCGGTTTTCATTTTCTTTATAAAAAGTTTTTTATTTCACTATTTATAAAGGTAGAATAAGACCCGTACGCAGGTAACAGAAACGACGATCGAACAGGTTCAGCTAACAGCGCGCCATCAATGACACTGTTATATACTTATTCCGCGCATGAATAAAGCAAGCCCGCCTGCAGCGTAGGTTCAGTAAAAATCACCATCTAGTGGCATATTAGGAACTACAACGTAATCGAATACAACATCATTTTCAAGATTTCCTGAAAAATACTTAACCGATTACAAAATTATAAAAATGGGACCTACTTGATTGATCACACTTGATGTTATAATGTTTGAATCATTGAAATTGGTTTAGAAACTTAAAAATATATATAAATATATATATGCGACGAATTGATGACCTCCTTCTTTGTCTGTTAAAAAGGATCTTACCTAAAACTAGTGTCTCGTTGAAAACTGGTAGGCACTTTGTCTGACAACACGACGCGAGGAAGTCAAAATCATACAAAGAAAAATGTATGGACTGCTTCTCTGTTTTGAGCAAAATGATGGCGAAGCGTGACAACCAACTTACTACATCCTTCTTCTTGTGTTCTGTGATCATGATCACCATGCTTAGCACTGCTAATAGCAGATAAATTGACAATCGCATTTAGTAAGAATTGAAAAGACGCTATTACCCATCTTCTTAGGTAGCTGTCCCTGCCTAGTGTAAATCGGGCATTACGTCACCCATGGGTCGAGAATGATTAGTGCTAAAATATGCCGTTCTGATAAATTGAAATGGCTTATTTAACATCGTAACCAATTTGATTACATCTAGTAATCTAACTTGAACTAAGACGGAAGTGACACGCACAATAGAAACAATTAGATACAACTGTGCTTATTGACATTGGATTTGCCAATTAAACTCAAGTGGATACATAGTACAATCTGTGTGTAAATAATTGAATATACAAGTACACTTGATGATTAGATATCGATTTAGTTTACATTTTGTGGTTTAATGCCATTGCCAACTTATGATTATTTAATACTGAAGTAACTATAATTTAGCTGCTTTTTAGCCGTTGTCTGACCAGTGAAGACTCAAGCTGACAACAAAACGTATCTTAAACTTATAAAAAAGATATAGTAATGATTAAATAGTAGTAATGATTAAATAATTCGTCTTTTTTTAGGAAAACAAAACAATTTGTACTTTCGAGAAAATCAGTAGGAAAGGTACTGCAACAAACGGTGTACAAAGATATTAGCTACTACATACACGGAAACTATCCGAACCGGAGTTCGGAACTCGTTCAATACTAGAAATGCGATGGGAAAATCCCATTAGAAACCCGTCGCACTATTGCCATGCTCCCGAGGGGGATTGCCACGCTGACTCAACGCATTGTAGTATTAGCACGTATGTTTGTGAATCCGAAATGAGTGTAAAGAACCCGTTGCCCGAATCTGATAGTCTGTTAGAGGTTCTTGTACTTATAACTGAACGAGAAGACGATAAATTGGTTGTAAATTTTATGGCAAAACTGACAAAACAAAGGTATTGACATAGGGCAATCAATGATAGAATAGATAGCAATTAATTAATTGTTTATGATAGTATCATATACAAATGGAAAGCAGGAATTCTATAACTATTCGATACTACATCGACTGAACTTAAATGCATAACATTTTATATTTGAAATAATTTTAACTCGTTATTTATACAGTTCATAATTTCCTCACGTAAATTCCGAATCTGACTAATAGATAGTACATATAGAATTAATATCTCACTTTATCCTAGAACTGTCTGTACCGAAATCTTCCATACGTCACCTTCATGTGTCGTTTACATTTACAATCCCTATCAAATTCAATCTGATTGAGACGGGTCCTTCGCTTCTTGTAGTCAAATTCACTTCAATTTATTTACCTAATAATATAGTGGAACAAATGGGTCCTAATGGACGCACTTTAGTTTCATTTAGACGTTTCTAAATCATGATGGCGTTTTTACTAAACCACCCTTTTAACCAGTTTTCAACTAATATCAAGTGCTGCTAATATCAAATAAAGCCCAAAGGTTTATTATTTAACGGCGAAAGCATGATCATAACGCTAAATGTAAAACACGGTCAATAATGTTAAACCAGTTTTTTTACGATGTCAGTCAGGCCGTATATAAACACAGCATAATATAACAGAACAATAAATGCTCAAGTGTCTGTTATTAGAAATTTTTGAGATGCTACGAACTATTATTTGTTTGGAGAGTTTAATTTTATTGCTCATTCCGCTTTTGTGCGGGCTTTGACCTCTGACTCTATAAGCTGACTGGACATTAAATATAATTTACAAGATGTGGAACGTCCAAGCCAGCATACGAACTAGTAGCTGTGTTCAACGTGTTTTCCATATTGTTTGTGGGATAAAAATATGCCCTATTCCTGTTATGTTTGCTTTATATGCAAAATAAATTTAGCCGTTTATTGATGATTAACAACTAAAAACCAACTCGTCTAGCCAACGGACTAGGCTAATAACAGACAGTGCGTGGTCTAAGAGGCTAAGTCTACTGTAGGACTGATGATGACGATGATGATGATGACATAATATGTACTCACGTCGGGAAACCCCTCCCTCACGTGCCGCCATATGAGCGGGTCCGTCTGTATGTACAGCGAGCACGTGTTGCGGTTGTCGGGCGCTGCCCGGCGCGACCGAGAGTGCTCGCCCGTGTTGGCCGCCCGTGTGTATTTGTTGGGAAAATCCCAGTGCCTGGAACAAAATAAATAATTAAATTTTCATACATATCACACGACAAAGACTCGAAGGAATGCTCAGCTGAAGTGGCAGTGGGCCGTCGTGGGCGGGACACGTAACGAAGAGAACCGATGGCTATTGGGGAAAAGAGGTTGTGGAATGGCGACCGCGCCCGGACGATGGTCTGTTTGTAGGCCCCCGACTAGGTAGACCGACGATCTGCCGAAGGTCGCGGGAAGCCGCTGGATGGCGGCCAGCTATTGACCGATCGTCGTGGATATCTTTGGGAGAGGCGTATACCCAGCAGTGAGTGTCATGTAGCTGAGATGATGATGATGATGGCATATCACACCAATTATCTAGCCCAAGGTCAGTTTAATGAAGTACAGTGTTATGGACAAAAGATAACGGATAAACAAACTTGTTATCCTTATGGCCGGTTTAACCAGTGGCAGATAGCTTAAATCGCAGATCATTTGGCAGTTGTAATATGAAAAATATGTCAAATTATCTTCCAAGTAAACTAAACCAGATCTTATCAGTAGGTGGTGAAACTGGCCTTTGTAGTTACTTTTTTTATGAAACTTAGAAAGTACTCAGATATTATAACTTTTTAATTTTGCATTTTACAATGCTATTTTTATGTGATAAATATTAAACAAGAAAATATACTAGAAAAAAGCAACTAGTCTCATGTCGCCCTGACGGGATTCGAACCCGCATCCTTGGGAGTCCGGCCCAATGCACTAACCAATTATGCTACAGAGACCTATGAGGACACGTCGAATCTTTCTAGTACATTCACCGTCCTACGGTGTTGGCCACCGTCGCTTCATCAATGAGAGAAATATCCTCGCATTCGAAAGAAACATCTTTACAGATGTTTGACTATCGATTAAGATGAAACAGCCATCTAATTATAACTTTTTAATTTTGCATTTTACAATGCAATTTTTATGTGATAAATATTAAACAAGAAAATATACTAGAAAAAAGCAACTGTAACTGTATGTTTCTAGTACCCAAACCTCCGTTAGTATCTTAGAGTGTTGTTCACGAGAAAAAGGATCAAATGTCTTGAAAAAAAAATCATTTTTTTAGAACTGCCCACTTTCCTGCTGAATGTAATTTTTTTCAAAATCTGTGAAAACAGTTCAAAATTTCTCAAAAAGTTTCTTAAGAACGTTTTCATGTAGCTACAACGGTTTAATATCTGCCTTTACTGATCCGTCTTAATTTTCCACCCATATTGTCAAAAGCGAAATTGTATCCAAGAGGGCTGGGATGCCTAGGTATAATAGACTAGTACGTAGTACCAACCCATACTTAGAATTACCAATCGTGTATATGATCCCCTATTAAAGTTTATGACATTGTATCGTCGCCAAAAGCTTACTGCACACAAAAACGCAAACGCACAAGACTTACTTCCCGTCTTACGTATTTAAATACAGCCGAACAAAATAGGCCATAAATAAATCTTAAAACCATCGTTAACATAGGAGCGTCTTCCTTCAAACTGTTTGGGTGCGGCGGGGAGGGATGCGCGTGCTTCGCGGTAGAGTGCGGTAACGCATCCGTGGTGGGAGGGTCCTCGTCCACCTTACCTAACCTAACGTTTTTATTGCTTTTGCTTCTGACAATTTTTACCGAACAAAACAAGCTATACAATATCAAAAACCGCGTTTACCTAGGAGGTCTTCCCTCAAGCTGTACGGATGTGACGGGGGCGAATGCGCGTCTGTCGCGGTAGAGGGCGGTAACGCAGCCGTGGTAGGCGGGTCCTCATCCACCTAACCTAACGTTTTCATTGCTTTTGCTTCTCACAATTTTTTACCGCACAAAACAAACCAGACAATCTCAAAAACAGTTTACCTAGGAGCGTCTTCCCTCAAGCTGTTCGGATGTGGCGGGGGCGGATGCGCGTGCGTCGTGGAGGGCGGCACCGCAGCCGTGGTGGGCGGTTCCTCGTCCACTCCCGAGTTTTGGATACGCTCCATCCACTGGACCACTTCGTCGGTGATGCCACAACCGCCAACGTGACCTGATAGAAATGCATTTATTTCAGTACTCTTTAATATCTACAGTACATTTGCTGAGACTTCTCAGTAAGTAATCAATACTTCCCTGATGGAAATTATAACCGCTTTTATTATTACCTAAATATGGAAACAGAGAATAATTATATAAACACTTTATTACGCAAGACAAGGAACACAATGCAAATTAAAGACATTAACGAAATAAAAAATAAGACGGTCATATTGCTAGGTAGCATACTCTTCACTCACAGAGAGAGACCGCATAGGCATTCACGCTTTTATTACTGAATGAAGTTGGCAGGAATGTGCCCTGACAACATGAAATTGAAAATCGTAGAAATACAAATGTATGGATTGCTTCTGTATTTCGCGCAAGAGGGTGGCGACGCGTGACAGCCAACTCTTGTTGTATGTGTTTGGAAATAATTAAGATCTTTGGAGGTTATGGAACAGACTAGTTACTAAAGTGCTTTAAGAGCACTTCATGTTGCTTTTATTGTTAAGTGAGTACTAACTAATTCATAGTGTTGATGAATACTAAAAGCTGCACACCGTTTGACAAACGACCAAGAGGCTCAGTTGGTACTCAAAATAATTTAGAAACCTAAATATTCTACGATAGCTTGAGTACCTACTCAATCCATGTTATTGCTACCTTGTATTTTTTACTAAATACGTGAAAAGAGAGAACTTGGACAAAGAATTAATGATGACCTCATACAGAAAGTTTATGTATTTGGACTAGCAGAAAAAACCGGCCCTTAAATGTTATTGGGCCTTTTTGTTACAACTTATTTTAGGTACCTATTTAGTAAATACCAATGTTGAAAAGAAAAGCACGCTCTGCGACATTCTTTCTATTTCTTTATATTTGATTATTATAAACAATAATAATGTCATGGGTTCGATTCCCATCTGAGAATTCACTTGTGGCCGAGTTAATTTTTTCCAATATTTTTCTATTTAAAATTTACCATAAGTATAAAAATAGCATTGAAAAATGCAAAAATTCAAAAATCATAAATTATTGGCTGTTGCATCTTAATCGATCGTTAAACACCTGAAAAGATGTTTCTTTCGAATGCAGGATATTCCTAGCATTGATGTGACGACGCTGGCCTACAGCGTATTAAAAATATGAAAGTATTGGAGAATTTCGACGGTGGTTCGCAAGTCTCGGTAGCTCAGCGGTTAGAGCATTGGACCGGATTTCCAAAGGTCATGGGTTCGATTCCCATCTGAGAATTCACTTGTGGCCGAGTTAATTTTATCCAATATTTTTCCAATATTAGAAATAAGCAGCACCATTTCATAAAACTGAAAATCTTTATTTACACATTAATATCCAACGTAAAACATCCACGTTCACGTTTCTTGTAAATAAACTCTTTTAGGTGAAGCAAATAGTGTACTATTTTATCTCGAAACTCTTCCACTAAATTCAGAAGCCAAAATGAAAGCACGTGAAAACTCGATAAATAAAGAAACAAAATAAAACGAAGTTCGTTAAAATTAAGCGGAACGGATGAAACAAGAGGCGAAGGTAGATAACCTTTGTGAGCGAACGTATGGAAAAACCGCAAAATAATAGCAATGGGGCCAGGTGGCTTAACCCGAGAGACCCTGCGGTCAGCCTACATAGCTATTTAAAAACCAAAGGGCCAACTTTAAAGATACTTCAGAGCGGTGGGAGAGGAAAAGTCTTGCTAATAGCGAGCCGCTATTGCATTGAGACGAGAAAAAGTTCGCCATCTAGCTCATTAAGGCATTTTCTAACTAAAACTCCATGAAGAAATGGCAGGAAGTTAATCAGAAATATGCGGCCTTCTCAGCGATTCAAAGACTTGAGGAGTTCTACATAAAAATCTTCAGAACATATCTGGTATGCATAACACAATATTGTATAAAAGTGAGGCGTGAATCGTGATTCACCTAGGTAGGCACATGTTTATCTCGAAGGCTGGTAAAATATTTTCAGAGCATCTTAAAATATGAAGAGCTTAGCTTAGAAAAATACTCGCGATTTCTTTCCGCCCTGAAAACTGTCGGCTTATGATTTTCTCGGAGCGATTTAACACCCATAGTGTCGAATTGAACATTCGATTCTTATTTAATTTGTTTGACAGCTATGAGTACTTCACGTTCACTACCAAGCATTGCTATGATTAGAATGATCCAGTAGCATCACACAATACCAAATATAGTAGAACGTGATTCGAATACAATGAAACGATTTAGCGAGATTTATAATCCGCACGTACCTTCGGAATAAAGAATTAATTCTGTATGCCGTTTTTGTGAGACGGGCTAACTAAATCTTCTGTTATAAATCTAGATGTCGAGTTGTAAATGACAAGCATTGTGATGGGGATGACGTAAAAATTTGGTAAGTATAACTAACCATAATTGTCTGAAAATGGCGATAATGATAAATAATTTAGTCGTAACAAGGATAACAAGGCTGCACATTTAACGGTCTATAATTTAGATAACACGATAAGGAATACGCTTACGTCCTTGGACGGTACGTCAAAAGCTTGGACGTATCCAAAATATTCCATGTAATATTTAAAGTTATTCATGACAAAATCCAAGTTTTCTGCCAGAGTTAGCAAGTTGAGTGAAAAGAAAAATAGGGGAGGGCAATTCTCCAAGTTCGTACAACTAGAGTTTGTATAAACAGCAATGTCGCCTCACTGTTTGGTACCGACAGTCTCCACAAACTAACCAGTACAAAAAAGTGTAAAATAAAACATCAACTGTTTAATTTGCAAACAGATTTCCAGTCAAATCCTTTAGTTTGTAACATTCTAAAAGGTTTCCTTTTACTATCACTAGCTCCCCGCAATAGAGCGTTTTTGTTACATTTCGCATGCCTGTGAGATAATTAAGAACAATACCGAACGTATAATGGCGCATGAAAGCACAATGGAAACGAAACGGTGGAATCTAAAATATTAAAATGCTGAATGGTAGGGGGTAGGTTTTTCTCCGTGTGTCGTGCGTGAACATTGGTGCGCTTCGCATCCGTTGCGCTGCATTTTAACGAAGCTTCTACTCCTGTGCGACCGACGACCACCAGATAACGGAAATTACCGGCTGACGTTCACCACGTCTCATCTATTTGCTGACATATAATAAACTCTGTCCCAAGACCATAAGGGTTATATGGCTGAACTGAACTAAAATGAAACGCTGTTGCAATTATTACACCGAGCTTAATACCTAACAAACATTCATATCTGATATTGCGTTTGGAAATTGAGACAGTACAGCTTCAGCAATGATCAGTTCATTAGTATCACGAATCTTCTATTATGATAAGCTTTCTAACTACTTAAACACTTATGATAGAAGATGATGAAATTATTTCTTCTCTGCTTTATTAATTCCTATTTGAGAATAAACAAATTATTAAAGATTGTTTAAAAATACTTTTGAAATTTCCGTATCCAAAAAGCCAAGAACACATACGTCGCCGCCGATGCTTCGTTTTTCAATGATTTGGAAGAACCTTTATCACTTTAATTTTGTGAAAATGTCTGTCAGATCAGACAGCGCTGTTATTTTGTGCAAAAGGTTTTTCACTTTTTTCCTCGAATACCGAAGGTTAAAGATTCGCAATAAAATACAAATTATATATCAAGCTTCAACTCAACGTTTCCAAACTGAATGGTAGTTTAGTATCCCTACCTACAGAAACGAAAGGACGATCGAAGGGCAAGCCCGAGCCCTGCCAAAATGAAATATCGCTTTAATTATCAACTTGTCGCCGGTCTAAAAACATCCTGCATAGTTGGTTGCACAGGAATTGAGAGCCCGCCAAGCGTTTACGGGCCTTTGCTGATCTGATATTAATTTCAAAAGTTGCTGATCCGATTTATTTAAGAGAAAAATAGATGACTGCTGTACAATTTTCAATAAATTACAGAAGCTGAAATTCAAGCAGCATAGTGTATTGGATACCAAAATCATGTAACACGCATGATGTGTGTGGTCCACAAAAATTTTGATCATAACGCTGTTTCAGTGAAAATCTTTAGCTTTGTTTCTCTTTCTTCAATTTCTGGCCAAAGTTTTGTTTGGATCTACTATTATTAAAAAAAAGAGCAGCCCATTATTTCCCCTCTCTCTCTCTCTTCTTATGAGAATATATTACAGAATAGGTAATAAAAAGTTAAATTAATCAACACAGATGGAAAAACCTACGTTGCATTGGTTATCATGTGACCTAGAGACTGTACCTAATAAAAGATAAAAACACAGATTTACTAACTCTGACGAAATGGAATTCTGTCATACTCATGAGACATTCTTAATTTCCGTAATAAAACATTATGCGACCTAGCAAACCGAAGATAACTAATCTTGACTGACTGATACTTGAATGTCGACGTTGTAAGATTATTTGTTTAAGTAAATATTAAGGTTTTTGATAATTGGCGAGAGGAAATATATTTTCAAGCATGTTTAGTATCCCTTCTTTAAGTGCTATCTCCTTCCTGAATAGATAATATCAATAAATTACCTTCAAAATTCGAATCTACATTATCAGTACCAAGATTTCTTCTTTCGCAGTTCACCTGATAGATGTAGAAGTCTAAAGATATTTCAGATTGTAGTACGAGGGTTACGCAATCCAAAGTACACTGAACATAGGATATTTATTACTAATTCTATGCGCAAATGGACGGAGTCAAGTTGACAGCAAACTCCATGGAGTACTTAGGCGGCTGTTTGCATACAACATACGGTTTTTATCGGGGCAGTCTCGCTCAGATCCGGACTTCTTGCTGAGCAAACAACGCTAAAGACGTCATTTTATTTTTCTTTTCACTACCTACGCTATTATAGTTCTCAACGATTTTTCCGGGTAAGATTAAATGTTTTAGCTTCGGAACTCTAGCGGGCGTACAGGAGTTCGTGCGTGCAGAACTGGAGTTACGCGATATTCAGATACACGTGAAGTGCTTAAATGAGATGGTATACAATTTGAGATGTTTACACAACGAAACGGGAGCTTGCGAGTTTTGTAAATTAATTTGGCGAACTTCTGCCAGGGAATCATGTTGGATGGCAAATAAAAATATCTCATCGTATTTATACATCGTCTTTGGCTGTTTATATGGAGTTATTAAATTTATATTCGTTATTTGAGCAAGCGATATGGTAAGAAGTATCAAAAAGTCCTTCGTTGCGTTTCGTTTAATTGTCATTTAAAGCTTTTTATAACGATTCGGAAAGTTCTTAATTCTTTCGGTCAGTTTCAGCGTAAATGTAGTTTTTGCTACTTTTGGTAGACATCACTCTTTATAACCTACCTAATCTATGCAGTACAGCAAAAAATAAAAGTACGAAACATAACGCAGCTTTTGTAAAGTGATGTATGCAAAATTTGAATATGGAACTAGGTATACTTTGGTTTGTTTAATCTGTAGAGCAAATAATACTGCCGAGCTTTAGTCTATCGTCCAATGCAGCGAAACAGACCTTGTTCAGTGTTTAATTCACCCCCAGAACACTAATTTGCAGAGCCATATTATGAATAAAACGTAGAGCCGGGCTACCGCCTGTATTCGTCATAAGCACACTTCATATAACCACCGCAATTTACTACGCTATGGAATACAGAGGGTAATTAAAGTCTCTGTTTTGTATACGAAGACTTTATACTTTTTATCCCATGATATAATAAATGCGAAAATAAGTTTCTGAATAACTGAATTAGCTTTGGTTGATGTTGGTATAAAGAATACCAAGAATATAAGTGTCACCACTCCCTTAGATGCCTGAGATGTCGTAAGAGTCGACTAAGAGGCTCGACGCATTGAACACCTGTGCGAGAGAAGGAAAACTTGAAACAAACCCTCTACCAACCCGTCGTGGTAGCAGTAGGCTAATAGCCTCCTATAAACGCCACAACAGGCGTGAGCTAGGAAAGGCTTATGTCCAGCAGTAGACGTCCACAGGCTGATGATGTGTGATGTGTATGTGTGATGTTGGTGTTGGAGTTAGTAGAAAAAGCTTTTTTAATCGCAAAAACAAAATTAACGGCTATAAACTAAAAATGCTAATACCGTTACTATGCGGGGTAATGATAAAATACATTTTGATTTTGTTTGGAATAAAAGTGTAGTATATGTAGTATAGTTTCAGTGGGTTTTATAGCGTCAATAAAAACAGCTTCACTGAGCGTACCGGATTTCTTTCAAAATAAATAAAACATGGCAGAAGTTGGCGAATTAAATCCGATGGCAAGGTGGGCGTGTCATTTGTAACGAAAGGTTGGATGGGTAGTTCTTGCTAAAAAAAACTGTGGTTCTAAACTAAACTCTTATCGGTACAGTACAGATACCTAGAAAGATTAGAATATTAATTCTATCTCCAAAATCTTTAAAATAAATAAATAGGTAATAATAATAATAATTAAATAATAAATAATGGCATACAAACACACCAATTATATAGCCCACGTTAAGTTTCATTAAGAACTTGTGTTATGGATACTAGATCGTTATCTATTTTTTATTTTCATTTCTACCTTTGCTTAATTTAATTTAATTGTTTACTATTTGATTGAATTAAATGCTACTGATTTTTATTATCAATGATATTTTTTTCTTTCTCATTATTTATTATGTAGCAATCTCTAGTTTAAGTTTATTTCTTTTTCTTTTGGAAGCTACTAGGCATGCAAAAGCTCGGATTATGATCTAGTTCTATACCTAATTTAAATATAATTGTTTGTTTTTTTTATTGTAATCTGTTGTATGTGCTAATAAATAAATAAATAAAAAATCGTTTATCGATAAACATACTATTTTGTAAATACATACATAAAATATATATTAAACACCCAGACGAAGACAAATAGACAATATTTGTCTTGTCGGGGATCGAACCCGGGACCTCTAGCGCAGAAGGTGGGCTTAGTAACCCTGCGACAAACAGGTCGTCAAAAATATAAAAGATTGTCAAATATATGCCAGGAATGTATAGTTACTTAATGCGAATAGAAATAGTGAGATTGTCATATTTATTAAAAAGCTTTATAGTCTTCTTAAAACAAATAGAAATAAAAAAGTCCCTTATTAAGACTCATGAAAGTGGCCAAATAAAAAAGAGTAGCCAAACTAAATAAGTTCGTCTTGTTATCGGTACTTTTGAAAGTTATCTCATATTCAAATAAAGGCGTTGGCAGTGGCGCACGGAGGGACACACCCGCACTGTTCAATATCTCGTAATGAAAACAAATGTAGCTACCAACGCGACCCTTCCTGTTTACCCAAAGCCTACCTATTTATTTATTTTCGATCAAACGTAATTTTCGACGAAAACCGAGACGATTGTGAATGTTTGCCATGATTTTACTACTCTTTTTTGGATAGTGTATAGGCTGTAATTTAAAATAATTACCGCTTGTTTTTAACATACTCATACTAGGTCCTTGCCTTCTTATGATTGTGTCTTAAAGCTCACATTAATAAAGGAGGTAGTAGAATAAATCGCTGAAATTGCAGTCAGATAAAATCACATTTGAGAAACTGTTCCATCTTATTATGTTACAAAGAAAAAACAATTTGTTTACTTTAAAGAATGACTTATTTCACAAACAGAAAAATATTTATCAACCAGAACCAAAAAAGCAAAAAGTAAATTAAAAAATAGAACCCTCGACGGACGACTAAAACGTAAATTTTTAAAGAATAATAATTTAAAAACCCCCGACTTAAATATCCGTCGGGGGCTGCCATAAAATGAACTATAGTTTTGTAGTTTTATAGTAACGTGAATAATTGGATTTATTTATATTCATGCTGAAATTTATAATAGTGATGGCAGCCCCCGACAGCTAATTAAGTCGGTGTTTTTTTAAATTATTTTATCCTTTATGGATTACGTTTTAACCGACGCGGACGTGGATTATTTTTAATTTTAAATTTTTAGAGAGCATAGATGTTATGTACATTGTACTACATAAACCCCATTACTGAAAACCGCATAAAAATCAGACTAGTAGTTTTGGAGATAATTGGCAACATTAGTTTGCGCAAACAAAAAAAAACATACTCTCACCCCAAACGGATATAACGTCTCCGTACCGCGTCGTGGGTAAAAAAAAAATGCTGAAATCGTTCCCCGCTACTTCAAACGTCCGGAAAGTAGATTAAATTTATGAAATTCAGAAGCCGTATATTCAGGTGGCTCGTTGCTACAGCGCTACAGTCGTGCATGGCGAAATTGCATCCACAGTGCGATTGAAACGACAAAAATGCAAACTTGCCGGGCGGGGGTGCGTTGTTGACGTGAAATTACCATTCCGCCCGGCCTACCGACGCATGAATATGTAACGTGGATTGGACGGTTTTGATGACATTGCGACACGCGCCAAATTCCGCTTCAGGCGATCCATCGGCTCGTAAACAATGTTAAGTTGAAAGCATTGGGGGATGAGCGATCCGAGTCATAACAAATAAATTAGCGGAAGTTTTCCAATGCAAGCGTGTTGCAATCGGCCGGTGACAGCGGCGGCGCACGAGTCAAATGGGATTAAACTTTGTTAAACGACCTTGCGTTGCAATCCATTTGGCGCGCGACATGGTTGGTGAAACTTGCACGCGGACCCCTCCACCCACCACATCGATGAAATACGAACATCCAACACTACAAATCCTACAGATAATTCTGTTATTGCATGTCGGCGTAGGAAACTTAATCGTACATCACAATTAGATTAAGCTGAGTAACCTGATTGCTCGTACAGATGTTGTACAACAATAACTTATTTCAGCAGCCGGCACGTGATTGTGGAATTGATTAGGGGTAATCAGGGTAATGGATTATTTACACATTCATCAGAGAACCGAGTTAACGTACCCATAAAGTTAAATACGATATTTTGCTAATTAAGTTTTCTCTACCATCATATTATTCAGGGAAATGATTTTCCAAATCATTTGATTAATGAGTTTGTTAGATAAAAACATGTAGAGATTTTATTTGAACTTTGATTGAAGTCCGTAAAACCAATGCGAATGAATCTGTAAGTTTAGTAGAAATACCGTTTACTTGGTACCTAATTAATTAATTAACTGTAAAAAAAAGTAATTTACGGAAGTATACTGCACTTGAAATAGGGAAT
This sequence comes from Chrysoteuchia culmella, assembly GCA_910589605.1. Lineage (NCBI taxonomy): Eukaryota > Metazoa > Arthropoda > Insecta > Lepidoptera > Crambidae > Chrysoteuchia > Chrysoteuchia culmella. The sequence continues at coordinate 6,724,406 of OU342648.1, forward strand.
TTCTAATTATGTGAGTTGAAAGAATAAGATTCTAGAATATTATTCTTCGCTCGAATCTAGAGAAACAGTTGTTTTCGGTAAGTACTTTTTTCTGTAGCAGTAGTAGTTTTTTACCCTTTATATAGCAAACATCGGGCAAAGATCTAATTTTCCTTTGCAGACAAATACTTTAGCGGTCATTCGCTAAGTAAGTTCCTCGCATGTAATTAGATTCCATCGTCGGTAGCTACATTACTGGTTTTATTTGTACTAGTTGTTGTAGTGGTTATATTGAATAGACTTCAGTGTTGGCGTTGCTTGGTTGGTGGTTGACATTTTTACTTATTAGTCTATACATAATCTAAAGCCACAAAATGATCGACACGATAATAATAATAAAGTCTATACTAATATTATAAAGAGGAAACATTTGTTTGTTTTTTTGTTTGCATTGAATAGGGTCCGAAGCTACTGAACTAATTTAGATGAAATTTGGTACACAGATAGTAGATAGCCTGGTTATGAACATAGGATAATTTTATCCCGATATTCTCACGGGAACGGGAACCACGCGGGTAAAACCGCGAGCGGCCGCTAGTTTCTTATTAATAGGTCTTGTAATTCTTACATTTGAAGTCAATATTAAGATAACATTTACACATAAACGATATTAAATGATCATTGTATTTGGTTTGATTGAGATGACCCTTTGATAAAGTTTAATGCTTTGAACTTATCAGACAAGATTCAAGCCATGAACATATAGCTGAAAATTCAGAGTCATCAGGTTCTACCCTAAACGGAACTCCAATGAGGTAGTATGGTATGGTATATGCGGGAGCTACAGCTTCAAATACAGTTTTAATTGTTTCATTCATACATTCATAAATTTTACGTGCCTCCTAGGACTTTCCACAAAAGCCTGAAGCCTCCAATGATGCAGTAACTGCATCTTTAACATTATTCAAAGTATTTTCGGTACAATAAAACTAATATATATACATGATTATAGTCGTTTGAGGAAATCAAAGAGATGACAAGACAATGTGTAGAAAGTACGGAGGAGTGGAGGAGACTTCACTGACAAAAGTACAGAGCGCAGCTCCTAAATAAAAAACAGGACGATGCGAGTCGGGCTCGCCCACCGAGGGTTCCGCACAAATTTGTACCTAGCAGTGGCGAAGGGTCCATACATACCGATTCCCATCGGCTTTCCTTTGAGAATTCCTATCCCACTGATCCGCCACTTGAGAGAATTTTTGGAGAAATGTTGGGTCCGGCTTACCTTTGCCATATTTTGACCCCTTGCCACTGCTACCTAGGTACATAATATAATAAATAGTTCAGGAGGAATTGAGTCTCGCAGTTTTTCCGAAGTTTCCTGAAATTCAGTTTCCAATACTGAAGACATAAATTTTCATGATTTAATTACAAATGTCTAGTTTCAGATTTTTTGTACTGTACTTGTATTAACAGACACTATTTGCCAAATTTCATAGTTGTAGGTCAACAAAAAGTATCCTATAAATTTTGTTTCCCTGGGTTTTGATTCTCTTGAGAGTGTTGAAGTATACGTTTTTGCGACAAAAATGGCCTTACCTTTTTTAACGTTAATTTTGAAGTTTGATTTTTCACACCTTAAAGAGATTGTTAACGTTTTAATTTCAACTCGATACCTTAACGCGTTCCCGAGTTTTTCCCGAAATAAATTTTCCGAAACTAAAGACTATATTTTTATGATTTAATTACAAATGTATAGTTTTTAGATTTTTTCCTGTATTCGTAGTAAAAGATGAAACTATTTGCCAGATTTCATAGTTATAGGTCAACGGGAAGTACCCTATGAATTTTGATTCCCTTGAGGGTGTCGTAATCTACGTTTTTTGCGGTCATATCTTTTTTTACGTTAATTTACAAGTTTATTTTTACCCCTTCTACAGACTGTTGACCTGAATATATGGTTTTAATTTCAACTCGATACCTCCACGCGTTCGTGAGACAAACGAGGACAGACGGACGGCCGACAGACGGACAACAAAGCGATCCTATAAGGGTTCCTTGTTTTTCTTTAGAGGTTCGGAACCCTAAAAACGAGAATAAAAGAGTTGTTGAATTAAGGTTCCCAACATCCCGACCCTTACCGTGTCTATGGTGCGCGTAGGGGTCGCTGACGTCGCCCTCGCGGTAGATCACCGAGTGGATGCGCGTGCGCGTCCCGTTGGGTGGGAAGTACCGGCGCGCGTTCTCCACGTAGTAGGAGCCGTCGTGCGCGATTATCTTGCCCTCGAATACGCCCTCCGTCACCGAACCGAACACGGTCGAGTGCGGCTCATCTGTGGAACATAAGTTGATGTTAGAAAATCACATTATAATTACAATATATAGGTATCTGTACGAAATATGACAGGGAGAAGACCAGTCCTTGACGAGTTTCTTGCCGACCAGTTCTTCTCGTGACAAGGTCTCTCGCCGCCGTTGGATTTTGCGAACCGATGGCGTAGCTTTTTGACCTTCACAAGTGCTAGCCGCTACAAACAGCCTAGCTAGACGTAGTCATATCATATTCTAATGATTTTTAAGTTTGAATAGCACATTCAGTTTACGGAAAGCATTCTACAAATAAGGGATGCATGCATCCATCTAAAAAGTAAACAGGGTTATTTTAATGGCAGGCGAAAGAAACAAATTAAATTAAATGAAGTAAAAATTATGAGTTTTTATCTTTTTCTATTGTTTTATGATTTTTGCTATCATTTTTTTTTAATAATTTTTTTTTTTTTATTATTATGTTCGTATTTAATTATCCATTCCATATTTTAGTGCACGAATTTTGATGTGAAATGCCTGTCATGTTTTGTACACCTACATGTGGAGTTGTAGCCTATCATATCTTTTATGTTTTTATTTGATTTCATGTATTTGCTGTCATTTTTTTTGTATATACCTAAATATATAAAAAAAAGTATTTATGACAAATAGATCATGCCGTGAATCCAACAACAATGTTAAATCACTTAAAAATCACAATCACGACCTTCTGATACACATAAAAGCCAGGGGTCGGGTATTTCTATAACCAACACACATACAGCTGGTGCGGCGCTTAGACGTGTTGTATGTGTTGTCTGTCAGTATCAGTACACAGTAGCCTCAGTCTTTTAAGCTTTACAACTAAGTATAGTAACTCTTTATGAGACGTACGGCCGCGGTAACGTTATAAAATCGAGTGGAGTTTTACGAGAAGCGCAAAAATGTTACATGTAAATGTCACTCAGTCAAACTATAATGCACTATGCACTTTCATTACATAACGTCCATATATTAGGTAACTGACCGCACCTACAATACAAAAAAATGCGAACAACGGCACCAATAGGTAAGTATCACTTAGTATCCTCTGACTACTTCAGAGGTGAAAATTAAAGCAACTATATGGTTGAAAACCCTCACGTATGAGGAAACTGAGACATTATTAGAGATCAGCAAATAAGTAGGTAACAGAACAACAACGAAATAAATTATAATCTGAAGATTTGTTTGCATTTTTCAATGCTACACATTTTTATATTAAAAATTATCATCAAGTAAATAAATCTACAGTGTTATTTACTATACCCGGACAAACCCATGCCCACACACACTCTCTCACACACAAACACACACACACACACTGCTTACACAAACACTATCCGAAACTTTAAATACCTATGTTTTCGTTTATGAAAGGAATTTACAAGATTTTTTTTATTTTGTTACACTAAAAGTATTTTAGTTAAATTGGACTCACATGATCTTGCTCCAAGGGGATCGGCGCTGTTTGCCGTAATACAGGTATATATTCTGTGATACAGGCTTATGCCTAGCTCGGCAGCAGATACATATTCATATTACCTTGTAAGTCCTAGCTTATGTTAAAATATGAATTGTCAAATTACTTATGTTTGGAAGCAATAAAGAATTTATATATTTATTAATTATTTATTATTACTATATATTACTATGCGAGTACTATAGTTGTATAATAGAGATAAACAGCTGTAAAAAACCAAGGCTACAAGGGCAAGCCGTATACAACCTTTGTTCCATTCTAGAAAGAAACTACATGCCTTTTGCATTTCACAGCTGTTCAACCAGAACAATTCCACTATGTCATAAATCGCTTTACAAACAAAGGGAATAGTAATGTAGTCACTAATTGAAATAACCAATATTATAATCTTTTACTTAATTAAAATAATTAATGAGTAATCTTTAACCAACTGTTTAATTAAATAATAACAATTGGTAAAAGTCAAGTGAGTATTGACAAAACAAAACAATATTACACTGTTCAAGTAACAGAAAATTGATTGAGCTTTGATATGTCGTAGGAGGATTTGATAAATAGAATTTTCGCAAAAATCCTAGAGATATTGCAAAAATACGGATAATTAGACAATGGTGTTGACATTTCTCAATCTTACTGTAAAAATACAGGATTTTTTCAAAAATACGGGTTGCTTTATTAACATTGGATATTCTTTACTTTAATTGGCTTCTTGCTTGCTTGCTAACTCTTATTCTGATTGGTTCACAGAAAGTTTACTACACGTGAGAGAATAGATTGACATTTGAAACGTCAAGTCGTCAACCAATCAGAGAAGATGTTGTTTTGGACGGTCCGAACAGCCAAACAGTGTTTTTATTTCATAATAGCCATCGATTCTTTTTGTAATCTTACTAAGGCAACCAGGTTTTTTCGCAAAAATCCTATCTTTTTTTAGTAGGATTAAGAAATGACGACACCATTGTCTAATTATCCGTGTTTTCGCAAAAAATCGATTTATCTAATTATCCTGCGACAGATATACAATTAATCTACTTAAACTTACTTAAACTACTTACTACCTAACTCCTGGATTTCGGTAACGTAATGAACGGGAAAAAACTATTATTGAAGTATCTGTTACGGTAAGCAATCGATTCGTTAGGCTAATAACCACTAATGGACTGTAGCTATAAGTACTTTTTTTACTACACTCAATTTATTACCCCTAGCTTAGCGCCGGTTTGACCACTGACACATAAGTTCTGGATCGCATCGCTTATTGATATGGAAGATAGGTAATCTCGTTTTTAAAATATCGGTCAAGATCTCGACCAAATCGATCGACATCACATTCGAGATCGAGATTGAGCGCGCTTTCAAAAACTGCGTGTTCATCGACGCGCAACAGCGGGCAGACCGGGGCATTGCAGTGCCATGCCAATATTTTTATTTTGTATGGACGGAGAAGCGAAGATGGTCCCATAGTGTTGATTTCACTCACTAGGTGGCGCTTATACGTCTTTATTATTATCTTTATTTACAAAACTTTTCAAGAATAAATTAAAATGTTACATGCTATTTAAAATAAATAATCATTTTTTTTTATAAGCATAATGACCTGACTTACAATCGGGAGCCAAATAGTCAAACTAATGAATTATTACAGTAAAAAACTGGAGATTGCAATATCTTAGGACTAGGCAGTATTGGTATGACCTTAGACTGTTGCTTTATGGAATAAATAAATAAAAAAACCTGATGACATTTTCCGACTTCCGTTTTGTTTGTTTTAGTTTCGACTTGATTACGTTCGCAAAATTAATGTGCTTTTCACCTCCAAGGTCCTACTTACGACTCGGATTGTTATGAAAACGAAAAACGTTTTTTTAACTGTGATGACTATATAATTATGTTAGTGACTCCGACGCATTAAGTATTTTAGGTATTCCTTGATGTAAAAACATTTGATATAATAAATATATTTGTTGAAGTAACAGAGTTTATTATATTTACTTTTCCAAAAAAATTAATTTGATTTAAAGCACTATAATCTATGGATGTAAATAGCTGAATTTTTGTCCACTCTACTCAAGAGATGGCGCTGTGTCAGAGTTAAAGCTGACGACTCTATAGCCTATTATATAAGTTACTCTATGGTGCGTGATTGGTCAAACCGGCGCGCGACGCTCGGCCGACCAATCGCGTACAGTAAACTTACCTTTTCTTTAATAAAAGTTTTTTGCTTAATTATTATTGTTTTATTTACAAAATATTATAATATCAGTAACATAGGTAGGTAGTTTTTATTAAATTTAACAATTTTTTATCAAATAATAAGGTATTTTTAAAAAGTAAGTCTAATCTCGAGTAAAGCGAGATCTCGTCGGATTATTTGACGAGAGTTCGTATGACTCAATCTCGAACTCAAATTTTGAGAGGTGATCTCGATTCGTCAATATCGAGTTTTACGAATCGAGATCACCTATTGTAATGTGAAAAATATATAAAATTATGTTCCAAGTACGCTGTCGAACTTATCGTTCTTTATTTCGTCTCAATGTACTTATTTGTTATTCACAAACAAAACCAAACCTAGCATTATTCCTATTAAATCTATTAAAAAAAGTTTTCACATAAACATTACTTGAATTCATTCGGGATTCATCCCAAAATACAAAAAGGTAAACAAATCGATAAGATAAGGAGAAATAATTAATTGGAAGGCGAAAAAAAAAATAAGGACTGAGAAATTAATTTGTAATCCATAATATTATATTGGTTTCTATCCCAGCATGTTATTGACGCATTAATAGGATACCAATTTGTCGAAATTGATTATTTCTTTGTATATTGTGTATATTAGTTACTCAACTTTATGATATTTCAATAAAGGACCTAAACCTTTTACAAAAAAAATATACAGGGTGGAAAAAAACGGTAGTTGGAGGAAAAGATGGAGAAATCGTGCAATCTCTTTAAACTATTGGGAGCGTCACTATTTTAATGGAAATTATTAATAAATAATGTTGCACAACTAAATAAATCAAGATGATAAAGAAGCTAATAATTTAAAAGTGGATTCGTTATGTGAATAAGATACCTAATGTTGATTCATTGACCTGCTGCACTAAAAGTTGTTTTAAATACAGTAATTGGAAAAACTATCTCTTATCTATTGGTTATCTACTATACGAGTTATATTTTACGTAGCCACAACCTCAAAAGCGGAAATACGACTTACATTATCTACTAAAAAAAAATTATTTGCAGAGACACGATGATATCAATTGTGTTAAGGCCACAGATAAACAATCATGTTTTGCCTCGAAAAACCTAATTAAAATGACTACAAGCAATTAATTATGGTACCATTTCCCAATTACGTAACACGAACTTAATGTTTGGTACTCCCTCATTGCGAACTGCAAGCAGCAGTGGTGTAGTAAAGTTTAAATATTAGATTTGATGTCGTGTTAGAACAGCGTTACGCTTGAGGCAGTTATGGGTTAAATTAATAACGATATAGTTGGTAGTGACTCATTTGGGTTCATGTGCATGCGACAGGGGATAGACAGGCCCCCGTTGAGGGTAACTATGTGTATTGTGTCATGTGTCATGTCATGACACTAGGTTAAGGGTGGCAATATTGCCATTATCTCTACCCATATCATTTGATTAATATTGGTCTAACTATGACATCATTATGATTAAAAGCAACAATATTTTTTATGTTTACCTTCTTATCAGATATAAGTACACCAAAGTGCCTATATTATCAACAAAATTAAAAACAAATTCATCATAATAATTAATTTGTTTAAGATAATTGTTTCCGACACCTATTTATTGATTGGTAGTAGTTAGTTATTAAGTTCAGAGAGTTTCAGTTTATTAAAACAAACTATGTTGATTAATAAAACTAACCAAGTTGAAAACCAATAATGGGACACCAATAATCATCATCAAGTAAAATAAGTTTGTAAGGTCAGGGTAGAGGACGCAAAGGCTCGAGAATTGGCATACAACAGTACAATAAGCTCGCATGATGAGACAAAAGAATCTCTCACGTTCACGATGTTGTTCACAGTTTGATACACTACTAATCCCGTTTTTCTCCTATTTTACTCGGGCAGAGCAGTTTTCAAAGATCTTTATCCAGTATTAAAAATGGTAAAGTATTACGTAGGTCTTTCATATTACATTGCTTTAATCACGATATAGTCAGTCATACAACATGATAAAATAAATAAAAATAAAATTCGAAACGTACATTAGTGTGATAGTGAACACTTCTTGTTGTAAATTTTCTAGGCAAGCTCGCTCCATCTTCGGCCTCTTCTTAATCTTTGATCCAGAATGAGGCAAAGAGTAAACTTATTTAAGATAAAAATAAAATAAAAAACTAATACTAGCAACCCTATATACACGCGCGCGCACTAAACATTGCGTTTGCATACGCTGATGTGCACGTGTTACGTTCTCACGCGACTGCAAGCTGCAGGCTGCAGGTAATGTATTGTTTGTCTGTTCATTTAAAAAAAAACGAAAATTTATTACACAAAAGCGTAGGTAAGATAGGTATCCCTAATACAAAAAAAAAATACATTTATAATAAGTACGATTCCAGTCGTCAATTATGTGGGTAATACAGAACTAATTGAAGTCTCCATCACGATATAATTTTGCAACATACTATATTCTGATAAGTCATTTTAATAATACATACCTAATTGGAATTAAATAATTGGGTTTTGCGAAAATGATTTATGAACTTTGCAAGAATTATAAGGGAAAATGTAGAATATATTTATTTACATTTTGGTATATTACAATTTCCCACACGATCATTCCTTTATTTCCCGACTCGCCATTTGCCATGCACAGTATTGTAAATGTCTTATTTATTGCATTGTCATGTTTGTAATGGTTGGCATTATAAGTTTCTGGTTAGCAAGCATTTGGCACGAGCCACTTCGTATAAGCCACAATGGTGTCGGTTTCGGCGAGGTCAATTTACCAATAAGTATTAATGAGCAGACAATGGACTTCAATAAACGGACACTACGGCTCGGTTGTTATGATTTGTTTGTTATATACTTTGGACTACGATACGAGCTTCCTTCCCTTTTTTTACTAGTAAATTCTATAATTTACAACTAATACTTTTTCAACTTTATCTTAGCGTGCTAAATGCCAATCATGGCAAATGCCAAGCAGTCGCATTATTTTTTTATTTTTTTATTTAGGTACACAAAACAGAGTGAGAGCAAATACATGAAGACCAATACAAACAGATAAAGAGTTATAATAGGCTGCAACTCCACAAGTATGTGTACACAGCATGACAGGCATTTAACACCAAAAAATCGCAGGCTACTATATAGAATTGATAATTAATAATAATAAAAAATAATAATAATGACTATAATAAAAACAACAGAAAAACCAGACAGCGAAATATCATAAAAAAATATAAACGAATATAAATATAAATTAAAATAAAATATAGGATACTATTATGGCAGAAAATCACGTGCTATTACTGTAAATTTTGTGACAAGAGGTGTACTACTTAATAATAATAAATAATAAAACATAAACAGTATCGACATCGACACCTGAGATAATATTAATATAAAGCATGTATTTAACACAGCGACAAAAAAAGTTTTTGGGCGACAAAAATACTAGATTAGCGACTTAGTCGCCAATCTAACCTTTTTTTTTTTTCCTTTCCCTCTCGCCGCCGTAAGTCATGGGGGCCCATTTTTTGTATTCTCCCCTGTGACCGGCGTCCTGCCCATCTATCTGAGCCTGGTTTCACTACAGTGACAGGAGATGCGCGTAGCGGCGCCTCCGTACACCCACCCGCCTGCGTCGGACCCGATCCGCGCCAATCTAACCTAACCTAAACCTATTTTTTCCGCTGCCAACCTCTTATTTCTGCTACCCCAACCTAATAATTTTTAGTCGCCCGGTTTATTATATTCCTTAATATAACATGTCGTGTTGTTTGTTCAAAAACAAACACAATTGTAAAGTGGGTAAAAAGTAGAAAAAAAACCCGTTCTCATTTTTGCACATAAATTTATTCACCCGAGAATTTCATGAATGTATGATTTATATTTTAATCTATTAATTCATATAATAAAGGCTGAGTATACAGGATTGAAATAACGAAGGTATGGTAAGTAAATAGGAAAGAGAGGTAGAATGTTTTCCGTGCAAACCGCACGGTTCCGAAAATGTTTTCCGTTAAATTTAGGACGGCGGAAAAATTCGCGCACATTTGCGAAGTCAGGAGAGCTGGCAACGGCAAGCCAACTCACCTATTTTATCATTGAGTAATATTATTTACTTCGGCGCCGCGGCTTACAAATTTAAGACGGTACCTATTTGCTTTACGTAGATGATATATGCGATAACAGTCAGTAAAACGCAATTTGTGTGTTGTGTAAATAAAAGCAGCAGCTTTGTAATTGTGACAGACATGTATGAATTGGCGTCTACCAGTACAATCAGTGCAGGTTACCGTAATAAAGCAGGAAGTCACATGAAATTCTCATAGATCCATTGCTATTACAAATATTCCTGCAAAAGTAGCACGGCTGTGAAAATTGCCTTGTTCAACTCCGATAAGCTCTTTTGTATGCTCAATGCAAGGAAAAATCTTCGGTAAATAACTGTAGGAATGGCAGGTCAATCTGCCTCTGACTAAAAATACGAGAAAAGGCGAATTTCAAATCATATCAACTTCTAGATATGTTACAAAAACGAAATCTGTATTATTACTTGTATAAAATAAAATACCTAATGTAAATAATTCCAGCCAAATAATTTATTCAAGAATTTCCATTTTCTTTGCTTAGAGCGCTTAAATTCTGGAAACAAAACACGAGGTTCAAAACAACACGGAAACACGAGAGCGACATTGATGGAACTAAGAGCTATTGATCTTTGAGTGGATTGATTGAACTGATAGTGTAGTTACGCGGGCGTGTATAGGTTTAGCCCAATCCATTTGATAGTTACACATGTTGTTGGCAGTCGGGAGAGTTGTGCACAAGCGGTGGTTGCGACTCGCAAGTGCATCTATCGTGCCGACTGCTCGGTAAGTAGGGCGACGAACTGCGATCGATGCGCACCGCCCTCCGCACAACTTTACCCATTTACACTGTACCAAACTTTAGCGATCATAATACGACTGACGTATTCCAACAATACGCATCATTGCTGATATACGGTCGATTCAAACTTCAATTTAAGTTGGACGCTCTTTTTATAAGTTTCCTAAAGGTAAAGGAAACTTATAGCGGTGCCAATATGAGCCAACTTCTCGAGAATACAACCGCCCGGGCAGCTGTTCTCTCTTTTAATATTTATGACGCGGAAACTCGAGTCTAATAAAAAAAATTATGGCAAGAGCTAAACAACTTTGATTAAATTCAAAGTTATTTCAAATTAACTTCTTTAGCGAGTTAATAGAAACGACGACCTACTTTTAAAACGTCTAAAATAAAAGGCGTCTAATTTCAAGACCATTGCTGAACTCGCGTGTTTCTATTTGTTAATAGAAACTTTAACTCTTTATTATCATTGCATGGAGGAGAGCAGAGTGGACCGTCCTGAGCCCGACATCGACGTTTAAACTCGAGTCATCGAGTGCCGCCGAAAGCTCCCAATTAGCCAGGACTTTGACACTCGTCCCGTCGGTAATTGCAAAAAGAAATATGTTTTGGTGCTCTGAGGAATTATTAAAGACGGCCAGACTAACCGCGCGTCGGGCTCGGGACGGCACGGCAAACGCGGAGCGGGAGCCCGTTTAGCTTGTTTGATTAAAGAGAAACACAATCGCGGTCGACATACTCCGAGCGGGGACTTATTAAATTTTCCCCGGGGGCGAGGGTAAACAATGGCGGACTATCTTGGGTGTAGATAACGGCGGTGTTGGAGCCGCGTACAATGGCGCCGCCAAGTTGGGTGCCAGTCCACCGCACACCACCTACAAACTTTGTATCTGTTCTTGTTGGACGTGAGAAACTCGCCTTAAACTGCAGACTCACTTCATCTCTACTCTACTTGAGTAAATCTGTATCGGTACTATTGTGAATTTACTAGAGCGCCGTTAACTCTACTAGATTGCTGCCTTTGTTTTGTCACCTTCTATTCTTTCAATTTTATTCGGGTAACCTCATATCGAACTACAACGGCACATGTGCTAACCCTGTGCACAATGATATTGAAATTTAACACTTACCAGCCAACTCTCCGTGGTACAAGTGTGACGTGTCGACGTCATGGAGCTCGCCTTGCGAACCTTCCACCTGCCAAAATACATTGTCTACTTAGTTTATTATTCTGAAAAACAATAGTTAGTAGAATGAAATATATCAAGAAACTATTTGGCAGGTACCGAGGAGCGAATGGTTAACATTCTCAGAAACTCGATTGCAAAATTAATTTAAACTAAGCCTACTAGAATAACCACCTTTCACAATACATTATATTATTGTATTATATCAAATTAGAGTACTGGGAAAAGATACATTAACATTTAGTTATGGTAAACTTACATAATAATGAATCCATAGAAACTTAAGTACCTATATTTCTAAAAGGGAAGTAACTTTCTTTGTCCGTCTGTTACATATCGTTTTACGCAAGAAGCAGTAAACCCATTTGTACAAAAATATTCAACCATTGACAGGTACAAAAGCAAAACTTTTGTAGGGAAGTACGTCCACACGTATGGAGTTGGGGCGTCCAAAAGTATTAGATAAAAAAATCGGTCAAGTGCGAGTCGAACTCGCACATGAAGCCATAACTATTTATTAATCAGTGATGAAGGGTTCCGTCTCTCACCCAAGGTTGCCTGGAAGAGATTGCTATGTAGCAATAAGGCAGCCATTGTGTGTTCCTCTTTCAACCAAGTTTCAACTGTGTAATCCTCATAGTTTTGGAATAAAGTGGCTCTGACATACATCGGACAGACAGACATGACGAATCTACAAGGGTTCCGTTTTTTGCCATTAGGCTACGGAACCTCAAAAACAATAAGTAATTGAATGCCATAAACAAAAAACTATATTTTATTATCTCACGAGTCATCAGTTACATCATTGTACACACGACAGCACATTTAAGCTTCAAAGTTTGACCTTGAGAGCGCCCTACATCGTAGCGTAGCGCCGACTTTCATAGTGTACGTGTAAGCCTGGCGTGCTGTTGATATTGCTTTTCTGGTTTCTAGAATATTTTGCATGCCACCAAAGATTTCAAGAAATAGACACATTTATTTATAGGACGGTTTATAGAGTTCCTTAAAGTCATCACTAAAAGCTGCGAGGTCTCTTCGCAACCGTAGTCTGAACCTCATGCCTTGAGCTCTGACTGAGTTCGAGTTGGAAGTTCGATAGTGTGTCTGTGGAGCGACGCGTGCGCAAGTGCTTTTTATGTAATGCCTCTGAGTCGCAATCGACGGCTCATAGTGCTCGAATAAACACATTATATTATTCTAGGAAGGTTTTTACTGTACCTTAAAGTCATCACTAAAAGCAGAGAGGTCTCTTCGCAACCGGAGGTTGAACCTCCTGCCATGAGCTCGGAAGTCGAGTTGGAGGTTCGACACTGTGTCTGTGGAGCGACGCGTGCGCATGTGCTGTTTGTGCACTGCATCCGAGTCGTAGTCGAGCGGCTCATAGTGCTCGATGTATTCGTTTAGGCGGTTATTTCGGGATGCTGGAAACAAAACAGTAATATTATAATAGGTTTCATTACATTTAACAACGATACATTAAATACGATACGTAAAATGTGTTTAGGGGAATATCGTCCGAATGTACAGTCATCAGTACATCCAGGCTTTGTAAGTGTAAAGCCTGACGGTCTGTTGACAATACCTTGTTCCTCAATTCACAATATTGGTCTAAACATGTCTAAAAATTTTTTATTTTTTTTTGAACTAGGAGAAATGCTTTTACTCATCCCTCGCCCCCAGGTGCAGGGGCGATTCGAAATGTTGGACTCACCTGGGCCGGTACTACCAACTAAAACTCCTAGTACTTGCCCTCCAGGCCGCCATTGGTCACGGGGGGTAGGGTTCGCAATCACCCCTAAAAAACATGTCTAACCTATTTTAATTATACTTTGACAAGAAAAGTTTGGATTCATGACTAGAAAATTAATTATAAGCAAAGGAATCACTATAAAAGAGACGAGTTGCCACTCGCCACCAACTCTTAATAGTTACGGTTTTGACAACAATAAAAAATGAGGTCCCATGTTCCATGCCATATCCCATGTCACATCTACATATATTTAAATGACTTATTTCTTAGATTTATCTTAGATTTAAGATAAACAACATAGATTTATCAAACCCAATTCGCTGACAACGACAGAACAAGATTTAACTACAAAAATAAAGCTCTGGCTGGCGAAGACAAAGGTAAACCGGATGGAGAAGAACAAAGAACTCCTAGCGGACAGGAAGCGTTTGAAAAAGGGAAAAACATTTGAAAAAAGCAGAAAGTGCGATTCAATTCCTTAGTCCTATAACAAATAGACCTAGCAAAGAATCGTAATAGAGTTTTTTACTTAAGGGGGCCAATTTGAACGACACTAAATCTTAATACGACATGGCCAAACAGGGTACTGTTTGATCCTTAGATCCAAACTCGAACAAGGCTGATAACATGAAAAAATCGGCCAAGTGCGAGTCGAAATCGCACATGAAGGGTTCCGTCTCTCACCCAAGGTTGCCTGGAAGAGATTGCTAGTAGCAATAAGGCCGCATATTGTGTGTTAATCTTTTTGTAATTTTCTCTGTATGTGTTATTTTTGTATCGTGTGCAATAAAGTTTCTATTATTATTATTATTATACTAAATTAGGTATTCACTTGTATACACCTACTCAAAATGCCACTACAATTTTTTGTCTGTTAAAATAACTTTGTTTTTCATAGTGTTTGTATGAATGACGAAAGTTATAGTTATGGAAAATGTGCTAAAGCTCTGAAACTGCTAAATATATTTCGTTCTAACCAATTTTCGTTGAAAGATTTTATAAAGATCTACAGCATATATATATTTTTTATATTTTTCACTTTCTTATTTTAAAAGTTAGAGACGACGACGACGACGACACACATTTTACCACTTTGGAAGTGTACATCTTTCAAACGGTTGACTTTGAGAAAACATCTAGAATCTAGAAACCTCAATGTAATGTTTAAAAACCTAGCTATAGATACCCCACACGTATAGGTTTAATAAAAAAAATAGTTTCAGTTCCATGTATGGGGAGCCCCCCTTAATATATATACTGTGTTATTATTTTTGTGTAAAAAACGTAAAGCGGTTAAAAGAATACATCTACCTACCAAGTTTCAACTGTGAAATCCTCATACTTTTGGAATAGACAGATAGACATGACGAATCTATAAGGGTTCCGTTTTTTGCCATCAGGCTACGGAACCCTAAAAACAGGGATAAAGATAAATATTTATAGTAGAACATTTCAAAACATTCATTGAATGGGAGTTTTATTTCAAAAAGAACTTTAAACGCTATCAATTGCACTCAACACTTCAATGACTTACTTCGGTTCCAACGTTCGAGTTTGATTAAACGACACTTGAGAACCATTCGATTTTCTCAGTCAGAATTTTTCCGTAACGTTAATTATAAACTTTTCGAGGGGCCCAAATGACATTCAAGTCGGGACAATGGAAGTAACTTTACCAATGTCGAATTCACGTCTGCGGAATTTCTTAACAGTGCCATTTTATTGTATTTTCAAGTAACAAAAATGTCAAGTTGATTGGCCAGTCTAACAAACACATTTTACCGAAAAACAACGGAGCGGAAACCACATGGTTTGGAGAAACGGGTGTGTAGAACACGTGTTATGCATGTTACAGTGTTTGTTTTGCATGCATGCATTTCTACATTATTAGCGCTGAAATGTACGCCACCGCAGTAGATATTACTGTAGTAAATTCACTGCGAACAAGGTGTCCAGTAGTCTGTGTCCAATGATATTAAGGTACGTGTTAAAGCAAACAAGCACGTAACGGGAGCGCGGAGCTGGACCGAATAAATAGTCCATTATACTGTTTAGTGGTTAGACCTTCATTCCTGGAAATGCACCGTGAAGAAATAAAATCGCAACGTCGCGTCGGTAGAGATTAAAATGAGCAGAAACAGTCAGCCGGGTGAGATAGTGACATGCAGAGGGACATTAGTTACGGCACAGATGCCACTGAATGCAATCTGGGCGAGAGAAGATCTGAGACGTGGAGGATTTATTTAACGTGCCATTTGGAATTGATTCCCTTGTTCTCGTATGCAAACAAAACGTGATAACACTAGCAATTTCTGTACCAACAGAACGTGAACAATCGATTCAATAAGCTTTCGGCATTCATAAATAGCGATGTCTTTTCGGAATTTCCGGCAATTTTTCAAAACAAGTCAAAGACATTGGGATTTTTGTATTAATATGTAGGTACTAGAGGCATTTAATAAATTCTTTACTCTACCAAAAGATAAGATGACAGCGTTGTTAAATAAATCCAGATAAAATCAGTAACTGTATATTACACAATAACTTAATAAATAAATGTAACAGACGTTTGAAGCGTAAAGAGGAATCGATGATAAAATTATCTGTGAAAAGATCAGACAAACGGATCGTCAAAACCTTTACAGATAAACATTCAATTAGCTGCTCTTGTCTTTAATCGAGTTCCCATTGACCACTCGATAGCGATAAATTCACCGTCACAATGGCTATTGACATGCAGCAGCTTCTGTTGACCTGTAGTCAGATTTATTTGCTCAGGCATAGACGGGAGGTTTTTGCTTCAGTGCGATGTTAGTGGGTCAGTAGGACAGGACCCCCTCCCACCAGAATGTAGTTACAAAGCCAGGCTTAATGCGTGGTAGCAATGTGCAAGTTCTTTAGTCAACAACTAAATACGTATATAAATTTTTTCGCGCGGAGTTGCAAATTCGAATTTAATGCAATCTGCTCGAAGCACTTTAGCTTGCGCGCTTTTTGCGTAATTATTGCAATCATTATCTAGGTAAGTCCCCATTAGATCTAGTTTCGGTTAATTTTAAATATTTAACACAGAATTCAAAATTGCAATTATTTTTCCTGCTTCTCCTTGTACACTCGGGGGCACTTCTAATCGGCCACCCCATTATTTTCATAGAAACATGCTTACTTTGCTACTCTGTATGCAAAAATGATAATATATTTCAGCAAAGATCTGTATGCTAATGTTTAGCTTCAGCTATCGAGTGTCCAATTAGCATTCGAACAGTTTTAAAAATCTCTTCCCGTTTCCAATAACGTGTTATAGCCCTATTACATAACAATAATCTATAACGCGGTGGTAATGTGAAATTTGATATTAGATAAACTAAAATAATATAATATACCAATAAAAATATTTAGGTATACATAGTTATCGTAGCAAGCAACTGTTCTTTGCCAGTACGAAAAATAAAATTGATTATGAAGGACTCAGAAGGAGTACAAAAAATTTTCGTCTTCGAACTAAATAACAAGCTTTGTTTTTATACTGATATTACAAAACTTTATAGGGCTCCAACAATTTCGGTTCTAAGTGAGATCTTGACGAGAGATTCGTAGACAATTTAATTAGTAAAGTCTATTTCGAGAGGGCGAAGTTGCGAGTTCTCTCCAAGTTTAACGATGTCCTCGTGCGTTAGTCAACTTGTCGATGGCCAGACACGTCTGTAAGCACTGGTCCGACTGGTATAGCGAGCGACGACGGTCGAACGAATGTTTTCTAATGTCGGGACTCGGAAGACAGTAAATAAATAGTATGCTACTCTGTTATTATAGAGAAATAATATTGTGATTATTCTATCCAAGTATCATAATTTTTATTTTAGTAGAAAACGAAAAACATGTAGCTTAATTCCGCAAGAAAAAACACATGCAAGATGCACCGCCCGCCCGCCCGCAAATAAATGCAAATGCAAAAAAGTGACTCACCTTGCACCTTCACCACAGAATACTTAAGGTGACGCATCGCTAAACAATAAAATCTAAAACGGAGCGTTTGCGCCCGCAACCCGCACACACCTCGACACTTTTACGCGGCTTGCGAGTAGCAGTTCTACCGCGAGTGACCGCGCGCTAGAACAGAGGCGTCTTAGAGTTGCCCATAAAACTTTTTGTTTTTAATTTTTTTACATTTTGTAATTTGAAATGTGGACACGCGTCAAAATCTTGACGTGTCTAGATTACGAAATAATAAATGATAACAATTTTGATACTGGACACACGTTTGTCCGGTCTCTTGGGTCGAGTTGATGAATAACCCCTTGTATCGTACAGGTACGTGATCAATAATAAAGTACTTTACCTTTTTCATTACGAACTTGTTTTGCGGCTCCACTGTTTGATTATTGTGTTAGGTATTTTTTAATATTTTTATTGCAAATCAACTAAGTGCATATAGTTACAGAAATAAAAAACCTTAGTGTTTGAAAATAAAAAAAGTTTAATTAATTCAAAATAATGGCAAAAATAGACAAAAAATAATTGACACAGATAATAATAATTTACAAACAATTAACATAATATAACTTTATTCCTACTTAAGTGATTAAAATAGCTGCTGAGCATCAGCCATTGTGATTAGAAAATATAATTTGTTACGCAACTAGCTTTCCGCCCGCGGCTTCGCAACGTGGACTACACGACCGTATCCCGCGGGAATGTGATATTTTTTCGGGGTAAAAAGTAGCCTATATCCCTCTCCAGGCTACAAAATAGCTGTGTCCCAAATTTCAGACAAACCGTTCAGCCGTTTTGGCGTGATTGAGTAACAAACATACAAACATCCAAACATCTGAACTTTCACATTTATAATATTATAGTAGAAAGTAGGATATAAGTCGGATATAATTTACACTAACGAGATTATAAATGTAATAATTTACATTCGATTTTTTTTATAATTACATTTTTACATACCTAGTATTTTTGTTTTACTTATTCATAATTTACTTAATTATTTACAAATTTACATAATTTATATTTTACTTATTGAAAGGTTACATGATATTATTTACAAGTTAACATAGGTATTTACTTTTTATTACATATTACAATTTGTTTTATATAAAACATATATAATTTTATATTCTAGCTAGCATTTAACTGTTATTCCCCCACAATGACAAAATTGACATAGTACCTCAATGTCAAAATCATATACATTCCGTTTTGCTTCGCCGTAGTCGGGTAAAACCGTGGGGCGCATGCAAAAGACTTGATGATAAATTTTACAAAATGCGCCACACGTTTTTAGGTTCAAAATTTCTGCAATATGGTATTATTAATCTATGCTGAGAAAGTATTTTATACTTTTTAGTCCGTTTTAAAAATGAGTTTTTTTTATGAAAAAAAGTTTTTTTTCGGTAAATTATTTCTTTACTCCTTTAGATAAGAGATAAGTTTCTTTTAATAACCTTGCCCTCAAAAAAAACCTAAAAATAAAGAGTGCTTACTGGTGCATTAGAAGTGTAATCTAATGTTATGTCTGGAGATGCGCTATTTTCTTTAGATGTTTTTTCTGTCTGAAACATAAATTGAATACATACTTATTTTTGTACATTTAAATATAAACTGAGTTGGAATCATGTGAAAATTAACAATAATCAAAATACCTACTATACATTTTGACATGCTTTCCACGTTACATGTAAGGTCCTTATTATTCTTACCTGCAGTTCTACAATAAATATTGTTATTAGTGAAATTTCAATCGTTATAATTATTATACCACATATATACCAATAGTAATAAAATCTTACGTAGGCAACACATTTTGTAACTCTGCATACATCGGCAAACTATTGTCTTGTTTTCTATAAAATACGAAAATATAAATTATAATATTGGGTACAATTTAAATAAAGATCTGATATTTGAAGGAAATACATCTTTAAATTAGTATGTAGGTATACATACCCTTCTGTGAAATCGACTGAAATTATTTTATTTTCACCTAAATCTAAAGACGACTCCATGGCTTTACTCCCCGAACGTTGTTCTAATTTCCTGAAATATTTTTATTATTTGTAATACTGCTAAGTGAATAATTGTAAATAGTTTTACAGAACTTTCGTGATAACGGGGCGAAACGCGATAATCATTGTGAAGTAGGTACATGATAATATTTAGGTATTACTGTTTGAAGTGACGACAGTTTTTATATTATTTATATTCACAACCGGGTACCACTTAGAATTCGCAATCACTGAGGACCGTTGTAACCACTGCTGCATCATCGCAGCCGAAAAGTCAAACAGTAGGTACAGAAACCAATACCTACCAAAAAGTAGGTATCTCCTAAGTATATAAAACTGGAAAACATTTAATTTTATTCTATTAGAATTGTATAAATATGACGATTACTCACCTTTTCTTAGTCATATTCTTACATTGCTCAATTAAACAAAGTTTCCTTTTCCTTTTAGAAAATCGTTGACATTTTTTTCCCATTTTTAATTATGAATAATCGCACGTTATTGTTATAAATTTAGCGCAGTGATCTATGGCGCGCGGTAGCTCCACTGGCACAGACCCGTCGCTGACAATGGTCGGCAGCGGACTGAGGGTAGACTGACTGCATACAAATACGCGGGCGCACTAGCTCATACCATAAGGTCGTATACGACAAAACGGTTTTTTTCGTTTCATTTAAAAACTACAAACCATTTTAAAAAATCCAACTGGCATTTTGAAGTGAGTGTGTAGACTAATCTACTAAGAAATTTTAGAGACTTAAATCGGTCTAGTTTACCTGCAAAATGCAAATCTCTGTTTTTAACGAGGTTTCTTTGATATTTTTTTCTCTGTTATAAAAGTTAACGAATCGTGTTTCTGCAACTGACAAAATGACGTCAATAAAATGAAGAATTAGTTTATCAAATATCACTTTCATATGTTTTGTAATTGCTGTGAAAAATCGAGATCCCTGCCGCAAATATTACCGATTCGTCGTCTTAATAGTACAAGTACCTTCACCAAGATATGGATTTCCGCCGAGTAACGCTTGATTCTATCAAATACTGTCATTAATTTGCTTGGTTCGTTAGTTCAGATTCAGACTATTAGCAATAACTATGTAATCATCTTAACAATTTCTCCTCATTTTAAGTTAGTTTGGTTCCTTTGCTGTTGTCAACATGAAAAATATTTTATTAGTTATTATTTTCTAAACTTGAGTGACTCAAGTATGTTTAGTGACTCAGTCATACTCAACAGCCATGTCATTAAGGTAGTTACAATACAACTATGAAATAATAACGGGTGTGGTTTGTGGTTAGAATTTTAAGAGCATATTCATTTGTTACGTACCTACTTACTTATACATAACTGCAACGGTACTACGTGCCGACCAATAATGTTTGAAAGTGTGAGAAAGAGGAGTCCCAAAAGGATTAGGGATTACTCGGTTGTCCCTCGGGATTATAAAGTTTCTATGCGCGGGTTTAACTTTTCTTGTTGTTCTGAAATCGGTCATAATTACAACTTGCCGAAGGTTTGCGCCTTAAACAGAGATAATAATGAAAGATGATGGTGGTGTTATACCTCTATAAATGTTTATCTCTTTAAGTTTAAATAGTTTGGGATTTACAGTAGTATAAGGTAGTAAGAAGACCGCATAAATATAGGTTTATGTTTATTCTTTGAATATTTGTTCATTGTTGTTTATTGGAGTGTATACCATTAAAAGATGGTAACTTTTAATCCTATACAGTTTTAAATAGAGTAGGTAATGATTTCTTAACACTATTCCAAAAAAATAAAACTCGTACCCAAAAAGTGCCAGCCAAGGCAAGAAAAAAAAATCGGCCAAGAGCAAGTCGAACTCGCACATGAAGGGTTTCGTCTGTCACCCAAGGTTGCCTGGAAGAGATTGCTATATAGCAATAAGACCGCCTATTGTGTGTTCCTCTTTTTTGTCATTTTCTCTGTATGTGTTTGTTTTTGTATCGTGTGCAATAAAGTTTCTATTATTTTATTAAATACACCTACCCAAAATTCCACTATAATTTTTCGCCTGCAAAAATAACTTTCTTTTTCATAGTGTCAGTATGAATGACAAAGTTATATTTGCGGTTTTGGCAAATGTGCTATAGCTCTGAAACTGCATAATATATTTCGTTCAAACTAATTTTCGTTGAAAGTTTTTATAAAGGTCTACTCTACTTTTATAAAGGCGTAATCCTCAAGTTTTGGAATAAAGTGGCTGTGACATACATCGGACATGACGAATCTATAAGGGTTTCGTTTTTGCCATTAGGCTACGAAACCCTCATAAAAGTACCTAGGTATATACCTAAGTGCAATGTAGAATGCCGTGGCTGGCACCGACTCAAAAGAAAAATTTACTTTTTGAAGTCGGTTTTGTTATTTTTTTAATAAAAAGTTATTTATTTCACAACAAAACCCACACCAAAAATCGGAACTATTCATGATTATGTCGTATAGTTACGTAAATAGTAACGAAAACGACAATATTTTTAGGATTTCAAAAAATGGGACCAACTGGGGAACAAACCAGGGGCCCAATTCTGCTAATGCTTAGACACAATCGTATTCCAATGGTGTTTCAATGGTAGTCCTGTTTTACACAGTTCTTGTTACAACAGTGTAAATTGTAAATAAACGCTACTATTGAAACACCACTGAGAGACGATTTTGACAAAATTTATGCAGAATTGACCCCCTGATGTAATAGCGTTTGAATCATTTCAATCGATCAAGCTATCTTCGAATAATCAGTGAACATACATAAAAAGATATATATATATACGCGACGAATTGATAATCTCCTTTTTTTGAAGCCTTTTTTCATGCAAGATGATAAATTATTTGCTAGCTTTTCAAACCAAATTGGGATGAAACCTAAAGTAAACGCCAAAATCGACGTCTAATATAATACTGTGTAATGAAACGGCACTCGGGTGCTCGCGGTGCCTATTCATGGCTTCAATAACACCAACTTTAGAAGAGGTTTGAAAGGGCGCTCATCAGATGGTTTACATCCGTAGAGTACTCGAGTTCCGCAGATCGACGTAAGTGGATAAAGAAACGCAATTAGTGTTTTCGCCATCGCAAAACAAGCTCGGAACCCCCAAGGGACTGGAGCAATTACTTAGCGGCCAGTCACGATATGAGATAGGAGCTTTCGCTCCAAGAAGCGACTTCCATATTGTGTTTGCTATCTTTTTATCGCCTGACTTGTATCGCAGACACCGAAGCGTTTGTACGCCACACATCAAATAGGCTTATATACATTGTGAAATAGTGATTCGTAGGGGACCCTTCACGGTGGGCTGGTTTTGTTTCTCAAACAATGTAGATTTGACCGAATTCAAAGAGGATTACATTATGCCTGCCTACACTACAGTATTAAGGACGGAATGGAATATAAATAGCGAAATGAAAGGTACGATGTACGTTACAACTTTCGAATAAAAGTACTGTACTCGTATTACAATGTGAATTTCAGTTTATAAAACTCATTGGTAATAATAGCATTTGTTCTTAGAATAGAATAGAAATAGAAATGTAATTAACAAACATATTCTAAACGAAATAGAGCTTTTCCTTATTGATCAGAAAGCCTTCAGTGTATAATATTAAAATTCTATTTACCTCATATATTCCTCAGTATTAGAAATCATTATCCTTAGATGCCATGTAACAGTGTACGTGTAGGTACTACTAAAATGATATAGTAGGTATGTCATTAGGTAGAGCAGATACAAGATCAAATGGAGAGAATTGTACGATTACTATTAATTATTCTTCCACTAATATTGAAGCTAAACTAAAAAAACAGCCCTTGACGAGTTTCTTGCCGGTCCCTCTCGTTACAATGTCTTCCGCCCGCCGTAAGATTTTGCGAAGCAATGGTGCCTGCTTCTTTGACGTTCATAAAAAGCTTAGAAAAAAACGTGTTCACTAAGTGAAGCATATGAAAATTAAATATCTACAACTACATTTACTTCGAAATGCGTCGTAATACCAGTTTCTAGTAAAAAATGCATTTTAACTTGCTAAAAAATAAAATTCGTTAACTTTCCTACTCTCTCTGGTCCAAATGAGTTAAAATTACTTACATAACATTGGTAATTTTTTAAGATATTTTAAAAGATAGAAAATAAGTACAATGGCAAGCTAGAAAGTTGATTTGCCATCGTCATCATCTTAAACCTGTTATTTCCGCTAGCTTTGTTTGTTAGATTAATGTTATTCATTATCCGAGTTATATTATACCTACCAGCAACGGCGATTACGTGGAAATTGGCTTGTAGGTATTATTACTATTATATTGGATGGAGTCAATAATGAATACGATAATGATTCCAATAATATTCATACAATAATTTTGCTATGTTCATGATATTTTTTTTACATCATACATACAGCTAGGTTCTAAATTGACAGATATCACAACTATTACGATTATTTATGTTCTCATAATAACGAATAAACTATCATCTTATTAAAATGTATTCGTACTTAGATTATCATCTCACATAACATAATATATGCCCCCTAACTCAGACAATATATCAACATTAATAGATTATAACCTACGATTATATCTAAGAAACTAAGATCAATCTCACTTTACATAACATATCAGCGCAACCCCATCTAAGACAAAATATACATTTACGGACAACCAAAAAAGCCCTAGAAACAAACCTTCGATAAGCAAACCTAACTAAGATCAATGGGAGTGTGTGACTTCAGATTAGAATGTGCGTAGACTGGAGGCAATATTTTGTAAGATTACACGGGTCAAGTCTATAACGAGGCTATATAGAAGGTAAGTAAGTACAGTGAGTAAGTATACAGTGGTGTAAACGATCGGACAGTCTTCAATATTGAATATTGAGCTGTCAACAGTTCAATACTCAACAGTAAACTTTATCGAACTTCAATTCAGATTTATATTCATGTAACTGAAAAGACAACGAATTGCTCCTTTGTTCAGGAGCCGTAACCAGTGTGGCTTAGTTACAGTACGGGGAGTTTTGAAGACAGTGGAACAATAATCATGTACCACATATTGCGACATGTGGCTGTAATTACCCAATGTTGGACAGCCAGACTCGACTTACAAGACGAACATTATCCTTTGTAGTAAATTGGTTAAACTGGCAAAATCACTTTATTGCGCTGCGAGACCGGGCCAATTATAATCATGATAGTGGTTTTACGGAATGTAATTTTAGGAACATATTATTTTTCAAGGATAATTGCAGAAGGGGAAAATTAATAACCTACTATAGCCACTAAAGTAATTTTTCTATTAACCTTTTAAAACATTAAAGCCTAATAAGAATTTGGTATTTAACTTCATTTGAGTGAACTGAAAATTAAAGTGGTATGTCAAAATGTGGAGTACCAAGGTAATGTTAACAATTTACTGTTAAAATTTAGAAAAATTGACACAGAAAATTATTAGTTTTTTAGGGAGCTTTATTTAAAAAAAAGGTTTATATCACAAATAATAGAACATTAACAGGTATTCCATTTGAATAATAAATTATTTATATGCCTTAGTACTTTGGAGAAAACGGTTCCAAAAATAACTCTATTGATCAACCGGGAAGTTCCCCGATTGTACTACAAGACAGGACTGCCATAAAATGTGTCTAGAAAGAATTTACGGATATTGCACGTCTAGCCGTGGAGTCCATTGTTCGAAGCAGATAGTGTTCAGGCGGAACCAGGAAACGAAACGAGTATTATCTCGCCTACCCCGCCCCACAGCTCTAGTGACCCAATTATCCTTACATCTCTTGCTTTGGATAAAAATAAATCTCTCATAACCTGTGGATTTCTTTGTTACGTCAACGAATGGATATTTCAATGGTCTCCCCAAAAGTATATTGTATTTTGGCAGTTTACATAATCGATAATAATTTAAAAACAATAATAATAACCGTAGAATTAATGCTCCTAATTATGCTTCAGTTATTTGACACGATAGTCTCATTAAATATGAACTCGGCAACCTCGTTATACATCCTTTGGGAGTAAACTAACGTGAAAATACATTAGTTGCATTACAGAATGTTTAATAGGCAAAGAGATTAGACGGAAGTGATGATACATTTAGTAAAGGATTCTGCACTGCAGCGTAGTGTAAAACTGTATAAGACTGTTTGCACGTTCATTAATTCGTTACTTTGTTAATAAAAAAAATATATATATACATATAGTCCACTCAGCCACTCAGCCCAAAATGGGGTGTAGAGGTTGGTTCCAGCTCATGCGATTTCTTCAGAAAGTTGTTCAGAGTGCTCAGGCAGTAAACATACTAAAAATCCCCGCTTCTAGGAGGTGCGCTGGAGTTGGGGGAGAGGGGAAAGGTCTTTTTGTAAATTTTTCAAAATGGCGTCTCATATATATGGACGAAACCAGGCCAGCCTCCATACAAAAAAAAATTAAATCCCTTTATCCAAATCCGTTTAGCCGTTGAATTATCGAAACTTTTATCTATGTTTTATTGTATTTGCCATTCATCCGCGTGATTACCGTTTCTGTGAGAATATAGAGGTAAAAAGTATCCTATGTGTTAATCGAGGTTACCTACATACTATCTGTAAGCCACATCTAAATCCGTATATAATAGTTTTTGAGTTTATTCGTTACAACTTTATAATATTAGTACGGATTTAAGTCGTTAATCCGTTTAAACGCACTGTTTTAAAGATAATTGCGAAATCTCAAAAGTGGGAACTTTTACCCCCTCCATAGCATACTTTAAATAACTTTGAATTAACTATAATACTCCATTTTTTATTATTTTAGTTTTTTATATCATTAAAACGACGAAAATAAGGTATATTTAGATTAAACTTTATGTTTAAATAAATTTTTACCGGAAGTTGACCGCGGAAACAACCATAAAATGTTCCTCGCTGTTGTGAGGTGAAAAATTGTGTGTTGCGCTCGGCAGAAAAGTTTTTAGCGTCTTGTACCTTTGAAATCCTCGCTTTCGCTCAGGATTCAATCTTTGAACCACTCGCTACGCTCGTGGTTCAATCCTAGATTCCTTCACTTGCTCAGATTTCAATAGAGGCAACTCGCCGCTAAATAACCAACTATCCAGCCTTGCATAACAAATAACTACTTATTTATTCGTCTGAATTAAAATGAAAAATCTGTGAAATGGAGCACCAAACAAAAATTGTATTAATTCATTGTCGGCTGCGCGTTGCTCGTGCAAAAACAGTGTTGAAGCTTTAGTTATTCGAATGGTTGAGATGTGAGCCCTTGAGTTGTAACTTGAAATTAGCCGAAGTGTTTATTTACATTCTCTCAATCCCAAAGCCCCTATGCGACTAAATGCTGTTGTACTTCTGTGATGGAGATGACAACGCTATTTTATACCAAATGCAATAGTTCAATCATACCCATTCTGTACTTGGTGATATGTGTAACAACCGTCATATTATGTGGCTACGACCGGTTTACCGATCGATCCGTAACCCATACAATGCTCTGCCCATACATTGTCTTCGTATTCTTCTGTATCGTCGTAACGAAACTTATACAATCTATTCCGCTATGTAAATGTCGATTAAACTTTAGCTCTTTCTGTAATTTAACCGCAGTCGTATATCCGTTTCGGTGGATTATGAGTTAGAAATAAGGCAGTTTTGGAGATTTGTGCGTCAAGTTTGACAAAAGCATTTTCTCATAGTAGCGAATTTTTTCTAAAAGAATCTTCTGGTAAAATAAGCGAAAAAATTCAACGCGAACATTATAAAACGCTTTATAAAAAAAGACGAATAATTAAATGCGATTATGAAAGAACGCGATGTGAAAAATCGCTACTATGAAAAAATGCTTTTGTGAAACTTGTCGCACAAATCGTTTGGATAGGTTACCTTACGTTCGTAAAAGCTATACTATAATTTAACACAGGAGACACATTATTGAATCACTCGAATTACTATTCGCATATGGACTCGCAAGATTAATTTCGAATTCGAATGGCAATGATAAAAAGCGTATTTTTGAAAATCCAATACGCATGTGAATCTGAACGAGTGGTCCGGACGTTTAGTAACTTCTTCTTCTTCTTTCTTAATTAATGGCGTGCTCGCCATTAATTCGCGACTTTTACCAATGTCATATAAATATTATTTTTTTATGAGAGAAATTGTACGGTAGATCGAGTTAAAAATGGAGCCTCACAACACGTGTTATTACGAAAAGAACTCGGGTCAAACTCCGGTTTAGTACATGAATGTCATTTTCAAATTGACATTGACATGACTGATAGTTTGAAAACTTCTGAACGTTTCGTTTCACGTGATTCAAGTCTGATTCAGTATCGGTATTTTTTTTATCTATGCAGAGTTAGTTTCGGGTTTTTAAATATTCTGCGTAAAATGAATTATCTCCTAGGAGTTTAAGAAAATGGCAACACCGTATTCCAATGATAAAAAAATGTGACAAAATGGAGATCGATGAATTTCAATGTGCATAAGTCGACGTGCACAAGTTCGAATTATTCAAAAATACGTTTCCAGGGCCCTTTGCAGTACTAATTCCGACTCTGGAACGAACGTTTGTTTATGTTTGCCGGCCGCCTAGCGCGATCCGCCGCGCCCGCCGCCCGCCCACCGCACCCGCTCGGGTCATTGTCCGATCACAGCTCATTATATAATCTAGATTTTGTACCACAATATGCATTCTACGTATATCCTTTTAAATTGTGGCTTCAACAGATGTCGCTGCTTCACAAAAAGGACATTTAAAATTAATACAGGTATGGTCGCTATCGGATCATAAGTTTGTCTAGACTTTGCTTTATTCACTAAATATTTATTTCTTAAACATGCTTGGAAATTTGCGCATTATTTTAACAACTTTCTTCGAGATAAAACGAAATTGCTATACTGGCCGTATCTAACAAATAAGTACCTATTACATACCTAGTAAGTCCTAGCTTATGTTAAAATATGAATTGTCAAATTACTTATGTTTTGGAAGCAATAAAGAATTTGATTTTTTATTTGATTTTTTTAGTAAATCATATCTGTCGTGTAATTTAAAAATGGAACGAACTTTTACTCCGAAACATGGCAACCAACCTACGCGACATATTTTTCGTTTTCTACCAAGGAGGTAGCTTATCAAAGGTTTTATTTAAATTACGATTGGCTAACCTAGGTAATAAGATGTATGGTACACACGACATGTGTTACAGACCTTTTAATCAAAAGTCTTCAAACTTACGCTGTTTAATAGGATATTTTACGATGTATTTGTAATGAGCGTAAAACGCGTTTCTGCGTTACGTAAACAATACCAGATGGATGACCCTATAAATTACTATTCTTTGGACCAGCTAAGCTCACTGTGATATCTTGTAACGCAAAGCACAAAATATTGAAAACAACCTACGACGAAGTTGATAATGGAATTCTGAGTTCTTGACAAGAAGACAAAGTCAAGAGAATATTTTTTCAATAACTAAAGAAAAATAATACCTACGAGTATGATAAAAAATTTACTGCAGTGATGTACTGTTTAAAAAAAGATAGCTATTGCTTAAATTGCGTTTGGAACTTCGGATTCATTGAATAAAAGTGTCCGAAGATGAATATCTTCCACAACACTAAACAAGTTAGCATCAGGTATAATGAAGAGTCTGTCCCTGTCGTTTATATAAAAAAAAAACATATTTCAGCAACAAAAGAAAACCTACACGAAAATGAAAGATTTCATAAACTGCGACAAATTCAAGTAGGTACGAAATAAGAAAAGTAAATATACGGTACGGACCTTATTGAGTATTTTCTGCGAAATGCTTTAGGTGCTCTAGCTAGTGAATAGCTCTTTATTGGTAAAGTAATTTCATATAGATAAGATTTCGTTTTATCCAATTCGAAGAAACACAAAACTGGCGGGATATTTTGCCAATACAGTTATTATAAAAGTCTCTGGAGAGTACGTTTACTACATCCTTGTTCTAAATAGAGGTTCAGAATCAGATCAATATTGAAGTGATATTTCGCAATCTCCTTCTAATAACTTCACTAGTTATGCAAGCGCCATAAGACGACCATGGCTGCCAGAAATTAGAGTAACATTTAAGTGGCAAAAGAATGCACGAGTCCAATGGCTGTATTATGATAAGCCGGTGACCGAGACGTCTGGCCTGCTTCATTGTCTCGCCCATTCGCTGTTTAAGCTGAGTGACTGTATCCGTCGCAGAGCGGTGGCTCATTGCCACTGCCCATTATATCTCGGTTAACAACTGCCCGACCCCTAACTTCGTAATTAGCCCCCCTCGATGCTTACAGAATGGCCGCAGATTGGCAGACCTCTATTACAATCTGCTGTAACTACACAAAAAATCTTTACGAATTTCTAAATATTACTTTGATGAATGGACTTGGATTAGATTCGTCGATCGTTGCTGCTTTAATTATAATTACCTAGGTACCTAAATACAATACACGCCGTATACTTAGAAGCTTTATTCCATGAATTTAATTTAGGCATGGAATCAATCTAAAATTATGAATTTAAATATGACTCACATTTCTCAAACAAATCGATAGTACCGCAAAGCGTGGCGATTACCAACTACTCATTAGCTAATAACTGAGTAAACTAGCGAAGAAAACAATTGAAATAATAATTAGTCCGGAAAACATTTGCCAATCCGTTCTTAACGATTTAAGAAGCTGAAATGATTACACGGTGAAATATTTGAATCATATAACTTAATTGAAAGTTGGGACCACATCTATCAGCATGCTTGTTGTGTAACTGTCAGTCATTACCTATGAGAAAGCTTAAATTAGCGTTCACACATTAAAATATTATTGACATGAAATGAAAAACTGTTACCTCAAACAGTTTGTACTTAAAAATCTTAAAATTGACAAACCGTATTATACAAGAGAAATAGCTGTCAAGAATATGGTTGAGATTGTATCTTAGGCACAATAGATGAAAGATATCGTCGCTGCGTTGGTGTATCGTCACGCTCGGTAGACCGTGCCGGGCCTCCAAGGCTGTAGCGCGATTTAGAGCCCGCCTCAAGCTAAACAGCCCTGAGTAATAGATTTTTTTTTCTAACTACATGAGAGCGATTTACGTCGACTCCAGATGATTCATGCTGTACTCGGCTTTTACGACCGCGAAAGCTAAATTAAATATCCACTATTCCACTGGGTAAAATATTTCCTTTGTTTCCTCAACGGGGTTATTATGCTATGCTACTGCACTACTATTTTTATACGAATTAAAACTGCTTATCAGTACAGACTGCTGCAACATGAAAAGCAAAAATAACCTAAAACACATATAAATAAATACTTACTGTAAAAAAACAATTTACAAATTTCGATAATTTTATTTCCTAATAAACGAAAACCTTCTTTATTTCGATAACATTAATTACAGGAAGGCAAGCCTTTGTTTATTTCTTTATACATCTTTATATACCAAATCGATGCAATTGTGGCGGCCTCAGCACGCGTGGTCATGACATGTCAATTGAAGGCCAGCACGCACTGACCCAATTATTCCACCAGCCAGCGTTTTTTCATGACTTAGAATATTACCCTACTTTAAATATCATCTTACGCAAGCAATTGCTTAAGGTAATCTTAATACCTCAAATCCATTATTAGGCACAAATCATGAAACTACGCTTTACGAATAATTAACAGATTTCAAGGTTCGTGTAATATTGTTTTATTTGATTTTACTAGAAACTGTTTTTGTTGAGGTCAAGTCGGTGTTTACCTATTTTTAACTTTGATTAGTCAAGTTATTTTAGTGAGTAGATAGAGCTGTTTTTTTTTTATGGTTAAGTATGAAAAATAACTTGAGTGTAATATCAGAACCCATCATAATGATCTTTCAAAGGATGAACCTTTGAAAGATCATTATGATTGGGTTTGGTCACTCACACATGTTTATTTATTTATCTTGGGCAATGCTTATGCATTCCTTGACTTGCTTATAATAAAATAACCTTCTTCTTTTTTGAAGTCGGTTAAAAAAAATTGTATACTTGGATTGGGCATCTATTTATTGTGATTGAGCTTGAAGCCCATGCAAGCTTTGCCCGGTGCTGATTTAATATTTCATGGGCTATTCCATCTCAGCTATTAACCGTATGGTACAAATGTACAGTAATATCTCTCCAGTCACCAAGCATGCATTACCCATGTTGTCTTTGTCAGATTCACAAACAGAACTTCAGCTAAATTCGGAAATTTGTCTAATTCTTTTTAACCGACTAAGTACAAAAAAGGTGGAAGTTCTCAATTCGACGGAATCTTTTTTTATTTTTTTTGTATGTATGTTACTCGGTTGCTCGAAGACGTCTGGACCGATTTGAGTAATTCTTTTTTTGATCGAAAGGGTATACTTCCCCATGTGGTACCATTGTCATCATGTCATCATGTCCATGAATGGGATCCGGGAGAAATCCAGGGAACTTTAAATATTACAGGCACTCCTATAGCGATTTCGGTGTTTTCTATAGTAACATATGCATATGCTTCCGGAAAGCATCATTAGGTTAAATGAAACTGATGATAAAGCACAAATGGTCATCGGAACTATTAAATACTTAGCATTTCACGCAAGCGATACGATTACTTTAATGTGGTTCATAAGCAATTTATGCTCGACTCAATGCATGTGATGAAGTGGAGCTGGTGATGAAGTATCGGGAGAACTCCTCAATAAGTAACGTCCCTGCACCGGGAAAAGCAGCATTTTGTAATAGGTGATGAAGAGTTGATATAAGGTTATTAGCGTAGGCACGGGACCTCTTCTACCTTAAAAAATTGACAAATAAAAAAACTTTTTATAAAAAAAATGAAAACCGACTTCAAAAAATTAAAAAGCAAAAAAATAAATCTTTTGGAGTTTGTGCCAGCCAAGGCAAGAAAAATAAAATAGTAGGACCGCAAAGTAGAATGCCTGAAAGTCTGAATCCGGCCATTTTGCAGTTTACTTCCTAAGCATAACATGTAATTTCCACATTGACGTCACTGATAAGTTCTCACAAAGATTCTAATTAGCTTGCAAATGAGTGGAATATTAACGTTAGGATCTTAAAAATAAGACTGCCTTTGAGTCATATTTAAATCAGCGATTTTAGACATGCAAATGAAACACACACAGAAGAAAATGTAGATATGTGTGAAAGTGTGAAACATGTGGCATAATAAGAGTTTTCCGAGTAAAATATTAGTAAGTACAACTTAATAACGTGAGTAGGTAGGTAGGCACATCGTCAAATTTATAATGAACCTTTTCTTTTATATAAAAGCGTGGTTTAAACTGCTGTATCATGTAACTGTACCTTCAGTGAACAGCCTCATGTCAACATAATACACGTTACAAACTGACACAAGCGCAAAAGCTTCCTGTCACACGGTTCTGCATTCAATTTTATCTCCAAAAGCCATAATATATCTACAACTGACTAAGCCGTACCGGATATTGTCTCTCATGAAATATTGCTAGCCGAATGCCATTATTAATAATATCGAACTTGGACAAGCATCAATGATTCTGTTGTTATTTTGTTATTCTAACAGTTCAAAGGTTTCTGTTAATAAACGACTACCATTCTACAACAGTTCCTATTAAAATGTCTAAAAATATTATTTTTATGTTAACAACCTTGTTACAAATTCATTTTTATAATAAAATCTAGAGAGGTTCTCTTTAGAAGTAAATGGTCGTCCAAGCTTTACTTTGCATTACGAATACTTCGTTCCGAAGTTCTTAATTGTTTCTGTTTAAACGAAAGAACCTAGTCGTTGCTCGTTAAAATATTCTCAGTTACAACTATACTTTCTATCACTGGACTGTGTCACAATTAAATATCTTGCTGACATAATGATGTGTCATAGAACATATGATTATGTTAATAGCACTTCATAAACTGCTACTACATAACAGAGTTTTTCTCACGCACTCCATGTTTATGGATGGCGACTTTACATAACTTGAAGACAATGACACTGCACTGGCTATACGTCGTCGCGTCGTTCTCATTGCATCCGTAATTGCCCGGAGCCATACGGACTATCTGATACTCTGACAGCAGTCACGTCACGACAAGAAAGTAACTCTAATTACATACATTCTTAAAACATTTAACTCTTACTTGCCTATGAATCTATAAATAGTCATGAGTAAAATGTCAGATTGAAACCGTTTATTAAAATTGGGTCTGTGAAACATGCCAGTAACTAACTTTTTAAACACGAAAATGTGCTTGTTTATTTCGTTTTCACACCAAAAACTAACTATTTCGATTGATGTTTTATATACAAATATAATAAAAGCTAGTAAAATTGGTGAAGGCTGGAAGATTTCAGCCCGTCATAGACTGACATATAGGAAATCTAGCAACTCCGCGAATTATGCTGATCCATGGCTTTTAAATTTTGCGGTCTATACTTCAGCAGACCTTGTTTCTGTCTTTATATAAATTAACTTTTCCTGAGATTGAAGCATAAAGGAGTTTGTGAAGCTTAGTTTGAGCAATGTTATTGCACAAACTAAGCTAAAACTTGGCATGTAACCATACATTGGTAGTAAAGCATTTTGGGACAGCATAGCATAATACATTACATGTACTGTGTTAAATTAAGCTTCTAACTACCAGAGAATTGCTAGATGCACAGGAAATCATTGTTCAAGTTTGAGAGCTTAAATATTATTAATTTCCTTTATAAATAAAGCACTTTAGGAGAAACATTCATGGAATTACTGAAGGATTAAAAAATCCATTAGCGATTCAAACAATGTCTGACACCGCCTACATAATTCTTTTATATTCCAACGAAAAATAATTCAGCAGCCTTTGTAAAGACGTACGAAAACTATAATTTGAAATTTGTTGTTATTTTTTTTTTATTTGAGAAAAGAGAATGCCTCTAACATTCTTGAAAAGGGATTGAAGTGAGCGAGAGAGCGAGCGTGGCGAGCTGCGCTAGACGTTATTTTAATAAACTTCAATCGTTTCTGAAACAACGAACCCGCCTTCGTTGGGGTTAAATTTAGTTTTAACACCATCGGGAGTAGTTTTTCATAGCTTTTATATTTTCCCGACAGAACATTAACGAGTTATTATCCCTTATACATTATGTATTTTCAGTTGCTCGCTAACGGTTATTCCTTCAAACTAGTCTTTAAACATAAAGATAAAGTTATAACAATAACTGAGAAATATAAACAGTATTGAATTGAATTTATTGGTAAAATATAGTGAGTGAGGTAAAAAGCAAAAATCAAAATTGAACATAAATTACACACCGCACATACGCACGTGATCATAAATCAATCAGTCAAACTTGTTTTTGTGATAAAAAACAGTTACTTAATACTGTTTTTCGTATAATAAGTACCTTACTAAGCTTTTTAATGCCCATTTCTTTTATTCAATTACATCGTCTTTGAGAAATTGTCGATTTGTCACTGTCATATAATGTAATATGTTCTTTAAATACTTATGTTCAATTAACTGTCTAGAATATGGATGGCAGCCGACTATTATTACTGATTTGCTGATGGTCGCGTAAGAATATTACAATAATATGAATGACTTACCTAACTACGAGTAATTTAAAACCAGGCTATTTAAAGTGAAAATCTACTTAAATAGTTTACAAGAAACGTAGGTATGTCTAAGTATTACCGATTCATAATTTTTTTAGTGTGTGACATGTAGAATAAA
Source organism: Chrysoteuchia culmella (assembly GCA_910589605.1). Lineage (NCBI taxonomy): Eukaryota > Metazoa > Arthropoda > Insecta > Lepidoptera > Crambidae > Chrysoteuchia > Chrysoteuchia culmella. The sequence goes on from OU342648.1 coordinate 6,760,017, forward strand.
AATAATTTGTTAAAAAGGAATACGATTTCAATAAGTAGTTGAGTCTAAAAACTAACATAATGGGGAAACTTATATAAACCTGAGAAATACTTTGGAAATATTGACTTTAATCAGTAGATAAATGGAAGGGTCAAAGGGTCTGCTGTGCAGGCTACTCTTAAAAAGTTTCTCAAGTATTGCTGTTATTTTCAAATTAAACGAGAACGAGTACCTCGTACGTATTGAAAAAGCTAGTATTTTGCTGTTTTTTGATACAATAAAACATATTAGTTCCGTCACCGGTGCTGCGACGTCTGTCAGCGCTTGGACCGCATTGGCTGTTAAACGTCAAACGACACGTCACTTTGGTCGTGACCTCGACAGTTCAACGAACGCGCCCGCGCCTGCCACCGTCACTGACGCGCCGATGCGTCAACTTGCAAGATACTCGTATGTGATGCGATGCTATTATTCGTTTACCGAGGAGTTCCAAGAAATATTCATTGCAGGCCTTTTGTAGCTACTAATGATATTAATATCTGCAATGTAGAGCTGCGCGATAGAAGATGTCAGTGTTATTAAAAGTTATACTTACTGATTTCTTTTATGGAGGTTTATCCAGTGACATTGAGATATAAAATGAACAGTCAGAAAATATACTCATATATGGTATTAACTTAAACATTTAGCTACTATAATAAAATTTTACTTTCTAGACTTTCGCTCACTAAACTTTTATTTTTTTCGCTGACCTTTTAAAATCTACTAGGTACTAAAACTTTACAACCAGTACCAGAATTGGCTTCACATATAAAAAACTATGACAAATAAAATAAAAAAATGTGTATTAGAAACCTAAATTAATGTAAATGGAGGCTAATGATAACGGTGCAGTTTTAAGAGTGATGGTGGGGTACAGTAACGAGATCGTGAGTCACACAAAAGATTCAAGTCAGGAGGCGCGAGTGAGTTCGCAATGTCGCATTGGACCGAGCCATTCATTAGAAAACAACCAATTTTTCACGTCACGTTTATGAAATATTGCTGTCCATCTCGTTTTTCTAAATTGCCTACTTTGTCGTTCGTGTTGCCATAATTTATGTAATGGTTGCGCCGTTCATGCTTTTAAATGAAAGACGACTTATTTATTATACCTAAAATATTGCCTAAATTGCCTTTTAAGTACTACAAATGCACGAAACTAGTTTACTTTAAGTTTACAGAAATTTATCAGATAATTGGTACTCCATAAATAATTTCTATTTTATATTCTAGCAAAACTAGCAGAAAAGTATGCTGTTAATAGATTTTGTAGCAAAAAAATCTTCTTAACCTATACCTACAAACAAGCTAGCTAAAAATAAAGTGATAGCATCAAATCAGACGAGGTAAGCGGAAGGGACGGACAAACGACGAATCAAGTAAGTCCTTCTTCAACGTAGGAAACAATCGGCGGATTTACGCCAAACAATGTCAATCTGGTAATTACAATGTTCCATTCCAGGATTTCCAGGGGCCATCGTGAATAAAGTGAAAGCGTTGCGAATCGATAATTAGTTATTAATTTTTACATTTGATATAGAGTAGCCCGTCCGTGGGGCAGTGGTTCGCGCGCTCGGCCTGCGATCGTTGAGGTTAAGCAACTTTCGCAATGGTCGGTCACGGGATGGGTGACCAAACATTTACTATCAAAAGTTCCTCCCGGCTGCATTTGCAGTCGTTAGATCCCACCAATCCGCCTTGGGTCCGCGTGGTGGGTCATGTCCCGCAGTGATAGCAGTAAGGACATTAAAAATGGCTGATGACGAATGACATTTGATATATCAGTAAAATGTTTAAGTAGTAATCGATAGATCTAACTAACGCCACTCGCAATTAGTAACGAACTTGACGAACGCGAAGATATAACTGTGGGTTGCTCTTTTACACCATGTTACTTTTAACGTTTCTCTTACGTTTACGCTGCCAAATCCCATTTACACTTGTCAGCAAATAAATCGAGCCACTGCGTTATTTTCATACAAACATACTCACTTTATAGTCTCATTATTCAAAAAGTATAAACAGTTATGTAAACATAATATGTATGTCGATGTATGAGTCGAATACTTGACTTGCGAATAAAAGTCCCAAAAGTTCAAGAAAACTCCAGTTTTGTGCAAAGTAAGAAAAACAAATTCACTCAATTCGGTTTCCTACAACTTTATATGGAATGAAAATTAAACATTTGTTTTCTTGACTTTTATTCGCAAGTCGAGTATTCGACTCATACATCGACATACAAATGTTTACATAACTGTTTATTCGTTTTGAATAATTAGACTTTAAAGTGAGTATATTTGTATGAAAATAACGCAGTAGCTCGATTTATTAGCTGACAAGTGTATTTTTGAAGCGTAACGTAAAGTAACCGTAAAAATAACATGGTGTCACCCCGCAGTTAAGACTAGAGCTCAGTTTTAATCCGTAGGACATAAAATGAGATACAAAAGATATTGATTAATTAATATAGTTAAAAAAAAATAGCTTTTACTAAAACGTATTTTTATATAATATTATGGTAACTAGGTATAGCTATAGCACAAATTTACGCGTGGAGATGATAAATTATAAAATTATAAAACTATTATTATTTACGCTACGCTAACTAACGCTAACTAAAAATATTTTAAAGTACGTTACGTAACGTAAAATATATGATTACCTTTTTTAAAAGAGTGTTTATTTTATTTTAAATACCCATATAGAAAAAAATATTTTTAATTTTGTGACCTACCTTTGTTACACAGCACAGCACATTTAGCCATATCCTAGAAAAGTGCACATGTTGCGAAGTGCACATTTCGCGAAATGCTCATTTTGCGAAATGCTCATTTTGCGAAATGCACATTCTGCGAAATGTAAATTTTTAGGGAAGTGCTAATTCTGCGTCAGACCCTTCCCAGTGTTAACCAAGAAAAGAAAACTTTTTCAAAGAATTTCTAAATAGTTAACACTAAGAACCAATTTTTAAATTACAAATTACATTATTTGCCGCCTAAATAAATGCGATTCACAACAAAGAACTAGTTGGATGGAACATATCTAGTGTTGATATGTGGAGCTACTGTGATTGTGGTGTATATTATGACCCTTAGGTGGGACTCACCAGAGATGGCATACATAACCACTAAACTTACTTTGATAACAACCTAAATGAGCCATTGAATCACTTACCACCATCTGAAGAAGGATAGTTCATGCGTTATAATTATATACCTACTCAGATTTATTATCCGATTAGTTTGTTATCAAATTCGGTTTATACCTTTTACTCTGCTACATTTAACACATTGATACATCTAGTTTTCGTAACACAATTGAACTAAAGTCTAGTTTGTTTTTTATTAAATAATTAAACAAACACATTACACTTGCGTAAAAAGTAAGAACTACTCTATATGTAAGTAAACAAATTATTTAAGTTGCGCTAATTTTCAGACTGTAAATGAAAGCCTAATTTGAAAAGATCACCTTCATGACGTGGAGAGGTCACGTTTATCTTTCGTGTCTAAAATTCAAATGTATGGCTGATAAATTTGTTCAATGACATTTGCTTAAATGATGATGTGATGTATGAGGCTAGTGTTCATTACGTACCTACTATCTCGTGTGAGTCAATGACTGCCATGAATGGAGTTGACTGACAGCGACCGGACGGAGTTTGTTAGTTATTTTAAATTGTATTGTCAATCTTTGTCCTGTTTTAACCTATACAAGTTAAATTGAAATAAATGAACGATGTGGAAAGTTTCACTTGCTTATGAAATTATTGATTGCGTGAAAAAATTCATGTAAAAAGTACAAATTTTCTTACCCTCAGAATGCGCACTGCTTCTGATCCGATCCGAACCCGTTAAATTTCATTCGGAGAACTAGTCATAGGTCCGAATTGTCTCTCCGAAATGAAACGAAATGAAATTATTGATTGCGTGAAAAAATTCATGTAAAAAGTACAAATTTTCTTATCCTCAGAATGCGCACTGCTTCTGATCCGATCCGAACCCGTTAAATTTCATTCGGAGAACTAGTCATAGGTCCGAATTGTCTCTCCGAAATGAAACGAAATGAAATTATTGATTGCGTGAAAAAATTCATGTAAAAAGTACAAATTTTCTTATCCTCAGAATGCGCACTGCTTCTGATCCGATCCGAACCCGTTAAATTTCATTCGGAGAACTAGTCATAGGTCCGAATTGTCTCTCCGTACATTCATACAAAAAGGATTATACAGCTACTTTCGGTCCTTCATGTCCGTCAATTCATGGATTGGGCTCGCTATTTTTATTTTCCAGAAAATCTGCATTTAGTCTGTCGCGAAAAAGCTAAGTTTCTCCATATTCTATTTATTTATTACGGTTTTGAAAAGGTCCCCTGTTCCTATAAGACCAGCGCGGGTCGTAAGACCATGCATTATGCTGAGTCGTGACCGTTTTGGGAAAAATTTTAAGGCGCTACTCGGAAAAAGTATAGACGTTTTGATATAAAACTATAGCATGGTTACAGTTGTTACAAATCTGGTAATAACTTATATATTTCTTCATACCTTTATCTAGATTCGTAGTTTCAAAAACACGATTTTATGATTTTGCCTCGACACTTTTTCTTTTCGAAAATACCTCCAAAAATACGAAAACTCAAGATTATTCTTAAATGGGGTTACTTACACTATTGGAAATTGGTTTAATAAGTAGACACCAATAATATTTAGGATCGTATAGAAGCATTTTTTTTAAATCGCTGTAGTTTTTTAATACGAAGTGATTTTGTGTTTTTTTTGCCTAATCTGCAAAATCGGTCTCGCTCCCGTGCGCGTCGTTTTCTCATTGCTATCTCGCTTCAGCATATTTTTTTCGAGTATCGCCTTAAGTTCTCTGTCTGTACTGGCTTTCGTTACCGTGTAATTTGTCTCAAATAAATTAATTTTCTTTTCCTATCTTCTTTTCTTTCTATAAATAAAAAAAACATACTAAAGGGATTAAAAACTTCCAGATGAGCCAACCTTCAGAGCCGATAAAATAACACGTCACACGCGTCACTTCGAGAGTTGATTTCCAGGTGACGAGTTTTTTTTATATCCTGTTTATCATATCATCAGCAAAGACAATGTGACTGCCCACTCTATATAGCTGTGCTAGTCTGTTGTCATTATCGTCATCTTCCGTTTATATAGATGGAGTTTTGTAGGATACACCGAACCAAACCAAAGCATAGATGTGAGGTAGTGAAGTGAGTGACCTTTTTGGCGCTTTGGCGATGAGTAAATCATATGTTGCGAAGATTTTGTTGCGTAATTAAGTTTTCGGGAATCCAAGCATGCTGATGTCGTACCGCTGCCTGTACCGACAAATCAGAAAAGTGCCTAACTTTTAATTTAAATTGAGAAAAATCATCAAATGGAATTATATTAAGTCTCGAATAAAGACGAACTCAGCTGTGTTGTTAATAATTGTTGAGTGAATTCTGTTTTTGAGGAAATCACTCAAATAAGAATAGAATCACCCAAAATAAAGAATAAGAAAAGGAAAATGTCACGATAAAATAACTAAAGTCGTCGTTTAATCAACAAATTATATTTATTGCCAAATATGAATAAACATCCCTACGTAATTAATTAATTAGTTTCTATAACATAATACATACATACACACATCAACACCGTCTAGGGATATTATATTATTGAGTTGTCACTCAAAAACTATCTACAGTACAGTAAAAGTTTGTATGGGGAAAAAGAGTATCGTTGACAACTGCTCGCCACTCCATGCCAAAATTCTCGAATCCAAAAAAGGCTTAGTCCACGATTGTCATGCTGCAAAGCTGAAGTGATGTGCGATAATGAAGACCGACTTCATGTTAACTTCTTCTCCCAGTTTTGTCACTCACTAACAATAATTGTTGGTCAGATGAGTCTTTGAATAATTTCCATAACCGTTATATTGGGTTATCTCCTGGCGATATTTCGTAAAAAATAGTCATGTCTAAGAGTGGTAACGCATTTCCTGTCACAATGCCGTTCCGCAATATCTTCAGTGGCACGGTGATGTGACCATAATCAGGATATCACGTTTTGGTGGGTTCGTAGAGTCAAGTCAGTCAGTAACCACACAGCTCGAATCTGTTCTTAATTGGTTACAATATGTCGACGTGACATAATAAAAAACTTAACAAACTTTCAATTAAAATTTAAATATAAATTACAACATCGTCAATTTTCAAAAAAGGCGCAGTTTTTTTTGTAAGAAAAACTAACTTTTGCGAAAGGCTTTTTAGAATTTATCATGTTTTTTTTTTGTTTTACAATGTTTTTATTTTATTTTTAAATTTGGTAACACTGAACCAAGGAGGCTTTTGCCCACATACAAACTTTTTCTGTACTGTAGATAGTTTTTGAGTGATGAAGTCAATAATATAATACCTATCCCTAGACAGTGTTGATGTGTGTATATTGGCTTGGAACTATGCTATGTTTTATGCCATAGAAATTTTAATAACTCTCATATAAGAAGTAGGTAGTTTCGTTGTCCATAGAACACTCTCAGGGGAAAATCGATTGGATTTTATCAAGCTATAAATACAGGAACTACTTACAACAGATTAGCAATTATACGCTGACGCCCCTCGGTCGTGTTTGCAAACCAAAGGATGCAGATAGATATTCAAAGTGGGTATTTCCTCCGGACTAAACTCAACGACGACGCTTTGATGTGGTATGACATTACGTGTGGGAAATATTATGAGGCAGCTCATATCTGTTACAGTGATAAATTCATATTACAATTATGTATATGATATTATATTGCAATTTTATTTCGATACTCGCGTAAGTCCTTTATTACTAAAAACCGCTCAAGTGCTAGTCGGACTCGCGCACGAAGGGTTGCGTTGCTTAATATTATTATTAATATCGAGAAGACAACGGCAAATAAATCACGGTTGTTGTGGTGTGGTAGTCGTTACATACTTGTCTATGATACAATGAGTGACCAAAACGCATAGACAATATCCTTCACCCGTCGAATTAGAAACAGCGAATTTCATACTTCATTCTATACTGTACAATCCAGACAAATATCTAGGTAGTGAAATAACATCGCAGACTAGACAGCTTTTGAGTGTTAATAAAAGTAGGTGGGAAGGCGTACGAGGCGATTTATCGTGAGTCAGATTTCGGAACTGGTTTTTTAGCATCGCGAATATCGAGCATGACAAGGCGAAGGCGACTGGACCGAAAGTGGGACAGAACACATTCCATAGATAGACTTAATAGGATCTTATTAATTGGAATTACTTACAAGAGCAAAGGGCCAATAATCATTATATATTAGATTTCATATTGTTCCTCTCAAAAAACAAGGCAGATAAATGAAAAGAAGCAGCTATTTTGTTTTGATAATACATTTCCTCTTTGTAAGAGTTGAAGGATATGGATAAATAAAGTAGGGTCTGTCATAATATTCTGTAAAACCCTTTTAGTGGTGTTTTACTTCATATTTAAACCAGAAAGATGTTATAACAAATTTATTATATCATTAACATTTGCGTGAAATAAAATTACATTCTCTCTCTTATTCAGTGTCAAATCGTATCTAAATCTAGACCAAAGAGGGCACACTACGGCAAGGAGCAAAGAGATTGTTGTCTGTTTTTAATTTCCTATTCAAAAGTACACTGGCATTTAAAATTTAATGTTTATAATAGTTTAGATAGTTAATAATTTCTAATAGGTGTAAATTATGTATGTGTAAATTATCTGTATATGGTGCTCCAAAATGGGCCATATTAATGCTAAAATTTGTGGCCCGCAACTATATGCATCTTGCTCTAGCATATAAAGTCAACAATAGTTGCTGGCCAGAAATTGCAGCAAAGTATGGCCCATTTAGAAACATGAACTAAACTTCATTCATAAAAATCCCAACTGTTCACCGGTATTCCGACAACAATTAAAAATCTATTGCATTAAAAAGTTCATCATTTTGAGTTGTCATATTTTTTATAACACCTATTCTATAACACCTGGCACTTTAACCTGCTAAAATAACTGTGGATTAGATATATATTATTATTAATTGTTGTCAAATACAGACCCAAAGAACAAATCAAGAATAGTTAAGTAATTACAAATACATTAGTTTTGAAAAAGGATTCTTTTTCAGCTAGGATGATTCCTGTGACTCTTCAAAGTTTGTCCGAATCACATATACTATGTCAGCAAAATGTTTTTGAAAAGTCATTTATTTACTGTAGCAATATAATCAAAGAAATTTTAAAACTACACCTCTGGAAATATATAGTAAAATCGGTGTCTATTAATTACAGTTTATTTGAATATGATAGAAAAATATTAATTTTTCAAAGTAGTGCAATGTGCGATTCGGAACAGGGTAGAGATGAGATACTACAGAATCGACTACTGCAACTGTTAATTTGTTGTTAACAGTGAAAAAGTAGATAGTTTAGATTTTAAAGAAAACAAAACTCAGCGAGTTTCTTGATACTACAAATCAATTTTTTTTTACTGCGAACAAATCAGCTAAAATGTGTCAAGGGAATTCCCCCGACATCGACTACGGCGCGCATCGTTATCGCTTTAGCGTTAACACTAAACAACTAATTAAGAATTTTGCATTAACTCATTAATTTTACAGCAGCAAAATAACAAATAGATTAGGCACCAAGAAGGCAGCCAAATTAGTCTTCCTTTTGAAACAACTAAACTTGGCCTCTTCAAGACGAGAGTGAATAGAGATTAATCCTTGAAATTTGCTGACTTGTAAACTTTGAATGGACGAATGAATCAATATTGTATTAATCTAATTTTATTATGTACCTACATGTTTTGCATGCTACTTTAAATGGCTGATTGGGCTGATCTATATTTTAATATCATCTGCAGTGTACCCCAAACAAGTGCAAATAAATGATTATGATTATGATAGGCATATCCTGGGCAAGCATCCAAAACTTTAGACCACATTCTGTTTGTAAAAAAAAAAACAAATTATTTTCCCTATAACTAAAATAATAATAAATATTTGCATACAATCACACCAATTATCTAGCCCACGATAAGTTTCATAAAGAACTTGTGTTATGGATACTAGGTAACGGATAAACATGCTTCTTTACTTTTTTTGTAAATACATACATATTAAACACCAAGACAAATAGACATGTTAATTTTTTTGATAAATAAATAAATAAATGTTCATGCACAAGGTTGTCACCAATGACAGTGTGTTTTTTAAAAAGTGATTCGATTTTAGAAGAACTTATTGATTTTGATAATTTTATAATATTTTTTTTTACTTATGTAAGTAGGTATTAATTCGCAATTTAAATGTGGAACTGTTTTGTTTTAAAAAAATTATTTTGTTAATTTTATTAATAATTTTTCATAAAATAATTATGTAATGTTGTTTATTTTTTATTAATAACTGACTTCTAAAATAAATAGATCAAAATATTAAAAATAATCAAATAAATCCAATTTAAATCAAATAAATCCGTTTTTTTTTTAATCATGATTTTATCAACCCTGTTTCCTTCTTCACAGAAATTCCTCCAACGTCTCATAAAGAAAGATACACTGATTACCAGAAGAATGATCAGAATACTCATGTTTTTGCTTACATTAACATTGACAGCTTAATGTTTTTAGCTGTCAATGTTAATGTCAGCAACAGCAGACTAAATTAGCACATACAATACTTTTATTCTTTATGATTATTAATTTGGATGACATAAGTTATGCGTTGTAACTGCATTCTACATAGCCGGAATTGTAGTAAAATATATTATAATTTCTCCAAGTAGGTAAATAGACTCTTTGAAAAAATCTATAGATAAGTCGATAGAATTTCAATATGGGACATCTCTAGAACCGTTGAACTCAAAACTTTAAAATTAAATTAATATCTTTTTTTTTCTATATTTTTTTGAGTGTGGACTTGTAACATTTTACCCCACATTTCTATCTTACTAACAAATTGTTTATATATAAGAGATACTAAAATACATAAACAAAATAGATTTCACTTCAGTAAATTTCTTGATTGTTCGGTTGTTAAAAAGGTAATGCTGATGTAAACAACAAGTGTTTGGAAATATTGTTTATACTCAATTACCTTTAGGTTTATTATCTTCAAAATCAAACATTGGGTATTTCAAACGAACCACAATATGTGGTCATGGACTTTCTTGATCTCAATTTATTGTAGTTATTACCACACTCACTATATAGAAGAGTCAATTATTGTACCCCATCAACACTATTATTTTTTAATAATTTAATAAAACGCATCCTATGGTGTTTTGAAACGTGGATAATTGATAAATATCCCAATAAACCAAGAATTCATGAATGAAATGACCACACACTTGACATTTTTTATTGTTGTCACAACTGAAGGAGTTAGTCGGATGGTACTTACCACTTTCAATATACGGCAAAGCAAGAAGTAAGAAGACTGTGTATCCAATTTCACTAAACATTGTCGCTTCAAAACACACACTTTTCGTATCACTAAGTCATTGCACATACGATACAGCTGATTTTCAAACCACACAAAACCTTTGTCTGTTTTCGACAGAAACGCATGCGCGTACAAACAATATATTTTTTATTTACAATACAATAAATTCAGATCTTTGTACACTATAACGAACGCAATAGCACTTGCCACTTCTTTCATTTGAACTGGATCTGAAGATGAAACAATAATCACTATGTAAAGCTTGATTCGACTCCTTCCTTGGTCAAATCTATATAATGACCAACACAAAGCGTCAACGTGAAATAAAATAGAAACTATTATTAACGAACGAACAAGAACTTTCAATGTAGCAACTTATTTTGTATAATAAGTCATATTCTTACCCTAAAATACTAAAATTACAAACGAATCCACGACGTCCATCACGTCTGACATATTGGAAATGGTTTGACCATAGACTAATAAAAGTCGTTTTTTTTTTCAATACCGACTTTTAAACAATATCAAAATCCATAAACTATTAGCTCTTTAAGCCCCTTTTACACTTACACGAGGGACAACATTTTTAGGACATGATTTATATTGTTTGTAAAACTACCTCAAAAAAGAAGGACAAAATATCCAAATAATATCCGCACAGTTTTTTATGTACCATACTTTCAAATCCATATCCATTGAAGTAATATTGTAGTAATATAGCACAATGTCCATATCCGGACATTTCAAATAGTAATTAATGAGGATTAGCAAGATTTTTAGTTATATATGTACGATTATAATCGCATCAAAACCAATTATTCCAGTGAAAGAATTATTGAAATTGGACAAAAAAAAATACGTAGTAATTTTAGTGCACATCCTCATTCTCAAAAACGCGCGCTGCACGGCTGCACTATTAGCCATAAATATTTTTTTTTTTCGCCGATGACGTCATGGCACTGGCACGATCGCCGTCACCGCCACCACAGAGTACTTTTATTTTATTTTATAGGGAAACTGCCACCGTGCGCAATGTTGCCGCAAGAAGGTTCGGGGTAACCATGGAATTAGTAGGTACCTATTTATTCCATGCATTACACTTATCCGGATCTTAAAACGGATACGGTTTTGCATTAACTATTACCACTGTTTTCGTAGAAGGAACCAACCAACACACGTTGGTTACAGTCACCCCGTGTGTACCTTACACCTTTCACCTAGGGTGCTATATAAACCTTTAGTGCCGGATAAGAATTATTGTCATTTAAAATTGGGCCTCACGGAATGACGCTTAAGATTATGGATGCTGGAAATATCAAAAACTAGCAAACGAAAGTCCAGTTTCAGTCCTTAGCTCCTCAGTGACGCAAAAATAAATAAGATTTAACACTCGAGCATCGTACAAAATAGAACATATCTCATAAAATCGACGTTTATACATGGTACATACAGAACCGTGTGGACGGATTTTCGTTTGCCAAAATATCAATAACTTGGACGAATTAACCACTGGACGCGTAACGAGGACCGCGTTCGCCTTTACCCCTCTGTCACTTACCCTGCCTTTTAGACACAGTAAGCAATATGGCGTTGTCAGTATGACGCGAGATCTCGAAGTGGAACATTATCTCAAAAATGGGTAAATACGCTGATTTAATTTGTAAAAATCATACCGGACAATCAAAACATTTTTCTTTTCATGCGTAAGTATAATTTCAATCTATTAGAGTAGCAATTTTTCGTAAAATAAATAAAATTTGGTATGTAAACAAAATGTAATACGTCATTTTAAAAAGTAATCATTGTACGTGTAAATTCTTCAAAGATATTGCATAAGTAATTTGGTTGGGTTATACGTATCACTCATTCATTCAATTGTTATTTTTATGTCGTATAGGGCTTGAACATATCGATAAACATATCGATGTATGTAAATGAACGAACGAATCCAATTTTAATGTAGGAACTATTTAAATTAATTTCAGATTTTCAGTTGAGCCCCTAACAAGAAGAATTGGGTGGAAGCGGTACGCAGGGAGATAACATAGACGAGTACTCAGGTCTTAGATAACATCTAAGGTCTGATAATGGAGCCCGAAGATGGCTATAGGAACTCTGTAATTAAACGACGCAACCCTACGAACTTTGAGGTTGTTATATTTGAAATATAGCTTCAAACTTAAAAAAAAATGTTGCTTATTTCACCCGCATGGTTCCCGTTTCCGTGGTAATATCAAAAATCCTGTCTTAGTGCTCGCCAACATCGTTAAAAGAACCTGTATGCAAAATTTCAGTTTAATTGGTTTAGCCGTTTGGGCTGTGCGTTGCCTTGCCTGTAAGTCAGTCACGGTATTGTTTTTTAGTATTAGACTTATGTTGTACATTATCATGGTGTGTTGTACATTAATATTTAAAATGTATCATAAGTATAAATATAGCATTGACAACGCAAAAATTAAAAAATCATAACTTATTAGCTGTTGCATCATAATATTAATCGTTAAACATTTGTTTTTTTTTCTCTTTCGAATGCAAGGAAGGATATTCTTACAGCGTATAAAAATATAAAAGTATCGGAGAATTTCGACAGTGGTCCGCAAAACTCGGTAGCTCATTGGTTAGAGCAGTGGGCCGGATTCCCAAAGGTCGTGGGTTCAAGTCACATCTGAAAATTCACTTGTGGCCGAGTTCATTTGTTCCAATATTTTTCTTGTTAAAATGTATCATAAATGGTGGTTACATTTATTATTTGTTTCTAACATAAAAATAAAAAAATAAAATAGACCTTGTTAGGTCACAGCAAGAATAAAATTAATTATATTTATGTATGTACTTAGCTATATTATACTATTTTTTAATCTTATAATATTTTAATTTTAAGATCGTTTTATTATATTCAAGTAAAACAATCTTAAAACTACAATAAACTATTGGTTGCAATATACTTGCAATTAGTATTTCAGCTAGTAGTTGCTAGAAAGATACTGCCTTGGCTTTATCTTAAATATAGGTAATTATATATAATTATAACTTCTGGGAGTTTGTTGTTTAATACTGTCATAGCGTATGCTGGACCATACGCTATCCAAACGCTAGTCTACTATTTCTAATTTGGGTTTAGGTTGTGCTAATTTGAGATCTTTAATAAAGTGAAAACAAGTTTATATTTTTTCTTACAAATATGCATATTTCTTAAATGTAAATGGATTAGAGTTGTAATTAAAATGTTTTAGTCTCAACGATCTTCTAATGTCGATGATTATTTTCAATAAATTTTAGTATACTTAGATTTTTGGCTCCAAAAAAATGTAGAATACGAGATATCACAGCTCGAGAAGCACACAGGGGGTTTATTGTCTAATTTTAAGTCTATCACAATCCCTTTAAATTTTTCATTTAAAAGGTACATATTATTCACATCGCATCACATAGCATCGCGCCACAACTATTTGACCTTTGAAAGGGATTGCAATCGATTATAAAATTAAACACTTATGGAGGGGTTGCTATTGTGTATGTCCTATACAATGGTTCTGTAATGAACTAATTACCCATATTTTGTTTTATATAAAAAAGCTCGAGTGATTGAAGAAGTTAATGTAAATAATGAATTATATTATTATATAAACCAAATATTAATGTTTTTTACTCACTTAAAAAGTGTTAGTAAGTAAATTGTAAGTCCGCCTGGCTAGCGACTACCATCTTATCCAAGTCCGTTCCGGCAGTTAGAGGTAAGATAGCTAGTTTCTCAGAGATTGAGGATACCGGGAGAGGCGCGCTTCCATCTTAAGCCTTAACAGTACAGTACTAGTATCAGGTTGCATGTATCTACCCATTTTTCACAAAATAAACCCAAACACAAACGCTTTGGAAACCATATTGTATAGTTTTTATGAATTTGAGGTATTTTTTTAATGAGATTTTCATATTATTAGGTGCTTTATATTTTTCCACGAAATAAACAATTAACTTACTAATTTCTTTAAAACACACATGATTCATTAAACTCAATAGTTTCATTCATTCACTCCTTACCTATCGTGCTATTTATTTTTCCACGAAATAAACAATTAACTTACTATGTTTTATAAAACACACATGATTTATTAATCTCAATAGGTTCATTCATTCACTCCTTACTTATCGATAAAAAAAAATATCGATTACTTCAAGCACTACTGTCATTATTTGACATTAGTAATCGCCCCTCACCCCCGCAAGAATTGGTTGATCGTGTTTTCATACATTCTTCTCGTGTTTCGTGTCCAGTGGTTAATAGACCGATCGCGCTGAGTTATTTTGTAGGCAAAACCTTCAAAAATTCTAAAGTTTATAAAAACTTGCCTGTGGATTTATTTGCATATAAAAAGCTTATTTTTGCGTTTTGTGTCATTTCTTGCCTATGCATCTATAGAAATTCGAATATTTGTGGTGGATATAAATAATTCAAAATAAAACTTACAAAATTGATTTCAAGTTAAAAAACGCAATGGTATTGAATTTAAGATAGCCTGCGTAGTGTACAAACCTAGTTTGTGTCACATTCATCCAGGGGAAAGTGACTTAAAGTCAGTACCTTAATAACTAAGTCAAAAAAAAATTAGAGTTTAAATAACTAGTACCATAATCTGCAGATTACTTAAATAAACCCATGAAATAAATTTGTGCCAGATTCAGGCATGGGATTTTAGTATTTTCAATTTTTTTGTTTGTCCGAGCTATAAGTGCTTTAAAAAAATACTACAATTATTAGAATTTACTTATTTGATATTAAAAATGCATGATTGATGGACAGTGTGAATTTGTGTCATATTAATGCACGGCATTATTAATTAAGAAAAAAATCAAAAAAGCGCACGAAGTTAGTAGGTACATAGCGGGCGATGCGAACGAAGCGCAGGCGGCAAGCCCGGCGCGGTCGACCTACCTATACGCGTGGACCGTTTGACATCGCGGCGTCCGTCTCAGTCGGGTTATATTCGGTACCTACTATAATAGACCAATTTTACCCCCGAAGGGAATAAAATTGATATTTCGGGTCTTGCCGTAGGCCTGACCTCTGAGATTACCTCTCTTGTTAAACGGTCGCGAAGTGGGTGAACGTAGCTACATCCTATCCTATTCCTTACCTGTCACTTACCTAATCGCTGTCACTCTATATAATCTGTGTCGGCAAGTTGCGGTCTAGCTAGTCTGCGGACCGCCATTTCTCTTCAGTACCTCAGCCGGCAAGAAATTGCCTGGGTCAGGCCTACGGCAAGACCCGAAATATCAATTTTATTCCCTTCGGGGGTAAAATTGGTCTATTTCGGCTCTGTGCCTACGGCCTGACCTCTGAGATGTGTTTATAATCTGCCGGCATGTTATATACTTATAAAAAAAAAATGGAACATGATGAAATATTGTACATAAAATTGATAACTGACAACAAGCAGCGTACTGTGATAGGTAATATTAACCTATTTAAATAAGTAGGTAAATATAGGATAGGCATTATATATAAATTATGGTTATTTTACTATGATAAAGTAAATACGCCTCAGGTAAAATAACAGTAAGGAAGTTTAATTAAGAATTTAAACGTAATATCAACAGATTCTCCGTCTTACAGCAAAAATTAAATGTAGGTTAAAAAAAAATTTTTTTAAAGGAATTAAGAACATAAATAACCACTTCTAATTACTACTTCTTCGTAGTTAAACTATTACTTAATCATAACAATTTCTTAATAGGGTAATCAACTAAGTAATCAGCCTTAGATTATAATTATAACCACTTAATAAAGTTAAATTCAATCACAACCCAACAATTTAAAGAATAGGTACCTATGGTAATCAGTCTCAAATTAATATCACAAAAAATTGCCAATCAGTCTCAATATTATACTGGTACAAAACAATTAGTGATAGCATTGCCATTACTGTTCATACCATTATGAGATGGGAATTTATCGACTTCTCTGTAATAGTGTTTGAAAAAATTGTTTGGGCCTTGCCAATTTCCTTTCCTCAGTACTTCATCCAAAGGTAGGTTGTTATTCAGTCTGAAGGTTGCCACTGCAGACCGAGTGCTGCCTGCACTTGTTTCGATTCCTGCAGATAATAAGGCTGTTCGCACCCAACCGGCTATTACAGATCGAGAAGCCGGACCTGTCTTACCTCTGGTTGTCACGAATAAAAAAGGGATTGTTTGGCTATTTGCGTGCCTCCGTTGATTTGATATGTTAATGTATTGATTCAGCCAATAAATAATGTTCCATAGTTGCTGCTCATTCCTAAGGAACTTCCAACCCGATTGAACATATTGAGATTTGTCTGTTTTTGAACCGTATTCAGGCCAAAAGATAACTTCGTTTTCCGACATTTCTAGGAAACCTGAATCTTGTCGAAGTAGTGTCAGATCATGCACTCTTCTCCCGGATGAAAGCAGCAGAAGTAAAGACAGATGTCTGGAAACTTGGAAAAGATTATTTGGATCAGGCGGATTGTCGTTTATCCAATTTAGTAATCTTTTTATATCCCAAATTTTTGTTCTCAGTGTACGGGGATTTGCATTTGAAATTCCTTTCAAAATATGTTTTATTATTGGGCTACTGGATAATCTTTCGGCGTTTAAGGGATTTGAAAACGTTGCAATAGTTGATTTGTGCAGACATATAGTTCCATGCGATAATTTCTTTTGATAGAATAGATAGCAAAGATATCTTGCAACTTCAGAGGGGCTTGGTTCATTTAAAGAGATATTCTTCTCCTTTGCCCACTGGCACCAGTATTTCCACGCTGTCGAGTAGGTACTAAGAGATGACTTACGCCATGATGTTTCTAAGATTCGCTTCTCTTCAGTAGACCAAGATCTCACTAGATCAGCCCACCCCGTACCTTCCATGCTTCCAAGTACAAGTCCTGTGCTCTGGGAGGAGGACGATTGGTTTGGAGGTCTATAAGATGGCTGTCCAAGTTCCACAGAGTGAAGGGTCTCTCGAGAGCTCGTTTCTTGAGGATCGGTCGCCAGAACACATTTTCCCACCTGGGGACTATTAAGATATAAGTTCCTTGACACTGATTGAGGTGTTGTACAATTCTGGGTATTAGCGGTGGGGGTGGAAAGATCCACCCTAGTTTGTAATTCCAAGTCCTTGTAAAGGCGTTTATGAACTCCGCTTCTTTGCATGGAAAGCGCGTGACGAACTTCGTGACGACAGCGGATTTTTGGGTCGCAAATAGGTCGATATATGGAGTCCCCCATTTTTTGAATATTAATTGCACCATCGGGCTGGATAGATGCCAATCCGGTAAGTTCTTGCCTCTTGACAGGTGGTCGGAAATGATGTTGTAGTTGCCTGGTATGTGTTCGATCTGTATTTCTATGTTTCTTTGACTCGTCAAATGCAAAATACTGCTTGCTAGTTTTAGTAATGTAACCGATCTTGTCCCGCCTTGGTTTAGTAAGTATGACACTGCTGTTCTGTTGTCGGATTGTATCAAGACACCTTTGTTCTGAAGTAGATTTTGGTATTTTGACAATACCTTGTATACCACAAACATTTCTTTTCTGTTTATATGCCAATTCTTTTGGATATTGGTCCACTGTCCCGATATCAGTTTGTCTTCTAGTTCTGCTCCCCAGCCTGTGTTCGAAGCGTCGGTTACAATGTAGATTTCTGGCTCTTTGACAATGATGTTTGACTTTCGACTTAGGTTTTCTACCCACCATTGCATTTCCTGAATGATTTCTGGTTTTAGTACGAAGCGTAGGTGTGGTTTGTCCTCGGGTAAGTGTTTTGTCGCCCTTTGGATCTTTCGGCAATGTAGTCGTGCTAAGGGTATCACAAACGACGCGAATTCCATCTTTCCCAGCAATGATTTTGCTTTGAGCCAACTCCATTCCTTTCTTTTTATTAATTTTTGAATGGTTTTCTCCATTGCTTGCACTTTTTCCGAGGGTAAACTTTTGAGGTTTGTTTCCGTGTTCCAGCTTATCCCCAAGAAGGTTATGTTTTGTGTAGGATTTAACACCGATTTCTCCCAGTTTATCATAAAGCCTAAATCTGCTAGTGTCTTTAGGACGACGCATACTTCTAACTTCAGCGCCTGCGGGTTTTGATTTACTATCAAGAAATCGTCTAGGTATACCACTACTCTGATATTCTGTTTTCTGAATATCTTTACTATCCAATTTGTTAATTTGGCGAAGATTTGTGGGGCAGAGCTCAGACCAAATGGGAGAGCTTTTAGAACATAAGTTGAGTTTCGGTAATGTAAGGCCAGGTAACGCCGGTGTCTCTTTCGGATTGGTACGTGGTAGTATGCCTGTGAGAGGTCTATTTTTGTCATGTAGTCTCCTTTTTGAAGGAAATACTGCAGTTTTCTGTGATTTATAAGGCGAAATTTTTGTAACCTGAGGAAGTTGTTTAGTCTTCTTAAGTTGAACACTGTTCTCCATCGACCATCTGACTTCGGGGTTAAGAACATTTTGGAGAGGAAGCCAGTTTTGCCGTTGAATTTTCGTATAGTACTTTCGTGGATCATTTTGCTTATTTCCTTGTCCATCAGTGGAGATGTGGGTGTCCGGTATCTTTGCAATAAGGTTCTTGTGAGAAAAGTTGTTGGTGGCTTTTTGAAGAAAGGAATGACATAGCCTTTTATAATATTTAAAATAGCGTCTGGAGCCTTTCAATTTTTCCAAGCAGATAGGTGATAGGCTAGTCGTCCCGCTCGGAAGCCTTTGCAGTCAAATATATCGCTTTCGCTCCCCCCCTTTCCTTTCCTTACAATTGTGACGTCTTTGGGCACCTTC
Organism: Chrysoteuchia culmella; assembly: GCA_910589605.1. Taxonomy (NCBI): domain Eukaryota; kingdom Metazoa; phylum Arthropoda; class Insecta; order Lepidoptera; family Crambidae; genus Chrysoteuchia; species Chrysoteuchia culmella. The sequence continues at coordinate 6,779,312 of OU342648.1, forward strand.
TTTTTGTACATGATTTTTCTGAGTTCGCTGTTTAAAGTCGGTTTTTCTAAATTGTTTACTATTCTGTTGTGATTTTGGTTTCGGAAAGTTTTGTTCCCGGGGTTGTTTTTTGTGTTCTCTTTCAGAAAACGGTCGGCGAGAGGGAGGAGCAATTTTAGAAGCCCCGTGTATCCGAATTGCCTCTTGTAGTTTTTCGTCATCCCACAGGTGTGTTCCTGATGGGGGAATTTCGTTTATGACAGACCTGTAAAAGTTGTTTTTAGGCTCGTATAGCTTTCGGCGTAGCTCAATTATCTCAGCTCGTTTGCCGCAAGTGTATTGGAGCAGATCATCCGAAATCGTACGAAACTCACTTTCAGCTGCCAGCATTTTTTTAAGGCTCTCCGTGGCTTCCGGATGTTGCTCCGCCACTTTTTTTAACGCTTCTTGGAGTTTCAGGCGCTGGTTTAAGAGCCCGTGTGATATAGTGCCGAATGCAGTATCGCATTTACTCAAATGGTCCTTTAATTGGCTTGGATGAGAGCCTTGGTATAATGCTGTGTTAACACGTAGGCAGGTAAATACAGGTGCGGCCTGTAGCTTTTTTTGTGATTCGGCATAGCGGATTTTATTCCAAGTTGGTTCACCTAGTCTTTGACAGTTTATACCGTGCTGTTCGAGGACTGGATCGGCTCTAGGGATAGCCGGTTCCCTTTCTTTGGTGGTCGGTGCGAATATATCCCAATTATTTGTTGGGTTCTGCTCAGAATCAAGTGACGGTAAGTCCAGAATTGGACTAGGTGCTCGCCAAACCGGGTGTTGCGACTCCGACCTCAAGTCATTTTCTTTATTTGAGCTCATCATCTCAAATAGATTTTGGATCATCCCCTCCATTCTATTTAATCTCGAATATGTGTCATTTCTTTGCAAGCTTGAAGAGGATGATGTTGAAGAATATCGTTTACGCTTTGGTGGGCTTTTTTCGTAAGAATCGGAGCGGGCTCGATGCAAAGATGCTTCTGGTAGTGATAAATCTTCAGAAGACGATGATTTATGTCGGATACGTTTTTGCTTTCTTGGGTTAGGGTTAGATTGTTTTCCCTTGCTTGAGCCTGATCTGGAGGAGCTCCTGATTATCCGATTTTGGTGTGAATCTACGTCAGTCGTCAGAGCGTCAGAAATTTGTTCCCTCGAATAAATTGATGCTCTGATATGTTCGACTGCTCTATTAAATATTTCGGCTTGCGCTGATGAGCCACGTAGTTTTGCTGCTACATGATTTGGGTTAGTGATCAGTGCTCTGCATATATCCCATTCCAGAAGTTTTATTTTCATATTTCGGTAAGTTTTTTCCCCAAGTGACTTTGCTTCAGGGTAAAACGCCTGAGCCAGCTCTATTGAGGGTAGGGCAAATCGAATCTTATTCAAAACCCTATGGTCAATTTTATTTCCCAAAAGTTCCTCTTTAGACCAGTCAACTACCTTCCACTCCTTCCATCCCGCGGGGAGGCTGTCTTCTATAATTGTCTTGATCTTCGATAAGAGTTCCTCATCCTCTTCTTCTCCTTGTCTGGTAAAAAGTTCTCCCAGTGTTACGAACCCTTGCGAGGTTGCCATCTGTTGAGGCAAAGGAAATTTTCATAATAATGTATTTCTAACGTGTTATGCGAGAGCCTGAAAAAGGCTAAACACAACAATATTTGTCACAACAAATTGTAGATTTTTCGGTTGTAATCGGGCATAGTGATTAGTAGACTAAGACATCAATTCGGGCCAGACTCCGATCACGGTCGGGTCAGATCCCGCGACCGGTCGGTTCACATTTCGCACCCGATCGGCTCAGATTGCGCATCCGGTCGGCCCAGATTATGCATCCGGTCGGCCCAAATTCCGCATCCGGTCGGTCCAGGCTTCGCGTCCGGTCGGCCCAAATTTCACACCCGGTCGGCCCACGTTTTGTGTCTGGTCGGCCCAGATTTTGCGGCTGGATGGGACGAACCTTTGCGGTTTTGACTAACCGTCTGGGTGTAAACCCGAGACCGGAGTAGTTTTATAACCGTTTTCGTCTGGGATTGAACCCGAGATCGAATCCAAAAGTTTACACTTTTAATTGTGTTATTACATCTGAAAAGAAAGTAATGATTGACAACTCACCTTTGGTATTTCTTTAACGAACGTTACACAACGTTATATCACCACTTAAGACTATTTTAGACATCAATAGTACTAAAGATGAATTTAGTTTCAATAACTTTTTCGCGCACCCATTCGCTCGCGTAAAAACAAAAGCGTACTGAAGAGAAATGGCGGTCCGCAGACTAGCTAGACCGCAACTTGCCGACACAGATTATATAGAGTGACAGCGATTAGGTAAGTGACAGGTAAGGAATAGGATAGGATGTAGCTACGTTCACCCACTTCGCGACCGTTTAACAAGAGAGGTAATCTCAGAGGTCAGGCCGTAGGCACAGAGCCGAAATAGGTAATTAGATTATCCCGTGATTAGATCAGATTAGGTAAGGATTGAATTGATGAACGAAAGCACACACGCCGTTGTTCGGTTATGTAGAGATTATCATCACAGTCTATATTAAGCGTTAATCTACTATGCAGCCGCAGGTCACATCTAATTTTCAATACTGTTACTTTTATGCAAGTGAAAGAATGACAGGGTGTCCCTGTCCGGGTCGTCGGTCGCATAGCAGAGCAGATTTAGTAGATTTTCACTTTTACTTACAGGTACCTATCGCTTTTCGGTAGTTTTTATTTTTTTATATATCATATAAAAAAAGTATTCTGCTTTAAGTAGAGTCAGCAAAACAAAATTTATAGCTTATACTTACTAAATACGGCATACTCGTAGATTTACAGGAACCGGGTCCGATACTCCGTTAAGAGAACCGGGAATATCGCTACTCCCGGTACTGAGAAACCCCTAAAGCTTTTTTGTATTATTGAGCTGTTTAAAATGTGTGCATAAATGAAAATGTTAGACGCAAGATGAAAGAACCATAGAAAGTGCTGCTTCTGTGAAACAATTTTTTGGAATTTCCCCGCGTAACACACACAAAATTCAGTTTTTAACTATAACGTACTATTGAAATACGCTAATATTACCGGTCATATTACTGTCTGGCTATTGCTGTCTCACTCTGATAAATAGGTCACTGCCCTGTTATACCGCCTAATGATAAGCTAGGTGTATCATACAATCAACGATGAGCCTAGAAGGTATTCATTAGGGAATCCCCGGGCTTGTAAGTATTCGGAAACACAAGAACAGGTACGAAGTTACACTCTAGCGCGGTACAGAAGATATAAGAATCAAAACGCTTAGCCGAATTCGACGCCAGTCTTTGGAATATATTGTGAAGTACATATTCGTATTTATGCTTGTCTAATGGCAGGGGAAGAGTATAGCTGTCCATTTCAGACCGAAATATATCAGATAATAAAGCGTTAAGCTCGCAACAACGCTACTTACTGTCTCTGCTCAAGGGGTTTGCGTTCAAGCTTATAACAAAAATATCTGTTGTGTGGCGTCGGTTCCGCCACAAAAATAGATAGATACCGACGCCGTACTGTAACCGCACTGCGCGCTTTGTATGGAAACAAACGACCGTCCGTGCGCAAAACGACAAATGGACCGCTTCGGCACCGCAGCGATCCGACAAGAAACGTCAAAACTGAAAGCGCCCTTAAAGATGTTTGGATCTAATTTTCGATCATCAAGTCGTAGTCATCGTTTAAGCCACATGACACCCACTGCTAGGTATAAGACTCCCCCAAGGATCTCCACAACGATCGGTCCTGCGCGGCCCGCATCCAGCGGCTTCCCTTGACCTTCACCAGACCGTCGGTCCACCTTGTCGGAGGCCTACCCACGTAGCGTCGTCCCGTGCGCGGTCGCCATTCCAGAACCTTTCCGCCCTAGCGGCCATCGGTTCTTCTCTATGTGCCCCGCCCACAGCCATATCAGCCGAGTAATCCTTCGAGCGATGTCAGTTGCTTTGATCAGTTTAGTTCTCCTACGGATGTCCTCATATCAGATTCGATCACGTAGGGAAACGCCGAGCATACTCATAGTTAGCGACCACGATTCACTACCGTAAGTCATCACTGACAACACACACTGGTCATAGACTTTCGTCTTGAGACACACCGGTAAGTTGGACGCGATGATCTTACGGAGCTTCCTGAATGCTGCCCATCCGAGTTGGATTCGACGGGAGATCTCTTTCTCGAAGTTGGACTTACCTAACTGGATTGTCTGTCCAAGGTAAACGTAGTGGTCAACATTTCGAGTGTAGGGTTCCCAACGTGAACTGAAGTGGGTATAACATGGGAATTTGACATGATTTTCGCCTTTTCCATGTTCATCTTAAGACCCAATGTTTGGGAAGCACTACGGAGATCTTCGAGCATTGTGTTCAGATCTTCCAAGGTCTCAGCCGCATCATTGGCTAAACGAAGATGTGTCAGATACTGGCCATTAATGTTGATGCCGAGTCCTTTCGAGTCCAAGAGCTTAAAGATATCCTTCGACGCAGCTGTGAACAGTTTCCGAGAAATGACGTCTCCCTGTCTCACACCTCGCTGAAGTTAGATGGGATTTGTGTTCTTGTTCTGTAATCGGTCCGACATGGTGGCATGTTCGTATAAGTAAATCCTTCCCTAGTTATTTGTCTCGATTTCATCCAACTACAGCCCAATCTCAAAGCTCCAGTGCGTAAAAGCTACTTATACAACAAAGGCAATTATGAGCAAATCATTTCTGATTTGGCCAAAATACAATGGAATGACATTTTAATGAGGGGTAGCGTAGATGAAGCACTATCCGAATTTTATTCTATTTTGTTCGAAATGAGAGATCTTTATATTCCGCAGTGCACACTAAGGGACTCCAAATATCCTCGCTGGTACACCTCTTCTCTTATTAAGATTATTAAAGATTATTAAGTATTTAACTAAGTATAAGATATATGGCAACCTCTGCGATCTGTTATCATTCCGTGTGCTTCGTGACCGTGTAAATGAGGTCGAACGTTCTTGTTATGAAGCATATATGACCAGAATTGAATCTTCAATCACGGAGACTCCAAAGGTATTCTGGTCTTATATTAAGAGTAAACGGACGAACAGCAACTATCCGTCAAATATGTCTTATAATGGCACTAATTATGAAAATGGCCAAGATATATGTGAATCCTTTTCTGCCTACTTTAGTTCCACATTTTTAGCACCCCTTTCATCTGCTAATAGCTCGTCTCAGGCACAACATGATATATCCTCCTGTTACAATATTTTCGAATCAATTGAAATTGACCCTATAGTCGTGAATAAACATCTAAAGGCACTCGATCTCAATAAATCTGCGGGGCCCGATTCTCTTCCAGCTATATTTTTTGTTAAGTGTGCCGATGTGCTGACTGAACCTGTGACGCTGTTTTTCCGTCGTTCTTTGGCTGAAGGTGTGATGCCAGCCAGGTGGAAATCAGCATTCATCACGCCGATCCATAAGAAAGGTGCTAAAACTGAAATTGTAAACTATCGCCCGATATCAAAACTCTGTAATTTAGCTAAATTACTTGAGCGCATAGTCTATGATCAATTATATAATAGCTTATCTGCATCTTTTCTCCCGCAACAACATGGGTTTATACAAGGTAAGTCTACGGTATCTAACCTTATGCTCTTTACCGACTTCGTCTCGGGGCAGATGGATGATGGAGCCCAGATTGATGCTGATTACACCGATTACAGTAAAGCGTTTGATCGGGTCGATCACGATATCTTGCTGCGGAAGCTTTTTGAACTGGGAATACGAGGTGATCTGTACAGATGGTTCTCCTCCTATGTTCGAAATCGGACTCAGGCAGTAGTACTCAGTGGTTACACATCCGCATGGATAGAGGTCCCGTCCAGTGTACCTCAGGGGTCCCTTATTATTTGTGATCTTTATAAATGATATTGAAAAATGTTTCAAACATTCTAAATTTCTATTATTTGCGGATGACATGAAAATGTTTAAAACAATTAATTCCTTGTCTGATGCTCAACTTATGCAGGAAGACCTTCTAAGGGTGGTAGAATACTGCAATGTTAACCTCAATATATCCAAATGCCAAGTATTAAGTTATTCACGAAAAAAGAATCTATTGAAATTCGATTATTCGATTGCTAATACTTCACTTACTCGTGCCGATACTACTGTGGATCTTGGTGTTCACCTGGATAATCAGCTATCTTACAGTCATCACATTCACAAAGGTAAGGCTTGTAGGTAAGGCTACTGCTGCGCTTGGTTTTATTATCCGCAACAGTAAGTCGTTTAGTACTATGAAATCACTAAAGATTCTCTATTGTGCTTTTGTCAGGAGTCATTTGGTCAGCCAGTCAAATTTGGAACCCTAATTATGCAATACATGCCTCAAGACTGGAGAGAATCCAGAGGAAATTTACTAGATTTCTACTTCAAGTTCAAAATTCCTGCCATGGCGTATGAGGATCGTTGTTCGCGTTTCCATCTTCTTCCACTCGAAACCCGAAGAAAGATTTCTGATCTTCGTTATCTAATGAAAATAGCTCAAAATAAAGTCAATTGCCCCGAACTTGTTTCCAAATTAAAATTGAATGTACCATTCCATCACTGTCGTCCAAGAAATCTGCTCCATGCCCCACTCGTGCACTCATGCACCACAGAAATGTTTTTTATGTTCGTGCCAGTAATTTGTTCAACAGTATTAACAAGCGAGACATTAATGCTCTTGACCTATTTTGTGATAACTTGTTAACTGTTAATAGAGTTTTGAGTAGCTCTGTATAGTGTCTATTTTAATTAGGTATATAAAATTAATATGAATTAATTAGCTGTATAATGAACGCAAGCGCAAAACAGTTATTTAACCAAGTGCTATCTGTGGAGGCTTGTAAATGGCTCTTAGTAGTATAATTTACGTATCTACCTTGTAATGTTAGCTGTAAGCCCCCCAAATATTGTAAAATAAAATAAAAATAAAAATAAGTACCTCAACACCTCGAAATACCTATAGTCCACTTGGCACCTCTGGAGAGAATGCAGCACCGCCCAGGTCTCTATCGTATCGAACGCCAAGCAAAGTAGCAAATTATACTCCTCGGTCTTCTGTATAACCTGCCGAAGCGTATGGATGTGGTCTTTGGTGCTAAAGCCTTTTCAGAACCCGGCTTGTTCGTGAGGAAGTCGTCGAACCTGCGAGCTAGACGACTCGTTATGACTCTCGAAAACAACTGAGTTTGCGTTTGGTATAGTTGGAGGAACCAATTCAGCGTAAAAAACCTTTGCCAGTAAAGCAAAGCTTTTTTCATGCTAATTAAAATTTTCATGAAATATTAAAAGTTGAAACTTAATGAAAATGACACGCATGATCAGCAAGCATATCCCTCAAAGTAGGATTCAGGTTGAAAGGACTGACCTGTTTCTTATCCTGTTAATCTTACAGCCTCAGTGGACAACCGAATTAGGGAATTAGGGACAAGATGTAAGTTAGCATTGGCTTGGCTATTTCACTAAAGGCCAGGGCAAAAAAAAATAACGATTCTACATCTATATCAATAAAAGCTATAGACTTGCTCGGTCGTCAACTGAAGCTTTTTGGGTTACATGACAAGGGGGCAGAGTTGTTTTGCGCTACTAAGAGTCCGCCTGCGGAGACAGGTTCATGAACCAGTTCAGTAGGGGCTCGTGCATCAAATAGATGAAGGTACTTTTCCCGATTTAATGAAATGTAGTAAGCTTATTCCTCTTTTTAAATCGGGTGACAAAAGTGACCCTACAAATTTTAGGCCGATTTCAGTACTACCGGCGGTTAGTAAAATTTTTGAAAAAGTTATATACTCTCAATTATTAGACTATTTAACAATAAATCGAATCCTTCATAACAATCAGTTCGGCTTTTCTAAAGGTAAAAATACTACTGATGCTGGCATTGCATTCCTCAAACATATTTTTGAGGCTTGGGAGGGCAAGCAAGACGTAATTGGTATATTCTGTGACCTGTCTAAAGCCTTCGATTGCGTTGATCACGTTACACTTTTAAAGAAGCTAGAACATTATGGTGTCTCTAAGAAATCTGTTAGCCTTTTGCAGTCATACTTGCACAATAGAAATCAAAAAGTAATTGTCAATAATACTGCTTCTACTGGAGCCCCCATTATTATGGGCGTGCCACAAGGTTCAATATTGGGCCCTTTGCTGTTTTTAATTTATATTAACGATCTCCCTCATTACACGAGTAATTTATGTGAGACAGTACTATTTGCAGATGATACATCTTTAATTTTTAAAATTGATAGAGGAAACAATTGTTCTGACGAAGTAAATAGTGCTCTCTCTCAAGTCGCACACTGGTTCAACAGTAATAATATGTCTCTTAACCCTTCTAAAACCAAGTTTGTTAGATTCTCATTACCTAACGTAGTGCAGGTCGATATGCATATCAATTTGAATGGGAATGTAGTAGAGTTAGTTGAGAGTACAAAATTTCTTGGCATTACATTGGATTCAAAGCTGCAATGGGATCCACATATTGAAGCCTTGTCGAGTAGACTTAGTTCTGCGGCTTTCGCAATAAAGAAAATAAGGCTCTTAACTGATATTGAAACGGCAAGACTAGTTTACTTTAGCTATTTTCATAGTGTAATGTCCTATGGCCTGTTGTTGTGGGGCTCAGCAGCTAATATAGAAAATGTTTTTATACTTCAAAAAAGAGCTGTGCGCGCCATTTACAACCTTCGACGGAGAGATTCTCTTAAGGATTTGTTTAAAGAGATTAATATACTAACTTTGGCGGGACAATACATCTATGATAATATAGTATATGTAAGGAAACATCTTGATTTATTTATTAAGCATAGCGATGTCCATAATTTTAATACTAGAAATAAGAATAAGCTTGCCGTTCCAAAATTTCGACTTGAAAAATGTAGACGCTCGTTTTTGGGGAAAGGTATAGCTTTTTTTAATAAAGTTCCACAACAATTGATAGAGCTGCCTTTGCATAAATTTAAAATATATGTTAAAAAGTCACTTTTAAGCAAAGGTTATTACAAGGTAGATGATTATTTAAAAGACCAAAATGCATGGATGTGATACTAACATAAAACATAACTATTATAAATTAGATAAAAGGAAAATATTCTAATAATTGAAAATTGGAAAATTTTCCTCTTATATTAAATATATTTCAAAATTGTAAATTTGTGCTTGGCAACAACATGTTCCATTGTAAATGTTGTTGTTTCTGTTAAAGCTGATAAGTTTCTTGCGGCCGTTCTTCTTATCAGTTAAAAGATGTCCTGAATGGCTGGTAGGGAAAAAAATTTTGGACTATTCGAAAGTACTTATCTATAAGTCTATTTGAATAAAAATCTTTGACTTTGACTTTGACTTTGACTTTGAAATTTAAATTCAAATTCAATATCATTTATTTAGTCTATGCTGTTACAAGCACTTATGAACGTCAAAGAAGCTACGCCATCGGCTCACAAACCCTAAGGCTGGATACTGGATTTTCTTTGCTAGGAAGGCATTGAATGATGACCCGATATTCAATTTTCTCCATACTTGTGAACAACGATAAGATGCTTAATTAGTAGCTACCTGGGCAAATGAACCTGTCTCCAAAATCCCCCCAAAACCGGAAAGTTTCCGATCTCAGGAGATTGCAATGCAAATATGGCTAGCCAAAGGAAATGTTTATATAACATCGATAAATAATGCTAGGGCATAGTCCCAGGAACTCCTGGTTACGAATTTTCCCGAGATTCCTGATACGGTACTTACTGGGGCACATTAACTGGCATCGGTTTTAACATGGTATCGCAGAACCGGTTCTCATTAATAGTAAACTTCAATATAAATATATTCAAATGAATGAGTTCGAGATAGGGAAAAGTACCGGGAATTCAAAGTTAAATTTTTTTCCCGGGACTCCCAGTACTGACGCAAATTAACTGACACCGGTACCATCGTATAGAAGAACCAGTATTCTTGGTTCTCATTAATAATAATGATTGGGTTAGAAATGCAAAACTATAAAACAAAATGTATTAAACGAGTGATTGACAGTGGGTGCATTATTTCTAATTTCAATTTTAACAATCAGAAAGGCTGTCATTTAGAAGAGTGGCACTTGAGGTGGTATAAAGTAAAAACAAATTATACTTACTTACTTGCCTAGATCAGATATATATCTTGTTTTCTTTTTTTGCTTTTTATTTGATGTTTACCTACTTCTAAAAAACATCTTAGTCTGGTCATCAACTTACTTAAAAATAATTAAGTAGGTACCTTCTTGACTAGCAATGTAGGTACCGTCAACAGCACGTGCGGCTTTACATTTGCACTACGAAAACCACCGACGAGCGACGTAAGGGCGCTCTCAAGGTCACACACACCGCTCGCGTGTCGCGTCGCGTCCCATGCGCTTGCTCTTAGCGGCAAATTTCAAAATGTTCCGGATTTAAACTGAATCTAATAAGATATAAGATTCCATGGATAAAAACGACACAAATTTTGAATAGTGTTTCGTTATATCATAAAGATAATAAAAACATAAACTCTAATAACTTGAATTTTCTTTTGTGACTTTTACAGCGTTTTGAACAAAAAAAGGAAAGTTTCTGAAAATGCCATGGAGGAATCTGACACAAAACATTATAAACAAAAGATACCATTGATCTAAAACTTATAACACTTATTTCACCAACTCTAATATTCTTTTGAGCTACTGAGGCGACATCTTAGGTAATGGTTAAATAACAGTATTCCCGTGGAGAGAGATGACACAAAAACCTCGTGTACATCGTTTACGACTTTCTAATCCCCATGAAAGTAAAATTATCGTCTCTAATTTTATTTTCGGCCGATAATGTCAGAAAAGACAAAAACGTCACTATATACTTATCCCTGCACCTAAGATGACACAAAATCATATATTAGGTTAAGTAAATGGTCCTGGAACTGTATACCAAAAATCAAGAACTTTAATATTTTTGAAACCTCAAAACTTATCCCTATCGGTCTATAATTCGTCCAAGATCAATAATCATACCGTTTAGAGCCAAACGAAGCATTCTATCAGCGTTACGTTTGATATGTGACAGTATTTAACACTAGAAACCCGTTCAAATAACAAGGCATCAATATGAAAAAGCGAAAACTATATTTCGCACCGTCACACTTGTGTGGCATCTTTGAAACCGTTACGTTACGTCAATTTTGCGTTACGAATGTTGAAAAGCAATTCACAGTAAAGAGAATTTCCGCCACTGAGGATCTAGCTTTACCTCGAACCAATCAGTGCAGTACTTACGATACAATTCGAGATTGAAATTTGTATGAAGAATGAGTTAGGGTGACGAAGTAGATTTTTTTGGGGACATCGTATTTATTAATTTTATTTATTTGGAATTTTGTCAACAACGCGATTAACACTAAAATATCAACAAAAACAGACATATTACCATTTATAACAAATTGAAACCTTAATTTACAGGTGACAACTAAATGCATTATTAATAACTAGCTTTATAAACAAAAATTTACATAGAAAATTAGGTTAAATTAAGTTCAAATTAACTGAGGTGCCTTCGTAATACGGTAAAATGGCCAAGGTATTCAGATTTGCGCAGACAAATAGGTCTCAATTTGCTTTTAAAGGATTGGCATTATATCGAAGTCACTACAGTATACTTTGACATTAAATTCTGTATTGTGGTGGAAACATTCTATTTTAATATGAAAATAAACTTGTATAAGAAGTTTAGAACTACCTATTAGATTTAGAACTTAAGATAACAACCAATGTATTGGCAATTTGGTGGGAGATATCCATATTTTTTACTCGGTAGGCCCCAAAGGGTCGGTCAGAGAGGCCCCTGGACTGACAATGTAGTATTATTATAGTATAAGTTACAAGAAGACGTGATATTTGACAATCATGTTATTAAAAATATAAAATTATTTGTCAAATAAGCAACTATTAGAAGTCAGAACTTACTTTATATGATTGTGAAACAGGCCAAATAAAAGTACAAAAAAATATGATTCCACAATTTGTGTTTGATTAACTCAAAACAAGAAAAATATTTTGCTATAAATTAATTGTTTAATAAAACAATAATAAAATGTCAAAGTATTACAGTTCCATCTCGCAACAATGTGTGTGTCTACAGCTTCCTCATAAGACATAGAGAAATTCTAAGCATGTCATATTTTAGTGCTTATTATTTGCAATCAAAGCGTGTCAGTGATATTTTAGGTGCAACCATAACTTCGTTACTAGGAGTTTTGTTTTGTGTGTTAGCTGGAGAAACGTGTCCCCAGCTGACACATGCCGTTTTAAGGCAAACCAGTGAGGTTAGGGCTTTAGACTATAGTCAGAAATTTAGTGCACAATAGGAGCAATGAGAACCAAAAAAACTAACCGTCACACTCAAATACTGTTGAAACTACGATCATTAAAGTGTGTGTTAGCTGGAGACCCGTGTCTCTGGCTTACACACACCTGTATCTTCGTAATTATTTAAGGTAGGATTATGTTTTATACCTCAAATTTTTGAGTCGAATTGGAGCAGTAAGCTCCAAATTTTTCTAATCTCTAGCTCGAATAGTTTTTAAGCTACGAACCGATAAGCATGTGTAAGCTGGAGACACGTTACACGTTTGAATCACTGTAACCGTATAAGTTAGAGTCTCGTATTAAGAATCAAATGATACCTTATAATAGGTGCACACGGCATGCAAAATTTCAAATCACTGGGCTTCTTAGTTTCAAAATTATAGGCAAAAAACTGGTTTCCCGCCAAAAAATTCAAAATAAATGGCTCAGACGCAGCTAAAGCGCGGTTGCCGTTCCGTGCGCTACACTGTTGCAATCGACTTTTAACCTAACGGCTGGTATTAATTCGAGTCACTTTAGTTTGCGCTTTCGATCGTTTTAATTTCTGTTTTGAGAATTTCAGACCAGGAGCCGTCCGATATATCTACGCTGATTACAAACCATCTATGGTAGTAACTTATAATTGAACTATCTGATTCTCTTATGAAGTAGTTTTTAAATGTTAGTGTTAGAAAATTCACAACATTTGTTGATATAGGGCATGGATGATGGGCAATTTTCTATGAAACCTGGGCGTTAAACCAACAGAAATGGAACTACTATTTAGTACTTAGTACTAGAAAATATTTTCTTGTTTATTAACTATCATAAGCCCCCAGGTTTGCTAGAAAATAACCAGAGCGAAATACACTATCTGTACCTAACTATACTTTTTTCTCTCTTATTAATTCAGTGATCGGAATAGGCTGAGTATATTTACCTATAGTTCATAGAACGAAGACAAAAATCGGAGACTTCCTTAATACTATTTTTTTCCGGTAAAACTGGGAATTTAATTAGGCGAACTTTAACACCTTATTATTTATATTTAAATTATAAATGCTTTTCGTTTTGACACAACTGCTCAAAAATAATTAGAATGATTTCATGGTTCGCGTGATTTTAATTTCCTAAAATTTCATGAATACTAACCATAACCAGCGATCGGATAACGTTATTTTTTGGCTGAAAAATTGTGGAAGCAGCATCTTAAAACATTTTGTTTTTTTTTTATATTAATCTTAGGATTCCAAAAAATTCTGGAATGCAAAAGTAGTCGATAACATAGTGTGGAAACAACGACTTTAGCATTATGGTACTTATTATAAAATAATCCGGGACTCGCAATCCAGGTGTTGCAAAAGGGGTTACATATTCATATTTTAGTACTTTTATAAAAAAAAACTGTCGTCTCTGGAATTTCGCCGGCCACTGCCGCGGCACACTCGCTTTTCTAGCTCGATTCGCACGTCTTTTTGTCACAGTTCTAACCTAATCTAATCTAGAAGTACCTTAAGTACTGTGGAGATCATACATGGCTCCGCATTACAAGGAGGCCGCAACACCGCCGTTGCTGGCTGGTTTTGTTTTTAATAAAATTAAGCAAGAGAGGCCCGTCGTGCGTAGATACAGTTGCCTTGTCAAATAAATATTTTAAAATATTGTGAAAGAATAAAATAATTGCTGAATATAAAAACAGTATCGAAGTCCTCCGCTGCTCTTCTATATTTTTTGATATATCTTGGAAATGGTGCATCGTAGCACAAAAATGAGGTATTTTTCGACCCCCTACGTAACCCATAAAACCCCCTTTCAGCATCAAATATCAATAATAATAATAATATCAATAATATCGATCGATTTTGTATGGCAAGCGACTTATCCAAATTTTAGAGTGAAATTACTATGGAAACTGCCCCCTAATTGTCTAATTTCAAAATCTATCACAATCACTTTCAGAGGTATTGTGATTGTGTTATTTTCGTCTGCCACATTTACTTAGACAGTTCAATTTCGTTTATTCCATACCTTTCAAAACGCGGCCCGATCACAATCCCTTTCAAATGTCAAATAGTGATGGCCTGAAGTATGTAAATATCTTTGAAATGACGACGGCTACGAATCGCAAATCATATACGATTCGTAGCACAAAAATAAGGAATTTTTTGACTCCCTACGTAACCCATAAAACCCCCTTTCAGCATCAATTGACATGATAAAAAGTCCAAAAGAACAAGCTCAAAATTTTTTCAAGTCTAGGGGGCTAATTGTCTAATTTTAAAATCTATCGCAATCCCTTTCAATTCATCATTTCATAATTAATAAGAGAGAAAAAAGTATAGTTAGGTACAGATAGTGTATTTCGCTCTGGTTATTTTCTAGCAAACCTGGGGGCTTATGATAGTTAATAAACAAGAAAATATTTTCTAGTACTAAGTACTAAATAGTAGTTCCATTTCTGTTAAAATAACGTTATCCGATCACTGGTTATGGTTAGTATTAATGAAATTTTAGGAAATTAAAATCACGCGAACCATGAAATCATTCTAATTATTTTTGAGCAGTTGTGTCAAAACGAAAAGCATTTATAATTTAAATATAAATAATAAGGTGTTAAAGTTCGCCTAATTAAATTCCCAGTTTTACCGGAAAAAAATAGTATTAAGGAAGTCTCCGATTTTTGTCTTCGTTCTATGAACTATAGGTAAATATACTCAGCCTATTCCGATCACTGAATTAATAAGAGAGAAAAAAGTATAGTTAGGTACAGATAGTGTATTTCGCTCTGGTTATTTTCTAGCAAACCTGGGGGCTTATGATAGTTAATAAACAAGAAAATATTTTCTAGTACTAAGTACTAAATAGTAGTTCCATTTCTGTTGGTTTAACGCCCAGGTTTCATAGAAAATTGCCCATCATCCATGCCCTATATCAACAAATGTTGTGAATTTTCTAACACTAACATTTAAAAACTACTTCATAAGAGAATCAGATAGTTCAATTATAAGTAACTACCATAGATGGTTTGTAATCAGCGTAGATATATCGGACGGCTCCTGCACCCCGACCGCCTAACGGTATAGCTTGTGTTATTGCTATAGTTATCGATTTTTCAAACCTCCTACAAGGGCTCTCGCTGAAGCTATTACTTTCATACTAAAAATGCAATAGTGAATCCAATAGATGAATAGAAATATGTAGGAATTAGACGAAAATACTATCTTTGAAGGGTTTTATGAGAGTTTGAAATTTGATAGCCATAGCAATACCACACGCTATACCGTTAGGCGGTCGGGCCTCAGGTCTGAAATTCTCAAAACAGAAATTAAAACGATCGAAAGCGCAAACTAAAGTGACTCGAATTAATACCAGCCGTTAGGTTCAAAGTCGATTGCAACAGTGTAGCGCACGGAAAGGCAACCGCGCTATAGCTGCGTCCGAGCCATTTATTTTGAATTTTTCGGCGGGAAACCAGTTTTTTGCCTATAATTTTGAAACTAAGAAGCCCAGTGATTTGAAATTTTGCATGCCGTGTGCACCTATTATAAGGTATCATTTGATTCTTAATACGAGACTCTAACTTATACGTTTACAGTGATTCAAAACGTGTAGCGTGTCTCCAGCTTACACATGCTTATCGGTTCGTAGCTTAAAAACTATTCGAGCTAGAGATTAGAAAAATTTGGAGCTTACTGCTCCAATTCGACTCAAAAATTTGAGGTATAAAACATAATCCTACCTCAAATAATTACGAAGATACAGGTGTGTGTAAGCCAGAGACACGGGTCTCCAGCTAACACACACTTTAATGATTGTAGTTTCAACAGTATTTGAGTGTGACGGTTAGTTTTTTTGGTTCTCATTGCTCCTATTGTGCACTAAATTTCTGACTATAGTCTAAAGCCCTAACCTCACTGGTTTGCCTTAAAACGGCATGTGTCAGCTGGGGACACGTTTCTCCAGCTAACACACAAAAAAAAACTCCTAGTAACGAAGTTATGGTTGCACCTAAAATATCACTGACACGCTTTGATTGCTCCTAATATGCACTAAAATATGACATGCTTAGAATTTCTCCATGTCTTATGAGGAAGCTGTAGACACACACATCTCGCAACACTACAATAATTTAAATGATTTGTTGTAAAACAGACTAGTAGGAAGGTAGTAACTAATGGCTGGTTTATCTACCGACTTATCTTAAGTTTTGGATAGTTTATTTAGCAAATATATTGACAATAAAATGATATTACTTTCAAGCAATGTGACGGAATAATGAAAAACGATGAAATGACGGAAAATTTTGATATTTCGTATAAATATCAATATAATGTCAATATTTTGACAATATATTGTCAATATATTGATGACCTTGGAACGCGCATTATTCCACGGTATCGACCGCGACTAGGGATGCCCGAGTTTTTGCTATGAATCGATCTTTTGGATCGCATGAGAGCGTAACCCAAAAGATTGATTCACGAGCTTGAATCTAGATAGATTCAAGCTTTTCCCCAACCTATTATTTAGTACCTAATAATAGTAAAGTAACCTCGGAATGTTCTATATTCTTTTTAGTAACTAATGAAAGTAAAGTAACCTCTGGTTGTTCGAAAATAGTAGGTAGGTAGATTCTAAAATAATAGCCTACTTAATCGTTTCAGACTTTAAACGGTTTACTTATCTTCCACTTTGTATGAGTTGAGGTGCTTCTTCTAATATTTATCACTAAGGCCCACTTGCGCTTAACATATTTATATAACTCATTGCTACCTTTGCCTGCATCTAACTCTGAGTCAAATGTTAATTTAACTCGGCGCAAGTTGGTAAAAAATTATTATCTCATTGGCTAGCAGATTTATCACAAATATAATTTGGTATAAAGTTACAAACTTTATTAAAACACCTAATCAAGGATTAGAAATCCAAATAGTTAGTTACTTCACACCTTCCCTGCATTCTTGCAATTGTTGTTAAGATGTACTAGCTGTTTTATACTAGCTGCTGTTTGCTTCTTTTTATGAATTTATCAGATATATAGATCCGTATAGATCATGATACATAGATCTATAGATAATCCTACCTAGTCTTCACCAACCTATAACAATAATTTAGTTTTTAATATTCTCTCACAAAACAAATACACTTAAAAGTGCAATAAGAATGTAATGGACTGGGTTTGTTTAATATGATCATAACGAAACATTTAATATATTAATAAAACGTATTAATTTAAAATAATCAAAATACAGCAGTCGCGCTATAATAATTACGTGTTTTTGTTTATTTCTGTATAACCTTTAAGGTAAGGTAAGGTAAGCAACTTTCCTACTTGATATTCATTTTTTCATTCATGAAACATTTTATTAAATTGCATCACGGGCACCGCCAGTAATTACGAATCACATACTCGTATTTCACTATCTCCACTGCTTAAATACTACTACCAACTCAAAACTCGCAACATTGTGTTGCCATATAGTGAAGTTGGTAAGTTTCTCAATAACACGTTTTCTACTCTTTTGTGTTATTATAATAAACTAGACTTATACTTAATCTTAAAGAGAAGCATAGCTGACGTGAAAAATAGGCGCGAAAACAAGTCTGCAGTGTGTGAACACGCTTTTGAGGGACCCACCCACTATATCAGGTTTGATAAGCCACAGATACTCGTCAGGGAACCAAAATTTGTCCTCAGAATGCTACGTGAGGCCATTGAAATCACCAAATATCCAAACTTCAATAGAGATGATGGGTGGAAGATTCCACCAGCTTGGGACTCTATTCTTCATAAATTAAAGTCTCAACCCAAATCACGCACTGCAAGACCGAAAGATACGGTTAGCTCTTTTTGTAGATAAATATAAAAAGTAAAGGTGGAGATAACATATCTTAATTTCTTTATAAACGTGGAGGTCGGCCAGCTCTCGAAGTTTTCTTGGCAGCTTCTTTCTTCGAAGGTCCTCTCAATTTGTGAACTGCCAGTAGAGTCTTTAGTTTTCTCTTTTCTTAATTATAAAGACTTAAAATAATAATTAAATCAAAATATCAAATCAATAATAATTGTTGCCGTAGTAAATGTCTAACCGTATCCGAACGAAAAAATAAATTATATTTTCGAGGGTAGACTTATTATAAGTAGCCAGTCATCCCGTGACCACGGCAGCTGAAAAGATGCCGAAACATCGGGAAAATCAAAAAAACCCCTAAAAACCTAAAAATACGGACAATTTCAACTTAGTTCGTGAAATATAGCGCGTTTGATATCCGTAAAAGTTGTTTTATTTCAAAGTGAAAACCTGTCAAATCACTCTACTGAATCAATAATCCCACTTATTATATTTAGAACATAAAGCAAGCCATTCATAAAGAAGAAGAAGAATAGTGAAGATCGGATGCCCGTGAATCTATTCAAAAGATTGGAGATCGTATGGGTAAAAGATCGATCTTCCAAAAGATCGATTCAGATCGGGCATCCCTACCGTGACCGACCGGGGACGGGGGGAGTCCCGACTAGCATGCCTCTTTATTATTTTGTTTGCCCGATCGATTCAGAATCCCTACCGCACAGTGGGACGGATTTCGGATTTGCGGACGTAGGACTTTTTTGTCGAATATCTTTTTTTTTTATGCCAATCGATAGTCCTAATTAAGACGATAAGATTTAGTTGCCGCACTTTTGTTGCAAAAGTTATGACTAACGAGAAAAATTCAATTTTCACAAAAGTTGTATGGGACCATAACTAACTTGCTCTATAAATACCAAGTCTTGGCAGATCTCAGCCTGATATTTGGTAGGGTTAATCTATGGGTGTTTATATATAGCGCAAAGAGTAAAGTAATTATAAGGGAAAAGAGCGCCCACTCGCGGCAGTTTTTTGAAACACGAATTGACAGGCCGTCAGCGCCTCTGGAAGACAGTGCGGGAACTAATCGTTTGTACGTACGTACGTAGCTATAGGTAGGTACCTAGTTTGTATCGTATACATAATATTAGTGCGTATTATTCCCAGTTATGAACTATTTTGTGAAGCAAGCGTGTTTTTATCATATTATGACTAATATTATATGATTTATTCATGTAATATTAGTCTTAATATGAAAAATACGTGCTTGCTTAACAAAATAGTTCATGGCTGAGAATAATACACACTAATATATTATAAACGATACAAATATCTAGATAATACGTTCCATTACATTAAAATTCATACTTAATGAAAACTAACTTAATTAAATAATGAAACAACAAAGTGTTAGGTTTATTTTTTATTTTTATAATTTTTGTATTTATTATAATATTTTTGTGCAGCAATTTTTAATTCGTCCTCACCATCGTAGGTAATTTTACCGTCTAGAATTCTATTAATACTCCTACACCAACTATAAATTAAAACATTTAGTGCTGTGTCCACAAAAATGTGTTTTATTTTTTCTCTATGTGACTCGCATTTAAATGGGCAATCTGTTAATAATTCTATATAAGAAATTATTGTGCCTTTTACATTGTTTTTATTTGGATTTCTTTTTAGACAAGAAACGACTGTGCTTTGTACTTCTTTAAAATAATCTTCTACTAAAATGTTTGGGTAGCACAGCCATTTCTTGTCCACACAATATTCTTTTTTTTGAAGGAAGGTATTGTTCTTATTTGTGGAATTATCATCGATTAAATCTTTTTTGCAATGTTGACATTTTTTTATTATTTTGAGACATTTTCTCACGACCCATCCACATACATAATTTCTTTGACCTGAGTCACTTTCCATAGTGTCGCCAAGTTCTGAATTGAAATTAATTTCTCTATGGTCATTAGTTTCAACATCTTCGGGAACATCAGGATTAACAAAATCTCCCCTTAAAAAGAAATCTAAACTTTGAAGGCATTCACTTCCATCAGCCTCGCAGTTCGCTCTGCGGGAATGAGGGGCAGTAAAACCATTTAATAGTAGAGCTTTATAGGCTCCTTCAAATGACACAGTATTAGGGGAGACATTTCTTCCACCAAAACTCCTGATATTCCCAAAAAAGTTTTCCACCGGGTCCTGATTAAAATTTCTTGTCAACATTGCATCAAAACCATATTTATTAGACAATACCTTCCACACAGCTTGTACACCATCAATTGTTTTTAATAAATTTGTTATTGAAGGCACAATAACTTCAGTTTCAATAATTTTACCTCCAACTTGTGTTTTTTTAATAAACCTTAGAGTCTTTAAAATTAGTTTCGCTTTCTGCCATAACTGATGTTGAGGCGAACTATTTTTAACAGGGCCCTTAAATAATTTGCCGTTGGGAACGGAGAATGTACTCGCGTTTAAGGTATCAAATAAATTGTCTATCAACAATGTGAACTCAATCAATTGCTTACATTCCTCAGGTAGATCTCCCCTTGCAGTTAAATGCTCAGTTACTACGGCTACACTATGGCTAAATATTTGTGTAGCTGATTTGACTTTCATTTTATTTATTTTATCCGGGTTTATATGTTCCTCGGTAATTTTATCAAGTAGCCTTAACTCGCCATATGATTTGTCAGCAGCATATACCATCTGATAATACTCCCATTTGATATTCTTTTTCACATTATTTGATGTGTATGTTAAATCTTTGGTAAGCAAGTTATTCCGAAGACCTTTTATTATGTGGGGAATGTCATACAATGGTATTATATTTTTACCACTGACCCTGAAAATGTCTTCTCGCCACTCCCTCCCATTTCGCAGAAAAAGAGCTTTCGTGTCATTTATCAGTTCTGTGATAGCTGCCACATTTACCGTACTTTGGTCACACACTGTGTTGATAATGATGAGGCCTGCCTCCAATGCATGCTTGATAACATTTTTAATAATATTTTTTAATTCTATACTTTTCAAACTATTCGTGTAATAGTAAGCTATGGGTTGCTTAAAGTTCTTTTTCAGTCCTTTGACCATAAAAACAAGGACATGGTTAGAAAATGACATATTCTTTGCATTGTCGGAAATACCTTCTAACGTGTCTTTATTGGCATTATAATTGACATGTGCAGTAATGGACATCTCATCAAAGATGAGACTACATAGTCTTTCAGAAGCATCTTTTCCTTGCAAAGTTTTTTTAAGTTGTTCAAATATGATGGGATTAATGCCCTGAACCAATTTAATTTTGCTCAAAAGAATTTTCATGGTTTTTGTGGAAGGAAGTGCGAATAATTTGCATAAAAGTCTATAACATTTAGGACTTTTCTTGTATAAGGTTAAACATAAAACTTTCTCTTCAATCGTAAACCGACGTCCTTTAGGCTTCTTTTTAGCTTGTAGCTGTATGTGGGCGAAAAGCTGTGCTGCTTTTGTCATGTGCTTTGTAACAAAATTAAAGGCAATGTTGTCTCCCATTTTCTGAGCATTAGCTAGTCTTTCCTTAAATGTCCGATTCTTACGACGTAAACGATAAATGGTTTGTTGCAGCTGCTTTAATTTGTGATCGTATACTCCTCCATGACGAATAATAGTTTCTGGAAATAAAAGATTGTGGTAAGCTCACACTTATACGGCGCTATTAAAGGTGGTCCCTCTACTGAAAGTAGCACCCTCAGGTTTTTAAAATTATTATTAACTAACAAACCTTTTATTTAAATACTGGCCTGTTCAATTTAGTACAGACAGTTTCAACACATCTGTGGGCGGGGCTCTATGTGTGCGTGCGTTTGTAACGGTATGATTCCGACCGACCGACGCAACACCGGTGCCGCACCAAAAACGGTCCCCACACATTCTGGTGCCTCACCAAAAACGATCCCCACACATTCTCTATGCCATAGAGAATGTATGAAAACCGAATCGACACGAACAGCGCGATGCTTGCCTAGCTCCACAACTGGATTGAAATCGGACATGCTAATTTTATCCGTTCGTTTTATAGATTAACTTGATACAAAAGTCTGACTAAAACTCTCATTAAGATTACTTGCATAGTTTTTGACCTATCTTAATTTAAAGATACAGTTCCGGAAAAAGGCAAAAATATAAAAAATATTTTTTTCTTTATTCTTTAGTGGAAAGATGGTAGTGTGTTATTTATTATATTGTGAAGGCACTTAAGAAGCATTTTAGGAACCCATTTTTATAATCTTTAAGTGTTAAGATGGCCGAGCAAATCGATGTTAAGTGTTTAGCAACTTTATTTTTTTCTGACTGTGTTCTGGTGAAGTAGAATTTGTAAATAGCTTTAATATAAAGTTACTAAAAAGTACTATTATCAGTAAAAAAACCAGATTCAAAAACCGCGGACCTTCGGAGATTTTGCACCCGGAATTTTCCGGAATTCATCATAAAAATATTTTCTTCCTTAAATATATTTATTTTATTTATTTATTTAGTTTATTAGGAAAACAAACAGCAATTTTACAACACATGTAGGTTTTACAAATAAATAACACATTTGCCAATACAGTTTCCACAAATAAATTTTAAACATTGGTGTCTAAAGTTGAATAAAGTTGAATCTAGTAAAAACAACAGGTAGTTATGAACACATTCAAACAATCCAGTGATACATGATTACAAAGGAAATAACAATTTACAGACTATTGAGTAAGTAACAACATTTTGTATTTTTTAGGTTTAGTGCAGAAAATGTCGATATGACAATACTTCAAATTGTATAATTTCATGGTATGAAGTATAAAACGATTTCTCGTATAGTTTGTACGAGAATTAGATATAAATATATATGCTACGTCTCGTAATTATCTGTTTCATGGGAAATAATGCTTGTATAAACGTTTTCAAAATAGTCCTCACCCAGTTCTCCATCATCATCATCACTCTCGTCATCATCATGGATAATAGTACTTTTAAGTAACTTTATATTAAAGCTATTTACAAATTCTACTTCACCAGAACACAGTCAGAAAAAAATAAAGTTGCTAAACACTTAACATCGATTTGCTCGGCCATCTTTACACTTAAAGATTTTAAAATGGGTTCCTAAAATGCTTCTTAAGTGCCTTCACAATATAATAGCACACTACCATCTTTCCACTAATGACGAAGAAAAAAAATTATTTTAGTATTTTTGCCTTTTTCCGGAACTGTAACTTTAAATTAAGATAGTTCAAAAACTATGCAAGTAATCTTAATGAGAGTTTTAGTCAGACTTTTGTATCAAGTTAATCTATAAAACGAACGCATAAAACAAGCATGACCGATTTATGGGCAAAATAACACTGAGTCTTCAGTGTCGTATGGAGTCCCTACGCGACTTGGAACTTGAGTGAACTACATGTACCACACTTTCAAAATTGCAATTTGTCCAAAATACAGAAGTTACACTTTTGAAAAAAAAAAACAAAAAATTTCGTCAGCTCCTACGGAGTTATAGTTATTATACATAAGTATTTCTAATCTTTTTTTATTTCGAAAATCTATTATATATGTAATTTGTAAAAGTTATTGCAATTTTAAAATTGTGGTACGTACTAAGTCTATACTAATATTATAAAGAGGAAAGATTTCATTGTTTGTTTGTTTGCATTACATAGGCTCCGAAACTACTGGACGGATTTGGATGAAATTTAGTACACAAGTAGTATATAGCCTAGTTATGAACACAGGATTCTTTTTCTCCCGATATTCCCTCGGAAACGGGAACCACGCGGGTGAAACCGCGATCGGCCGCTAGTTACAAATAATTAAACATACTATATCCTAATAAATAACACATTTGGACGAAAAACTTACGTTTAGGAGTTGTGCGTTTAGGTCTCTTAACAAGGTAATTGTGATCTTGTAACACAATAGAAGCTGCGTTTTTGCACCTTTTGCTAGCTTTTGCACCAATTTTACGACATTGAACTGTAAAGATACAAAATATGATTTTAAGCAAATGTACTTTTAGATAATTTTAAATGTAAAGAAAATATATAAGCTACCATGATTATTTCTATATTATGATTTTTGAATATTTGAATTTATCAATGCTATTTTCATACTTATGATAAATTTTTAATTGAAATATATTGGAAAATATCAACTCGGCCACAAGTGAATTCTCAGATGGGAATCGAACCCACGACCTTTGGAAATCCGGTCAAATGCTCTAACCACTGAGCCTCGAGGCTCATAATTTTCTATTTAAAGTTTATCATAAGTATGCTTTTTCTTATATTGGATAATGTTTATTGGACAGCATATAATTAGTCAGATAAATAAATATTTACCAAAAGTATCATCAACAGCCACAGCAGAAGTGGATGTGGATGGTTGTTCAGATCTGATGAATCTGGTTTGATGAGATTTATTATCTGAAAAATAAATAAATTAATAATTAGGTACTTATGGTCAATATTTATTAGATTAAATATTATTTTATTAGAAATCATATAAATAAGTAAATAAATATTTACCAAAAGTATCATCAACAGGCACGGCAGAAGTGGATGTCAATGGTTGCTCAGAGGTGATGATTAAGGTTTGATGTACATTAATATCTGTAATATAAATATATTAGCAATTAAGAAAGAAAGAAAGAAAGAAAATATATTTATTTGACACAGACATTAGAAACATGCTTAACAAATTATGAAAGGAAAGAAGAAAAAAAAACTAATCTAACGGCTGCGTCAAAATAGGATACCAATTCAGCATATGTCGGGTTTGCGCGATCAGCGAGACCCGACGCTGATTTTCAATTGGCACCTTTATTTATTTTTTTGACAGCTGAATGTCTAACAGAAATGGCTCACAATCATATGTTAATTTAAGTAAAATTTTATTTATATGCGAATTAATAAACTGTACATAAGTAACCTGTTGTATATAAAAATAAGTATATTATTTCATAATATATAAATATCTGAATATTAATATGTAAAATTATAAATATATGTTAAATTATGTATATTTAGACCAACTTTTACAATTAGGTACTTACTTAATAAATAATAAAGATGTTCAATAAATTATGCAAAATAATCTTAGGTATTTATCTTTATTTGAAAATGGAAACCAAGCTTTTTTATTATATTTCTTATATTGGGTAATGTTTATTGGATAGCATATAATTAGCCAGATAAATGAATATTTACCTAAAGTATCATCAACAGCCACAGCAGAAGTGGATGTGGATGGTTGTTCAGATCTGATGAATCTGGATTGATGAGATTTATTATCTGAAAAATAAATAAATAAATAATTAGGTACTTATGGCCAATATTTATTAGATTAATGATATATATGTTCAATAAATTATGCAAAATAATCTTAGGTATTTATCTTTATTTGAAAATGGAAACCAAGCTTTTTTATTATAGATAGATTGGTACTCAAGAGCTCATGACATTAGAAACTTATAACTATACATAAATACAACTAAAAAAATTACCAAAATCTAAAGTCTCAGCCGGTTTTTTTTCACAGCCATTTTCAGCCGGTGTTGTAACAGCAATACTAGAACTGTTATCTGAAAGAAAAAAGCATTTTTTTATTCTTATACCTACTTCCCTACCTGATGGCACCGGTCATCAAGCTAGCCCATACTTTCAATAGATACAAAATAAAAACATAAGTAACTTTTTTTATGATTTTGAAAGTTTTGCATTTTTCAATGCTATTTTTATACTTATGGTAAATATTAAATAGAAAAATATTGGAAAAAATTAACTCGGCCACAAGTGAATTCTCAGACGGGAATCGAACCCGCGACCTTTGGAAATCCGGTCCAATGCTTGTCCAATGTCCAAAATTTACCATAAACATAAGTAAATCCAAGAAAAAGACATGGTTACTATTGGTGTCATTTTGGGATAAAGTAATTTTACACCTTCTGTCTTAACATATAAGCATGACTTTGTTTCATAATGTGATGTTAACCACAAAAATAAAAAATACCAAAATTGAGGTTAAATGATATCAAATTAAATTTAATCACCTGGTAAATGTAGTAAGGGTACTGCTAATATGCTCAAACGGTTATTACGATTTTTATGTTCTGTTATGAAATGATTATCGCATATCCTCTTCTTCTTGTGGACATCAACTTCAGTCAGTGTTTCCAGTTTTACACCTACTATTGAAGCCCATGCTTTGAAGCGTTCTGGATACTTTACAGGGTTTGGAAATATATGCAAAGCAGCGCCTGAAAATATTAAACATTTGTTTTTGTAAATAAAATTCTCATACATCTGCTATGCCATCCTAGTCAACATACAACTTACTCAAATGTTATTATTATAATAACTTACCAGGACTATTACATCCAAAAATACACTTGAACGGCATTCTTACGATTTTGTAACAAACACAATAATAGTACACTTAACAATACACAAAGCGTCTATATCGCAAAGAAAGCGTCTTTATCGCAACAGGGCGTCAATGTTCGCAGGGTCAACATCAATCAACAGCCGACAAATCTTCTTCAGGGTTGTGGAATCAGTGGACTCGACACAACTTTGAAGAGAAAGATAACTTCGTGCAAGTCAGTGATCTAAATAATCGAACGGAGGAGCAAACTCAACTCGACGTTAGATTACAGAGAACACAAATACTCGAAAGCAGTAGTAATATTTAGCAAAATCAAAGCACTGTCAGCCATTACATTACCACACATACACAAACAAAAGTCAAAACCACAGACCAATATACTCTAGGTCAAAACAATAGTTTTAATTTTAATTCCGACAGCAGAGACATCTATTGGCAAGCTGGAAGACTTTTGTTGTAAAAGTTCTGGTTAAGATTAAGAGATGGCGCTACTTTCTTTGACTGTTTGCGTTGTTCTAAGTGTGCCCCCCCTGATATAGCGCGAGCGCCACATACATAGTATTGCCCCGGACGTCCCCGTTTTCCAGATATATACCTAAGGCTGAACTGAGGTACTTTTTCTACTTTTTCTTAGGCATTACTTAACTCCAAATAGTTGTAAAAAAACGGAACAACATAAATATTATGAATTGTATGTCAATTTTATTAATTATCAACCAGACTATTGGATCAGGTGACGTCATATCACCAAATTAACACATGTAAAAACCAAATTTGAGTTGAGTCCTTAATAGTTTAATTTACAAATCAGCCCCCTAATTGTCTAATTTAAAATCTATCACAATCCCTTTCAGAGGTATTGTGATTGTGATATATTCTGCTGTCATATTGCTTAGACAGTTCAATTTCGTTTATTCCATTCCTTTTAAAACGCGTCCCGATCACAATCCCTTTCAAATCTCAAATAGTGACGGCCTGAAAATCTTTTAAATTACGAATTGAAAGGCATTGCGATTGATTTTAAATTAGACAATTAGCCCCCTGGTTTGTATTGTTCCAGCTTATGTATTAACAATTGAATTATTCTATGTCGCTAAAGTAAACAGGTATGTGTCAAAAGAGGATAAATTGCATAATCTTCTTTTGTCGTCCGACCCTAAGCTTACAGTATTACGACCAAGAATGGCCAAACTCAAGAGGATGACTCTCTCTCCTGAAGCTCGGAATCTTTTGATACTTACCACTCAAGATGTGTTTGAACCTGAATTTATAGACACGAGCAATTTAAGTGATATTAGCGACATAGAATAATTCAATTGTTAATACTTAAGCTGGAACAATACAAAAGAGGGGGCTAATTGTCTAATTTAAAATCTATCGCAATCCCTTTCAATTCGTAATTTGAAAGATTTTCAGGCGGCCTAGCGCGGCAAATTGACAAAACCTCTTTTTCAGAGCGTGTGAAGTGAAAAAAATATTATTGCATACTCAAGTATAATCAGTAACTCGAACAAAATAATTTTCCTTTTTAAGCAATTTTATTACATGTCCAGCAAATGAATGAAGATTGAATTTATATGTTTTCAGTCAATAAAAAGGTAGCAAATTAAACAAGGAATCTGTACACAGCATTTAATAACTTTTGCTTACACAACATTTTAGTTTGCGCTATGCGTATTTATTAATAATATTATTTCAAAAATATATTTGTATCAGCCTCTTTTCATATGTAATATAATAACATTAATAGGACAACACCATCATTAACTTAATTCTGGTTTTAATAAACTGTACAGATAGATAATGCGTATAAATGTTGATATTTCAATAAAATAACATAGATTTACATTTTATATATTAATATCATTTTACAACTTTAGAAGCACTGAATTGTATTAATTGATCAATTAATTAAACAAAGATTTATACGCCAGCAAAGCTATTAGTATCTCTCTCTCTCTCTAAAAACATTGTTTTTGTTTGAAACCAGTTTCAATAAGATGGTTCAAATCAGACAACTATTTTGTTCGTATGAGAACAAATGAACAAAAAACTATTTTAAAAAATAATTCGACTGCATAAATCATCTTATTTAAAACAAATAAAAAAAACAAAAAAAATGTTCCATTAAAACTTTGGCAATCTATTCACTATGACTTTGGTACAGAAGGTTGATGCACCGGAATAACATCTTTCAGTTGGTTTGGAGTAAACACGCCCTTTTCGGTGATAATACCGGTAATAAGACTAGCAGGGGTGACGTCAAAAGCAGGATTCCAGCAATTTATCCCTGAAATTTAAACATTTATGTCTTTATTCATAATATGCCGTAAGATAATTAGATTAATCGAATTATCGTGAAATTCCTAGGGATATTTAATTGCGAAAACACGGAAAATTAGACAACGGTGACGGACGACATGTCTTAATTTTACTAAGGTTTTAGCAAAACACGAATTGATTTAGTAACATTGAATAATCCTTCACTCTGATTAGCTTGATTTCGCTTGCGGAATCCCTAGGATTTTCGAGAAATATCGATTAATCAAATTATCCTACGATACCTACATATATATCTTCTCGCTATAAATCCCGCATCAAAGGTAGGTACAGAGTGAAGTGTATTAATTTTGTAATTTTTTTTTTTACCAAAAATCGCAGCTGTCTCTGTCGCGGTTTAAGATTGCTCGGCGAAATTTGTGGGGGTATATCTATATCGAGATATAAGTCTGTGTTTACATTTTGTAGGAGCCTTATTTAAGTTGTATAGGTCGTACCAGGTGCTGCTATCCTGTGCTCTCCAATATGAGTCATTTCCCTGTCAGGCCGCTCTTCTATCTTGATCCTCTCTCCAGACGTAAGTGACATATCAATAGAACTAAGCGGAGCGGCCACGTAAAACGGAACGTTATGGTATTTGGCAACTATGGCTATTTGGTACGTCCCAATCTTGTTCGCCGTATCACCATTTGCAGCCACCTGGTAACAAATAATAAAGTTAGACTTACGGAGCATTCGCTTGTAATGAGCATTCGGCGTCGCATATTCGAGTGTCGATGTGGACCATGAAGGTATAACCCAAGTGGAGCAACCATGATGGTACAACCCAAGTGGAGCAAGTGCTCACAATCAAGTTATGAATTCTTAGCAGATGTTGTAAGTTTTTGGAAGATAGGGGTACAGTCCGCGACGTCTAACAGCCGGTTTCAATAATCTATCCCTAACAAGAGGTAGGCTTATCTTAGTTACGTTACTTAGCAACCGCTGTTATTTTGGGTTATTTTGAGCTGAATAACAAAAATATCTAGGCAACAAAGCTCTAGTAAGCCTTTCTCTTACTGTAGATAAGTTATTGAAACCGACCGTTAGTTGAGCTTTGCATTAGTGTGAGTGCACATAGATAGTTTGTAGGTATCGTGTAAAAAAACAAAAAAGCATCAGGTGTTGCTACTAGTACATCTATGTGCACTCACACAAATGCAAAGCTCAGCTTAGACCTCGCGGACTGTACCAACATAGCGGCAAAGGGAATATACGATCAAACACACTATAGTAAATTATCGTAAGTATTTGTGACCTCCTTGATCAATCGCATTGTCGTTATTAGTTATAAGATTGCTCCAAGCTCGCAAAGGAATGTCCAACTCGAACGGTCATAATTTTGCTTGAAAGTTAATATTTAGTTCTTTGGACAGCATTTGTTGCTCGCCGGCGATTGCTCGTTTACAAATGCTCCTCAAAGGGGACGCTTCTTTATATAAATTTGGTATCCTATTTATTAGTAATCTTACTTATTCAAGTAAAAGGTAATTTTTGAATACAATGACTCTGTACGAAATAAATAAGACACGGAGTTATTGTTAACAAAAATGGCTAATAGTTATTTACTAGAGATTGTATGACTTCTATAAATAAATACAAAGACATACTCGATCAGCACCTACAACGACAGCGGTGATATTTCTAGAATTCATCAGTGCCGACACCATACTGTCAACAATTAGTGTAGCGGGGATCTTCTCGTGCACCAATTCGTAGGCTGTCAAACGGGCACCCTGGTTGTAGGGGCGTGTCTCTGTGCAGTAGACATGTTCTGGAATACATAAGAACTGAACTTAAGATATATTCTGTACTTAATTAAGTACATCATAACTGAGGAAGTACTTTTCAAAACTTGACTATTCCACTTTTTGTGTATTTGCACAATTTGAGATAAATGTTTTTTTTTTAGTTATGCAGCTAATAATGCTAATTTTGATGTATTATTGTAGACGACAACAATACCTATATAGGTTATAACTTTTTAATTTTGCATTTTACAATGCTATTTTTATGTGATAAATATTTTCTAGTTTAATATTTAATACCTAGGTTGTTCCGAAAATTGATAGCCACAGAATAAATACAACCTCTTCTTTTATGAAACGGCTAATTTCAACACAAACCTCCTTTGTGAAAATCACTGGCCACCTATATATATATGGAGTTTTTTTATTTATGTTTAAAGATCTGTCACTCTTCTTTTGTTTGCAACAATGGACGTCTCGCGGGAAGCTTTTCGTGCTATGATTTTATATGATTATAGACGAGGATTAACCTTCAAGGAATCTCAAGAAAATTTACAAGCTGCTTTTGGGGAGTGCTCCTGCGTTAGCAACAATTCCTTATTGGTTTCGTGATTTTAAACGTGATCGAGAGAACTTAAACGATGATCCCAGACCCGACCGACCACCAACTGCAGTAACTCATGAAAACGTCATCAGGGTAGAGTGGCTATTGCGAGAGAATATACATAATTACACATCGAGATATACAGGCTGAACTAAACATTGGATCACAGGCAGTTTCCACCATCCTGCATGAACACCTTAAAGTTAGGAAACTTGCTTCGCGATGGATATCGCATTCTCTCACCGATGAGCGAAAATGCCGTCGTGTTGATTGGTTCAAATTTATGTTAGAAAAGTTCGAAGGAGGAACTTGGCAAAACGTATCCTACATTCTTACAACTGACTAACTTGGATGACGAATCATGCATATATAGCTACGATCCTCTCACGAAGCAGCAATCCACGCAATGGGTGTTTGAAGAGGACGATTTGCCCACAAAAGTTCGCTCGCGGTCGGAGCGTTAATAAAAAATGATAGCAGTAATTTCGCAATAAGACCGTAGAACAGTTACTAGTGAATGGTGTAGCGAAGTTTGTCTGCCTCAAGCTTTCGGGGAGTTGGATAGCGAGCGGCTAAGGAGCGGCGTCCGTGGCATTCTATTTCACCAAGATAACGCGCCCGCTCACACAGCTGCTAGCTGTGGCGGCGCTAGACCACACGTGGACGTCGGCGACATCAGGTTTGCGAGGCCCCTTTTATTTCTCAGTCAAAAAGAAAACTTTAAAGTACATGAGCCGAATTAAAAACTAATGCACTTATATGTAAAGGAGTTTTATTGTTAGGTAATCAAAGGATGGCAAAATTACACAAATAGCCTCACTGATTTTTTTCAGGAATAAATGCTATAGCTAAGATTAGCCGATAATAGAACTGATTACGCAGATAGTCTTTCTTGGCTCATTGTGCTTCTCAAGTAGGTCTTATTCAATTTTTACTCTGTGAAGATTCTCTCAGCTGAAGCTTTACTGGCTACTGACTGGAAATGTGAGTGTGAATATTGTGAGTTTAAATTTTTATGCGAGGCTCAGGCGCGAGGCCGCCTAGCGCCGCCACTGGCTGCTAGAACCATGGACTATTTGACAACTTCGGGGGTACAAGTGTTACCCCATCCTCGGTATAGCTCAGATATAGCTCCAGGCGATTTTTTTTTATTTCCCACGGTAAAAAATGCTTCGTGGGCGAAAATGTAGCACTGCAGACGAGGCCGTCGAAGAATATCGGCGGTTATTTTTCGACCTTCCGCAAGACACGTTTTTCAAATATTTTGAAAGCTGGTTCACCCGAATGCTAAGTGCATTGGGATTGGACGGGGATATTTTGTTCGGCAACATTGAAAATATTTTTTATTTTTAATGTTGCCGAACATAAAAGATAAGAAAATCGGTTTTATTGAAAGTGGAGTCAAAGTTTTGAAAATAACCTGGAGCTCTATTTTTGATTCCCTCGTCTCGGGGATTCTACTGATTTTCTTGCGACGTACGAGTTCCCGTATTCCGTAAAAGCGAGCTTGCCAGTATATACATAGCTTCGCTTTTCGCCTGTAGTACCCCCTCTCAACGCGAGCGCGCGATTGGCAAAGCGAAAAGAGTGCTATGTCCACGCAGGCAAGGTCGATAATCGCCTGATTGCCTCCTCGTTCGCCTCGCCACTCGAGCGACGAATGATTCAAAAATAGAGGTCCTGTGGTGCGAAAGTGTGTTTGTTTGTCTTCCTTCACACCTTAACTAAGCAACCAATCAACTTGATTTTTGGCATATAGTTAGTTTAAAGTATGGAGAGTAACTTATTATCCCGATATTCTCACGGGAACGAGAACCACGCGGGTGAGACCGCGGGCGGTAGTTAGTAGTCTATAAAATAACAAATTCCAAACTTCTTACCCAGCTTTTTAGATTCAAATAAATATCTGATAACACCTAATGCGGTTCCATAGCCAGCAGTAGCTAGCGATCCCGTGTTGCAATGTGTGAGTATCCGAACTAAGCCATCTCCTTTTAAATTACTTATAATAGCTTCACAGCCAAATTTTCCGATGGCTTTATTGTCCTCTATATCTTTCTTCAACATACTTTCTATGCTGGAGATAAATCTGAAAGTGTAATGAATGTAGATTAATGACATTATTTTATGATATGTCAATGACAGCATGTTTAATACTAAGTTTTGAGTTTCACCCGTGTTCTTTTCGTAATAACACGTGTTGTGAGGCTCCATTTTTAATTTAATCTACCGTACAATTTCTATATATTACAAAATATATTTACTCGACATTGGCAAAATTCGCGTATTTAACGCGAGCACGCCATTAATTAAGAAAGAAGAAGAAGTAATACTAAGTTAGAAGGAGTTTCACCCGAGTTCTTTTCGTAATAACACGTGTTGTGAGGCTCAATAAATTTCTATAAATACAAAATATATTTACTTGAGATTGGCAAATTTCGCGAATGTATCGTGAGCACGCCATTAATTAAGTTGGAAAACTACCTTGTCATGACATTCTCAATAAACTCTTTGATAGAAACCAATAACCATGAGAGCTTTAGCAACTAATTTTTTTAATATTCATGTACATATATGTAGGTATATAAGTAATTTTAATTTATGTTTTAACATCCCCTTATGGGCGCTGGTGGCCTAGGGTAAGGGGCCCAGAAAAATTGTGGTAAAACCACAGGTAAACAAAATTATTGATTCTCAAAGTGGGCGATAGACGAAATAAGTTTGAGAAAAAAATCGTATAAACCATGACAAATTTATAGCGTGTTATCTAATGTCTAATGTACAACAATTTATCATGTAACCTAATATAACCACAAACACACCTGTCTTTAAACTCACTAGGTGAGACATTTTCATCTGCACTCAAAGTATTTGCTAAATTTATCAGTTCGTCAGCTGCCAATTTTATGTTTACAGCTGTTGGCCTTGCTGATACCAAGTAGTTTAGTTTGCCTTCAATCTGTAATGACAACACAAGCTTTCAGTAGATAAAAAGCAACATAAATAATTAATTTATCTATAAGGTTCACTAATAAAATTGGTCAAAGATAAATTAAGTGGAACAGAAATTGATATTTACATAATAAAACTAATTATATTATAAAAAAATTAAAGTTAAGAAACTTGCTAGCTGTTGAAATATAATTACATTATTAAACTTGAAGGAAAGATATATAACAACTGACCTCTTGTCTCATGACCTTCTTATCATCTACTTCTTCCTTGAGCAGTTCCACAGCCAATGATAAGCACCCAACTATGGCTATAGCAGGGGCCCCTCTTACCTAATAAGTCAATGGTGTAATTAAGAGGTGATAAATGACGAAACATATGACAGATTGATGTCTGAATAAGCAATACTAAACCAAAGATAAGGTTGAGACAACATTTAAACATTATTAATTTAACAAACCCGAAACGGGCACCTGTGTCCAGAGAACCAAAGAATATCTATTGTGTCTCATAATCCGGGGGCTGAAAGGTTTAATTCATTAAACCTGAACCGGATACCGGTGTCCAGAAAACAATGGAAAATCTATTGTGTCTCATTTGTATTGAGTGTCGGGGGCCTGAAAGGTTTAATATATGAAAGCCAATCTTACCTGCATTTTATTAATTACTTTCCACCCATCCTCTACGCCTTGTACTCTTACATATCTAGTTTGCAGAGGCAGTAGCAGCTGGTCCAAAATTTCTAAATTGCCTCTTTTGTATTTTATTGATTCCAGACTCATTTTGTATCGGAAGTCGTAAAAGACTGAAATTTAATCAGATAGCATTCTGCTATATTAATCCTACCACAAATACATGGTAAAAAAGATAAGATACCTACCACACTTCACTACAGCAGCACAACTTTGTAAACTACAATTTTTTACTTTAAATTATATTGAGCGAATTTAGCAAACGACCTATTTTAGTTTTTATCGTATTTAAAGTAATTATCCACTATGTTTCAGCATTTTCAATAAATAATAAAGAAAAATAAAAATAAGGAAATAAAACTAGAAATTTGTCTGACAGCGACATACATTTTAGACATGACATGACAGACATAGAGTATGTAATGACAGACTCAGTCAGTCAGACAGACACAGACACACACAGAGACATTTACAACAAACAACATGTCGGAAAAAAAAAATTTTTTCTTTACTAATCTGAGACGCTCTTACAAGGCTAACTATAGTAATCTGAGGTGTAACGGAAATAAAGTTACTCTATAATTGTCTATGCAAATTTTTCAATGTTGCTATGTACATATTTTTAACTTACTTCAAAAAAGAAGGAATCTTTTTTTAAATGGTGTGAATTTGTGATTGTATAAAATCGGTTACAAATATTTTGTCAACCGTATTTTCAAGATATGCTGAAAAAGTGATAACGGGACCAACTTAGGGACAAACCTGATGTAATATAATAACGTTTGAATCATTTCACTCGCCGGCTCGACGCCCACACAACCACGCTGGCGCTCTGTTTTTCCAATGGCCGGTAACGGCCGGCACCGCCGCCGGCGGCCACACCGGTCGACGCTTGGTACAAGCCTACCAGCTCGGCTACCCCGTCTCGACAACGCGCACGTACATACACACGCACATGTGCGTATATGCATTATGCTGTTTTGCAGGGCAAGCCAGCCAGGGGCCGGCGACGGCCGGTGGGGTGAGAGTCATCGTCGAGCCATCGCAAACCCGTTGTCGGCGCCGCAAGTGAAAAGATGAGGCATATGTTTTCATACATTTTTGCGCTCCCGGCGGCGGCTGAGATGGTGCCGGTCGTGCCCTATCGTGCCGTTTTAACTTTTATGTATACGCGATGAATTGACAATCTCCTTCTCTCTTTGAAATCGGTTCAACATTCATTCCTTTTGAGCGCCAACATGAGGCAAATATACAATAATTCTTGTAAAACTTGGTGCACGCACCGTTGTACACTCACAACTTGGTGAAGCACCAATGTACCAGTTCTTACAATATAAGTTGTTGAATTTTTGTAGAGTATTAATGTTATTACAAGGTTTAAAATTAGGAACTTTTGTCATACTCTAACTTACACGTGCCTTACCGCGATAATTTCTGATCTTTAGAAAGACCATATGATGCGTTTATTACAAACTTGCGTCTATAAGAAAAGTTTGAAATTATTTCTTTTGTATGAAAACTGTAAATGAAAAAAAAATTTTTTTTTGAATTAAGTATTTGAACATCTTTCTTAGATTTTGGCGCGCACTGTTCATTGAAATAAAACGACTTTTACGGATATCAAACGCGCTATCGTCCACCCGTAATCCTGTGACCACGGCAGCTGTAAAGGTGCCAAAACGTCGGAAAAATAAAAAACCCCTAAAAAACCTAAAAATACTTACAATCACAACTTAATTCGTGAAATATAGCGTGATATCCGTAAAAGTTGTTTTATTTAGGTATTTCTATTTTATATTCTAGCATTCCATCCCGATGGAATAATTTAAGCGATTAGGTGACTAAAGTTTAGTGTCTTAGGCAGTTTAGTACGAAACGAATACGACCATTATGGTAGGATTCATTCAACATTACAATATTAGACGATGTCCTTTCTTGTGCTGGTAACACTGTCCAATGTATGTCCATTTCCGCCCGACATCAGCTAGAGACGCATCGTCATTGTGGTTACGCGAAGCGAATAGTTTAGTGGATTTTCAAAAATAAGCAAGATGTCTTTGCCCCGAGTCTACTTCGATGTAACCGCGGATGGTTCATCGCTTGGCAGAATCGTGGTTGAGGTAAATACAGTGTTTTATTATCAAAACAGTAGATAATCCAGATACCGGCTCCGGCCGGCGTGATCTTACACGACCACGCTTTTTCTCGAAGCATTTATGACCTTAGCGATATCGTGTGACTTCATGGTAGATGGTACATAATTAGATTTCAAATAGATCCTAAAGTGTTCAATCGAAACTGGTTTTTTTTTTACATGTGTTACCTATATCTATTATTAGATGTGTATATGTACTTAATTGTCGGCAATCTGAGATTACTTACGCTGTATGCTTGTTGAAGGTCATTACGGTAAGGATAGTAATGGAATCTACCGCTCACGGTATAGACAGTTTCATGTTTACGAACCTATCGCGAATGATGGCATTATAATGCAGCCACACCTAGAAATGTCAAAGCGTGGCGATCCAGACATGCTAAATGAAATTGTATTAATGTACAAATAAGCGAATTATCTTGCAAAGTCCTCCACTTGTGTTGTTGTGCTTCTATTGTTGTATTGAAAATTGACTTGTAAGATTTGTTGATATATACCTATTTTTTTGTTACAGCTGAGAAATGATGTGACCCCTAAGACCTGTGAAAATTTCCGTGCCTTGTGCACTGGAGAGAAAGGTTTCGGATACAAGGGCTCCACCTTCCACCGGGTCATCCCCAACTTCATGTTGCAAGGGGGTGATTTCACAAACCACAATGGCACTGGTGGCAAGTCCATCTATGGGGAGAAATTCGCCGACGAGAACTTCGTCTTGAAGCACACTGGACCTGGTGTTCTCTCCATGGCGAATGCGGGCCCCAACACCAATGGCTCCCAGTTCTTTATCACCACAGTCAAGACCTCGTGGCTGGATGGCAGACACGTCGTCTTTGGTAATGTTGTGGAGGGCATGGATGTTGTCAAACAAGTGGAAGCCCTCGGATCTCAGTCGGGCAAACCCTCCAAGAAAGTTGTGGTCTCTGACTGTGGTCAGCTTTCCTAAATTAAATCTGTAATAAAGTATAACAACAATGTTTAAGTTTAACACAATTTTCTCCTAAGCAATACCTTCCCAGAAATGAAATGTAATGTTAACTATGGGTCATTCCAATATGTTAATGAAGTAATGCAATCACGTACTAGGAATTGCATTTATTTCTGTGCATTATTCATAATAAATTATTATATTATTTCATAGATATCGACATTCTAACATTCTAGAAGTCTTGGCTAGCTATTAGGAGACTGCTATGAGCTAATTGCCATTTTGTCACTCTCATTTTTGAACACTTGTATGTAATAAATTTTAATGAGAAATATCTCTTTTTTTTTTATTTACCTACTATGAATCAAGCCTTCGAATTGAAACACTGTTTTATTTTAAGTAGGTAGATGCATATGAATCTTAAGCTAGATGAGGTATCCATAGATAGGTAAAAAGAACAAAAAGTTAAAATCTCATTAGTGAAAACCCCAGTGGTAATGGGGCATAGCCGACACATTTTTTTGGTGTGCTACATCACGGCAAGGACCAATTTGAAAACATCAATTCTGACTACATGGTCATTTAGTCCATTTTCGTCCGGTATTTGTCCCAATTAGTCTGAATTTGTTCCAAAGGGGACGAAAAGGTAAGAGCGATATTTGAATGGCCCATGCCAAAGCAAACCTTCATTTTGGCAGGGATAGGTTATATATAGTGAACCAGGTCACCTAGAGAAAATTTGCTTATTGGAAACGAATCGTGTACATTCGTCCGAATTCGTCCCAAAGCCACACAGAATTCGTCACCCATTTGGTTTAGGAGATAATCGAAATAAAAATTTTGTTATTATAGTACAGGGGCCTTACCATCAACTGTAATGCAATTCATTGTAGGTTGTGAGAGAAGGTTGCTGCCATAATTATGGCGCGTCTAGCGGCGTCCCGCACTTACTAGCTGATGACCTAAAAAAAAAAAAAAAGAGACGCAGACGACGGATAACGGAGGACTTTTTGTCCGCGATACGTCTTTATTGTTAACCAAATAAGATTCAACTTAGGCTCAATTTACACCGCCGCGGATTGGAATGGAAGCGACTTTTTGCAACGAAACTGCACATAGCATAATGAATTTTATATTAACTGTATAACGCACAAAATAAATACGAGCCTAAAAATTGGAATTCTCGAGAATGCGCGAGGATTCCGCGGAAGACGCGCGTCCAATTTTTAGGCTCGTATTTATTTTGTGCGTTATACAGTTGATATAAAATTCATTATGCTATGTGCAGTTTCGTTGCAAAAAGTCGCTTCCATTCCATTCCGCGGCGGTGTAAATTGAGCCTTAGACCGCGTATATCCGCGAAAAGTACGCGATAGTCCTCGTTATTTATTCAACTTTATGTAGTAATAAGGTCGTGTCGCGGACAAAAAGTCCTTCGATGTCCGTCGTCTGCGCAGGCCATTATATACCCTTTTAGTACTTCTCTTTTGTAGTTTGTGGTACAAAAACCGCATTAAAATCGCTTGATTCGTTTAGGCTCTACGAATATACGTACAGACAGACAGACAGACAGACTGGCTTCAAACTTATAACACCCCTCTTTGCGCTGCGTCGGGGGTTAATGAATCGCATTACAGTTGATGGTGGGCCCCCAGGAGTTGACTTCCTATTTAGTGACGATGTTTGTAACTTGTTCTTTTATTGCGTGCTTGTGTTAGAATAATGAATGAAGTATATTTGTAACACAAACGTATAACGCATTACTTTATAATACGTAACTTTTATGCATTTTCGAAACCCAAACCTTAATTTTAAAGACATATTTTGATCCTGGGGCGCCTGGACTATATCAAAAACATGTACAGTCGCGTACAAAATCATTTGAAAAGAGGTCATTCATGTATGAAGTTGAATTTTAAAGTTCTATTGCTTTTCTTTCGAAATTATTCATTTTGGAATGGGGAGTGAAGTGAATAGTGTAGTGGGGATTGAGGGAAAAAAGAGGGTTAAAGTTTGTATGAAACTTTTCTTCCTTCAATGGGCGTTTACACACTAGACGACACGACACCTTGGGTAATTCGTCCAAGCACGACACCGACACCGGCATCGGCACCGGCCCGACTGTCTAAGACGCAAAAATGTGTGATGTGAAAATATATCAGTGTATCCCCCAGTAGTCCCCTCTAGCCTTTCCCCCTTGGGGGACAATTGGGATTTTTTAAAAAAAACCTCCCAGTTATTCACACTTGCCGGCGCCACAGATTAAAAAATAGTTACTTCGCAACAGATAAACCACTCTATTGTAAATGTTGGTACTTGCATTTTATAACAGCCTACTCTTTACAGCTGCGCGCCCCTCGGCGTGCGAAAATATACCGTATTAAGCAGGCGTAAGCTTGCTATTGCTTCACAGCTTCGCGCGGTCGCATAACCTTGAAACAAAAGCAATAAAGCTAGGGCTGCCTTTTTCGAAAAAAAATATTATTTCACGATGTTGGTGAATTAAGAAAACGTTGTATGTACCTTTTATATTTATATTAATAATTATGTATTTCTCAAAACAACAATACAATATTGAATTTTAGTTAATCAATACAATAATAATACAAAGTACAAATACAGTAAAGTAGAAGGCCTTCTGCACCCGGACAAGACAAATAATAAAATGGCGTGTTTGAACATGTCTTAATAAATGGTACGGTCAAATACATGTAGGTAGATTTACAATACATTAGCAGCCGCCCGCGGTTTCACATGCGTGGTTCCCGTTCCCGTGGAAATATCGGAAAAAAGCAGCCTATTTGTTAATATACTACTTGAAGTAGGTACTTGTTTACCAAATTTCATCCAAATCTGTTCAGTAGTTTTTGCGTGAAAAAGGAACAAACAAACAAACTGTCATACCTACTTTCGAATTTATAATATTAGTAGTATATTTGTACGATCGATACTTAGAAATAAATATCTTTACATATAATAAAACAGTAAAATTATAATTTCTGTACATTGAATATATTTACCAAAAACCATTTGGGGATGACGGGGTTGATGTAAAAACAGTAAGAGAATACGTTAAGACGATTTTTACAATTTTTGTCTGTCTGTTTGTATGTACACGCTAATCTCCGAAAGTACTGAACGGATTTGAATTTTTTTTTTTGTGATATGTAGCTAATAGGTCGGGCCATAAAATAGGCTATATTTTTTTTTAAATCTGTAAAACCTGATGTAGGAGACTAAGAGATCAGCTAAACTATGAGAGTTATGGAAATGTCACAAAAGCAAAAGTTGTTAAGCGTGATGAGCATTTTCTGTTGACATATTAAAATCTAGAATATTTCAACCCAATTAAGGACAATGGAAAGGCCAGAAAAGTAATAGACCAGCTACTATAGAGAAATGGAAATTACCCCTTAGAAAAAGTTGTTAAGGGTGATAGGCATTTTCTATTGGCATATAAAAATCAAGAATATTTGAACCTGATGCAGGAAAATGGAAGTGGCAGAAAGTAATAGACCAGCTAAACTATTAGAGATATGGAAATGACTCCTTAGCAAAAGTTGTTTAACGTGATGGATATTTCCTGTTGACATTAGAATCAAGGGTATTATAACCCAATGTAGGAGATTGGAAATGGCGTCTAGTCTAGCAAATTTGTTTGGGAATTATCTGTTGAAATAGGAAAATCAATGACACGTTTTCGTCATTACACGAAAAATAATTAAAAGCAAATTAAGAATGGTAATTTTTGCACCTGTTGCTCCATATTATTCGAGGAACGATTCTCTTAGGTTTTTAAAGACAGTTGATGCTGTAGAGCTTCCTGCGTTTCAAGCAACCTATAGAACATTTCATCTTCATGACGATGATCAACACTGGGATAAGACTCTCGAGGAAGCCTATGTCAGTGACAGCCCCCGCTGCTTACGACATTTGTTCGCAATTTTGTAAGTGTTTTGTGGTCTTTTGGATACTTTAGTATAGTGGAAAAAATACAAAACATACCTCTCTGAAGACTTCGATAAAACAGACCCATAGTTACCCATGTGACGTTACCGTCACATCCCTTTTCTCGGGAGATTTAAGACAGACCCTTCCTATTATAAGTCGGAGGACAAGAGCCGATGAGATTAACACCTCATTAAAATATTCTAAGGCCATCTCAACCATAAGGCCTCAGATACATAAGCTGGGATTGACAACCGTTATGAAAGCGCAGCT
Organism: Chrysoteuchia culmella; assembly: GCA_910589605.1. Taxonomy (NCBI): domain Eukaryota; kingdom Metazoa; phylum Arthropoda; class Insecta; order Lepidoptera; family Crambidae; genus Chrysoteuchia; species Chrysoteuchia culmella. Next base: position 6,821,578 of record OU342648.1, read on the forward strand.
TGGCGGTTATTTACATGCCCAAGAAATTTCAGCATGTTATCAAAAATTAGAGAAGAAGAAGAAGTTAGGAGAATTCTTGGTGATGTGAACGCGCCACATTAACCCAAAAAAATCGGCCAAGTGCGACTCGAACTCGCAGATGAAGGGTTCCGTCTCTCGACCAAGGTTGCCTGGAAGAGATTGCTTTGTAGCAATAAGGCCGCCTATTGTGTGTTCCTCTTTTTTGTCATTTTCTCTGTACCTATGTGTTTGTTTTTGAATCGTGTGCAATAAAGTTTCTATTATTATTATTATTAATATTATATTAAATACACCTACCCAAAATGCCACTATAATTTTTCGTCTGCAGAAATAACTTTGTTTTTCATAGTGTCTGTATGAACGACAAAGTTATATTTGCGGTTTTGGAAAATGTGCTATAAAAACTCAAACTGCTAAATATATTTGGTTCAAACGAATTTTCGTTGTAAGTTTTTATAAAGCTCTACAACTTTTTATTTTTTTTATTTTTCACATTCTTATTTTAAAAGTTAAAGGGGGGGGGGGAAAGGGGTTAGCACACATTTTGCCACTTTGGAAGTGTACATCTTTCAAACGGTTGACTTTGAAAAAAAAACGTTTTAGAAACCGCAATGTAATTTTTAAATACCTATCTATAGATATACACGTATATGTTTGATGAAAAAAAAAATTTAGTTTCAGTTCCATGTATGGGGAGCTCCCCCCTAAATATATAGGTATATTTTTGTGTAAAAACCGTAAAGCGGTTTACAGAATACATCTACCTACCAAGTTTCAACTGTGTAATCTTCATACTTTTGGAATAAAGTGGCTGTGACATACATCGGACATGACGAATCTATAAAAGGGGTTCCGATTTTTGCCATTAGGCTACGGAACCCTAAAAATGACCAAGCAACCGCAATAAATGAAAGAAAAAGTAGCGAAAATAGTTCCGGATGAAGTGGAAGCTTGCTTTAACAATGTAGTTGATCAGGACGACGCCACAAATTACCCAATTGAATTTTTTTATTCACTTCCAGCGAGTGGTCCCCCTGATCACAAGATCAATCTTAAAGTCGGTGTTTCGATATTGCTTTTGTGAAATTTTTACTGAGCCAAAATTATGCAACGGGACCCGACTTAAAGTTAGTGCTTTGCAAAGAAGCTGAGATCCTGACTGGGTGTACTGCCGGTAAAACTGAGTTTATACCGCGTATACCGCCCATCCCTAACAATTTTCCCTGGGGGTCACCCAGGGAACGCACACGGTTGTCTGGGTGACCCCCAGGGAAAATTGTTTTACCGGCAGTACACCCAGTGGTTTGATTTGACTATAAATAAGTAGCAGTGACAAACGCTGAAAGCCGCTGGTGTCGCACTAAGGTCTAATTGTTTTTCCTACGGCCAGCTCTATGTTGCTTTTTCTCGGGTCAGTAGAGCTGCGGGTTTATTCATATTGGCTCAAAACCTTGGAGTCCAAGCTCAAAACGGAAAAACCACCAATGTAGTTCATAAAGAAATACTCTTAGCACCTTACAGCTACATTAATAATAAATTTCCTTTGGCATACGGCATTTAATAATAATTTTTGTTGTAAGTACCACGATTTAATGGTCGATCTTTAACGTCAAATTAAAAAATGTAAATAGGTACTACATAAAAGTCCACGCGTACGAAGTCGCGGGCACCAGCTAGTTGCATACCCAAGTAAGTATGTGCTTTTAGTAAGTACCTACCTACCTACCTATTAGTAATTAGATTTAACTATTAGGTAGGTAGTCCTCACGTGTTGATGAAACATTTCGGTTTCACAGTACAAAAGTTGACAAATAAAAAAAATGTGTGGCGCTTAAGTGATGCACCAGATACTGGCATGCAAACAGTACAGATAGAATGACGCTTTAAATAATAATAAAAAAAATGGTTAGTCTATTAGTAGAATACAATTAATCAAGAAATGTCAAGTACCTAAGCAAAGTGTGCAAAGTCATATAAAAGCAATAAAAAATGTCAGGTAAAATGTCAAAGCGAGATGTCATGTTAGCGTGTTAGTAATTACAATTTAACTATAGTCTTTCATAGAAGTTATAATAATCAATAGATCAGAGTTTATATTATAATCACAATTTCATATTCGAGAATTAATTAATGGTATATATACATTTATCCCACAACAAATTATAAAGTTTAATTTTAAATTTTTTTAGTGGTAGTTCTGAGATATCTAAAGGTAAAGCATTATACAATTTTATGGCCATATTAAAGCAATTTTTGGCAAAGCAGGTAGTTCTATGTGAAGGTACAACTAGACGGTTGGGATATCTCGTTCTGAAAGTGCATACCTCTTGTTTTTTTGTAAATAATTTCAAATTTTTCTTTACAAACATGCACATTTCGAAGACGTACATAGCGGGAAGCGTTAGCAATTTCAGCTGTTTAAAAAGCAGTCTACACGAGTCAAAGGGGTGAGCTCTACAAATAGCTCTAATACATTTTTTTTGTATTAGAAAAGCACGATTTAGTTCTACACTGTTCCCCCAGATGACAAGACCGTACCGCAAGATCGAGCATACGTATGCATGATAGGCCATGAGCGTAGTTGTTTGATCACTTAGGTGAGTAAGTCGGTGCAGAGCAAATACAAATCTGTTCACCTTCGCACAAACCAAATCAATATGTTCTTTCCACGACAGCTTAGAGTCCAGAACTATGCCGAGAAAATTGCTTGATGAGCTATCAAGGTAGTCACATTGTCGAATACAGTGTGACTACCTTGATAGCTCACTGACAGTTTCAGGGGCTTTCCATTGTGACAATAAAATTGGATAAGTTTAGTCTTTGTTATATTAACGTTTAAGTAATTTCGTTTAAGCCAGTCTATAATATTATGTACAGTGTAATTAATTTCATTTTCATAGTTAGTGTTAGGTGTTCTATGTATTATTATGGAAATATCGTCTGCGAAAAGAGTACACGGATATTTGGTTACTTCGGGAAGATCGTTCACATAAAGTAGAAACAACAGCGGCCCTAAAATGCTGCCTTGAGGAACTCCATAGTGAGTGAAACTAATTTGGGATCTATACGTCTCTATTTCCATATTTTTATTTAACTTTTCCAATTCTACACATTGGGTTCTACCACTCAAGTAACTCTTTATCCAGCTCAGTGCTTCCCCGCGTATACCATATCTCTCCAGTTTAGATAGTAAAGTTTTGTGACAGACACAATCAAAAGCTCTACTCATATCGAATAGGATGGAGCAAACAGGCTTTTTTTGGTCCACCCAAGTTGCGATCTCCCTCACAACCCTAAAACACGCCTGTGTGGTAGATTTCCCCTTTTGAAAGCCATATTGCTCCATCCTAATAATATTATATTTCAATAAGAAGGATGTTAATCGTTGCTGCATAACTTTCTCAAATAATTTGGATAATATCGGTATGAGTGCAATCTGTCTATAGTTTGTTATATCATCTTTTGCACCTTTTTTAAACAATGGCTTGATTATAGATGTCTTAAGGGATGAAGGGAATGTTCCCTCAGTGAATGAAAGATTCACTAGGTGGGCTATCATTGGTGATAGCTCATCAGCACACAATTTGAGAACTTTGGTACAAACATCATCATAACCAGTGGAATTTGTGTTGTTAAGTGATTTTATGAAAGCCTTGATTTCGTATTCATCTGTCGGATACAAAAATAAACTAGAACTATGAATTTTAGGCAAATTATTTTCCGGATTATTATTAGATTTTTCATTAATATTTAATTCATTTGTGAAGTGGTGGCTAAATAAAGATGCCATTTCTAAAGGGCCGTCAATATTATTGTTATTTACAGTCAAATTTTCAATGAAATGTTTATTATTTAAATGTCTATCTTTGTTATTAATTATAGTCCACGCAGCTTTATTTTTATTTTTAGCATTATTAATATACTTATTGTTACAATTACGTTGCGCTGTCAATATAACCTGTTTTAAAAGTTTTGTATATTTTTTGAATAGAATTTTTCCGTTCTGTGTTTTCTTTTTGTAGCACATGATGTTTTTATCCCTTTTGTCAACCATTTCAAGTGTTTATTAGCGTTCAGAACTTTGACTCTAATCTTTGGAAAACATAAGTTATAAAGTAGAATGAAGTTGTCATAGAAATATTTAAAGGAATTTTCAAAGTCATTATTATTATAAATTTCCGTCCACGGATAATTAGCTGTATAGTATTTAAACTTTTGTACATTTTCACTAAAGTAGACTCTTTTTGTTTCGAACCAGTATTTTACTTACAATTTTCTGACGTTGCGTAATAGGAATAGTCAAAAACTGAGCTGTATCATGATCAGATAAATGAATAGGCATTGTCTCACCGATTGCGCCTGCAATATTACTTGCAAAATGATCTATGCAACTTTTTTTTCGAGTTGGTGTGTTTATATGGAGTTGTATTTTATAACTTACTAACAAACTTTTAAGTTTTTTTGTTAATTTACTTTCACTAGCGTATTAATATTCCAATCACCCGTTAATATTATTTTTTTATTAGTTTTATTTCTTAGCCTGTGTAGTAAAATGTCTAATTTTTTAAAAAATATTTCGCTGTTTGCGTTTGGAACTCTATATAAGCAAACAACCAATACTTTATGCTGCACAATGTCTATTCCACAGCATTCAAAACTAGATTCCAAGGCAAGATCTCGCAGACACTCTATCGGTTTAACTTCAATATCTCTATCATGCAATACGCATACACCACCTCGTTTAGTACTACGTCTGCAAAAGGATGAACCCAAGGAATAGCCTTTTAATTGTATATTTGCTATATTGTCTTGTCTAACAAATGTTTCTGATAAGCACAGAATATCAATTTTCCTGTTTGCACTATGCAATTCAGATAATGTTATCTCTATTAAATCTCTCTTGCTAAAGAGTCCCGCCACGTTCTGATGCATGAATCGCAAACTGTCATTACTATTTATAAAAAAGGGGGGGTTGACAAATCAAAAACACTGGAATTTTTACTATCACCTTTTCTATCAATGGGATTTGGTTTACAAAAGTTACGATTTATTGTTAAATTACTACCATTTTCACTCTAACTAAAATGAAGTATATCTTGAAATAAAGAAAAGCTGATATTTGATGTGAAATACTTAGAACCCTGCCAAACTCTAGCATAATTCATTTCCGAGAACAAAACATGACTAAACCCACGACAAATTAGTTTAAGATCATAATTTATGTCCTTATTTTTAAAATACTATTTCCAGGTATTCCGCAAACAATTATATTCGTATTTTTAACTGAAGTTTGAAGCGTAAAAAGGAAAAAAAAAACGACATGTCTTCTGTCTCGATTAGATTTAGGTAGAACGAAATACCTACCTATCTGTGCAGATACAAGCCAAAGCCGTTCGAGTTGTTGGAGTCAAGTTTATCTAAATAAAACAGAAGATAGGTACTTCTTGTACCTATGCAAAATACGAGCGGAAAATCATTAAAGTATAGTATTACATATAATAATTTAAGTATAGGGGCATTTCCAAATGGACCAATCCAAAATAACGGGTCATATTTACTTTAGTTGAGTCTGAATTTAGGGGAATGAGTATGAGGGGGTTGGATATCCCTCCATCCACCCGCATTTCCCATCAACGCATTTTTTTCATACATTTTTAGGTTAGGTTAGAACTGTCAATCAGTCGCAAATGCTTTGGTGGGGAGGATGAGGGGGGGGGGGGGAATTCCTTCCCTCCCCTCGCCCCCATTTCCCTAAATTCAGACTCAACTAAAGTACCTACATTATAATAAAAAAAACCAACTGGGCCAAGTCACAAACTCTAGATTTATTATCACCCCACCCATCCCGTGACCGGTCATGTTGTCCGAACGCGCTAAGGCTGACTGCACCCTCGAGCTCATACTGCCAGGAAGTAAAGTAATATGCCTCACTTTTAATAATGAAAAGAATCACGGCCAGTCGGCCCCAGAATCGATTTGTTATCTCTATGTAGCATTGGCCCTGAAAATTGATTTTTCTTTGACCTTCAAGGTTTCGAGGTAATGACCAATAATGGGGACGAATGTCCGTCTGATATATTATCATTATCACACTACACAGTTGTTCAGGGTTGTTACATTCAACTTGAAACATTAACTAAGTATCAGTCCGAAGGGTCATACCGATTTCCATCGGCTTCCTTTTAGAAGTCCCACCCCACCCTAGCGATCCACTATGCAGATCATAATAATTATGTCCTTAATTATTATCACCAATCAGTTGAACAGTAAACACAAAGTTTTATTTGTCATGTTTATTATTGTCTGATTTGTGGATTTTTCTTAGTCCGGCTTACCTTCGTCATATTTCGAAGTGTCTAAAAGATTAGAGAAGGCTTATTTTGAGCAACGGGCGTCATGACATGAGGCTGATAGGTACATACATACTGATATTCTTAAATGTTTTTGAATAATAAGACATTCTTTTAATCTCTTAATCAAAGAAAACTTCTCTAACTCTTTGGAGGACAGTTAACGGTTACAAAAAAATCTTGTGTCTCGTTTACTGTCCGCCAAAGTTGGTAAGTAATCTTGATTACCTAATTAATATCAGAAATACCTAAGTGGAAATGATTTGATAGGTGAAAGAGTTTCCCCATCCAGAAGTAGGAACTGTGGGAAGACTATAGAGTACCTACCTAATGCATGCATACTGATTTATGGTTATTACTTATATATTATCAATTCATGTGTTAAGTTATGTTATGATGAGGGAATGATCAATTATCTTGAAATATAAATTGCTGAATCTGATAACCCTACTTCTATACAATTAACCAGAGTAACAATGACAACTGCTTTATCAAGACTTACATAACAGTTTTTTTTATAAAGATAAAGATACAATCATAATGTGTAGAACGGTGGATAGTATGGTGTGTATGTTCTGTGGGACTGTTTCATAGTGACTGTCATACAATTACATTTAAACCATATCGGGTACAGTCGATAGCAACTCAAGTCTTTTTCTTCACAGTTGTAAAAAAAATACACGAAAATACAAGGACAAATACATAACAAGGACCTTTTTCCTTGCTCTGTGGCCTTGTCTGTGGGCTTCACAAAACTTATTTTTTCCAATGGGGCTCATTTTCTATTGAAGAAAGACAACTTTGCAATGTCCAATGCGCAACAGCAACAAATTACCGCGAATTTTATTTATAGCTTTTATTTAACTTTAAACCGCCTCTTTGGTCTAGTGGTAACAACCACCGGTATCAGACCCGAGGTCCCGGGTTCGATCCCCGGCGGCGGTACATACATATTGTATTCGGTTTGGTTGGTGGTAGCAATGTTTTCAGCATTGTTATTAGTTAGTTAAAGATAAGATAGCCAGTTCCAGTTCCTCAGTGATTGAGGATTCCGTGAGAGGTTCGCTTCCATCCAATATTTTACATCAGGTATGATGAAGGCTTAAGAGACTCCTCGTCTTTTATAAGAAAAGCTAGTTAGCTGTTTATTTCCAGTTGCGTATACTAACAAGATTCTTTTTAATATAAACAAGTACTTTTTTGTGAAAAGAAACATTGGTCATATTTCTCTTTATCAAAACTTTGTAATTTTTTGTAGGCGTGAAAATTAAACAAACATACAGAATTACTTCGCATTTATATTATTAGTTTGGAATCTGGAATAAACTGCATAGATGATGAGATCATAAAACGTTTCAAACGCTGATACAGTAAATGACTAGAACAAAATAATTTGCTTATTACTAGGATGCAGGTAATCTATTTTATTAAATAGGAAAAGCAACTTCCTCAAAGAGTTACCTACTCTGTAAATAAATAATTTAAACGCAACTCTTGAAATTGCTTTAGTCTCTGCCACACGTCAAAACAAAAATTGTTAACGACGGCAATTTATATATAGGTACGTTTTGATTTAAAAAGAAAATTGTACCTAACATTCTCTTACAAGACTCAGTTGAAAAAAATGAAAGTTGGCTCAGTACCAGATCACGGCGAATTTCTCCTAATTTCTCATAATAAACAGAATTAAAGCAAATATTCGCTAAAAGACTTCGAAACATTTTGAAAGTTTTCAGCCATTGCGATCTTAATAATTATCTACTTTATTAATTAGTGCTTAAATTATTCTAACTAATGATCAAAATAAGCGCTGATAGATTGACTCAATGTGTGCCTATGTACAATATCTATTTTACTTTGTAAATGATGATTATTGCGTTTTAATTTACCTAAAATCTAATATTTAAACTTAAGCACATACCCCAACCAAAGCGAAGTTAAGCGAATAAAGTCGTTTATAGTTCACAATCGCTAGTTAATTAGCTATCAAGTACCCTTATCAAGTTACCCCGTATCAAGTTCGCCATAAAGAGTAGCAGACCCACTTTAATTTGATCTTTATTTACATAAAGTTAGGTCTAGGGCTCATAGCGGCCACACCGTGAGTCAGTAAGTGACTACAACCGCTGATCACTGGCTACAACTGGGGCTTCTATACTCAGTGTTTTTCGCTTAGCTTTGCTCGCTGGGGTTGCGCTTTACAGATATCGAATATTCATACCATTATTAAAGGTAGAAACGATTTACTAATTGATAGGAGTTTTCTTTTTCGTCGCAGTTTTATTAATAGAAAATATAAACATATAAGGTTGTGTAATAAAGGCTGCCCACACTCCCGAAACCCGGTTAAAATATGAATATAGGTAATTATACTTATTTCATAAATATCGGAACAAACAAAGTGTATTCCGTCAGGGTGACATGAGACAAGTTGTTTGTTTTTAGTATATTTTCTTTTTTAATATTTATCAAACAAAGTTCTTTGGTCTAACTAGACTTGATCAGCACATTCTTCATCAACATCTTGATCTCTTTTATTAAAAAGGTGTGTTTGATCTCATTGAATACCCTCCACTTGCAACTTTGCCACTGACTAAACAGTGGGGATCATCAGACAATTACGTCATTAAAAAACAAACCATGTTTGAATCTATGAAATGAACTTGTACTATTTAGTATTCTGTGGAAATTAGGCTACGGAACCCTAAAAACCGCGAGTAACTGGATGGCCCCTGAATCACAAATTTTAAAATCCTCTAGCCTACTGATGGTATATTGATCATAAGATAAGTGCAAGCGATACACAGATGATGTAAATTATAAAGTTGAGGATCGCCAGGTGGCATCGGAGTCGTAGTTGCATAGAGAGGTGCTGCAGTAGGAGGAGCTGGCGTGGAGCTTGGTCCGCCGCCGCGCGCCTCGCCGATGATGATACAGTCGGGCTAGCAGAGCTTGGAGCAGTTCCTCTCGAGGGCCTACATTTTTGGAATATGTGTATGCACAAACAGTGTGGATCATCGGTCAATTACGTCATTAAAAACAACCCATGATTAAATCCAGAAATGATTGAATTGTGACGTAACCGGATGGTCCCTGTATCACAAATTTTAAAATCCTTCTAGCCTACTTAAGGTGATCATAACATAAGCGCGAGCGCCACAGAGATGGCGTAAGTTATAAAGTTGAGGGTCCGCCAGGTGGCGCTGGAGTCGTAGTTGCATAGAGAGGTGGTGCAGCAGGAGGTGCAGGCGTGGAGTTTGGTCCTCTCGCCGATGATGATGCAGCCGGGCTCGCAGTGCTTGGTGCAGTTCCTTTCGAGAGCCCACATCTTCAGGGCGGTGGTCGAGTTCTCGTTAGACGTCGTGTAGGAGAAGCGTTTCACCTGTATCGGAATTTTGTTAGTTAGATAGTGGTTGAATTGAAATATGTAGTAACGTTAAATTGATTTTGCGTTGTTTGTTTCTTGTGCAAATTAACCTGACTGTAGAAACGATACTCTAAAGTTTTTTTTATCAATTTTAATATGATGGTTATCTAGGATTCTGTCTGACCTCTTATTTCCAGGCTGTTTTCTGAATTAGTGCATCTCTTTGATCCTGAATCCTATCCTACTAATATTATAAATGCGAAAGTATGTCAGTTTCTTAATTGTTTGTTTGTTTTTCTTTCACGCAAAAACTACTGAACGGATTTGGATGAAATTTGGTATGTAGGGACTTCAATTAGTGGACCAACAAATAGGCTACCTTTTATCCCGATATTCCTTCGGTAACGGGAACCACGCGGGTGAAAACGCGGGCTTCCGCTAGTTATATGTATAAAACGAAAGACAAGTTTCATCCTAGAACTTCCAGGTGCGAGCTAAACACTAAACGCTTGGCGGTTTTACCATAAGGGCTAGTAGAACTAAATTAGTGCATTTAAAAAGAACATGATGTGCTCTTGAAAAAGGATAAACCTCAAAACGATTTGTAGAACTCATCAGTACCTACGGACAATTTTTTTTATTTTTACGCGAAAAAAATCTGCTGTTTCATAGAAAATTTTATTTAAACTCGGCTAAAAGTATGAAACAGATGATTTTTTTTCAGCGTAGAGTTGCAAACGTAAATGAGGACGATGAACAAAAAGATATCTTTTATATATGATATTGTATAAGTACTCCTACATCCAATAAAAAATATTTTCGTATGCCAATATAAAGTTGACTACACACAAACTGCACACAAACTGCACACCCAGATTGTCAAGTATTTTGTATAACACAAAAGGTATGTAATACAACTCCACAGTTCTGTTTCAGAGCAAGATGCGAAACGTGGACAAAAGGTGTGTTTTACCGTTTTGTTTAACAGAAGTACCTTTGCTTGTAATGAATATCATTCAAAGCAAATACAAGATAGGCAATTTAGAAGCTAGTGAATTCAGTTACACTTAAAAATACTTTATCTGGCATGAATATTTAGAGCTGGGTCAATGAACTATTTCTTGTACCTACCTAATTATGTCCCAGCAACAATATTTTGAAATCTCCAAAACAATCAGTTTGCTATAAAATGTATGTAGTATATATTAATTTATCGTTTTATTGGTAACATAGGGGACTTACGTTTGGTATGGAACCGTGATGAAGTCCCCTTAGTTACCAATAAAACGATATAATTTTTATCGATTTAGTAACATTTAATTGACGGAATATAAAGGAATGTATTATAGGGATTTGTATAAATAAGGATCTGGATAAGTAATAAATTATATAGCAAACAGATTGTTTTGGAGATTTAAAAATTTTGTTGCATAGCTATATTCCTTGGATTTTCTCATCACCAGTGGTGACCTTAAGACCTCAAGATAACAAACTATCAAAGATCATAGTGTTATTTAAATATTATATGATGTGAATTTGCTTTACCACATTGGAGCTACCTTGCCGTTTCAGTTATCTTGGTCTTGGTATTTGAGTGATATTGGCAACCATGATAGGCTCCAATAGTCTACCTTCAGTGGCATATTTGGCCTAAAGAGTTTCAATCAGAAGTAGGTACAGTCGGGGAACTTCCCGGTTGATCAGTAGAGTTTTTTTACTAAGCTTTATATTAAAATGTAAAAGCAATAAAAGAAAACGATTATATCACAAATAATATAACATTGACAGGTATGTCATTTAAATAATAAATTATTTCTTTAACCTTAGTACTTTCCGAGATAATGTTCCCCAAAAAAACTCTACTGATCAACCGGGAAGTTCCCCGATTGGGAACTTTCCGGTTAACTAGTAGAGTTTCTTCAGGGAACTTTATTTAAAAAAGTAATAGATATAGCGGAAACTCTTACATCACAACTAATGGAACATTGATAGGTATTTCATTTGAACAATAAATTAAGCTTCCCCGATTTCTCTGATTGGGAACTTGCCGGTTAACCAGTAGAATTTTATCAGGGAACTTTATTTAAAAAAGTAATAGATATAGAGAAAACTCTTACATCACAACTAATATGACATTAATAGGTATTTCACTTGAATAATAAATTATTTCTTTAGCCTCTGTACTTTCCGAGAAAAAGTTTCCCAAAAAACTCTACTGGTCAAAGTTCCCCGATTCTACCTAATTGACTATAGAGCGCGAAACAGGTACCTACTTAACATACTGGTTTACTGACCATGCACACCCGCCGGTCGTTGTGGCACTTGTGTATCAGTGCGGAGTTGTTCTGCCGCAAGTCGGCACATTTGTCCTCAGCCACCTCAGCCAAGCACCGGTAACACCACAGCTCGTTGTTGGGTCGCGCAGCAGCAGACGTCACGTGTACACTGTCCCTTAGCAGGTCGCACGCGCTTTCTGGAAAACGCATTCGAAAAGTTTTGTTTATTTTTTGCATACATTGTAGAAAAGAGGTTGTCGTTTTAAGCCGTGTTCGGCTTTTGTTTTACGAGTTTGATATTTTTTTGCTGTGTTTAAAGATTCATACTTTAATAGAAACGTGAAGGAATTTAAGTAATTTTTCATTAAGTTTAAAGCATAGTTTTTAGTTGAGTGAATGGATGGATGATACTTTAATATAGAAATGAAATAAATCTAAGATAAATTAATTTGCAGTGAATGAAATTTATCAGAATGCACGGTGAGTTCAGAATCAGGAAATGTGTCAATTATCACCTTCAAATGTGTAAATGACAAAGGTCAATAGTCAAACGTTTTTCCTGACTTTCGTGGTACTGTTTTACAGGTTCAAGTTATCAAGAAAGCGCATGATAGATTGATTTAAAAACATTTTTGATCCATTTTCTCAGAGGAAATTCCAGAAAAATAGGGTTAGAATGATAACAACATTGGACCATAGACAAAGTCTCTTGACGTTTATTATCGCTTCACTATCAATCAGCTTCACGGTTTTATTGAAGGGTACGAATTCGCATGCAATTTTCAGATGATATATTTTTTTTTAAGTGAAATGGTTATGAAAAAGGATTTGTTTACATACCTGCAGTGAGCATTGAGAGAGCGAGCAACACGAGATAGCACATGCTGTTTGGTACTGAGATAAAAATGGCGCATGCTCCCAGCATCCATGATATCGATTGGGACGTAGCGACCTGTTGCGGCGGCCCCGCCCTCCCCCAACCCTCTGCGAAACACTTTGATCGAGGGAAACAATCTCAACTTTCCGATTTCTTTGGGAAATTAAAAACTTTCGCCCGGCTCGTTTCAGACACGGCAATCATTAGGGGAACAACGGGTACGGAATTCTTTACGTTGCTGTTTAAACTTTTTTAAAAGGAAGGAGTTGTTTTTTTATACTCATACTTATTTTGATATAAAAGCTGAGTTTGATTGCCGTAAATTCATGGTACACATGACACAATTTAGAGATTTTTTTTATGGTCAGTTCAGTCAATTCAGCCCCTTAATTGTCTAATTTCAAAATCTATCACAATCCCTCTCAAAGGTATTGTGATTGTGACAGTGCTTTACGGAATTGTGTAACGATGTTTTGATGCTTTAAATGACACTTCATTTGACACTTCTCCATACATTTGAAAGATATATCCGTGTATCACTTTGCTTAGAGAGTTCAATTTCATTCATTCAATACCTTTCAAAACATCCCGATCACAATAACTATCAAACGTCAAATATTGACGGCCTGAAGTATGCGAATATCTTTCAAATTACGAATTGAAAATTGCGGTAGATGTTTAAAATTAGACAATTAGCCCCGAGGTTGTCATAAATTTAAGATTTATTATAGGTACAATTGTAAACTTCCCGGTTGAACATTAATAGATATTTCATTTGAATAATGAATTATTTCTTTAACCTTAGTACTTTCCGGGAAAACGTTCTCCAATAAAACTCTACTGGTCAATCGGGAATTTCCCTGTTACACCATTCACCTATTAGAATCTCACAATTATTTAAACATCCAATTATTTACAATATATTGCAAATGTTTTCAATTAAAATAGGTAAATTAAAAAAAATGCAAGAATATGGATACAATAGTTATTACATAAGATAATGACCGACATATTCTGCTGCAATACGTAAGCGTGCGAACATTAAATTTGGTAGTAAAATTCAGTCAAAGGATCAAATATTGTGTAAAGACTAATTGAATGTCAGTGTAACTGTAATTAAGATAAAATAAAATTTAAATTAAGCGTCCAAGAAATACAATTGATTTACATAGTGCGTCAAATAAACAATATCAAGGAAATAAAATAATAAATCAAATGTCGCAGTGTAATTACAGTACAATCGGAATTTTTCACAATTTATCATTCGTAGCTAAAATCAATTCAAAGAAAAAAAAAACTATCTATTCTTCTATCTTTATGTGGAGCCGGTTACTTGGACTCATGCAAACCATTATTTAGAGACCTTAATATTCTTCCTCTAAAGTGTCAAAAAATTTATGAAATGGCCACTTTAGTTCAAAATTATAAAGTTCTATTCAACACAAAAAATAACATTGTTAATTATAGAGGACGAAAAGGAAAAAGTTGTGTATACAACCTCAAAGGTTAGAAATGTATTCGAAAAATGTTTATTGTATGGCAATACGTATTTATAATAATAATAATATTAATAAGCATTTATTTCAGAAAATTTACATCCATATTGACAATAATAAAATAATAAATTACTTAAAAATTAAAAATTAAAAATTACACACATATTTATTTATTTGGGGCACATGAAGCGCCACCCAATGCTGCAGGAGTGGAGATTCCCACCTGTCTACCAACGCACACAGGATGCTGTTGGGGCTCGCGCGCGTGCGACTCAGCAGCGAGGCACATCGCTTGCGGATTATGGCATGGAAGCCGTCCGTCCTCGCGGCGGCGAACATGCCCGACGCGCTGCAGTGACGCGGCAACCCCAACAGCACCCTGAGCGCGTTGTTGTATTGGACGCGGAGAGCGCTGTAAGTCCCCTGCGTATAGTTAGTCCAGAGACTGCACGTATAAAATGTTTGACAGAATGATTTAAATAGGGTCAACTTGACTTCATTTGAGCTCCGTGCAAATCTCCGGGCCAACATGTTGCACCGGACTGCCAGCGACCTCCGTTCCCTCTCAATATCCTTATTATCATTCATATCTTCGGTGAGCCAGTGACCCAGATATTTGAAATGAGGAACCCGGTTCAAGGGCTTTCCATTAAGATGTACAGGTGGTATGGTACTAAGGTCCTTCCCTCGTGTTTTGAACACCATGATCTCGCTCTTAGCAGTGTTATAATAAGTTGCCAGAAACATTTACAAACTTGACATTAACAAAATTTCAGAAACAATTGCATAAATTTCTAATGGACAAAATGTACTATACTATTATTGATTTCTTAAATGACAATTTTTCCACTTTTTATTGCCATTATTTAATTTCTATTGACATTAATTAATTTATATTGACATTATTTAATTAAATTTATATTGACATTATTTAATTTCTATTGACATTACTTAATTTAAATTTCGTTTAACAGATTATTCTGACATTTTATAATTTGAATTATTTAAGTCTATGCCACGTTAAATGTTATAAGTGACATGTTAAATAAGCAATTATTAATAAATATAAAATAGCTTCTACTTTTAAAATTGTCAAAAATTTGTACACTGAAATATTAGTAGAATATGAAGAAACTTTAATGTAAGAAACATCAATTTGTACCATTCTGACAAATAAGGATTTTTTATTATGATATGATTATGATTATCTCATCGTAGGTAAGTACATTTATTACAGTCACTAAATGTACCAGAACAAAAAAAACATACATAGTATCAGAGAGAAAATAAACGCTGCCTAAGTGAAGACAAAGTCCTATGAAGCACCGAAAGAAAGCTCGTGAGAAAGTGGCTTATTAGTCGTATAAGAGCTACGCCTCATGTGATGTTTACAGTACACACGACGCCATACCTTCATATGCACAAACAAACTGAAATGAGTCTTATTCCTTTAATTTAAGGTTTAATTGTAAGTAAATTGGATTTTTTTTTAATGGAAGTTCTACTTTACGGATCGGCGTGATCGTGTCGTGTCGTGTTCTAAATTGGCCCTTTAAGTGGGGGTGGTTTTGGTCGACATGAGCTTTGGTGTTATTGTGGAATCCGGTTACCAAATAAAAGCTGTCTTTGGAGTTCTTAGGGGTTGGAAATGAGGTCAGCGCTGGGATCTACCTGGAACTTGAGCCGTTAGAGCAATATATACAATATAAAAAGTAAATATCAAATGATTATCAATCAGGACCAAAACGATGTTACCTATTACATATTTATACCAACCTACCTAGATATTATTATTTTATTACAAGAAAAAGCTTTACAAAGATCTGTTCCATACATTTTGCTCTTTTCTATAGAACAGCTGTTTTTTTTCGAGATTTCTTTCATAGTAAAAGGCATAGGCTCTATAGTAAAAGTTGTTCGTATTGATTGGATTCTAGTCCCCTGATTTAACTGGTAAGTATAATAAAATATAATGGTGTATTTGAGAACACACCTAGACCTGGAACATATGTTTATTTTTTTATGAATAAAACGGGGTGATGTTTAGGATAAAGCTGAAGATTGAAGCGTGCCTCCCCTAGAATCCTCAACTAAGGAGGAACTAGCTATGCCGGAATACAACAATGGTGAAAACATTGTTGTTATAGCTTTAGACTTAGAAAATATGGTGGTAGCTAGGCCTGGCTAGGACTTTAAGCACTCCTGCACATTAAAGCTTGTCCCGGGTCGAACCCACGACCGGTGGTACACGCCTCCTCGACTTTTATCACCCGTATTATCATTAGAGCATAAAACTAATTCATCTGGAGTCAATTTCACCAACTGCTGATTAGATAATCGTGGTTTGAAACATCGTTTGTCCTATGAAGTTTAAACTTTAAACAACTAAAATTTAATTAAATAACTTGATTTAAATAAATGACTTTTAATTAAATAATGTAGACTTCATCGGTTGACTATCAGATGATGAAAATTGTTTCTTATAATTGCTACAGAGTATAATTACTACAGAGTAGTAAAGATACACATCATTTATCTCATTAAGATGCTATACGACTGTAGCGAGATAGCAATGAGAAAACGATGCACGCGGGAGCGAGACCGATTTTGCAGATTAGGCGAAAAATTACTTCGTGGTAAATAACTATAGCGATTAAACAGAAATGAAACAACAGGATGTTAAATATTATTGGAATCCACTAATTAAACCAATTTCCAATAGTATTGTAACCTCATTTGAGAATAATCTTAAATTGTCGTATTTTTAGGGGGTCATTTCGAAAAGAAAAAGTGTCGAGACAAAATCATAAAATTGTGTTTCTGGTACATTACGAATCTAGATAAAGGTATGAAGAATTGTCATCTTTAATACCAGATTTGTAACATCTCTAACCATCCTATAGTTTATCAAAAAGTACAAACTTTTTACGTATAGCGTCTTAAGAAGTGTTAGTATTATTATAGCAGTTTCCATCACATTTGTAATATAAACACGGTAAAGCTGTCAAGTTATTTGCTTGCGATTCTGCGAAGCGTTCGTTCGATCAAAGTTGGCACAACTACGAGAACTTGACGAGGAACTAAATGAGTGAGGAAGAATGTGGAAGACTAGAAATAGAAATATAGAGTGAAAACTAATAACAATTTCCGACCCCAATATTCTCACACCATAATTCTGGGTGACTTTAACACTTGTCTTATTAAAGACGATTTCTATATCTATCGATATTTATAATAAGAATCAAATTTCATCGTGTCTGTACCTATATTGCTTGGATTTTCAAAAAAAATAGACAGAAAATAAGAATCAGAACTAAAAATCAGAATAAGCGGGAGAACCAACTTCTATAATTTTTTTAAGAATTAATTTCTGTCTGTCTGTATGTCTGTGTGTTTGAATGAGCATCACACCAAACCATTGATCTAAGTCCAAAGAATTGTTTATATAATTAGCGGTATGGCGAGCATGAAAGATGGCGTATGTATATTTTGTCGTAATGTCTAAAAAAAATTGTTCTTTTCAAAAATTTTAAGCGACTTTAAAAAAAGGAGGAGTTTATCAATGTATCGCGAATACAAGTGGTATTTTTTTGTAGTCAACAGCAGGTCAGGCTTTATACTTTGTGCTTGAGATTGCCCTTTACCTATGTCGTTCATTTTAGATGCGGTTTTCGTAATACAAGTTCTAACATTATTTCATAGTTTTATGATTCAGTACCTATGAACAGTTTGAACAGTCGTCATTAACCATTTCTTATGTCACCACTGCCGGGGCACTGGCCTTCTTTATGGTAGGATATGTCATAGCCTACATGAATGTCATCGTTATAATACCTTTGTCAGAAAATCTGACTTTTTATTGTAAAAGGTATAGGTAATTGTTTTGTTTTTTCTTCCCCTTTCTTTTTTGTATAGCTAAGTATAAAATATTTTTGTTTATTGGTCATGTGCACACCTTAGTCCTGTTTTATATAAGGAGGAGCGGAGTTCTTTTAGACATTTTTATGTTTAAAAGGGGACTCCAGATAAATATTGTTATAGTTAAGTTCTAAGGTAAATAAAGATTATTGATATTTTTGAAGTCATAAGATAAGGAGAATGGGCCATCAACCGCCACGCGGGCCCAATGCGGATTGGTGGGTCTTCATGGCCGCAAATACTAACGGTTTAACATGCCTTCCGAGGCACGGAAGAGATAGTAAATGATTGGTCACCTGTCCCATGTCCGACCGTTGCGAAAATAGGCCGTGCTAAATCGTAGGCCGAGCGCGCGACCCACAGCGCCTCCTCATACCTTTCCTAGTTTTTGGAAAAAATCTTGAAAACGCTGTCGTTTTTGCAGCCTTTAAAATTATATCAACAACATAAAAAAAGACTTCAAAAGGATGCTACTTTGCATTGCAATGGGTACTTTTACTTTTAGTTCTAATATAAAATAAAGGTAAGTACGTAGGTACTGGCAAATTGATAAACTTCTCTATTGAAGGCGATAAGATGACAAGAAGGAAATATTCTCTTAAAAAGTTCTCTTAATTTTTTGAAGTTGGTTAAAAAGACCGCCTTACCAAAAATTTAGTCGGGAAGGATTGCAAAAGATGTTCCGGTTCTCACGCGAACGAAGTTAAGTTGCGGACAGCTAGTTAATAATAAAGCTAGAAATATTACCGATTTACCTACTTAGTATTTGTTGGGTACCTAATCCATAAATAAATCTCTTTGAGCAGCGTACTTTTTGTGTTTTGAATTTATTATTTAGTGAGGCCACAATTCAGATATTTAATATTAGATAAATGACCACATGTAGTAAGGACACTTGATACAACAATATGTTGTTACTGATAAAAATATCTGTTTTTATTTAAATATTTTTATCATTCTATTTTATTGATAATGAAATGTCATAATAATGTTTGGCGATAACATGTAAACCTAATTCTGAAACAAGGCTCAATGTGTGCACAAAAGTAAATTAGTTTCCTTAAACGGAACAGTTATCCCTTTCTCCAGCACTGTCAGGAATCTAGGTGTAATTTTCGACGAAAATCTATCCTGGAAGCCTCATGTGGAACAAATTAGAAAAAAAGTTTTTGCAGCGTATGGTTCATTAAACCGGTTACGAAATTTCTTGCCAACCAGTACCAAAATTACTCTGGCACAATCCCTTTTGCTGTCTATCCTAGACTACGCTGATGTCTGTTACACTGACCTGTCTGAGGCAATGCTCGATAAGTTGGAGCGTCTGCAGAATGTCTGCATCAGATTCATTTTCAATCTTCGCAAATATGACCACGTGTCGCATTTCCGCACTAAACTCAACTGGCTCCCTATTCGCCGGCGCAGGGACTTACACACGCTCAAGCTTCTTTACTCTATTCTTTTCTTACCTTCTTCCCCTCCTTATCTCAAAAATTGCTTTTCTTTTCGCTCCTCGTCCTCAATCTGCACCTTACGTTCTTCATCTAACCTTACCCTAGAAATTCCTCGACACTCTTCCGACTTTTTTTCCTATTCATTTGCTGTGCACGCCGTTCGTTTATGGAACGCGCTTCCAGAGGGTATCAGAAAGGCTCAGACTCTGGGATCCTTTAGCAATCAAGTCAGAAGTCATTTACTTTCTCTGTCATAATTATTATTTATAGAATTATCAAATATTTATTTGTAGTATATAAGTATCTGTTTCTCCATCCTCTTATGCACCCAATCCCCTATTACCTTATTAATTATATATATCTCTTTCACCTAAGGTTGCCTGGAAGAGATTGCTATGTAGCAATAAGGCCGCCTATTGTATGTTCCTCTGTTTGTAATTTTCTCTTTGTGTTTGCTTTTGTATTGTGTGCAATAAAGTGTTTATTATTATTATTATTATTATTAGTATTTTAATGTGAAAAGGTTCTATGGTGTACGTTCAGTCACGTGCAATGACACAGAAACACTTAGCAACCTTGTCACATTACAATATTGAATGACATGTGTGGACAGACAGAGCTTTGTTTCATTGCTCGAGACTGGACATTATATCGCTGTTGGCCGTAGATTTCGCTATCGTGTATTCAATAAGTGATTCTCTGAATTTACTTTCAGATAACGTCACGCAAAGGACTACTAGCATCAGATATCACGAAAATTTTGCGAAAATGTTCTCGTAGACTCACGTTAACATTTGTACGGGGAAATTGAGTAACAGCTCATACCGGCGGCCGCTTGCGGAACTAATTTCTCCATATGTGTTTTCCCCACTTTATTTACACTCGGGTGTAAAGAAATCGCTCAGTAGCGTTATTTACATACAAACATGCTCACTTTACACTCTATTTATTTAAAAGTATTATCAGTTATGTGAAATTGTATACGTCGATGTAGGAGTCGAATACTCGACTTAATAATAAAAGTCCCAAAAATTAAAAAAAACCTTCAGTTATGAGCAAAGTAAGAAAAACAAATTCACTCAATCCGGTTTCCTACAACTTTATATGAAATCGAAATTAAACATTTGGTTACTAATAAGTTAATACGGCCACTGTGCCATTTCTTTGCACCCGATGTACTTTATAATTATTATACACAATATTATTCACAAATAATTTACTGTGCTACCATGTTGGATAAGAATCGAATGAAATAATAATGTACCAGAATCATAATTCCAAAATGTATGATTTTAGAATTTTTGCATATTTCAATGCTATTTTTATACTTATGATCAATTTTAAATAGAAAAATATTCTAGTAGGGCCGGATTTCCATAGGACTTTTGGAAATCCGGTTCAATGCTCTAACCACCAAGTCTCGGTAGCTCAGTGGTTAGAGCATTTGACCGGATTTCCAAAGGTCGTGGGTTCGAGTCCCATCTGAGAGTTGATTTGTGGCCGAGTTGAGTTTTTAAAATATTTTTCTATTTAAAATTTATCATATTTCAAAACTTTTGTAGTGTAGTGGTAAGCGATGGGCTGTCACTATTGTTTCCGGAATACATCTTTGATGCAACCAATGCCATAAATATAACAACTACTATACGAACTATTTATTTTACAAAATGAAAAAAATCCTAAGTATTTGAGTCCGAAACCTAAGTCCGACATTTAGTTGTTCAAATTGCTGTTGATCGACTGAACGCTAGTCCGACAAAGGCCGGGTCGACAGAAGTGTCGTCTCTTTGAGGTGTGACTATGAGAGTTTATACTATACATGTTTACTCTCAAGCTGCAGTTTTATTAATATATAAACAATATATGTGTCACGAACTATGACGAATTGTATGATTCAGAGATAGGAACACCTGCCTTCTGCTCAGACGTTGCGGATATGATTCATCTGCAAAACAAAAAGGATTTGGTAAGTCTGTCTTGGTCTAGCTACATGTTTTTAAAAGTATCCGTTGCCTAGTATTTATGATACAAGTTCTTAATATCTTTTGGGCTAGATAATTGTGTGCCTGTGAGAAAACTAGTTATTATTAATTCTACATCAAAAGGAATAAGGAGCTATAAATACACTACATAATTAAGGAATTTACGACTCACTAATGTAAACAGTTTTTTTTTAATGTGAATCGAAATCGTGATTCAAAGATAGTCTTGTTCAGTTGACACAGAAAGTCCTTTTCTTAGTCATGTTTAATTAATGTTACATTACATACAGATGTCATTCGCACTATGAAAGTAACAGAACGTTCAAAAAGGATGTTTTTTTACGAGAATAGAGGAAAAGCACAGGCCTCAATAAAGAGCGCAGCAAAAAGCGATTCGTTCAGATTCTTCGACTTCAACGCACAACGAAACTTATCTCTTTTGGCTTAGATTAGTTTTCACTGAGGCTTGGCGTAAGATCTACATAAAACAAACAAAAGGCAGGAGCTAATTATGTTTGAGCCGGGGTAATAAAAAGTTTTACGTCTACATATAAAATGGAGAAAATTAAGCCTAGAGCGTTAGAGCGAATTCGTTGAATATTTGTCTGTTAGTTTATTTATGTTTAGTTAGATTTAATAAAGTAACTATGGTGTAAACGATTTTTTAAAACGGTTTTTTTTTAATTCAGATTAATTGCAATATTGAAAAACAAACTTTATTTGGGCTCTATAGGCTATCAAGTCTCGGAGTCTAAAAGGGCATTAAAGCAACATTGCTAAGTGTATTCCTTGACAATTCATTTTTATATTTCCTATAGAATTTGCTTCGAGTAAGTTCTCTTCCTTTTAAAAAAATAAAAGCCAATTCTGCTACACTGACGCAGTTCTAAACTCCATAGAAAATAAACAATTAAATGAATTGTTAAGTCAAAGTCCAAGTCAAAGTCAAAGTCAAAATATTTTTATTCAAATAGACTTATAGGATTAGTGCTTTCGAATCGGTATTTTTTTTCCCTACAGACCATTCAGGACATCTTTTAACTGACAAGAAAAACGTAAGAAACTTATTAGCTTTAACAGAAACAACAACATTTACAAAGAAACACGTTGTTCCCAGACACAAATCTGCAGTCTTGAAATTTAAATATAAGAGGAAAATTATTAAACCACTGATCGGTTATTCAATTCACATAGCAATATTGTGTTTGCGCCCTTTTTAGACGCTCTGATTATCGTTTGAATAGTAAGTATAATTAGGTATAAAATAGTTTTCATAGTAGACGCTCTGGTCGCAAGTAAAAAAAAAGATATCCTCATTAATTTTTAAATGATCCGCAAGTAGGACATAAATTGGTGTTAGGTTTCCGTATACGTCTTTTTTACATAATTTTTATAAACCAATTATTTTAAAGGGCCCGATCACTGGTTTGATAACGAACACATTAATTATGTTGAAGAATTGGCTACCAATGAAAATGTTATCTTTTCCATCGATACGAATGATAATGGCCGATAAAATATAATACATAGTCTCCTAGGGCCTAAAATGTCGGAGATCAGCGCAAAGTTTTGATAAAGAGCCACTTTGTTTTACATAATCTGTCCTTTATTTGCCCTCTCAAATTTGTTCTCGTTTGATATTAAAACAAAGACTTTTGGGCAACGAATGAAACGGTGTTTTTTTGTAAAGGCGATTAAGAGGTACACTTCGTTTCATTTTGTTATTCTCTTGTTGTAAACATTTTTATCACAACAAATAAGTACTCAGCATGGATAGGATGGAATTATCGTTTCCTCATTGGACGATGTTTACAGTTAGACTTCATAATTTAAGAAAGGAAAAATATGTAATGCAACATGTCCTGACTGATGCATAGGTAAATTTGAAATCACTTCACAACCCTTAGTGCGGTTGGTTATAGAAAAGAAGCTGGTATGTACAAAATTATTTATGACGCTTTTAATGTTTTCCCAATTACAAAGTTTAATATTGTGCCGCAGACCCATTCCCCAATCCCAAAATATCGGTGGCTTTATTAAGTCGGACGGAAACCGATAGACTACAAAATCACTTCAAAGAGAGGCTCAAAGGCTCTCGCCAACAACAAATAGAAGGGAAAAAATGCAGTGTGCGCTTTAAAATTGCACTGCGGGCCTACCATCATTTATTAGAATCCATCATGTCATATGAACCTTTTTGTTTGCATTTTGTTTATATTGAAGTTGTCACATTTTGACACCCTTCACACTTTGGAGGCGATGATTGAGCAAAGACGTCACAAAACTTCCGCCAAAAAACAAGCTTACTTTATGTGATTGTAGTAGTAAAACTCGTTTTAAGTGTGGCCTTGTTTCCCAATTGTCAAAAGACTGATAATTCCGAAGTATTCCACATACTTCTCGTTCTGACTGTATCAAAATTATAGACCTACATACTTTTATTGATGTTTTTGTTGTACATAAAAAAAAATATTACATATTATAAGATATTATTTATTTATTTTTATTTATGTTTAAATTATTTGTATTTTATTATTTATTGAAGTGAAAACTTCTTTACCGGGCGTTGTGCACATCAAAGTTTTAAATTTTTGGGATGGGTAAAAAATGTTAAAGTCGCGTCAGGACACGTGACCCTGATCGAAAATTCGTAAGATCATTTATCGTTGACCTATTTCAAATTACATAAAGTCTCACATTTGTAAGATCTACGTATATTAGTTAATAACAACCATTATATAAAGATCTCTCTTCTCTCATTACTACCAACTGGTCAGTTTTAATGGATTTACGAATGAATCCTTTCTGCGATTCGCAGGTTTATTTAGTCTGCCTATTAAAAATGTGGTGAAACACTGTTATTGGCTTAGCGTATTCCTAAATATTTTTTTTAAGCATGTGTGATGTAAAACGGCTGTTGAGTTTCCTACATGGACGTAATATCACAGAATACTTAATAGTACAAGTAATATACTAACAGGACTGAGTACTTTGAAAAAAAAATGTTAATAGTTATTTGTTATGCAAGGCTGGAAAGTTGGTTATTTAGCGACGAGTTGCCTCTATTAAAATTTGAGCAAGTGAAGGATTCTAGGATTAAAGATTGAATCCTGAGCGAAGCGAGGATTTCAAAGGTACAAGACGCTAAAAACTTTTTTGCCGAGCGCAACATACAATTTTTCACCTCACAACAGCGAGGAACATTATAATTGTTTCCGCGGTCAACTTCCGGTAAAAAATCTAAATATACCTTATTCTCGTTGTTTTTATGATATAAAAAACTAAAATAATAAAGAAGGGAGTATTATAGTTAATTAAGGTGGAACGATTAAGTTACAAAAAGCTGAACGGTCGTTAGATGGCGCTACTTTCGCTATTTAGTAGTTTTTATTTTTTTGTTAATTTTTCTTTGTATCTTGTTAACTCAAAATACTTTTAGCGCATTCTATAAATAAATATTGAATTTTCGAAACCAACATTTATCTTTTTGTAGTACATTAATCATCCAAATATCTCGAGAGAGTGTGTCTGTCTTCAAATTTTACTAATCACTCACACATGCATACTTTATTTCTGAGTTTCTTGTAGTAGAATATTTCGACCTAGCTAAAAAAGATCACGTAGCCCAGCGGTCTACGTACTCGACTTAGATATCAAAGAATCATGGTTCGAAACTTCTGATAATAGTTTTTTTTTAATTTATTATTATTGTTTATTTAAATAACATTACAATATTAATTTTGATGTATAAATTGCAACAAATGCAATTACAACTTTTTTAAATTGCACAAGTGACAAGAATGTAATTGATACTCTAAATTTTAAGATTTCTTAGTGAGTTTGTAGTTTTCTTAGCCCAATAAAATATCTATATTTTTTTAAACTACTGCTGAACAGATTTTGATTAAAATTGCAGTGTTTCCTCAATAAAAAAAAGTGGTGGTGGTTATTGGATCATCATGTTACCGTTTTCTATACTTCTATACTATATAATATTATAAAGAGGAAAGATTTGTATGTATGTATGTAATTAATAAACTCAAAAACTACTGGACCGATTTCAAAAATTCTTTTAGAATGCTACACTATCCCTGATTAACATAAGCTATATTTTATCCCGATATTCCCACGGGAACGGGAACCACGCGAGTGAAATCGCGAGCGGTCGCTAGTATTTTTAACCGACTTCAAAAAAGGAGGAGGTTCTCAATTGGGTTGGTATATATATATATTTTTTTATGTATGTACACCGATTACGCCGAGATTTCTAAACCGATTTTCATGATTCTTTTTTTGTTCGATGCAGAATAGATGCCAATTGGTCCCATAAAAAATTGGTTTCGTTTGACCCAGTACTTTTTATGTTATGAGCATTTTTATATATTTCATTTCATTGTTGACTTGGTTATAATATAAACGATAATTTTGTTTATTATGTACATGAAACCTTATCTTATCTAGAAAAACCCTGCCTATTACCTAATAGCCTATTACAGACACCAGGCTATCTATTATCTGTGTACCATACTTCATCCAAATCCGTTCAGTAGTTTCGGAGCCTATTCAATGCAAACAAACAAATTTTTCCTCTTTATAATATTAGTATAGATTAATACATAAAACATGTAAGTAAGCAAAAATGTCCCAAAAAAATATTACTATTAAGTACTTACCTCATAATGAAATTGTATTATTCAACAAATACTTAATTCGTAAAGCAGCGCAGCGAACACCGGGGTTGCAAATGATAAAATATCTATTGTGTTTCGTTTTCCGATGCCTGAGAGGTTATAAAATAAAAAATGCTAACCTCTTGTGTATCTTAAATATGTACTATGTAATGTTAAATACAATCTAGATAAAAAGTACTGAGATCGCTCACATTCATTCATGCGCTGTACGGTGAAAATGGTTTTTGAAGGCTAACTGACCAATAATTGAGGCAAATTTAATTACCTTTGTTCATTCGAGCAAACGGCTTTTCGTGTAAGAGTCTTTCACGTTATTAGCTTTTCGCGCAAATGTCCTGATTCATAGTCGAAACATCAATAGTCAAGTGATATGTGACGTCAAATTCATGTTTTGTATTTGGTTTAGTCTATGTTTATCTCTATCCTATCATCATTTATGATGTTTTAAAAGGCTAAGTAAAAATATCATAAGAATTAGTACTTGAATACTTAGATTGCTTTCTTAACTTTCTTAACGGTAAAATAAAAATTAAGTCTGTTATTATCATTTAATACGTTAAAATTGTAATATTAATAATAAAATAAATCATTAAGATCGTTAAATCATTAAGATGTACGTAAAATAAATCATTTCTAGTCAGAAAATAAATTTCACTCAAAACTGAAATATTTCCACCCGTTTTGAAAGATTTCATAAATTTCGTTTATATTTAATTTTCATTTCAGTGAAATTTTTACTGGACCCATTCCCTAGTCACAATGAAAAAACACTACAAACAAGTGACAAATACGGAACGGTGTTGTCAGTACGTAGATGTGACCCGTTTTGAAAGATTTCATAAGTTTCGTTTATATTTCATTTTCATTTCACTGAAATTTTAGTCAGTAGTATTGACCATCCCTAGTCACAACTCACAACAACACAACGAAAAAACACTATAAACAAATGACAAATACGGATCGGTCGGTGTTGTCAGTACGTAGATGTGATTCCGGACAATTTAATACCTATTTGAAAAAGTAAAATATTTAAATATTAAGTACGTTACATAATACAAGTAAAATTTATTTGCACAAAGCAGATAAAATTTTCTTTTCTTTTTTTTTGTTTATAAAATCTTATTTTCCATTTTTTGACAGTGATGGGAGAAAAAAAGTTTTACGCATAAAAAACAAAATGTAAAGTCGTGTTTAGCATTTTTTCAAAATCGGAGTCAGGATAAATCCTACAAATCACAACTTTATATCATAATCCCAAAGTAAATTATTACTGACGAAACTCATCTCTTTTGGGACGCAACGGCAACACAGCTGAAAAATCTAGTAAAGAGAAATTTAAACAATTATTAAATCGAGACAAACGTAAGAGCGGCAACGTCGCGCGTTGCGCGTCTTAGCCGCATGGAATGGCAACGTCGCGATTTTTGTATACGTACACGACATTTGTCACATACACACACGTAATATTTGCAAAAATTTTGTGTTCATTTATAGGTGATTTCTGAATGAAACAATGTTTGTTTATTAATTAAGCGCAAATGAATACCCGAAAAGAAATAGTTGCACATATATTTAAGTATTAATTCTGTTAATCTAGCAAGATTATCTCGACTGTTTTTTGTATGAAAATCGTTCCACCTTAAAGTAGGAATATATTGTTACTTATTAATAAGAATAAAAACGATTCCGTAAATGTTGACACTGACATAAGGTACAAGACAAAGACAATTTAAAAATAAAGATTTATGTCACAGTCCGAAATCCAATTATAGGTTGCGAAATCTCACCCAGCCTAATATAAAATTCTTATAACAAATAGTTTAATCTTATTGTTATTGTTTTTATGATTCAATGAACTAAAATAATATAATTAAACCAAAACGGAGTATTATAATTAATTTAAAGCTATTTAAAATAAGAATCAAATATAACAAAAACGCATTATGACATATTTTTAGGTATTAATTTAAAAAAGTACTTTGCCGCGCTAGGCCGCAAAAAGCGACTTTCTACGCCTAAACTGATTGACAAACCCTCCTTTTCAGAGCGTGTGAGGTGAAAAGTATATTTTCCATTGTGCCCTTCACAGAGGCTAAACCGAGCCAACAGAGATATCAACAACGGAGGCCATGTGTCTCGTTCTTGCATCTTGCTAGACTAAAAAAATGTTGTTGATAAAAAATTTAGAGTCAAAAATCTTTAATCAAACACTTGTGTTTTAATGGCGTTTTAATGAATTTAAGTCAGTGTATTAGAGTACAATCACATTAATTTCGATATTTATTTTGATAGTATAAAAATATAATGTTTATTTTTATCAAACCAATGTTTGGGTTGGATTTAGAATGGAAGGGTTGTTAAGGGGGGGTCCACCCACCCCCCGAACACTACTTTTATTACAAGTTAATGTTTAATTTTTGAAAAAATCAAATAACAATTTTAAACCTCAAAACGGTTAAAACCTGAAACGAAAAGTCAAAGTCAAAGATTTTTATTCAAATAGACTTATAGATAAGTACTTTCGAATAGTCCAAAATTTTTTTTCCCTACCAGCCATTCAGGACATCTTTTTACTGATAAGAAGAACGGCCGCAAGAAACTTATCAGCTTTAACAGAAACAACAACATTTAAAATGGAACATGTTGTTGCCAAGCACAAATTTACAATTTTGAAATATATTTAATATAAGAGGAAAATTTTCCAATATTCAATTATTAGAATATTTTCCTTTTATCTAATTTATAATAGTTATGTTTTATGTTAGTATCACATCCATGCATTTTGGTCTTTTAAATAATCATCTACCTTGTAATAACCTTTGCTTAAGAGTGACTTTTTAACATATATTTTAAATTTATGCAAAGGCTCTATCAATTGTTGTGGAACTTTATTAAAAAAAGCTATAGGTACCTTTCCCCAAAAACGAGCGTCTACATTTTTTAAGTCGAAATTTTGGAACGGCAAGCTTATTCTTATTTCTAGTATTAAAATTATGGACATCGCTATGCTTAATAAAAAAATCAAGATGTTTCCTTACATATACTATATTATCATAGATGTATTGTCCCGCCAAAGTTAGTATATTAATCTCTTTAAACATTCCTTAAGAGAATCTCTCCGTCGAAGGTTGTAAATGGCGCGCACAGCTCTTTTTTGAAGTATAAAACATTTTCTATATTAGCTGCTGAGCCCCACAACAACAGGCCATAGGACATTACACTATGAAAATAGCTAAAGTAAACTAGTCTTGCCGTTTCAATATCAGTTAAGAGCCTTATTTTCTTTATTGCGAAAGCCGCAGAACTAAGTCTACTCGACAAGGCTTCAATATGTGGATCCCATTGCAGCTTTGAATCCAATGTAATGTCAAGAAATTTTGTACTCTCAACTAACTCTACTACATTCCCATTCAAATTGATATGCATATCGACCTGCACTACGTTAGGTAATGAGAATCTAACAAACTTGGTTTTAGAAGGGTTAAGAGACATATTATTACTGTTGAACCAGTGTGCGACTTGAGAGAGAGCACTATTTACTTCGTCAGAACAATTGTTTCCTCTATCAATTTTAAAAATTAAAGATGTATCATCTGCAAATAGTACTGTCTCACATAAATTACTCGTGTAATGAGGGAGATCGTTAATATAAATTAAAAACAGCAAAGGGCCCAATATTGAACCTTGTGGCACGCCCATAATAATGGGGGCTCCAGTAGAAGCAGTATTATTGACAATTACTTTTTGATTTCTATTGTGCAAGTATGACTGCAAAAGGCTAACAGATTTCTTAGAGACACCATAATGTTCTAGCTTCTTTAAAAGTGTAACGTGATCAACGCAATCGAAGGCTTTAGACAGGTCACAGAATATACCAATTACGTCTTGCTTGCCCTCCCAAGCCTCAAAAATATGTTTGAGGAGGAAACGCTAATTCACCTCGCTTATCATTGTTTGATTTGTCGTAAAGATAAAAAAATAACTAGTCTATGCAATGCCGTGAAAAGAAGCTGAAATGTCTGCTGTCACCTAAAACATTGACACCAAGGCCGTAAATAAAACTACATAAGCGGCCGGCGAAGCGCCAAAAATTATGTAATTTTTCTTTAAAACCAATATTACGATAGTTATAGAAAAAAAAAATAGTCTTAATCTTGTAGTGCAGGGGTCCACCATGTAGACTTTCATACATTTTGAGGTTATTTTTTTAAATATCTTCATAACTATGTATTACCGTGTAATGGGAGTAGTGGGGGGGGGGGGGGGGGGGGGGGGGGCATCAGGCCTCCCCCCTGCACCCCCTTAGCCCTTAAATCATCGTGCCGCACGATTCTAAATTTTAACCAATTACGAGAATACCTTCTTTCTCATTCCAACAGTTTAAAATGGTGTAATAGTGTTGTGTTTTTGCTTGTCCAAGTGAATCTTGAGGTGGATGCAATGTATAATTTTAGACATAAGTAACCTATTGTGTGATGATGAAATAAATGAATTTTATTATTTATTTTATTTATAATTGCACTGGTAGGCTAAAAATAACATTATTATAAATCTATCAACTATGTTGACCATGAATTCGTGTATTGTGTGGTCAAGGAAGGTCCTACTAACTGTACTGTTATGTTAATATTAATTACAATTACAGCAGTATACACGTAAAGCAGAAAATTTAAAAGAATTCAGTCGTATGCAGTCATCACTTTGAACTATTCAGCTTTTACACTGCGAATAACAACAACTATAACAAATAAATTATGAAATAGTAGCATTAACGCCAATAAATGTTTGATTTATTTCTGTATGTACTGTTTGTATTATTTATATGGTATTTTTCGTAATCGTCCATTGCTAAAAAAATAAAAAACTTTGATAGCAATGTTATAACCAAAATCAAATCTTAAAGAAGGTAGATACTTTATACCTATATATGTATGTACATGAGAAAACTTTATTTTTGGTTTATAATCGACCATGTAACTAAAACCAATTAATGTAATAGTTGTAAGTTTTCCTGTAAAATAAATTATAATAAAATAGACTGCAACATGCATAGTCTCACATAACTAAAATCTTATTGTCACCTTATTAGAAAGAGACAAATAGCCTTCCTACTACATATCTCGCTCGGCTCGCTTTTCAGCTGCGAGTACTCAGTCCTGCTTGTATATTACGTCCATGGTTTCCTTTTAAGAAATAATAGAAATAGCTGGTAAGATTGAAACAATACTGCGCTAAGAAATGGGGTAGGCCCCCTGCAATCCACAAATAATGGACAAGGACCATACTCATACATTTCCAATTTGCATAGAGGGATTTCTTTCATTTTCCTGTTCATCATAAGCTCGGAAGTAAATGTAAGAACCGGGGAAATCAGCTCGCTACAATGAGCCATACGTAGTGTCACAAATAAGATAAACGAGACTGGTTGCTTAAAGTGATTCAGGGAATAAAGGCAGGAGCAGACAATATAGGGAATTGGATTCCCTCAGGCGTAGGTAATGGCGTGATTCTGACGGCCCAAACCTTGTTATCTGCCACCTAGAAGGTCTTTGACTGGAGTTTGTCACTTTTATTCGGGAAATTTACACCCTCCCCCTGTAGCCGATACGAAGGCCATCATTTGGAGGCATCCACAAGTGTGTGTGATGTTTGCTAAAGATGCAGGACTCGCACTTTTATAGTTTTATATTATTTTTAAACGGTTTCACTTCCGAAATGCAATTTCTGTTTGTTTCGGCGTGAAAAGTGGAACTTAGTTCATATTTTTCTTTGAAATTTTGTTAACTTAATCTAAAATTAAGTTAACCTAAGTAAGGCTTTGGAACAGGAAATAAAGTTTTACACATTCTCAATTCTATTTTAGTAATTTATTTATTTATTTATTGTTTTTTTGCTAAAATTATGTACATAAAAGTATTTACATATTTTATACATTTGTAATTATAACTAAGTACGTAATATTTATATTATATACGTAGGTAATAGACACACAAATTAAAAGTATTTTCTCGAAGAATTCTGACGGTACTTATAACAATTTTCCCCAAATGGAGTTAATGGGGGAAACATGCAACTTTTCTGAAGTGCCCCATTAATATAAGGAATCGTTCGTTCAATTCTACCACAAATAATTCAAACTCCGTAACAAGAAGGGTCCCATGAGCATTGAATGTGCGTTGAAGGCTCATTTAACATTTATTTTCATTGCGGTGGAGCCTTGAAGCTAAACACAGAGTCAGCGAAATTATAGAGTTAGCAAAACGGGGCGTTGACCAAAGGGGAAGCCCCGTTTAAAGATGAAGATCAATCTAAGACGGTAAAAGTAAAAAACATGTTTTCTAGTATATTTTCAAGTCGACGGTTTTTTTTATGTATGTTTTACCATAACTTCGCCAATTGTTAACAGATTTTTATAATTCTTTTTTTATCTGAAAGAAAATGGTTTATGGGTGGTCCCATATAATTTTTACGAAAATGTGGCTAGTAGTTTTTTCATAATCCTGAAAAATATCAATCACCTTTTGGCAAGTAGTCGTTTACCAAGATGACATCATTGTTGTGTATGGGCTGATTTTTAGTGTAAGTAACGGCACATGATGTAACTAAAAAATCTAAAATAAAAACATTTTATAAAAAAAAACCGTCTTCAAAAAGTCAAAAATTAAACTTTTGGAGTCGGTGCTAGCTAGCTAAGGCCAAAAAAATTTATAGTTAATAAAAGTGCAATGTAGAATACCTTGGCTGGCACCGACTCCAAAAGTTTAATTTTTTACCTTTTGAAGTCGGTTTTTTTTATATAAAATGTTTTTATCTTGTTTAACATTTATCACATAAAAATAGCATTATAAAATGCGTTTTTTTTTTAAATAGATGGCTGTTTCATCTTAATCGATAGTCAAACATTTGTAAAAATATTTCTTTCGAATGTAAGGATATTTATTTCTCATTAATGAAACGACGGTGGCTAACACCGTAGAAAGATGAATATACTGGAAAAAATCGGCGTGTCCTCATAGGTCTCTGTAGCATGATTGGTTAGTGCATTGGGCCGAATTCTAGTATATTTTCTTGTTTAAGATTTATCACATAAAATAGCATTGTAAAATGCGAAATTCAATATTTATTAGTAATTAAATTGTTAAAAAAATACGACTCCTGACTTTACTCGAATGAATAGTTTACAAACAAATTGAAAATGAGAAGATTTTTATTGAGATTTTCAGAATTGTTTTGGAAAATCCACAATATTATTTAATACTTTTTTTTTATGTTATTTTGTTTTGCTCTGATTTTTTTATACACTATAGATTAAAAATGACTAGGTAACTATTAACTAGATCCTTGTTTTATATTGTAGTACCTAGACAGTAAAAACAAAATGTAGAAACCGAACTCAAAAATGTATCTTTTTCAAGCTAATGTTTTTAGATATTAATGCTCCTTCCCATAGTCCAATTTCATAACGCTCGTGACGTAATAAAGGCAAACAAAATGTATAAAGCAGCCTTTGACAAGTAAAGACGCAACAGCAAATTCAAGTGTAACAAACATTTTTTTCGTATACAAACAACGTCAACTTTGTAACGGCTTCCGAGATACAATAAAAAAGGAGGCTCTCCCTCGACCAATTTAATTACCTACCTCCTTTCCATTTCATTATTTTATGCTAAGACACAGTATTAATGATACACAGTATTTTATCTTCTTACTAAAAGTCGTTCGCGAGTAATACCCGATGGGCCTCGATTCGGTGAGAACGCGGCGAGAGGCTATGCGCGCCGCGCTGAGGAACGAACGCTGTGAAAGCTTTGTACTCAGTAAGCGTGTGGTAATGGCAAATTTATGTTGGCGGGTGGGCTACCCGCGCTATATCGCGTATTGTGTACGCGAATGTGTAAATGTGTAATGTGTAAAGTGAATGATTATTATAATTGCAGCCACGCAATAATACTAATTCACTTTTATCAAAAACCAAACTTTTATCTAAGACGACTTACCTACTGTATGTACCTAACTACCTACTGTGCTAAAAATGAAGGCTCGCGACCTTCCGGATTAATTTGGCGGTTACAAGTTTCCAGTTTGTTTGCAAATGAGGTCGGGTAAAACAACAGCTCATAATCAAGTTATTATGAAATTGCCGTGAACACAGCGGAGGCACCGAGATTACGCCTGAACAGTTTTTAATTCAGTTATTTGTTCATCATTACGCTATGATTATTATTAATTGGAAGGAAACTGGAGTCGTTTGTGGAACAATCGTTGCGGGAAGCGATTTTGGTTTGAATGCTTTATCAAATCTTTAATCTTACTGCTTACCGTTGTGACATTTTCCAAATACCTGAGGTTTGAATTTATACTAAAAGAGAACAACATTTTGGTAATACAAAAACAAGCTCATAATAAATCGTTTGAAGTATTTTTATTGAAATGTTTGTGAATTACGTTAGCGTCGTTCCCGTTCACGTGGGAATTTCGGAATAAAAAGTATCCTATGTTTTATTTTGTACCTCTGTACCAAATTTCATCCGAATCCGTTCAGTAGTTTTAACGTGAAAGAGTAACAAACAAACAAACAAACTGACTTACTTTCGCATTTATAATATTAGTAGGATTAGGGTTTAAAGGTATCAGTACTAAGTACCACATAATAATGTTTTTTTTTTCAGACGGTTACATAGCACATATAAAACAGCATAAAATATAAATTTTATTTTTCAGAAATGTGTACAATACACATGAACAAAACCTTTACATCTATATTTTTTACCTTTATTTGTTACTGATTATTTTTGATTTAAAGCTATACCATAGAACTGATTCGAAAGTAACGATAGAAAAAAAAGTGTTTTCGCTCCACAGTTGTCAGGTAGTTTGAGCTATTGATTTCCCGATTTCACGTGTGCGCATCGCGCCAGCAGCACCGTAAGTAGATCAACATAAGGCTGTGCCTATAGTGACATAATGTAATTTATTTTTTAATTAATTCTCATTTTCACATTGTCTGCTTTCATATAACCAATTATCAATAACCAGATTAGATGTAAGAAAATATATTTTTCTCTGTTTTTACTATTTGAAATAAAAAAGTACTAAGTATGTAGTCTTTTTACATATTTGTTGCTCGACAGAAACTATATCTGTGTTAATTTTTAGTGGAAACTATCAGGCTAATGTGATAACTTCTGTTTCATTATTAAGCTTGTTATGCAAAATGCTGTTGTTACCATAACAAAGAAATAAAAAAAAGTGAGAACATCGCTCGTTGTTCAGCCCATTTCAGCCTTTCTTGGTTGAATTTACTTCGATGATTCAGCGACCCGAAGTGAGTCTTGCCTTTGACACAAGGTGACGCCACTGCTCCCTGTTGCACTCTATCTACTACTCGGTCAAATTGACGACCTGTATGGCGTAGGGGTGTACTAGTATTTTTTTCAAGAGGAGGGCCTTCTTTTACAATGAAAAACTATTGTCAATGTTTCTCAAAGCGGTTAGATTAAAACTAAGCTAGCAGGGGGAGTAGCGAGTTTCGTGCCAAGTGCCAAGTTAACTCGAACGAGTAATACATTTTTCATGTCTCATATTCGGAAAGTAACTCATAACTTGCCTAAAATGCGGGTTGAAAGTGATATGTGGCGGCCCTAGGGCTGTAATAAATTTGAAAAAAGAATAGGGGGTGTCATGTCAAATCGATATCTGTAATCTCTTTGGACTTTTATTTACCAAAGGTATGTAGGCAAAGGCACAGAAGCTATACAGCTTATTTTGCTACATTATAAAATAATTAAAATCGTAGAAACCTTACAAAAATTTTTTTAGAATATTCTGTTTGTTTTTACTTTCCTCATATTCAAAATGAAAAGTAGAGTGTTTACTTCGGGTGTATGGACCCATAACAGTCTCGAACTATCGGCGCCCTCACTTCGTTCGGGCGCCAAAACACTCGACTGTTATGAGTGTCATACAGCCCTTGGTAAACAATCTACTATAATACTAAACTAGTGGTCCCCATGGTGTTACCCACGTGGGGCGTGGTTCCCGTACCCGTGCGTCAAGACTGTTTCCCGGCCCGGCTAAAGAACGGGGAACAGTGTGAGCAGATTTAAAATTAAGACTAAATAAAACAAAGTTTATGATAGACAAGAGTATAATAATAATAAAAAATTACAGGCTGATATACGAATATAACTTAAAATCTAAACCTAAGTTTTGTTATAAACAAATAATGGGATGGGTACCTTAATCTTTTGCTCTCTTTAAATAAAAATACGGATAGATTATTTAGTTCAAATCATTAAAAAATATTGAAACTAAATCGTTGTCTAGTTACCATGGTACAACGAAATACAGTGATATGTGCTCGAAGTCGCGTTTCCTTGCCACAAAAGAATAAAAGAAGTCGGTTAAACAGGAACGCCCTTACTTCTTTGAAGTCAAGTTGACAGGATCAGGATCGGAGCTGCAGAACTTCGCAGAGCGTTTGCATTGCAGACTCAGCTTAGGAAATTAGGAAAATATTTTATTGATATCAATCTATTATAAATGAGTCGATTTATGAATGGATCTTTCCTCTTCCCTCCTGAAAAGTACGGGAAAAAACGAAGGCGTTAAGTAGTAAATTCACTAATAAAAAAATACATAAATATCTGTGCATTTTTGGATTTTGGCGCATAAAGTTTTTGACATCATATTTGACTTTCTGTACAAATTGACACAATAATTACTACTATAATTTTAAGTATTATTGTACTTAGCTCAAAAGTGCACAGATATTATTAAACTCGACTGTACCAATGGAAGAAAATGATACGTACCCTTTGATTTATTATTATCTTATTAATTAAATAAATCTGCGTTGTTGGTTTTCCAAGAAATCTTCCAAGTCCAAGTAACCACTGTATATGAATGTAAAATATATCAAATCTTTATAAATTATGTGAAGACTTCAATAAAAAATAAAAACTTTTTAAATACTTACTAATGAATTGTGTTCGATATTTAAAAAGGAATAACAAAATTTTCAGTTTTAAAATGCAGAGCGATATCTGACTGCGTGCCGTGAAAAATATTTCAAAGCGCGGCACGAAAACGCGCCAAAACCCACGAAGACGGGGCCAACCTGGGCCAACGCCAGAAAAAAAGTAATGAGTAAAAATTAATGCTGGGTGAATGATAATATGAGTGAGTGTGAAAAGAATAGGTAGAATACTTAAATATTTTTAAATGAGGTCGACCATGATTTAAAACTTATTTAAAATATTACATAGATACTCGTACCAAGAAGTTTTATACATTGAGGTTGACAGTTAGTTAGTTTTGTTTTGAAAAACAACGTTACACGTGGGATTATCGAAAAAAATGTATTCTATGTGCTATTCTATATGTATGCTAAATTTCATCCTAATCCGTTCATTAGTGTAGGATATGAAAAAAATGTCGAAAAGGATGCTTCCAAAGTTGGATCTGAAAGTTACTCTAAAACAGATATTGGTATTGCTGAGCTTCTTCCGTCGTGTTAGTTCGCGGCTTCGGTTTGTCGGCTACACCAATTTGTCACCTCCGCTCTCGTCACTATGCTCGAAGCCATACTTCATCATGAAATAGGTATATCTGTTACTCATGCATCATACTCAGATTGACTGAGGTGGAAACGCTGTGTCACGGATTTTATTTATTGTTTTAGTTTGTAAGTTTGCACTTCAAAAATTTTGACGCCTACGGGTGTTAATTGTATAAAACAACTCTTCCAGATGTAAACGCCGCGCTTTTTATTTAATAATAATATTTACCTAATTAACCTAATAATATTTCTTAAACTCACACCAATTAACCTAGCCCCAAAGGAGGTCAAGAGCATTAATGTCTTGGTTAATATTACTGTTAAACAAATTAAATTGTTTCATCATACAAACATTTGCTGCTACCGGGATTTGAACCCAGGACCTCAGATTAGGCGACACCTTGAAACCTGTGTACCTCTGCCACGGAAGTCGTCATATTTAATTCGTCACTTGCTAGCAGGACACCGGTCTAAAGAGAACAATATATTATTTACTAGCTGTGCCCGCGACTTCGTCCGCGTGGAAGAGTGACTTTTCGAGCAGCATATTTTGAATAACAAATACCGTCGTTTGGGTAGCTAAAAATTTACTTTACAGTAATGCTTCTCTGTATACGATGTCATTTGGAATACACTATTATACAAACGGCTATTGTCTAAAAAATTATTTGACTGAGGATGATCCCCATTTAGTAAAGCTTTTATAATGTCTGGAGGCTCACGGAAATTTTCAATGAGCGCTTTGCCACCTGAACAGCATATGCCATTTGGTTCTTTTTGCCATTTTAAGGCATCACAAAATTGACAACATACCACTATACCTCCTATAATGGCGAATTCAGAGTAATAAATTCTGGGCGAATATGAATAACCTGATTTCTCTATGTTCGCCCATGGAAGGATTTCAATCTCCGCTACACTTTCTGGATCTTCTATCGATCTTGACACCATTCTATTGATTGCATGCGCAACTCGATCGGCATTCACCCGTGACTGGCGTTCGTCTGTAGTTTCTTCTTGCCGAATTTCCCTTACTCGTTCTCTCTCAGCTAATAAAAAAAAGACGGGTTGCACTCCGGGAGTGCCGGCAGAAGTGAAAACTTGATTATTAACGTTGAGCATGTTTGATATTTTGGAATGGTTAGGGAATAATTTTGCACCAATTGCTTTATAAGTATAAAAGTACTATCATTTATGTGGTAGAATACAATATTCATTTATTGCGCTATCGTACACAAACATGACAAACCATATTAAAGTGAACGTTAAGTTAGGTAATAAGATATAAGAAAACATTAGTTATTATAGAGAATCGAAAAATATATATTGACAATAAAACAAGAGACAAGTAAAAGACATTATCAACAGTCTGTCGCTAAGCAACCGAGACCATAGTCAACCTGTCACCTCAACATTCTCCATCCGTCCTACGCTTTTTCGATCAGGTCACGTGTCCTGACGCGAGTTTAAGATTTTATACCCATTACAGAAAAAGTGCTCAACGCCGCTAAAGAAGTTTTCACTTCAATAACTTTCCTCGCTCTGACGGGTTTTCTCTAGCTGTTTGTAATATTCATCATCATTTTCAAGAAGTCTATTATTGTTGTGTCGCTCTCGATCAGCTGTTGATCGAGATTCACGATCGAAACTACTTTCCAGCTCTCTAGACCGCAAAGTTCGTGCTCTTTGAGAGCTCAAACCATTTCCCTATTAGTGAAAGTCTCAGACTCACGCGATAGTGCATGAGCTTCACGATCAGCAGTGAGACGTATTTCTCGTTCTTCCTCTGTTTCCTGAGACCGGGCATTTGCTGTCCGAACCCTCTGAGAACTCAGGCGAATTTCCCTATCAGTGAAAGTCTCAGACTCACGCGATAGTGCTTGAGCTTCACGATCGGCAGTGAGACGTATTTCTCGTTCTTCCTGTGTTTCCTGGGATCGAGCATTTGCTGTCCGAACTCTCTGGGAGCTCAGGCGGGTTTCCCTGTCAGCAAAAGTCTCAGACTCACGAAATAGCGCGTGAGCCTCGCGATCGACAGATAAACGTGCCTTTCGTTGTTCCCCGTTCTCTCTATTTCGAGTTGTCATCATTCGAGAACGATTTGAACTCAGTCGAGATTCTCGCTGAGTCGAAGTTTCTGCAGCACGAAACCTAGCCTGATGTTCCCGAGTTGCAGAGAGCCTTGCCTCACGACCTTCCTCACATTCCTGTGATCGAACTAATCTCATCCTTTTAGCATTTCTGCTACATTGGGAGAGTTCGGATCTTCTTTGAGGCATTCTTACAATAAAATAGTACTAAACACTACACACTACTATCGTAAACAATTGAATTATAAATACTTACAGATTATTATACAGTCTAAAATTATCACAGTTTAAGTAATAAGTGTTAGGACGTGTAAACCAAACGTACTAACTTTAAAAAACAAAAGAATTGCTAGAAAAATTAATTACTAACCTGAGCTAATGAACTTATACTTAATAAAGAAAATCAAGAAAAGAAATGCCTAACCTATACCAAATACTTATAATATTTATATACAAACCCTAAATACAAATTAAGATAAGTATACCGAAAATCAAGGAAAGAAATGCCTAACCTATAACAAATGCTTACAATATTTATTTACAAACCCTAAATAAAAATTAACCTAAGTAAATACCCAAAAATCAAGGAAAGAACCGCCTAACCTATACCAAATACTTACAATATTTATTTACAAAATTTTAAAGAAAATTAAGAAAAGAACCTAACCTACAAACCCTAAAATATAAATAAATGAAATATGCAAACAGTCAGTATTCAAGTGAATCGCAATAATCGAATGCAACTATTCGCCTATACTCTCCAGAATACGTGCGTTCGCTACGAATAACTGAATCCTTATGGCAGCGGCGGTCGTGGTTTCTTCGTCTTTCGACGGTGCGGGTTCGAATTTGGAATTCCTTACCCGGGACTTATGCTCCGGTAGCTTCTACTCCCGTGTGTTGTGTGCCGACGGTGTGCCGATGGCAGCGGCGCGGCTCTCAGCGCGCTTTATATAGCCACGGACGCGCAGAAACAAATGTTCGCCGTGATTCTTTAAATTGACATAGCTTTTTTATTTATGAACAGACTGACATGAAATAAACACTAAATGTTAAGTGAAGCTTACTACAATATATTAGTGAAAACCGCATCTAAATCGAATAAGCCGTTTCTGATATTAGCGTGCATAAACACACAGACGAACCGACAAACAGACAAACAGACAAAAAAAAAATTACAATTTCGGGTTCGGCATCGATATAATAACAACCCCTGATACTTTTTTTTATATATTTCCATTGTACAGACACCACTTTTCTACAATTTTATTATATGTATAGATTGTGTCTCAGAACTCGGTTCCTGGGAGGGTAACAAGTACTTAGGGTTTGAAAATGCGTGTAAATGAGTATTATCGTTATTTGGATTTCCGACGTTTCGAAACCTTTTCAGGGCCGTTGAGAAAGTCAAATTACCATGGACTACAAGTATGCTCAAAATCAAATGTAAAATAAACACCGTGTTTACCTACATCAATCAATACATACATCATACAAAAGT
Source organism: Chrysoteuchia culmella (assembly GCA_910589605.1). Lineage (NCBI taxonomy): Eukaryota > Metazoa > Arthropoda > Insecta > Lepidoptera > Crambidae > Chrysoteuchia > Chrysoteuchia culmella. The sequence continues at coordinate 6,863,158 of OU342648.1, forward strand.
ATTTTATTAAAACGGAAAGTTCTCAATAAATATTAACAAATCGAAGCTTTTGTCAAAAGCTAAGCTTAATACGACGAGTGTAAATTTCCAGGTAGAAACGCCATGCATTGATAGTTTGCACAACTAAGAAACCGTTGTTAATTTGGACTAATTAGGCAACTAATTTATTATTTTTGAATTTTTACATTTTTCAATGCTATTTTTATACTTATGATACATTTTAAATCCAAAAATATTGGAAAATGTAAAAGTTCAAAAATCATAAATTATTGGCTGTTGCACCTTAATCTATCGTTAAACACCTGAAAATATGTTTCTTTCGCATGCAAGGATATTTCTAGCATTGATGTGACAACACTGGCCTATAGCGTATTAAAAATATAAAAGTATTGGAGAATTCAGACGGTGGTCCGCAAGTCTGGGTAGCTAAGTGGTTAGATTTTTGGACCGGATTTCCAAATTTCGTGGGCTCGAGTTCCATCTGAGAATTCAAATTGTGACCGAGTTGAATTTTTAAAATATATTTCTATTAAAAATGTATCATAGGCAACCTTGGACGAATTAACCACTGGACACGAAACCCGAGAAGAATGTATGAAATCACGATCAACCAATTCTTGCGGGGGTGAGGGGCGATTACTAATGTCAAATAATGACAGTAGTGCTTGAAGTAATCGATAATTTTTTTATCGATAAGTAAGGAGTGAATGAATGAACCTATTGAGTTTAATAAATCATGTGTGTTTTAAAGAAATTAGTAAGTTAATTGTTTATTTCGTGGAAAAATAAAAAGCACGATAAGTAAAGAGTGAATGAATGAACCTATTGAGTTTAATAAATCATGTGTGTTTTAAAGAAATTAGTAAGTAAATTGTTTATTTCGTAGAAAAACAAAAAGCACCTAATAATTTGAAAATCTCATTTAAAAAATCCCTCAAATTCATAAAAACTATAAAATATGGTTTCCAAAGCGTTTGTGTTTGGGTTTTTTTTTTGTGATAAATGGGTAGATACATGCAACCTGATACTAAGTACTGATAAGGCTAAAGATGGAAGCGCGACTCTCCCGGAATCTAGGAACTGGCTATCTTACCTCTTACTGTCGGAACGGACTTAGATAAGATGGTAGTCGCTAGCCAGGTGGGTTTACAAATTACTTACTAACACTTTTTAAGTGAGTAATAAACATTAATATTTGGTTTATACTTATTGTTTGTTTGTGAAGAAATAAATAAAGATTATTATTATTATTATTATTATTAATATAATTCATTATTTACATTAACTTCTTCTGCAATCACTCGAGCTTTTTTATATAAAACAAAATATGGGTAATCTCGAGCTGTGATATCTCGTAAGCCAACAATCTAAGTATACTAAAACTTACTGAAAATAACCATCGACATTATAGGATTGTCAAAGATCGTTGAGACTAAAACATTTTAATTTCAACTCTAGTATCCATTTAAGAAAATGTTTTCAACATTTAAGAAATATGCATATTTTTAAGAAAAAATATAAACTTGTTTTCACTTTATTAAAGATCTCAAAATTTACGCCACTGTACAAAATTAGCACAACCTAAACCTAAATTAGAAATAGTAGACTAGCGTTTGGATAGAGTATGATCTAGCATACGCTATGACAGTTTTAAACTACAAACTCCCAGAAGTTATCAACAAAACATCGCATATAAATTACCTACATTTAAGAAAAAGCCAAGGCAACTACTAGCTGAAATACTAATTGCAAGATATTTCAACCAATAGTTTATTGTAGTTTTAAGATTATTTTAAGAAAATTTAAATAATTAAAGATTTTAATCTTTAATTATTTTAATCTTTAATTATTTTAATTTTAAATTTAAATAGTATAATATAGCTTACGTACATACATTATATAATATAAATATAATTAATTTTATTCTTGCTGTGACCTAACAAGGTCTATGTTAGAAACAAATAATAATTGTAACCACCAGTTATGATAAATTTTAACAAGGAGAATATTGGTACAAATGAACTTGGCCACAAGTGAATTTTCAGATGGACTTGAACCCACGACCTTTGGGAATCCGGCCCACTGCTCTAACCAATGAGCTACCGCGACTTGCGGACCACTGTCGAAATTCTCCGATACTTTTATATTTTTAATACGCTGTAAGAATATCCTTCCTTGCATTCGAAAGAGAAAAAAAACAAATGTTTAACGATCAATTATGATGCAACAGCTAATAATTTATGATTTTTGAATTTTTGCGTTGTCAATGCTATTTTTATACTTATGATAAATTTTAAATGTTAATGTACAACACACTATGATAATGTACAACATAAGTCTAATACTAAAAAACAATACCGAGACTGATTGATAGGCAACGCACAGCCCAAACGGCTAAACCAATTAAACTGAAATTTTGCATACAGGTTCTTTTAACGATATTGGCGAGCACTAAGGAAGGATTTTTGATATTACCACGGCAACGGGAACCATGCGGGTGAAATGAACAATTTTTTTTTTAAGTTTGAAGCTATATTTAAAATATAACGAGCTCAAAGTTCGTAGGGTTGCGTCGTTTAATTACAGAGTTCCTTTAGTTATCCTCTGGCTCCATCATCAGGCCTTAGATGTTATCTTAGACCTGAGTCCTCGTCTATGTTATCTCCCTGCGTACCGCTTCCACCCAATTTCTTCTTGTTAGGGGTTCAACTGTAAATCTGAAATTAATTTGAATAGTTCCTACATTAAAATTGGATTCGTTCGTTCATTTACATACATCGATATAATTATCGATATGTTCAAGCCCTATACGACACAAAAATGACAATTGATTGAATGAATGATACATATAACCCAACCAAATTACTTATGCAATATCTTTGAAGAATTTACATGTACAATGATTACTTTTTGAAATGACGTATTACATTTTGTTTACATACCAAATTTTATTTATTTTACGAAAAATTGCTACTCTAATAGATTGAAATTGTACTTACGCGTGAAAAGAAAAAAAAATTCATTGTCCGGTATGATTTTTGCAAATTAACACAGCGCATTTACCCATTTTTGAGATAATGTTCCACTTCGAGATCTCGCGTCATACTGACAACGCCATATTGCTTACTGTGTCTAAAAGGCAGGGTAAGTGACAGAGGGGTAAAGGCGAACGCGGTCCTCGTTACGCGTCCAGTGGTTAATTCGTCCAAGTAGGCAACTATTCTTTGTTGTAGTCGGTAGATTTACCTCTTACCGAGGATAAACAATTGAAACCGGCCGTAAATACATATCATCATAATCAATGCACACAATATTTTATTTGGTTGATGCAAACATCGATAGTTGCTATCTATGCAATACAAAGATAAAATGGCTAATAAACGAAATCTCCGGACTAATTTCATTAATGACCATTATCAGGTACAGCTAAAATTGCCCAACCACCGACTGACTGAAGGTTTGGGAATTTGGATGTTTTTTACTCAATCACACAAAAATGGCTGACCGGATATGTAAAAAAATATTTGCACACATTTTTATCTGTAAAACCCGCCCGGGGTTTTACAGATAAAAATGTGTGCAATTATTTATGTGCGCGGTTACTAAAACTAGGAACCTAGTTTATATTATATTATATTTTTAATTTTTTATTTTTTAAGCAAAGGACAGTTTACAAGACTCACACTTATACATAAGTGAAAATCATGATCGGGTACAAGACACGTAGTGTGGCCTTAGTTACAAACTGCCACGGCATGTTAGATTCACAAAAAGCAGTAAATGAAACAGTTCATGAAAATCAAAAAGTTATTCCACAATTGTTCTAGTAAAAGTTGATAGAAGCAAAACAAGGAAATCCAAGGTGTCCGCTATCTCTAGTACAATAATAGGTCCCATGTAGTCCTTGCGAAACCCTTTATTGACAAGAAGAAAGGAGATGATCGGCGCTCCTCGAAATTGGAATCTGATCCGAGTGAGCCGCAAGCTTGCCCGAGGGTTAATAAACGAAATCTCTGGACAAATTTTATTAGTAGTCATTATCAGGTACCGCTGAAATTGGCTAACCACCGACAGATTGAAGGTTTGGGTATTTGGATGTTTGTTACTTAATCACGCAAAAATGCCTGACCGGATTTATAAAAATTTTTGCAATTTTTTTTACTGGATATTTCCACGGAAACGGGAACCTAGGGGGTAAGACCCCGGGTAGCTAATGCTAGGTACAAGACTGGTTTTCGACACATTGCTGCACGTAGTAGAAATAGCCAGCAACAGAAAACAAAGAAATCTAAGGTGTCCGCTATCTCTGGTAAAATAATAGGTCCCAAGTAGTCTCCTTGCGAAACCCTTTATTAGCAAGAAGAAAGGAGACGATCGGCGTTTCTCCTAATTGGAATCTGATCCGAGTGAGCCGCAAGCTGGCCCGAGGGCTAATGGCTAATAAAGGAAATATCTGGACAAATTTCATTAGTAGCCATTATCAGGTGCCGCCGAAATTGGCTCGAGAAACACCGATTGACTGAAATGTTGAATGAAGTCAAGTATTTTCATTATCACCATTCAAATTGTTTTGTACTATAGTACAATGCTATAATTAAATTACAACTCACAGTATTTTTTTTATTTATTAATTTCATAATCCACAGTTCTTAATTGTAACTTAACAAAACATAAATGCTACACATACAGCAAATAACGGATTTTAATGTTAACTAACTAAATAAAATTATAGGTAATAGAAGACGCACGCATGTAAAGAGAGTAGAAATAATGAATTAAAATCATTTTTTTTTCAATAAACTACTCACTATTTTTTACCACCCGTGATTTATTATAATAGTGGACATAAAACAAAACGGACTTGTTTGTAATAAACGTAATGTCTTCATCAATATTATTTTTAACAAAAAAAAATCTTATATTAATATTTTGCTTTCATATTACCTTTGTAATTTCATGGATAACTATAATAAGCCTTTCAATTTGTAAGCTTTGTACATTGTAACTTACATAAGATTGTGCTGTTGTTGTCCTAAAGATATAAATAAAAACCGGCCAAGTGCGAGTCGGACTCGCGCACGAAGGGTTCCGTACCATTATCTATAAAAACGGCAAAAATCATGTCTGTTGTATGAGAGCCCCCTTTAATATTTATTTTATTCCGTTTTTTACCCGCGACGGTACGGAGGCGGTATATGCGTTTGGGGTGAGAGGATGTTTGTATGTTTGTTTGTCCAAACCAATGTCGCCATTTATCTTAAAAACTCAATTTTGATACGGGTTTTGAGTGATGGGTTCGGGTTTGATTGTTTGATTGGTATAGGTTCTTAGATAAGAGTTATGGTGACAACTCACCAGGGGGCGCTGCAGTAAACATTTGTTTGTGCAAACCAATGTTGCCATTTATCTATAAAACTACTAGTCCGATTTTGATGCGGTTTTCAGTGATGGATTTGGGTTTGATTGGTGCATGTTCTTAGATAAGTGTTACGGTGACAACTCACCAGGGGGCGCTGCAATAAACATTTGTTTGTGCAAACCAATGTTGCCATTTATCTATAAAACTACTAGTCCGATTTTGATGCGGTTCTCAGTGATGGGTTGGGGTTTGATTGGTGCATGTTTTAGATGTTGTGCAAACAAATGTTGTGCAAAACCAAAACTACTAGTCCGATTTTGACGAGGTCTTCAATAATGGGGTTTATGTAGTACAATGTACCTATGCTCTCTAAAAATTTTGAATAAAAAGCATTTTTTTTAAATGCCCACGACGCTTAAAATATAAATTGAAAAAGGATCAAATATTAAAAAAAACTCCCAAATAACAATTTTAACATAAATAAGTAATTATAGCAATTAACTATCTCCAATTATTCACGTTACTATAAACCTCTGCAAAACAAGTTTATTTAATGGCAGCCCCGTAATTGTTGTTATAGCGGCAACAGAAATACATCATTTGTGAAAATTTCAACTGTCTAACTATCACGGTTCATGAGATACAGCCTGGTGACAGACGGACAGACAGCCGAACGGACAGCGGAGTCTTAGTAATAGGGTCCCGTCCCGTTTTTATCCTTTGGGTACGGAACACTAAAAAATAAATATATGGTGTATAATAAATAAATATGTGGAGATCTTTTAGGGAGCCTATACCCAGTGATGATGAAATGTTGTAGTTTGGTCTAAAATTACTTTTGGAAACATACAAAAACGATGCATTAAAATTTTGCCTAAAGCACTCGAAATAAACCATAAATATCTCAATAAATGAAACTTTCACCACTCATCAATGAATCGACGTCCAATTTCATTCCTCTCTATTATTTTGACGGTCGGTCCCAAATGAGATCTAAAATTCAATTAACTAATTAAATAGAACGTAAGCTAGACCCTGTTGGAGCTCGTAGAGGCGGTAAAATTCCTTCTCTGACGCGCTTCCATCCCTTTGTATAGAACGTTCGCGCCTCGTAAAAATACGTCAGTGAAATTGCGACGCAAAGCTCTGGGAGTGTTTTGTAATCGATATAGGTAGAGAACTACTTTGACACCTAGACTGGCTGTGCTAAAAAGGAATAACAAAAAATGGAGTAACAAAAGAATACAGAGTACACTTAATAGTGAAGAGCTGCAGAGCAAAGTGCAATTGAACTACCTACCTTTTCTCGAAGCGCTTCGTTTAAATTTAGTCTTATTTCAGTATTTTAAGATGATCACTTAGTTTGGAGAGCACCATTTCACTTGTAACTTTGGAAAATATATAGAAGAACACACAGTTTTGACAACCAAAAGCCGGTAAATGTAATTACTTACAGAAACACTATGTTGATAATGATAAGTTAGTTTTGTGAGCAGATAATCAGAACAACTAGTTCAAAAAGAAATTCCAAATCCACACCACATTAAAATTAAAACACATTACAACAACACATTATGCTCGTGATTTCGAGTCCCGCCTGAGAATTGTCGTTGTGAGCCGAGTAAATTTTTTCTATTAAAAATTATCAACGCGAAAGACGCTCTACAGGGTTTGTAACATATCTAATTCTAGACAATACAACCATTTTGAATCAACAGTTTCTAGTCTTTAGTTCTATGTACATTATCATACGCTGAAAGCCGGAATCAAGTGCAAAATTAAAAGAAAGAAGTTTCCTTATGTTGTAGGTTTTAAGCTAATGTCTAGCATTAGTTGCGTTGTTTTATTCAAGAAATAGGCTGACAGTAATTGTTTGCTAGACTAGCATTTACTCTTGCGTGTATGATAGGCACTGAATGAATATTTTATCGATATCGTGGCCCGCGGTATGAGTCAATTATCAAATACGGTTGGCGCTTAACACAGGTTAAGCGGGGGTAAAAGCGGGGGACAATTTAAAACAATAAAACGCTCAGTGACATGTAGTTAAGTCGATATTAGATTTGCACCAATCTTAATTTATGAATTAATTACTATCTACTTAGGTGCAGATTTAGGTAAATAATTTTATTAATCTATATTTCATGAACTAAGATCCCGTATTTTTAGGATTTTAGGGGGTTTTTGATTTTCCCGACGTTTCGGCACCTTTTCAGTGCGTTTCACGTTTTTTTTTCTTTTATTTTATTTTAATGAACAGTGCGCGTCGACATAAATTATTGTCCAGTAAATAGTTATTTGTTATGCAAGGCTGGAAAGTTGGTTATTTAGCGGCTAGTTACCTCTATTGAAATCTGAACATCTGAAGGATTCTAGGATTCCAGCTATTCTGCATTTGAGCCAATCTAGGATCAAAATTGGCTTCATTCTAGGATCAAAATTGGCCTAGTAGTTTTTAAGATAAATGGCGACATTGGTTTGGACAAACAAACATACAAACATCCTCTCACCCCAAACGCATATACCGCCTCCGTACCGTCGCGGGTAAAAAACGGAATAAAATAAATATTAAAGGGGGCTCCCATACAACAGACATGATTTTTGCCGGTTTTATAGATAATGGTACGGAACCCTTCGTGCGCGAGTCCGACTCGCACTTGGCCGGTTTTTATTTATATCTTTAGGACAACAACAGCACAATCTTATTTAAGTTACAATGTACAAAGCTTACAAATTGAAAGGCTTATTATAGTTATCCATGAAATTACAAAGGTAATATGAAAGCAAAATATAGATATGAAAAATTTTTTTTTGTTAAAAATAATATTGATGAAGAAATTACGTTTATTACGAACAAGTCCGTTTTGTTTTATGTCCACTATTATAATATATCACGGGTGGTAAAAAGTAGTGAGTAGTTAATAGAAAAGAAATGATTTTAATTCATTATTTCTACTCTCTTTGCTTGCGTGCGTCTTCTCTTACCTATAATTTTATTTAGTTAGTTAACATTAAAATCCGTTATTTGCTGTATGTGTAGCATTTATGTTTTGTTAAGTTACAATTAAGAACTGTGGATTACGAAATTAATAAATAAAAAAAAATACTGTGAGTTGTAATTTAATTATAGCATTGTAATATAGTACAAAAAAATTTGAATGGTGATAATGAAAATACTTGACTTCATTCAACATTTCAGTCAATCGGTGTTTCTCGAGCCAATTTCGGCGGCACCTGATAATGGCTACTAATGAAATTTGTCCAGATATTTCCTTTATTAGTCATTAGCCCTCGGACGAGCTTGCGGCTCACTCGGATCAGATTCCAATTAGGAGAAACGCCGATCGTCTCCTTTCTTCTTGCTAATAAAGGATTTCGCAAGGAGACTAGTTGGGACCTATTATTTTACCAGAGATAGCGGACACCTTAGATTTCTTTGTTTTCTGTTGCTGGCTATTTCTACTACGTGCAGCAATGTGTCGAAAACCAGTCTTGTACCTAGCATTAGCTACCCGGGGTCTTACCCCCTAGGTTCCCGTTTCCGTGGAAATATCCAGTAAAAAAAATTGCAAAAATTTTTATAAATCCGGTCAGGCATTTTTACGTGATTAAGTAACAAACATCCAAATACCCAAACCTTCAATCAGTCGGTGGTTAGCCAATTTCAGCGGTACCTGATAATGACTACTAATAAAATTTGTCCAGAGATTTCGTTTATTAGCCCTCGGGCAAGCTTGCGGCTCACTCGGATCAGATTCCAATTTCGAGGAGCGCCGATCATCTCCTTTCTTCTTCTTCTTCTTCTTTCAATAAAGGGTTTCGCAAGGACTACTTGGGACTAGAGATAGCAGACACCTTGGATTTCCTTGTTTTGCTTCTATCAACTTTTACTAGAACAATTGTCGAATATAATATAATATAAACTAGGTTCCTAGTTTTAGTAACCGCCCACATAAATATTTGCACACATTTTTATCTGTAAAACCCCGGGCGGGTTTTACAGATAAAAATGTGTGCAATTATTTTCTGTATATAATCCTGAGCGAAGCGAGGATTTCAAAGGTACAATTAGAAGCTAAAAACTTTTCTGCCTAGCACAACACACAATTTTTCACCTCACAACAGCGAGGAACATTTTATGGTTGTTTCCGCGGTCATCTTCCGGTAAAAAATTCTTTAAACATAAAGTTTAATCTAAATATACCTTATTCTCGTTGTTTTAATGATATAAAAAACTATAATAATAAAAAAGGGAGTATTATAGTTAATTCAAAGTTATTTAAAGTAGGAATATATTGTTACTTATTAATAAGAATAAAAACGATTCCGTAAATGTTGACACTGACATGAGATACAAGACAATGACAATTTAAAAATAAAGATTTATGTCACAGTCCGAAATCCAATTATAGGTTGTGAAATCTCACCCAGCCTAATATAAAATTCTTATAACAAATAGTTTAATCTTATTGTTATTGTTTTTATGATTCTATGAACTAAAATAATATAATAAAAATAATAAAAATAAAACGGAGTATTATAATTAATTAAAAGCTATTTAAAATAAGAATCAAATATAACAAAAAAGTCAATAGTGCGATTCGGAACGCATTATGACATATTTTTAGGTATTAAATTAAAAAAGTTCTTTGAAGCGCTAGGCCGCAAAAAGCGATTTTCTACGCCTAAACTGATTGACAAAACCCCATTTTCAGAGCGTGTGAGGTGAAAAATAAGTTTTCTTTATTAGACTTTTTGTGAACCGACCCAAAATAAAGTAAATCCGCAACTTTGTAAATAAGGTAATAAGATACCTAGTCGGCATAAAATCATATGGATATTGAAAGTAACGTGTACTTTTTATGCAAATAAAAATACCTATTGCACTACATTTTACTCGTTCATTTGGTTCCCTTACAATTACAAAGAAACTAAATTAGCCCAACTTAAAATTAGATTGTCTAACTAAAATATGTTGATACAGATTTCCAGCGTGAATCAAATTACTAAAGACAAGTCTCTTTAATGAACTAGAGAAATAATACCTACCTTTAATTTACTCAAACAAAGCTTCATTAATCAAACTAAATTACTTTTTATTACTCTACCAGAGACATGATTTATTTCAAACTAATTATCAGTTCCGAGAACACCTCATAACTTTAAAGCTAGAAAACCATTTGTTACTGGCGCTTCTAATAATAACTTTTTATTTTCATTCTATTTTTGTTTATATTAGATAGGTAAATCGCTTGACCGCTATCTTGCCGATGTAAAGCGAAGAAGTGATCTAGGATGTAACGCGCTTGCCTAGAAGATACCTATTCACTCGTAACTTGAAGACCCCCAAATTGTAAGTTTGAGTAATTTATTTCAAATCAAACTACTTCTGGAGGGCGATTCTCGCGCTGAAATATGTCGAATTCGACATTTTCCTAAGCTTCATTTCTTTATTAAAAATGTAAGATAAATCTCTACTACTGTCAAAATCTTTTACTTTCAATGATATTTGACGCGCTTATAATGTCAAAGATCGTTTTCAGTGAGAGTTTAAACTGATTTTTGGCTCTATAAAATGTCGAATTTTAAATGTCGAAGCCGCGAGAATCGGGCTCCTGGCCATTCGTTCCGCATTGGGTCTTATTACATACGATAGGTGTCAATTGGCGTGTTTGTTTTTAATAAATCTATATATATTTAAATATATAAAAGAAGAAATATATATATATATATATATATATATATATATATATATATATATATATATATATATATATATATATAATTCAATGGCCTGACTGACTGATATATCAACGCACAGCCCAAACCGCTGGGCCTAGAGACTCCAAATTTGGTACATAGGATCCTTATAAGGTCTAAGGGTGCACTAAGAAAGGATTTTTCGAAATTCTACTCCAAAGGGGGAGAAATACTGATGAAGTTGTGTAAAAAAAGTTCTTTATTTTTAAAGTAAAAGTCTCTTATTTTTTATTAGGCTTATGGTTAGAAATTAAATACAAATAAACAGACATATATTTTGTAATTTTATGGAAATCAACCCCTTAGGGTAAAAAGGGGTAAATAATGTTAAAATATAGATATGCGTATCGTTATTGAGGTTTTATGGAATATTGATTGCAAAATCCTTTTTAAGAATCTATTTTAGTGAAAGGAGAATGCCAAAGAATTTATGAGCCAAAACCCCGAATCGATAAAAATAATTCATGTATGGGGAGATATGACAAAGACAGTATGTGACATATAATATGATATTCGACGTCACTAAAACAATCCCCAAGTATAAAAAAAAATGCAATGATAAGACAGGGTTCTAGAAGTATTAGTGGGTATTTTCGTATACAACAGTTTTGGTTGGTGGTAGGACTTGTAGTAAGTCCGCCTGACTAGCTACCATCATCTTATCTAAGTCTGACGCCATAACAACAATGTTTTCAGCTTTGTTGTGTTCCGGCAGTTAGAGATAAGATAGCTAGTGCCTCAGTGATTGAGGATTCCGGGAGAGGCTCGCTTCCATCTTCAACCTTATCAACACTTAACATCAGGTATGATGAATCCTTAGAGTCTTCCCCGTCGTTCATAAAAAGAAAAACCAATATGTAAGTCCTCGCGAACGAAGTCGTGGGCGGAAGGCTTGTGTAAGTATAATGTTCATGTTTTAAATAAGAAAGGGGTTTGAAGATTTTGGTATACCTACTGTTGCGGCCATTTTGTTTTTTTTTCAAAATTGGCGATGAACGCTGAAACCTTGTTAAATCGATTGAAAAACACAGAATGGTGCAAATGTAGGTATACCAGGTTCCATACAAAAATCTTCTAACCCCTTTGGATTTTTTATTTATAGGTATATTAATTAATCTTTTTTATTTAAAGTATTAATATTATTATAATTAGAATACAACCAATCATATTATTAAATGTCACAAAGGAATCAGTCCGAATTACTTTTGTCTTAGATGGATTTTTCAACGAAAGATATGCCCTCGAGACAATTCTGAAACTTTTAATGGAGTCACTTTAACCACAGTCTATACAGATTGGTCCAAGCCTGGTGGATATTTTTTTTTATATGTAGATAAGCCAAGCGGCCTTATAGCCCCTGTACTCTCAAGCAGACATATAATTTATAACAATAAAAATTCTATTGTGTCTCGTTCTTTGCCAGCGAAAGCTTTAGGAACCGCAAGATAATGTTGACATTATAACTTTTTAATTTTGCATTTTACAATGCGATTTATGTGATATGATAAATATTAAAAAATAAAAAATACGTTGATATAATATCAACGTATTAAAAAAAGAAATTGATCAAAACCTAAAAGATAAGTGTATGGCAAGTATGACGATCTTCTTGTAAATTGTTAGTTATTCAAACTAGTAATAGTTTTTTCGAGCTATAAGTTGTAGTTGGCACCAGACCTTCTTTTATTTTATAGTATATTTGTGTAAACTAAAACAAATAATATAAAAGAGTTTATGTTTTGAAATTATTATAAAACTATGACATTCTTCATTTTGTTTGTACGAGACAGATCACCGAAAACACAAAATAAGTAATAAGTTTGGATGACCTATACAATTGCCAAGTGATGAGCATCCGTATATAATACGGCTACGTTCAGACGGCAATATAATTCATTCATTCATAGCGACGTCGAACCCCTTTCACAGCTAGATATTTTTTTATTACTTTTTATTTATTTATTTGCATTAACTTGTTATTAAACTATTTATACTTTATTTAATCTTGTAAGTCATTCATAATCCTACTGGTTTATAAGTCTTCCGCGCAACCTTTCCCTCCCAATATATATATTTTTTAAGACTTTATATATATATATATTATAAGTGCGTCATTTTCACCATTTCCTGCCCACCCATCAATAGGGTGAGGGCTGAAAATCGATGTTTCGCTCGTCCCACGAGCGAAAATACCACATCGAGCCTAGACCCTGTTTTGCTGCTGCACATAGAGGCATCCGCACTACGTCTGACGAAGTGATTATAGAAATATGTTACCTATTTATATGATGTCTAAAATATCAGATGTATCTATGTGTGTTGCAACAAAATAAACAATTTTCTATTCTATTCAATATTTTTCACGCAAACCGCACACGATTTTTTTTAACAAATAGAGCAGTGTCAGTAGAAAATACTTGTTCACATATTCTTCATGTGACAAAATATAGTATTTGAGAAATATTTTTCACGTGAACTTATGAATTTGTCACCGAAGAGGCCGCGTCTGGTTCAAAAAATGTTTTGCCTTGAAAAATGTCTTGAACGTAGCCAAAGTGAACAAAAATAAAATAAAACGTTAATTTGACAGCCGGAGGAGTTTTTTTAATGATTTTATTTTAAACTGTTTCAAAAGTTTCTGAAACTTGTTTTATACGAAATACTGATATTCCGTTATCTAGCATTTTATATGACTAGTTTCAATGTAAATACATTGCTAGGGCAGTCGCCCATACAAAATTTAGACATCTCCTTAGTACTTGGTAGTTTTTATGTATACAGAAATGTCATAGGCATAAAAAAAACGAGTTCGTGTTTCTATTTCTATTCTTGCATGTATCCATTCCTATTTTCGATACGATGAGTATTTCAGAAACATATACAAACCTACATAAAGTTTTCAAACTACAGGATTTTACTAACCTAACGTTTTCAAATTCAATGAAAAAAAACTACTTGTAATATTTTATTTATTTATTTATTCAATACAGATACTCGTACAGCTATATTTACTACAATTCCTAATACAATTGCGACTTTCTTTGCTTCTCTAATATCTAGTGGACACTGTATGAATCTTTCATCGTACGACGTCCAGCGTTATCATAAATCACTCAGATGGAGTTGTGTACCGTTTATGTTTACAAAGTCACTCGCTAAGCACCTGTGCCGAGTTCTGAGTGATGGAACACTTCACCCTCGTCACACCACTAATGTGCCTGTTCTTTCTACACTACACGAAAAAAATCTTTATGTTAGATACTCCTGATCCGTTGTTTATGAGAAAATTGATTATTACTTGTGAAATTTCTGGATAAATATTTTAAGAACCACAGTTTGTATGAAGCATTACGTTATTGAAATAAAACAACAAGTCACGGGATGACTGTAAAGGTGTACCACGGCAGCTGTAAAGGTGCCGAAACGTCGGGAAAATCTAAAAACCCCTAAAAAACCTAAAAATACAGACAATTACAACTTAGTTCGTGGAAATATAGCGCGTTTGATATCCGTAAAAGTTGTTTTATTTCAATGAACAGGGGCCTTACCATAAACTGTAATGCAATTCATTGTAGGTTGTGAGAGTGGGATGCTGCCATATGGCACGTCTAGCGGCGTCACGCTCTTACTACCTGAAAGCAACCGAAAATGAATCGCATTACAGTTGATGGTAGGCCCCCAGTGCGCGCCAAAACATAAGATGTACGTATGCATTACGTTATGTTAGTTCCCTTTGTCATCGAAAGATGACATTGATGATTTGTTTATATTTGTCGCTGCAAGGCGGTGTTAAGATTTCTTCCAATGAATCTTTTAATCGATTTACAATACATAACTTACAGCCCTTACAGCTCTCCCCAGACAGGGGTGGGCAGCGCTGGCCCGCATATACAACGCAGCACTACGGGCCAACTACTTCCCGGCCGCCTGGAAGCAAGACTGGGTTATAACCATCCCCAAACCGGGTAAGGACCGCCGACAAGCCGCCAATCAGCGCCCCATCACGCTCCTCGACCACGTAGCCAAGCTCTTTGAGCGTCTCCTGCTGCGTCGCCTCCGTCCCTCCATTGCTCTGAGGGACGAACAGTACGGATTCTGCAGCGGGCACACGACGACGCTCCAGCTGGCGCGGGTGCTGCACCATATGGCGGAAAACTCCAATAAGGGTAACTGCACAATGGCCGCCTTCCTCGACGTGGAGAAGGCATTTGACCGGGTTTGGCACCCTGGTCTAATCTACAAAATGCTCCAAAACACAGATGTGCACCCGGCCCTCGTACACTTGCTGGCCTCATTCTTGGAGGGCCGGCTCTTCAGCGTGGCGGTGGAGGGTAAGGAGTCGGAGCTGCGTCCCATTAGGGCGGGAGTACCCCAGGGCAGCTGCTTGTCGCCCACCCTGTACGCCGTGTATACCAACGACATTCCGAGCCTCAACAACCAACTAAAGGAATGGGAGCCACGGGTCGAGCTGGCGCTGTTTGCGGACGACAGCGCCTTCTACACTTCCTCCCCGTGGCCCAAGGCCGCTGCTATGAGACTACAGAAGCAGCTAAAACTACTCCCGCCCTGGCTCGACAACTGGAGGATTGCGGTGAACGTGGGCAAGACCACCGCAATCCTCGTTGGGACGCAAAAGAAGGTGCCCACCAAGCTGGAACTGAAGGGCGAGGCCATCCAGTGGCAGCCGTCCGTACGATACCTGGGCTGCCACATAGATAGAAACCTCAGCATGGTCGCACAGGTAGACCACGTCTCGACCTCAGCCCGCGCTGCGCGGGCCATTCTCCGTCCCGTTCTTTCGTCACGGCTTCCTCTGCGAACCAAAACCGCCATCTTCAAAACCCATGTCCGGTCGCGGCTCACCTATGCCGCACCGGCGTGGTACTCTCTCTGTTCGCAGACCCAGCGCCAGCGTTCGCAGGCGCTCGCTGGGCCTCCCCCATTATGGGGGTCTCACCCGGTGCGGCAGACCGCGCAGAGGGCCTCGCAGCAAACTCCGGCGGGGGCACTCCAATCGTCATTGACGGCTGCTAAGCGGCACCAAACCACCGCAGGGCAGTGGCCCCATGAGAAGAAGCCCGGGGAAGGAGCAGAAGCTCGAACCCGAACCAACCTTAGAGGTTGAAGAATCCCGACAATACATAACTTTCGCTATTATCTGTTTTCTTTAACTTCATCATACCTTTTTGGGATTTGTTCATATACTCCGTTGCTTACGAAAAATTTGATTGAAAGTCCTCTTTTAACTTACAAATACTTTTTACATTGAAAATTAATTATTGTTCTTGTTGTGATAAGTTACTAAACTATTCAATATTTTTTTAAATCTTTTCTCAATATGAAGCTCGTTTGGAAATGCTGAAGTGCAGAACTATAAACTTTGCGGGTGAACCTTATATTTGTATGACGTGAGAAGCGTGGTTCTTGCCGCGTTTTTTCTTCTAATGACGTTGCCTTTCCACTTAGAATTTTGAAAATAAATATAGTTCATTCTATTGGTGTAAATCAGACACATCCTTAGCGGCGTAGCTTAGCGTATCTCGAAAGAAACCTCTAGCTTAGCTCAAGTACAACCGCAGCCTTAGAGCGCTTACGCACTGCGTTCGAAACCGTAAAATACGGTCCTTCATAGCCGTAGAACTATTTGTATGGTAGCTTACGCAATACATCAGTTTTCTTCTCATTCGTCATCCGTCAATCTCCATGACGGACCGTATGAACAAACTGTTTCCCTACTTTAACACTACAAGTAAAATAATAAGTTCGCATCCTGGATTCCACTTACTTCCATAACCACGGAGAACATTATATACATAATTTTCATTGATTGCACAACTCATTAAAAAAAAAACAGAATCAAAATCGCGAATCGAGTAAACAAACATGGCTGACAAAAATCCAGTGCCTCGATTGGAGACTTTGTGACTTTGTTTTGTTTTTAAAGAAATTTGTGTTGTGAAATCAGCAAAAACTGTGCATACATTTGATCTACGTGGTGGTGGAAGTAAGTGGAGGCCAAGATTCTAACTTATCATTTCACTGATAGTGTAAAAATAGAACGTGTCGGATTCGGACCGCAGTGCGCAAGCGACATCAGAATTCTGTCCGAGTTTTCTGGATAAGTTTTTTCACGGATTCGAACGCAGTGCGTAAGCGCTCTTAGGCATGCAATCCAAACTTCTTTGGTTCAAACAATGTATTCGAGTAGCTTAACAAACAAAATCACTCAAGAGCAATTTAATTTTAACAAAGCTTCTCCTTTATAATGTAAAAGTTTGATACATTCAGTGGAAGTTTGCTGCTACCTATAAGTTAGTGCCGAACCTTTAACAAGTGGAAAATTAATTACTACTTCAAGCGAATAATTAAATTTTTAACAAGGTTTTTTTAAAAAAATATCCAGTAGAACATACAGTTGTTGTACCTTTCTCTTTCTCAACAATCTTGGACGACAACTTTGATGTAGTAGTTAAACCGAGTGTTTAACCGCCAACCATGTTAATTATTTTAGTAAGTACTTGTTTCATACTTTCTAAGTAGTTATTTTTTATGAGTAAATTCCTCGGGGTGAGACCTGGTGACCCGTACCACAAGTTTATTTCAAACTTTTTTCGGGCTCCAGATCTCATACTAAACAATGTCTAGTTATGTTAAGCCTTGAAATGGTGTTTATTAGTATAAGATTTATTTTTATTTTTTTTTATTTATGTTGTCATGGATTTCATTCTAACAGGCCACAAATATTTTATTATATGAAAGGAAATTTTTGTATCGTGTGCAAAATATAAATAATGCAAATATAGTATAAAGTTTCTATTATTATTATTATTATTATTATATTAAATAAACCTAACCAAAATCTGAAACTAAAATTTTTCGTCTGCAAAAATAACTTTGTATTTGTTTTTCATAGTGTTTGTATGAATGACAAAGTTATATTTGGTTTGACAAGGTTTTGGAAAATGTGCTATAGCTCTGAAACTGCTAAATATATTTCGTTCAAACGAATTTTCGTTGAAGGTTTTTATAAAGATCTACAGCATATTCTTTTTTTTTATATTTTTCACTTTCTTATTTTAAAAGTTAGAGGGGGACACCATTTACCACTTTGAAAGTGTATATCATTCAAACGGTTGACTTTGAGAAAAAACTGTCCTTGAAACCTCAATGTAATTTTTAAAGACCTATCTATAGATACCCCACACGTATAGGTTTGATGAAAAAAAAAATTTTTTTCAGTTTCAGTTCCATGTATGGGGAGTCCCTCCTTAATATATATATATATTATTTTTGTGTAAAACCCGTAAAGCGGTTTACATAATACGTCTACCTACCAAGTTTCAACTGTTTAATCCTCATAGTTGTGGAAGTATACAGGGTGGAAATTTAAAACGGGGCACGGAGGGCAGGTACCTTAACCGTTGTAGCTACATGAAAACGTTATTAGGAAACCATCCTTAATTTTTTGAAAAATTTTGAACTGCATTCACCGATTTTGAAAAATAATATAATGAGCAGAAAAATACTGAGGTTTCAAAAAAAAAAAAATTATGATCATCGATCTTGTTTCTAATGAGAATCAAAACACTCTTTGACATCAACTGAGGTATGAGCACTAGGAAAGTCAGAAATCGCGAAAAACTATTTCCATACATTCGCTAACATAAGATAGGTGAAGCGGATGCGGCTGCGTGTGGCGCGAGCGCGGGGCGGGACGCGTGCCGCGCGCTACCAGAAAACACGGAATGATATTTTCAGGCATATCCTAAGAAATGGTTGGGAACATTTTTTTCGTTTGAAAAGAGCCTAAAGTCACCCTTATATTAAGGCGATAATTTAATTGAACTGGTTGAGAATTGATACAAAGATATTAAAAACAATAATAAAAAAATTATATCTGAACAACCTTCTAATTGGTAACCAGCGCGTTGAGCTCCGTCCACCTGCCGGCGTGCCGCTGTGCTTTCGTCTTTCTTTTTGTACAAGTACAGTATAACTATGTATGAAATAGTTTTTCGCGATTTCTGACTTTCCTAGTGCTCATACCTCAGTTGATGTCAAAGAGTGTTTTAATCCTCACGAGAAACGATCGATCGCCATAAAAAAAAATATTTTTGAAAACTCGACATTTTTCTGCTCACTATAATTGTTTTTCAAAATCGGTGAATGCAGTTCAAAATTCCTCATAGTTAAGAATGATTTCCTAAGAACGTTTTCATGTAGCTACATCGGTTGAGGTACCTGCCCTTCGTGCCCCGTTTTAAATTTCCACCCTGTATATCTTTCAAACGGATGACTTTGAGAAAAAACTGATTTAGGAACTTTAATGTAATTTGTAAAGACCTAACTAAAGATAAAGAAAAGGAGGATTTGACATTCAGTTTCCGCGTAGAAAATCGCTTTTTGCGGCCTAGCGCGGTAAAGTACTTTTTTAATTTAATACCTAAATATATGTCATAATGCGTTCCGAATCGCACTATTGACTTTTTTGTTACATTTTATACGTATTTTAAATAGCGTTGAATTAATTATAATACTCCGTTTTGGTTTGATGATATTATTTTAGTTCATTAAATCATAAAAACAATAACAATATGATTAAACTATTTGTTATAAGAATTATATATTAGGCTGGGTGAGATTTCACAACCTATGATTTGGATTTCGGAACGTGACATAAATCTTTTAATACCTCATGTCACAGTGTCAACATTTACGGAATCGTTTTTATTCTTATTAATAAGAAACAATATATTCCTACTTTAAATAACTTGAATTAACTATAATACTCCCTTTTTATTATTTTAGTTTTTTATATAATTAACACAACGAGAATAAGGTATATTTAGATTAAACTTTATGTTTAAAGATTTATTTACCGGAAGTTGACCGCGGGAACCTCGCTGTTGTGAGGTGAAAAATTGTATGTTGCGCTCGGCATAATAGTTTTTAGCGTCTTGTACCTTTGAAATCCTCGCTTCGCTCAGAATCCTAGAAACCTAGGATCCTTCACTTGCTCTGCTTTCAATAGAGGTAACTCGCCTCTAAATAACCAACTTTCCAGCCTTGCAAAACAAATAACTATTGTTTCAGTTCCGTTTGGGAAATGTGCTATATTTCTAAAACTGCCAATTATATTCTTTGAAAGTGTATATCATTGAAACGGGACTTTGAGAAAAAATCGTTTTAGAAACCTCAATGTAATTTTTACAGATCTATCTATAGATACCCTACACGTATAGGTTAGATGAAAAAAAATGTTTTCAGTTTCAGTTCCATGTATGGCGAGCCTCCCCTTAATATATATATATATATATATATATATATATATATATATATATATATATATATATATATATATATATATTTGTTTTAAAACAGTAAAGCGGTTTACAGAATATATCTACCTACCAAGTTTCAACTGTTTAATCCTAATAGTTTTGGAATAAAGTGGATAAGACATACATCGGACAGACAGACAATGACGAATCTATAAGGGTTTCGTTTTTTGCCATAAGGCTACGGAACCCTAAAAATAGGTGTCATTCTCGGTGATTCTTGATTTTTTTAACCATGCACAATAAAGTACATAATAAGTTTATATCCATTGTCTAGCCAGCCATCTTTTTTGTTTGGGACTACAATATGGTGTTGGTTAAAATAGACCTTATTGTTTATTATTATTATTATATATTACTTATTATTTATTATTTCTAATCATACTTTGCTAATACAAGTTCGTGAACTTTCTGTAAAAAAAAGGTTGTTCAAATGTTGTTTTGCAAATCATTGCTTTAATTAAAGTAACGGTAACGTTCATAAACGAGTTTGTTTTTTAGAATTTCTCCAGTTGCTTAGACATGAAATATCTTGACAGCGGCCCATTTTTGGGTTGATTTCAATAAACAATACTTGGATTTTATGTTATTATTTTCTCGACAGATATGTAATTTGATACATAGAAACATTGCGCTCTATACTTATATACGAGTATCCCTTGTAGGGTTGGCAAAAGTGCATCTTGATCTCATAACACTCACCTTAACGACGCCACATTTGACATTATTTGTGTCTAAAGATAAAGGCCAGTAACAAAGATAATTCTCGAACTGATGCGAAAACCGCTTCGTATTATGAGTTAATCGAAATTCACCCAAAATAGTTGCGAAGTCGATAAGATCTTGTGGAAGTTTAAGACAAAGGGGGAAACGTCGAAATTAGGTCGCTATTTTATAATCAGCTTGAATATAATTCGAAACAATTCGGAATTGTTTTATTCGAACCGACCGTTTGTTTTGAGTAATAGAAAGGGATTTACCGCTTCAGTTAATGGGTATTTAAGAATGATTTTACTTTGAGTCGAAAACAGTCTGTGGTTATTATTTGAACGAAAGATTATGTAATTACTGTTTTATTGTTATATTTTCTAAACAAACTTCGAAAATAGAAAATTGAAAACCCCTTGTTATTATTTTTTTCTAATACGATTGGTACCTATGCTTATTTAAAATAGGACGCATGCTTACAAGTTGTTATCTTCAATCGATTTTGCTGCAAAGACAAACATTTTTTAAGGATAAAATTTTTTTATTAAAAAGAAAAAGCCCTTTCATTTATTAAAAAGAAAAAGCCCTTTCATTTGTAATTTTATCACATATTTGCAAAGTTCTGCAGAACAAATTATGTCCCAAAGCTTATGATCACATGTGGAGTTTAAAATTAGTTTTGCCTTCATCCAATCCATCTGAATTAAGTTCCGTGAGCTTCAGCGGCCATTACTGCACCAGACACACCCACTGCGTAATCCATTAATTTATTAATAGTTTCAATTTATATATAAAAAAATTCGCAGTTAATAACTTTATTTAACTACAAACTGTTTATTTGTAATTTTACCAGATATTGTTCATATATTGTTCAGCGCTGCAAAATTCATTATCTCTTAAAGCTATGATCACATTTGGAGTTTAAAATTTGCTTTGCCTTTCTCGAATCGTAATCCATTTGTTTTTAAATGGTTTTAATCTTTATTAAAAAAATACTGGTAGCTCATATCTTTATTTAACTACAAACTTTTCATTTCTAAGGAGATCAGTCAAATTGAACTAAAAAGTGAAAGTGTCGGCCAACGAAAATAAATGGCAAATTGTTATTGTAAGCCAGGGTTTCCCAAACTGTGGGTCACGAACCACACCACCAACCACCCTGAAGAACAACACACGAACCAATCGAGCCAACAGCCGGGCGGCGGCGGCGGTAACACCAAACAAGACTGCATTAAGAAGTATCGGAACTCGTCACAGGCTCTAGTGACGTGTTCCGATAGACTAGGGTATCTGAGAATTACCGATTTCATGCCACCTTTTCCCTAAGACAGCCTAGAGGTTGGTCCCGTGTTTGTAAACTTGTATTAGATGGGTCGTAGCCCAGACAACATTGGGGACCACTGTTGTAGACAGTGTTACGATATTTTTTTGTTATGAGTTAACAGTGTACGATTAGTGGTCAAGCATTTATTGTAAATGTCATTATTTTTGGTATAAATACGACCATAAAAACGGATTGATCACGTAATAATGTAATCCTTTAACAGAATAACGTATATTAGTCTCTCACTCGTCAGCATCTTAAACGGCCCACGAGCGTCCCTCCTACTGTTGGGTTCCGTTTTGTGGCCGTATTCATACCAAATATTATCATAGCAATTTGACGACCTCCGTGGTAGAGTGGTTCGTACACCGGTTTCAAGGTGTCGCTTACTCTGAGGTCCCGGGTTCTACTCCCGGTAGGGGCAAATGTTTGTTTGATGAATACGAGCATTTGTACCTGAGTCATGGATATTTATATATATTTCTACACATAAATACTTATATATGTATAATTATATGTATTTATATCTGTTACCCTAGTATCCCATAACACAAGCCTTACAGTGCTTACTTTGGGGCTAGGTTAGTTGGTGTGTAAAAAAAAAATAGTGACATTTTCAAACTTGAATAACGAACCAAAAATATTATAACAAAAAATTATCGTAACACTGTTTACAATAATAATGTGCATTTTTTTTTCGTTTAAAGTAAAGTAAAGTAAAGTATTTATTTGCGAAGAATAGGTACACAAGTTGTTACATTTGAAAGTACAGTTCGCTATTCAGTTAATAGTAAATTAACATGCAAAATTACAGATAAAAAAATCAAATTATTATTATTATTATTTTTATATATCAAAAAATCATATTACTACACTATTTTTTTTTATATGTAAAAAATTCTGTTAAGCTATAATAACATTTTTCTATGAGCCACATACGTAATTTTTTTGTCAAAGTCTTTGAAGGTCCATGTTTAAAATGTTTTGGGATCCTGTTAAACACTTTAATGCACATTGCGTAACATCCATTTTGAAAGAGAGAAGTGCGTGGGCGGAAGTCTAATACAAGTCTGTCCCTGTCTCTTGTATTGCGAGGGAATACATCTTTGGCGCGTTTAATTAGTCCCGGATGCTGGTTTACAAATTTAAATACTTCTAGTATGTACATACATGGAACCGTAAGTACCCCTAACTTCACAAACAGTGGTCTGCATGATTCAAATGGGCCTTTGCCGCATATAGCTCGAATACATTTTTTTTGTGCAATAAATACTTTATTGACATCTGTTCCGTTACCCCACAATAAAAGTCCATATCTAATATTAGCTGCGACATAACCATAATAGGCTGACAGGGTCACATTAAGAGAGGTTTTTTTACTTAAGCGTCTTAGGACATAAACAAATCTATTGATTTTATTACAAATTTTATTTATATGGGTCAAAAAGTTTAAGCTGTTAATTAATTCTATACCTAAAACTGTAACATTGTCTGCACTTACAATAATATTATTGTTATGTCGTATATTTAAATTAATTACGTCATGTCCTTTTATATTAAAATTTACATAATTCGTTTTACTTAAGTTAACGTTTAGATTATTTGCATTAAGATATTGTATTACATTTTCTATAGTTTCATTAATGTCAAATTCGTGTTTCTTCAAATCGTCAGAATAATTAGATTTAATAATAATTGAGATGTCATCAGCAAACATTATACATTTATTTCTCGTTATTTTCGGCAAGTCATTTATGTAGAGCAAGAATAATATAGGTCCGAGAACGCTGCCCTGGGGTACACCGAATCTGTTTACTAAAAAACTAGAGCGTTCTGATATTGCTACGTTATCTTTGCCCATACTACTTACTTCTACACATTGATGTCTATTCTCAAGATAAGTTTCTAACCAAGATAGAGTACTTCCTCGGATTCCATACGCCTCTAGTTTGTCCAACATCACCTCATGAACAACAAAGTCAAATGCCTTCGACATATCAAAAAACAGTTCAGTAGTTCGCTGTTTTTTGTCGAGACCTGATAAAACATCATGTACCAAATCAAAACACGCGAGAGATGTCGACTTTCCCTGTTGGAAGCCGTACTGTTCGGGAGTTAATACATTATATTTCTTGTAAAAATTTAGTAGTCTCTTTTGCATTGCCTTTTCAAAAATCTTGGACATGACAGGTCATAATGTAATTGGCCGATAGTTTTCAACATCGGCTTCGTCATTTTCCTTAAAATTTGGTTTTACTACAGACTGTTTAAGGGCGTTTGGGAAACAGCCGTTTTCGAACGATAAGTTTATTAAAAAGGTCAGTACTTCTGCCAATTCCTGTTTACAAAACTTCAACACTTTTGTAGCTATCTCGTCATAGCCACAGGCATTCGAGTTTTTCAAGGATTGAATAATGTTCATTGTCTCACTCGGTGTTACCGGTTCAAGGAACAACGAATTTGGTATAGGCGCAATTTTGGATAATATTAAGCGTTTTATATTATTGTCATAAGTGTACTTATTGTCCGTCAGATTTGTATAATACTTATTAAATATTTCAGCTATTTCTTTTCCATCATGAATGACTTCGTTGTTATGTTTTATGCCAGAAATAAAGGTTTGTGGAATTTTGAATTCAGTCTCCTCTTTTATGAGTCGCCATGATGCTCTACAAATGTTTTGACTGTTCTGGAGATATTTAGTGTTACAAATTTTTTGAGCCGTTGAGATGCACTTTTTTAGTATGTTGGTATAGGTTACGTAGGATTTTTTAGTTTCACTGTTTTTATTTTTATAATATTTGAACCGTAAAAATCTCTTTACTTTAGTACAAACCCTTAAACCCTTAGAAATCCATTTTGATTTCGCTGGACCGTTTTTAATCTTTATCTTTACCTTCGGAAAACAACTTTCATAAAGTACTCGAAATATTTCGTAGAACTTATCGAAAGCTTCGTTAATTTTATTTGAGTCATATATGTCAGAGAATGACCCGTTGGCCGACACTTTTACTGTTTTGGTCCAAAAATGTATGAAATGACACAGATCTCCTTTATCACATATTTGCTCAGTTCTGTAAAGCTAATTATCTCTCAAAGCTATGATCACATGTGGAGTTTAAATTAGCTTTGCCTAAATTCAATCCATCTAAAGGATTAAGTTCCATGAGCTTCAGCTTGCATTACTGCACCAGACCCGCTACGTAATCCACGGCGCTACGAATGACACGTTATTTAATGTGAATTTGAAGTCATTGAAGTATTGCTGTTTAAAAATTTTGCTCGTTTATTTTAAGTACTGATACATAATACGCGTATATATATTTTTTTTCTTTGACATATAATTTGAAATTTTCTCAGCTCTGCTAAACCAATTATGAAAATAAAAACTAATTATCTCTCAAAGCTATGATCACATGTGGAGTTTGAAATTAGCTTTGCCACCATCCATTCCATCTGGAGGATTAAGTTCCATGAGCTTCAACGAGCATTACTGCACCAGACACCCGCTTCTAATCCATTTACGAGACTACGGTGCTACGGCCTACAGTGCTACGGCGCTACGAATGACGCGTTATTTCGGTGGATTTATTTTTCTTACACTTACACCAATTAACCTAGCCCCAAAGTAAGCACTGTATATAAGGCTTGTGTTATGGGATACTAGGGTAACGGATATAAATACATATAATCATACATAAGTATTTATGTGTAGAAATATATAGAAACGTCCAGGACTCAGGTCTAAATGCTCGTAATCATCATAAAAACTTTGCCCCTACCGGGATTCGAACCCGGGACCCAGAGTAGGCGACACCTTGAAACCAGTGTACTTACCTCTCTACCACGGAGGTCGTCAAAGTCAAACGTCAAAATGTGAAATCATATAGGTATTGTTGTGGTTTTAAAGTTTTGGTTATTTATTTTTTGTTGCTTTTGTAAACCAACTTGCCATGAAGCTATTTATATGCTATAAATTAGGTTTGGTTTCTCATAATAATGACATATTTTAATTAATAAGTTAGGTTTAATGTTTTTAAATTTAATTGTGAATTCAATGAATGTTAAATATGCAGTTGGCTATTGGTATATCTGATAGAATGTCGTAAAAAATATGCTTCTACCTTCTTTTCCTTGCTTTTTCTTGTTTTTACCAAACTTCGTTGTAGTTTTTTATTCAATCTTATCTCCTCGTATATAAATTACAAGCACTTTATTATTTTTTAGCCTTTGAACAGTTTTCTATTTTATCGTTAGTGATTTACTAATCGCTTGCTGTGCATCCGCTTGTTTTCTCCATGCGATAATGAATTGAGATCCTTTTTTTATTATTATGAACGACAGCGAGGCTGAAGATGGAACTGAGCCTCTCCCGGATTCCTCAATCATTGAGGAACTGGGTATCTTATCTCAAACTGCCGGAACACAACAATGCTGAAAACATCGTTGTTATGGCGTCAGACTTAGATAAGATGGTGGTAGCAGGCTAGCTAGCCAGGCGGACTTATAACAAGTCCTACCACCAACAGAACCGAATACAATATGTAACCCCGCTGGGAATCGAACCCGGGACCCCTAGGTCTGATACCGAAACCCTTGGGTCCTTGAGGGTGACTTCGGTCGCTTTTCTAATTTCGTCTACATACAATTGCTAACTTGACCACTTACTAACACGTCCACATTTTCAGCTTTTCCACTTCCGAACTCGTCTATAATTACAACAGGTTATTACTTTTTAATATTAACACAGTGTTTTTTGTGTCTTAATAACAAAATTATGATTTTTTTTATTAGTTTATTAAGTTTTAGCGTCTTTTATTCGGATATGTAACCTACCTAATTTAAAATAATATTTATAATAGTAAAAACAACTATTGAGCGCGCCCAAAGCTAAGCTTGGCGATATGAGATGATCGCGGCGCTATGATTTTAATTATATATTTAATTTTATCAAATTTTGGTTTAAACACATTACACAACCTACCCCTTAACTTTGGGCACACAGAAAAAATACACCTTACAGTACACTAATATAGATATAAGCTCGGCAAAGAGACAAAGTACCTTATTATCTACTTAGTCTTTTGTGCCGAGCCGTGTATTATTGTCAACTGATGAGATACGACCACTACTTACATTTATCTCCACAAAATATACCAATTGCTCAAGCAATAGTAGTACGTATGTCGTTGCTCTTAAGACAGCTTATCGCGATGGCTCTCCCAATACACAAGTATCTAGATTATGAAGAACGGGATCGAGTTTTGGAAGAGTTTTGGTCAATAATGTATTGAATTTGGCACTTTTACTGAATAATCCTATTAAAACTAATTATTACCGCTAGATATTTTAGAGAATAAAGATTTGATTTTTTGTTTGATTGCCAATGCAAACTAACAAACAATCAAATCCTTCGGAGCCGGAGCCTATTCATAATAGGCTCTGAAACTGCTGAACGGCTTTGTATGAAATTTGGTACACAGATAGAAGATAGCCTGGTTATGAACATAGGATATTTTTTATCCTGATATTCCCACGGGAACGGGAACCACGCGGGTGAAACCGCGAGCAGCCGCTAGTATTCAATAATTCTATTCGGTTCATCGTTATATTTCTAATCAGACTACACCTCAATGCTTAAAGCCTGAGAAATAAAATTAAAAAACCTCGCCTTATTGCGAATAAACTTATGAATTCATTTCTTCTGCTGAATTTGTCACGAGTAACAATGGCAATGGAAAAATAGCGCGTCAGATCTGGTTTTTATTTTCTGGCCAGGCTTTAATTTTAAATATTGTAATATATATACAATAACTTAGTATTACGAGTACATTCATTTCGTTTCTTTCCTTAAATGAAATGTTTATTTTAGTAAAAATAAAAATGAAAAATCTGGAAATGATGAAAATCCTGAGGGCATAGACGATTTTAATTTCATATATCATAAGTACGTATGTGTTTTGAACTGAGATTTATTTTTATTTCCTCATATTAGCTGTAAAACTATGTATTTTTAGTCTGATTTGGGTTTTCTCTTGTTTCCATCACTGGATTTCATCCCTAAGCTGACCACCGTGCACCGTTATTACTTTTGTTCGATTGGTATCCGTTATTTTGTGATTGGATACCATTTTTGCTATCAATTTTATTGACCAGCTACATGAAGAGGATATGTTGTTTAATATTTAATAATTATATTAGGAGTATTATAAAGATGCAGTTACCTACCAACAAAGTTATCAAATTCATCTCTCATACTACGAAAGGCAATAACTTAGATGATTAAAACACTTTTTTTTCTTTTTTCAACTTTACGAATTATTACTCGAACTCTTTTATTAAATTTTCAAAGATTTATTTTTAAAATTATAAATAAATACTATTTACTATTTAGTATTCTGTGCTATAACCGACGAGCCGGACTATATACCAGCATTCTCGCGAGCGATATTCAATTACAGAGTACACGCCTCGGGCGTTGCCTGTTACCACCGAGGTATATCGTAATAATTTTACCGATCGACCATTTATAATCGGAACTGCTTAAACAGATATATGATTAAGGGAGAAGCCACACGCACTGTTTACCCGTGGTCCCGGTGGGTTGACCCATTACAGGGTTCATGGGTAATTTGAACTCCCCGTGGTTCCATTGCATAGCATTAGAGATTACCTACTACTATCGATAGAAATTATTCGATAGAAAATGAAAACCAAAACTTACATTATAAAATGAAAATATTATTAGCTGAAATTACCAGGATCGCATAGATAAGCAGGAGTTATTTTTTTGATTTTTTATAGGCATCAACTTTTTGATAGGTGTAATAACTCCTAGTTGGTTATGCTGTCTTGGAAATTCTCTTTCAATATTTTTATTATATTACCTAGTGCCATGAAACCAAGGGGAAGCATTTTGCTTAAAAATAAATAAAGCTACAGCATGTTGTTGTATGTAATTGATGGTTTACATTATTTTTATATCGATATAGTTAGAAGCACACAATCCCTAATGCCATGGAACCACGGGTAATTTTGATTACCCGTGGACCCGGTAATGGGTCTAACCACCGGGACCACGGGTAAACACTCGACACAAGATGAGTTTCGGTGTTGCGTCTTTCTACCTACAAATAATTATACTATATCATGCCATACGAAGCGTTGCGTCGCCAACGCATCTATCTGGCTGGTTTGCAGTCAGGCTGAGCATCAACGTGGACAACTTTCCGCCCGCGCTGATGCTAGCTGATGCGGGCTATAAAGCTCGATGAAGGCCCCTGACACCGCCGCCGTCACAGGACCTTACAGTTTTTGATGTACAACGGGGAGATTCTTAGCCTTCACCAACTGATGTTAAGTATTGACAAGGCTGAAGATGGAAGCGAGCCTCTCCCGGAATCCTCAAACACTGGGAATCTGGCTATTATTTCTAATTCCCGAAACACAACAGTGCTGAAGACATTGTTGTTATGGCGTCAGTCTTAGATAAGATGGTAGTAGCTAGCCAGAACCGAATACAATACCCCCGCAGTACAGTACCCCCGCTGGGAATCGAAGCAGGGACTTCTAGGTCTGATACCGGTGGTTGATGTTCTTTTTTTGTATGGTTTTTAGGGTTCCGTACCTCAAAAGGAAAAACGGAACCCTTATAGGATCACTTCGTTGTCCGTCAGTCTGTCCGTCTGTCACGACCGTTTTTCTCAGGAACGCGTGGAGGTATCAAACTGAAATTTATATCTAATACTCAGGTCTACTGTTCCTTGGAGCTGTGAAAAAATCAAACTTCTAAGCCAAAGCAATCAAAAGATACAGCCGTTTATGCCGCATATTTCCGCAAATTTTCGAAACTCCCACGGGAATCAAAACCTGCAGGGTACTTCCCGTGAACTTAGAATTTTGAAGCAACGTCTTATAGTACAGATAAAGGAAAAATTGCGAAAACCGTAAATTTTTTGTTAAATAATATAATTAAAAAAATATGATAATTTAAAATTTCACATGTGTTTTTTTTTATTTTTTGCATTTTTCAATGCTATTTTTATACTTAAGATAAATATTATCGAACCCATGATCTTCTGTCCATCATCTTCCCATCTGAGAATTCACTTGTGGCCGAGTTAATTTTTTCCAATATTTTTCTATTTAAAATTTATCTTAAGTATTAAAATTTTATTTTGCAATAAAAATACCATAACTATGACTCCATTGTCGTGATGGGTGAACTTTTACTTATATACCTACAGGTTTGTAGGGAACCCTCGGTGCGCGAGTCCGACTCGCACTTGACCGGGTTTTTGTTTTATTTATCATAATTCACTTTGGAGAGTTTGCGTGAGAACCTTGTTCCTCCAGCCCCTTTCCACCATCGGGGTACCAGACGCAGGTTAGCTTATCACCCGTACGTCGTAGACATTCCAGCGATCCGTACCAAGCGCTTTGCAGACACATTTCTTATGGAATGCGCTGCCTGCTCATGTGTTCCCCGATTCATACAACCTTGGCCTCTTCAAGGCGAGAGTGAATAGGCATTTCCTGGGCAAGCATGCAACACCTTAGACCATCCTGTTTGTAAAGCACGATGGTGGTTAGTTATTTATTACTTAAAAAAAAAAAAAACTGGTCGCCTGTACACCGCATTCTAGTCACCCGGTAGACAAATATTCTGTAGTACCTCGGCGCCGTCATATCGTCTCGTTGACGGCGGCGCGGTGGAAAAACGGTCTAAAGAAGTCAATATATGTTAAGCATTTAACAGAATCTCGACGAGTCTGTCTCTAATTTTTTAATTTTTTATTTATATAATTCAGGCAACTAGACCCACACAATATATACCTTAGAAACTAACATCTAATCAAACACATCCATCACCCTCCGATCTCTACCATTGCACTACCAGACATATTTATAATATTATGTACCTACATATTTGTGCAGAACCCTCGATGGGCGAGTCCGCAATTGTCCGGTTTTTTTTTTACTGTTGACGAATCTACAAACAAAATCAAGTCAGGAAGAAAAACAGCTCGTAATGAGTTTCTTATCGTTTCTTCTACTTACAAGGTTTCCGGCCGTGGCGCAGGGCTTTGCGAACCGCTATTTTGACATTCAGACGCTTTACAATCTAATACTGAATATAGAAACTTTTTTGAAGTGAAAACTTCTTTAGTGGCATTGTTAGAAACTAACATCTAATCAAACACATTCCATCACCCTCCGATCTCTACCATTGCACTACCAGACATATTTATAATATTATGTACCTACATATTTGTGCAGAACCCTCGATGGGCGAGTCCGCAATTGTCCGGTTTTTTTTTTACTGTTGACGAATCTACAAACAAAATCAAGTCAGGAAGAAAAACAGCTCGTAATGAGTTTCTTATCGTTTCTTCTACTTACAAGGTTTCCGGCCGTGGCGCAGGGCTTTGCGAACCGCTATTTTGACATTCAGACGCTTTACAATCTAATACTGAATATAGAAACTTTTTTGAAGTGAAAACTTCTTTAGTGGCATTGTGCCCGTCAGAGTTTTAAATTTTTGGAATGGGTAAAAATTTTTAAAGTCGCGTCAGGACAAGTGACCTGATCGAAAATTCGTAAGACGAAGGGAGAGTAGAGCGCCGGCGCGGCGTAGGAGAGGAAGTAATATCCCCCTCTCTTTCTACCGCGCGGCGAAAATATATGCTTGCTCCTGCTGTTTCGTTCAAGCGGTTTTCACTTCTGCCAGCACTCCCGGAGTGCAACCCGTTGTTTTTTTCTACCTTATTATGACTGCTTTATACCTTTACTTTTAAACCCTGGTGTAAGTTTGGAATAGTTATAGTGTTTTGTCTTATTTGCTCGAACTCATTATATCATTTTGATGACCGAGACAAAACGTGGTATAACTTTTCTAAGCATACACCCAGTTTGCAAGAAATACTTAAAAGCTGTGCAAAATGAACCATTACAACAAAGCTTATTTTTAAACAAAATCTCACCACAGTGTGTTTCTACATCCATCTTTTACTCATGGACACTGCGATACCTGTTTCGTTTCATACGTTTCGTAGCTAGGGTTGCCTACCGACGAATAAAGGGATCATTATTTGAAAAGCGTTCTTCACGTAACTTTAGTGGCGAAATTTATTTTGAGTTATTAAAAAAGAAAACCACATAAAACTATACGCAAAATTAAAAAATTACATTATAAAACATGTTATTCGGTATATTATATTATGTACAGTGATATTAAATTTTAAAATTTTGGTGCTTACGAAAGTTACTACATGCACCACGAAAAAATTTTTTACACCAAAATTCTATTTTTGACGTTTATATTAATTATATGTCTATATTATAATTAGAATTTCAGTTAAATCCTCTTCTGCTTCTCGGCCGCATATATACGTCTCACATCAAACACTGAAACTAATAGGTTAACTTTAGGCAATGCTTTCTGATGAAGTAGTCATGAAATATTAGTCGTGAATAAATATATTACATAAAAATAAAACATCACTATTTTAGCATATGACAGTTAATTTAAAAAAAAAATACGTAAACTAAAGGAAATCATATAATAACATTACTGTTTTATATTATATAATAATACAATTGTATTGCTGAAATAGAATGTGCCATCTACTAGCATTCCCTTTCAGATAGAATGAATGAATAAAAATATTCTTTATTAAATTGAACATATTACATGCATTTTTGAATTGTCAGTTTTGTCCTATCACCCGTTTCAAACTTTTTAGCTGACAAAAAAAAACGGGGGCAAAAAAGCTTACCAGCTTTATCAAATGTAAGTTTCGTTATTTATAAACAATATACCATTACTAAATACAAATCTATAAAAGTACTAATTATTTGATTTGACTGATGAGTAACATGGTAGACATTATGTTACTTATTTTGTAACATTGCATGTTCCATGCATTACAGTAGTAGAGTACTTGGTACCTACCTACATATACAAGTTATTACCGATTTAGTGTAACTCATACATTATTTTCAAAAATACATAACTAAAAAATAAAAATACAATAAATAACATAGTTAATACGTACATCTTATGTTTTGGCGCGCACTGTTCATTGAAATAAAACAACTTTTACGGATATCAAACGCGCTATATTTTCACGAACTAAGTTGTAATGGTCCGTATTTTTAGGTTTTTTAGGGGTTTTTTGATTTTCCCGACGTTTCGGCACCTTTACAGCTGCCGTGGTCACGGGATGACTGGCTACTTATAAGTCTACCCTCGAAAAGTTAATTTATTTTCGTTCGGATACGGTTAGACATTTACTATGGCACAAATTATTATTGATTTGATATTTTTATTTAATTGTTATTTTAATTCTTTATTATTAAGAAGAGAGAAAACTAAAGACTCTACTGGCAGTTCACAAATTGGGAGGACCTTCGAAGAAAGAAACTGCCAAGAAAACTTCGAAAGCGGGCCGACCTCCATCTTTATAAAAAATTAGGATATGTTGTCTCCACCTTTACTTTTTTATATTTATTTATCTACAAAAAGAGCTAACCGTATCTTTGGGTCTTGCAGTGCGTGATTTGGGTTGAGACTTTAATTTATGGATAATAGGGTCCCAAGCTGGTGGAATCTTCCACCCATCATCTCTATTGAAGTTTGGGTATTTGGTGATTTCAATAGCCTCACGCAGCATTCTGGGGACAAATTTTTGTTCCCTGGCGAGGATCTGTGGCTTATCAAACCTGATGTAGTGGGTGGGTCCCTCAAAAGCATGTTCACACACTGCAGACTTGTTATCGCGCCTATTTTTCACGTCAGCTACATGTTCTCTAACGCGGGTCCCTATGCTTCTCTTTGTCTGCTCGATGTAGGAGAGCCCACAGTCACAATCCAGTTTGTAGACACCTGCGACTTGAAAGGGTATGTTGCACTTGACTGGTGGTAGGAATTGGTTGATCTTCTTGGGCGGCTTGAAGTAAGTATTAATAGAAGCACGCTTTAGATTTCTCCCAATCTTGTCTGTGACACCTTTCACAAATGGTAAAATGGCAGGTTGACGTTCTACTGTGACTGGTTTGGCGCGGTTTCTGTGACGTCTGCGTGGTACTTGCAACTTGTTGTTTCTCAGTACTTGCTCGACATGTTGAAGCTCCGCAGTCAGGTGTTGCTCGTCACAGATGCCGCGTGCTCTCTGAAACAAAGATTTCCCTACGGTAGCTAACTGTGAAGGATGATGGTGTGAATCACCATTTAGGTATCTGTCTGTATGTGTTGCTTTCCGATACACTGTGTGGCTCAAGGTTTGATCAGGATTCCTAATAACAAGTACATCTAGGAAGGCTAGTTTATTGTTTGCCTCTAACTCCATAGTGAATTGGATGTTTGGATGAATAGAGTTAAGATGGATAAGGAAAGCAGAAACACTATCTCTAGGTAGTACAGTGAAAGTGTCATCTACGTACCGTTTGTAGAACCGGGGATACACTGGTGCTGAAGCCAGCGCCTTCTCCTCGAAATCCTCCATAAATATGTCGGCGACTATGGGGGATACAGGAGAACCCATTGCTACTCCATCAACTTGTACATAGAATTCATCATTCCACATGAGATAGCCTGATGTTAGGCAGTGTTCAAGTAGGTCTGCATATTCCACAGGCATATTGTTGTTTTCAAGTCTCTTCCTAGTAATATTGATGCAGTCCTGTACTGGTAGACATGTGAATAAAGACTGTACATCAATGCTGACCATGATTTCATCATCGGCGAGATTTAGGTGTTGTATCGCACTGATGAAGTGGTAAGAATCCTTCACAAATGCTGTTGCGGTGCCTCTTAGTGGTGAGAGGGTTGTCGCTACGTGTCGAGCCAATTTGTAAGTTGGTGAGTCAATTTGGCTGACTATAGGACGCAGTGGAGCATCAGGTTTGTGTATCTTCGGCAATCCATACAGTTTTGGCGGCTTTGGGCAAGAAGGAATAAGTAAATATAAACATAGTTAATTTAATTTCATGATAATTTAGTCAATAATTCCATCGAAATAAATATAAATTTCCTACTTTTCAACAATAAACTTATAGTCGTATTGTAAGTAAAATCCATTTAACAAGTGAAATCCTGTCATTGCTTTTCTTCTGTGAATATGAAACTTTGTTAGTATATAACAAAGTTTCATATTCACAATATTTACAGCATTTTATTGCGCATTCCAGGTGCATAACTACAATTTATCTACGTATATGGTAGCAAGCTAACAAGTACCTACGCGTGGCTGGTATCGCAATGCATCAGCTGTGCATTGAAACCGGTTTGCTGTTTTCTCGGCGAGTGTCGTCTAAACGAGGAGCGTGAGAATTTTTAAATCCAAACAATTAAAGGAATTAGTAGTGAAACGTAAAAATGAACTTTGTTCATAAGCAAACGCACTAACCTGCACATCACTTGCGGAGCGGCGAGCGGGGATTCCACCGCCCGCTCCGCACTTCGTGATCGACCGGCCACGCATACGTCGTGTCCACTGTACCTTTTTGCCAAGAATTATTATAAGAACTTCATCATTCTACAACCTATTTTATACAGTCCACTTACTTTTTATTTAGCACTAAAACATTGGTCCTTCAAGCCGGATTTATATTTCGCACCAAAACAACTTAGAAAGTTTATTTAGTTAATATCAGTTCATTTATATCACACTTAAAAAGGCCATGCCGTGATACATACATATAAATATTGCAGTAGTTGTACATAGTTGTATAAGCAATTATCATTTAAAACAACTGAAATAAAATCTTGATTACCTAAACTTTCAATAAAACAAATATTTCATTTGATTTATAAAGTTGAAGGAAACCGGATTGAGTGTTTTTTTTCTTTCATTGTACAATACTGAAGGTTTTCTTGAATATTTGGGACTTTTATTCATACGTCAAGTATTCGACTCAAATATCGACATTATTTACCATAATTGTAAAGTCAGTATGTTTGTATGAAAATAACGCAGTGGTTCGATTTATTTGCACCTGAGTGTATTATTTTAAAAGTAACTGTCCAAACAACTTTATTTAATCAAATAATGATAAACTTTAAATATACAATTGATATATTACAGTGTATATGCATGAAGTAGCTACATCATGTTCATACATGTGCTCGAAGAATAACCCCAAGATTTAATTTTAAATAAATAAAACTTTAGTCTTGATTCCTTTCTATAGTTGTATCATTCTGATAATCTTTGTGCTTGTAATAAAGCATATTTTTAATTGATTAATTTACTCTCCGTAAGGTTTTTCATATGAACCATGTTGGTACCCTTGTAATTTTATATGGAGGGTTAATAACCTGATATACAGGAGTGTTCCTAGTTCAGGTATCAGCCCGCCACAGTCTACTTTAGTCATAAGTGAACCCATTGTTTTTGGATTAGGTCAGAAAATTAAACTTCGTCAACGTTTCCAACGATTTATTCCCAATGTTTCATTAACACTCTTCAACTTATAATACACTCAACAATGTTTTTCACTCGAATCAACACAATCTTAACTCTATTTTCCCTGTACACCACAATGTTACGCCCTTCTCAAAAGCGTCGTCGTTCCCTCCTTTTTTCGACAACGACCGCCATTCGCCTTTGCAAAAATAGTCAAATCGACTACTTCAAATAAAACGGAAGTAATACAATAAATCGATATTTCATTTAATTTTGTATAAGTTAGAATAGGTAAATTAAATAATGTAAATTGTAAATTCTTGTAAATTCTGTAAACTTAATATTAATAATCAATTATTGTAATTAAAACCTAACAGCTCGGCCATCCTACTTGAAGCGAGTCCCATCGCTTTTTATTTTTAAACTATAGTAACATGAGTAATATTAATATATATTATAAATAAAAAAAATAACAAAACAAAACATTTAGATTGTAGGTATCTGCTTTAAAATAGTACGGATTATAACTAAAACTAAACATAATACTAAATCTAAGTATGATCAGTTAATCACAATAAGTTAATGCACATTGCACACAACACAATAGATATCGATAATATATTTGTTGTTATGTTTTAAATATTTCTACCATTTACTTCAAATTTAGTACAAGATGTTATTTTTTTTCTTTTAACTGAGAACACAACAAGACATTTATTTTTTGTTATTTACCACTACTCTTTATTCCCGGTATCATTTGAATGATTCGGATTCAAAATTTCTATTGAAATGCATCCAAGGTTGTATTTTATCTAAAGCAACAATGGCTTCGTACCGTCTACCATGTTTTCGCGTCAGAGGTGTGTCCTCAATCAAAAATCTGTCATTATCGAGCATTTTTACTATGCGGTAAGGTCCTTGATACTTAACGACAAGTTTTTGTGATTTACCATCGTGAGGTACCTGCCTCTCAACCCGTATGAGGTCTCCCTCCCTGTACTGTGTCGCCGACTTCCTGTGCTTATTGTAATTAGTAGCATCTCTTACCTGCTGTTGTTTAATTTTCTCCCCAGCCTCTTGCCTCAACTCGTTCAATTCTTCTGCCGAAATTTGGTTCAACGTTTCGTTAATTACTTCAGCCAATTTACCTTCTGTTTTACTAAGAACATTGAAGCCAAAAAGTAATTCTGAAGGGCTCTTTTGTGTAGTTTTATGTTTGGTTGTATTAATACCTACCTGTATGGCCGGAATATGTTCGTCCCAGGATTTATCATCTTTGCCATGGTTGGACGTAGATAAAGCATCTAAAACTGTACGGTTAAATATTTCCACACGTGGCCACAGCATTTTGAATGTGTTTTATACCGTATGATTCGATAAAGCTTTGAAATGTTTTGCTTGTAAAGCTCGTGCCCTTGTCTGTAATCAATCGTGTCGGAACCCCAAAATAGCTTACATGCTGTTTCATCACGTGCACCGAAGTGGTAGATTTCGTGTTTTTAACTGCATTTATACTAACATATTTTGTAAAACCATCTACAATCACTAACAAGTAGCAGTTACCCTTCTTGCTTTTGACAAACGGGCCCAGATGGTCTGCATGTATAGTGTGGAATGGCGTACATACCTTTTCTATGGGATGTAACATACCTTCGCGTTTCCCACCTGGGGCTTTATGATGTGCACATTCTAATCATGAGGTGACATATTTTTTTACAAACCTGCGCATCTTAGCGAACCAGTAATGCTATTTAATGTGTTGAAGAGTTTTCTCGAATCCCCAGTGCCCAACGTCGTCGTGGTTCATCTTCAAGATTTGCCATCTCACACTCCGGGGTACAAGCCATTTCAGTTCTTCACCTACAATGCGATAAACTTCATCGTTTTTGAGTTTATAATTTTTATGAATATCCATGGCTTCTTCTACGGATGGGTCCAAAAGTATTTCTTTTATTTTCTTTACCTCTTCATCAGCAGACTGCACCGTTGATATCCAGTTCTGGTCCGATTCCTGTACTGATAAAACATCTAAAACATGCTGTTCACTTACCGCATTGCTCACCGGGTTTCTGCTGAGTGCGTCTGCATGAGCCATTCGAGAGCCAGGTCGGTATTCTATAGTGCAGTCGTATTCCTGCAGTTGAAACCACCAGCGAGAGATGCGCGGTATCAAGTCCCTCTTTACTAACGTTGACCTCAGTGCATTACAATCTGTCAGAATCTTGAAAGCTATACCTACTAAGTAAACCCTAAATCGGTTTAAGGAAGCAATAAATGTAATTTCCGTTCGTCGCTTGTCGTCTTACGACTAAAGTAGGATACTGGTTGCAACGCCCCAGTCGAGTTTCGCTGGAGTAATATACCCGCTAACCCTTCCTTACAGGCATCTGTGTGCAATTCTACTTCGGCTTTAGGATCATATAATGCCAATATAGGACGACTTGTAAGTAACTCTTTTACTTTTTCAAATGCTTGTTCCTGCTCGTCAGTCCAACACCAACCCACGTTCTTCTTTAATAAATCGTTAGTGGAGCAGTAATCATTGCATACCCCTTTATAAAGCGTCTGAAGAAACCCGATAACCCAAGGAACTGACGCACCTCGTGTTGGTTATTGGGACGTGGAAACTCGGAAACCGCTTCGCTTTTCCTATTACCAGGCCGAATACCATTGGCGCTAACGTCAAATCCAAGAAATTCAACTGTGTCGAGAAAAAAATGGCACTTACTCAATTTAAAAGTAAGCCCACCTTCTCTCAGGAGTTGTAATACTTCTTCCAGTCGTTGCAGGCCCTCGTCAAAGTCCTTGGATGGAATCAAAACATCATCCATATACACAATGGCATACTTAATTTTAGCTTCCTTGAGGACTTTATTTATCGTCCGTTGAAAAACGGACGGTGCGTTGACTAAGCCAAATGGCATCCGGTTAAACTCATAGTGCCCATCGGGCGTTACAAAGGCAGTTTTGGGAC
The DNA here is from genome assembly GCA_910589605.1 of Chrysoteuchia culmella. Taxonomy (NCBI): domain Eukaryota; kingdom Metazoa; phylum Arthropoda; class Insecta; order Lepidoptera; family Crambidae; genus Chrysoteuchia; species Chrysoteuchia culmella. The sequence continues at coordinate 6,903,029 of OU342648.1, forward strand.
GGGACTCTTCCGATATCGGGATCTGGTAGTATCCCGATGCTAGGTTTAGGGATGTAAATAGAGTATTACCAGCCAGTAGGTCCAGTTGATCTTCCACTCGTGGCATCGGGTAATGGTCCTTTTTAGTTTTCCTGTTAAGTGCCCTATAATCAACGCATAGTCGTTTGTCGCCCGTTTTCTTCTGAACCATAATGATAGGGCTAGCATAGGGTGACGAGGATTCCCTTATTATGTTATTGTTCAACATTTCTTGGACCATATTACTCACAGTCAATTTTTCAGCATGCGACATTCGGTACGGGCGATATACGATCGGTTCAGTATCAACTAGTTCTATCGTCATTTCGGTAGACGCTGTGAATCCTAAATCATGCAATCCATTCGAAAAACAATTAATGTACCTGTTTAGTATGTCTTTCAGGGCTTGCCGCTGATCCTTCTCCAATTTGGGGCCACAATTCACAGAAGACTCCATCACCGAATCATTGAAGGCAACACTGAAGGAAGTTTTGATATTATCTGCCAACACCTGGTGTCGTTCAAAGGATCGTGTTAAGAGAGTACCTTTAGTAATACGTAAAGCACGGGGTGAGGTATTATAGATCAAAACTGCCCCACGACCGTTTCTTACGCCGTACTGGCCGGGAAGCAAATAATACTCCTTACCTTCTTGCCCAAGTAACATGCCTATTACGTGAACTTCACAGTCTGATGTCTGTGAATCAGCCGAGACATTTATTGCTCGCATTGTTTGGGAAGGGATTTCTATGTCATAAGTGGCCACTAAATTTATTTTATTTGGTGGCATTCTTTGAAACTTTAGTGCATCCGGGGTTTTGATTATAAGGATGTCCGGTTTTTCCGTGAAGGAATGACCCAACAAGACAGGGTGCATTAGTACATAGTCTTCGACGACATAGAGGTTGACTACTTCTGATATACATTGAACCTCAACAGTGCATAAACTACTCCAACTGGATTCACTAAACTGGCCCCTATCCCCTGAGTGTTGGTAAATTGGAACTAGAAGTTATTGGTAGATTTAAAGAATTTGCATCTCCAATTCTGATAAGAGAGCACTGACTCCCTAGATCAATATAACAGGAGATTATAAACCCATTTACTTTTATATCCATTACATACTTGTTTATTCCAGTATCCTCAGTCATTATTTCAGATACAAGTTTTTGTTTTGAAACGTTACCTGTACTTGGATCTTTTTCGGTCTCGGTAATAGATTTGCTCGTATTCCTATAACAGTTAGAACTAAGATGACCCAATCGATTACAAGTCGTACATTTTGATTGGTTTGTCACACCTGAAGCTACGATGACCTACCTCATTACAGTTATGACATTTCACTGAGGAAGCTGTTTTTTCACACTTGAAACTAGGGTGACCGACTTCGTTGCAATTAAAGCACCTAATAGTGGGGTTAGTATTACCTGCTTTTGAGGAATCAGCCCGACTCCCGTTGTTCCCAAACCTACCTCTTCGTGTGCCATCCTGGTTATCTCTGCTTGGCCCGCTTTTAACTGTTTTGAAATAGTTAAGTACCTATTCTGGTTCTCGGAATTGGGCTGCTTGAGCGCCAACTTTTACAGCCCGATCCTCTATTCCATATAGAAGACAATCTACTGCTTGTTTGCCGGTAATTTTACAACGGTTTAATAAATTAACCTTTGCATAATAGTAATGTTCCAATGACTCGCCATATTTTGCCTTCTTAGCCAACATATCAGTTAAAAGCTCGGCGTAATCCTCTCTACATGGAAAGGATTCTATAAGTTTCTTCTTCCATTCGGACCACGAGTGTAATATCGAAGTTAGACCCTGGTACCATGTCTTAGCAACACCGCCTAATTTTGGCAAAGCATAGTGGATGATCTCCCTCTCCTCCCAACCATAAATTTCGGCGCATTCCTCTACTTTGATAATCCATGTTAAAATAGATTGGTCCTTGGTTAGAGGGTCGAACTCCGGTATCACATTAGAGTTAAATGTCATCTTAGGTTTACCCGAGCTCTTAACTTTTTCGAAAAAAGACATAAATTTATCTAATAACTTTATACTATCCCGCGTTTCTTCCCGATCCCCCGATATTCTTACTCTTTTTGAAGATGTTGCTTCGCCGTCCGTTTCTGGTGGAGAATGACGTACGCGTCCTCTGCTTCTTATTTCATCAGCTCTGTGTCTCCTCCGTGAACTCCTCTTTCTCTTTGACTGTAGGGGTTGTAACTCTTCTTCAGAATCAGATGGTGTAGTGTAGCGCTGCGTCCCCAATCTTGACCTGCGTGAACTTTTCTCTCTGCTACGTTTTCGACCTTGCCTCGACCACCGTACACTACCTTCCTCATCAGTTGAATATCCTTCCCGAACCCTTTCCTTGGTTTCCAACGATTTATTCCCAATGTTTCATTAACATTCTTCAACTTATAATACACTCAACAATGTTTTTCACTCGAATCAACACAATCTTAACACTATTTTCCCTGTACACCACATTGTTACGCCCTTCTCAAAAGCGTCGTCGTTCCCTCCTTTTTTTCGACAACGACCGCCATTCGCCTTTGCAAAAATAGTCAAATTGACTACTTCAAATAAAACAGAAGTAATACAATAAATCGATATTTCATTTAATTTTGTATAAGTTAGAATAGGTAAATTAAATAATGTAAATTGTAAATTCTTGTAAATTCTGTAAACTTAATATTAATAATCAATTATTGTAATTAAAACCTAACATTGTACTGTGCTTTATTTAAGATTGATTGTGGTGTGAAATAAAAATTTATTATTATTATTATTATATTCGAATTCTAACTTTATATAAAAAAAATATTTTAAAATAAAATGCTTTCATTAATGAGTTTCATTGCTGATTTATTTTATTTACAAGGTAGGATTAGGTAAATGTAGCCACATTGTATCGGTTTTTATTAAAACATTATTGTTTTTTTGTAAGTCTCGATTCCTTTCTATAGTTGTATCTTTCTGATAATCTTTGTGCTTGTAATCAAGCATATTCAAATTCTAACTTTATATTAAAAAATATTTTAAAATAAAATGCTTTCATTAATGAGTTTCATTGCTGATTTATTTTATTTACAAGGTAGGATTAGGTAAATGTAGCCACATTGTATCGGTTTTTATTAAAACATTATTGTTTTTTTGTAAGTCTCGATTCCTTTCTATAGTTGTATCTTTCTGATAATCTTTGTGCTTGTAATCAAGCATATTCAAATTCTAACTTTATATTAAAAAATATTTTAAAATAAAATGCTTTGATTAATGAGTTTCATTGCTGATTTATTTTATTTACAAGGTAGGATTAGGTAAGTGTAGCTACATTGTTTCGTTTTTTATAAAAACATTATTGTTTTTATCTAAGGTGACACCCCTACTTCCAATATATATCCGCCGGAGTCGAGGAAGTCTTATTGGAACGAGTAAGCTAAACGAACGGTATTGGAAATTCTTATAGGACGTCCTATTTATTATTTGCTTCTTGATTCGTATTGCAAACGTCAAAGAAGTTTTCTTTTAAATAGTTGATTCGTGCGGTTTACATCTTATTACTTTACAGTGTTTTATGTTATTATGTCGCATTTACCCTAAACTCAAACCTACTACCATCCTCCGAATTCGTTATTAGGGTTCATGAGTGCGGATTTCATTCTGCCCCTATAACTTGCACTTGTCCTGCACTAGAGTGCACTGAATGCATTAAGTACCTTGGAGTGACACTCGATCGGATGCTTTCCTTCAAATACCACCTTGATCTGCTAGCCTCAAGACTCCGTAAGCTCATCTACATATTCAGGACTCTGAGGCATGTTGCTGATCGCAGAGTCATTACCATGGTCTATTATGCATTGTGCCATTCGCTCATAGAATACTGCATCGGCTCGTGGGGTGGCGCTGCTAAAACTCTTATTCTGCCCGTGGAGAGAGCCCAACGTGTTTTGTTAAAAGTTGCAGCGGGACTTCCGTACCGCTTCCCCACTGTTGAGCTCTATAGTTACGGGGGCGTTCTAACGGTTAGACAAACGTTTGTCCTTAAAATTATCCTCAAACAACATTCACAGTTACCATATCACCCCAGGTTGCTAGAGGGCAAATGACGCAAACAAAAAGTGTGCAATATACCTGCCGTTAGAACATCATTCGCTCAGCACTTCTTCCCCTTTCTCGGACCACTAATTTACAATAGACTTAATGCTACTCTTCACATCTATCCACTCCTGACTACTAACTGCAAACGTACTGTGACCAAGTTTTTGACGACTCTTGACTACGACGCGACTGAAAAACTACTCTGCATTTTGAAATAATATTAATTATAAATGTACATACTCAATAATACTATGTAATAAACTAAGATTATCCTTTAATAATTAAAAAAGAATGTATCTCATAAGGTTGCCTATCTCTTCGCTTTCACATATACTCATACATCCACACACACTCTCACCCACACACACGCACACACACACACACACACACACACACACACACACTCACACACACCACTCATACACTCAAACGACACATTCGACCTCACTTACACATACACATGCTCACACTCATTCACAATGTCTTAGCTTTGGGTTATCTACTTATATTAGTAATTTTATATAATTTAGCTTACCTACTTTGTTATTTTAAGCTACTTACCCTAAATTCTAAACTTGACTTGAACTGAGACGTGTACTGTCATAATACAACCACTTATAATATTTATACGTCATTCTATTGTCTGTGGGTGGGCCTGGCGACCTGTAGCACAGGTTTCGTTTTCTGAAACCTATTTCAGGCACCAGTGCCTCACAAATTGTAGAAACACGTACAAGTGTACCTATAATATCAACTAGGCTTAAGTTCTATTATTTGTGATAAGAAAATAAACAAATATTTTATTTATTTTATTTATTTATATTAGACACATATACCGTTTTCATCAACTGTCATGATTTACTCTGAACCTGTTTAAAACTTAATCAAAACAAACGTCTGAAATGCAGTGTTTTTTATCATGTTTAACGTTATTAGTGATAAGTGACAGTTGGTGAAGGTTTTTAAGATCAACCTGTTTTCCTAAGTTTCAAATAATGAAAATTTAGCATCGAAAGACAAACCAACTGAAAAGATGGAAACAAAATCAAATATAAAAGGTATCTATAAAATATTTTGTTTATTTAATTATTTATTTATTTGGACCACCAGGGAAAATTACAATAAAGCTTACAAATACTACAAATTATGGAGATCACTATCAAAATGTAAAATTCTTTCAAAGGTAGCCACATCATGCATTAGAAGTCACATTCAACAGTAAAAATACAATTAGAGAAAAAATTAAATAAAAAATTTGCTAAAATAAAAATACAATTGAATTACTTAAGATAAAAATTAAATTTGATAAAATTAAATTAAAAAAATAGTAAACTAAAATTAAAAAAATAAAAATAAAATTTAAATTAAAAAACGTGTTTTATGATTTTGTAATTTTTGCATTTTTCAATGCTATTTTTATACTTATGGTAAATTTTAAATAGAAAAATATTGGAAAAAATTAACTCGGCCACAAGTGAATTCCCGTCTGAGAATTCACTTGTGGCCGAGTTAATTTTTTCCAATATTTTTCTATTTAAAATTTACCATAAACGTGTTTTATTTTACACCTCTCTTAACAACTCCACAACTTTAACGCGAAATTTTCGAAAGGGATTATCAAATTTATCGACAGAAGCTAATTTGTTGTAAGCGTCAGGTAAACGGTACAATGCAGAATGTGATCGAATGTTTTACGAGTACGCGGCTTACTGAACAGCGGAACCGGGTAACGAGGTGGTTTGCGTGGAACTCTGAAATTCAATAAACTAAGAAGTTGCGGACTATCGATTTTGGTCCTAACAATTTTATAGAGAAACGTCAAGTCTAGAATATTTCTTCTAGTGTTAAGACTGTCCATTCCAAAATGGCGTAGTCTTTCGTTGTAGCTTTTGAGCCTTTTACTCAACCCACAGCAAAAGGAGAGGTGTCGTATAAATCGCTTCTGGAGACGTTCGATTCGAAGCTGGTGTATAGAATATTGAGGAGACCAGACCACCGAACAATATTATATAAAATTATTTTAGTCGAAGGATCCTTGAAAACCTTGCCGTTCCGAATGATGAACCCGAGTGCTTTAGAGGCTTTAGATATAATATTGTCTATGTGTGGGAGAAAAGTTAATTTTGAGTCAATGATCACTCCTAGATCGCGGATGGTATCCACTTCTTTCAATATCACTCCAGCAACTTTGTAATTTGTACTACGAACATGTGACCTGCGTGTCAGCTTAATGTGAAAACATTTGTCTATATTAAGTGACATTTTATTCTCTCGACACCACTTTACCAAGTTATCCAAATCCAACTGCAGCAACTCAGCATCTTTCTCACAGTGAATAGCCTTCGCAAGCTTGAGGTCGTCTGCATACAGGTACACTTTGCTGTGTTTGATTACTTCAACTATGTCATTTATGAAAACATTGAAAAGCAGAGGTCCAATATGGGAGCCCTGTGGAATGCCTGATGTGGGAAAAAATGGATCAGATTTGAAGCCCTTCACAACGACGTACTGAGAGCGATTATTAAGATAAGATTGCAACCAGGAAAGCAAAGGACTGCCGAATCCATAGTTAGATAGCTTGTTTGTTAATGTACTATGGCAGATCTTATCGAATGCTTTCGAGAAGTCTGTGTAAATTACGTCAGTTTGCAGCTGGGAGTCCATATTTTCAGTAACATCATTTGTGAAGGCAACAAGGTTTGTATTTGTCGACCTTGCTCTCACAAATCCATGTTGATTATCAGTGATTAGCTGTTTTAGTTGAGCGTGCAGATGTGGACATAAGAGGGCCTCAAAAACCTTAGGGAAAACTGACAGAATGGAAATAGGTCTGTAATTTAAAATATTAGCTCTGTCTCCACTTTTGTGAATTGGCACAATTTTTGATACTTTCCAAATATTTGGAAAACAGCCAGAGCAGAGAGACTCATTGAAGATTATGCGCAACGGGACAGCAAGAGAATTGGCGCATTGAGTGATAAAGTAAGGCGGAATCTCGTCTGGACCAGTACCCTTCGACACATCGAGTCTTTTTAATCGCGCGAGTATAGACGCAAAGGATAAATTAACGCTGGAAATCGTACTAGGAGTTATACTGTTGTCGGGGACAGAGCTCAACATGCAGTCGGAGGCATGACATTAATGATTCTACATATTATTAAATTCTATTGCGTAGCGCTTATGGCCGCACTTGACATACTGATCGTATTCGATGACGTTCGTTAAGTAACGTTCGGCCCGGTCAGGTGTCGGATGGGTGACCGTAAAGTGGCATTGTAATTGAGTACTTCCGTGCTTCGGAGGGCACGTTAAACCATCGGTCCCGGCTGTTGTCAGTCGTTAAGCCAAGTCAGAGGTCTTAAAAAAGCGACCTGATAAACTCTGTTACTAGAGGTGGCCACTAATCATCATACGATATGAAGAAGTAGATTAAATTCTATGCCTCCGACTGCACGTTGAACAAAATATTTTATATTAAGCTTTTATAGTTGATCTTGTTTCCATCTTTTCAGTTGGTTTGTCATTTGATGAAGGCGGGATTTTTAGTTTTTTAATTTTACATATTTTTTATTTATATCTTTTTAGTTATTTATCGGTCATGATATACTTTTTCAAAATCCTTAAGATCAGCCCTTCGATTTGATACCCATATTGAAGTATTCTAAAATTTACGTCAAATAATAGCACCTCATAGCCGATATTGTTTTTTTTTTAACATTACTTACCTAAGAACACTTGGGCTGTCAAGACAAATGTAACAATATCCTAATTATAAAAATCCATTCAGCTGTTTAAGAGATAAGAGGTAATAAAGAATATTATATATAAACATACAAACATACAAGAGACAATACAGAAAAACATAACCCTTCCTTTGCAGTCGGGTAAAAAACATTTATGTTTATTGATGCAAGGTTTTCAAAGGACCGCTGCCGTAGACTTGGATTTGACAAATATAAATACTAGACACCTCCTTGCGTTTTTTTTTGGTTCTGACTCTTTGACAAACATAATAGACAACAAATGATTTACTTTTTGCTATCTGCCAGTATGATAAAAAGTTATTGTAGGTACCAAAGTCGAGTCTACCTTTCCTTACTAAATCCAAGTTTATAAACTTTCGCAAAAGCTTTCACAATTTTCAACTTTCAAAGCAGATTTCGAGTGCCTGAATGAAGTTTTTATATCCCTCAGCAGCCGTCGATAATTTCAGCATAGCCTATTTTAGCTACCGACAAGGTAACAAAATTTTGTTTAAGCCTAAAAGAGCACTTTAATCGTCGAGTTGCTTTAAAATTCTGGAAGAGTATATAATTAGAGTGTATTCTGTTTCCTACGTTTAAGAAAGATTATAAAAGAAGTCGTGATTAAGCACTGAGCAAGTAATCAATAAGTACGTACATATGATCACCTTATAGGTTATTTTCTAAGCTAACATGATATCGATTGCTGAAACGTCGTAAATTGACCCATTTTCAATACTTTTAACATTGAAAATGTTTTTTCGATCGCATCAGTATAGCCCCCATATTCGCTTAGAGTGTGACATCGCCTTGGTTTCGTGAGTTTTAGGGCCACATGAATGTTTGAGGTCTCAAAAGACGCGTACTGATGAGGGTTATAATATGGTGAAAAAATATGAAAAGCTCGATCAATTTTTTAGGTTCTTTTGTCATAAAATCAACTGTATCTCAAAAACTAAATGTGATATCGATAAAAAGAATAAAAGCCCTCGGGGTATTGAGTAAAAAAACTGAATCTCTGTATCACTAATAATCTAGGCAGGAGGGTGCCCTTTGTGTGGCCTAATTTCGGGGAGCGCGTTCCTTAGATGCGCTTCGCGTCGCTGATTTCTTTTGGGACTGGGAGTGTTTAAAAGTTTTATCGTGAAATGTATTTGTATTTATTTGTAAATACGTGTATTTTAATTCATTTTAATTTAATTCTTTAAAATAAATTTTGGGGATAAGGAATAGCAACAAAAGGCAATAGACCGAGAGTGCTGGAAAAAGGGTAGGGTGGCTTTTGCCCTGCAGTGGGACAATACAGGCTCCTAATAATAATAAACGTAAATTACCTCCAGAAATGGAGAGATATCGATACGATACAATATATAAATAATAATAATGATTTAGGTTTGCGTTACTTTGAAAATAGTTCAAATTACTAATTATAAGTTTATGTTGTGAATACGAAAAATTTGTAATAGAAATTTGTTTAGGTATAAGAATTTCTATACAATGTACTTCTTTTAATTTTGTTTATTTTTGTAAGTTTAACTAATAAATGAACCTTATGATTTTTATTTTCTTAACTTGTTACTAACATAGAGATAAGCAAAATTGTTACTAACATTCTATGGTTATGGTAAATTTTAAATAGAAAAATATTGGAAAAAATTAACTCGGCCACAAGTGAATTCTCAGACGGGAATCGAACCCGCGACCTTTGGAAATCCGGTCCAATGCTCTAACCGCTGAGCTACCGAGACTTGCGAACCACCGTCGAAATTCTCCAATACTTTTATATTTTTAATACGCTGTAGGCCAGCGTTGTCACATCAATGCTAGGAAATATCCTTGCATTCGAAAGAAACATCTTTTCAGGTGTTTAACGATCGATTAAGATGCAACTGCCAATAATTTATGATTTTGTAATTTTTGCATTTTTCAATGCTATTTTTATACTTATGGTAAATTTTAAATAGAAAAATATTGGAAAAGATTAACTCGGCCACAAGTGAATTCTCAGACGGGAATCGAACCCGCGACCTTTGGAAATCCGGTCCAATGCTCTAACCGCTGAGCTACCGAGACTTGCGAACCACCGTCGAAATTCTCCAATACTTTTATATTTTTAATACGCTGTAGGCCAGCGTTGTCACATCAATGCTAGGAAATATCCTTGCATTCGAAAGAAACATCTTTTCAGGTGTTTAACGATCGATTAAGATGCAACTGCCAATAATTTATGATTTTGTAATTTTTGCATTTTTCAATGCTATTTTTATACTTATGGTAAATTTTAAATAGAAAAATATTGGAAAAAATTTACTCGGCCACAAGTGAATTCTCAGACGGGAATCGAACCCGCGACCTTTGGAAATCCGGTCCAATGCTCTAACCGCTGAGCTACCGAGACTTGCGAACCACCGTCGAAATTCTCCAATAGTTTTATATTTTCAATACGCTTTAGGCCAGCGTTGTCACATCAATGCTAGGAATATCCTTGCATTCGAAAGAAACATCTTTTCAGGTGTTTAACGATCGATTAAGATGCAACTGCCAATAATTTATGATTTTGTAATTTTTGCATTTTTTCAATGCTATTTTTAAACTTAGGGTAAATTTTAAATAGAAAAATATTGGAAAAAATTAACTCGGCCACAAGTGAATTCTCAGACGGGAATCGAACCCGCGACCTTTGGAAATCCAGTCCAATGCTCTAACCGCTGAGCTACCGAGACTTGCGAACCACCGTCGAAATTCTCCAATACTTTAATATTTTTAATACGCTGTAGGCCAGCGTTGTTACATCAATGCTAGGAATATCCTTGCATTCGAAAGAAACATCTTTTCAGGTGTTTAACGATCGATTAAGATGCAACTGCCAATAATTTATGATTTTGTAATTTTTGCATTTTTTCAATGCTATTTTTAAACTTAGGGTAAATTTTAAATAGAAAAATATTGGAAAAAATTAACTCGGCCACAAGTGAATTCTCAGACGGGAATCGAACCCGCGACCTTTGGAAATCCGGTCCAATGCTCTAACCGCTGAGCTACCGAGACTTGCGAACCACCGTCGAAATTCTCCAATAGTTTTATATTTTCAATACGCTTTAGGCCAGCGTTGTCACATCAATGCTAGGAATATCCTTGCATTCGAAAGAAACATCTTTTCAGGTGTTTAACGATCGATTAAGATGCAACTGCCAATAATTTATGATTTTGTAATTTTTGCATTTTTTCAATGCTATTTTTAAACTTAGGGTAAATTTTAAATAGAAAAATATTGGAAAAAATTAACTCGGCCACAAGTGAATTCTCAGACGGGAATCGAACCCGCGACCTTTGGAAATCCGGTCCAATGCTCTAACCGCTGAGCTACCGAGACTTGCGAACCACCGTCGAAATTCTCCAATACTTTAATATTTTTAATACGCTGTAGGCCAGCGTTGTTACATCAATGCTAGGAATATCCTTGCATTCGAAAGAAACATCTTTTCAGGTGTTTAACGATCGATTATGATAACGATCGATTAAGACCAATATTTTTCTATTTAAAATTTACCATAAGTATAAAAATAGCATTGAAAAATGCAAAAATTACAAAATCATAAAAAATAAAAAAAAGACGGGTTGCACTCCGGGAGTGCCGGCAGAAGTGAAAACTTGATTATTAACGTTGAGCATGTTTGATATTTTGGAATGGTTAGGGAATAATTTTGCACCAATTGCTTTATCAGTATAAAAGTACTATCATTTATGTGGTAGATTACAATATTCATTTATTGCGCTATCGTACACAAACATGACAAACCATATTAAAGTGAACGTTAAGTTAGGTAATAAGATATAAGAAAACATTAGTTATTATAGAGAATCGAAAAATATATATTGACAATAAAACAAGAGACAAGTAAAAGACATTATCAACAGTCTGTCGCTAAGCAACCGAGACCATAGTCAACCTGTCACCTCAACATTCTCCATCCGTCCTACGCTTTTTCGATCAGGTCACGTGTCCTGACGCGAGTTTAAGATTTTATACCCATTACAGAAAAAGTGCTCAACGCCGCTAAAGAAGTTTTCACTTCAAAAATAAAAAACATTCTATGGGTTATGTTGCCTGACAATATACTTTTTATATTTTTATTCTTTTTGTTGTTTTCATTTAAATGGTCCAAATAAGAGTCAAAATAATTTTAAAAATTTATTTAATATGAATTTAATAGAAATCATTTTCTTTGACAAATCGAAATGTTTAGAAGGATTTTTATATTTCTTTAGAGCGTAGTATTTTATAGCTTTGGACAAATTTATAATGAGTTGGCATGAAAAATTAAATCACACAATCAATAATAGTTCACAGAGCAGAGTAGTATGTATAGACGAGTATTATATATTCAAGTAAATGTATTTGCAATTTAGAAAAATAATATTGTAGCTAAAGTGACTATAAAAAAAAACAGAAGCTAAACCAATATTAAAAGCAATGAAAGAGGAGTAAGGACAATAATTGTTGCTCTCTGAATAGATCCCGACGCAGTAGAGACTCGCCACAAATTGCCTAATAATTGTTTGGCTCCAGAAAGGATAGTGGTAATAAACTAAATAGTACTTGTTAAACGCGTATTGTCCTTTATAGACATAAAAACATCTATTTGAGACAAAAAGAACCACACGGTGTTAGTGAAATTGTTAGCCAGTGTTCTATACGCAAACTAAAGTTACCCAGAAACAAGATCCATTCCAAGCCGAGTGAGTTAATGTCAAACAAAAGAACTGTTTGGCAATGTTGTTTGTTTGCAAAAAAATATTATTTTTACCTTACGGATTTTTACATCGTGTATTTGAGCTCTATTACTTCAAAGACGATATAGGTATTTAATATATTAGGTCTAATCTATGAGATTAGGCAACGTACAAAATGAAAAGCCTGCCTTTGTGCATTTTCAATGTACCCGAAGGTCGTGTAGAGCACGAGATCTGTGATTTTTTTGGTGAATTTTGGTCCTCACAAATATAGCTAGAGTCGACACGTTAAGAAGAAGAATACTATTTGACAGCTGATGGGAACAATCATGACAACAGCATCGATGTTTGCGTAGTTAAGGGCTAACTCTACAAAACAGTTTAGTCGATGGAAAAGTTAAATAAGATGCGCTGGCCCTTATTTTGTAGGTACTGTAACTCTGACGACTCTGACCCTGACTTTTCTAACTTCAGCGGACAATCGAATTTGACATGTGCTGTCACTATTCCTAATAAGTATTTAAAGAAGGTAACAATTATCTATTTTATACTGCATTTTATCAATTGATATATAAAATGAGGCAATCAAGTTGTAAAAATATTTTGCCTATATGATTTCGTAAGGATAGAAGCTACGCGGTCCAGAATAATAAATAAAGTGTTTTATATGTCACCGTCTTTTTGCAAGAACCGATTATTTATGGTAAATTTTAAATAGAAAAATATTGGAAAAATTAACTCTGCCACAAGTGAATCCTCAGACGGGAATCGAACTCGCGACCTTTGGAAATCCGGTCCAATGCTCTAACCGCTGAGCTACCGAGACCGATTATTGTAAATAATAGGTGTGTATGTTATGTCTTATGAGGAAGCTGTAGCTTCCTCATAAGACATAGAGAAAATCTATGCATGCCATATTTTAAAGCATATTAGGTGCAATCAAATGTGTCAGTAATATTTTTGGAGCAATCACAACTTCGTTACTTTCTTTCGTTTTTTGTGTGTTAGCCGGAGAAACATGTCCCCCGCTGACACATGCCGTTAAGGCAAACCAGTGAGGTTAGAGTTTTAGAAATTTCGAGCACAATAATTGGAGCAATGAGAATCAAAATACCTAATTGTCACTCTCAAATACTGTTGAAACTACGATCATAAAAGTGTGTGGGAGCTCGAGTACCGTATCTCTGGCTTGCACAGCTGTATCTTCGTAATGATTTGAGGTACGATTATGTATTATATAGGTACAACTCAAAATTTTGAGTCGAATTGGAGTAGTGGGCTCGAAATTTATTAAATCTTTAGCTCGAATAGTTTTTGAGCTACGAACGCAATAAGCATGTTTGTGTAAGCTGGAGTAACAGATGGTGAATTACTGTAACTGTATAGGTTAGAGTTTCGTATTAAAAATCAAATGATACTAATAGAAGCACACGTGAGGCATAATTTCAAATCCCAAGGCCTCTTAATTTTAAAATTATAGGCAAAAAACTGCTTTCCCGCAAAAAAAATTCAAAGTAATGGCTCGGACTCCGCTATGTGCGCCTTTGCCGTTCCGTGCCCTACACTGTTGCAGTCGAGTTTTAACTTAACAGCTGGTATTATTTTGAGTCACTTTTATTTGCGCTTTCGATTGTTTTAATATCTGATCGGAGAATTTTAGACTATGATAGCATGAAAACTTGGAAGTACGGTGCTTTGAAACACGGCTTGGAAAAATAATTAATTATGTCAGTATGCAAAAGCGCATCAAAAACCTAATAGACTTGAGGATTACCTACTTTTCAGAATATCCGAGTTCGAGGATTTAAATCTTTCGCGTTCCCTTATAATAATAAAATAATTCCAGTCTGCTTGTGACCACGGCTATAGCAACATAGCCTAAACGTCCAGCTGAAATTACATAGTTGTACTACATAGCAAATGTCGCGTTTTGTCCCGTTGTTTTAATTTATATAGTATCAGCTGAAGACTTTGAATTATTTCATAAATTATTAATAATACAAAAGTCTTAAAATAATCATTATTATTTTATTTGTGGACTTTTTTGTTCCATTTGAGGCAACTGAGCAATGGCCTGGCAAAGGCATATTTCGCCGCACGCACGGTTGTCCAATCGGGCAAACTGTCACGATTTATATTATGGAAACATTTGCCCAAAGGGACAGTGAGAAGCCGAATGACTTTCGTTTTTGTATATTTTTCTCGATTCTCTTTCCGGTAGTGTCTATGAATGTGTTCGTTATACAAAGTTTAACGGTAAAGGGTATTATTTAATAAAATAAAGGTAAGGCTTAAGGTTTTTGTTGGTGGTAGGACTTGTTGTAAGTCCGCCTGGCTAGCTACCACCATATTATTTAAGTCTGACGCCATAATAACAATGTTTTCAGCATTGTTGTGTTCCGGCAGTTCGAGATAAGATAGCCAGTTCCTCAGTGGCTGAGGATTCCGGGAGAGGCGCGCTTCCATGTTCAGCCTTATCAATACTCAACATCAGGTATGATGAAGGATAAAAGTCTTGTACTTACCGTCCCTGCCTAGTAGGAATGACAAATTTTCAGAGTATAGCTCAGGAGATTGATATTGTTTCGAGAAGTAAAAAAAATCAGTGTTGGAAAATAATATTTATTAGAAAAAAAAACAGATAAACAGGACATAAATTGCACGAAATCTCAATTATTATTTATGAAAGTATATTGATAAAATTAATAATTGCAAAACCAAATCAAAATTTAACAAAAACATAATAAAATGTCATAAAATGACAATTATTTTTTATAAATCGATTTGAAACAATCTAAACACATTGGTTTGCTACAAGCAGAGCAAAATGTAGGTATTTATACGTGGCGTTTTTTTTCTACCCACAGAAGTGCCGGTTAATGGGAACGTGTTAAAGGGAAGCCGACGGGAATCGGTATGTATGAAGCCTTCGCCACTGGTACCTATAGATAACGAAGTCCAGTAGGCCTACTCTATTTTGCACAGCGAGATCATTAGAAAAAGACAAAGGGTCTTCACAATCACAAATACCGGTGAAGTACGATTTTCTAAATAGTTTTAATTTACTTGGCAAGTAAATTCATACAAATTTTGGAACAGACATTTGTTTCTCAAACGTTTTTGATGAATGTGGTGTTTATCTCAAATTGGCTTATAAAGTTACCTAAGCATGTATTAGTACATAAGTTATTGGTGAACCAATAAATAAAAAATTAAATAAAATCTTATTTTCAATTCCTCCAAAATTAAAGATTAGATCGAGGTCCAAAAAAAATTGAATAAACTCATTATTTTGGACCTCTTTTAACTGGATATGGAATTTAATTGGATAGCAACAGAACCAAAAGTAATCACGACTCAATTCCTCGGGGTACGTATTTATTTTGCGTTTGTAAACTATCTGTTGCCTGTCACAGAAAGGGCTTGTTTTCTTCTACCGAAGCTTTGGCACAATGGATCCCTGAAATAACGTTCATGTATATTTTGTGGAATGAAGTTTACTTTGGCGGTAGAAAAGGAATTATAGAGGATAAAGCAACTTTGTAATGCCGTAATATATGCCTTATATATGCCGTAATAGATAAAGCAACTTTGTAATAAAATAATAAGTTGCCGTAATAGTTAAAAGTGTGAAAGTTAGACAGAGGGAGACAACTTTGTAGGGTCAAAAATATAATTTGAACGCATCTTTGGAAAGTGATATTCTATAGTTATATATATAAATAAATAATTTTTATGTTACATTTAGTGAGATGACTGCTCATTCCGTGATCAACGCCCCTGGAAAATTTCCCTATTCCACCTATCTCACCTGCTGGGAGGGAAAAATCATCCTTAAACAAAAAATAGCTTATTACAATTGCCTCAGTTTTTTTTGTCCTAAGTTCCATTGTCATATGTCGTTTCACTTGTCAACTCTCGTAGGCAAAAAGTAACGTTTCGTGACGTCACAGAGTTGTCAAAGCTCTTTTTCATGGCAACATGTTTTGTGCGCCGCTGAAAGGAGCCTGAATTTGCTATTCGTTTGACATTTTAATATTCATACGGACGTATACTGAACAGTCACTCAGTTTTCCAGTCGCTAAAGGGGTTATTTTTATTAAACAGTTTTACCATTTCTAATTATTTCGTAATTGAATTTGCTTCCTTGCTCATAAAAATTACATTTCCATTAATAATTTTCAAAAAAAGGTTCTTTCATTATACTGATAAATAAATAAATAAAAAGGCCAAGTTTTATTAAGAACTTGAGTTATTGATAGTGATAAAGGATTAACATACTATACATAACATACTTTCGACGACCTCCGTGGTCGAGTGGTTCGTACACCGGTTTCAAGGTGTCGCCTACTCTGGGGTCCCGGGTTGGAATCCCGGTAGGGGCAAATGTTTGTACGATGCATGCAATACGAGCATTTGTACCTGAGTCATGGACGTTTATATATATTTCTACATATAAATACTTATAAATGTATAATTATTTGTATATATATCCGTTACCCTAGTATCCCATAACACAAGCCTTACAGTGCTTATTTTTGGGGCTAGGTTAATTGGTGTGAGTGTAAGAAATATTTATTTATTTATTTATACTTTTATTATAAATCACATTATACACCCAGACAAATAGACAATACATCATACACACAAATAATTGTCTTGTCCAGGAATTGAACCAGACTGGTCGTCATATAATAATCATCGCACAAAAGCTTCTTCATTAAACTAATAAATAAATGACAAAAATCATATAAGTACGTTGACCCAGAGCCTTCTTAAGTAAAGAAGGTTCTCCGGTTCATCTGATTCCGAGAGCTTAAGCACGTGTGTTATATTGCTAATTTACTTATATACTAATATTATAAAGAGGAAATATTTGATTTTGTTTGCTTTGAATAGGCTCCGAAACTACTGAACGGATTTGGATGAAATTTGGTACACAGATAGTAGATAGCCTGGTAATGAACATAGGATACTTTTTATCCTGATATTCCCATGGGAACGGGAGCCACGCGGGTAAAACCGCGAGCGGCCGCTAGTAGATAATAAACACCCACACATACAGATACAGGACAAACATGAACGAATAGTTTATTCCAGGCATGATCAGATCCACTGCGCCATTGTGTCAATCAAATCTAATAAGAACATAATCTTAGCAGTAATTCCAAACAGCTTTGAAGTGAATATCATAGAAATCCTAGTTTCTGTGGAAAAATAAGCTCTATGCACTTATATTTAAGGGGAAAAGGAGGGCTAAGTGAATCGCCAGCGTAATGGGCTGGCCTAGTAAGCTCGTAAAAAATCTCTTTGGTGCGACTTTTGTAATATACCGGCCCCTAAAAAGCTTTGGAGATATTATTATTACTATAACCCGGAAAATTACAATGAAAGACTTTAAAAATACGTTAAGGATAAAATTTTAGAACTAAATAGGTTTATACAAAAATGTTTACAGCGAATCTTATAGTATATAAATAAATAAAACAAAGTCGGATTAGTTTTAGTTACACAATTTATAACTCAAGATCGGCTGGCTGTTTAGCACCCAAATTGTTTATAGCCTGATTTAAAACTGACATATATTTTATCCCGATATTACCACGGGAACGGGAACCACGTGGGTGGAACACGTGGATGAAACCACGGGCGGCCACTGGTAAATAAATAAAAAAAAAAACAACCATTTTACTGTCATCCAGATGGACGAATAAACCGAATTACTTACATCACTACATAATATAAACATTTTATAAAAAAAATCAAACCGACTTCAAAAAGTTAAAAATAAAACTTATGGAGTCGGTGCCAGCCAAAGCATTCTACATTGCACTTCTATTAACTATATTTTTTTTTGCCTTAGCTAACTAGCACCGACTCCAAAAGTTTTATTTTTAACTTTTTGAAGTCGGTTTGATTTTTTTTATAAAATGTTTTTATTTTAGATTTTTTTGTTACATTATGTGCCGTTACTTACACTAAAAATCAGCCCATACACAACAATGATGTCATCTAGGTATACAACTACTTGCCAAAAGGTGATTGATATTTTCAGGATTATGAAAAAACTACTAGCCAGATCTTCGTAAAAATTATATGGGACCACACATAAACCATTTTCTTCCAGATAAAAAAAGAATTTTAAAAATCTGTTAACAACTGGCGAAGTTATGGTGGAACATACATA
The DNA here is from genome assembly GCA_910589605.1 of Chrysoteuchia culmella. NCBI lineage: Eukaryota > Metazoa > Arthropoda > Insecta > Lepidoptera > Crambidae > Chrysoteuchia > Chrysoteuchia culmella. Next base: position 6,921,809 of record OU342648.1, read on the forward strand.
AAAAAAAAAAAAAAAAAAATACAGTCGACTTGATAACCTCCTCCTTTTTTGAAGTCGGTTAAAAACAAAGTCGCTTCCCGCTGTCTGTCCCTTTGTCCCTATGTATGCTTAGATCTATAAAACTACGCAATGGATTTTGATGCGGTTTTTTTTAATAGATAGAGTGATTCAAGAGGGAGGTTTATATGTATAATACATAGTGTCGAATACCACATTACACCGAAGCGAAGCGAGGGCGGGTCGCTAGTTATAAATAAACAATGGTTGCCTTTTAAAAGATCCTCTTTCATTATATAATCAGTCTGTACTGTGAATCCTATTTACATAAGTACTTGGTGGCCATTTTTAAATGTGGGAAACGAGATCTTCCATACGATATCATGCTCATCGGAGTGGAAAACGTCGGAGAGGGGCGGTTCGTCTTCGTATTATGGGAATAACTTTGTAAGCAGCCAGGCTAATAATACGGCCTTCGATTTTATCTTCATATTAAATCACTAAGGCTCTCATGTATGATTAGAATCTTCTCGCGACGTTTATTGAAAATTGAAATGTCTCCATTGGAGTGCATTGAATGTAAGAAGGTAAACAATGTATTTAGGAGTGTATATGTCGCAGGATAATTAGATAAATCGTTTTTTTGCGAAAATCCTAGGGATATTGCGAAAACACGGATAAGACGACGGTGTTGTGATTTCTCAATCCTACTGAAAAAAGATAAGATTTTTGCGAAATACTAGTTGCCTTAGTAAGATTAAGAAAATAATCGCTTTCTGTAATGAAATAAGAACACTGATTGGCTGATCGGATCGTCCAAAACAACACCTTCTCTGATTGGTTGATGACTTGACGTTTCAAATGTCAATCCATTCTCTCACGAGTAGTAGTAAACTTTCTGTGAACCAATCAGAATAAGAGTTAGCAAGCAATCAAAAATTAAGTCAATCAGAATAAATCAGAATAAAAATGTTATTAAAGCAACACGTATTTTTGCAAAATCCCTATCTTTTTTCAGTAAGATTGAGAAATGTCAACACTATTGTATAATTATCCGTGTTTTTGCAATATACCTAGAATTTTTGCAAAAATTCTATTTATCAAATTATCCTACGACATATACAGCATTCAGTATCGTATAAGACATCAGACAATGTCTTAAAATATACCAGCCGTTCTTCGCACGGACTCCAATGGATGGAAAAGCTGAATTTTACTGAACTTTTTTAAGGTTTCGTAGCCTAAAGGCAAAAAACGAAACCCTTATAGATTCGTCATGTCCGATGTATGTCACACCCACTTTATATTATTTATTAGTTCACTAATTACAAACTACTTTCCTTTTGTTAGACGCATTTGCTGGACGCCAATTTAATAAAATATCAACACACTTATACAACAAAATAAATAAATGTCTTAGTATATATACAAAAAATTCACATAGTATAAAAATATGTGTAACTGAATGGCTAAAAACTTTAACCTATAGCGAAACAGAAAGTTTATTAAAGTTTATAGTATAATATACACATGCATACACATACTCAAACACACACACACACACACACACACACACACACACACACTCAAACACACATACACAGCAACACATACATACACACACACGCACCCACAAATATTCTTATAAGTCAACAGTAATGCTATAAATTTAGCTTTTAAGTACTTTAGAAATTAAAACTAGAAATATTATAAAGCTATTGTTATGGAAGAGCGGAGCCTTCTGTCACAGATATTTCCATGTCTAAAAGGAGGCTCCAGTGCAAATGTTGTTACAATGTTTCTAGTGCTGAAATAAAAGTTTTTTGTTTTTTTTTTTTTTTGAGTAAGTATTTGTTTAGAATAGAAAAGTGGACTCGCTTTTGCAATTTATCGATTGACTAATAATAATTTTCGAGTACAGTCGTCGTTGTAGTCTCAGCCACATGACACTATCTTCTGGGTATAGACCTCCCCCAAGAATCACCACGACCGACGATCGGTCTTGCGCTGATACCTATATACACAAACATTTGATTGTATTCAAAGTCAATTTTAAAATTCCAAAAGGTCTCTTGCTTGACTGACTCGAGTTGAGATCGAATTCAGATCCACGTCATATTCAGTAATAATTACTTGTAACTAATAAGTAATTAAATAAAAAATAGTTTGTAATAAGTTAATTCAAATTAATTAAGATCTTTCCAGTATACTTACAAGTTGAATGGCAATTGCCAATGTATTATTTTATACTTAACTACTCCAATCCGAAACTTGTATTTGCTGCATCTCCCCCATTTCATGTAATTGGAAGTTAGTCGATATTTTTAAAGACTGCTGAAAGAAAAGCTGAAAAATCCTGAAATCCTTCTTTGTTTAGCAAATACCCTTGTGTCGGCAGAGGCATTTCAGGGAATTGCTTTTTTAAATTGAGTTGCTTCTTTGCAAAATGAAATGAAAAGCTCGTCTTCCGTTCATAACATTATTTTACGAGACGTCTGTCGCCTAGGGATGCTTTTTTAAAACTTTTGCTTAGTTAAAAATATACGTTAATATAAATAATATAAAAATATACTTTATAAGTTTTTTTCTACTTAGTCTGAACAAAGTTTGTTTTCCATACAAATTCATTCGGCGGAACTACGTTTTTCTATGGAAAGTAATAAAAAATCTTTCGACTTTGAAAAACATTATATACGCCATTAGATATTTATATTTATGGTCTGATTAAAACCCTTAAGTTGGGATATAAAATAAAACACGTCGTAGACAGATTGTGAAAAAAGATCTACGAGATTTCTAAAAGAGTTTTCAATTAAATAGTTTTCACTTATAAACAGAAAATTCAATATTTAAATCCACTAACGCCATGAGGTAAGCAAGATCAATAAAGATATTTCGTTTCTTTGATCTAGCATGCGTAAACTAGGTAGTGAGATTAGGCAATTTTGATAAAACATTTACCGAAGCATCAAAAGAGAATATCAAACAATTTACACACTGTTACATTCTCTTTGTTAATGAAGATTTTTGTGTTCGTTCGGGGCACTAGCCTCGGGCAGTTGTTTTAGTAACGAGACTCGCCGTCATGTTCAAATTCGGTGGAGATAATTACAAACAATGTATCGTCATTCATTTTATTTCATATTTGTTCTTAAAGTAAATTAAATCTCTCTTTTGTTTAATGTTTCCAAATTCAATTAGATATACACCAGAAACGATGAATGTTATCCATAGGATAGATCAGTACTAACCTTCGACAGAACTTTATAGGCCAGTCATTATCAACATCAAACATCGCATCGCATTTGCCAGGACGTGTACCGGCTGAACTAATAGTTCGAGAGAAAAGTCATGATAAAATAAATGTAGAAAATTTAATTACTTAGCTCCAATTTAATTTCAAAATGGAGCCTCTAGGCCTCATAGTTTCCTTCAAAATAAAAAAATAGCAACATATCGGATTTTGGGTAAATGATGAAACCATTGAACCGAATGAAATATTGGTATGTATTTATAAAAAAAAATAGTGCAAGAATGTGAATTTCTTTCACATGTGGAGAAATGCAGGTACCACAAAGGATGGTTATGTTCCTGCATGCCATAAGTGGGTGTGACACTACCTCCGCCCATTTCTGGCAAGGCAAGATGAAGAGGTGTGACGTCTTAAAAAAAAAGTCTGGATAGACCAGAAATAGAAACATATTTATTTAGTACATGAACAGGGTTACATTTTGGGTGATCTTTTAAATTGTATTGCCTCTCCTCTTCAGCTAGCAAAAGTAGCATGTTTAATTTAACATTAATTTAATTCAGATTTATTGAATTTAATTTACAATATTCTTTATTTATATAAAAAATGGATACAATATAAAATAACAGTCAACAGTGGCGAAGGGTCGAAATATGGCAAAACAAGTTTCATCCAAAATTTTCAACTGCCAAAATCAGTTGAGCAAACTGGACAAAAGACGGTCCATAATTCACCCAAAAATCAAAGTGCAATCGATCAGGTCAAGCTGTGTGCCCAAGGGTTCGCTAGAACTAACTTACTAAACGTGCCCAAGTTGCAGCATCCTAATCCATGAGGTATCTCGTATCGGTGCAATGGGCTGTCAAAGTATCCGAAAAATGCAATTTTTGACTTGGGTTTTCTCACAGCTAAGTGCAATCGATCAAAATGAACCTTTACGGGGGAGAGGAAAGAATGCTGAACACCCTGCGATACTTAGCATTTGTAAAATCGGCAGGAACGGCCAAAATCAACCTTGCCAGCCTCCCCCCAACACAGAGGCTGCAAAATATCATTCGTGGAGGACCTACCTACCAGCAAAATTGAAATAAAACAACTTCTACGTATTGTAAGTGCACTGTATTTCACGAGTTAAGATCGAATTATCCGTGTTTTTTAAGGTTTTTGGTTTTCCCGACGTTTCGGCACCTTTTCAGCTGCCGTGGTCACTCACAGTCCGTGGTGGTGACTTAAGATGTCCCTAGCATCAGGTACAAAAATGGTTAGAGATGGACAAAAACCCGTGTGACTAGGGATGGGCTACCTGCAATCAAGGTCTCATGACCGTGACAATGCGCGCAGAGCCTGCTCCTAAGAACCGTTTTAGACTGGTGGTTTGCATATGCAAAAAGGGTGCATAGGGTCATGCAAATGCAGAAAGACAGCGCTCTATTATCGCGTATAATCATTTTCTCATCATTTGCTCATCAAAGGGCGAAATTGCAACAACGTCACTCCTATCGTCCTGGACGAGGAGGACAAAGATATGAACAACCCAACACCATAATGATGACCTGCCTCCACCTCCAGAAAACATTAGCGAAAGTCTAAACAGTCTTTGTGCTTAGTATTTTATAGTTTTTATGTTTATTTGTTAAGTTTAATTTAATATGAAGTCATATGTTACATCTTAAATGTCAAATTCACATTCTCGCACATTTTTTAAAAGAAATACATACCAACATTTCGTTCAGTACAATGGTTTCATAATTTACCCAAAATCCTATATTTTGCTATTTTTCTTATTTTTGATAGATCCACTTTGAAATTAAATTGAAGCTAATTAAATTTTCTACAATTTATTTTATCATGACTTTTCTCTAGGACTATTTTCAGCCGGTATGCGTCTTGGCAAATGACTTACCGATAATTTTTAACTTTTTCGAAAAATTTCCATCTTTGCCTAGCTTTATTTCAGCCACCAATCGGCCCAGAGTGCTCGGGTTGAGCACAAATTGTAGCAAATTTAGTTTGCTTAACAAAAGTGAAGAACAAATATATCTATCTACCTGAAAAACGCTTCCTTGGTACTTACAAAAAATGAAACAAGAGCCAGAATTTCGCAGTTTTTCGAGCACCATGGTAGAAGCACAGGGATTTCAGGGTTTCTATTTTTTGTATAAACTAGGACTCTCAGAGGATTTAACACCATATACAAAACTTGTAGATACATGCGCGTTTGCGATGTTTGCCTTTTTTGTGTCGATAATGACTGGCCTATTAGGAAAACCATACATGATTCTATTACAGTCAAGAAAAACGCCAAAAAACATCGATAAAAACTTTTATTGATAAAAGACGACTGCAAGCCGTCTTCATCTATTAAGCGTACGTTTCTCCCGACGTCTCCACGATAATGTCTGCTATATGATAAAATTTAATTGTTAATGGTAACACTGGATTACAAGACACAGATTGTCGAACGAGACGGGGCGGGGGATGGGCGCGCGCTGGGAGACCGACGCGACGCGGCGTAGAAAACGCGCGCCCGCATCACGAATATAATTCTCTATCTAACAATAAGTTAATTCTGATCGCTAATATCAAAAAATTTACAATGAAAATAGAGTTTACTCTAAAAATAATTTACGCTGAGCTGGCGTCGGTCGTAGTCGACTTGACGACCGGCGCCGGCGCGTAGGCTATCACATTGAAAGATTCATAAATTACAATAGGTACGCTGCGCTCGCACCTACTTCTCGCTCGTCCTTAGGTACGAGTTTTATTCGACAACTATAGATAATAATTTACAAGAGCTTGAAACGCGCGACGGCGCCTACACGAAGAGGTCTTTTATTGATGAGCAGAGCGACGCATCGCAGCCCTCTGCCACCTCTTCTTCCTCCGGCCTGCTTATATACCATCGCTCACCGTCGCCGCGTCCCGGTGGTGGCCGGTTCGGTCCTGGAATGTCTCGTGTTTTTGGTCGAACCTCTCCTTTGACAACTTCCTTCGAAGGTGTTGCAGAAGACGAGGGTCCCGCTTCCCCAGCTCCGCTTTTCCTTAAAAATACTTCAATGGCACTTCCCAAAGCACTGGCATCAACCACGGATCCCGACGGACGATCCCAGACGACAGCTGCCGCGTCTCCTGGAGCCTGTTTTGAGTCAGGGGCGAAGGTCACCTTTCCTTTTTTGGTTTCATTTTCTTTGTTTTTAGTAGCTAGGGTTTGGTGTCGGCGTGTGAACCAAACAGTGCCAGAATCTGGGGGTTTATCTCGTAGTGTGGAGGCGTCGAAACTGCTGGAACGTGTGTCGGCAAGGCGCCTCGTACGGTCGGGCTTTCCACAACGGTCGATTTCTGTGGCGGATGAAGTGAGCGCGTTGAGCATGTGATGAAGATCTGTGTCTGTGCAGACGACGCCAGCGCCAGAACGCGGAGGGATTGGTGGGGGCATTTCTGAAGCTCGACGACGAGCTGGTATTGGAGGCAAAGGAGACCCTACAAAGTCTGAATGTCGGCGACCACGATTTGTGTATCTCACTGAGCCACTCATTGGTGAACGCTCATCTAGTGGTTGCACCTCGCACACTCGTTCGTTAGATGTATTCCAAAGGCGCATGCGAACTTTGCGAGCCTGTACAATGTCATCCATGATGTCCAGTTGGAGATTGTGTGTACTGCCGAGGGTGTCCGTTGCTGGAGGACCTGTAAACAGGCCCTTAGTGAATTTAGGCGTACTTCATAGTGTGAAGATCTCATAAAACCTCACTGTATAAAAACTTCATCGTGTTCACTTTAAAATATACTCACATTTCTTAGATCCAGAATCCCTCCGACGAGAAAGAGCCGGGAAAGCTGCGATGGATTCACGGCGTCCACGTCCGAACAGAGCCTGGGGTACTCTTGATATTGTCACTACGGAATGCCTGTAAGAAACAGCATGTTTTACCAAAGTGCGGCGTTTTGGTCGACTACAGTATAAAACAAGTACGTCTCTTACCGCCTGCCACCAGGCTGAGGCGGGGCTTGGCTCAAGGTTGCCAAGAAAGCGGCTTCGCGAGCCTCACGTGCCGCTCCTTCACCTCGCTCTGATAGGCGACGAACCTGATGAAAGAATATTGTTTCATATTTCAAATATTGTCCACAAAATGTTTAGTTTCTTTATTTACTATGGAACAAAATGGTTGGTAAAGAATATTACGAGTACAGCGTACAGTAGTACAGTAGTACAGCAGCACAGCAGCACAGCACCGTGGCTACTCTCATCCATATCTTGCCATCCACTTTAAGAAGATCGTCGCCACCCACCTAGTCTGAGGGCGTTCTACAATGCGTTTAAGCGTTGAGAAGTGGATGTTGAGGGGTCGAAATAATATAAGGTGTTGTTGTTGACATGTAGGAGTTTTTCTGCGAATTTGCATGCTTCTATCAGGTTTGATAAAGTTGTCAAAACCGATTGAGTTACTCTCAGACTATATTGAGGGAGTAAATTCCGTAAATTGTATAAATTTTGTCTGTCTCTGAAAGAGGATTATGTAGTTTATTGAATAGGGATTCCATAAGCGTTCATTAGGTTTTTGCTTACGGGATTCTATAATTTTTTGACATTATATTCGTGGTTAGCTACTTCGAAATCGTTAAGTAGTGAAGTTTTCAATGTCTTCAAATCTTTAGTATGTTCTTTTTTAGAGCGAAACCAATCTAAGGCAGTTTCATGTAAAATATCGTAAATGTGGTTAAAAAAAATTTTTCTGAAATATTGCGTACTAATGCGAATTCTTCAATGCTACTTATGAATTTTTTGGGACAGCCTTCGTCTTTAAAATTGAATTGTTTAAAGTCCTGATTATATTTGTTAACTGACATGTTTTGTAATATTTGGGTAAGGGTATATAATTTGTAATGGTGAAATAGATGTGTCTTGAACTGAAACTGTTGAATGGTATTCAGATTGGGATGGTGTATCAGTGAGGCGATCATACTAGTCTGCCTTTATACGAGTGTGTGTAAAGTGGGGTAATATTTTAAGTTCTCTTGTTGAAAATGAAGTCAAACAAGCTTCTATTAGTTAAATTTTTTTTGATGTGTCATATTCTGCCCAGCCCAGCTGTATTCTTCTGTAGGCCTCCATCACGAAGTTGTTTCTACCCAACTGCACTTCTTCTTCTTGCACTATTTCCCCGAGATAAACATATTCCCTAACAACTTCGAGAGTACTGCCTTGAACTGCTATCTGCTCCGGAATAACATTTTCATTGCACATAATTTTGGTATTGTCCAAGGCCGATGCGTTGGGAAGAATCAGCTAGGGCGCTCCAAACTTCCAAAGCATGCGTGAACAAGAAAAATACTAGAAAAAAGCAACTTGTCTCATGTCGCCCTGACGGGATTCGAACCCTTGGGAATCCAGCCCAATGCACTAACCAATTATGCTACAGAGACCTATGAGGTCGCGTTAATTTTTTCCAGTATATTCTACGGTGTTACCCACCGTCGTTTCATCAATGAGATAATAATATCCTCGCATTCGAAAGACACATTTTTACAAATGTTTGACTAACGATTAAGAACAGCCATCTAATTATAACTTTTTAATTATTTACAATGCTATTTAATGTAATAAATATAAAGAAAATATATTAGAAAAAAGCATCTTGTCTCACGTCGCCCTGACGGTATTCAAATATTATGCTGCTTTGAGGAGCTTAGATGTAATACCGTCCTCGCCAGGGATTTTACGTTTTTAAGCTGTTCTATAGCCATCTCAATTTCTCTTAGGCTCATCTCTGGCATGTCTTCTGTAAAGTAGCGGGTCAATGTGGCTCTGGTATCCTTATTTTCGGGATTAGGTTGAGAGATATGCGAAGCATATAGCTGACAATAAAAGTCTTCAATTTCCGAAAGAACCTCCGGCCTTGATGGTCCCGCCCGCTAGACCAAAAGTTATATTTACTTAACAGGCAGTACGATAGAGTTGGCAATGAGTGCTTGCGGTAATCGCGCTCGAGAGTATGTGTCGCGGGCGGACCCAATGGACCAGAAAGATTTATCTGATGAGCAGCAGGGCCTGTGGTGCATGACAGAGTCGGAGAAAGGCAGTACGGGTCTGATGGGGACTCTTGGTAGATGGAGAGGCCAGGAAGTTGATCCAGGAAGTTCCATTTATTTACCTGACTGGCGGTAGGGCCAGGGCACGATAAAGTCGGCAAGGAGTGCTTCCTACTGTCGCGCCACGGTGAGAAGTGGTACGGGTTTGGCGGGGACTCCTGGATGATGGAGTGGCTGCAATTGTGGGTGGGCCCACTGAACCAGAAAGTACTATTGATTTACCTGACTAGCAGTAGGGCCTGTGGTACACGATGGAGTCGGCAAGGAATGCTTCCTAGTGTCGCGCCATGGCGACAGGTGGTACGGGTCTGGCGGGGACTCCTGGTCGATGGAGAAGCCGCGGGCGGGCCCGCTGGACCTCGGGGACGACTCCGCGTCCTCCGAGCCGCTCTCCTCCACCACGATCAGAGGCTCACCGCCGCCTGCCATTGCCATCGAACCACGCCGCATCATTGCTGATGAAGATAAAGTAATTTTAAGAATAATCTCCAAAACAACAAGTTCTACATATTCATGATTTTGAGGTTTTGCATTTTGAATGCTACCTTATGCGATAATTTTTTTGAGTTTTTTTTTAGTAGTAACTGGGCAGGCATTTGACCACCATCGTGCTTAACAAACAGGTGTGTTCTAAGGTGTTGCATGCTTGCCCAGGAAATGACTATTCATTCTCGCCTTGAAGGGGCCAAGGTTGATTATAATCAACCTTGGCGTGATTGTATGCAATTGCATACATACACACCAATTATCTAGCCCACGTTAAGTTTTACGAAGAACTTGTGTTATGGATACTAGATAACGGATAAACATACTTATATACTTTTTTTTTGTAAATACATACATAATATACATATCAGACACCCAGACCAAGACAAATAGACATGTTCATGCACACAAATATTTGTCTTGTCCGGGGATCGAACCCGGGACCTCTGGTGCAGAAGGTGGGCTTAGTACCCCTGCGCCAAACAGGTCGTCAAATATATATATATATATATTAGAAAAAATCGACACGGCACACAAGTTATTCTCAGACGGGACGCGACCCGCGATCTTTGGGTATCCGGGCCACTGCTCTTACCACTTAACTACCGATGTCATAAAAGCTATACTGTGTTTGAGCGTGTCCTCATCGTGTACGTTGTAACAATTATAATAAATTAAGTTTCTAGTTTTAGTATTCTAAAAAGTTTTTGCATCCGTTTGTTATCTATGATACGGTATCGTCAAAATCTGTGATAAATAAATTCATATTCATTAAAAATCGTTAATAACGTTCGTTATTTTTTATCAAGGAAATTTATTTAATACCGCGACAATTTTCATAAGCGGCTTAGATTATTGAATATTCGCCTCGAAAACCGGTTGAAGATTTAAAAACATTTATTAAGCTACGTTCAGGAGCCGCCTCTCAAATTGATGTTTACTTCACTTACCTACCTACAGGGCTTTATTAATTTCTAATTACAAGACTAGCTGAAAGCGGATTAACGAGGTTCCTCAAAGATTAATTTCGTAACGTTGTTTTATAGATATGAGCAGTCATAAAATCTGTTATTGGAGTTACGATTTTTTCGCATCTTGAAAGATATAAATAAATTAAGCGGCTATTTTAAACAGACTTCAAAAAACGGAGGGGTTCGTTTTATTTTATTTATAAAACAAACGTATGAATAACTTCTTTTCTTATAATAATATAATTTCTACTGTCACAAGAATTTTATTTTATCATTAATATTTAGCTTCACGGTAAAATGTTTTTGTGTAACTATATCGTTCCCAATGCTATTTCGCATGTAAAATATTTCTCGTCTGGATAACTCGCCTTTCACCTTTTGGAAAAGCTTAAAATTGGTCAGCCTTTTATTTCAACTCTTTAGTATATGATTTTGAAATTTTGCATTTTTTTATGCTATTTTTATGTTTGTGATAAATTTTAAATAGAAATATATTGGAAAAAACAACTCAGCCACAAGTGAGTTCTCAGGTGGGATCAGTCCCATCTAAAATTTATCACAAACTCTTTAGTGTATATCGGTAGGCTGATTATATCGTCATACAGTATGAAAATGTGACAGTAATGACATGAGGAAACTGAAACTGATCCGAGCTTCGGGTTTTTTTTTTGTGAACGACGGGGAGACTCTAAAGCCGGATTTACATTACGAAACAAGTGTCATACATGATAAAACTAGTTTCGTGAAATTGATTTTACCACATGTGAAACTTCTTTCGTATAAATTATAGTGTCGTGAAATTATCAGTATCGCGGAGATAATGGCCCTGTCAAAATCAAAGCTGTATTTTACGATGAAAAACGTCGTTGTAGAAATGATAAAATGTAAAATAAAATAAAAAATATACTGCGGGTGTTTCTGATTCTAAAGACACTCGTTAAGTTGATATGCATTAATAAATTGTATATTTTTATCGCCTGTCCAACGGTGGTCAGCCATTTTTGGTGCGTACCTATGTGTCTGCAATCCAACAAAAAACCACACGTCTACTCTGTTGCTGTCGCGACACTAGTTTCGCGTCGCATTTACATGATGAAATTAGTTGCATGACATTAGTTTTACAAAACATATGCGCATAGCACGAAATTACTCCAGTGTCACAAAAGTAATGCATGCATTGTAGAACTGAACGTTTACACGTGAAAATACTGGTCAAATTAGTGTTATAAAACTAATTTCAAGCTACTAATTTCAAATATTCAATAAATGTAAATCCGGCTTTAGCCTTCATCATACCTGCTGTTAAGTATTGCTAAAGCTGTAGATGGAAGCGAGCCTCTCCCGGAATCCTGAGCAGTTTCAATGTAAGTTATCAACAGGTCTGGGCCGGCCAAGGCCTGGCAGCCTGGCACTGACCTAGATCCGCGACCTCGACTCCCCCCTTGCAGGGGTGGTCCCTACGAGTGCAACTACGGAAATGACTGTCTCCTTGCTTGCTGTTTCCGAATGCAGCTTAAAATGACACTTTGTTTTATTTGCAGCGAGAATAATCTTTTGTATTGCTGTTAGCGGGATGCGGTAAATAGCTTGTTTTTCTATTATCCGATGGGAAAAATGGATCTACTTATTTGAAACAACTTGTGTGTTTAGTTTTGCTAACTACTGTGACTTCAGATCACACAATTGTGTTTATTATAACAGTTTTTCTGATTTTAAATCTCGTGCGACGGAACGTAAATAGATTTGGAAAAATAATGCGTCTTGAAAAAATATGTATTCAGAAGAATTGTTCATAAACTAAAGAGAAAGAGGACATCATAGCAAGAGGAATGAGGTCGAAATAGGCTAGGCGATTGCGTAAAGTCAATCGTATTCATTGGACAGTTCATATTGTATCATAATAAATGTCATTCCATACAATTTGCAGCGGATTGAATACAATATGAACTGTCAAATGAATACGATTACCTTACGCAATCGCACCCATGGTGTCAGTAGGTAATTGAACACTGTGAATAATAAATAGGTATGTCTATTTTTATTTTCCTTTTCCTTAGTAAAATACGTGCTTGCTTGTTCACCTTGCCGTGTTTTGATGAAAATTAATATACGAGTATGCTGCTCGAGTTTCTTAGTACACTTTATGAAGTCCGTGTCGTGAAACGTTTATGGACATGTTCAAAGCGACTGCGTGGCTTATTCATGCATTCAATTTGCATGTCAGAGCTTTGGCTTTTTGGATTTAGTATAAGTTTGTTGCCTAACGTGCTTATATTGTAGATGTGAATTAAATTGATGTACCTAGTTCTATGGCTCTAATATTTACACCTCTGTACATATTATGAAATGCGCTTACCATTTATATTTTATCTTTGATTTATTTTACGTGTGTTTTTGTAACTGTTAATGTTTGTTCTTAAATTAATAATAGGAAAGATTAAATAATAATTGTTTAAAACAACTTTTCAATATGATCGAAAGATCTTCTTTTCAATATGCTGTTTATTTAGAAATAAAGAAACAGCACATTGAAAAGCAAGCGTAATCGAAAGCTGCATCGCATTAATAAACAAGTACTTGGCATTTTATAAAAATAAAGGTACCTAAATTCTTCGTAGACGTAAAAGTAAACAATTAAACGCTCATTCAAATTCTTAGCAGAGGCCCTTCTTTGGCAGTCTTTTACTTAATTTTTGGAGTAAAAGCTCCCGAAATTAAACAAATTGTGGAAGCTGAATGGTGACTGTAATAAGCCGAACTCATTGACGAACTTAAGCAATTTCACACTCTGCGACCTTTTGTAATTAATTTACTTTCGCATCCAGATGTAATTATAACGCTTGGAGTAAAGGCATTTCTGAAACGAATGAACCAAAATGCTGTTGAATAGGCACAGTTCTTATTTGCATGACAGATAACTTCAATAAAAACTATCAAAATGATAAAAAAATCCTTTAACTACTTTCGTTTATTTCTTTATCGAATCTATTTTTTACCTTCATCTCTAATAATAGGTCTTTACCTATGAAAGTATATAAGTTGTTTTCGAGAGTCATTTCGAATCGTCTCGCTCGCAGGTTCGACGACTTCCAGTCTCCCGAACAAGTAGGGTTCCGAAAAGGCTTTAGCAATATCGATTTATCTCGAAAAAGTTGCTCATATTTCCAAGCACGTTTGAGAAAATAGTACATTATTGCAGAGGCCAGCAAAAGAGGCATTGATGGATGAACGTGTAAATGTGGGCCGAGGCAAAGCCGAGGCACACATATGTAAGACCATCAATGCCTAGTTGTGCACAAGGCTTGTACAGTACTTTTCTCAAATAATGCGCGGAAATTAAAACTACTTTTTCGAAATCAGACGAACAACGAACAACAATTTTTTTTCCCACATAAGTATTAATTTGTTGATTTTTTTTCTAAAAAAGCTTTCTTTTAGCAAGCCAGTTCAAAATTTAAATAAAACTTTGATAAGTTACCTCCTTGGTTGCCATAATTCGGAGTAAAAGATCGTTCCATTTTTAAATTACACCACAGATATTACTATGTAATTTATTTGGCCGCTAAACACGACAGATATGGATTTCCATACAACTTTTGCCGCTGCTCGCATGTATGTGGCTAGTACAGCAATATCGATTCGATCGAAGAAGGTAGTCAATATAATGCTCATATTTCCAAGCATGTTTGAGAAAAAGAGATTTCAGCAATTGCCACATGTTCATTGTATGCGAATAATGTTTGATGACTATTTTAACTGTTGCTTTTTAAGTTACTAAGGTAGTCTTCACCAATTTTTCCAGACTTTCATTTTGCAAACTACGTACTGATAAAATTTCCCCTGCATGAAGCAGCTATCGTGCAAACTCAGCGTCTCAGCGTCGACAATATGTCTCAGACATGTAAAACATAGGTTACTATGTTGTATACTATGCTGTACTATGTACAGTGTTTGCGTTAGCAAACACTGCCTTTATCTCGAGTTTATGATTACGTCGCTTGAAGCTTGTGTAAATATTAATATGAAACTTTGCACAGCGCCCTAAGCGGTACCGTCCTCTCATACAAATATACATAGAAAAATCCGAGCGAGCGAAGAATCCCTGCAATCATTACAGGACTTGATGAACACCTTTTAAATGTACGTGACCTGAATTTCAGCCCTAAAGTACCTATTCGAAACGTATTTATTACTGCGTATTTATTGTTCCAAACGTATCAAAATATTTATTTTGGAATATCACCGAAGCGTAAAGGGAAGCAGTTATTTTAGACGCGAAAAGGACTGGGTTTATTTTTAACTGGACCCCCAATACCTTTTGTATAATAAAAAAGGAGGAATTACGCATTCTGATGTGAAATCATCCACGTAGTCTCTTGAAATAGTTAACTAGGTTCCATTTGGTTCGTGGTAAACCTTTCGTTCGCTTGCGGTGAACCCACCCACAAACAAATGTCAAACAAATGTCGGCTTATGTGCAGCAGAATATTAGGTAGGTACTGCTGTACGACTTTGTGAACCTTTAGAAAAAAATATGCAAAATGCAGATAAGCATGCAAAATGCCACTAAAGTGAATTTTTCGCGCAATATCTAATTGTATGTTGTACTAGCGGCCGCCCGCGGTTTCACCGGCGTGGTTCCGTTCGAGTTCGGATAAAATTGAGATAAAAGTTATCTATGTTACTCTCCGACCTTTCAAATACTTCTATGCCAAAAATCAAGTCGATTGGTTGTATATTTAGAGCGTGAAGAAAGGACAAACAAACACACTTTCGCATTTATCTATACTAATATTATAAAGAGGAAAGATTTGTATTTTTGTATGTAACGAATAAACTCAAAAACTACTGGACCGATTTTGACGAAATTTGGTATAGAGAATCCTTAGACCCCAAGTAGTAACATAGGCTATAAATGATCCCAAAATTCCCAAGGGAACGGGAACCACGCGGGTGAAACCGCGCCCGGCCTCTAGTATAATAATATAGTTAGGATTTGTATGAACGATTTGAACATATCTGTTTGACTTGGTTATATAGTAATTTATTTTAATGTGTTTAAACCATTTTAGTTACATTGGACTAGATAATTCGTGTTATTGTAAGAAATGTATTATTATCTTTGTTATCTTATCCTATCGATAATAATGAGCGACAGACAGTCAATTTTAATTAGTATCCAAAAGAAAAAAAACGATCAAAACAATCACTGTAACCAAATATCTACTCGGTTTCGCTTACAGTTACTTATATTGTTTCTATTTGTCTCTGCACGTTGTCAATATTGCCTCAATATTGTGTCTCCACGCATCGTTATGGATCATGGGATCTATTCGATATAGATTATTGGCTCCAAGTGGAAGTTTACTTACGGAGCGGAGCGGTGGAGCGGAGGAGCCGTGAATATCAAATAAGGCTTACGCAGGGAATATCGCGGAGGCTTATTGCAAATTATCGAGTGTGAAGTGCGAATTTGGGGTATGGGGAAATTGTAGATTTCTGTGTACTGTTTATACACTGTTAGAATAAATTACTTCCTGATAAATTTAACAATTATTTTTACAATTTTTATTCATTTTAATAAGCTTTTTTTTATTTCGCTAGATGCGGGCAGCGCCGAGTCGATCATCTAATAGAGATCCTTAGAGGAGACCTATACCCAGCAGTGTCTGTCATGCGGCTGTTAAGATGATGTCTATTAAGCACATCTTAAGTTTCTTCGCGCACTCATAATTGAAAAAAAAAGTTGTTTTATTTCAATGATAATGTCCTTTTAAAGGCCTTATCGTATGCATTATGATTATTAAATTATTAATAAACTATAGCAGTTTCTACTATGAATGATTATCGCAATAATGGAAAATTATATTAAAATATGATGCGATACAAGGCTATAATTAAATAGTAAATGCCATCTTGCCATAAAAAATACTTTGATAGTTATTTCTCTTACTGCTGGTTTCATGCTGAATTCCCAAGTTCAAAGTACACATGACATAAAACAAAAACAAAAAAGACAAATGAAAAGTTACAGACTAACGTAATGAAAGTCCTAAATCACATCCAATAAAAAATTGGACAAATAAAAGCAATAAAAGCTGCGTTGAAAGAGAGGTACGAAGTAATGAGGGAGGAATGACGGCTGACAATGTTAAATATCACTTTGTGAAAAAATGAGCGCCAGTCTTTTGTATAATTACGCCATTAACGTGCGATGGCCGGCTTATCTTTACGACTGGACAGACTACCTTTTAACAGCAATGCAGGTGGTTTACTTTATCACCTGTAATAATAATCGCATTTTTTTTTTAGCCTTTATCATACCTGGAGCTCTATTTTTGAATCGCTCGATGTCATTGTGTCGACGCATGCGTTTTTTTTTAAATATTATACATTGTTACGTAATAAGGAGAAAAAGAAAAATTTTACTAAATGGGAAACTACCCTAGTTAACTACTATGTCTCTAGGTCTCTAACTATATTTTTTTTTGTTTATTTAGTCACTAGTAATATTTAAACACAATATCATTTATTTAGTTTGGGCTGTTACAACTACTTGCGTGTGTCAGGGAGGCTACGCTATCAGTTCACAAACCTTACGACAAGAGACCTTATAAC
This sequence comes from Chrysoteuchia culmella, assembly GCA_910589605.1. Lineage (NCBI taxonomy): Eukaryota > Metazoa > Arthropoda > Insecta > Lepidoptera > Crambidae > Chrysoteuchia > Chrysoteuchia culmella. Next base: position 6,939,221 of record OU342648.1, read on the forward strand.
GAGAATAAGACTAAAATGTAAATGTCAGTGCTGGTTCATTGTAACTTACATAAAAACATAAATACAACAGTAACAATTTTCACATTTGTACATGTTGCTCTCGGGCTACCATGTTCAGCTATTTTCATAAATATAAATATATTTTTTTGCGCAATTTTGTAAGAATAATTTTGCTTGGTTTACATCACCAAAAGTCGTGTGTCACAATATTATTGGTTTATTTAAGGGAAACCTGGAATTGGCTTACTAAAGATTTACATAAGTTATTATATAAGCATTGTTAAAGCTGTTGGTTTTCCAAATAAAGATAAAAAAAATAAAATAAAAATAAGTTCACACAACGAAACTATCACTACAATATGTTGTAAATAGCAGTCTAGGAATATGTTTATTTAGACAGATGACATGTTACAGCAAAATAACTTAGACACTTCACAAAGCTTGTAACAAACTTAACAGTGTCGAAACCAACACGATTGCCGTATGAGCGAGCACAAATTCAAATAAAACAAGTTTTGGAATTTATATGCGACGAAACTAAGTTAAGTTAATAGTTTATATTAACAATTTGTGTTAAGGTGGTACGACTTCCATACAAACAAACATTACATAATTATTGGTTCATCATACCTTATAATTCATAAGCACATGCGCAACTAACTCGTTTCAGTTATTTGTTTGCGCGAAATTATAAAAAAAAATGTATTTTCATACATGAGCTATATAAATGCGATGGGTCACACACACATACGTAGAATTATTGAAATTATAAGATACTAGAGGCCGGGCGCGGTTTCACCCGCGTGGTTCCCGTTCCCGTGGGAATTTTGGGATCAAAGCTATCCTATCTCTTAAGTTGGACCAGACTGCTCACGGTGTGCCAATTTAATTTAAAATCGGTTAAGTAGTTTAGGAGGCCATCGCGGACAAACATCGTGACAGGAGATTTATATATATTAAGCTTAGTATATTCGTGTTTTATGTATGAAAATTCATTTTTTTTTATAATTTCGCGCAAACAAATAACTGGAACGAGTTAGTTGCGCATGTGTTTATGAATTATTAAGGTATGATGAACCAATAATTGTGTAATGTTTTTTTTGTATAGAAGTCGTACCACCTTAAGAGCGTTTTCACATCACCGATATCGGTAACGGCGCCGACCGCCGGACAATTAAATATCGGGACAAGTAAAATGTATGAATTATGTACCTGCCTTTCACATTATCCGATCCGATATCGGTTATATGATATATATGTCAATTAATGTTAGGCAAATTAAGGGTCACCCTTTAAACCTCGATTATCTAATCGAAGCTTAGTGAAATTGCTAACAAGATTACGTTTTAATGACCATATTTTTTTTGTAATGCCTTTTTTCACAGAAATTCCGTCAAAGTCCCGTAGTGAAACAATAATGACCTATCTTAACATTTTTGATTGATTTTGAATTAACTTTTGAAACTTCAAATATGCCTAAATGTCGAAAAAAGGTAAAAAACAACACATCGTGAAAATAAACGCGAACGAATATGCGATGTTTGTTACCCGTAAAAAAAAAACATCTTATTATTAGATATTTAATAACAATATTTATTGAAATCACAGTTGGGAATAATTAGAAGTGGCGATTTATAAATGAAGTGATAGTGATTTCAGAACCTATGATTGGATTTCAGAACGTGACATAAACCTTTATTTTTAAATTGTCTTTGTCTTGTACCTCATGTCAATGTAAAAATTTACCTAATCATTTTATTGTTATTGTATGTACAATTTTATTCCTATTTTAAATAACTTTGAATTAACTATAAAACTCCCTTTTTTATTAATTTTTTTTATATAATTAAAACAACAAGAGTAAGGTACTTATTTAGATTAAACTTTTTGTTAAAAGATTTTTCTATCAGAAGAGGTAACTTCCCGCGAAATCAAATATTTCCAGCCTTGCATAACAAATAATTATTTCTTCGAAATAATTTAATTCTGAACTTTATCTACATCATTTTACATAAGTAGTAAATTAAATTCTGTACGTGTTTCAAGATAAAATTTTAGCCTTTGCTTGGTCATTCATTTTTATAATTGCCTGTTAGTCATTGTAATGGCTACCTTTTAATATTACGGGCACTTAATATTAATGTTACCTTAATTTATAAGGTTTCTTAAATCTCAGCTTTTACTAGGGGCACAATGAAAGCTTTGCATTCTGGCCATTCAGTAACAGCTCGAATTTCGAATCATTATTAAAATATACACTCTTAGCAGTTTTAAGTAAAAAATATTGGTGGTAAAATCTTTGTATTTTAATATAATCTCACATCGTTGTGTTGCCATTCGCTGTGAAAACCGTATTGACGCAAAACGATTCCAGCCTGATAATTTTGTATGATTTTAAAAGTACTCTTTCTCCACAAGATTGTGCCACAAGTCTGTAAAATACTTTTGGGTGGGAAGCACCTTATCTCAGCACCACGAGACGATGGTTAGCTAAATTTCAGGACGTGTTTCACTGAATGCCGGAAGTTGTGAAAGACGACCTTCAACTGTGACCATCGAAATGTGGTCACTGGTCACCGGATTTTGAAGAAAACAAATGAATCACCTATGGATGATTTGGAAAAATTTGGGGATTCGTGTGAGACAAATTCAAAAACTTTTAGACAACGCATAAAAAGTTTAGATACTTTTTTAAAAAGACTGAACCGTCTTCCACTTTCATAATGCTTCTTCGCGCTCAGCCAAGAATCAAAGTCGTTTTTGGACACCAAAAAACTAGAGTTGTAATGAATATTTATTCAATTCAATATTCAATATATCATTTATTCAGTCTAGGCTGTTACAAGCACATAACGTCAAAGAAGCTACGCCATCGGTTCACAAACCCTACGGCGGGAGACATTGTAACGAGAAGAACCGGTAAGAAACTCGTCAAGGGCAATTTTTTTTTTGAGAGTTCATGAACCTTTCTGCATATAGTCTAGACCTTGCACCCTGCTTATTTATAATTTTCCCAAAAGTGAAAGATTGTAAATGTGTTTAATTACATAGATTTATCAATGGTCTCCGCGTTGGTACAACTAGATACCGCGCTTCATACAAACAACGGATCAAAAAATGTGTCAAAAATCGACTCGGTTGCGCCTTGGAAACTCACAGTATACTGTGCCATTTTTGACAGAGTGGAACGATCACATAGCTGTGAAGTGTCGGCTTAGAATAGCACTACCCCCTCTCATCCCGTGGGTGTCGTAAAAGGCGACAAAGGGACTCAGCCTTCAGGAGACGGGCAGCAGCGTCTCCTACAAACTTGGCCATACTGCGATCGCCAACCCGCCTGCCAAGCGTGGCGATTATGGCAAACCCTCCCTTTTGGGGGAGGCCTATACCCAGCAGTGGGTGATCACGAGCTAAATGTATGAGAGCGATATCTAGTTGTAGCAATGCGGAGACCAATGATAAATCTATGTTTATAAGTGCCTGTTTCACAATGTCCGATTAGGAGATACTTTCCAGTTTAATTGACAGTTTTGTATGGACTATCTGTCAAGTGACAGCTAATGAGAACTTACTTACACATTGTGAAACAGGCCATAAGTCAAATAAGTGCTGTCACTTTTACAACGCAAAAGAAGCATATTTCAATCAGTACGTCACATACCATTAGATCAGTGGTCATCAATGCTTTCAAAAATGGTTCGACCACATAAAAAAGTGTTTAAAATGCAAAAGTGTATATTTTAAAAGATAATAAAAAAAAATCAGTGTGCCCCACGTGTGTGAGATTTAAAACTCACAAGACTCGTGTAGTAAAAATAAAATTGTAATACCTGTGATATATTATTAATATAAAATGTATAAGTACTTACTATGTTATAAGAAGGTATTTAAACAACAATGATATGAGAACAAAATGAGATTTTCCTCTTTACAAAACCATTTGCCTCACCGGAATTTAAACCTGGGACCTTTAACGCATCAATAGGGTTCAGTACCGCTGCAATAAACGATCGTCAAGATTCGCTCGAGTGGAAAAGGTTTGAATCAATGGACTGGATATTTCGAGACTCAAATATCAGGATATTTAGTATTAGTGGTATATTATTAATATAACACGCAAATATTAAACCCAACATGATAAATAAATAAATAATTATTTTATTTATTACTTCAAACGTCAAAAGTCATTTACTTTCACCAACCTCACTAAACATTTTAGCTCCAAACATATTTAAAATGACATTGTTAGTCATTCGTTTGAAGTCAAAAGTGTCAGAGCGAAAATATGTTCAGCGCTAAACTTCTCTCTTCATCTTATCGAGCGAGGATAAGTGGCCACCTCTGGTGTCAGAGTTTATCAAGCAGCCTATAAGGCCTCTGACTTGGCTTAACGACTGTAATCAAATGACGACAACAGGCGGGACCGTCGGTTTAACGTGCCCTCTAAAGCACGAAAGCGCTCAGTTATAATGCCACTTTACGGTCACCCATCCGACACCTGACCGGGCCGAACTTTACTTAACAAACGTGATCGAATACGATCAGTCTGTCAAGTGCGGCCATGAGCGCTAAACTTATTTAAAGTCAGTTGGTAAAAGTCTGCCTAGGCTACCGAGTTCACCAAGTGATTAACTCTAAACGTCAAATAAAAATCTATTGCATTTCAGTCGCAATGGTTGTTTGAAGCATAGACTTATGATTGATCTCCACTTTCAAAGCAGAGACCAATCATAAATCTAGGCTTTGCAGTACCTATGCGAAAGAACAATATTTTAATTTAAACAACAAAACTATCTAATCGTCAAGTGCTGAACTCGTCTCCGAAAATTTTGATTCGTGATTTCTGTAAACAGTAGGAGAGTTTTTTTACTATCAATATGAAAAACAAGAAAATAAATGAAGATTTTTTAATATCATCGTCGCATTAAATCTACTTAGAAATTACTGTTAGCGGGTTACTGAAGTACCTTTTAGATAATTTAATGAAACACACCGTCTTCATACCCCTCTGTAATTCATATTTTATGCGCATGTTGTAAAAGCAACCAGCTTAAAAGCAAGGGTAGTGCTTTTTATTACCTACCTCCATCATCATTCTATCGAAAGATGAATAGGTACTTACATGAATGAGGAATTTTCCAAGGAACGTTCTTTTAAAATCACATAGATGGCGCTGTCCATCTCCTGTAACTTTAACTAAATTATTTACTAACAGGCTGCATGTGCATAGCCCTTTGTTCTGTTCTGACAGAAAAAAAGAGAAAAGCTACAACATTGCTTCTTGTTTGTTGTGCCATATATAAATTTTAGGTAGACTAGTAATGTCATGTTCAATGTCATTTCTTTGGCATGGTCATTTCGCTGAATTCGTTAATATTTTTTTCGGTGCGTTGGTTGATCCTTTTGTATATTTAAAAAAGTAAAAAATAAGCATGTTATACACAAATGTGCAATGTTCATGACATGCATATTTTTACTTTTTATTGTTTTTGTCTTAGCAAAGGTCAAAGGAGTTGGACAGCGCCATCTATGAGATTTTTAAAGAACGTACCTTGGAAAATTCCCCATTGGCGTTAAAATTAAGTTTAATAAACTTGATAATTCTTACTTATACTTCTTTTATGTAATTTTTATAAAATTATATAAATCCAATAAAGACAGAACGCAACGAACCTTTTGGAAGGAGAAAAGGTTACAGTAGTAGGAAATACCCAATTCAAATCTCGCCCAACATAGTAATTTCAAAGTTCTATATAACTTCCCTTTTTTCACTGTGGTAATCGTTGGCGCTTACTTATATAGTGATTTGTTTTTATAAATAATTGCAAAAAAAGGAAATCTAGGAAGAAATTATGATGAGACAAACAAAGTAGACCAGTCATATTGTACAAAAATTATCGCTGAAATCGGAATAATTCCGATACACCTGCATTTTTGGTATGTTGTTTGGGCCCACCTATAAAGTATTTTCCAGATTGGCAGCAATCTAAAATGTGAGCGCGTTGAGTTATGGCAAATAGAAAATTTCCGACCAAAATATCAGGTAGGTATCCCCGGGAAATTAATGGGAAATGAAGTTGTAGCAGATTTAATTACCTACATTTTGAGATTAAATGTGCGTCGGTAAGCGTGATAGTTTGTTCAATAACGCCCATAAACCAAACAAACCTAAAAATCTGATTTTATGGGGATGTTACACTAAAATTCTACTCTATTCATTATCTGCTGGCTTACCGCCATCTCTTAGCGCAATACTGTTTCCTGTCAAACATTATCGGCGCATTATTTTTAAATGTCACTTCGTACCGCGAACCTCATAAAACAATAGTACATTATTGCAAAGGCCGTGAAATAGGCAATTGCAGGTCGAGTATGAGTTTGAAGGCCGAGCCGTAGGCGAGGACTTCACTAATACGAGACAGGCAATTGCCATTTCCGCCGAGGCATATATAGTGCGTTTCTCACAAGAATGCAGGGAAATAAAACATACTTTTTACCGACTTCAACAAAAAAGGAGGGAGGTACTCAATTCAATTTCTAAGTATTTTTTTTTTTGTCTGATGTATGTATACCGATTACTCCGGTGTTGGTGATCCGATTTTAATAGTTGTTTTTTTGTTCGATCGGGTACACTGTCAATTTGGTCCCATATAAGTCTCATTGAGATCCGATGATAATCTTCGGAGATATGGGGCCTAATGTCATGGAAGTCATGAAACAATTATATCATCCAGGTAATTGTTAGATTCTTGTTCGAGCTGAAGTTTCACGCAATAACTACTGAGCGGATTTTGATGAAACTTTTTATAATTCTTTTTTATCTGAAAGAAAATGGTTTATCTGTGGTCTCATATAATTTTTACAGAGATTTGGCCAGTAGTTTTTTCAGAATCCTGAAAAATATCATACACGTTTTGGCAAGTAGTCGTTTACCTAGATGATATCATGGTTGTGTATGGGCTGATTTTTAGTGTAAGTAACGGCACATGATGTAACTAAAAAATCTGAAATAAAAACATTTTATAAAAAAAAATCAAACTGACTTCAAAAAGTAAAAAATAAAACTTTTGGAGTCGGTGCTAGCTAGCTAAGGCAAAAAAAAAATATAGTTAATAGAAGTGCAATGTAGAATGCCTTGGCTGGCACCGACTCCAAAAGTTTTATTTTTTACCTTTTGAAGTCGATTTGATTTTTTTTATAAAATGTTTTTTTATATTATACATTTAATAATTACTAAAAGAAAATCAAATTCATTGCAGGAGCGTCTTTTTGAATTTGGAACATTACAGCGCTCCAGCAATGTTGTATGAAACGGCGTGCTGGAGTTGTTAAATACTCTTAGTAATGTTCCAAATTAAAAAAATCGGCCAAGTGCGAGTCGAACTCGCACATGAAGGGTTTCGCCTCTCACCCAAGGTTGCTCAGAAGAGACTGCTACGTAGCTATAAGGCCGCCTATTGTGTGTTCTTCTTTTTTGACATTTTCTCTGTATGTGTTTGTTTTTGTATCGTGTGCAAAAAAGTTTCTATTATTATTATTGCCAAAATGCCATTATATTTTTTCGTCTGCAAAAATAATTTTGTTTTTCATAGTGTTTGTATGAATGATAAATTTCGTTCAAACCAAATATCGTTTAAAGTTTTTATAAAGATCTACATCATATTATTTTTTTTGATTTTTCACTTTCTTATTTTAAAAGTTAGAGGGGGGGGGGGGACACATTTTTCCACTTTGGAAGTGTATAACTTTCAAACGGTTGACTTTGAGAAAAAACTGTTTTAGAATGCTCAATGTAATTTTTAAAGATCTATCTAATCCACACGTACAGGTATGATGAAAAAAAAAATCAGTTACAGTTCCATGTATGGGGAGCCCCCCTTTAATTAATTATTTTTTTATTTTTGTATAAAAACCGTAAAGCGGTTTAGAGAATACATCTACCGACCAAGTTTCCGTATAGTTTTGGAATAAAGTGGCTGTGACATCTTACCAATTTGGAAGTGTATATCTTTCAAACGGTTGATTTTGAGAAAAAACTGTAATAGAAACTTCAATGTAATTTGTAAAGACCTATCTATAGATACGCCTCAAGTATAGGTTTGATGAAAAAAATATTTTTTTTCAAATCCCTTTCGGGAAAAATGCTATATATCTAAAACTGACAACCATATTTCGTTGAAACCAATTTTGGTTGAAAGTTTTTATTTAGATCTACAGCATATATATATTTTTTAATTTTTCGTTTTAGAAACCTCAATGCAATTTTTAAAGACCTATCTATAGATACCCCAAACGTTTAGGTTAGATGAAAAAAAATAATTCAGTGGCAATTCCATGTATGGGGAGCCCCCCCTTAATTCATATATTTTTTTATTTTTTTGTAAAAACCGTAAAGTGGTTTACAGAATACATCTACCTACCAAGTTTCAACTGTGTAATCCTCATAGTTTTGGAATAAAAAGGGTGTGACATACATCGATGTGACATACATGGAAGAAATTGCTACCTAGCAATAAGGCCGCCTTTTGTATGTCACCTTATACTGTCTGTATTGTTTGTTTGTGTTTTTTGTGCAATAAAGTGTTTTTATTATTATTATTATTATCGATTTGGCCGAATCTGTAAGGGTTTCGTTTTTTGCCTTTAGGCTACGAAACCCTAAAAACGAGATAAAAGCTTAATAAAAAAAACCTTATTATATTGGGAGCTATTAGACCTATAAAATTGGATTAGTGCTCAAATTGTCAGGAATTTAGTTGACTATAAACACGTAATAGTGACATTTCTTGTCAGAGCCTTCCGATGACGTTTTTTTTGCACAAAACTAAAAAATAATGCAGTTTTTCAGCAATAACTCAGCACGCTTACATTTTAGAAAGCTGCAGATCTGGATAAATGTTATCTAGGTAGACCCAAACAACATGCCAAAAAATGCGGGTGCATCGGAATTATTCCGATTTCGAATGTAACATATGACTGGTCTAAAGTCTATTATTTGGTTTTTGAATTTTTTCCTATCAAGCAATTTTATGTCATTATCTGAGGCATATTAATAGTGATTATGCACTAAGGGGATAAAGCAGTGTCTTATGTCACGGGCAGCATATTGAATCCTGAGCGAAATGAAGGATTCTGTAGTTCACTACGTTGTTCTCACTACGTTCAGGAATTAAGAATTATGGTAAGAATCCTGAATGAAGAGAAGGATTCAAGTTTGCCTAAGGCTAAGACACTTTTATCCCCGAGGAGCATACTCTACTTTATACATCTACTGTGCCTACTGTGAGGTTAAATAAAAAAGAAATCATAAATTATAAAACCAATAAGTGACAACAATTCGCGGAAAAAAATATCGAGAGGGTCGATAATCACCGATTTTTTCTTTATAAATTTAGTTCCGTAGGCAACGCAATGATAATTTTCATTATATCTGTGTGTGACTGTGACCTAGAGTCTAGACCACGTAGTGATTACTTGCTCAGTGGTCTAGACTACACACATTCAAAATTTTATGATTTGCCATATTTTACTGATAAGTAAGACAAAAGACACGAAAAAGCACGAAAATGAAAGAGATAGCTATTACATTATATTTGAATGTGTGCTATTGTGCACATAATTCCAATTTCAAATGTTTTCTTGGTGCTAGGGACCCCGATACATACAGCCATATTTATATTTTTCATAGGAGTAAAATCTCTTTAAAGTGTCAATTTTATAGTTAAAAACTCCTTGGACCAGGAAGTTACGCCTTGAACAGACTTTTTTTTTTTTAACTATTTCTGATAAACTTTTGTTGACATTTTGGCGTTCCAAATTTAAATGTTATCATAATTACACAAGGGAAGTTCCATACTTAGCTCTCTCCGGGCATTAATAGCTTACTTTCAAGTTGAGAATATTTGATATTTAATACGTGCTACAGATGCAGGTGGTGTATAAAATTAATTTTATGAACCCCCGTCGCTCAAAGTTTTCCCCTACCGGCATCATTATTTTATCTACAGTACCGTTAGTACGAGTTGATATTAACCATTATTTGATACTATTATTGTTATCAAAAACTATCGGATGAACTGCTCATGTCAGTAGAACAGTACCTATGAGTTTTTTTTTATGAAGAAAATAAAAAAGGCAGTGCTATAGTTTTCGCTAACGAATACAGGGGGTTACTCTTGACGAAAAGTTCACATCTTACAGTTACTCAAGTTCACATCTGAGGCTGTACTCTCTAAGATGTTTCCGTATTGTGTCCGTAGTTTCGGGCTACTTTTGTTCTCAAGACTTTGTTAAAATAAATAACTAAAACTTTACTTGCGCATCAGGAGCAGTGTAAGGCATTGCATAGGTATGATGCGACATAAATATCTAAGTAATTGACTATAACTAACACCCATATTCTAAGTCGTTCCTCCAAAACTTACTCGTCCTCGACTTAACGAAACCTCATTGAAAACCTCTTCGTAATACTCCTCGAAATCGGTATTGTAAGTCATAACTCCGTAAGGACCTGGAGGAGCCAAAGAGTACGTAGCCACACCGTGTTAGGCCTAGCGCACACTACCATTTTTACCCACGAGACGAGGTTGAGTGGAGTGTAAAAAGTTTTGGAGAAACGACTTAGAATATCGGGGTAAGTCTTGAGAACGATCCGAAAGTAACTCAAAACTACGGAAACAGCTTAGAGAAATCATGTCAAAACGGTATTATGGAAACCATAGCAACCATTTTCAAAATACTAAAATAACAGATTTTTGACGTTGATTCGATCCAAATATGAACCCTATTCCGTCCAGAGTAAAGGGGAAGTTTACTAAACTCGTAGTGGGGGCAAAGAACAATTGTATCTTTGATCTTGCAAATGAAGGTTTATATAATTACATTGCTACCCTACATTGGCCAAATTATTAAGTACCTTAAGTCTTACTTTGTGGAGAATAAATATAGATTTATTATTATTATATTAAGTAGTAAATGGTCCCAAAATGGTAGTAGTTCAGTTAAGTCCTTAGTTTCTTCATTACCTTCACCATGCCTGCCAACGAAATAAACAACTTGATTTATATATTTCTTTTGGTCATAAAACGTACAATGTTGTGAGTAAAAAAAAAAGTGGTTTACTTAACTTTTGGCCATTTTTACAAAGAGTCGTAAAAGTTTTTTTATTGCTTTCTGTGCTGAACGATCTTGGAATTGTTGAAGGTAATGGCCTGAAGGAGGCAAGATTGCTAGACACCGCAAATGGAACGATTATGAAAAATATAAGAAGCACTTATGAATGAATCAATAAAGGTATTACGAATATATAAATGAAAACAACCAGACGCGAAATAAATAAAAAAAATCATCACGTCAATATTTGCCCTCATCAAGCATCATATAATTTTTTAGCATATATAGATTATAGATATTCCGAATAAAGGTATAAGAAAAACATTGATTGAAGCTTATAATATTTTTTTAGGGTGATAATGCAGTGACAAATCAAACTGAACAGCCTTTTTCCATTTGCTCGCAAAATAACTGGCTCGCTACTAAAAATATGGAAGCAATGGAGTAGAACTATTCATGGGAACCTCTCCATTTTCATGGGAAACTATTTATAGGAAGTAGGAATCTTGGTAAGCCTCGGAGAAGCTTATTATATTGGGAGCTATTAGACCTATAAAATTGGATTAGTGCTCAAATTGTCAGGAATTTAGTTGACTATAAAAACGTAATAGTGACATTTCCTGTCAGAGCCTTCCGATGACGTTTTTTTGCACAAAACTAAAAAATAATGCAGTTTTTCAGCAATAACTCAGCACGCTTACATTTTAGAAAGCTGCAGATCTGGATAAATATTATCTAGGTAGACCCAAACAACATGCCAAAAAATGCGGGTGCATCGGAATTATTCCGATCGGAATGTAACATATGACTGGTCTAAAGTCTATTATTTGGTTTTTGAAACTTTTCATATCAAGCAATTTTATGTCATTATCTGAGGCATATTAATAGTAGATTATGCACTAAGGGAATAAAGCAGTGTCTTATGTCACGGGCAGCATATTGAATCCTGAGCGAAATGAAGGATTCTGTAGTTCACTACGTTCTACGAGAAGCATTTGCGTTGAAGCCTGCCTCCGCAGACGACCGACAAAGCAGCTTTTTGTATGATCCATTCTAATGTCATTTACTATCTTAGATCCTATAATTAAGCTAAGCATACTGTACCTAAGTTCATGTTTATGTAATTTTATTCAAATGGTTATGGTGAGAGTAATTGAATTATGAATTATGTATATGTCTGTAATGCATAATCGTTATTGTTTACAAAATTTTTACGTAATATTTATTTGAAGACAAGGATAGTTATGGTAAATTATAAATAGAAAAATATTGGAAAAAATTAACTCGGCCACAAGTGAATTCTCAGACGGGAAACGAACCCGCGACCTTTGGCCGAGTTAATTTTTTCCAATATTCTTCTATTTAAAATTTACCATAAGTATAAAAATAGCATTGAAAAATGCAAATATTACAAAATCGTAAAAAAACAAGGATAGTTTTAATTAATTTCAATTTTATAATAGCGATGGAATATCAGATTTGATTAAACGTCATTCACTGACGTAGGTACAGTCGGGGACTTTCCCGGTTGATCAGTAGAGTTTTTTTGAGAAACATTTTCTCGAAAAGTACTAAGGTTAAAGAAATAATTTATTATTCAAATAAAATACTTCTTTATTGTCTATTATTTGTGATATAAACGTTTTCTATATATCTTTTACTTTTTTAAATAAAGCTCCTTGAAAAAACTCTACTGGTCAACCGGGAAAATCCCCGACTGTACATATATGATTAACTGCATGTATTTTATGTTTTAGTCCAGCTATTTGCCATTATAATTTGAGAGATGTTAACAGGGAGCATTCGCGTCATCAAGATACTTATTAGGCTTTTCATAGTTAGTAATCAAATACAAAAATAGCCGGTAACTAGAGGGCAACCTTTGCTAAACTTTGCTAATTAATCACACTTGGTTAGGTTGACTATCTAAATAGTTATAGCTATACTTGAGTACTCACCGTACTTGAGTACGATCATGTAACTACGGAGGGATCTGAATTATTCCTTGAACTTTAACTAACATCAAAGTTAAACCTTCATGGACATAGTTCTGTTAATTAATATGGTTAAAATTATATTCATGAAATGAATTGGAAAACTGTAGAAAAGTTTCAGTTTTGAATTTGTCACCTAGGATATGGTAATCGAAATATTATCCAGTTTCGTAGATCTTTGAGGTATGAAACAATCATTTAATTTGCAAAGACAAAATTGCATCTGAAATTTCCAAATAAAGGCTATCGCATTAAAGCTTACGGAAGTGCAAGAGTATTGTACTAATTGCATAGGATATTTGATAAAGTTTCCTTGGAATTAAAACTCCAAACGAACCAGTTGTAATGAAACTCGGGTAAAATATCGCATGCATTTTTTTTTTTAATATATAATGAGCTCCGTTATTTTACATTTCAGTTCCCAGGTGTCCGCCATATAAGTTTCTAGGTTAGCTTTATGAAATAACGAAGTAAAATATTATTGCAGTGAAATATTAGGATTACACAACATAATGTTATTTTATGAAACTAGCGGCCGGAATTTAATTACAAAACTGTATTGGAGATGAAACTCACATGTCAAAACCTTCGTGTTACACAAGAAGAGTACCATTTCCAAGTAAAATTTTTGGAAGTGATGTGCCCCACCCTGTTGTACCCTGGGCCATAATATATTCCCGGCGGGCATTAGGCGGGCCATAATCCCCCATTTGCATTCCCACATGTATGGTCAAAGGTAAATGGATTGTTAAGAAAGGTTGATGGTTTCGCCTACAATGGGCTTAGTGTGATCTTCTTGGTTATATGAAGGTGAATATTGTTGAATTTAACTACAGGCGGTAGCATGCGAAGTTGTCCGTTTTTCATTTCAATGTATTTTCATCCCCTTGATATTTTGTTAGTGATCGCTTATTTCGTGAAAGAAAACTTCGACAAAAATACTACTAAAATACCTTTCCTTATGTTTTATCACTAAAATACCCTTCCACCCACGGTAACCCGTTCATCACCGTCCACCATCATAACAGACAGCTTTTGATGCACCCTAATTGTACTTTTGTAACATTTTTTTACACGAATCGACACGTGCCCGTTTTTGCTTAATTGTCAAGTTGTGAGGAATCCAACGCGAACAATTTTTTTTGCAGCTGAATGTTCGTGTAATATATTATGTAGGTATACTCGTCATACTTATACCCAGAGACGCCTCTATCTCGCGATATGCACAGCATCAATATTTGAAGGTACAACAACCGATTTAGGGCGACCTTCTTTAAATTCGTCCGTGTGCACAGACCGCCCTCGATTAAACTCACTAAACCAGTGATACACAGTAGTTTTCGATGGTGCTTCGTCCCCAAAAGTCGAAGTGAGTTGATCGATGCACTGTTTTTGAGTTAGCCCTACCGAAAATCGTAGTAAATCATAGCACGAACATTTTCACGAGTTAAATCCATAGTGATAAAGACACGCAATTTTCAAAATGACACTATAAATGACAAACAAATGACAGCTACATGAAACAAATTGTATTATTCAGCCAAAGAGTTCCATTTTCAAATGTTATAATATTTTTTTAATTTACTTTCCGAACTAGATAATCCAGTAAAAGAAATATTGAAAAATCTAGTTGGTTTTTAAAGAAATTCATATTTCTTGTCAGAACTATTTAGGTGAGTAAAAATGATTCAAACTATTCTTGGAGTTAAAAGACAGACTATTTTTCCTCTTGAGTTCGAATTTACATGCAAGGAAATTGAATTTTGACATCTTCATATGTCTCCGCGGTCGCGCAACGATGGTCTACGAGAATGCAACTCTTTGGAAGTAGTAATATAAAGTTCAAGAAAACTAAACTAAACGTGATATTAAATTCTCTTCCAATTTATCTAAAAGTCTCTCTGTTGCAACGGTTATAAAGAATAATCTTATGAAGACAAAAGCATCTTTAATTAAAACTTTCTTAATAAAATCGATGCTTAAGTAGTAACTAAGTTGCCGAAGCGCTCAGTAGCGGCATAAAGTAACTGACAATACCCTTAGTTACATTGTAGCGTTCTGCG
This sequence comes from Chrysoteuchia culmella, assembly GCA_910589605.1. NCBI lineage: Eukaryota > Metazoa > Arthropoda > Insecta > Lepidoptera > Crambidae > Chrysoteuchia > Chrysoteuchia culmella. The sequence goes on from OU342648.1 coordinate 6,954,390, forward strand.
TAATTTGTTTACAAATTGCATATTGATTAACTCAAGTCCCTGAAAGTAAGCAAGGCGGCTGTTATCTTGGACAATGTACCCTGTTTATTCTTGACAAGTTCGCTGTTGTTAGGATATCTCAGTTGATTTGATTGACCTGATTGTACGAGGTCACAATACAAAAATAGAAGAGTTTAGTAGTTAAATTGGTTAGTCATTGAATGCTGAAAATACTTGAGCGCTTTTAGAAAAATAATTGTGGTTCTTCTTTTTACACGACTGCACAAAAAAGAGTATTGTGTTCATGATTCAGTAACGTATTTTCTTTTAAATATAAGTAACTTAATATACAGGTTTACAATTTTTTTTGACCTAATTAAGTAAGTTATCGTACTTAACAAATTGAGGAAGCAAGCCAACAATTCATTTCAAAAGGTATTTTAATTGGAATTCATTTATTGGACAGCCAACAATAATCAGTTTATAAAGGCTTTGCTCAAAAAGAGTGGATTGTTATCATTGAATATATCGTATATAATGGCAAATATGCATTAAAAAGAGATCAGTGAGCCTAAACTAGGCCCAGACGTATTATATTTTATACGTCCAATAGGAATTGAAAAATGACGTGACGCACGAATTAATCCGCCAACGCGTCTGTATCTGCAGGCATACTATTAGAAACCATCATGTCATAAGAACGTTTTGTTTGCGTTTTGTTTTTATTGAAGTTGTCACATTTTGACACACTTCACAATTTGGAGGCGATGATTAAGCGAATACGTCACAAAACTTCCGCCAAAAATAAGCTTACCTTAAGAGATTTGTAGTACGAAATAGCATGGTAAGATTGAAACAATACTGCGCTAAGAGATGGCGGTAGGCACCCAGTTTTGCGTCCGTCAATTGATCTATTTTGATCGCGTAACGATCGTAAATTTGTTTAGGATTGGCTTTTCTTATTATCAGTCAGTTATTTTTAACCGACAGGAAGAAAAGGGGGAGTTTATCAATTCGCCTTGTATATTTTTTTTGTGTATGCTCACCGATTGCTCTAAGACGGCTGAACCAATTGAAATGATTCAAACTTCACAACGTCACATAAGTGGAAGAATTGCTACAGATTCACCAAGTTGTCTTTTTCAATTTGGTAAGCATTTGACAACAACATAATAAAATTTTGACACTGACAGTGACATGTGACTTATGTCAATAAGTGTGACTTTGAAGTTTTTTTTTATAATTATGCAAATTGTCCAATACCGCCGCGCCGGCAGCTGCATGGTTCAATTTTCTGAACTAAAGAAACTTAATTTAAACATCAAAATACCTTGTAGAATGTATTAATAAACTAAGAAGAGAGAGCATTAGACCGGATTTCCAAAGGTCGTGGTTTCGAGTCCCATCTGAGAATTCACTTGTGGCCGAGTTAATGTTTTCCAATATTTTTCTATTTAAAATATCATAAGTATAAAAATAGCATTGAAAAATGCAAATATTCAAAAATCATAAACTAAGAAGAATTAAATAAATAATTAGAACATTCAATAGAAATCATAGAATATCAAAAAAAAGCTGTATGAAAAAAAAAATTCAAGTTTTTTTTTATATTTTTTTTTATTTTTGTTCGGGGGCTTCATATTTTTTTTCTTTTTGAAAACCTTGTCTCAGAGAGGAGATCTATCAGAAAATTATCACTTGAAATATGTAGGAAAAAAGGGGCATCAAGAAGAACATCTCTTTTGCCGAAGATTGATAAATAAAGAAATATTCCAATGTTATTTCGCGCGCAAAATTGTCCAACCCTTTAGTACAATTATGAAAAATGTTTCACAGTTCCAATACCGGCGGTGAAGCACAAATGTCCTCTTTTCAATTTGTATCGATACTGCGTCGCTTGTTCGTCATTCGATTGGAGCCGACGCTGTGCCGTGTCCACGTATTTCACACTTTTGATGAGTTACATTGTTATTTTACAGCCTCTTTTCGATTTTTTTATTATATGCCATGGATACAATATTGTTCACAACTCTCATCGAATCTCGAATGGAGTGAAATATAGTTTGAAAACGAAAGGATGGCAAAACCGCTGTGCCCACAATATTTTAGTTACCTTATGAAAAGTCCAAAAACTACATTCAACAAAAGCCGTCCAGTGTGATTAGTAAATATAGTGTATAAATACATAATTTTCACGATTTTCCGCCCCTTTTTATAGTGCAAAGGTGGACTTAGCTCTAAAATTAATTTCTTGTATTTTATCTAAATCACAAACCCTCATCAACTGCAATCACAATATTGTAGTACCTCTGTTGATTTGAAGACGAAACTATACACTGTGTGTAGTACCATCTCGTTTACAATATTGCGTAACAGCTGGTGGTAAGGTTCCTAGATAATACCGCTCTGTTAATGCAAGGAAGGTGTGCTAGCTTAGTTCCGATCAAAATTACATTCCACTCAAAGTGCTGCGCGAGCAATAACGGTAACTCGACCAATCCACATGCACCATCGCTGAATAGTCAACATGCGCCAGGGCTGGCAATAAATCTAACAAAATAAAAAATAAAACTACCTAACTTGTTGCACTAAATACAATCAAAATTGATATCCATTTGTAAATGTAGCAGTAAATATATCTTTATTTTCCAAAAAGAGTTAAAAATGTAAAGTTACCTAATCTCTGAAAGAAATCTCGTTCGATTTCGATCTTTAGTCTATCTAGATCACTGGTCGGGTCCTGCCATTAACTGCCATCGCAATATTGTAGTAATGTTGTTTAAAAAACAGAGCTACACAGCTATCACGCTTAGAATATTACTTCAATATTAATTACCGTGATAAGGCTCTAACGGATACTGCTTTGATAATAATTGGAAAGGTGTGCTTACGTAGCTTAGTTCCGATCAAAATGACATTCCACTCAAAGTGCTGCGCAAGCAGTAACGGTAACTCGACCAAATTTCACATGCAGCATCATTCACAGGGCTGGCAATATGTCCAACAAAATAAAACAAAATAATAAAACTAACTTATATCCTTGAAATGATTTTTTGAATAGGTACTGAAAGTGTGTACTCAGTGTATAAAATAAATAGTTCGTAGGTAATTTACGACTTTGAGATTATTTCTTAATTCTTATTGAGATAATTATTTCACTCCTGAAATCTCTACCTGCTTTTCAAAATATTTAACCAGTATAGTAAAACATAAGTTATTTATTTTTCCTTAGGAATGCACAAGCGGCTCCCGTTCCCGTAGGAATATCGGGATCAAAAGTAGCTTATGTAGTCGATTGGTTGCTTAGTTAGGGCGTGAAGGACGGACAAACAGACACACTATCGCGTCTATAATAATATTATTATTTTTATTTTATTTTCTAAGTTTCACGTTCTCAGCTTACGCTAGTATTTTATTATTATTATTATTAGTACCTAAGGATAAGGATAGGTCTAAAAAACGTCTCCAAAACAACCTCAAGCCTAATGGATATTAATAATTTCTCCTAGTTTCATTGTTTGTTTTCTTACTTTCGAAAAGTAAGGTATAAAAGAACACAAACCGACAAGTCAAGTAATATTAATGTGAGTAGTGTTTACGTCTCATAGGTTTACTTAAAAGACTTACGTAACTTATTAATATCGCGAACGCACAAAGGTCAATCTATTTATGGGTTACTTGAAGCCGTGGATGGCTAGTGTATTACGGGAGAAGGAATTCTTACTGAAAATTACTTTGATGAAATTTCTTTTTTGAAGGTGTATAGGTTTTTTTTTCAATGAACAATGGGGAGACTCAGCCTTCATCATACCTGATGTTAAGTATTGACATGGCTGAAGATGGAAACGAGTCTCTCCCGGTATCCGTAATCTAACTCTAACTGCCGGAACACAGCAATGCTGTAAACATTGTTGTAATGGCGTCAGACTAATATGGTGGTAGCTAGCCAGGCGGACATACAACAAGTCCTACCACCGACCAAACCGAATGTAATACGTTGGGAATCGCCGCTGGGAATCGAACCCGGGACCTCTGGTCTGATACCGGTGGTTGTTACCACTAGACCACAGAGGCGGTTAAGGCGGTACACAGAGGAGGTACCTATGTTACCTATTATTATTATATGTATGTTAGTAGTATGGATAGCAACAGGTAACGTATTTATATTCATTTTTATTGTAAATACATACATAATTTACATATTGGACATCCAGATCAATACAAATAGACATGTTCATGCACACAAATATTTGACTTGTCCGGGGATTGAACCCGAGGTCTAGGTCAATCGTACTACGTCAGACAGGTCGTTAGTTATTTATTAGATTTATTTAATCTAATCTGCGGCAACTGGTCCGCATTCAGGCGGCCGCTGCACACTAGAACATCTTGCTTCAATGAAAGCAAAAGTGCGGGTTCTGCGTCACATCCCGAAGGGTGCACGGAGTGTGGCGGCGGGCAGATTGTGCGCGCTAATAGACAGCTGTCTTGCCTCCAATGGGGTAGACGAATGGTGCTCATTTCTTTCTTTTGCCTACACGGCCTTGAGGACTCCAGACCAGAATGGTGCGGGTTCTCTCACTGCTAAAATAAAGGCAAACATAGAAGCAGACTCATGCCAAGCTTCTATCGTCTGCGGGTCCTTTGCTTCAGGGTCTCGGTCACTGAAAAAATCAGTTGAGTCCAAAGTCCATGAGGGTGATCTAAGGGGAGCAGTCGAAACATCCCAGCCCATCCCGCCCACTCTGCTATCCACCGGAGCCGGACCTAGGCGCGCCCCGACTATTAGTGTCCGAAGAGGATGTGATGCTGGCTGTCAATTCCTTCTATAATGGATCTGCTGCCGGCCTGGACGGCATTCATCCAGCTCATTTGAAGGAATTAACATCCAGCACAGCGGGAGACAACGGATACCGCTTGATTAAGGCGTTGACTAAACTCAGCAACTTCTTGCTTGGCGGGCAAGTGAACCCTGCGGTATGTCCATATTTATGCGGGGCTACACTGTGTGCCCTGAAAAAAAAGAGCGTAGTTTGAGGCCCATCGCTGGTGGCCAAGCTTAGGTGCCGAGCCGTATAATAGATTAGGCCTCATGTCTTCAGCCCCATCAGTTAGGTTTTGTGAAGCAGCAATACATGCCTTGCGCGCTTTCACGTTGGATCCGAAGAATGATAGAATAGAATGGATAGAATGCGGGTGCAGTTGTCATCAAGCTTGATTTGAAAAATGCTTTTAATTCTTTAGAAAGAGACGCTATGGTGGGTGAGGTGTTGGAGAAGATCCCTATGCTTTACCCTTTTCTCCACCAGGTTTACCACAGACCTTCTTTTTTGGGTTTGAACTGATCCAGTCCAAGGTCGGAGCGCAGCAGGGGGATCCCCTTGGCTCTCTTACTTTCAATCTGGCTATCCATGGGGCCATAAGCGAGCTGAGGTCTCCCCTCAACATCTGGTACCTTGATGATGGTACCATTGGGGGTAAACTAGAAGAAGTGGAACGAGATCTTTTAGTCTTATTGCCCCGCCTGAAGGAGTTGGGACTGGAGGTGAATCCGACCAAATGTGAGTTTTTCTTCTGTAGCGCAGAGTCTTCTTCTTCTTTTCTTTCGTTCACCTCTTTACTTCCAGGCCTCAAGGAACGTAACAGACAGACGCTTTGTCTGCTTGGTGCTCCAATTTTCCCAGCCGCTATTCCCGAGGCTCTGGAAACTCGCAGGGAGACTCTCTTACTCGCCAGTGAGCGTCTTAAGGAAATTACTCCGCACGTTGCACTGGTCCTAATGCAAAAGTATTTTGCTGTCCCAAAAATGACATATCTCCTGCCCATTTGTTTGTTCCCCCGTGCTGTTAAATCTGTTGACGCCGTGACCAGGAGCATTATGGAAACAATATTAAACGTTTCTCTGAGCGGCGAGCACTGGACGCAAGCTATTTTACCAGTCCGTTACGGGAGACTTGGGGTGCGATGAATTCGGGATGTGAGCCTGCCGGCTTTCTTGGCGTCGGCCCATGGGGTTGCGGACCTAGTCGCCGATATATTATCCTTGAATGGCGACAAGGCCATCCTCAATGCGGCTGATGCCATCAAGACCTGGCTGGCTCGCGTCCTGGGCGCAGCCTTCCCTGAGAACCCTGAATTCCAGCGCTCGTGGGACGACGTAGCCTGCAAAGCCATCCTCGACCGACTCACTGTCGGGACTGAGGCGGTGGATCTCGCGAGACTCTTGGCGGTGTCACGACCGGAGTCCGGTGCGTGGGCTGCAGGCACTACCTTCGCCTCATATAGGTACTTTGCTCGACGCCGACTCCCTGCGGGTGGCGGTCGCCCTCCGCTTGGGCTGCGATGTATGCGAACCACACATATGCATCTGCGGTACTATGGTGGGGGCCGATGGCCATCTCACGTTGAGCTGTCGTCGTTGCACAGGAAGGCATCCTCGCCACCATGCCCTCAACGACAGCCTACAGCGGGCTCTCACGTCGTCGGCCGGCATCCCCTCCTTCCTTGAGCCGCCGGTTTCAGCCGCACCGACGGTAAGCGGCTTGATGGCCTAACGCTAGTGCCGTGGGGAAAGGGGCGGTGCTTGGTGTGGGACGCGACTTGTGTCAGCAACTTCGCTGCTACCCACATCTGTCGTACCTCACGCGCAGCCGGGGCGGCGGCGGAATACCAGGTGGTCGCGAAGCACCAGATATATGCCCCGCTGGAACTGTTCTACATTTTCATCCATCTGGCAATAGAAACAGCGTGTTGTTGGGGGGCAAAGGCAATACAATTTATCAAGGACTCGGGGCGTCTGCTTAGACAGAAAAATTGTGACCCCCGCTCTGGGTCGTTTCTGGTGCAGAGATTGTCTATTGTCATACAACGCGGCAACGGGGCCAGCGTTGTGGGCACATTTGCTCCGGGGACTACTCGGGGCGGTCTATTAGACTAATAGACTAAGTAATATTTTTTATATTGCTGTAACATAATGTAATACTTATGCCTGTAATTTAAGATATATAAAAAAAAAAAATTGCATTAATTGTTTTCTTCTATATAAATTTAACAAGATTTTGAAGATAAATTTCTCTTGATGGGCAGCCCTGGGACCGTTTATATCCTCATCCGACGCTCGTGTCTAACCTAAATTTGCTTTCAGAGCAACCTGTAGAGGCTCGTTCAAACGGAGCTACGTTCACACGAAAGCCTTGTGAGCTCGCTTCGGTAAGCAAATATCAATGAAATAAAAGTTTCCCCCTCAAGACTTTATCGACTTTTCAATTGCTTCGCAATTTATTTGAAACGCCTTAACGCAAACGAGCTTCGTCGCTTATTTATCCAAATAGAAGCTAAACAGCTTTGCCGATATTTGAAAGTAGTAACTAAAGGAGTCATAATAAATCAAACTTTTACAACCACTGTTTTTATTAGAACTACTGAAATATCAATGATATCATTTGAAGTTTCTGTGTTTTACTTTAGAATTTAAGCGGGTTTAATTTTTGCCACTACATCAAGCCACTACATCACATATAGTGTATGTATGTGATGTAGTGGCAAATATTCATAACCAGCTTTAATATACCAAAGTATAATTGTGTAATTATATTTTGGTATAATATAGCTGGTTCTGATAATAGAGGTACTTTGTTATTGCACTTCAGCATATATAAATTCAATACAATTTCACCGTTTTGCTCTTTCACATCCGTACCTCTGGGGGCTTATGTATGATTCACACCGACCGAGCGGAGTCTCTCTCCACCGAATAATGCTCTAATTTCAGATCATTTTGGTAAATTATTACGTTAGTATGGCCTCTGAAGCGTTAAGTTCTGAAACCGGAACTTCTAACCTGATTGGTATGCAGTTAGTAGAATTTGTATCTTATATTTAAACAAAGCATCAATGGAACTGCTACGACATAAGAAATAATAGTCTACATTTAAAGTCAAACAAACCTTATAGTTGTGGTTAAATAGAAACTTTTTTCTAGTTAAGTCCTAAATTTAACCGAAATTGCATGTCCTATACAAAACGAGCGAGCCACACAATGACATCAAAGCTCACAGGTCTGGGCCGGAACTAAGCGATTAACCAAAGAATTAGATTTTGGGTTAACGGCAACATCAGCGCTATAAACTGATGTTAGCGGAATTGAACGACGAATCATGTTCCGGGTAAATACTAGCTATTGAATTAAAAGATTGAGGAGGAGGTAACGTGTGATTTTTTGATTTTGCTTTTTCAATGCTATCTTATCTACGTTTAGTGTCAATTGTTATCTCCAAACATCGAGTATAGTAATGAAATAGAAACCTTTGACTAGTTTAGTCCGACATTTAACCGAAATTGCATTTTCGTACACAAAACGAGTGAACCACACAATGACATCAAAGCTCACAGTCCGGGCCGGAACTAAGCGATTAACCAAAGAATTAGATTTTGGGCCTACGGTAACAACAGCGTTATAAACTGGTGTAAGCGGAGCGGAAACGGCGAATCATGTGGATTAGTGTTCCGGGTAAATACTAGCTTTCAAATTAATAGATTGAGCCGTAAATACTAGCTTCTGAATTAATCGTTTGAGGAACATTGACGTAGTTAGTGATTTTTTAAATTTGCATTTAAATGCTATGTTCTACTAGCGGCCGCCCGCGGTTTCACCTGACAGGTTCCCGTTCCTGTGGGAATATCAAAAAATCCTTTCTTAGTGCTCGCCTACATCGTTAAAGGATCCTGTATGCAAAATTTCAGCTTAATCGGTTCACCCATTCGGGCTGTGCGTTGTCAATGTCAAAAATTCGACTCGACTTATAAGTGAAAAAGTGGAACAAAGCGATTTTTTCAAGTATTTTTCTATTAACATTTATTATATTGTAACATTCGGCCTGCATTTGCGGAAGTGTAGCAACTGTTTGCTATGGTAAATTAAGGGATGGATGAGGAAAATTTTAACATGCTGAGCGATTAAGTGCATCGAAATTGGTTGATTGACACCGGCTGCACTTGTGCAAGAACATTCACTTTTCCAGATTAGACCCTAATGGTGGAAAACATAATCTAAGAAACATGGTAGAAAATTAATGGATGATTAAAACATGAATGGGAGGCTCGTGAGTGAAATGAGGAGGATAAGACTTAATTATTAGACATCTGTTGTTTACTACTCAATATACTCCACAATGTCTAGTTACTTATAAGTGAAAACCTGTAAATGGCTCATTAGTCACCTATTAATATTTAATTACATTGTATTTATTTTAGAGCTGTAAGTTTTCCTAACGAAATAAATAAATAAGTAAATAAAAATGGCTGATGAAGATCTATAGTTTTTTCTTCGTTTTATAATTGTAGTTGTGGTTGTCGAATATTCTATTAATGAACAGTCAACTAAAATATGTAGGGACTAATAATGTACAACAGTAACTAGCCAGCGGTAGTTATACATAATAATGTTACGTTTTAATAGAAAAACAACAAGTTGAGAAAACAGGCCTTAACGAGTTTTCTGTCGGTCGTTCTCGTTACAAGGTCGCCCACCGTAGGGCTTTCCAAACAAATTCTTGGAGCAGCCTAGACTTACTAATTAGTTTTGATTTTGATAACAACCCAAAAGTGTACGTTAAAGTGAATAATCGGGCTTTCTTCATTAGCTAGAAAATATTTGAGTCATTTGAGGTAAAGTTGAAAAAACAGAGAACAATGGAATATCTGTGGTGTCCCATAGCCCGGGGCCTGAGAGGTTAAAATTAAGTAAAAACTATTGCTTTCTATAAAAAATATTCGCAGTACGTGCTTGATGACGATGGCGTGACGAGGCATACGGCCCAGTGGACGATGATGAGCTGATAATGATGATGATAACTGTAGGTAAAATTGTGATTTTATTTTCGTGATTTCAAGGTTGCTTTCATACATGTTCTGCTGGGTTTACAGTTTAAAGAAAATTAACGTTGATATAACACCCCTCTTTTTGCGTCTGGGGTTAAAAAGAGATAAAATAATGCTGTATAGATGCATTAACAAAACTAGTATTTCTTTTTTTGTTTTCATTAACTCTTTTTATTTTGCGATTCGTTCATATTACTCTTTCTTGTAGCAAATGTTACAAATATTTGTTTTTTATTTACATTTTGTATTTATACTTGTACTTTACCTACACCAATTTATAAACCAACATCAATATTATAAGTATCATTTCGTCTTTCATTATTATCGTTAGCCATTTTAATGTCATGTGTTAACGATTAGCAAGTAATCCGATCCCCTCGATCCCCTGTAACTGACCCACAGAGAATTTTAAATCCTAACCGATAATAATATAATGTTCAACTCCCACGGATTCCTCTCATTGTATTTCTAAGCAAAGTAAAGTAGGTACCAAAAATAAGCTAATAAGCACTAGGGTATCACATGGGCAAAAATATTAATATTTAACCTTGATCGTCTACACAGGGGATCCGATGGAAATAGAAAATAATAAAAATTAAGACAGATCCACCAGGAGATCGGTGGCAGGGGATCGGATGGGAATAACTCCGACTGGCAATGGAGCCGGAGCTCGAGATGATTAATTTTAAGACACCCATCCCGCGACCGACCATTGTGAAAGTTGCTTAACGACTATAGTCTCAGGCCGAGCGCACTTCGCATTGCGCTCCTCCGAAAGTTAGTAGGTATAACGCAAAAAGTAAAACCCAAGACCCAGTAAATGTACGGCTTGTATATATTAAAATACAGTAGGGGAACTTCACGGTCGATCAGTAGTTTGTTTAGGGAGCTATGATTAAAAAAGTAATGGTTTATATCACAAATATTAGAACATTAACAGGTATTTCATTTGAATAATAATTTATTTCTTAAACCTTAGGCTGCGTCCTGGACGCCAGCGGCCAGAGCGGGCGATGCGCGCGGTGGCATGCGCGTCTATGAGTTCTCGACGAGCGTGTTCCGTCGCCCGCACTGCTGTCGTCGAGAACCGCTTCATAAAAATCTATGGACTTTGATCAAACGCGCGTGCCACCGCCCGCACCGCCCGCTTTTTCCTGTTGCTTGCGAGTATTCTTGGTAGCGTCGTCACAATATTAGTGCTTGAAGATCATATCTTTATGACGACCGGTTGTTTTCAATACTTTGTCTTTCCCCTTACTCAAGAGGTGTATATTCTATTCGTTTGACCGCTAACACCACTAGAAGTTTAAAATAAGCAAATAACTATAAAATTACATGATGTAAGCCTGTCAATTCTTACAATACTTCCGTGTGATAATGTGATTTCCACAAGCTTACTTTAAGTGATTCAAAAATTTGTTGCATATTTTTAACTTTGAAGATTGCGTTAGCGTTCGCCACTCTAGAGTGCGTGCAGATGTCACATAATAGATGCACAACATAACATTTCGAGTCTAATATATTATTATATTAAAAGTTATTTCTGTACTGTTGTATAGTTATTGCGAATTATTATGTATCTAGCTGCTCGCGACATCATAGATAGATTATGTTTAAAATATGTGTCGATATTCTTCTTACAATAGTGCATGATAAATTTCTAGTAGTGTAATTTTCATAATATCTCCAATCTTAATGAACCATTGTCATAATAACTTACTGTATGCCAAATCAGCCCGATCCGATTAGTAGTTTGACCTGTGCGGATAGTCAGTAACTATAGGTACATAGTTTTATAGAAATATGTAACTTGTAAAAATAGATGCGAATCTTGAGATCTCAATAAGTTGTAGAAGTTTTTTTTATTAGTAACTAAACTGTACTACATAACATATCTATACTATATAATATTATACAGCTGAAGAGTTTGTTTGTTTGAACGCGCTAATCTCAGGAACTACTGAACCGATTTAGAAAATTCTTAGACCATTAGAAAGCTATATTTCTCCCGAGTGACATAGGCTATATTTTATCTCGATATTCCCACGTGAACGGACACCACGCGGGTAAAACCGCGAGGATCGGCTAGTCCTAAATAAAGAACAAATTTTGATGATACGGGTCATCCATAACCTTTCTCTCTCTTCAGCCTGTCTCGACCCTTTGGGTGTATGTCTCCTTCTATCTACGTCACTCGTCACAATCTTGTCCAACCTGGAGCCACTTCTTCCCAGCCGTCCTTTTGACGTCATCGTCTCAACGCATCTGAGGTCTTCCCGGAGGACGATTTTGACCCCATGGTCCACGAGTCAGCCTTGCGTTTTCTGTTAATGCTAAACAACTATTGCAGATAACTTATTCGTTCGAATTTCGTACGTTCGTTCTAAATTCAACAAAAGATTTGAAGTTGATCAAACGCGCGTGCCACCGCGCGCATCGCCCGCTCTGGCCGCTGGCGTCCAGGACGCAGCCTTAGTAATTTCCGAGCAAACGTTTCCCATAAAAACTGTACTGGTCAACCGGGAAGATTCCCGATTGTACATACAAGCGTTTTAAACTACGATTAATATTGCGCATCGTAATTAAAATTTAATACACATTCCAGGAATTAAACATTTTACGATCAAATGAATTTTGAATTATCCGATCCAGTGTGCTATAAATAATTATTAAAAGTAATTGATATTTATATAACACCATTTAATTAATTTTGAAATGATAGCGTAGATACGATGTTGTTGAAGAATTGTTAACACGGAAAGCTCAATGGATTAATAAAAAACTTAGATGGGATTTGATTAATTTTATTTTGTGTTGGTTAAGGTATAATTTATTTTGAACCCTCTTAGAGTTTAAAGTGTAGATAATATTCACGAATATGATGGAGACAGGCAACCGAGAGTCTAAAGTTTCATGATAAAAAAATGACAATGGTATGAAATAGCTTTCAGTATACCTACTTTATAAAAAATAGAAGCAGTCTGTTGAAAACATGTCTGATGTTATGAAGACACCAAGACAAAATGTAAAAAGATAAAAGGAAGTAAGTACAGGAGGAATTTTCCTATTTCAAAACCAGTTTTAAATCATAAAAACAAAATAACGGGTGATATCACACAATTGTATAGAATAAGTATAATAAGGTCATGAGAATTTCAAGTTAAGAATGTCTCAAACTTCACTCATGTATGATATTGTCTGATCATTTGGCTTTAAGTTGAATTTTTCAATACAGAAGCCGACCATTAGTATGCGCAGTAAAATTGTGAAAGTTAATGAGTTGTTGATTATACGAAATTTTGTTGATTATAGAACTTCTTTTGTTGAATTTAGAACGAAAGTACGAAATTCGAACGAATAAGTTATCTGCAATAGTTGTTTAGCATTAACAGAAAACGCAAGGCTGACTCGTGGACCAAACGGCTATTCGAGTGGCGACCATGGGGTCAAAAGCGTCCTCCGGGAAGACCTCAGATGCGTTGAGACGACGACGTCAAACGGACGGCTGGGAAGAAGTGGCTCCAGGTTGGACAAGATTGTGACGAGTGACGTGACGAGTGACGTAGATAGAAGGAGACATACAACCGAAGGGTCGAGACAGGCTGAAGAGAGAGAGAGGTTATGGATGACCCGTATCATCAAAATTTGTTCTTTATTTAGGACTAGCGGATCCTCGCGGTTTTACCCGCGTGGTGCCCGTTCCCGTGGGAATATCGGGATAAAATATAGCCTATGTCACTCGAGAGAAATATAGCTTTCTAATGGTCTAAGAATTTTCTAAATCGGTCCAGTAGTTCCTGAGATTAGCGCGTTCAAACAAACAAACGCTTCAGCTTTATAATATTATATAGTATAGATATGTTATGTAGTACAGTTTAGTTACTAATAAAAAAAACTTCTACAACTTATTGAGAACTCAAGAATCGCATCTATTTTTACAAGTTACATATTTCTATAAAACTATGTACCTATAGTTACTGACTATGTAACTTGTAAAGTTACATATTTCTATAAAACTATGTACCTATAGTTACTGACTATCCGCACAGGTCAAACTACTAATCGGATCGGGCTGATTTGGCATATAGTAAGTTATTATGACAATGGTTCATTAAGATTGGAGATATTATGAAAATTACACTACTAGAAATTTATGATGCACTATTGTAAGAAGAATATCGACACATATTTTAAACAAAATCTATCTATCATGTCGCGAGCAGCTAGATACATAATAATTCGCAATAACTATACAACAGTACAGAAATAACTTTTAATATAATAATATAGTAGAATCGAACTGTTATGTTGTGCATCTATTATGTGACATCTGCACGCACTCTAGAGTGGCGAACGCTAACGCAATTTTCAAAGTTAAAAATATGCAACAAAATTTTGAATCACTTAAAGTAAGCTTGTGCAAATCACATTATCACACGGAAGTATTGTAAGAATTGACAGGCTTACATCCTGTAGTTTTATAGTTATTTGCATATTTTAAACTTTTAGTGGTGCTAGCGGTCAAACGAATAGAATATACACCTCTTGAGTAAGGGGAAAGACAAAGTATTGAAAACAACCGTTCGTCATAAAGATATGATCTTCAAGCACTAATATTATGACGACGCTACCAAGAATACTCGCAAGCAATAGGAAAATTCCTTAAAAGATTATCTTCACACCTGAAATGGGGCCATCTAATCGGAATAGTAAGGTCGAAAATTGTTATACGAGGTGCAAACCATGTGTTAAACATCAAAGGGAAAACGCGGATGGGAGACGTAATGAGCTAAAATACACTTGTGTTGTGGTTCTGATGGATTAACTAATAACACTGTATATAATAAATCATGGGTATTACACACATAGCGTGAACGCGGATACCATATTAAACGTCTTGAGATCGGTATTTACTCGACTACGTACGAGTCGTCATAGCAAAGTTGTGTTATTGTAAGGGCTCCGGATTATGCGTAAAAGATGATATAATATAAACTATAAAGTTTAAAAGGTTTTTTACATCTGTCTGAAACAACTAAACATACGAATATTAAAATTTCGAACGAAACTGTAATGTTCTACAAATAATTCGTGAGTCTCCAATGGTTTATTGAATGTATTTTCTATTTCAAAATGCCAAGATAATAAATGATTAAGAATTGTGTATTGCTATCCGTTTCAATATTTAGTATACAACATTAGCAATAATTGGGTTCGACATTAAAAAAGGACTACTGAATTCCTAAACAATTAAAATGTTATGAATTAATTTAATTTAAAAGTAATAAGGTTGAAATAATTTATGGTTTAAACGAAATAGGTACCTAATAATGTTCTATTATTTGTAATATAAACGTTTTCTACAAGTATATAATTTTTTTAAATAACACTTCCTAAACAAAATTCTACTGGTCAACCGGGAAGTTCCCCCACCTGCACTCTCCGAATATAGGAATACCGTCGAATTAAGTTCCTTATTCACAAAATAAAATAAAAATAGTCATTCAGCATTCTCTTTAATCAAATATTTAGCGGCTTTCCTTATGGCAATTCCTAGCGCGATTTTTATATTTCTTCATGCGAACAAAAAATATAATTTGTTACAGAATAATAAATATCTTAAAAGAACCGTAACAGGTTGCCTTCCCAAGAATAAAAAAAAATGTATTGTGGAGTTTTATACACTTTTTATATCTATAGGTTAGGAAAATTGAAAACGTAAATAGGATAAAGAAAATGTTTTAGCTCAAACAAGTGAAGTCTTACAAAGCCTAAAGAATCTAAATGAGTTTTTATTTAGAATAGAGAAATAAATCGGACACGTGACCCTGATCGAAAATACGTAAGACCATTTACCGTTGACCTATTTCAAATTACATAAAGTCTCACACTTGAAAGATCTACGTATATTAGTTAATAACAACCATTATATAAAATCTCTCAATACTACCAACTTTCATATTGATGGCAGGTCAGTTTTAATTTCAAGGGAGGAATATTCTTTTCTTTCATTACAACACCATCTACATATAGTTGCCACTAAGTTTTTGATACTTGATGACATTGAGTTAGTTAACGGTACCATTTATATTGAAGATTCATTATTAATAAATAACTATTTTATTTGTAATAAAATTAATTATTTCACAGTTTTTTATTATTTGTTATTATTTTAAGCGGTTTTCACTTCTACCGGCACTTCAGGAGTGCAACCCCTTGTTTTTCTTTTTATAAGCATAATGGCTGCCCGCAACTACTTTCGCGTGGACAAAGAAACGTAGTAGGTATGATGTAAAGTAAAAGTAATTTTTTCAAGGTTTTTTAAATCCGAATGGGTTAAGATATTTATGCAAAGAAACGATTTTTTTATGTTAACTGAATAGATAAAAATATTACGAACACAGCACTTTATTAACGGTTCCTCAAATTGTAGTGGTATACAATACTACTTATTATCTAACTTATCTCACGATTGACTCGCTCTGTTTTCTTCTTCTTCTTTGCGTCCAAAACTATTAATGAAAGTATTTAAAGTATGAAAACTTTGTTATCTAAACCCAAAATTATTATTTATATTATGTGAAAAAATTTAACAACAACAACTAAAAGATAGCTTTTTTATTTCAATATATTGATATGGTAGTTTATTTTGATGCCATCGAAGAGATAGACGGTACTCCTTACATTTTCATTAATTGTGATCAACTATTTCATGTGCGAAGAAATTGCATAGGCTTTGAACATTGTCTTGTTATACTGGGGGCCAATTGTCATCTTTTAGAATCCATCATGTCATAAGAACGTTTTGCTTGCGTTTTGTTTTCAATACTATTCAAATTCGTACCACGACCTTCCACAAAGTAAAATTTTGCTGTTCCTATCCATTGAGATATGAAATAACTCCAAAAATAATGTTTGTATAATGTAAGTTTCTAAAAACAATTACCTTCGTTCCATGTACTTCTATAATCATTGTTCCTGCCAATGATCGAACAAATTGAAGTTGTAAAAAATTTACACACTTTACACTTTGAAGTCACAAACCTTCTGTCGGAAAATAAACTTATTTTAAGACGATCGTGGTTCGAAATCGCATTGGCATGATTGAAACAATACTGCGCTGAGAGATGGCGGTAAGCCCCCTAGTTTTTAATACCCCATCTTTAATCAATTTGTATGACAGCAATACAACGTAAGAAGGTCTCTGGTTAACGTTAAACGAAGTGTAAACAAAAACGATGATCGTAAAACGCAACACCGGGGTTATTCGGCCGATAAAACCGGAATTGTGTCATTCATGTCATACGAGTAGTAAAAGTTGCGTCAACTTTCAATTATCAAACTGACATGAAAAGTGTTTAATTCTTCATTTGCTAGCAGGATAGCGGTGTCCAAGCGACATACCGCTTTGTCTTAGTGCAGTATTGTTTCAATCATACCAATGGTATTTCGTACCACAACGATTAATATAAGCTTATTTTCCGACAGAAGTTTTGTACCTTTAAAGTGTGAAGTGTGTCAAAATTTGTCAATTTTTTTTTCCATGGTAGGCACAATGATTATAGTAACCTATACCAATATATAATAATTATGTATTTCTATATCCATATTTTTCTTGCGAATGTACAGTGGCTGCCTAGTTAAGTCCGCCATTAAAAAGTATCGTTGAGTATAGATAAGCACAATTTATCTCAATGGAAAGGAAAAACTAAATTTTACTTTGTGGTGGGTCATGGTACGAATTTGAAGAGTATTGCAAACAAAACGTTCTTATGACATGATGGATTCTAAAAGATGACAGTAGGCCCCCGGAGAACAATGGAATATCTATTGTGTTATAATCCGGTTAAAACCAGAGGCAATTCAATAAGTGGGACTTTATTTTTAAGTACTGAAGAAGAAAGATTGAAGTCACGTAAAACGACAAATTTTACTAACTTAGACACGAAGTTGTTTTCATTTCAAATATACTTAAAATAGAAAATTTGTGGCTTAAAAACCTGTGTTTCACATCAATGTAATTGAATCGTGAACACAAACGACTGTAAAATAGATTTACAAATCGAATCCATTTTGCTTGTAAACTGTAGGACATTTCTATTTTCACATTTGCGCACTATAAAGTCAGATAACAGCACTCCCGTGATTGCATATTGCACAGTTTTATTGAATTGGACAGCAATCTACTGAAAGCGAAGCGATGATAGTAATAATAATTGTAAAAGTATGACTGTATGTTATACGGTATATTTATCAAACATTGAATTAATATATTCGAATAGTGTTTTGTCCACTTCTTCGAATTTAGCTATGGATGACGGAGTCAAAACTATTTATAAATATATTTATAGAGTTTTTCAATTATTTAAATGTGGTAGTTTATTATTTTTCAAATAAATGAACTGAATTTACATTCTATTCAAAATCGGTTACTAAAACAAATTGATTTTGATATTAAAAATACACAACTCGAATATTATGCAATAGGCGACTTATTTAAACGTTTGCAATTTAAATTAATTTACAAATTATTGACACTCTAAATTAAACAATTTCAATACTGGGAATATCCTTCAGTCCGGATGGAAGTTGATTTTAATTTTGTGAGTCACTAAAATCTAGGAATAATTATTGTGAAACCAATGAAAGATAGTCAATAAAGTGGCGAATAAAGTTTTAGCATTTTTTTTTATAGTTTTAATTATATTTACCAAAACAAGTGATCAGTATCAGTATAATATATACTATTAAGTAAATAGAGGTTCATTTAGGCATAAAGGACATAAAACCCGTGAAATTTAACTTGTGACGCCCGTAATAACACCCTACAAGCTTTTATTAAGCAATAAAATTGTTAATTTGATTTGAGAAAAAAGTTTTTCAATAAAAAAGTATACTACGTCAATTTAAAAATGGAACGAGCAATATCTGTCGAAGTAGAAATTTCAATTTCAATAACATCAAAGTGAAAAATTCAAAGACTAAAAGGAATTAAAATTTATGATCGGTAATTTCAGAAACTCTTTCTTTTGCAATGGATTTGGTTAGCTTTGACTCGGGTGTAGCAGCTGTTTGGAATACTAAATTACGTAGGATACTTTGTATATCACTTCTACTCTTTTTGTATTTTAATTTTACATTATATTTTCATTTACTTAATCGTCTTTTTTCATTTAAAGCGCTGAACAGAAATTTTTGACACGAGATCTGAATAATTTGGGACCAAATGTGGTCTTTAATTTTTTTCAGATGATTTTAATTGAAGCAAAGCATGAAAAGGCATGAAATGAGTTGATGAAAATATTACAGTTCTGCTAAACAAAAGCTTTCATGATTTTATAAGTTGTGCAAAATTTGATTTGGAATTCCTTTTCAAAATATTAATAAAGGTTTATATTATAGTACTAAATGTTCAATTATTTTTTTAAGAGCTACGGAAGTGGCAGATTTCAAACTGGAGTGATATGGAGCGTTCCGTAAGCCCAAGTTGAGTACACTTCGCGTCAAGTGAGGTTTTAATAAAATACTCCTCAAAGATAATTTGATATCGTTTTGCGAGATTTATTTTTCTTTAAGAGAGAATTCGTTTGTTATTTTTAATTGTAACTTGGCAATTTCGTGGCGCAATTTTTTTTAAGCAATGGCTCCAGAAAGGAAATCAAATATTTCACAATTGTTAAAATGTTTAAATATTTTTATTGGTCAATTTATTAAAAAAGTAATAAATTGAACCGGTAATAAAATATCGCCGATTATATTCGCAGCACAAAAGTATCAACGCGTCGCTCAAATTGGACACCGAAAACGTAAACAAACGTCGTGGATAGTACATCATCGCGTGTAACGTAAACAAAACCAGTGCGGAACGACCTTCATGACCGGGAATTCACTTCGTTAAAGTTAATAGATAATTAAAATTTAAATTATTTAACATGCAGTTGGGTGGATATGAATTGCGCGGTGCGAAGTGCGACTTTTGGGCTGTGCACCGCGCAATAAATATCTGGTGCGCTAGGGGTGGGGGGTGCCAGGTAGGGTGGGGTGGGGGTGTAGTGGTGGGGGTTAGCGTGCGTGTGTTAGTGAGCGCGTACCGGCGGGTGCGTGGGTGCGTGCGCGGCGCGTCGTGCGCTCAGCTCGGCGGTCGCCCTGCCACTGCCGCGCCGGGCGGCGCCCTGGCCCGCCCGCCCTGCTGCGCCGGGACTGCACTCTGCGAGAGCAACATGTGGTGGAGGCTTTAAGCCTTTTCGCGACAATGAGTTATGGATAAGGTTTTACGATTTCAGACTTTTATATGCTCTGTATTTTATTGACGACAGGATTTCGATATTTGGTATTGATTCCGCTCGTATTTCAACGAAAGACAAGGCTGGCAGTCAAAGGACAAGCGTAGTAAAGGATGTTTGTTTATTTATACTTATTTATATTGACCGACATGAAAAGTTTAATAATGTTCTTACGAAATTCTCTCATCGTGTTTCATACCATTCTATTTGTGTTTGATTTGAAGATTAAATGTTCCACTCCAAGTAAAAAAAATATATTGCGAGTAAACTTCGTTTCTAATTTCCCGCGAACCGTTTAATAACAGTTATTTGTTATACAAGAGAGCAAAGTAATTTTTTGCTGAGAGTGCTGACTTTAAATCACGAACTAGCGAAATAGTCTAAAATTGAATAGTGAAATTTGGACTACTGAGCACAGTGAGTAACAGTGAGTGAGCTAAGTATCGATATACATCCATATGTCTGCTGGAATGCACCCATTTTATGTTTAATTTATTATTTTGGCATTGCACTGCTTGTCATTTTTATGAAAATTAAACATGATATTTTAAGTAAGCGATATAATGTTCACTACATATTACTTATTTTAAATATTACGTCTTTAAAAAAATATTTTTTTCTTAATTTATATTTATATCATGCATGCGACCTCATTTCGTCCAGAGTCTTAATTTCGAACCTTTGGTATCCGTCTATTTTATTTTGTATGCTTTATAATTCATGTCCAACGACATAAAGCCATCTATCCATCCTTTTGCACATATTTATTTTAAAAGTCTCATCCTTGTCACTCTCTTTCTTTTTTCTTTATAATTTAAAAAAGTTGTGTAAGAAATTAAAAAAGCACTTTGCTTCACGCTCGCAGCAAAAATAGATTTTGCTGCGACTTTTTAAGAATCAAAAGCGCCCTTTTCGTGCTGAAGAGGTCAATAAATAAACCGTATAGTTCTTAATGTTGGTTCCAATTAAAACTAATAAATATCAGTTTATATGATTTTTCAGCTTCTTTAAAAGTGGTTATGAAAAAATACGCCTAAGTAGGTTATCTCTTTACAACTGGCCATTACAAAGAGGCCTTAACTGAATACTAATTTTCGAAGATGTGAAAAAATACAAAATATCTAAAGCCTTTGAAACAATCGGATTACTATCGCTGTGAAATGGGCTAAAAATAGATAGTAATTTGTTTTAGCGCTGAAACAAAAAAACGCTGCTCTTGAGGATATTCCCTCAACTACTTACAATTTTTCATTAAAGTAGGTACTATAATCTTAACTAGAAACATTTCTAGCTTAATCCATTAAAAGTACAAGCTCGAAACACCTCTCGAGAAGTTATTTGAACATACACTCTTACTACCGATTTTTACTAGTTTTCTTACGAGAAGAAAAATGTGTTAAAATCTAAAATAAAATTACGGTCACATTGCAACAAGATTTTAACGAACTAAGTAAATATGGTTAGTTTAATTAATTAGTAATTTAACACTATCTAAACATTCATTCAAAGCTTTTGTGTAAAAGGGTAGGATAGACTATTTGTCAAAACTTCCAAAATATCAATAACTTTAAAGACAGCGTTAGTTATTTCATAGGATACCGGATGGATACCGTACCCTATTGGTTCGTTGCAAATATATATTTGTAAATGTGCCGTTAGTGCTAGAGAGAAGGGGCTGGCAATCACTGCACCAGAAATAGATATCCCGAAAATGAAGAAAAAGAAGAGCAACAAAAGCAACAAGCCTTCTGCACAACAAAAAAATCTCAGTTTAGTTTTTCATAAAAATGTTACATACATAACCCATTTTCAATAAGCTTAACAAAATGTCTACTTGTCCTTTTCACGATTAATTTGATGGCAAAGACCTAAATGGATATCAGGTCCGATGGTATGACTTACTAAATCGCCGGGAGGCTCTCAAATAGACCGACTAATATTTATGAGCACTGTTTTTTATGTTGTTATTGGCAGAATGTAATGTCTTTAAGTAACGCGATATTTCTTCAAGAAAGCTGATGGTAGAATCGCGCCTCTCCTGGAAAACTCAACCACTGAGGAACTGATAACTTTATCTCTAACTTCCGAAATTCTATGGTGACGGTTATGGCATCAGTCTTAGACTCTTGGATAAGATGGTGATAAAGCTAGCTAGGCGGACTTACAAACGAGTCCTACCACCAACTAAAACCGAATAAAACCCCACTGAGAATCGAACCCACGATGTCTCGGTCTCAGACCGGTGGTGTTACTACTAGACTACTGAGGCGGTTGAAAGATAAGTATTTATTTTTGTCGACAACATTTTAATTGGTTGAAATAAGGAGCGCGAAATTAGGGAATCCCAGGCATACGAAGCCGCGGATAGCACTGCTCTGATAGTCCATAATTCCAGTTTTGGTTCCTACTGTGTTTGAATACACTGTGGTCCCAAGTGTTTTCTGTGGCTCATGTCGACTCCGCGGAATGTTCGCTCGGGCGGCAGGGTCTGCGTTTGATCGAATCATATTTATTTTATGAAGAATACATTTTTCGAGGTATTGTTGACGTGGACATTATACTTTAATCTACTTCTTTCCCTTCGATATCGCATTTTCGATATTGACCTTTTGAAATGTTTATCCAGTCTGGTGATATCAGGTTCCGTTTATAATTATTATTCTCTTGAACTTGAATACAGGAATTTTTGTAATAACTGTTAATATTTTGTGGTAAGTATTATTGATACATCTTCCAATTTTATTTGAACGATTGATGTAACATCAGCGGATACTTCTACTATAAAAGGTGCTAGGACCAGAGGGCTAATTGTCTAATTTTAAAATCTATCTCAAACTCTTTCAATTCGTCATTTGAAAGATATTAACATACTTCAGGCCGTCACTATTTACATTTGAAAGGGATTGTGATCGAGACGCGTTTTGAAACGTATTGAATGAACGAAATAGCACTGTCAAAGCAAAGTGACAGATGAAAATATCTTTCAAATGTATGGAGAAGTGTTAAAAGAAGTGTCATGTAAAACATCATTCGTTCTGAAAGGGAGTGCGACTATAAGTTACGCAATTCCATAAATCCCTATCACAATCACAATACCTTTGAAAGGGATTGTGATAGTTTTTTAAATAAGACAATTAGGGGGCTGGCTAGGACCCAATTCCACAATAAATATAATGAACCACCATTATAAATTCACCTTAAGAACAAGCAGATCACATTAAAAAATACTTTCTTTATATTTAAGGAACGAAAAAGAATTTTCAGACATCATTACTCGCAGACTCCTTTGTCAGCTGTGACGGACGTCTGTTGAGGATTAAAAGATATTTTTTGCTTGATTTTATCATAAAGCAGGTTCTTGTAGATTACTGCCCATTTTTACTAATTAACAATTATGACGTCAGTTTGTTCAAACGTCTAACCAAACGTCATTATCACCATCAGCCATTTTGAATGACTCCACTGCTGCTGGGGCATAAACATTCCTTATAATGGACAAGAACAACGGGCAATCATCAGTCATGACCACCACGCGGGCCCAATTGGTCACCTATCCCGTGCGTGACCGACCATTGCGATGGTTGCCCGCTACAAACGTAGGCCGAGCGCGCAACGCAGTCCACTGTGCCTTCGGCCATAGACTCCACAATGTGGCCCAAGAAATGTGTTAAGTAATTAACTTTAACATTAACTACTAACACTAACTAGAAAACATCATATCATAAGAACGTTTTGTTAGAGTTTTGTTTTCAATATTGTTCAAATTCGTACCATGACCACCAAAAAGTAAAATTTTGTTATTCCTGCCAGCGAACAAATTGATGTTGTTAAATTTTGACGCACTTCACATTATGATTGAAGCTCAATCATAATGTGAAGTGCGTCAAAATTTACACGTCACATAGGAGGATCTTAGTACGAAAAAATATTCTAATAACTGAGTATGAGAAAATTTTCCTCTTATATTAAATATGTTTCAAGATTTGTGTTTGGCAACGACATGTTACTTTGTAAATGTTGTTGCTTCTGTTAAAGCTGATAAGTTACTTGCGGCTGTTCTTCTTATCAGTTAAAAGATGTCCTGAATGGCTGGTAGGAAAAAAAATTGGACGATTCGAAAGCCTATTTAATTGAATTGCAATCTATTTAAGATTATTTGAATTTATTTGAATTAATTCTTTGACTTTGACTTTGAAATATCACTTTAAGATTAAAACATAGCGGTAGGACATGACGAATCAAGAAAGGACCAAAAGTAATCTGAAACATCGCAAACAGACAACGAGTATTCTGGCCTCAGGCCCTTTTAAGAGCCAGACTAAGTGCAAACGGTTTTAATTTTTCTCACCGCGAAATATGCCAGATAAGTATACGCGCCATATATAGGGTAGGTGACTCGGTTTTGGCCACTATTATTAGGTAATCTTTATTTATATAGTGTTATGGTTCAAAGTAACCGAGTCAGTGGCCTTAACGGGGGTTCATATTCAGAGCGGAATGAGCCACATATCGCTTAGCAACGTTCGTTTGACTGTTTGGCGTAGAGGTGCGAATGCTCGCCTTCTGCGCCAGAGGTTCTGGGTTCGATCCTCGGACAAGACAAATATTTGTGTGCATGATCATGTCTATTTGTCTTGGTCTGGGTGTTTATATGTAAATTATGTATGTTTTTACAACATAAGTATATAAGTATGTTTATCCGTTGTCTAGTATCCATACCACAAGTTCATGATTAAACTTATCGTGGGCTAGATAATTGGTGTGTTTGTATGCAATTATTTATTTATTTATACTGGCGCACGCGCAGACGCGCACGTCATAAATCTGTTGACGAATGTAAAAAATCAAGGTTTGCAACACCCCAAAGCGTGTCAGTGATACGTATATAACATTCATTGTAAGTTTTATGGATTTTTCAACGAAGAGAGAACCATGGACTCTCCTTTGGCAAGACGGGCTGAAACTCACATGCTAAGGCAATGCAGAAACTCAGGCTGTTATTATTATCTAAAAATAAATGAGGCCGTTTTGAATATTTTATGTTTATATGTTACAAGTGTTTTTAGATGCTTAGATTAAGCTAAGTTTTTATTTCATCCCAAATCTTGATCACAATAAAGTAAAAAAACAACGTATATTTATATACTCGGGTATCTAATATTTACATTTATTTCTCATATCATAAGGTCGTCACTTATTATGAAGGAAGTGCAAAAGCCTGTCACTTTTCACTAAGTACATTTCATATGGACATCCGGCGCATACGAATATAGTATTCTTAGTTCATACACGTATTATATCCTATTGTCACGTCTATTACTCTTCTTTTGTGTGAGGGATTATGACGTCATTCATCCCCGTATATTAATAGTAGAACATATTAAAGAGAACCGAGTTTATTAAATGGCATATTACTCTGAGATATACGTAAGTAAAAGGGGGTACATTTTTTGTTGAATTTTATATTAATTGACGCTATCAATGATTTTGTCCGCATGGACTTTACTCCATATTTAATCTAGAAGCTCAGTTAATACTGTGATCTATCATTATTTATTTTATTTTGTGATACATACTGATCGTGTGTATTCTAGTCTAGTCTAGTGTATTGACGACTGTCAGTATGTATTGTGGATTTCTAGATTTCCTAATTCAGATTCATAATTAATTCAGATTGGCAGATTGTGATAAATACCGTCAGTATTTATTACAATCTGCCAATCCCATATTGGCAGATTGTAATAAATACTGACGGTATTTATTATACGGACTTATATATACTTATTATACGGACTATATTAATTCTTATTTAGTAATACTCCTAATTCAAATTGAAAAAAAATGGCATGGCATGCATGGGAAGCCAAACATATTAATGTGGACACCAATTTACATAAAATTATCCTATAACTTGTAAGATATATAACTAGTGAGATAGGCACGCTTTGTGTCACAAGTACGTTACAAGATAGTGAAACATTGTAGTGGACAAAGATATTTAACTACAATATCTTTGGTAGTAAAGCATACGACTCTCAGCCGTAGTCAGCCCCAAGGCCAAAACAACAAGCCCCCAAAAAACCTCAGCGCGCATGACAAACAGGCAAGTACTTTTGTTAACTTATCTGTGAATCAAGTAAAAATGCTTTTAGAGTCTTACTAAAGGTATTACGTGTTTTCAGCGCACGGATCGGTGGCGGCAAGTTGTTCCAACACTTTGAGGCCGAGTACTTGAAGGACCCACGAAATGCGGCGGTCCTGTGTTTGGGAAACTGTATCTTATAAGAGGCTGCTCTGGTGTTATATGGATTCCTGTCTCTTGCCCAGATGATCTTACTATAAAGGTATTCAGGTGCTTTAGTGTGCACAACGTCAAAAAGCAAGGCGGCCAAGTGGAGGTCTCTGCGGGATTTCATTTTAAGTAGTTTCGAGCTGTTCAAGAAAGGCGTGACATGCGTCCTTGGTGGGATGGAAAAACAGAAGCGTGCGCAGGCATTCTGAACACGCTGCAACTGACGCTCAGTTCTCTTAAGGAGACATGCACCGGTAACAGTGTCAGCATAATTTAATTTAGAAAGGACCAATGTCTCACACAATCTAATTCTTATTTCCTCTGAAAGGAAAGTACGATACCTGTATAAGATTTTAAGACGATAGAAGCAGTGCCGAATAACCTCCAGAGTGTGCTTTTCAAAGTGCATATTAGGTTCGAAGATCACCCCCAGGTTTCTTGCCTCAAATACCATTTCAGCAGGCTGGTCATTAACAGTGACTACTGGCCCATGTTCCAGAACACGGGAAACCTGCTTATCAGATCCGAGAACCATAAATTTTGTCTTATTCGGATTTAAGACCAGGCTGTTTCTGTTTGACCACTCTGACAAGCGGAATAAGTCGTCATTGATCTTCTTTACTGCATTGTGTGTGTCATTGGGATCAAAACCGAGGTACACCTGAACATCATCTGCATATAAGTGGTATTGACAATATTTAATATTCTCAGTAATGTCTGCTGTATAGAGGATGAAGAGGATTGGACCCAGTATCGACCCCTGTGGAACACCCCTAGTTATGGCCTTGCATTGTGAAAAAGCTACTGAACCATCATCGCTTTTCACTTCTACAATTTGCGAGCGATTATGTAAATAACTATGGAACCAACGGACAGTTGCCGTGTCAAAACCATAGTAGGAAAGTTTGGAGAGGAGCAGCGGAACATTCAAACAATCAAAGGCGCGCGAGTAGTCTAGGAGAACAAGCAAAGTACTCATACCCATGTCTTGAGCAGTTATTATATCATCAACGACATTCAGAAGAGCAGTTGAGGTGCTGTGTCTCTTACGGAAACCAGACTGAGTCCTGGGAAGCAGAGAATAAGTCTCCAAGTACTTTACCAGCTGATCACAAACAGCTCTTTCAACTATCTTAGAAAGACAGGGTAGAATACTTATTGGGCGAAGATCACAGACACCGGCAGGATTGGATTTCTTAGGGATAGGCTTGATGAGTGCAGTCTTCCACCAGTCTGAGAATTGAGAGTCAGACAAAGATCTGTTCACCATAGCAGTGATCGCACAGAGAGATTGCGGGAGAGTTAATAGTACCATCTTTAGAGAGACGCCATCAACCCCAACTGAATCCGAGTGAAGTCTATGAATTATGTTAGCAACAGCCGTCTCTGAGACCGGGGACAGTGAAAAGGTTGAAGTGCCTCGCCTATGGTGCTCAAAGTATGTCAACTGAGAGATGGTAGTGGGAGTGGTGTGGGGCAAGTTTAAGAAATGGTCATTAATGAGATTAGGATCATTACATGGAAGAGGTAAGTCCTTGTTATTTTTTGCGTTAATATTTTTTTCGAGGTTTTTCCACAATGTTTTAGGATTGTTAATATTCCTGTTAATATTTTGTTCAAAAAATACCTTTTTTTCCTGGAACAAGGCAGAAATGACAGTTGACTTAATGTCTTTGTAATACGTCTTGTGCGATTCACATTTTGTTTCTTTCCATCTAGCATGAGCCTCATCCCTAATGCGCATCATTTGCCTAATGGTGTCAGTAATCCATGGGTATGATTGCTCCCTGATGACAACTGTTTTGAGAGGCGCGTGGAGTTCGAAGAGCTGCAGCATAAGCGAATTAAATGTTGCAACCATTGTGTTAAGATCTGGTAAGTTCTTGATATAATTCCAGTCAATCTGACCTAAATCCCTTTCAAATAGTTCAGGAATAATGTCATTATATGGCCTATATGTAATGCAGTAGGGGGAAGGTTTTTCCTTCCGGATATACAGCTCAATTGAAACAACGGCATGACTACCCAGTTCAGGAATGTATAGGACATTAATATTCTTTGCTGGAGCATCAGTACAAATAAGATCAATTAAAGTTTCACTATGATCAGTAAAGTGAGTAGGTGAATTAACATTTTGATTTAGATTTATTGATTGCAAAAAAGTAGATATTAATTTAGTCTTATTATCATTCGGATTCAACATATTCACATTAAAATCTCCCAACAGGACTATATAGTTATGATGGCCAAGTGCGCAAACAGACTGGGACAGAGCATCAATGAAGATGTTAACATCCATCCGTGGTGGTCTATAAGCAGTTCCGATTGCAACCTGAAGAGAATTGATCTTTATACTTAGCCACATCTGCTCCACATTTAGTGAATTGGGAACAGTACAGGTACGCACAAAAATACCCTAACTACTTGACTAATTACAAGTACTTCTGTTATCTGAAATAAAAAAATAATCGCGAAATTTTAGTAATTTAAGTAACACTTAAATTTCTTACCTTGATCACAGAATACTTAATTGCCTTGATAGGTAACGTGATCGTTACCTACAGGAACAAGACAAACAAGGCGTTAAAATTTTAGTTGTCTTGTCTATTGTGTGCGTCTCTCTCTTGTGTGAAACGAGTGTCATTAATTATTTATTGGAGGCTTGTATGAAGGGACTGCTTTCATGTTTTATATGTTCGCAAGTTATGGGCCTATTCTCGAACCTGTGATTCATTTTGTAAAATTATTATTCGAAAGTGAGTGCGCAAGAATTATTTTTGGAAAATTACAAATGAAGGAAACTCATCGTCGGGATCCGTATTCGAGACTTCGCCAATTGGATATTCCAAGTAAAAAACTACCTGGAATGTAATAATTAGTGGGAAGCTGTAGAAGCCGATGAAGTCCCTGCAGCCCTTAAAAATGCAGATAGGAAAGCGCGCACCACGATCTGTCTCCTAGTAGAGCCTTCATGTTTTGCTCACGTAGGTATTTAATGCGAAAACAGCGCATGAAATGTGGCACAAGTTAATGCGGAGCATATGAAGACAAAGGCTGGGGACGACGCATAACACTTCAGAGTCAGTTGTGGTCATGCAAATTAGAAAATTGTACGAGCTTGGAAAAGTACGTAAAGGTAGTGACGATAGCACAACAGCTGAATGATATAGACACAAAAATTTCGGACGTGTGGATGATTTCTATTTTGTTGGCTGGCTTGACACCTGACTACAACCCGTTGATCATGGCCATTGACAACAGTGGAAAGGACATTAGTTTGAAACAAAAAAAATACAAGAAGCTAGTAGACAAGGCGATGCAGGCGGCGAAACTGGCGAACAAGCTCTCCTCTCAATCAAGAGAAAGGCTAAAAACATTGCTCGAAAGAAGCCAGTGTACAAATGCTTTAAGTGCCTGAATGCCAAGTCAAAAAGAGAGTCAATGTTTGATATGAGCACAGCAGACCAGAATACCTTCAGCAAGAGCAGTTGGTATGTAGACAGTGGTTGCTCAAATCACATGATCCATGATGCAGAGAAGTTATCTGATTACCAGAAGACCAGACGAAACTTCACAATACGAGTGGTTAATGGTGAAGAAATATCAGTTAAAGGAAAAGGAAATTATGTTGTAAAAGGTTGTGGAAATTCAAAACTTCCATTGTAAAATTACATGTTCCTCGTTTGTCAATGAATGTGATCTGAGTAAGCGATCTTGTTAAAAAGAAGTTAGCAATTAATTTCGACAAAAGAGGTTGTCTTATTAAAAACCAAAAAGAGGAAGTGGTGGCAACTTGTCATGAAGTTGACGGAATCTTTCAACTTAGAGAAAAAGAAAATAACTTTGTCAATCTAACTTTGTCAAATGAACCATTGTTGAATTTGTGGCCTATAAGATTAGCGCATTTGGGACAAAATTATATGAAATTATTGAAAAATTGGAATTGAGTTTAAAAAAGTAGAAAAGTTAGCACTGTGTATTCCATGCATCAAAAACATGTAAAGTTCCATTTTAAAATAAAAGCACTCGAGCGCGATAGATTTTAGAGATAGTTCCCACGGACATCTGCGGTCCTATGGAAGAATCGTAATTTGCTGGTTCTCGATATATGCTACTATTTATCGATGATTATACACGTAAGACGCATGTATATTTTTTGAAGACTAAGTGTCAAACACTTAACGAGAATACAGAGTAGAAGTTGAGAGAAAGACTGGTAAGTCTATTAAATGCATAAGATCCGACAATGGCAAAGAGTTCTGTAACTATGCCTTCGATAAGTTGTTCAAGTCATCTGGTCTAAAGCAGCAAAAGACGATACCCTATACGCCTGAACAAAATGGTGTAGCTGAGAGGGCGAACAGATCGATAATAGAGAAAGCAAGAACTTTGCTTTGTTTATCGAATCTGACCACGAGATATTGGGCAGAAGCAGTATGTACCGTAGTATATTTGAAGAATCGAAGCCCTAGAAAGGCTGTCACAGACAAAGTACCACAGGAACTTTGGTCTGGTAAGAAAATAGACTTGAGTCATTTGAGTACTTTTGGATATTTGGCGTATGCACTGAAACCCAAACAGAAAAGGCAAAAGCTTGATATGAAGACTGAAGAATTGATTTTCATTGGATATTGTGAGTCTACGAAAGGTTACCGACTGATGCATCCCCAGACAGGCAAGATTACTGTTGCAAGAATTGTGAAGTTTTTGGAAAACATTTTTCCTGGTGATGGAACAAAGGTGACGAAGAACTCAGTTGTTCTTATCAGTATTGAAGAGGAACGAACGGTGGTAATTGATGAATAAGAGCGAATGTGTATTCCGAATGACTTGTACTTTAGATAAATATTGTTTGATAGTTTTAAAACAATTTCTATGTTTAATTTATGTTTCGGTATAATGGTTAATTTAAGGGTGCGTGGTGTTGTTAGTGTGATTGTTAGTGTCAGATTAAGGGTGCGTGCTAGAGAGTGAAACTCCTGGCTGGCAAGAACTGGTGCTGGCCAGCAAGTGTTATGCCTATGCATGACAAATGTAATCTGTCACTAGATTATTGGTTGTTTATACTTCACTCGAACAAGTCGATGTCTGAACGGAAAACTGTGTTTACGTTAATAATTTAGTAGTAAATCCGGTCTACTGCGTGCTAACAACATCCAAATTTCCAATACATTTCGAAAAGAAAAAGTGTCGAGGCAAAATCATAAAATCGTATTTCTGAAACTAGGCATACAAATCTAGATAAAGGTATGAAGAAATATTATAATATATGTGTTTCTAAAACACACAGCGCTGGTTGAAGAAGCGCGATTTAGATCACCGGATAAACGAATATATAATTTTTATTTACCTAGTTTATCTTCATATAAACACTTTCTTTCACTTACCACTAGGCTGAATGATCTGCCATACCTTTGTCATGAAGCTGTCATTCGACGAAGGTCAATGTCGCTTGTCATAGCGTTTTTTAGATTTTACCGGTAACGTGCAAAATTTTTCATTAACCAAAAAAAAAAATGTGTAAAATACAGTTTTTTCACCTATTGTGAAGTTAAAACTAAGAATATTTGCTGCGAAACAGACCGGTGGGTAAGTTTTTTACCTATAAGTTGACGAAAACGGCGAGATGGTGCATCGGTAGAAGTGCGCGTTTCGCGCACTATCGTCGATTTTTTCTTCCTCCTCAGGTGATGAAGAAGGATTCACAGCTCCTTCGTCAAACAAACGATAGTAATGGAACTGAAACAGAGCACCCTCACATCTCGCCATTTAGTCAACAGCATCAGACTTTTTGTAAATATTCTTAACAGAGTGATAGCATCACTTTATCAAAACCGACACACGGTTTTCCATAAATTCCAAGTTCGGAATCACAATTATTGTTCAATCCAGATATTTCAAAAGACAGTTTTGAAGGAAAGTAACAGACCAAGTTAAACAAGTTGTCCAGAAACTTATGGTGAGGTTGTAAAAGGTAAATAAATAAATAAATAAAAATGTATTAATGATTTGTAAACAATCTTTGCAAGGAATCAAAATTGTTTGAGACTTTATTCTGGTACCTCGAGCTTCAAGGCCTTTAAAAACCAAGACACTTGTGTCATTTAAGAATACCTATGTTGGCTCAGTTGACTGGTATAATAAGTAACTATTGCTAAATTAGAGCATTGCGAGCGGTTGAAACAATCTTGCACTCAGTTAGCCGGTAGCTTAGGTAATTGAGTTAACTAAATTCTAATTAAACCACTAACAGTTTTAACTGGTCTATCAGTGGGTCACAAATCTATTTGGTTATCGCTCTCTTTGAGAAAGACTGAAAACCATGCCTCATAGTTCCTCAGGAATTTGTTTGGTGACTAAAAGCCACACAGAACACAAAGTCTGAACGCATCTCTTGGTAACAGATGGACTGGATTGTTTATAGAAAAAGGAAGTTACCTTTCAGGGAAATGGTCCCCATAAAGAAATATTGAATTAATACATATTTGCGGCTTGTAAATCTCAAAGGGCTTGCCAAAACAGGCTTAAATTATGCTCAAAGTATGCGCTCGAACTCATCCAGTTGGATAACCAAATGTTGGCCCACCTCCGGAACGAGGGTGGTATTCGGTCAATCGCCTTTACACAAAGTAACAGTAGAGCTTATCAGAACATCCAAACAGCTCATTATCACGCTATTGGCGGCGTACCTCTCGGGGGGTACTACGGCACTGCCGACCGCCTATCACTAAGAAAGCCCGTGCCGGAATGGCACTGTCGCCCCAGGCCTCGGAGGCTATAATCAAAATGGGGGTGTCCTAAATGTGGACGTATTAGCGTGATCGCGTCATGAGAAACCGTCATTGTTTTCCAAAAGCCTTTGCCTGACATGGCTCAGTATTATTCCAAGATACAGAGAACAAAGTTCTAAGATACCTAAACATGGCTTCGTGCACATTTGTAGTAGTAGCACCAGAGCGATTAGGCGAGCTACGGGAGCGAGTGAGAGATATGGGGTCGGGGGTCGTCGGTTTATCTCGCGACAAGTTCATTCGGCCGCCTGGCCGCCGAGTAGGTAAGCGTGCTTACCTATCCCAGTTAAATTGACGTCATATCTTAGGACGACGACGTTCACATTTTCGGTAAACATTATACGCGGTCGTATTAAGTTTTGATTCAAGTCTTGCACGCAAAGAGACAAAGTAATAAAAGTTCCTTCAACAAAAACTGTCTTTGCTAGCATACAATATAAAAGTAATTCTGCGATTGTGTATAACAAAGTAAATAAAGTTCTAGATTTATATTCAAAAACTTATCATGATTGCAAAGTTAAAATTATAAATTGGTTAAAAACATTAAATTACGAAGAAACTGAGATCATACTAAAAAAATCTAAATAATAAACCTCTCTCTCACACACACACACGAACACACAATGTATAAATAAACTTTTTTTTTTCTTTTTTGTACATTAAATATATATTAGTTATGATAAGGTAATGTAAGATATGGAGGAGCGGATACTCCTGGCACAAGTATATATATATACTTAAAAGGAATATCCAATATCTAGCTTTATTAATCATGTACCTTATGAAAGAAATAAAGATATTTTGTATTTTGTATTACCTTGACCAATACTTTTTATAATTTAAGTTGTATGAAACGCTCTTGCTTCGAATAGGCAATCCGGAGCCTGCCTACCTGTAAGAACTCGTATTTAGCGTTAGGAAAAATTACGACGCTGAGCAAGCTATTCGTTAGATGGCGCTGTTTTACATATTGGGTGAGGTGTTGAATAGACATTTTGTTATAGAATATCTGAACCATATTAAACTAAATTAACTTTATATTATTAAATTAGTGGCATGTTATTTAGGTTTTTAATGAGGTAGGCACTGCCTAATTGCCTATATGATATGCACGCCCCTGGTCTCCAATTACTTATAGTAGATTACGAGGATCTCTTATATGTACGCTTCCTAAATGTTCATTAGTATCTAAGCATCTAGAGTACTCATAAATATCTTCACTTACATAAATTACAAGATAAATGGGATTAGACATCACCCATAGAAATTAAGGGCCTTTATAGACCTAGCATAAGATTAGTGTCTTTGTCTTGTAGTGCGTTTTTGTTTTATTAAGTTTTGATTTTATTAAATAGATGATTTGCAGACAGAGGATTTGCCTAAACGATTTGGAATTGATTTTGATTGTTGTTCTTTAAAAAATATAGACAGGCAACAAAAGTTTTGACAAATTACGATGGACAACGACCAGATTCCGAATAGCGAAAGGCGTATCTAAGTTCGATTCCCGTCCAAGAAGGGAATTTCACGTTATTTTTTTTACATACGAGCTTTTCCAATTTTTTCATAGGTACCTTCATCAATTTCCAACTACGTTACAATCACGTTCAATTATGTTGAATCTGTGAAGGGCCATAATGTATGCTACGTTTACAATCGGCAATCGGCGCTTTTCGGAAGCTAGTAAAAGCAGCTAAGTTAGAAAAAACTATTAAACGATGCAAAAAAGAATCGTTTAATAATATTTTTTTTTAAGTTAGCTGTTCAATTCGAATATGAAATTATTTCGAGTGACTCGAGAATTGGGCCCCCGATTCAACCGGCAACCGAATGTGTGCGGAGCGGAGCGTACCTAGCGTTCGTTCATTAACTAACTTCCGAAAAGCGCCGATTGCCGATTGTAACAGTAGCATGCATTATGGCCTTTAGAAAATCTATTTGTTTCAAAATATTGAGTTCCAAACAAAAGACATGTCAATTACGTCATGCACGAAATGAAAAAAATGGGTAGAGAAAATAAGCAATAGAAAATACCTGAATTTAAAATACTTAAATGAACCGAACCACCCCTAATTAGGCTTGACATTCCTTTACTACCAAGATATTTTTGATAACTCTGAGAGCCTAGATACCATTTAATAGTTATTCGCAAATATATAACTGGTCATCTTAACACATTACATATCATAGGAATTATGTTTTATAAATAATATTGATCACTCTAGACGGCACAACAATAAGATAATCTACCTGCGTATATAAAGTTAAACTAGGGGTGCCTAGATAATTTTGATCAGTCTTCACACTACGATCTTTAAGAAGCTGACTGTACATACAAATGTGAAAATTGTTTGTGAAAATCCGCAAATTACCATAATTCCGACACTTGTATGCGAATTTGACGAAAATCTGAATGCGAATTGCTCTCCTGAGCTAGCGTACATTCGGGGAATGATTGATATAAATTTTGAAATTGTAATTCTGAAAACTTTTCAAGTAGGCTTCTGATTTCAAGACCAAAGTTGAAATTAATTCTTATTGATTTTACTAACTTGTTTCTGAAATTTTAATGGTTGGTTGTGAAGTTTAAGCGATAGATTTGTATGATGAATATTGTTTCACTTCAAGTAGAGTATTCAAACCAAATGTGTCGTACGACGAACATTAACGATTTATCGATTGCTCAGTGCAGCCTATTCCGTTTCGCGGAATTGTAACCACCGACTGAATTTTCTGAAATAGCTTGCCTGCAAAATATGTTCCAGTAATCAGAAGTAATTTAAACACAAATTGAACATAAAAAAAGTTGTATAAAATGCACTTAATATTTTATTTATTGTACATTAGCTATGGTCGTTTCTTAATAAAATATTTAATCTCGTTTCTAATAATGACCTCCGTGGTATGTACAGTCACGAGCAATGAATGTTACACTTTACAACCTTATCGCATTGACGCATACGGAAACAAAACTTTCTCTGTCCACAAATGTCATTCAATATTGTAACGTGACAGTACACCGGTTTACAATATGTCGCCGCAGTCTATACAACTCTCTTCCTCGCCTAACCGTGAAACCTAATGTCACAATTTTAGGGATCCGTAGCCTAATGACAAAAAACGGAACTCATAAAGATTCGTCATGTCTGTCTGTCTGTCCGTCCGTATGTCACAGCCACTTTATTCCAAAACTATGAAAATTACACAGTTGAAACTTGGTACACTGAAAGAAATAATCAGTAAATCCTAATGAAATTTCATTAAACTTGACTGAAAAAAGCAGTTAAAATGGATCCAACTGTAAAAAGTAGTTACTTTAACTGTAACAAAACAGTAAGGGTAAAACAGTAAATTTTACTGAAAAGTCAGTTATCTGACTATCGACTAAAACAGTAAAAAATAAAACATTAGATCTTACTGATTACCTACAGTTGCTGCTACTGTTTGGGAACAGTACCAGTTACTGTTAGGTATGTAGTTGCTACTGTTCCACAACAGTAGATCTTACTGATTACCTACGGTTGCTATTAGTGTTTGGGAACAGTACCAGCTACTGTTAGGTATGTGGTTGCTAATGTTCCAAAACAGTAGATGTTACTGATTACGTACAGTTGTTGCTACTGATTGGGAACAGTAGCAACTACTGTTAGGTATGTGGTTGCTACTGTTCCACAACAGTAGATCTTACTGATTACCTATAGTTGCTGCTACTGTTCGGGAGCAGTACCAGCTACTGTTAGGTATGTAGCTGCTACTGTTCCAAACAGTAGATCTTACTTACAATTTTACTGATTGGCTACGGTTGCTGCTACTGTTCGGGAACAGTAACAGCTACTGTTAGGTATGTAGTTGCTACTGGCTCACTACAGTAAGATCTACTGTTGGAACAGTAGCTCTTACTGATTGGCTACGGTAGCTACTACTATTTGGAAACAGTATTACCAGCTACTGCTAAGTATGTGGTTGCTACTGTTCGACTACAGTAAGATCTACTGTTGTGCAACAGTAGCAACTACATACCTAATAGTAGCTAGTACTGTTAGCCAATAATAGCAGCCACTGCAGCTGAGCTGCAGGGGCCCGTTTCTCAAAAGCTACTTACAAAAGCTCTCAAAAAGTGACATCCACTTGTATTACAAGTTACAAACATTGAGAAACGGGCCTCTGGTCTTGCTATTGAAGAAATAAATACAGGTGTATATTACAAAGTAAAAAATATTTATTGATGGAACTCACATCAAATCACACAAAATAAACACGGATCTTACAAATGAAATATTATTCATTGATACTTTGATAGAATGGCTGGACAGTGATACCCCGGGATTTATTCTGTCGTTCTTCGTTCAGCAGTCTTCTTCATCAACATACTTAATGAAACTTTCACGTACTTCGGCCGTAGAATATTTCTTCTTCCTGATTTGAACTGGCCCTAAAAGATTTGGAATCATAATAAGTGCAGCTAGATTGCTTGTTTCTTGATCGGGGCCTGTTATAAAAGAAATAAACATTATAAAACATGCCTCCCACAGACTGCAGTAAGTGTATGGTAGCTATCCGGGTCCCATAAGGGGTTCCCACTCATGGAGTATTAGAACTTTGGTATTATTTACTCAATCACACACAAAAAATGCTAGACGATTTTGGATGTCTTTTTACGCAGTTACGAGTATAGCCTGGATTAATTTAATCTCGATATACCCTCGGGAACGGAAACCACGCGGATAATAACTCTGGCGGTCGCTAGAATCTAATATATTATACCAAGGTTGAAAATAGAAATACAATAACTTTTAAGAACAGTATGAAGCAATGGCAAGCATAGGGATGGGGATGGAGATCGATCTACCTTTGACTACCGCTCTGTAAATACTCGTACACACATCGTCGTAAAAACAAAACATACGGTTTTATCGTAAAAATATCACGTTATTCTGCTTGATAAGGAATACGAATATCACATTTGAATTCGGAATAAGGTACGTCTCAAGGTATTGTACGATATATTGTGATAAAGACAAGGAGGGAATCGCGTGAAGTATTCAAATACAATTGCCAACACATTTGTATGAGACTTCTGAATATATTTATTTGATACAAAGATAAAGAAGAGTTTTCGGAGTAAACCTGTTTGAATATTCTTTCTGTTATCTACAAGGGTTAACAGTAACATATCGTCGTTACCAAAAACCGAAATTTAAATACAAAATGACTCTAATCATTTTGGTGTTCAACATTTTGATTTCAATGAATCTATTATTTGCATTTTGTGAATAAAAATTATTGAAATTTAGCGTTTTTCTTTCAAACTGAAATCCAACATCATTAAAATATATGACGTTCCTTCTGCTCTCTCTATATTTTATACTAGCGGCCGCTCGCGGTTTCACCCGCGTGGTTCCCGTTCCCGTGAGAATTTCGGGATAAAATTTAGCCTAAGTCACTCGGGGATAGTGCCGCTTCCCAACGGTGGAAGAATTTTTCAAATCGGTTTTCTAGTTTCGGAGCCTATTCAATTCAAACAAACAATCAAATCTTTCTTCTTTATAATATTAGTATATAAATGTTTTCAGCGTTGTTTCATTATGGCACGCAACTAATTGCTTTAGTAGAAATAATTAAACAAATACACACTTAAAGTTGAAAACATTGTAATGTAAGTTTTCCAGAAATGTTCAAATGCCACGATATTATGAGTGATAATAATCTAAAATGCGAGCGGCTCGGGGAAGGATCAAAGACTTTACTGTTTTATTAAGGTACTTTGACCCGACGATAATAATAATAAAATGTACCATGTTTTCAATGTTTTTGGACATTATGCTACAATATTTTTTTTATAAAGTTAAGTTCTGATTCGAAATGCAATAGATATAACATTTTAGGCACTATACTCAAAAAGGAAAATACTATGCCTTTAGCTTTCACCCTGAACAACCCATTATAATATATAATTGCCAATAGGTTCTCGCTTCAATATAATCATAAATGCCAGCTGAGCTGTATAGTTTGGCTTAAGTAAAGACGTGACCGAGTCGATCAGCCGGCTTTGCCACAGATTAATTTTGATAGGAGCGAAGGCAATCGACCGCTTATCGTACTATATTTCGCTTTCTACGTTCGGCAGCTCTCGTGTGTTATTTACATTATTATTCCAAAAGTACTTTTTACGTATTTTCAGGCTAGTTTTACTCTAACGCCGAGTGTATTCTGAAAGTTTTAATTTTTTCCTTTTTTAATCAACTTCAAAAAGAGAAGGAGGTTCTCATTTTTTATGTATGTGCACCGTTTACTCGGAGGCGTTTCCCCGTTGTACTTTGAAAACCCAACTAGTATCATAGTATATACCTGTACTGTATAGTTTGGCTAACTAAAGACGTGACCGAGTCGATAAGGTCGGCTTTGCCACATATTAATTGATAGGAGCGAAAGCAATCGACCGGGTAATCGTACGATACTTAGCTTTGTGTTATTTACATTATTATTCCCCCAGTACTTTTGCGTATTTTTAGGTACATTTTCCTTAAACTGGATGTTTTTGCTATAGGTATAATAAAACTTAGTAGACTTAGGATTATACTCGTAAAATATCAAAAATACATAAATGGTATTGAAAGTGATTTGTAGAATATGTAGTCAATGCAAAAATGTATGCAAACTCACGTAGTACTATAGTAAAACCTGGTAATTTAAAGAGACTTTGTTGTGTCGTGGAACCATTAATCAAAAATATCATCATATTGTCAGAAACATGGAAAAATCATTTTTGCTTCAAATAATCAAAATCCCCGTCTAATTCAAGAGTTTTTCTCAGAAGTCAATCATTTTGTGTGGGAATAGTAGAGATTAATTAGTAGTACTTAGTGTAGAAATTAATTTTCACTCATGCTGGACTGGGAGCGAACCGAAAACATGTAGCCTACTCAAGTAGCGAATTTTCTGTTCATTTGAACGCTAGAGTTAATCACAACAGTTTAAAATGGCCGTATTATATATTTGTTACTCAAAACGCAAAAACGGCTGAACAGATTTGGACGAAATTCGGCACACAGATAATGTTTTACCTAGATTATGATATAGTATAATTATTATCCCGGTCCCTTATACAAAACAATAAAATTAGTCCAAACACATAGAATAAAGAACTTATCGGGAACTGTATCAAGTATCTGTAGTATCAGTAGCTTTGTCATCTGCACATGGGAATACCGGCAACCCCAACGCTCATTAAGTGTGATTGAAACTGCGCTAATTGAAATTGCTGTCTCGTTAATAGTGTTTTTAACCGACTTCAAAAAAGGAGGAGGTTCTCAATTCTGTTGGTTTTTTTTATGTATGTATACCGATTACGCCGAGATTTCTGAACCGATTTCCATGATTCTTTTTTATTCGATGCAGAATAGTTGCCAATTGGTCCCATAAAAATTTGGTTTCGTTTGACCCAGTACTTTTTATGTTATGAGCATTTTTATATATTTCATTTCATTGTTGACTTGGACGATGTAGTATTTACGATAATTTTGTTTATAATGTACATGAAACCTTATCTAATAACCCTGCTGTAGTTTACAAAACAGCCTATTACAGACATTAAAAAGTAAAAACAAAAACTGCGTTAAAAAAAACCGACTTCAAAAACTAAAAAGCAAAAAATAAGCTTTTTGGAGTCGGTGCCAGCCAAGGCAAGAAAAATAAAA
This sequence comes from Chrysoteuchia culmella, assembly GCA_910589605.1. NCBI lineage: Eukaryota > Metazoa > Arthropoda > Insecta > Lepidoptera > Crambidae > Chrysoteuchia > Chrysoteuchia culmella. The sequence goes on from OU342648.1 coordinate 6,995,311, forward strand.
GAATAGGAGCTTAAAGTAGAATGTCTTGGCTGCCACCGACTCCAAAAGGCTTATTTTTTGCTTTTTAATTTTTAAAGTCGGTTTTTTTTAACGCAGATTTTTTTTAAATCTTAACTAGTTAGGTACTCGTACCTTATGTTTGCTTTTATATAATCTTTAAGACGATCTTTGATAACCTTGAGATACTTACTCTTTTTCTTGCTTTGATGTTTCTCACAGGGAAACTGTCCTCTAATTGTAAATTAGTGAAATTATTTTCAGTAACAAATAATAACTTTTGTTACGAGAAATAATATCTGTTAAATTCCACTACCGGTCTGTTGATCCACTATTCTAAAACATAAGTTGTAAGAAGTGTAACCAATTAAGCTTATTTGTAGAGTATTGGTTATAAATCTCAGTCGGGGCTTATCTACTTAGATAAGCGTAATACAATACAAAGTCTAGGTATTATAAATAAATAAGTATAATGAGGAACTTGTGTTATGGATAATAGATAACGGATAAACATACTTTTATAACTTTTTTTGTAAAAAGATACATAATATACATATTACACACCCATACAACACCCAGACCAAGACAAATAGACAAGATAAATATTAAACAAGAAAATATACTTAGTTTAATATTTATCACATAAAAATAGCATTGTAAAATGCAAAATTAAAAAGTTATAAACAAATAGACATGTTCATACACACAAATAATGCCTAAACGTAGTAAGTACATACTGCTTCTATTAATTCCTAAAAAAAAGTATTTCTTCTCCCCCAGATCGATCACAGCCTTAGACCTCATCTGACCGCCATTCTATTCTCAGCGTCCGTCGGTCGCGGCCATCTTATCTCCAAGTACCTATATCTACAGACATTGCGTTTCAGACACGTGCCGTGGCAGACAAAAAGTATATTTTTTAAACCATGAAGGTATATTATCACTCACCGTCCGCCATACAGTCCGCGTTACAGTATGTTTTCGAGTGTGGCACGCCACATAGGCCGGGGGGCGGTTGTGTTCTAGGTGAGCCCAGCATAACCGTTCGGTATGCATAATAGTGCGTGGCCTGTTATTACAGAAATATAAACAGTGAACCCGCCAGCCCGTATACCCTGATGAACTCATTATATAACTTATTCACCGCGGCCGGCACAGGGAAAAGTTGAGGCCACTGCGCTGGCAGACCACACGGCCTGCTGCGCAAAAAAAATCTATGTATGGGTTGGGTGGCGGTGACAGTGATATAAGTGGGTGTATTTACATCTATCCGGGCAGACACGGACCATCTGTGCCGGTGCATGTCTGAGCGTGTCTGAAGTTATAAATGAATCCTTATTAGTTTTGCAATAGGTTCCTAAATTGTACAAAATTATTATCCGGGACATCAAGAGAGATATAACGAGAAATCGTTCCATAATTCGGATTAATATTCCACGTGTAATATTGTTTACTAAACCTTAAATCTGTCAATATTGCTTAAGTGTAATTAATCGCTTTAGTTTGGGTGTTTATTTATAGTTTGTTTCTAATTGTTAAGGCTAGAGTAACATTCAAATAATCAGTCGGTTAGGTACGATTTATTGCCAACATAACTTTATTGTTTCTGACCTTGGACCGATGTTATTAAAATTTTGGTTAGTAGGTACCCAGACTGCTACAGAACTTCAATAAATAAAATATATATACTCTCTGGCCGATTTCGGCTACGGTGGCTGCAAACTAAAAATATAAAAAATACGCTAATTCGTAGTAATAGTGGTACGGTGGTGAGCTGCCCTATCATGTGCCCTCCGGTGACTACAGTAGCCAAGCTTATTTAAGAACGTGCATGAACACAGGCGGCACGTAAGGACACCGTCGACATAATTATAAAAGATGGCCGGGGTTGGTCTGGCCTTCAGAGCATCGCGTTTTGCATCCAAATCAGATTTCCTTTGCTCTTCAAAGTCATTCACCTTTTCTTGCACCAAACGTCTCTACTCTGGGCGACGGCTTGCCGTATCCTCCCACTCCTGTGGATTGATGTTGCATCGCTTCATATGTCTTTTCTGAACATCCTTGAAACGTAGGAACTGGCCGCCTTGTTTCCGCTTGCCATCTAGGAGCACAGAAAAGAAATGCGTTTCGCTACCCGGTCGTCAGCCATTCGTGAGACGTGACCACGTGACGTGACATTTGCGCGCCGAAGTACATCGGTATTCCTCACCCGATCCGACCAATTGATTTATGGTAAATTTTAAATAGAAAAAATAAAAAAATTACCATATACCGATCCGACCAATTGATGTTTAAAATATCTCGCAAGCAATTAAGGTGGATTTTTTCGAGAATACGAATGTGTTTCCGATATAGGACCCATGTCTCGGAGGAGTACAAAAAGTTTGCGAGGACTACTGCCATTTAGGTATACCCCGATTTTGGTTGAGAGTTTCAAGTCATGTGATCGTAGCACCTTGGATCGAAGCTTGCCAAAAGCAGCAGCTGCCGCATCAATACGGTGGTTTATTTCGGCCTCAAGGTCGCAAAGGGATGTAATTGTGCTGCCTAAGTACTTGAATTTGCCTAATTGTTTCAGCTCACTATTGCCAAGAATAATCTTCAAGGGCTCTGTGACTGCAGCGAAATCCATTGCTATAACCTCGGTCTTAGATACACTGATATTAAGACCATACCGACAGCAAACTTCGTGAAGATTCGAGATTAGTGAAGATTTTGAGATCTTGAGGCGAGTTTGCAACAAAACATAGATCGTCCGCATACATTATTTCCGTTACAACTGAGTGCGATACTTTAGTGTGAGCTTTTAGTCTAGTCAGGTTAAGAAGTCCACCATCAGTTCGGAACCGTATTTTTATGCCAGCAGAAATCCGCTCTACGACTTCACTGACTGCTACTGCAAAGTGCTAGCACACAACCTTGCTTGACGCCACAACTTACTGGAAAGTACTCTGTCTGTTCACCGTTGTAAGTTACGCAGCAGGTCATTTCATCGTGCAGGAGTCGGATCATTCGAACAAACTTCTCTGAGCATCCCAATTTCGCAAGTATGGTCCATAGGGCTTCCCGCGGCACACAGTCAAAGGCTTTTTCCAAATCAACAAAGCATAAATAAAGCGACTGGCTTTGTCCCCGACTTTTTTCTGGAGCTGGCGGATGGAAAATATGGCCTCGCAAGTACCCCTATCGGGACGGAACCCAAACTGAGTCTTAGGCAATAACTTTTCCGAAACTGGTAGAAGACGGTTGAGAAGTACTCTGGCGAATACCTTCGCAGGAACAGAAAGAAGCGATATACCTCGATATGAGTTACAATCCGAACGGTCCCCTTTGTTCTTATAAAGTGTCTGTATGCGAGACATCTTGAACTCGGGTGGTACTTTTTCTTCGTTCCAAATGCGCTGGAATAATTGCCAGATTAGAATGTGCAGCTGCTCTCCTCCGTATTTTAGCAGTTCTCCAGCGATATTATCTATACCAACTGCTTTCTGATTTTTCTGTTCGCAGATAGCGATCTTCACCTTTTCAATAGACAGTGGTTCATCGAGGCTGGGATTTTCTGGCATTGCCGGGATCGATGAAATATGTATCAGATCAGCTGATCGATCTACATTGAGCAGTTCGTTAAAATGCTCTGTCCAACGTTTAAGTACATCTTGCTTATCAGAAACTTTTTGTGTGCCATCGCGCGATTTTAATGGCACACTACTCCTACAAGCTTACGTACTTCCTCAAAGAAAGCACCCAACTGGTGTGTATCCGAGAACCACTGAATCTGTTTAGCCTTTTCTAGCCATCATCTATCCTTGCATCCCCTGGTGGTTTGTCTTAATACCGCACCACTTTTCCTGATTTCCTATGGTAGGCTCTTGTTGTTGCGTCTCAGCAGGCTACGGTGCTGTTCCAAAGCCACAGACAAAACACCATCATTTTGGTCAAACCAATCCTCGTTGATTCTCCTTTTTGGGCCTAGTACTTCAGTGGCAACTTTTAGAACAGAGGATGCTAGATTCTGCAGTTGCGACACTAGATCACCCTCTTCGGCGTCAAATGCCTAAAATATCAGCTAGGTTATTTTGATACTGTTCCCGTACTTCCGGAAGACTCAGCATATCTAAATTGAGGGATTTTGGCTTAGGTTTATAGATCTACGAGGCAAGTAAAGACGCAGTTTAAGCTTTGTTATTAGAAGTCTGTGGTCCGTCCAACAATTAGCGCCACGCATAACGCGTGTAATGTGCACCTGGGGTATGACTCTACGCCGGGTAATTGCGAAGTCAATTAAGTGTCAATGCTTGGAACGAGGATGCATCCAAGTAATTTTATATTTATCGGGCAGTCGAAATAACGTGTTGGTAATGGTCAGATCAAATTGTGCACATAAAGTAAGAAGTAACTGTCTATTACTATTCATGGCGCCCACACCATTTTTACCAAGCACGCGTGGCCACAATTCATGTTCTCGACCAACCCTCGCATTGAAATCACCTAGTAATAAGATTTGCTCCCTGGGGCGAATTTGGCCAAGGCATTGACAAAGTTCTTCATAGAACTGGTCTTTAACGTTGTCTTCATTACTCATTGTCGGTGCATAAACGCTAATAACATTGATATAATTATTATTCTGCAGATGAAGACGCAGGGTGATGATGCGGTCCGAGATGTATTGTGGGCATTCTGGCAATTTTTTGGCCATCGATGTCTTAATGGCAAACCCTACACCAGCTTGTCTGGGTTCAGTCTGGGGCCGTCCCTTCCAGAAAAACGTGTGACCACCTCCGATTTCCTCTAGCTCGTCTTGATCAGACGTGTTTCACTGAGGGCAGCCACGTCGATATTGGAGCGACCAAGTTCGCGAGCAACTATGGCAGTCTTACGTTCTGGACATAGGTTACCGTCATTGTCAATGAGAGTGCGCACATTCCAGGCGCCAAAGGTCATAATTGATGTTTTCATATTTTTCTTGTGCTTTCGACTGCGAAGAGTGGGGTGCCTGAGCAGCCGCGGTTGCTACCCCCCCAATGTGAAGGACGAACTTTTTTTAGGGCACCTTTTCTAGCCCCTTCCCCGGCTGAGCGGGGAAGCAGTGCCTCCCAAAATAGGGCTGCTTCGTCACCTAAAGTGCTGCCCAATCTACACTGTCGCCCAAATGCAGTGCAGAAACGACCACTCTCCATAGGCCGCCTACGTGCAGGCTTTGGACAAAGCCGAGTGTGCACCTCTAGCGGACCTCTCTACCGCCACCCATCGCCGCAGGACTTGTCATGCTCGGAGTCCAGAAAACAGAAGCAGTCAGATCGCGTGACATATTTAAGTGCATAAGTAGTTGCGCTGGTACAGACGCACTCTCTCGTCCTTGCCCTCGTGGATCCGATGGAGCGGAAAGCCGCTGCGACCGGGGGAGGGTTCGGATGCAGTCTCTGGCCGACAGTTTCTTCCGACCCCTACTGCCGCCCTAGGCCCTCAACGCTGCCTTGCTGACTCGGCATCTCCGCCAAGATCTTTTGCATATCTGCGTTGTTTGCCTTCGATACCGAGCCAGTCTTTAAACACTATGCGGGGGGTGTCCGCAGAACGCCTGTGACTAGGCGTTGTTGCTAGCTTAGCACCACCCAGGGGACACGTGTAGGGCAGACCTAGGAAAAGGTGGTAAAACCTACGGACGTGAGCAACTCATCCCCCAATAAATAAAATATTACTGCAACAAAGTACATATGGATTAGGTCGTGAGTGACTATTGCTTAGGTTTCTGAGTGATGTGATTTTGGTATCTACATGTTACTGACTTTGCTGCTCTCTTTTTTTTATTTCACATATTTAATAACATTTGGCAGAGCAAAGCAGGTGGTACGAAAAACCTTGTAAATTTAATGATAAGCATTAATTGGGTTCCTGTGATTGACATCTACTTGTTATTATTTAGTTAGTAAGAACAAGGGGAAAAGCGGATTCCCCTTGTCCTTACTAACTACAACGGACTTATGTAACATTTTGTTAATTCTGCCAAGGAACAAATTGAGTTGTCAAATTTTTGTAGTACGAAATAGCATGGTAAAATTAAAACAATAGTGCGCTAATCTGCCATGTCGGCAGTAGGCCCCTGAAATCCCCCGCAGAAAAACGAGGTTGAAGGTTGGTTACTGGGAAACTTGAAAATGTTATATCTGGCATCCTAAACCCACAGTTGTTAGCTAGGATTATTTAAATCGTAATGGAGCAATTAAAACTTAAATAGAATACGAGAGTAGAAGTAGAGTAGGTATATACTCGTATTTGTCGAAGTATTTTTTATGTAAGGATCGTAGTAAGAGGAAAGAAGCGATCTCTGCCTGGGATGACGTATATGTAGCCTATGTTTTAATCAAGACTATCTTCAACAGAAAGAGTAACAAACAAGCAAACTGACATACTTTTGCATTTATTATATATATAGTATTTATTCAGAGACAGCAATGAAAGAATGATTTTTAGGGGCGACTTTCACGAGCTGCCTCTTATCACAATAAAATGGTTATTTAATTTCAGTCATTTGTTTGAAGTTAAAATGCACATAAATGGATTTAGTGGCAATTATTGAAAGAAGTGCATATTTCTAGAAAACAAATAGATACTGTTCGTTCTTACAACCTGGGTAATTAAATACTTATTGGTTTTTTACGTAAGATGAAATGTTATTAGATGATTCTTTTGTCTTAAAATCACTAAACTAATTACGAGTACTGAGCACTTGGGTTAGTGTTTCAATTCATTATTTTTGTCCAACAAAGGACTATGAGCGTTTTGGTCCAATCCCTCAACAACGTTGAAAGTGGCACCAAATGTACAGTTACGGGATACACTTTATTTAATATTATGACGGCTAAGTCAATATCTATGTCATGGTGTTCTGATACATTTTCAAACAAAAACCGTAAACGAATGTTTTTTTTTGTGTACCTGCGCATACGCCACCGTCGTCGGGTTTATCAGCCTTGGCCGGAACGCGTTCGAACCATTGCTCCTTACCAAGCGTCATCTCATGGGGAACACTGCCCTATGGTGTTTGGGTGCGGCCTGGGCGGCCGTCTACTGACGAAAGGTTGCCGCCGCTGGAGTTTGCTGCGCGGCCCTTTGCGCGATCAGATGTCAATGTCTCGGGGCAATGTTTTCTCCTCTACGCCGCCTTCGTCGCCGTGCCGTTATATACACATTTCCTCCTCTCTCCTACCCCGATCACCGATGACACTGATATACAAAACTGATAATAAATAATAATAAATGTACAATAATATTTTTCGTTTTTTTTTAATAAAAAAAATCAATGGAATCACGGAACCCTAAAAACAATGTAATACTTATATCCCGAAAACATCGTCACATATCACTAGGTGAAACTGTGATCAAAACTTGACAATTTGTATGAAAATTAAAGTAATAAATTATGTTTAAACTCCATGTTTGCGCTCGATTTCGGCTTAATGCTCACAGTATGAAATATTTTACGCCTCAAATGCTTTCATTTGGCATAGGTTGTAGCACTGTTGGTGTATTGGACCAGACTCCATACATTTTTGCTCATGGTCCTTTAGTAAAATGCGAATGCACCACCTAGCTTTAAAATAATGTCGGAACACGGTATGTCAATCCAATAAGTTTATAGAGGGAATCCCAAAGGTTGATACGACCTCAGATTGAAACAAATAAACAGGGCAAAGTATAGTCGACCGAGTAAACAGCTGTAGCAAATATTCCGCAGTGTAAACATACATTTATGGGGAAACTAGTCGACTCGAAAGAAAAGTGTTCACCATTTACGAAATGAATTTGTTATTTTCTGAGTTTTAACAGAACTGGGGTGAAATAAAACACGGGATGACTCATCCCGTGACCACGGCAGCTGTTAAGGTGCCGAAACGTCAGGAAAATCAAAAAACCCCTAAAAAACCTAAAAATACGGACAATTACAATTTAGTTCGTGGAAATGTGCGCGTTTGATATCCGTAAAAGTTGATTTATTTCAATGAACAGTGCGCGCCAAAACATAAGATGTACGTATGAGAACTGGGGTGCTCGAGGTAATAAATGTTCTTACAACCTGGGCAAATACTTATTGGTTTTTTACGTAAGATGAAATGTTATTAGATGATTTTTTTGCTTCGAAATCACTAAACTAAGTACGAGTACCGAGCACTTGGAGTTAGTGTTGTTAATTCATTATTCCCTCAACAACGTTGGAAGTGGTACTAAATTAACGGTTATGGAATACACTTTATTTAATATTATGACGACTAAGTCAATATTTAACGCGGTCATGTTGTTTTGATACATTTTCAAACCTAAGAAAGCATAAATTCCTAGCATCAAAAACCGTAAACGAATGTTTTTTTCCTATTACGAAAGGAATTTGTTATTTTTCTGAATTTTAACAGAACGATTTAGAGTTCCTGAACACAATTCTAAAATATAAACATTTCTTAATTAGTATACAAACTCGAGGACCCTAGAATTCGTCCAAGCCCTAGACGCATTATAAAATTAAAAATGTTTTTTTGTTAAGCTTCCATTTTCACAAGCACCATTAAATCCACAGAACAGAAAAAACAGTCAGACGTGTAACCTTTAAATTAACCTTTCATTCAAAAACCTGCAAGTGCTGACAATTCATTAGGATAAAAATTGAGTTTTCTGAGGGTCTAAAAAGGGCGTTAAAGCAATATTGATAAGTGATTTCCCTGACAATTCATTATGCTAGTAAACAAATATTATTGTCAACCGCGTGGTGCCCGTGGGAGTATAAGGATTAAAAGTAGCCTATACTCTCCGTCCTTTCAAATACTTGTATGTCAAAAATCAAGTCAATTGGTTGCTTAGTTAGGGCGTGAAGAAGGGACAAACAAACATATTTTCGCATTTATAATATTGGGATTTCCTATGGAATTTGCTTTTAGTTAGTATTCTTGCCTTAAAAAAAATCCAATTTAAATTCTGCTACACTGACACTGAAACACAGTTCTAGACTCCATATAAAATAAACAATTAAATGCATTATAACTTTTTAATTTTGCATTTTACAATTCTATTTTTATGTGATAAATATTAAACAAGAAAATATACTAGAAAAAAGCAACTAGTCTCATGTCGCCCTGACGGGATTCGAACCCGCATCCGTCAGGGCGACATGAGACTAGTTGTTTTTTTCTAGTATATTTTCTTGTTTAATATTTATCAATTAAATGCATTATTAGGGAATTCACTTAGTAATATTGTGTTAGCGCCCTTTTTAGTCCCTCTGAACTGAATAACGCAAAAGTGGTATTCAACCTGAAGTTCTAGACTTTTCTAATTGAAGTCCGGCTTCATTAGACAGCTTTTGTCTCAAGCTGCGAATGGGTAAACAAGTGAAGAGTTTGTTCAGACGAGTGCAATTACCGTCAAGTTAGTTGGATAGTCATTTGGTTTTCTAGCATTTGGAATTTCAGTTAGCCATGTAGGTATAATTCTTGTTTAATGGAGGAGCTTAGAAGGGTAGCAGTTAGTGCATTTTCTTTGCGTTTATCAAGCAACATTCGCTATGGTCTGTCTCGGGATGGGTGCCCAGAAATGTATTACCTCCAGATTCTCCGTGATTCAGAAGGCACGTTAAGCCGATGATATCGGCATTTGCAGTCGTTAGTACCTACAAGTCTGTATTGGGCTTTCGTGGGTGCATCATACGTCCTAATAATACTATAAATGCTAAAGAATGCCAGTTTGTTTGTTTGTTACTCTTTCACGGTAAAACTTAGTAACCGATTTGGATGAAATTTGGCACACATATAGAAGATAGCCTGGGTTAAAACATAGGCTACTTTTTATCCCGATATTCCCATGGGAACGGCAACCACGCTAGTTATCCCTAAAGGCTTATGCCCCAGCAGTGCGATATTAAAATGGCAACTTTTGATAATGACTGTATAATTGAGTTACTAAATATCAGTCAGTGACGCACATAGGGTTATACAAGGAGTAAGAGCTTCGAAGGTCAATCGTTTTTAATAATCTACCTAGTTATTGTTTTGGCGAGCTCAAAATTATCATTTATTTAATCGAACGAAGTTTATATTCGTATTAATTGTATGTCGAGTTCATAAATTGTTTGTTAATTTAAGTAAGATTTAAGCATTTTTCGATTTTGCATATCAATGGTACTGAAAAATTTAGATTCAAAACAGCCTGAAATAGAAAAAACAGACTTGAAATAATACAACTTTTATAGATATCAAACGCGCTATATTTCACGAACTAAGTTGTAATTGTCCGTATTTTTAGGTTTTCTTAAGGGTTTTTTTGGTTTTCCCGACGTTTTCAGCTGCCGTGGTCACGGGATGACACAATTACAACTTAGTTCGTGAAATATAGCGCGTTTGATATCCGTAAAAGTTGTTTTAATTCAATGAACAGTGTGCGCCAAAACATAAGATGTACGTATGAAAAACAGACTTGTTAAAACGAACGAGTAAATATTAAAATGAGCACTCATACGTTTTGTGAAGTTCACAGATTCAGAAACAATAAAGTTCTGGATACTAAGGGCGTGTTAATTGTCAAAGGGCTGTGTTTAGCGGGGTAATAAATAAACCGTGTGTGGCAAACCTTATCCAATTATACTGGAGAAAGGGTCAAGGGCTGAAACGCAAATGGCTGTACTTTCATGGACGTTTATTGAAATATTTCGGAGGCATGGAGAATGTTGAAGAGCTAGATAGATATTAATATATTATACTAAAACCTTTGTAGAATATCCTATTCTACTTGATATTATAAAAGCGAATACTTAGTTTGTGAGGATGTTCGGATATTTGGATGTTTGTAACTATTTTACGCAAAAACTACTGAACTGATTTGTATAAAATTAGGCACACAGATAAAAGGTAGCCTGGACAAAAACAAAGGCTACTTTTTATCCTGATATGGGAACGGGAACCATGCGACTGACATCTTTTAACTACCTTTTGACTTACGTACGATTGCGGGGTGCTGAAGGCAATTTCGCTATGTTCATGTTCACTCGTGGGATGGGTGACCAAATGTGTATTTCTCCCATTCTTCTGTACCTACATCAAAACGAACGGTAAGCTGGTAAATTTGCAACCATTAACACTCATCAAAGCATTTATTAACTCATCTATCACTTCTTTAATTTTCACGCATTGAAGAAAAAAACTTAACAAAAAGATTTAGTGTTATTTCGTTTGTTTTTTTTTGCAGCATATTAGCCATGGGTTGACTGGACCGATCGCGCATTAACCTTGCTTATTATGTTAAGGGTCGCTTCCATTATAATCTAATCGCAACAGTAATCATATAAGGATGAACATATATTATGTGTTTGTATCGTGTGTGGCCGTAGATCTTTACTTACTTATTATCCACAATTCTAAATGGTATATCTAATATTGTATACCTTAGATAGATAGATAGATAAAACACTTTATTGCACACACAAAAATACAGACAGAAACCTTAGAATCTAATTTATACAATGGATGGATATCAAAACCATTTAAGGCATATATGGTTTTGATATCCGTAACGCAAGTCTGCTCAAAACTTTTTGTAGAATAAGTTGCCTATACTTATTATAATGAACTGACACCTTAACACTCGATGATATGGATCGCTTATGTCATAAATCATGAAAGTAACCTTGTGTGTACGAGGTCCGTACGGCACGTGTGTGTGTTTTATTAATAGGCGTTTTGCATTCGATATCAATTCATATCGGCACGTGCCAAATAAGGCACATTTTCCTCTGTAGAAAAATTCAAATGGCTATGAAACGACTAGACGAAGCAGTGAAAGGAATTGCTTTCTACATCTACATGATAGTGTATATGTATGTATGAAGTAGTTATATTTATAATATTTTCAATCAGAGTTTTGTGTGTGACATAAACCTAAATATCTGGGGGTAATGTTAGACCAACGTCTCTCATGGCAAGCGCACATTGATTTGGTGGCTAGTCGGATAAGAAAGATAACGTGGATTTTTAAATCACTTATTAGACACGTAGCTACCAAAAAAGTTCTTAATCTTATTTATGTTGTGTTAGTACAGTCTATCATAATTTATTGCATAACAGTTTGGGGAGGAGCACTAAAAACAAAATTTTTAGACGTGGAACGAGCACAAAGAGCTCTGTTAAAAGTTATGTTTTAAAAAAATGCAGGTTTTCTACTCATTTACTGTACAGCTTAGCTGATCTATTTTCTATTAGGAAACTGTACATCGTACACGTTATTTTAAGAAAACACAAAACTTTGGTATATAGACCTAATATTACCCAAAATAGAAGGAAGCACATTAAGGTAATAGAAACACAATGTACACGCACTAGTTTTGCTCGAAATAAGTTTCAACACTTATCAGCGTATTTATATAATAAAATAAACAAAATTTTAGAAATATATCCAATGACTTATCGGGAATGTAAATCTAACCTTACCAAATGGTTAAAGACATTATAGATTATGACGAAATCGAAAATTTATTAAACATGATCTAATATAGCCTCTTTGCTTAGAACATACATACGTACGCACACCCACACACACCACCCACACACGCACACACACAACACACACACACGCACACACACACGCACACACACACGCACACACAAAACAAGCTCAATTTTGTACTTATATGTTTCATTAGTCAAGTCTTAAGTTTTAGTAAATTAATTGTTTATTTGATTATAACTGTACTGGTTTATAATTCTGTACATGTATGCTTTGTTAAGGAAGAGTGACTCCTTCTGGCACAGGTGCCTTGGCACTTAAAAGAGGGAGCCCACCTTTAAATCTCTGTTAAACTACTTTTGTTACAGAAATAAACATTTTTTCATTTTCATGTTTCAAACCTTCAACTAAACTATTACCGCGCTGAGGCGGGCTCGCCACTCACTTGCTCAAAAAAAATTAAATATCAAGAATAACTTTTTAATTTTGCATTTTACAATGCTATTTTTATGTGGTAAATATTAAACAAGAAAATATACATTGATTAACATATGCAGCGTTTTTTATGTCTACTCAATACCTCATCATTTCGAACAACTTTATGTATCGAAGCAACCATATTTGTAGCGAAAAAACAGCGTTTTCATAAATTTTAGCAGAATTCAAATAAAAATTAGTATGAAATATTTTTAACGCGATTTTAAAGGTGCTTCTATACAAAAAGGTTTGTAATGATGAGAACTACCAAGTTTTTAAAGTTTTAAAAGGTTTTGAGTAAACATAAAATAAAGTAATCATAATTTAATATCCTGATATACTCGTACACATAGTCGACAGGCAAGTCAAATTACGGCTCAGGTGAGGCCAAATGATAACGTTCAAAAACAATGCGAAGTTAGTAAGTAATAACGACGTCGCCCGGGACGCCCAAATTAGACATTTGATAGCTGCCGCTCCGCCCGCCCTGCGAACTTGGGCGGGTGGTGATGAAGCAATATTGAGGCGAACTACACATTTAATAGTTCCTTTTGGAATTTTAATGAATTTACAACTTAACGGACAAACTCAATATAATTTATTCAGTCTAGGCTATTACAAGCACTTGTGAATGTCAAAGAAGCTACGCCATCGGTTCGCTTGCTACGACAGGAGACTTTGTAACGAGAAGAAACCGCAAAGGGCTGTTTTCTAATTTGTTGTATTGAAGGACTGGAGTCAAGTTGTATATTTATTTTGGACCTTTGAATAAGATAACTTATTTTAGTCATATCGCACCTCCAGTCGTAAAGCGGCTCAATCCAAAATGAATGTTTTTTGGGAAATGCAGAAAACGTGTTTCGGTCCTCGACAGTTTTTTGTATATTACACTATAACTAAATGAATGAGCTATTTACAAAATTCAAAGTTCTACAGGTTTCAAAGACTACTGATACGGATAAAAAAATCTTTCAAATATTTTATAATATAGGAGTAAATAGACGCTGAAAAATAAACTTAAAATAAAGAGTCAGTTAAGCAATACAAACATTTTTGAACATTTGACTCTTGTACAACTATGTCTCTTTATTTCTAAGCACTACGTATTATTGGATGACTTATTTACAAATAGTTCTTTTTAATTCTTAGCTTCAATATTTTTATGCGGAGGAATACTCAATAATGCAGTTATGTACTAAAATATTTCGAAGGTATGAGGAATAAAACATAAATTCGAATCACATTCTTTTATTACCTGTTGATATATATATCTTAAATAATCAACGTTCGTTATATTATTTGCTACCAAGGTTCAATATTGGGCCCTCTGCTGTTTTTAATATATATTAACGATCTCCCTAACAACGCGAGTAGTTTATGTAAGACAGTACTATTTGCAGATGATACATCTTTAATTTTTAAAATTGATAGAGGAAACAGTTGTTCTGACGAAGTAAATAGTGCTCTCCCTCAAGTCGCACACTGGTTCTCTTGAATCAGTGTGCGACTTAAGAGATTTGTCTCTTAACCCTACCAAAACGAAGTTTGTTAAATTCTCATTACCTAATGTAGGGCAAGTCGATATGCATATCAATTTGAATGGGGATGTAGTGGAGTTAGTTGAGAGTACTAAATTTCTTGGCATTACCATTAGATTCAAAACTACAATGGGATCCACATATTGAAATCTTGCCGAGTTTTAGTTCTGCGGCTTTCGCAATAAGGAAAATAAGGCTCCTAACTGATATTGAAACGGCAAGACTAGTTTACTTTAGTTATTTTCATAGTGTAATGTCCTATGGCCTGTTGATGTGGGGCACAGCAGCCAATATAGAAAATGTTTTAATACTTAATACTAAAAGAGTTGTGCGTGCCCTTTACAACCTTTACCTTTAAAGAGAATAATATACTAACTTTGGCGGGACAATTAATCTATGATAATATTGTGTATGTAAGGAAATATCACGATTTATTTATTAAGCATAGCGATGTTCATAATTTTAATACTAGAAACAAGAATAAGTCCAAAATGTTCCGTTCCAAGATGTCGGCTTGAAAAATGTAGAAGCTTGACTGATAGCTTGGAGGAACTGCTGAACATGTAGCTGAATTAGCATGCCTTGACTGGTTTGAACTTGATGAACTCTTAGAACTCGTCGACGATGAACTGGATGAGGAAGAACTGGATGACAACGAAGTTGTAGATCTTGATCTGATAGAAGCTTTAACTATTGGAGAAGATATTTCTTGTTCATTTTGAGTCTTTTCTGGATTTTTTTTTACCTAAAAGTAAGAATCATGTTAGTTAAGAACTTGAT
Organism: Chrysoteuchia culmella; assembly: GCA_910589605.1. NCBI lineage: Eukaryota > Metazoa > Arthropoda > Insecta > Lepidoptera > Crambidae > Chrysoteuchia > Chrysoteuchia culmella. The sequence continues at coordinate 7,010,583 of OU342648.1, forward strand.
CACATAGTGGGTTAGCGCGCCGGCCAGCAATCGTTGCAGTCAAGAAGTGTTCGTATGGGCTGTTACAAGCACTTGTGAATGTCAAAGAAGCTACGCCATCGGTTCGCTTACTACGACAGGAGACTTTGTAACGAGAAGAAACCGCAAAGGGCTGTTTTCTAATTTGTTGTATTGAAGGACTGGAGTCAAGTTGTATATTTATTTTGGACCTTTGAATAAGATAACTTATTTTAGTCATATGTTACTATACAGTTTACTTATTAAAAGGTACTTTCACTAATCTTATATACGTTGAAAGGACTAAATAAAAAAATGTGTTTCTTTCTTAAGTTTATTTGTATTAACATCATTATCTGCCACATGACACTTACTGCTGGATAGAGATCTCCCCCAAGGATCTCCACGACGATCGGTTCCACACTGCCCGCATCCAGCGGCTTTTCCGCGCACCAGTTCGTCGGACCGAGTGTCGCAGAACAGCTGCTACAGAATCTGGGTTGGACCATCAATCGCGAGAAATCTGTATTGAAACCTACTCAGGAACTGGAGTATCTAGGTATCGTTTGGAACACCCACAGCAACTACAAAACCCTTCCTCAGAACAAGGTAGAGTCAATAGTAGCCTTGACCGACAGCATCAGCAAAAAGGCCACCGTGTCCTTGAAGGAATGCCAACAATTATTAGGCACTCTAAACTTCGCCAGTTTTTTAACCCCAGGGGGAAGACTACACTGTCGACATCTGCAGAGATACTGCCGGATGCTGAATCGGTGTCCAGATCAGCCGAGAGCCATATCATCAGGAGTAAGGTTGGACTTAAATTGGTGGCATTCGATCGCAGAACAGGCTCTGACGAACAGCCCCTTGCACGAGAATCCTGTTCAACACTTTCTGACAACGGACGCTGCAGACTACGGCTGGGGAGCTCAATTGTACAGTAGCAGGCAAGTGGAGTCAAAATCAGTCGAGTTGGCATTGCAACCGGAAAGAGATGTTTGCAATAATATCGGCGATAAGACACTTCGCAGATCTTTTAACGGGACGCCACGTCATTATTCCATCGGACAATCGAACAGTGGTGGCCTATGTTCGAAACGAAGGGGGAACACACTCAGAACCTTTACTGGAACTGACACACCAGCTGTTTCAACTGCTAAACCGATGGAAAATATATCTACCGGGAAGGTACAACCAAATTGCAGACAGTCTGTCACGAGGCAAGATATCAGCAGAATGGCACCTATTGCCAGAAGCAACGAATCAAATTTTCCAGAAGCACGGAACGCCGGAAATAGATCTCTTTGCGTCAAAGAACACCAAGGTTGTGCAGAATATGTGTCGAAAGACTCGAGAGACTCATCGGCAGCATTTTGCAACGCTTTCAGCAGAGATTGGACGTTCCAACTGGCTTGGCTGTTTCCACCTCCGTCAATAATACCAAGAGTACTACATCATCTGAACACAGCACGAGGTACGTTTCTTCTGGTAGCACCCCTGTGGAAGCGAGCGTATTGGCTACCCGACCTTCGCCAGAGAGCCCTAGGCCGACCAATGAGGGTGAAGAATCTTCATCGCGTGCTAATAGATCAGACTACGGAGCAGCATCCTCCTCAGGTACAAGAAATGAAACTTTTAGTATGGAAAATTGGGGGTGGGCGGACCAATAACAGGTTGGACTGAAGCAGAGAAATCTCTCCTCAAACGTAGCTGAAGAGATTCAACCCTGAAGACGTATAGCCTGGCTTCGCTGGATAAAATAGTGTGAAAACTCGAACTTTGATCATAAGCATCCTGATGGTAATTCTTTTTCAAAATATTTAGCGTATCTTCATTTATGTGAAAAAATTTCTTATTCTACTATTCTATTACATAAGTCTGTGATTCTTACCTTAGGCTGACCTAATAATGATCTAAATTCAAATTTCTTAGTTAAACACATGATAAAATCAATTTCGTTGGAGTAACCCAAGCCTGAGAAAGCTCCTATATGGGATTCATCTGACCTGATTGCTTGGTTGAGCACGAATTCTCCTGCCCGGTTGAACCTATTTGAAGCTTCTCGTAGACTTGCTTGTATTTTACTCTTAGCATCCGGTCGAAGAGTTCATGACCTGACATTGTTGAGAGTGTCACCAGAGTATTTTATAGATATGGGTGATCATATTATACTATGGCCTGTATTCGGTTCTAAAACTGATACTGCGTCATACAGGCGTCATCGGGTTGGAAACTTAAGATTAATTCAAATCATTGTATATGTCCTGTGTTTTGGATACGTAAGGTTTTTGAACTTGGTGAGCAGAGGCGGACAGCGGAGTGCAACAATGCTCTTTTTATCTCTGTCACGGGTGGAGAAAAAGCGGCCACTCGAACCCTCATTGCCAACTGGATTAAAACTGTATTTAGAGATGCCGGCATCAAGGCGTCTCCGGGCAGTGTGCGCTCCGCTGTGGCTTCCTTGAATTGGTGGGAAAACTTGCCTTTAGACAAGATACTTTCACGAGGTAATTGGCGTAGTGGAAATACATTTGCAAAATTTTATTGTAGACAAATTAAAAGCGGCCCGGATGCCGCATCTAGAAGGAATGAATTATTGATTGATAATTTCCATCCAATTTAATGAAACCGAAATTATGCATCTAAGTTTAAAACTTTTTGGATAATGTTGATAAATCTATGATAAATAGTTAAATCATTTAAATAATTATACCTGATTTTTACTTAAGACTTTTTCTAAGCTTTTGTGTGTAATTAAATAGCATTTTGATTAGTATACCTTAAACTTTTTATTTCATAGACAACCTGAAATGTGTGTGTAAGGTATGTTTCAGATACATTGTGCATCAAGCATACATACTTATTGTCACATAGCGTCATCATGCAGTCACCAGCAGCTAATAAACACGTCTCTCACAGATGCTGTGCATCGTCACATGCCGATAATAGTGCAAGTTTTACATTACAATAAAACTTGTATTATTGGGCAGAGACGATGCACAGCATCCCATTAAGACCTCCTAGTGAGAAACTTCTATGGAGGCATCGAGTGCAAAAAACTCCTAAGGTGACTAGAAATGGCGCCAACCGGAAGTAAGTCTTACGTATTGCCATTTATTTGACAGAAACTGAATAAAGGTAAGTCTATTGACTGTAACTTGCTAGACCGGAAGTCGACGCACTCTCCCACAGATGCTGTGCATCGTCTCTGCCCAATAATACAAGTTTTATTGTAATGTAAAACTTGCACTATTTGCTGTTTATTTAAGTTTTGTTAAGATTTAAAAAAAAGGTAAATGCTTTGTTATGATTTCAAGTTGACAAGTACTTTCACCCACGCAGTTTAGGTTTTGATAATTGAAAACTTCGGAAAGTTCAGAAGAGTTTATCAAAATGTCAAACCCTTAATTGAAACATAAACCTCTGTAACGTTTTAATAGGTCTTCCATTGAGTTGTTACAACCCGAAAACTTTACAAATGTCTATTGTATTTCTAATAATTGAACAATAGTATTTAAGAAAGTTTGAGCAAACTTCTGGGAACCCATAGAAGTAACATGTAAATTACAAAGAAAAATTAAAAAAGAAAAAGTAAAAGAGTTGAAAGTTAAAAGTTAAAATTTAAAAGAGTTGACCTGAAACCTGAATATATAAAGTTATAATATGTCACTGATAGCTAAAACTATCTCTATATATAAGGCCCATGTTATCCATTCTAATGTTCCCTCCAGCGCCATTAGTATAACACCTACAGCCTTCACTAATAGCTTCAAAAATCACAAAAAAAATGTAGACGGCCGGAAAAATATATTTTTTTTCTTTAAATTGACCTCATCAAGGTCATTGGTTAGAAAACACGTGCACACGTGCGTAGCACGCGCTTGAGTCTAGTTGGAATATATGATTTGAAAAAGTGAAATTCACACAGCACTGTTCATTTTTCAGAAATTTCTTTATAGTTTACAGAAAAAAAAAAGAAAACGGTGTCTTCGTGTAGGTGATACGGGTGACCGATTGTAACAAAATTTTCCTCAGATTTCTAACGTCGATAAAGACAGATATTTAGTTGTACTTAATTTGAATGTAGAAATATCGCAGCTTAGTTAGGTATTAAATAATTGGTGTGAGTTGTGAGGCATTACTTATTCATATACGCAACCTTATCTCTCGAATCTTCTCCCGCAGGCTGAAAGCATATTAATAGACCCGCTTTGGATTATCAAGGTTCCGAAGATATAGATATTTTGATAAAAGGCAGTGTTATAATGATAGTAATTTCAAGTGATGGTTAATAACAAAAAAATCTTGAATTACAAATTATTGTTATTGTGACCGTATTACTGAATAAATTACAATATTTATAATTAAGGCCCACTTGTGCCAAGACAGGTTAACATTTAACCCAGGGTTAATGCAAACAAAAGTAGCACTAACTCTGGGTTAAATATGTTAACCTAGCTTGGCGCAAGTGGGCCTAAGTAAAATCAATTAGGCGCTGAGTATTTGATGGAGATTTAGTCCACTCAAGTCCGCATCTGATCTTTATTATTGAAACTTTATTATTCTTTGATGATCGTGACATGCGTCTCCGATACGACATGTATTAGATGTATTTTTATACGGATCGTGGAGAACGTATCATTTTGCGTCCACACTCTATCGGTTATTAATGACACGCGTAAATGTTATGCGTCGAAGATCTGATACGGTAAAAATATCAGTGTTCCTACCGCCATCTCTTAGCGCAGTATTGTTTAAATCTTACCATGCTGTTTCGTACTACGAATCTTGTAAACTTTTTATGATGAAGTTTTGTGTCGTCTTCGCTCAATCATCGCCTCCAAAGTATGAAATGTGTCAAAATGTGACAACTTCCATAAAAACATAACGTAAGCAAAATGGTAAATTTTAAACAGAAAAATATTGGAAAAAATTAACTCGGCCACAAGTGAATTCTCAGACGGGAATCGAACCCGCGACCTTTGGAAATCCGGTCCGGAATATTTTTCTATTTAAAATTTACCATAAGTATAAAAATAGCATTGAAAAATGCAAAAATTACAAAATCATAACGTAAACAAAATGTTATTATGACATGATGGTTTCTAATAGGCCTGCAGCTGTAGACTCAGTTTAAAATGATCAGATATGGACCCAGCTTTAAGCTGTTGATGCCGGCTGCATCTTACTAAGGCCACCCGTTTTTTCGCAAACACCCTATCTTTTTTCAGTAGGATTGAGAAATGACAGCACCATTGTCTAATTATCCGTGTTTTCGCAATATCCCTAGGATTTTCGCAAAGAATAGATTTATCTAATTATCCTGCGACATGCACGTCTTAAAATTTGTTCATACCTGCTCGTTTCGAAACATCGGAAAGTGTCAGTGTCAAATCAAATTTTGATATCCATAAAATAACACGCAGTATAAACCACATATTTTGTTATCGCGCGTTTTGTTATCGCGTATACTATATATTTAAAGTAGATTTTCGGGTAAAACTAACTGAATATAATAGTAAGCGAACTGTAATGCTCAGATAATTTGGCCGGTAAATAAATAAAAAATGGTCTTGAACTCACGCACAGTTTATTCCCATGGAGGCAAAAAGACACAATGTTGTCATCACAGAAAAAACATTAAAGTATACAATAATGTTGCCAGCTATTGACAAATTATAAATAAAATGTTGGTAATTCCAACACTAACCAACACGCATACGAATCAAAGCCTTAAAATCAGTTCTGGCATAATCATATGACACGTGCGGAATTCACTGTGCCTTCGACCCATCTTGTAAATTAATTTGTATTCGTCGTGTCAGCCACCATTTTGCTGGCAGCCGTGTTAAACTGTTTATCTCTCAGCAGTACTGTCGGCGGCTCGTCAACGAGTTAATGTAACGTTTCATCGTTCCAAATACGACCTTACTCGCTGGATTATGAGTTGATAATTGCTTTCCTGTACCGTCACTTTGAAACGTGGTTATAAAATTTAATATTCAGTTTATGGGGTACGTTTTGTATATTAATATTCATTTTGCCGCTATATGGTAGACGTTGAGGCTTAATCTTTTCGTGTTCCCTTATCAGTAGCATGAAACTAATACCAATCAATGATGAAGGTAAATAAAAAAACAAGCTACGCGTTTCGCGTTAATTCGCTTAAACCTACATACTTTGATATGGCTCTTACAGCTCTTGCTTAGGCTTCAATCCTAATCCTATGCTAATCCATAACTAATATTATGAATGAGAAAGTGTGTTTGTTTGTCCCTTTCTTGACGCTCTAACTAAGCAACCAATCGACTTGATTTTTGGCGTAGAGTTAGTTGAAAAGACGGAGAATAACATAGTGTACTTTTTTCCCGATATTCCCACGGGAACGGGAACCACGCGGGGAAAACCTCGGGCAAAAGCTAGTAAGGTATAAATATAACCGCTTCACATTTCTCTAGCAATTGTTGCCCACAATAGTTAGAAACTTCCACACAACTGTTATTGTCCCGTTCCCAAATCGTCGAGAAGCTAGAACTGTAACAATAGTTTGCGATTCAGCGATACACGTTTTTTTACTAGGGCCGAATAGTTGGGAATGTTTGATCAACTATCCGTCCGACCCGGGCACGTTCTACTCAAAGTTGTCCATTAGATTAATGAGGACATATCTCTGGAAATGTACAGTCGAGAGCAACGACAGTTTTCACAATTTGACATATTTATTTAATTAACACCCAATGACTGACGACCTGTTTGGCGCAGGGGTACTAAGCCCACCTTCTGCGCCAGAGGTCCCGGGTTCGATCCCCGGACAAGACAAATATTTGTGTGCATGAACATGTCTATTTGTCTTGGTCTGGATGTTTAATATGTATATTATGTATGTATTTACAAAAAAAAAAGTATATAAGTATGTTTATCCGTTATCTAGTATCCATAACACAAGTTCTTCATGATACTTAACGTGGGCTAGATAATTGGTGTGATTGTATGGAAATATTTATTTATTTTATTTATTTATTAATGACTACCACTACTTCATGTTTAAGTTCATATCACGAGAGTTTTTGTAAACCTTGGTTTGCTGTTGAATGTCAATAGCGGTGGAGGTATGTACATCTAATCGTCGGCTTCGCAAAACATAAACTCGACAGTAAGAATAGCGTAAGAATTTTCTATCAGGACACCGGTGTCCAGAGAACAATGCATTATCAATTGTGTCTTATCATAACCTGGGTCTTGAGAGGTTAAGTTTATTTTAAAATACACGAAGCCTTGCCCACATTTGTAACCTCAGCCTACAACATAGTCGACAGCAATTCATCAATCAAAATTGCTAAAGTTTGATGAATTGGTGACAGAAGATCAGACGAAAGACAGAACTCGACAGAACAGAGACAGAACAGAAGAAGAAAAGAGAGAGAAAAATCATAAATAACAACTCCACTTTCGAATTTTTTTACATGTTACACACATTTTGGTACGGAAATAAGCTTTAATATTGAATAATATTAAAAACTGAAAAAAATAAATAATCAGGAAAACAAATTAATATCAGCTGTAACAAGTTCTTATAACACTGGTTTAGAACTTACTTTAGTTTGAGTATAAAGCAATTATTAAGTAAGTACCTAAATATCGTAATGGAATTTAACCCTTGTCAAATTATATTTGTCAGAAACATCGCATAGAAAGGACATTCTTGACTAGATTTAGCCTGGATATAGTAACAAAATTGATATGAAACAGTGATTTAATACAATGTCCTTGTTAAAATGATTTTATGCACTGGTTGTGTTTGATTGGGTGGTTAGCGCAGTAGATATCATTATTAGGGTTGGCACCACGAAATCATTGCAAGAAGGAATCATTGCAATTGTAATATTAGTAAACTATCTTTTAATTTAAATGAAAAAAAAAAAAAAACTTAACCGAAAAAAAAGATTCTCTGTAAGTCAGCGCCTCTATTGATAATTTTATAAAAAAAGCAACGTTTGTCAATTTTCAAATTTCTCCCGTAGTGGGGAGGTGTTAAACACTCCTGCATACATTCCCTAACATTCCGTAGCATGAACACAGCTACTTATGTCTCCCGATGATATAGAGAATGATGCTGTCTTGCTTACTCCGCTAAGGAGTGAGCGAGACAGTGAAACGTTATCGAGCTGCAAGTGGCGATAAAAGCCTATCATGCTAAGCCTACTGATATTATATATAAAAACTTTTAATCAAAAGTTAAACGTACTAGTGAATTCTCAGATGGGACTTGAACCCACGACCTTTGGAAATCCGGTCCAATGCTCTTACAACTAAGCTACCGAGACTTGAGGACCACCGTCGAAATTCTCCAATCCTTTTATATTTTAATACGCTGTAGGCCAGCGTTGTCACATCAATGCTAGGAATATCCTTGCATTCGAAAGAAACCTATTTTCAGCCCCCCTGATTATGTATTTTGTTTCTATCAACATTAGATTAAAAGTGCAGCCACATTGCTGCTTTAGTAAAATCAATGTAAAAACTATCTTAATAGAGCAACAATGTAACTGCACTTTCAATAAATTTCACTCAAAATCTGTTAGCAACAGAGTTAGATAATCAACTAGCCGGTGTTTAACGATCCATTAATATGCAACAGCAAATAATTTATGATTTTTTAATTATTGCATTTTTCAATGCTATTTTTATACTTATGATAAATTTTAAATAGAAAAATATTGGAAAAAATCAACTCGGTCACAAGTGAATTCTCAGATGGGACTTGAATAGCCCAACACCTAAATACGTCGCGCAAAAAAATTGCAGCATGACGAGTGACATCCCTAACTGTTATTGATTACCACCGTGTCAATGGCAGGGGGATAATGTGAAATTGTACCTTTCTATAGTATCGGAGTCGATAAATCAAATCAATGGGTTTATCTCGCATGACATCTCGTTTACGATAGTCATTCATTCGGATGAGAATGTATTTCTTTTGTGTTTTTCTGTGCTCTCTTAATTAATATAGCGGTGACTATTGTAACTTGGTCAATATCGTAAATACAAGTTTTACTAATCGACATATAGAGTGTATCCGACTTCAACCAAACAATGATAACATAGCCAGAACATTTTTCATTTTCATTAACCGACTTAAAAAAAGAAGGCGATTATCAATTCGTCGCGTATATAATTATATATTTTTATGTATGTTCACCGATTACTCGAGAACGCCTGAATCAATCGAAATGATTCAAAGTCGGGTTCGTATCCAAGTTGCTCCCTTTTTTTGAAATTTTGAAATCGGTTCAGTAGTTTTGAAGGAACCTTGAAAAAAAATCCGAATTTTTTGGTCAAGCGGTTTGGCCCATACGTTATGACTCAAACTAGTAGTTGCCTACACTTCTAGTTTAAGTCAAACCTTTTAAAAAAAATTAAAATCTTTTCATAAAAAAGTAAAAATTTTATTTCCACTTTTTGAAGTTTTATTTTTTTATAAAAAGTTTTTATAACAGGCATTAAAAGTTTTACAATTTCACAACACAAATCGCACTAACTTTATTATTTTACCACGAATGAAATTTGGTGTGGTAGGTAGCGCAAGGATCTTCTACGCCTTACGATGACAACGCATTTGATTATTTAAATAAATTTGTATAAATAAATTTCTTTGAATCGTGCACTGATTTTCTTATTTTGGGGAATAGTTTAACGGACAAGAAAAACGGGCGCAAGAAACTTATCAGTTCTAAGGCGCTACTCAGAAAAAGTATGGACTTTTTGATATAAAACTATAGCATGGTTACAGGTTACAAATCTGGTAATAACATATATTTTTCTTCATACCTTTATCTAGATTCGTATAGTTTCAAAAACACGATTTAATGATTTTGCCTCGATACTTTTTCCTCCACCTCTCAAGACCTCTAAAAATACGAAAATTCAAGATTATTCTTAAATGGGGTTACATACACTATTGGAAATTGATTTAATAAGTGGACCCCAATAATATTTAGGATCGCATTCTTTTAAAATCGCTGTAGTTTTTTAATACGAAGTGATTTTGTGTTTTTTTTTGCCTAATCTGCAAAATCGGTCTCGCTCTCGTGCGCGTCGTTTTCTCATTGCTATCTCGCTTCAGCATATATTTTTGAGTATCGCCTTAACGAAAGCAATTATCAAACACAAAACTTACCTACAATATTAAAAAAAACAACAGTTCTCATAATGTATCGTGAGAAATAGCTAAATATAAAAGTAACACGTTTTAAAATAACTTTAATTCGAAAATACAAAGCCTGTATGAAAACGGTTCGTCGTCGTGGATAAAACTTTATTAGTTCTCCTCTATCCGAGATACGTAACTGAAATAAAATTCCACGTAATGAAAGCTTTGCGACGCAACCCTGAAGCGGAGGGTGCGACTCAGAAATTACGTCTACGTTAGACTTTATACTTATGAATATACGAGGACTTGGTAAAGGAAAAATCTTGTTTACGATTTTTTTCTGTTGTAACATCGATGAGTAAATTACGATGCCTTTTTTAATAAATCGAGTAGGATTTTGAAAAGGACCTTGTGTATTCTTGTAATTTGTCACTAAAAAAGATTTAAACAACAACTATTAATATAACTACTAATTTTGTTGCTAACTATATTTCTAGTAAACTCTACAAAAATGATTAGGTACCAATTATCTATTGAATATTAGTTAGCTCAATTTAGTTTCTGAACGCCCAATAGCAAAAATTTTAAAAATACTTAATAAAATTGCCTTGTCAGAGCACTTTGATGGAAAATGTATACGATATATAAAACTAACGAATTTATACACTTTTAATCGTGAAGTTACATTTTTGGTTATAAAAAATAACCAAAAAAGTAACTTTATTTAATTAAAGTAGAAGCGATTTGAGGGGCAGTCGGACAAAATGAACACATTGAAAAATTCCTGTCGACCACTGGTACACTGTGCGTTTGATTTGGGTCGACCTCCTCGATAAATTATTTGCTGTTAGACTTACAAAAAATTAATTAAAATAAGGAGTTATATAAAATTGAAATGTCACCCGTGGTCACGGGATGACTGGCAGCTGTAAAGGTGCCGAAACGTCGGGAAAATCAAAAAACCCCTAAAAAACCTAAAAATACGGACAATTACAACTTAGTTCGTGGAAATATAGCGCGTTTGATATCCGTAAAAGTTGTTTTATTTCAATGAACAGTGCGCGCCAAAACATAAGATGTTATATAAAATTTCATATACGCAAGGTTGTACTCACTAACAAAAAGACCATTTTTTTATTTATTTAATAAGAATGTATTAATTATTATACTTGTTCATTCATTTTAGCTGATAACATCAGTAACTTTTATTAAATAAGCCCCAGGAACTATATGTTTATCAATGCCATTACTATTTATCACACAGGTATCCATTACAACAATATATACCTTCGTGAAAAATTGATAACCGCCCTTCTTGTTGGTTTTTACTAGATCTACGTATTTTTCTTTTAATTTACTTCTCATAAAACCTCCAAAACCCTGTCTATATTGTTCTTGAGTACCAGCTCAATCTTGTAAGTAGCTATCATTTAAAAGTTAATCGCTATACTGGGGGTGATTTCCTTGATACCCTAATTTGCTTTTGCTAAATACATTCAATGAAATTCATTTCTGACATATTAAAAAACGGTAATGAGTTCATTTAAAAAGTGATGTGGGTACACACAACAATACGTCTGGTTTTACACTTGAAGGATGACTCACAGTACACCGTGCCGGCACGTTTATCTATCAAAAAACACAATCATAGCAACCAGTTTCGTCGCTGTCATTACTGTCACATTTTCATACAGTATGACAGACGAAACTGAAACTGAACAGAGTTTTTATTTAGATAATCAGCGTCAATCGAGGAACCCGTGGCGCAGTGGTTCGCGCGCTCGGTCTGCAATTGTTGAGGTTAAGCAACTTTCGCAATGCCTAAAGGCAAAAAACGAAACCCTTATATATTCGGCCAATCCGATGTATGTCACAGCCACTTTATTCCAAAACTATGAGGATTACACAGTTGAAACTTGGTAGGTAGATGTATTCTCACCTCCTTGGGAGCTAGATGCTCAGGTACTCAGGGAGGTGTACCTGGAGCGACGAGCGGTGCTGACCAGGGGCGATGGAGTGACCCCAGAAGAGAGAGGGGCGGTACGGTGCAGAGCCGAGGAGTCGCTGATGCGCACCTGGGAAGAGAGACTGGATGGGGACCAGGCCGGGAGGCGGACGATCGATGCCGTTCGCCCTCTTCTCAGAGAGTGGTGTGGACGGAGGTATGGGTCGCTGACCTTTAGGCTGACGCAGATTCTTTCCGGACATGGATGTTTCGGAAAGTATCTGTGTCGGATAAGTAGGGAGGCGACTTCACAGTGCCATCATTGTGGCGCGGCGGTGGACAGCGCGGAGCACACTTTACAGGTGTGTCCTGCCTGGTCCTCGCAGCGTAGGGATCTGGTCACTGTGGTGGGAAGGGATCTCTCGCTGCTGAGCATGGTGCGGGCCATGCTCGCCACCGATAGATCCTGGGATGTTGCAGTCTCCTCTTGCGAGGACATAATCTCGCAAAAGGAGGCATCGGAGCGGATCCGCGAAGCCAACGCTCATGCGAATCGGCTCCGATGCCTCCTAGTAGGCATGATTAACTTTTAAATGATAGCTACTTACAAGATTGAGCTGGTACTCAAGAACAATATAGACAGGGTTTTGAAGGTTTTATGAGAAGTAAATCAAAAGAAAAATACGTAGATCTAGTAAAAACCAACAAGAAGGGCGGGCGGTTATAAATTTTTCACTAAGTTATATTGTTGTAATGGATACCTGTGTGATAAATAGTAATGGCATTGATAAACATATAGTTCCTGGGGCTTATTTAATAAAAGTTACTGATGTTATCAGCTAAAATGAATGAACAAGTATAATAATTAATACATTCTTATTAAATAAATAAAAAAATGGTCTTTGTTTTGACGAAGGAGGCTTGGGCGAAGGAGACGGCTCTATACGCACCTCATTCCCCTTTAGGAGGTGGTGCGATTCGGAGAACGGCGATGCCATTTATTCCTAGAGTAGACGGTCGACTGGGCTCCCCATCCCTCTCTAGGGAGAGCGAGTCGGGATGCGTCGGACTGGGAAGGATCCCCTCAGGGAAGCCTGGCTTCGGCCGGGAAAGGTCGCCCAGGATTGTGGTGGAGACTGCAACAACCCCGCATTTATACAATCCTGGCAATATGCAGCTGGAAACCGGGGGGGTTTTAGTGGGTATGCCTACCAAAGGAGAGCCCCACATAACCCTATGGACCACCAGCGATAGGGTATGCATAAGGCGCATATCCCCCTCGAAAAAAAAAGGGTAAACCGCTTTACGGTTTTTACACAAAAATAAAAAATATATGAATTAAGGGGGGGGGGGGGGGGGGCTCCCCACACATGGAACTGACACTGAAAATGTTTTTTTACCAAACCTATACGTGTGGGGTATCTACAGATAGGTCTTTAAAAATTGCATTGAGGTTTCTAAAACAGTTTTTTTCTCAAAGTCAACCGTTTGAAAGTTATACACTTCAATTTGCCCCCCCCCCTCTAACTTTTAAAATAAGAAAGTGAAAAATCAAAAAAATATATATGGTGTAAATCTCTATAAAAACTTTCAACGAAAATTGGTTTGATCGAAATATATTTAGTAGTTTCAGAACTATAGCACATCTTTAACACACAATAGGCGGCCTTATTGCTACGCTGCCGTCTATAAGCTTAAAGGCCGCTAAATGACATTTGGCCATTTTTCACTTTTTAATGCAATAGAACTTTAAAAAAAAAACTCTATCGATCTGTCTAGGAACGGTTATTCTATCTTTCACCGTTTTCAAGATATTAAAAAAGAAAGAACCGCTAAATACAACAAAATACAAACTTTACATCGCATAAAGGTGGCTAAATAGCACTACTAGATCAGAAGGCAGCTAAAGTACTCTAACTTTTGGATCGATTGAACATTTTTACTATCAATGCTAAGCTAAAAAACAGTTATTAGTTTGCAAATAACTAAAAGGCAGCAAAGTTGTTTTAGCAGCTTTTTAGGTTGGTTACGTTGGAGTATAAATACCTTGCATATACTTAACTAAAAGGCGGTTATAGACTCGAACTTAACTAAAAAGCAGTTATAATCATTAAGCGGCCTTTAAACGTTGTATTGTTACTACTTTTACAATAAATAAACCATTAAAAAAAGCCATTTTAGTCAGTACGCAAGTTAACATTAATATTATTTTCTATGTCTTGCATAACAAAAAAGCCGTTAAATAGTAATACATCGCTAAAAAGCGGCAAACTACACAAGCCCCCTCACCCCTCAAAGACAAAGACATTTTTCACCTCACACGCTCGGAAGAGGAGGTTTTGTCATTCAGTTTCTGCGTAGAAAATCGCTTTTTGCGGCCTAGCGCGGTAAAGTACTTTTTTAATTTAATACCTAAACATATGTCATAATGCGTTCCGAATCGCACTATTGACTTTTTTGTTACATTTTATTCTTATTTTAAATAGCTTTGAATTAATTATAATACTCTGTTTTGGTTTTATTATATTATTTTAGTTCATTGAATCATAAAAACAATAACAATAAGATTAAACTATTTGTTATATGAATTTTATATTAGGCTGGGTGAGATTTCACAACCTATATTGGATTTCGGACTGTGACATAAATCTTTATTTTTAAATTGACTTTGTCTTGTACTCATGTCAGTGTCAACATCGCGGAATAGTTTTTATTGTTATTTACATAAATGTAACAATATATTCCTACTTTAAATAACTTTGAATTAACTATAATACTCCCTTTCTTATTATTTTAGTTTTTTATATCATTAAACAACGAAAATAAGGTATATTTAGATTAAATTATAGGTAAATTAAGGTAAATTTATATTATGTTTAAAGAATTTTTTACCGGAAGTTGACCGCGGAAACATCCATACAAATATTTTCCTCGCTGTTGTGAGGTGAAAAATTGTATGTTGCGCTCGGCAGAAAAGTTTTTAGCGTCTTGTACCTGGAAATCCTCGCTTCGCTCAGTTTCAATATAGGTAACTCGCCGCTAAATTACCAACTTTCTAGCCTTGCATAACAAATAACTATTTTCGGGTTGTGAGGAATGCGCCTGGGCACGGCAGGCGAGCGGGGCGAGGTGGCAGTTTTGTGCAAACTAACTTATCAACGATTGCCGGTGTTGCGGTTCGCGCCAAAGTCATCATGGCGGGAAGGTTTCCAAGGTACGTATTTTATTTTATTCACGTAGTTTTTTTCAAATCTATAAAATTTCCTTATCAACGATATTATAATAGGATTTGTTTACTGAAAAATAGTTCAAGCATCAAGAGGCAACCGGCTAATGAGTCAACCTACCAGCTAAGAACTGAAACTGAGTGCTGTCGATCGAGCAGTGTATTTCTTTCATCCGTCAGTTAGGCGTGTTTCATCAATGCAGTACCTACCTACGGGAGGATTTGTATGTAATTAGTTATTACCTACGCACGCATGGTTTGCAGATTTAAGATGCTTTTGGTTTGGAGTTGTGATAGCTATCATCCAAGTATTTTACGGTCAGTTGCAAAATAGTTAAAGCTTGTCGGATGCACGGTAATCTTTAATAAACATTCACGTGTTAAACATTTAAGTTTATGTGGTAAATATTAAACAAGAAAATATACCAGAAAAAAGCAACTAGTCTCATGTCGCCCTGACGGGATACGAACCCGCATCCTTGGGACAGCGACATGAGACTAGTTGCTTTTTTCTGGTATATTTTCTTGTTTAACATTTATCACATAAAAATAGCATTGTAAAATGCAAAATTAAAAAGTTATAACATTTAAGTTTAGTTTTTATATTTATTATTATGTTAACGGGTTAAAAAAGAGAATTTAACTTCAACGGCCTCGGTGGGGCAGTGGGTAAAGCATGTGCTTTTGATTGGTTTTATTTTACACTTTATTGTGTAGCTAAATTAGTTATTGATTTTCATGTATTCGTGTTTGTAGTGTGATAGCTAAGCCATATTATTATTTTTATAGAGATTACATTACTTGTTACAGATATAATGCAAGAGCTAAAACCATATTAAATATGGTTAGTAGTCGTGGTGAGTTAGATCAATCACGATCAATCTCATGTAAATCAGGAACCGAAAAAAAAGGAAGTTTAATCTGACGTTTCCGACAGTCAACATTCGAGTATTATTCCGAAAGACCAAAGGTTGAAAGGTGATAACGAAACAGATTTTGTAAACGATTTGTATTCTCGCGAATACTCTCTAACGTATGTGAAACACAAACTGCAAGAAAAGAAAGTATTCTTAATAAATTGTCTAGATTAATGCCAGGGCATTAAATGGTTATAATATAATTGGTGTATGAAAACTAGCCAAGTCAGACCTTAAGCTTTAATATATTATCCTAAGATATAAGAAGAAATTATTATAAAATATTTTATGCTGTTATAAATAAATTTCAGGACTGACCATTAATTTAGATCTCACTTTCTTTGTCGTTGAATTCAACAACTAAGGCTTATCATATACCATTACTTTTTGTACCGAAATTATATGTCTCCGCACTACAAGAAGGCCGCTACACCGCCGTTGCTAGCTGGTTTTGTTTATAATAAAATTAAGAAAGGGAGGCTCGTCGTGCGTAGATATGATAAAATTGTAAAAATACTAATATAATTACTGAATATAAAAACAGATCATTTTAATTCTAAAGAGCACGCCCCCGTTAGACTTATTACCACGTGTCTAGAATTTATTCGGAATAGGTTACCATTTTTATTTTTAATGTCTCATGCCTGATTTAATAAATTACTTGTCGTTGCAAAAACTTTGTTTTATTGAGTAATAAGTAAGTAAACATATGATTTTGCAGGATTCCTAAAAAACTAATTCGGATAATGCTAGCCTAAAAAGCAGTTTTATGAAAAGGTTTAATAATTAACCGCTTTTAAGATATGCACAGTTGTAATAAAAGATGTAAAAAAATAATGAAATTGAAGTTAAGTCATACCTACTCGGCTAAAAGGCGGCTAAGTGTATTTAGCCGCTTTATTGTTAGGGATAAGATTCACATAAAATCATTTCGTTCTAAGTTTAAAAAACGCAAAAAAATTAAAACTGCGTTATAGCTATGTAAATGTTGATAACTTCCTGTCTAAAAAAATACTTTTGGCTGTTATCGATAAATCCATAACTATAAAGCAGTTATGAACCTTTAGCCGCCTTTAAGTTCTGCACACTTGTAACGATCTTTAAAATTTTACAAGGTTAGAAAGGAAAAATATGTATTTACTTACATAAATATTAATATTTAACCAAATCAACCAATTGCATGTGATGGTTGAAAAAAAAACCTTTCTTTTGGTATACGGCAACATGGCTAAATGTTTATAAAAAATGAGAAGCATCGGTTTAAAAAATTTGCCGCCTTTTTCGGCTCTAGCTCAAAACTTGTTTTTGTCATTTAGCGGCCTTTAAGCTTATAGACGGCAGTACGTAGCAATCCCTTCCAGGCAACCTTGGGTGAGAGTCGAAACCCTTCATGTGCGAGTTCGATTTGCACTTGGCCGATTTTTTCTAGTATATTTTCTTGTTAAATATTTATCACATAAAAATAGCATTGTAAAATGCAAAATTAAAAAGTTATAGTAATTTGATAAGTTAGCTCGATAGAAAAAAATCACAAAGTTACCTCTTTTGGGTCATTTTATATTCTACTAGCTTTTCGCCCGCAACTTAGTCCTCATGGAAATTTAAAAACTTTTCCATACGTTTAGAAATTTCATAAGTAACTGGAAGGTTTTTGCCAATACATTTTTATTCAAAGAAGAATTATGATGAACATTACAACGAAGAAAATCGAAAAAGTGCAAAATTGAGTTTATTTTCTTTACTCTTTTCATGTACAGAATAAGACAGAGACAAATGTTTTAGGGTTACCAGGCCTTGAGAGCACCCTTATGTTCTTGGTAAAAGCGGTGGTTTCATAACGTAAGTTTAAAGCCCTTTGCGCGCACTGTTGACTATTCTTTACAGGTGTGCTCTTCGACGAGTTTAAATTTTAAGCCCCTGGGAATCTTTTCTTCATGCAGTCATGCTTCCATTTTAAAGTTTCAGTCGTTACGAAAGTTTAAGTAGGTATTCTGATACTTATGGTAAATTTTAAATAGAAAAATATTGGAAAAAATTAACTCGGAAACAAGTGAATTCTCAGGCTGGAATCGAACCAGCGACCTTTGGAAATCCGGTCCAATGCTCTAACCGCTGAGCTACCGAGACTTGCGAACCACCGTCGAAATTCTCCAATACTTTTATATTTTTAATACGCTGTAGGCCAGCGTTGTTACATCAATGCTAGGAAATATCCTTGCATTCGAAAGAAACATCTTTTCAGGTGTTTAACGATCGATTAAGATGCAACTGCCAATAATTTATGATTTTTGTAATTTTTGCATTTTTCAATGCTATTTTTTATACTTATGGTAAATTTTAAATAGAAAAATATTGGAAAAAATTAACTCGGCCACAAGTGAATTCTCAGGCTGGAATCGAACCAGCGACCTTTGGAAATCCGGTCCAATGCTCTAACCGCTGAGCTACCGAGACTTGCGAACCACCGTCGAAATTCTCCAATACTTTTATATTTTTAATACGCTGTAGGCCAGCGTTGTTACATCAATGCTAGGAAATATCCTTGCATTCGAAAGAAACTTCTTTTCAGGTGTTTAACGATCGATTAAGATGCAACTGCCAATAATTTATGATTTTTGTAATTTTTGCATTTTTCAATGCTATTTTTTATACTTATGGTAAATTTTAAATAGAAAAATATTGGAAAAAATTAACTCGGCCACAAGTGAATTCTCAGGCTGGAATCGAACCAGCGACCTTTGGAAATCCGGTCCAATGCTCTAACCGCTGAGCTACCGAGACTTGCGAACCACCGTCGAAATTCTCCAATACTTTTATATTTTTAATACGCTGTAGGCCAGCGTTGTTACATCAATGCTAGGAAATATCCTTGCATTCGAAAGAAACATCTTTTCAGGTGTTTAACGATCGATTAAGATGCAACTTACTGTTTTTTCACCGAAACCCACGTACCTATATCGAGATATACGGTAAAAGATTACCTAATTTGCGTGTAAAAAGTTTGATCCACAATCAAAGTTTTCCGACTTAAGTCAGTCCGATTGCCATGAAAACATGCGTCACTCAGAATGGAAAATAGTAAATTTTCCTTTCTGAGTTCTTTCTTGCAATAGCTCGTCAGTAATATTTTCACATCACTAAATCTGGCTCGTGACGTCATCGTAGGTACGAAAAATTCGACACGGTAGGTTCTCATATAGTTTGAAGCGCTCTTTTTGTCTTTCTCGATATATGTCTGTCCCGAAACCTATTAAATAGAAAGCTAATGTATCGTTTTAAATAAAGAAACAATAAAAACTAGTCACGGTTCAAAAGCCGGGTCATAGAAGAAGAATAGAAGAAGAATAATTTTATTTTGCAAGAAACACGGTTACATGGATGTTGTAAAGATACTATGGTCAAGGTCAACATGTTTCGCTGGTCAGACAGCATGCAAAGTTAGAAAATATAAATGTTGAGTTCCTAATTTAGAGTTATTAAATAGGTACTTAACAACATTGGTATGTAGGCAATGTAGGTAACATAAGTAGCTAAAACTATACAATTGAGATAAAAAGTCATTTAAATAGGAATCGAATATCAATTTAGTAAATGTCACAATAAAAAAATGTCAATATAAGTAAATGTCCCATTATCAAAAATTCAAAATCAATTATAAAAAAAAAATGTTACAATCTTAAAGAAGAAGTATTGATACCAAAATAATCAGTTATAAAATAATTAAAAAAAAGTAAAAAACCAACAAATAGAATGGGGTATGTACGTAAAAGTTAAAATAACAGTCCATAATACTTTAATTAATAAATTCTTGCAATGTGTAGAAACACTTGTCACAAAGCCATTTGGTGAGCTGGCTTTTGAATTGATTTAAAGGTAGTTCTCTTATTTCTTTTGGAATTCTATTAAATATTTTAGTTGTCATAAATGAACAGTTTCTTTTGTATATATCGGTGCGACAGTTTGGTAGTGCTAATTTCGTTGGATCTCTTGATTTATATTTACTTAAACTGCTAGCTAGTTGAAAGAGTTCTTTATGCTTTCTAACGAAGATACCAACTTCCAGAATATACAGACACGTAACGGTTAATAGCCGTAATCTCTTGAAAAGTGGCTTACACGAATCAAGAGGCCCCGCTCCGCATATCGCCCTGATGCATTTTTTTTGTGATATAAAAACTTTGTTGATTAGGGTAGAATTTCCCCACAATATCAGCCCATATCTCAAAACTGATGCTACGTATCCGTGGTAAGCAGTCAGCGCCGTTTTTTCATCGCTTGCTTTTTTCAGCTTCCTCAGACCGAAAACAAAACGGTTGATGCGAGTGCAAACTAAATTTACGTGTGCTTTCCAATTGACCCATCATATATCATTTGCAACATATTTCTACCATTCTGACGCCCCAGGTAAATTTTCCGTAGCTATCCATCTCTAGCAGTGGGGGACATCAAAAATTTCTGATGATGATGATCTTGCAAGTGATCTTGTTAAATATAATAGCACTAAGACACAAATAATAAAAAGACGTAAGTAGGAATACTGCCCCTGGCTAGGCATAGTAGGCATGATTAGTACTAGTTACTGCGCTATCGGGCCAGGCAAAAAAACATCACCGATTTTCATCTGGTATTTGGATGTGGCCTGTAAAAATTTTTCATGAGTCCTGAACATTCTCGACGGCTGTAAAAACGTTGATTTTTCACAAAGGCTCGCCTCGAAAACCAGTTAAGTTATTTCAAAGAGTGTTTTTTCGGTATAAAATTGTTGATACTTACTCTTTTTTAGTTTTTTTTTCGATTATAGTTTTAACTTATATGATTGAATAACATGGATAAGGTTTACTTATACAAAGAACAATAACAGAGGCTTGTCATGGGTGACGACCAAACCTCCGAGTCCTGGTCCAGTAGTAGGCATGATCAACATCGTGCGTCGTCAACAACAACATACGTCGTCATCAGCCATTTTTAATGTCCCCACTGCTGGGGCACTGGCCTTCCTTATGGATGGATAAGGAGAACGGGCCATGACCAATGCGGATTGGTGGGTTTCAACGACTGCAAATGCACCCGGGACCAACGGCTTAACGTGCCTTCCGAAGCACGGAGGAGCTCGAGATAGTAAATGTATGGTCACCCATTCCGTGATCGACCTTTGCGAAAGTTGCTTGACCTCAACAATCGCAGCCCGAGCGCGTGATCCACTGCGCCACGGGCTCCTCGACCAGGGCGTCATCGCATGGTATTTATAACTACATGCCACACACAGCACACGAGTTACTGATTAAGGGAGATAACAATAATGACTCATGCCTTTGCTTGATATAAGTAATTATTATTTTAATGAGATAAGATTTCATCGTGGCTTTTTCTCTCTTCACTCGAACTTCGGGTGTAGGGCTTTTCAATCTTCGTCATTCTTAGCCATTTCTCCCAAATGTGTTTTTAACATCATCGTCACAACGTACGTGGGGACGCGCGGACGATTAGCTCCACGATTTGACCTTTCGTGCTGAATGACTCGCCACTTCCACTTGAGTCCCCAATTTGGACCCTCTGGGGGTATACAGATACTCACTATTACATTTGAACCCTTAACCAGGAGGTTCAAGAATAAATCCGTTATTGTTCCACAAATCTCGGGTCGGTCCTTCAAGGCTGTAGATCGTGGTCATTATGGGATGCTGGAATGACGAACTATCTCCATCGACTCTTGTCAGTTGTGATGTTAGCGACAGTGTAGAATTTTGGTGTTTTCCACAGATAATCTTACTTATATAGCACCACTATATAAGTAAGTTAGCAGATGTATAAGTCTGGCTTTGCATTGAACAACATCAGAGACCTACATCGACACTATTGCGTTGATATCAACGTATCTTTTTTAATATTAAAGTCACAGAACAAATCTACTGATATTGAAACAAAGGAGGGATACATTCATTTACAAGATCAAAGAAGTAACGTTACAGCTCTAAAAAACGTTTAAATAAATACGAGATTTCTTACGAATAAAGGAATGTTATTATTGGTTTTCTTTCTTTATGAATGGGGCAGACTATTCTTTAAATATTGTAAGTAACTTTTATACAGTGCTGGATTTCTAGTTTCTGCTGCCTCCTTAACAACCAGTAACCACAGCTTTTATTGTGGAGGAGTAGGAGACTGAAAATAGATTAGATTAGATAACACTTTATTTGCATACACAAACAGAAACAAAAACATACATGGAAGCAATAGTACAACAAGTTGTACAAAGAGGCGACCTTATCGCTTAACAGCGATCTCTTCCAGACATAAAATATATACCCTCTTCTCTCTCGCTCTTACTATGTTACTTTAGCAGTTTCATTTTACTTCTAGATCCCATCATCGCTCACTCACTATAGCTCAAAAATGCTCTAGCATTTATGCTTAAAAAAATATTTTCAATTTATTGAGATCAATCAACGTCATTTAGTCGTACATTGCGTTCTCAGTGCGAGATAAATAGCATAAACCTTTGTGTTATCGGTAAATACAATTATATTATCATATTTATATATGATAATATAATTGTATTTATTATTATATTTATATCATATTATTATATTTATTAGCCTATTTTGTAAATGCATGCGGTGGCGACCTGTAATTAAAATAGCACTTAAGTATTTTTTGTGATTGTACAAAATAAACACCCATACAATATTCTAAATATTGTATGGGTGTTTATTTTGTTGGTTGTCCTTAAATATAAAAAAATAAATAAATATTAGAAATATGTTAATACTAACAACACCCAGATATAGGAATAATTAAAACCTTTTCACATTAAATACATTATTGTAAATAACATGCTTTTTTTGTGCCGCTGTTGACACACAAAGTTGCTAATTATTTTTTAAGTTTTGTAACCAATTTGGAATATTACCATTCTAATCCATCGTGAAACGGCGCTGAAAACATTGTAAAGCAGTCCTATTATTGATCTTTAGCTCGCCCGTTGACTTATTCAGGGCACTTTGACTTCTACTTCTATATAGTCAACGTATACAAGTATCTAAATTTGAGGTTTTCCTCAAACCGCATCCATTTTCAAGCGCACCTATACTATTCCTCTATTATCACCCACGGTGAAAAATTGGCCGAAGCATGAAGGAAACGTAAATAGTTTTAAAACTTAAAATTAACTCCTGACCATTATGAAGTTCAAATTATATTACGCATACTTATTAAAATAATATATTTTAAGTGGAAAGTACCTGGGTTGCATAGCTATTCAGGAGTAATTTTGAATGTTTTGAGTAGTTCTGATTTTATATTTATTTTATTTTAAGGCATTTTTATTTTAATATAGGCAGCAGTTTTTCAAGTATAATAACTCTTGGTTGGTGATGATGCCCTGGTACTTATTGTTTTTTAATTTTTCAGTCTCGTGACAATTTAATTACGACACTAATATTTCCCGTCTCTTTCAAAAATTTTAACATAGGTGCGCTTGAAAATGGGTGCGCTTCTAGGAATACCTCCAAATTTTTTATTTCTTACTTCTAAAGAGGGCGCCACCAACACAGGAGTGTTGGAATAAATCAAACAAAGTGATACATTTCTGACAAAATTTGAAGTAATTGATGCTAAACCCGCTTTTTTTATTTTACTAAAGAATCACCAATGTCTCTTGCAGCCATTCCAAGTCTCTCAGTAAGACATTGGTGATATCAACTATCATCTAGTGTCATATAACAGTCATAAGCCAAGTGATTTTTTAACATACTGCAAGCTTTTCAACTGCGCGTCTACCCAGCCGTGCTAGGTAACTAATGGTCTGTACCAGTTTGGAACTTCATCTGCATTCTAATTGACTCCACTAGTCTACAACTGGGCGCATAATCTGCAACTAGGAGGATCGGTGCATGCCAATTGAATGCTTTTTGAGTCACACTCTATTATTTGCTTAATTCAAGTACTGGAACTTATCAATATAATATAAGTATCGCGTTACGGAAGGTAAGTGGTCGCACAACTGTTTATTCTTGCGTTATGAAACTTGCTGACTGTTTGCCGACTCTTTATTTCTTGATTATAGGGATTTGCTGACTGTTGCAGAAACCCGCCGTAGACCGAGTTCAAGAAGAACCGTATTTAGTAGTAGAGTGTACCACGACGAATGAAGAAATGCCCCCTGGTAGAAGGCTGTAGACTGGAAGAAGATTGTAAACTTGTAGAAGGCCGAAGATAAACTCGTAGAAGACGGAAGGTAAACTGACCCAATTCCTGTGGTGTGTGGCCGTATTTATACCTTGAGCTCTAATGTTCCAGAGTAGACTTTCAAACGGATAAATAATAGTTCTAATAATATCATAAAAAAAGGTTATGATACAGTTATGTCATAAAAATAGCATTAACACTAAAAAGTGAAAATGTCAAGTGTCAACAATCAAAACAGTTACATTATTTTGACATTTAAATACATATGTATTAAAGTTCCAACAGAATTTATTTACTTTAATATAATCAAGTACAATGACATGACACATAATAACTAAAAGCTGTCGCTATGGAGACCGATGGTACAGTCCTCCTAACATCCACTCCTCTTTTAGGAACTGAGGCCAAGACCTTTAGTTAGCTTTTCCAGCCTGGGCGCATATAAAGGCTTTGTGAGACAATGAGCCAGTTGGTCCTCAGTTGTAACTTGCTTGACCTCAAGCGTGCGTGGATGTTAGATTTGTTGAGATTTTCGAAATAGTTTCTGTTGTAAGACATGTGCGATGTACAACCGCTATCAAGAATCCATGTATTCTTATCATCATCTGGACTCTTACTTTTGGAATGCATACATAGAGCGTGGGAAGTTATAGGAACTTCTTCGTTCGTTTCTTTCTTCTTCTTACTCTCCAGCTTTCTACATTCATTTATAACATGTCCATTCTTCTTGCAAAATTTGCATGTTTTTACGAAATTCGACTCTTCTTCATGTTCATCTTTAATATCTTTAGTATTCTTGTTATTAATTTGTCTGGCTTCGGTTTCTTCTAAAATTTTTATCTTAAGTTGTTCAGGTTTAGGTAACGTGTCTCTGGATTCTATAGCAACTCGAAAATTTTCGTAGTCAGATGGTAAGCTGTATAACATCATAACAGCGAACAAATCCTCATGAATATGAATGTCCATATTCTGCAATTTGTCTAGCACGTCCATGAACTTATTAAATGCTCTCTAATATTGCCATGTTCCATTTTGGACAAAATTAACTGCTTTAAGAGTAAAGCCTTTCTAGCCGGTCTTTTACTCGCATATATGGAGTCCAAATCTCATGAGCTGTTTTGCAGTTTTTAATTCAGAAGGTGAAATTAAAAGTACTAACTCGGATTGAGCCAAAAGATCCTTCTCTCTCTTCTCTTCATCAGCTTTCGCAAGATCCAGCGGTTTCTCAACAAGACTCCATAATTTATTTTTGATGATTATGGCCAATGATTTCAAAAGTAATATTTATGTCAATGGTCAATGATTATGGCCCTGGCTTGAATTTTCCATGTGTCAAAATTTTCTTTATTTAGGGTCTCAATTCTCGTGCTTGAGCCCGACGCCATCGTGATCTGCTTTATTTTACGATTATTTTACGCTCTGCTACCATATTAAAGTTCCAACAGAATTTATTTATTTTAATATAATCAAGTACAATGACATGACACATAATAACTAAAAGCTGTCGCTATGGAGACTGATGGTACAGTCTTCCTAACAATATGTAAATAGCAATAAAGTAAAGAAAATACAAGTAAAAAAATGGAAAAAAATCAGTTAAATCGTTCCGTTAACTATCGATTAATCGATAGTCAAACATCTGTAAAGATGTTTCTTTCGAATGCGAGGATATTTCTCTCATTGATGAAGCGACGGTGGCCCACACCGTAGAACGGCGAATATACTAGAAAGATTCGACGTGTCCTCATAGGTCTCTGTAGCATAATTCGTTAGTGCATTGGGCCGGACTCCCAAGGATGCGGGTTCGAATCCCGTCAGGGCGACATGAGACTAGTTGCTTTTTTCTAGTATATTTTCTTGTACTTACCCTTTTTCTTCGATTTTTTTGGTGTCAGTCTGTTATATCCTTTTCTAACATAAAAATATGTTTTATATTACAATATCATTGATCACATTAGCATTTTTAATTTTGAACACATTTTGCTATCTTTTCTCTTCATGAAAATTTTCGGTTAAGAACTTGCACTGAGCACTCAGTTTCGACGAGTTGCTTTTGATTCTAATTAAACATCAATTATCATAAAAAATAACATCATCCATTCAAGACGATGACTAGTATCTAACAAAGCCAATTTGGGTTTGTTGAATTTTTTTGTCAGTAAACGCATATTTTTAGGCACAAATATTCCTCCTCTTGGTAAAATTGATGCAAGGCTCCCAACAGACCTATATCGAGATAGACGATAAAAGTTTACGTATCTTGCGTGTAAAAAGTTTGATCCACGGTCAAAGTTTTGTCCGACCCTAGTCAGTCCGCTTGAGACCGTTGCCGTGAAAACAGTGCGTCATTCAGAAACAAAAATGGTTAATTGTGCAGTGCTTTCTTGCAACAGCTCGTCAAACACAGTTGGGCGAGACAATGGTGATATTTTCTTTCACGGGTAAGTAATTTTGAACATAAATAACCCGTGATTTAATATTTTACGAATTAATTTTAGATCAGTATTACTTGTACCATGATAATTACATAGTGAATGTATAGCTAGCTACGCATAAACATCCATTGCGGGTTTAAATGACGTGATGTTTATCGTATGCCTTCAAAAAACGCGCAATGAAAATCGGAGCTGGCGATAATATTGCTATCCACTGAACGCCACCGGTAGAAGCATTTCATTGTTTCTCTGTCCGTTTGAGAGAATAGTGTTGTATGTTTCGATTTTTTTACTAGATTCTTACAAAAAAAGACATTGGAATGAGACTTGATTTTCGAAACAGTGGAATGAGGTTGTTTTATATGATCAATAAACAAAACAAGTTTTTCCTTGCATCCAAACTTCAATAGGCGAAAACTTGTATTGTCCTTAAATATATTCATAAAAGTTTTTTATTCATTTTCCAATGTATGTATGTAACTATGTTCGGGTGAAATCTTGCATCTTGAGATATCTTAAACCGATTGAGCTGAAATTTTGTATACACGTTTGATTTAAATGACAATGCATGGTTAGCTATGTAACGTCATTCTAAATCCATCCTGGCGGAGCACCCTTGATGGCCGACTAGTGGTTTTAATGCACTTCTACAATATGGGTATCAAATGAAAGGGATTGCTGAGAATAAAACGAAAAATAAAATGTCGTCATTCTAAGTCCAATATGACAGAATAACCAAGATAACCACTAGTTATTTTTTATGCACTCCTACTATATGGGTATCAAATATAAGGGTTTGCTGAGAATAAATCGAAAAATATAGTAAAAAAATTTAGCTTTATCCCGTCATTGAGCAAGTCCCAAATAATAAATAAGGTCTTACGTTATTTCGTGAACAGCAATATTATCAGCTCTATTGCTTGCTATACATCAATTTGACCAATCGCCGACTGAAAACCATTAAGTCAACCTAATGAAAGCAATTGCAACCACGTACGTTGACTTACGTCTTCGATATTTGACCAAGCATATGAAATCTGTATCAACAAAAAGACAGATTTACAACAAGTTAATTTTATTTCAGGGTCAATAACAATAGCACTAAGTCATTAACACCGCCTACAACTCCCCCGAGACTGTACCTTGTCCCCACTAACCCCTGCCTGTACCCCGTAGGCACTATAAGCTCGACGTTGACAAGCTATAATCAAAATGAAACGACAGAGTACATAATCATCTTTTAATAAATCAACACATCAAATACTAACGCTTTTAACCCCGGTACTGGCAAGCAGACATATTATAACTTTTATCAATAAAAGTTCTATTGTGCCTCGTTCATTGCCAGCGAATGGTTTCATACTTAATTATTCTTTTTGCATTCATTAGGCTAGGTAGTAGTATACTTTGTTAATAATTATTTATAAAGTTTTGGTAACATAAAGTCTATATTCTAGCAAATAGTTAACTACACAAATTTCAGTGCTTTGCTTACTAAAAGAAAGTAAAAATAATTTATTTTTGGATATTTGAATAAAGGTTATTAATATTTACTGTTTAATTGTGTATTTTTTTGCATGAATTTAGACCAATAATAGATTGCCTACCTAACACAACTTTCTCATTAAAAACTAAACTACAAATACAACATCTACATGGCTATTTTTAAACAGTATCTAAAATTTTTAAGTTCGACTCAGAATCGGTGAATAAACAAATGGCTCCGAGAAATATGGGTCGAAATACGACTCAATTATTACGACTTTCCATACTAAATCGATGGCGTGATAAGAGGGCCTACCGCCATCTTTTAGCGCATTATTGTTTCAATCTTACCATCTTATTCCCTACTACGAATCTCTTAAATTAAGCCTGTTTTTTTACGGAAGTTTTGTGACGATTTCGCGCAATCATCGCCTCCAAAGTGTGAAATGTGTCAATATATTATGACAACTTCAACAAAAACAAAACGCTTATGATATGATGGTTTCTAATAGATGGCGGTAAGCCTGCAGTCTGATTTGTATGAACAGTCGAAAAAAAAATTTCTAGGAGAAAGTTGTTTACTTACCGATTCAGAGTAGAACTTAAAATTTTTAGAAACTGTTTAAAAATAACTCTGTTTATGTTGCAGTGGTGAAGGGTCCATACATACCGATTTCCATCGGCTTCTCTTTCAGAAATCCCACCCCACCAATCAACCATACATCTAAGAGTATTTTTGGAGAAATTTTTGGTCCGGCTTACCTTCGCCATATTTCAACCCTTCGCCACTGATAATATGTTGATATGCTTATTTGAGATCTTAAATGCTTAAATTATTAAGATTAGATCCATTAAGGCGTATTTTATTTGTATAAAAATTATAATTGTCAAATAAAAATGGGCCAAATTACACCCGATACAAAAATTTGATGACTTTCTTTGTGTGTGTATTTGCATCAAAATTGGCCTTCTTTAAGGATAATATTTCTATTTTGCTTTTATTTTTTAAAGGGTCAATTATATTTTCTTCTTTAGGCGTGTCACGTGCTTTATGTCCCTGTGTCTTCGATGTCACCCACTGCACACACACATCAACATAGAGGATTTGCCTGCCACGCCAACAAACTCAAGTGTGTTTTGTCTTGTGCTGTATTTAAAATATGTATATATGTACATATATAATTAAGTGCCTAGTTTAGGATCGGATAGCCGTAAGTATTGTCCCTCCCACATATTATAAAAAAATAAAATCAATATCATTCCTCTGTCACTTGACAGAGGAATGATAACCGATTTTAAATTTTGACAGAGAAATGAGTATCGATTCAGTTCGACAGAGGTAACCAAATCAGGGTACAAAAAACTATCGGATGGGAACCTAGCTTGACAAACTTGATCAAGCAAATTCTCGACTCTAATTCAGTATTCGGGAAGCAGCAGCATTAATAATAATAATAATAAATTTTTATTTCACACCACAATCAATCTTAAATAAAGTACAGTACAATGACTTCACTTATTACTAAAGTAGACTGTGGCGGGCTGATACCTAAACTAGGAAGACTCCTGTATCTCAGGTTATCAACCCTCCACCCCACATTAGGTTGGCGAATACTAGACTGCACAAAGATTATTTATGCTGAATATTGAAACCGAATACCATCTCAGGGCTGACAATCTCCAAACATAATCTTGTATGAACACGGACTCTGGGCAGCCCCTTAAAGTATTACTAGCGGGTCCTCGCGGTTTTAGCCGCGTGGTGCCCGTTCCCGTGGGAATATCGGGATAAAATGTAGCCTATGTCACTCGGGAGAAATGTAGCTTTCTAATGGTCTAAGAATTTTCTAAATCGGTCCAGTAGTTCCTGAGATTAGCGCGTTCAAACAAACAAACTCTTAAGCTTTATAATATTAGTATAGATTTATTTTACTTGTGCTGCTTAAAAAATTATAAATATTGATTTTCTTACTTATTAACGGCAATATTTAATATCTGATATAATAATCAAGTTATATTTATTATGCGAACTGCTCTGCTATCTATCTTTACATGCATTACTTACCTAAACTTTAATAAAAGGACCTATTTTATTATGCAAGTGCGTGGGATACCTAACAAACACGTCTTCTTCTTATCGAATGAGGATTAGTGGCCACCTCTGGTGTCAGAGTTTATCAAGCCGCCTAAAAGGCCTCTGAATTGGCTTAACGACTGTTATCAGATGACAACAGCCGGGACCGACGGTTTAACGTGCCCTCCGAAGCACGGAAGCGCTCAGTTGTAATGCCACTTTACGGTCACCTATCCGACAGCTGACCGGACCGAACGTTGCTCAACAAACGTGATCGATTACGATCAGTCTGTCAAGCGCGGCCACGAGCGCTAACAAACACGTAAGTATATGACATTTAATAGGTACCAACGAAATTACGAATATAATCGATATGAGGATGAGCACCGCTCGAGTCGCGGCGCCACGCCTTTGAATCGGTTCCACTCGCATTTGAATCGGTTCCGCGCGGTCTTGATTTCCAACCCTAAATCTAGCTCGTGACGTCATAGTAGGTACTAAAAATTCGACACGCTTGGTTCTCATACAGTTTGAAACGCTCTTTTCGTCTATCTCGATATAGGTCTATGAAGGCTCCTAATAATAGCGTATGCCAAATGACGAATAGTTTCAGTGCACGCCTATGAATGCATCGCTAATTGAGGCTTGCGTGGAATGTAAATGTGCACCTCGATACAACCTGCTGAATAACTATATCACACTATATCTAGTATTGTGACATAATGGTTTCGAAAATATATATTGTTCTATTTGAAATAAAACTTTTACGGATTAAACGTGCATTGGTTATAAGCACATTTGGAAAATATTATGCTTTTTAGTTTGGTTTTATGATAAAACATGCCTTGGTAAGTTGTTGCCGGATCTTTTCGATAGAAGGTCTCTCGCCGTAGAGTTTGTGAATCGATGGCGTAGCTTCTTTGACGTTCACAAATGCTTGAAGCAGCCTAGACTGAATAAATGATAATACTAAATTGAATTGAACTCAATTTTGGAAATGGTTATTTGGAATTTCCAGAGGTTTCAAGGGCCGTGATCACGGGAGGAAGAAGAGCTTTCAAAGATCGCAAATAATAATATTTATTTCATTTACTTGGCTTGGTCCGGTTAATGAAATAAATTACCAGCGTAAGCTGAGAAGTTAAAACTTAGAAAAAAAAAGAATTAATTTTTGTCCCACAGCACACGTGTATGTTCTCAGAATTATCATAATGTATACAAGTCCAACAAAATGAACCTCTAATAATGCAAATAACTAACACAGGCTGAAAAACAGACATTACTGAACGATCTAGACCTGTCTGACCGGCACTCGCTCTGTCGGAGTCTTTGTTGCGAGCGTTGTACCGTTGTAATATGAAGCCTCGAAAAATCGATAACATCGACGGCAATGGCGCTCATGTAAATTGAAATACAACGTTTCAATTTATTGGCCATAAAAAAATATGTGAAAGAAGTTGGAGCGCATAGGTGATAGATAATGATAAATCTATGTATGTAAATAGAAATGTTGTAAATAGTCCGATGTTTAATTCCGATGAACCTTCTTCTTTACCCAAGATGTATCACAAACCTACGACATTATCTCAAATGTTCATCAAATTTTTCCTAAATATCGCCACTTTTCCAAACTCATAAATTCAGCCAATTTAACCAAAAATTGAGAGAATAAATTACCAATTTCGAAATGACCAACGTCAATTTGAGTTTTTGGTGACCAGTCAAAGGTAACTTTTATTTGGATAGATCAACTTTGGATTGTCCAAGGTTAATTTAAAGGTCTAAGCAACGGTAAATTTTGAATGATTGACACAGGTCAATTTGCTTAATTTTCCATTTTTCTATAAACTTGCCTTGCATACCTTATCACTGCATTTCCCCAAAACTACGAGTTCTTCCTTGATCCTCTTCATTTCGCCCCATTATACATCCTATTTTTCTATTAACTAACCACGTTTTTCCTTCAGTCCACCCCAATTTGTTTATTTAAATGAATGCTTCATCACATTCCATACAAAGTGATATACCATAACGTAATGCTTTGCTTAAATGAAGGCTTGGAAAAGGGGAAGAGATTAAAAAAAAAACATTAGCGTGATCAGTTAGATTTGCCGGTGAGTGTAAAAAACAGATTTATTTCCCTACTAACCGCTAATTAAGTAAAAGCATCCCGACCGCAGTGCCTGACTGCATTTTTATCAATATTGACTGATTAATTCGTGTGCTTCAGCATTTTCAGCTATTTCGAGATCACTTATTGTGATTACTCTTATGATATTAGTGTGACAAAAATACTATCGAAACATTGTCTCGACTGATGGCTATAGTGACGACCGTTTCGCCAGTTTCGTATGATAATAAATCATTATTTTCAAGCACAAAAGTTGTCAAAAATTAAAACCGACTTCAAAACAATGATAGTAATATATAAGTCAATACTTCAAAAATAAAAAATAGTACTTTTGGAGTGGGTGCAAGCCAAGGCATTCTACATTGCACTTCTATTACCTTTAATTTAATTTTACTTGCCTTGGCTGGCACCGACTCCAAATGCTTTTTTTTTTTTACTTTTTGAAGCCTTGGTTAGATTTTGATTATAAAAAGTTTTTTATTTTCCAATTTTTTTATTAGGTAACCTAAATTATGTCCTGTAGTTACACTAAGAATCGGCCCTCACAATGATGTCATCTAGATAACCTACTATTTGCCAAACCGTAATTTATGTTTTTCAGGATACACTTAGCCTACACCTGAATTACCTATTTTCTTTCAGATAAAAAAATAATTATTGAAATCGGTTGAAAACTGATGACGATGTTATGTTAAAACATACCTACATAAAATAAAATATACTTGAGAACATCAACATATACTTGATACTTGAGACTTGAGGACGTCCTCCTTTTTATGAAGTCGGTTAATAAATGCAAATCGAGCTTTTCTTTTATACATTATGTATTTTAGATAAGAACACATTCATTAGGATTTTGAATCTGAGAGCTTCTTTCTCCATTTACGCAATTTCCTTAAAGTATATAATAGACCAAAGTCCATTACAAATATGTCCTCCTTTTAAAAATAGATAAATAATACCATAAATCTGTAGACTCGTTGGAGCTCTGTAAAATAGGACTCTTCAGAAAAATATTCCTGCACTAATGAGGAAAATCTGCTTGCATTCTGACACAAATAGGGGGAAATTACGCGACTTTGCTAAGCTTGTATGAACTCTTGTGCTATTATGTTAAAGTCCATTTTTAGGGTTCCGAACCTCTGAAGAATAAAGGAACCCTTGAAGGACCACTTTGTTGTCCGTCTGTCCGCCCGTCCGTCCGTCTGAGTGAATTTATCTCGAGAACGCATGGAGGTATCGAGTTGAAATAAAAACCATATATTCAGATCAACAGTCTGTTGGAGGTGTAGAAAATTCAAACTTCTAAATAAACATCAAAAAGAGATAGGGCCGTTTATACCCCAAAAAACACGTATATTTCGATACTCTCAAGAGAATCTAAATTCATAGGATACTTCCCGTTGACCTATAACTATGAAATTTGGTAAGTAATATCGTCTTTTACTAATACAGGAAAATATTAGAAACTATTCATTGTAATTAAATCATAAAAATATAGTCTTTAGTTTTGGAAAGTGAATTTTGGGAAAAACCCGTAAAACTATTACCCGAGTTGAAATTATAACCATATATTTACGTTAACAAAATAGATATATATTTACTCCAGTGCTGGCGCCCGGAATGATCTGCTTCCCCCTCAGAACCTCCTTTTGTAGGAGATATATTTAAAAGACGCCGACTGCGATTACAGAGTTGCTGGTTCAAAGTAACGGGGCCATCTTTTTTTTTATCCATGAAGTTATATGGGAGATTGTGTCTGTTCCCTTTTTCACTGCTATAGTGCCGATCCGGAGTGTTCGATTAAGATAAACAGACTACATAGTAGAGTAGACAAAAGGGATTTTCCGGACAGGCCGTGAATGCCGAAGCGTCTGCATTATTTCAAATTGATTGAGGACGGTATGCTATCAATAATATCGTCGATCCTCGGTATAATCGATAAACGTTATGGAATGCTTTTAACGGTTTCGTATTTGTGATATTCCCAGTCTACGGTTAGGCAGTAACCGCAAAGAATGATTATATGGTACTAAGTTATGATTTAGTTTAAAGACAAGACTCTTTTGAGTAGGTGCTAGTTCTTTAATGTCATATTGAAAGAAATGGCACAGATATTCCCTTCCCCTTTTTTATACCGTGTAACTACATGTGATGCCTACTCCGTGATCACGAGAAGCTTTACGTAAAAGTTGAAAAGTGTCTGCGCAGTTATTTTTGTTTCGACCCTTCGATTTATCCTACGGAGGTCGGACGAGAGTTGTTTTCAAATAGCACAATTTAAGCTCATTAATTTTGGCACATTTCTGAAGTACGTTTTATTTTTATTGAATTACCACTAAACAAGAAGGGTTATTTGTTAATGAAAAACTAAATTGTGTTATTAAAAAATTATAGCTATTTGTATTAAAATTTATAAGACGTATTTTAAAACCAGATGTGATCAAGTTTTTCTATACCTACTTATTTGGTCAGGTGAATCTAAAAAGACATAAAAAATAGTATGGCAGTAGCCGCACACTTGAACCCAAATCTTGTTGGTCTATGTGACCGGTAGGACATTATAGTGGTACCAGGAGTCCAAAATCAATATTATTGCCAATATTCTATTGACATCTCGTTTCAACGCTCATCATATGAGTGATATGCAAATAGAAATATTGGCAATACTATTGAGAGTGTGCGGTCAGTTTTAAGTTCACTTACGATGGGATGTATATAGTTTGATGTACTTAATCATAATTAATCATAATCTTTATTTCTCAGAGTATTTCCCATACAATTTATGATGATAAATAATATAAATTCGCCATATTCTGCCTTCGTTTGGCGTGGAATTTAGTTTTAAACGAAAAAATAAAAGTTAAGTATTTAAACATTATAATTATAACCATTCATTTATACATTGACCATTTTATAAATATTTATCTATTATAAAGAGGAAAATTTGATTGTTTGTTTGTTTGTTTGTTTGTTTGCACTGTATAGGCTCCGAAACTACTGAACGGATTTGAATGAAATTTGGTACACAGGTAGTAGATTGCCTGGTTATGAACATATAATACTTTTTTAGAACGGGAACCACGAGGGTGAAACCGCGATCTCTATCTAAATTCAATAATTTAATAAAATGTCAAAGTTCAATAATGTCAAATGAATATAATGTCAAATCTTAAATATCATAATAATTGCCAATACAATGTCAATTATTTTTTTATTTAATATACAATAGATTATAGTTTATGATCTAGGAATTCGTTACAACATTTATCTAAAAGGATGTTAAACACATTACATTTGAATTTGTTGATAGGCAATTCTTTTATTTCAACTGATATAACTGATATAGGTATTATAAATTCTGGTCACATTACAAAATGTACTATTTGCGTACCTACATTTTTAATTTCTGTGATAGGATCTGTAATTTATGATTATACTTATGTCTAGTGTTAGTTTTTTATATTCTGTGTCATGTAAACGAAAGAGACGTGAATGATTTTTGACAAACATACAGATTTCAAAATAAAGACAGGGTAGCGGTAGAATCTTGCAATGGTCAAGGAAGTCAGCTAAGCAGATTGCCCTAATATGTACATTGTATTATAAATATGTCCCCAGAGAATGAGTCCGTAACGCAAAACAGACGAGACATATCCGTGATATGCTGCCAAAGTGGTACCCGCCCTTAGCTTCGCTTAAATCTCGCTTTTGCTTAAAACTCCCGCTATATATTGGTGGAACAAAATAGACTTTGTATTTCACTTTCAGCTACGTTGAGCGTCGAAAAAAAAAATACTATCTACTTTTTTTTAATGACGGGGATACTCTTAGCCTTCATAATAACTGATGTTAAGTATTGAAGGCTGAAGATGGAAGCGAACCTCTCCCGGAATCCTCCAACCACTGAGGAACTGGCTATCTTATCTCTTACTGCCGGAATACAACAATCCTGAAAACATTGTTGTTATGGCGTCAGACTTAGCTAAGATGGTGGTAGCTATCCAGATGGACTTAGAACAAGTCCTACCACCAACCAAACCGAATATAATTCCCGATTGCTGGTTGCTGCCCGTCTTGTTATTTTCAGTTTTTTCATGACTAGTTTGGTTTGTCTCACTCAATGTATGCTCTGGGTGTATTTTTATTAATATGAATAATTCTTTTTAACATCGGCGTATTATTTCTATTTTTTTGCCTTCACAATTAGTTTTTTTTTACTATTTCGATTTGACGTTTTTCTATTATACGCTTTAAACTACTATTTACTAAATTTAAATTATCAATTTCTTGTTCTGAATTTTCTAGCCTTTGCTTTAATGTTGAAATTACTGACGATAGCCTTACCGACTAGCATGTTTCACAGTGCATTTCGCTCTGTATTCGATAAGTATTCATAAGTATTCCATAGTCACTAAAAGCTCTTACAGTGCGCGGTCAGTGTCAAACTTCGTAATTGTCTCCGTTGGCTCAGCGTTGCTGACGAGAATACGATATTTCATACCTATAGATTGTGCTTTACCATGAGAGATAGGTACTAGACGTATTACATCTGTGACGTCGTTGGTATATAATACAATCGACAGCATTATCGACTATTTTTGCAACACACAGTTTTGAAAATCCCAGCTGATTTTTTGCATACTTTGACGGCCCCTCCGATATACAACGGATTAGGATGCTGGAACTTGGGTATCTACTTTTATTAACGACCTGTTTGGCGCAGAGGTACTAACCCCGCCTTCTGCGCCAGAGCTCCCGGGTTCGATCCCCGGACAAGACAAATATTTGTGTTCATGAACATGTCTATTTGTCTTGGTCTGGGTGTTTAATATGTATATTAAGTATGTATTTACAAAAAAAAAGTATATATGAATGTTTATCCGTTATCTAGTATCCATAACACAAGTTCTTCATGAAACTTAACGTGGGACTAGATAATTGGTATGATTGTATGCGAATATTTTTTTTATTTTTTTATTTATTAAGCTGGTTCTATAGAATCATTGTGCACACAGTATGACCGTATTGATTAAACTTCGATTTTTGGGTGAATTAAGAACCATCTCCTTTATATGGATTGAGGTGAGGTGTAAATGTATTTTAAAAAGTTATCTTCGTAAACAACAGTGTGAAGCAGTGCAGGTCACAAGTATAGCAAATCCTTTCTTTCGATAATAAGAAGTGTTTACTTTTTTATACTAGAAAAAGAAAATAACTTACTACGTCCTTACGTCCTTACTACACTGGACCGCAAATAAAAATGGTCGGTTAGAAAATCTTCAATATCTTCAAAAGTACAGCTGAGCTAGCTTTATGAAATAAAAACTAAATGAAAGAATATTTTACAGTAAAAAAATATTCAAGATTTTTATTTTTAATAAATGTAAAATAAATAAATAAGAAAATAATTGAATTTGCGTAGGTAGTCTGAAGATATTGAAGATTTTCTAACCTAACCGTTTACTTTGCGGTACAGTGTATTATTAAAAAAAAAACCTAAAATATACAACTGTTGAGTTTTACTAAACGCATAGTAAGGGCTGTAACGTGTTACTTTAAACTTCGGTTGTTACGAAGCCGGACACCACTCCACTAGGTCACTTGTGAACGGGAACAGTCGAGAAGTGACGTGAAGTGAATTTGATACGAACTACTTTAGCGGATACTTAATATGACAGGATAGTTATGCTTGCTTTTTACAAGGGTATATTTTAAGTTGAACAAATATTATGTGTTTATTTTTTGCAGAAATTTTACACTATGGAACTATGGAATTGTGACACTTCAGCTTAGCTTACATGTTATACAAAGTGATGGGTATTTTTAGTTGAACAAGTATTGTTCTTTATTTTTTTGCGAAAATAATATGTTTACACTATAGAACCACAGCGTAATCCCACACAAGAACCAATCCCATACATTTAATTATTTTCGAACTTCGTTATCGTTTTTGAATTGGGACTTTGGCTATGGTGTAGGCTAAGCGAGTCCCTGTTGCATTTTTTTTTTTAATAATTTTGAAGGAACATATATTTTATTTTTCCTTGTTCTTAATTATAGATGTATCTATGGAACTTTATTTTTGACGACCTGCGGGCTAATTGTCTAATTTAAAATCTATCGCAATCCCTTTCAATTCGTAATTAGAGAGATATTCAGGCCGTCACTATTTGACATTTGAAAGGGATTGTGATCGGAACGCGTTTTAAAAGGTATGGAATAAACGAAATTGAACTGTCTAAGCAATATGACAGACGAAAATATCACAATCACATTACCTCTGAAAGGGATTATGATAGATTTTAAATTAGACAATTAGGGGGCTGTTTAGCGCAGCACTATACCCACCTTCTGCGCCAGAGGTCCCGGGTTCTATGTCCCTGGTCAAATGTATGGGACAT
This sequence comes from Chrysoteuchia culmella, assembly GCA_910589605.1. NCBI lineage: Eukaryota > Metazoa > Arthropoda > Insecta > Lepidoptera > Crambidae > Chrysoteuchia > Chrysoteuchia culmella. Next base: position 7,049,534 of record OU342648.1, read on the forward strand.
TTAATTATTTTCGAACTTCGCTATCGTTTTTGAATTGTTACTTGGCTAAGGGCCCTGAGAGATTATTCTCTAACGCCCGAAATTAATAACCTATCTTTAGATATGGATTGGACTCTCTGAGATTGTTGTCTAGGATACTGGGTTCGTTGCCTAGCAACCGTCGTTATTTTGGTCATATTAACAAAAATATCCTAGGCAACTATCTCAGATAGCCCTATCGATATCTACAGATAGGTTATTAATGTCGGGGGTAAGCAAACATCGACGATGTTGTTATAACTGAACGTCACATCAGCTGTCAAATAGTATTGAAAATGTAGCGGTCTCCGCAGCCGCTATTGCAGTCGTCAATATGAAGGATGTTTGCCATGAGAATAACCTATCTGTGGGGTTAGTACGAATAACTTTCGAGTAAGTATCGAGGAAGTAAAGTAAAGAAAATATATGACATATTGAGCAGAGTTCCTACCGGACGTAAACGGAACTACATTTTCCTATAAATTTTTTGACATTACGTGCTCGATACTTACTCCATAGTTATTCGTGCTTACCCTACTGCTCTCTCAATTGAGCTTCCGAGCCTTGTGGGAAGCCGTCGAAAGGACATAAGGCCACTAATGTATGGAGGGTTGGCGCCTTTTCGGAAATCCCTGCACACCATTCAAACCTTGTACAGTCGATAGAGTACGAACAATAGTTATTGAGACAGCACATTTTTAAACCGTATCCATTCTGAGATAAATGCACCTGTTCATTTATTTAAGCTGAAAATACTAAATTTTTTGAGATTTTATAAACGTGTACCAATGAAAGATTATTATTTATACAATATATCAAATAATAATAATATACTATATTAAATCATATATTTAATAATCACCTCATTAGGTTCTAGGACGGTAGCGAAATGCCACCGTCCTCCCGAAAAGTAAAATATGATAATTATCATTATTGTATAATTTTTATACATTATTATCATATAATGTATTGTAAAAAATGATCGGCCATTCTTTTAAGCCAGATAAAATTGCAAAAAATTATTTTTTTTTAACCTCAATATTTAGAAAATAATAGTGATGAATAGGTGCAATTATCTCGGAATGGATACGGTTTAGAAATGTGCTGTCTTAGTAATCATTGTTCGTACTTAAATATCCATTTAATGAGGTCTGGATAGTGTGCAGGCATTTTCGAAAAGGCGTCAAAACTAGACATTGCCTATTTCAAGTACTTTTTACTTTTTTCATTTTTTTTGCCAAAATATATAATTATGTGCTTTCTTTCAAAACCATCGCGATTTACTGCTGAATTATTGTTAAAGTTTATGTATCCACAGTTTTCAAATAAAACTTTTCCCATAAATATTCATACGTTGGTGTTTCTGTCAGCTCTCGATTTCCGAATCATTCGTCGTTACTTGGACTGGGACTTAAAATTATTTGATAATATCTCAATGTTGATTGTATTGAAAATCTCAAAGACAAATATAATGCACAGTTTTTTTTGTCAATAATTATGTTTCATACTTCAACTGTGCAATTTATTATTCATTCTTAGACAATGATCTTTACTTATTACTTACCGACATTTATTTTGATTTGGTTCGAGTTAATCTAATAATAAAACTAGAGATTATGAGAATTATAAAATTTATTCACTATGTAAAATTATATTATGGCACTTAGTTTTGCATGTTACTAAGCTTACATTATCTAAATTATAAATAGTAGTAAATAATACAACAGACTAATAAAAATACTGGTTACATTTTCTTATTATTTAATACAGAGTTTGTAGAAAATGATAGATTCTATTGACTCTAATCTAAACACCTATAAGATAAATCTTTTTACTAGATTCGATGATATACTATTTTTCAATTCTGTAGCAAGGACGTAGCTTTGCAAAATTAGCTGTGGCTTTAGACACAGCACAATAATATTGGATCAAAAATATATTTTACTGGTTTGAACTCTTCATCAGAAAAAGTAATTGTACATACTTACTTTGCGTCATCTACCTACCCTTTCGAGCTGAATTAACCAAAATTTATTTTCTTTATTGCATTATCGACTTTCTTATCACGCATTGCAGCAGTACCTACTTCTCAAAAGGTGGTACTGCACAGTTCTCTAGAGTTTTTCGGTGTTGAAGAACTCGCCATACTGATTGGCGTCTTGAGAGGGGCAAGGCTGGGGGGTGCGCACAGTTGGCGGGCTTATACAATTAAATAATGTTTGGTCGTGACTGTAGACACAGTACAATATTGGATTAAAAATGTGTCTTACACGCATAGCAGCAGTATTTCTTGAAAGGTGATACTTTTCTCTTGAGCTCTTCGGTGCTGAACTAGCAATACTGAGTGAGTCTTGAGAGAGGCATGGGTGGGGCGCGGCAGGTGGCGGGGTAGTGGCGGCGCTTAAATAAAAATATTTGGCCGTGACTGTAGACACTGCACAATGTTGGATAAAAAATATACCTTACTGGTCTGAACTCTTTACCAGAAACAGTGATTGTACCTACTTACTTTGCGTCATCTACCCTTTTGAGGCAAATCACCCAAAATTCCTTTTCTTTATTGCATTATCGACATCCCTACATGCATTGCAGCAGTACTTCTTGAAAGGTGGTACTGCACAGTTTCTCTTGAGCTCTTCGGTGCTGAACAACTCGCAATACTGAGTGGCGTCTTGAGAGGGGCAGGGGTGGGGCGCGCGGGCGGCTGGGCAGCGGCGCAGGCGACAGCGGCGCTTGCGCTCGCGCGGCTTTGGACCGCAGAACAACTCGTTTGATGCGGGACAGGAGAGGGGGCGGTACGATACTCCTCTACCGCATGATGTTGAGCACTGGAAAGATAAGAAATATGTAAAGTCATTCAGGCAGCAGCGTACGCGGATGCAGATTGGGGACCTCGGGCACTACGCGGCGACGACCATGTGTAAAGGCACACAATTTCTGTGTCCATACTGTTGGAGCTCGGAACAACAATAGCAGTAGTTCAACAAATGGCCGCTTTACGACCAGTCGTGGTAGTGGCCACAGTCCAATCCTAGCCTCTGCGATAAAGGTTGCGTCGGCCGTCGGTTGGCCGTTGTTGCCAGTGTGCGAGGTGCCTCAATTTGTTTGATCCGGGACAAGAGAGAATGAGAGAGCGGTACAATACTCCTCTATCGCATCATGTCGAGCACTGGAGGATAAAACAATTTTTAAGGTCACACGACGTTTTCACTTGTTGCGCGGGTTCAAACAGATGAACATTCAAGAGAGAAGACAGTACGATACTCCTCTACTGCATGATATTGAGCACTGGAAGAATTAATTAACTTCTATTTGCTGAAAGGCAGAACCACAATATACTTAGTATAATGTCCGATAGAAGCTGGTTTTAACGAACCAATAACTTTGATAAAACGCAGCCTGACAACTGGTTGTATAGAGCTTTAAATGCGCTTGCATTTTATCTTGAAAGCAATAACAAACAATCTTTGCTCCTTATAGTAATATTGAATCAAGTTATTCCACAAACAAGCAAAGTTCTTTGATATGAAAAGTATTTTCTTCTTGTGATTATTGGGATGGAAGCTTTGACCTATTATCATCTAACTATATTCAGACAGCATTTCTATTCTCATTTCGATTATCAGATGAACGGTGGGTGCTATTTAACGAACCGTTAACCAGTTTTATCAAACACGAAATTGTATTTGCACGGGCGACGAGTACAACACATTGATTGGCAGTGGCGGTTTATTGGTTCGTTAGCCAAATAATCCTTTTCTGTCATTATATTTATGTCTACCAATACCATCAAGTTTAGAAAAACGCAAACAAGAAGCTTATGTGTTATAAACGACTGAATTGCTCAACGATTTTTCAAGAACAGTGCTTTAAAACTTTTAGAATTATAATATACTGATAAATTATTATAATGATATACTATTAGTTGAATAATAGTACCTAATAACTGCTACTTTCCAAACAATTTTATAGTCAGAATGAGTCGGTTTGCTATTGCCTCGCCTCTGCTGAATAAATTATTGATTGACCATTATAGTCGTGAGCTATCAGGTATGCAAATAAGCATTGGGAGTTTTTTGCCAAGTCTTTCGTGCATAAACTTGACCTGATGATTTGCAATGATTGGGATCACGACTTATTCTTCTCTAGGTCAGTAGACCGATTAAGGCAGTTTTTGTTAAACCTTTGTGTCTTGCCAGGAGCCGACTAAAGCAGCTGTTTTTTGACATCAGATGGGGTTGGTGACTCGTAACTGTAATGATTGCCATCAAGTTATGATAATAAACTTACCGGTGTCCAGGGTAACTCCTGCCAGTAGACCGGACAAGGTATTCGGTTGCAGGGCTGCTGCTTGTTCGGTCTTTCGGGTGTACACAGGGCTGGCGACACGCTGTGTCTGATTAGCTCCAATCTTGATGATGTGCTGTCAAGTGTAGTTGTCAAACATGAATACAGAGGCTAACATGGTTTTGATTTTGTTTAAATCCCATTACAAGAACTTACAAAATTAAAATAATGTAAAAGCTGTAAGACAATCAAAATGTTGAGCAAAAAGTTTAATGCAATCCTGATAATGTATTAGCAATTTATTTTTGATTATTTACTTCATATCGACTTAGGTACTTAAAACTCCAAGTATTGAAAATAAGCTCTGTAGTTCATTTTACTTATTAAAAAGCTTCGAAACTACTTTCCATACTCTTGGTAAATAATGTCAAATGATTTGCATGTAGCCTTTGTTGTATCACATATCCTAACAATACTTGTATACCAAATACCGAGAGACCGGGAGGTGTATTGATCCAGTGAATAAGTCCTTTTCCACTGAGTGGGACCCTGTCTCAGCAACTTACTATATATAGAGACATAGTTTCCTGGTACTCACCTGACGTTGATAGGCAGGCAAAATAGTTGCCTCTCCTGCAGGCCCTCGGCGCCGCAAGTGGCGCTGCATTCCTCCCAATCCCCCGCTTCCCACTTAAACTCGCAACTGTCACAGGAATATTCCTATATTACGAACTAGCTTACTGAACCGAGAGACGATTGCTTTGTGAGATTCTTCGGTATCGTATTTAAAGAATAGTCAATGACTTCGAGTGACGGTGTGCCGTAAAAAGAAAATTAGAGAGCTTTTTCTTTCTCAAAAGACATATTTTCTGTGTACAAAGTGTGTGAGACATTTTATACAGATCGTTTTTGAAAGGATCTCAAATAAAAGCAAACCTAGAAATGACAAATGTTTTGGGAAAATAAAGGTAAAAATCATTGGTAAAAGTTATCAAGTGAATTTTCCAAATAAGCATTACTGGCAATCGGCACAGTTACCTAGATAAAAACATTAATCTTATTCTTCAATCGGCGTAATTTATTTCTTCTGTGGAGAAATGGTGAGCCCATTTGCATAATACCCATCAACGTGGAAATCTGGGAATTATTTATCAACGAGATGGGGAATATCGGGATAGATCGGATAAGCTGTGAACACTGATAGCTGGCGAAGCCTCTAGCAGCTTACCGATGCTTGAATACTAAGAATACTGTGGAATTTCAGTTACTGAGATTACGAAAAAAGTTTATTGATTTTATTAAGGCTCTTTTCTTAGAGGCTTTAATTCAGCTTTAGTTTAGTCAATCTTGTTTCAAATTGTAATGCTTTTTTACACTGCACAAATTTGAAAAATTCAATTATGATAATTTTTACATTACCTACTTCGTTTTCGATACCTTGAGACCAAATAATGTAACATAAAACTTAATGGTGGCTATGAAGTTAGTCCCAAGCCGGTATATGCATACAAAATTCTGCGAGCGGGAAATATATGGTTACAGGGTAGTAAAGTTTGCATCGCAATATACAAATTCATTATCTGTCTGATATGACAATTGCAACAGGCAAGCGAAAAACTACTCAAGTCTAATATACTACTCTAAAATTTTTAAATCAAGCCTTATATTATATTCTTATATTATTAAATCAACCCCTGCATCCTAACTTCTTCCTAACAGTAGAGCTGCAACTGAATTGACTATCGTAGGTTTTATTTGTGACGTTATGGAAAAAGGTTACAACAAAATTTTCCTTAAGCTGGATTATTATTGATCTAGTTGCTTGCGCCACTTTAGGGCGCCAATTACTGGCACGTAAAGTAAGAAGCCGTTTCACTCCATGCCAGCGCTGGAGTGGAACGAAAAATCATTTACACGGTTTCATCACTGACTACCAGTGTCGCTGGCGCCATCTACTGGATCAACGTAAATCCGGCTTTCAGACAATAATACTTTAGAGGGCGCCCAATGCGAAAATGGAGAATAACGTTTAAGTTTCTATAAATTTTAGTTTAACTAGAAATAACCTAATAAATTTAAAATTAAAAAAATACTATAGGTACACAAAATACCTGTACTAGCCGAGTATTGGAACAGAATTTAGGAAAATAATCTGTTTTAATTTTATTTGAAATACAAACTTTGCACCATTAAAAGCAGTATTAAATCAAATGCTCCAACTAAATTATCAGTGACAACACCACATTCTTTTTTACGAATTACATAGCCAGACTAATGAGTAATCGATTACTACTTTTAGTATTTCATGTCTATATTTTTTAATAATATAGCATGAAATAGTAATATTTCGAATTCATGGTTTTTCCTACCTGTAGTATTTTTTTAAATCTGAATGATTAGGTTTTTTCTCATTAAACTACGTGTTTAAAAGAGACCATTTTTCTCCATTTTGGCATTGGGCGCCCTCTTAAGATATCATTCATACTTGTGTGTGTTGCATCGTTCATAGCGGTTGGGAGCGCAGCGCTGCTGGCCGTGCGGGCACCGCGGCCGCACCAGCCGCAGGCCGCCACCGCAGGACGCTGAGCAGGGGCCTCGCTCCGTGGACCATCTGGTACGTGATTATATTGGATAAATTAGATAATCCTAAAATCTTCATCATTATTTCGGAAGGTGAAACTGCGGTGTCTTAATGTGAAACCTTAATTGTCAAGATTCTTAGGGCCGGTATTTCAATATCAGCTTGAATTAAAGTTACTTTAACAAATATATTTTATGGTTAGATAATCGTCAATAGTGTTAAATGGTGAAAAAAGTTTACAGACAGCAGTAGGTAGGTACTTACGTAATAGGCACTATATTGGGTATTATAAAAGGCGTAATTTCGTAAATAAAAGCTCAGTTGTAGCGTAAGAATTATTATATTGTAGAAATAATGGAAAATTACAAGAATATTATGCGAAAATTTTAAGATGATGCGTAATATAATGTTTAAATTTCGATGTGAAAAGAAATTCTAAAATGAGAACATTTTTGGCGCTATTTTTGATTGTGGAGCCTCCAAAACGATTCTCATTGGTCGCCGCGCGCACACGCGCATCCAATGAGCGCTCAATGTCACCAAATGACATAAAATTCATAGATTCAAATTAGCATATTCTGTTTGTTATGTTGCGTTTATTTTTTTCGCTTATTTTACCAGAACATTCTGTTATTAAACATTACCTTGGTCCGCCGAATTCCAGAGGCAATATTCTTATTTTAATCGTAGTTTTTTATAGGTATTGTAATATGCTAATTTTAAAATATCAACGTGTAAAGAACCAAGATTTGAAAAAGGCTACAAATATAATATGGTTGAAATAAAACAGGCAATGCAAAGTAAAAAATAAACTGTGTATATTGGCTAAGTTTTTTTATATTCAACTATAAGCATCAATATTTAGCTCGAACTTACGAGTAGTAGTTAAGTAGGTATAATAATATACTTTGATATCAAAGTCACAAAAAATTGATTATTATTCCCTAGAAACAAAGCGTTCTTACTTATATCCAAAAGTACCTAAATTTATAAGGCGTAAAATATAGCAGCTGTAGTATCGCAGTTACCTACCCAAAGCGGTAAACATAATAACTTAGATGTAAGTGTTGATTAAAGTTGACACGAGAGCGCACTACCTTTGAGTGTTGAGATTGGATTGAGGTTAGTTTAGTGGAAATAAATAAACGATTTCCAGAAACTCAAATTACAAAAGTAATTTTTTTATAAAAATTTGTTCCGGAAACATCGGAGGTGAGAGTGAGAGATATTTGTCTGTCTTAGAAATCAACTTTAATGGATATACTTCATTTTTCCACTGATCTTGATGCGTACGCTTAAAGATATGCATGATCCATATTATAGATCCGATCCGGCGCAATGTATTAAAATATCATAAACTAAAGCTCATGTTTCTATCCTAGAGTGGCTCATCGTCAGTATCATGTGCACTTGAGTTTTCATACCGTTTCACCTGCAAGCTTGGGTCTGGACGAGCAATTTCCTTGAATAAATGAATAGTTTAAAGAACCACTAAATATTGTTTAATTCCACTGGACATCTACAACGGTTTTACAAAAGAATTCTAAAATAAGTGTCTCTTCTCAGCAAATGGTGTGATCGATGTTAAGTTTCATAAAAAAAACGATTTTGACGATTCGTCAAAAGTAAAAATAAGGTACTGCTTTATTATTAATTGTAACGACTTTGAAAGAACTTCAGAAGAGGTTCGAAATCCTTTCAACGTTATTTAATGGCTTCAATATTAAATGATGTTAGGGCGGAGCGGCCGAATTGTAGTGTATGCTTTTAGGCGGATCGCGAACGACCTTTTTAGAAGTCGGGGAAGATAATGACTTCTAATACATGTGGTGTATTTTTGTGTTACACGAAGAAACGTTATGAGTCAACGTTAAGAAAATTATAATGTTAGTTAATTAATCAGTTTTGATTATAAAAAAAAATTGAAATGTACTTAAACTGAAAACTTCGTTTAATTAAGGCAAGTTCACTAACTACCTACATTAATTTGAAAAATACTATTGATCACTACCTATATCCACACTGTCCTTTCATCTTCAACTTTTGTCGTCAACTTTTCGTTTAATTAAATTCAATTATTGAATTCACCGACGTCAACGTAGTCATTTTAGTTTTTGTCAGCTAATTTAAAATGTCATAGCGCATGAATCACTGTTCTGTGACGCATGCTCTTGATGAACCAAAAAGGGCTCAGTGTGGGCATAAGAGGCTGAATGTTAACTTAAATTACCTAACAGATATAGAATTGGCTAACGGCCGCCCACGGTTTCACCCGCGTTGATCCCGTTCCCGTGGGAATATCGGGATAAAAAGTAGCATATGTTTTAATCCAGGCTATCTTCTATATATGTGTCAAATTTCATCCAAATCCGTTTAGAGTAACATCCAAACATCATCCAAACATCCTCACAAACTTTTGCATTTATAATATATAGTAGAAAAGAGGCAGGAATATTATGCGTGACAAGTAACATGAGCATATTTAAAACTTTTGAATTTTGCATTTCACAGTGCTATTTTTTGGGATAAATATTAAACAAGAAAATATAAGTACTCGAAAAAAACAACTAGTCTCATAAAAAAAAAAACATAAAAACATTTATTAACAGAAAGATATTACAGCGTGGTGAATTACAAATAAGTCCCCAAACTAGGTAATCCTGTATCTCAGGGACTTGAGTATGAGATTTGCAAGTAAACTACATAGTTCAGTGCCGTTGCAAGGTTTACAAACATTTAGATGTTTTCTTTAATTGTACAGAAGATAATGAAAAAGAAAGAAAATGGAAAAAAGAAAATGAAAAACACTTAATATTGAACAAATAAGGCAATGTGTTTTGTGTTTCAACGTCTAATCAATTAAGTGTGTGACTGTCATTGATGTGAAAGTATTAGAATTTCATGTCCAATCATGTCCCGTCCCGTCAGGGCGACATGCGACTAGTTGCTTTTTTCGAGTATATTGTCTTGTTTAATATTTATGAGCATATTTCTGTGAAACTAAGATTAAGCTCCGACTCTTGACGTTTTGGAAATTCTATCTTGACACTATAATACTGTTTTAACATTTAAGCAATATGAAGTATTTTCTAGTAACTGAATGGTCGTTTGCGAGACGCCTATACTCTGGGACGAGTTAACCTGGCACACGCCGGCACCCCATTGTCGTGTTGACTTACTAACAAGAACACCTGTTTCTTTTCATTTACTTATACATTATGCAGCTTAGCTGCGAACCTTACATACCTTTTATTCTGTAGTCTAGGAATACGCTTTGTCATTATTATTTATTCGTATATTTTAACGTCATCTTTATGATTTTAGTCCATCTTCGATTAAAATACTTACAGTAAAATTAATCTAAATTAATATTTATGAAATAAGAAAAGTTTATGTTTTTGTTGTATAATGGTAGAACCACAAGTTAACATACAAACAAAAATGCATTATTACAAAGAAGTCTGAAAATGTCCCCTCGTTATTAAAAGTTAGTCGGCTGCTACCGAAAAAAAGCAAAAACAATATTTTTTACGAAATAAGAAATAATTTACGCTAGTAAAGCTATAGGGATAGACTGACAAGGAAAATAAATGTTGCACAGAAAGTACATACTCGTAGTATTACGAAATAAATTAAACAAGCGATGACTTAAAATGTGAGTTTAGCAATCAATTTAATACTTACAGTCGCAGACTGATAGTTAGTTTGTACATAGTAAGTATAATGACCTACAGTGGTGGTCCATATTTAACACACTAGTCGATTTTCATACAAACGAGGTAATTTTTGAACCTTTGTTTTCTGCCAAGGATCGACAGAGCTATGATCTGATAATGGCAATCCAGGGAGTGAATGCGGGAGATTCAGATTGCTATACACATCCAACAGATGTGATCAGCATTCTAAGAGATGTATGGATATGTTTAAAAATCCCGAAAGTAACAAAAAAGTGTATGGAATTCCTGAAACTGAATACTCTGATCCTCACATCTTTCAGAAAGTAGATCAGATTAATGGGTGTGTAGCAATCTAGATCTCCATTCATATCCTGTATGGCCATTATCAGATCACAGCTCGGTCAATTTTTGGCTGAGAACCAAGGCTTCAAAGTTACCTTGATTGTATGAAAATCGACTAGTGTTGTTAATTATGAGGCTATGTTGGCTAAGTTAAAAAACCAGAGCGATTTATGTACGTAAAGAAAATATAACAAACATAGCCACGACAAAATGTACGATGAGTGAAAATTGAAAGGAATGAAATAATGAGAAATCCTGAGAAGTGCCCGTAGAGCCTTCGGGAGTACAAAGAAAGTCTTAGAGAGTAAATAACTGTCTTCCAAACTTCTAAAAGTAGCGAGCCTCTTATCGGAAATGTTTGCGAGCTCTTGCCCCAACATTTTTGTTGTTTATTTGTGAAATATACGAGTATGTTCAACACATCGTTTAGTATTTGCTCTTGTTAAAATTACACACTTTAATCTCTCCGAATTCTTTAATTTTTAGACAAACATGAAAGTTACCAAATTATTTAGTACTATTTAATGATTCTGATTCCTATTACCCTGATGATTCAGTCACTTTTAGTCGTAGGCACATGACGACTGACTCAAATGGAAATAAAGTTAAAAATTCTAAATTGGACTTGCCTCGAATTACAACCATCTAAGCACATTTTACAGATTAGAACGCCGTTATATAAAATTTGGTTTTGTATTGCGTGTTATGATTTTCGATTTTGTCACGGGGTGACTGACAAAATAAAAAGCGCCTTTCAATCCGTATGATTGATTATGATTTATGTGACATTAAGTAGTATTTTACCTGTATTCCATGGGTTTGTAGCGGCTGGCCGGAGTGCTGTGGTTCACTGACACTACGACGCTCATCAGCTCTCCGCTAGGCACTGGCTGCTCGGGTACAGCCTGTATACAGGATGGAAAAAAAACATTTATTCATCGATTCCCGGTGCAAGTATGTAATTTTTCAAAAATCTTTGTATGCAGTTTAATTTATTTTTGAAAATGAAGGAATGTTTGCTATGGGTTAAATTTGCTTACATCAATATTTAGGGTACTTTCCCTCCAGTGACCGTGTTTTTTTTTACAACAACATTTAATATATATAAACAAATAAATAATTATTTCCTACACTCACACCAATTAACCTAGACCCAAAGTAAGCACTGTAAGGCTTGTGTTATGGAATACTAGGCTAGCGGATATACACATATACATATATCAGTAAGTATTTATGTATAGAAATATATATAAATGTGATTCATCATACAAACATTTGCCCCTACCGGTATTCGAACCCGGGACCTTGGGCTAGGCGAATCTTGAAACCCTCTCAGCGATCTCTGAGAGTGGTTTACCAATGGAGTGTTCACCGACAGGACAATTCGTTTTTGCAAGGAGGGTTTTGTGCTCAGTCTGAGTCTGACAATGATGTTTAATTACCACAACTTTTTTGTGGCTTGATCATATTATGCTGAACAATACCAAAGTCTAAAGTTGAACATTTTCAAAAAGATTAAGATATTAGATAAACGGATACCTTTGATTCCTAGATTAATCATCATCATCGCTCAATGAAATTACGAGTAGGAAGGACGATCGTGCTGACCACTGTGCTTATTGGAACAATTCCGCAACCGATCTCTGAGAGTGGTTTCACCAATGGAGTGTTCACCGACAGGACATTTCGTTTTTGCAAGTTTCCCTGTTAAATTGAATCTGTCTTTTATGACGGTGACCACGTAGTAAACGAAACGGTGGTCTAGTTCGTCTAAATTCCGATAAATTTCTGCGTTTTACGCTACAAAGATTTTAGGCCACGAAATTGAAGTCAAAAGTCATAACGTTCGTATTCGACATCATAAAGCATTCGAACAGAAATAGATGGAAAAAGTGACCTGTAAAAACCTTTGGTACCTAATAAAACGCGTAAGAGGAAATGAGATGTAAAGTCGCAGTTCCCAATTAACTTCGGCGGTGAGTTGAAAGCCCCCTGAATAATTTAGGGCAACCCTCATCACCGGATGCTTCGCTTCAAAACGCTATATTTATTGTGTGGTTACAGTATTAGCGATAAGCATGAGAGTGAGAGAAGCTGCTACAATAGTACATTACTGCAGCCGCCAGCAAAAGTGGCATTGATGGACGAACGTGTAAATGTGGGCCGAGGCGAAGCCGAGGCACACATACGTAAGTCCATCAATGCCTTGTTGTGGCCAAGGCTTGTATAGTACTTTAATCAGACGAACAACGAACAACAATTCTTTTTTCCCGCGTTAAAGTATTAATTTGTTGTTTTTTTTCAACAACTATCAATTTATAAGCCAGTTCGAAATTTAAATAAAAAATTTGATAAGTTACTTCTTGGTTGCCATATTCCGGAGTAAAAGATCTTTCCATTTTAAAATTACACGACAGATATGAGTTTACTATGTAATTTATTTTTCCGCTAAACATGTCAGATATGAATTTTCATACAACTTTTGCCGGCCGCTGCTCGCATGTATGTGGCCAGTACAGCAATATCGATTTATCTCGAAGAAGGTTGTCAAAATAACTTTTCTCAAATAATGCGCGGAAATTAAAAATACTTTCGGAATCAGACGAACAACGAACAATAATATTATTTCCTGCGTTAGTGTTCATTAGTTTTTTTTTCTAAAACAGCTTTCTATTTTGCAAGCCAGTTCGAAATTTAAATAAAATCTTACACGTTCGTCCATCAATGCCTCTTTTGCTGGCCGCTGCAGTAATGTACTATTACAATCCTATTGAGCTTGTGGAGGAGATCGGTAGCGCAGTTGTACGTGGAACGTGGTCGGCCTGCTATTGTGGTAGTTAAGCAACTTTCGCAATGGTCGGTAATGGGTGACCAAAAAGTCATTATATCGAGCTCCTCCGAAGGGCATGTTAGGTCGTTGGACCCGGCCGAGAGGGGGCCCGGGTAGCCGGGCCACGGCCGCCTGGTCTTAGAGGTTATTGCGAACCCTACCTAATGACTAATGGGGGCCATGAGGGCAAGTACTAGGAGTTTTAGCTGGTAGTACCCAAGAGTCCAACATACGAATCGCCCCTACACCTGGGGGCGAGGGATGCGTAAAAGCATTGCTCCTAGTACAATAAAAAAAAAGGTCATCGGTCCCGGCTTTATTTGCAGTCGCAAAAAACGTGGTAGGTCATGAACCATTCTCCTTATCCAGCAGTGGGGACTGACTTGTGATTAGCACAATACCAGCTTTTCCCAAAAGCGTTTTTTCGAGAAGTTATTTTTTGTATCAAAAAATCTGTAAAGTTAATGTTTATCAAACCAGGAAAAGTTTTTGTTGTTTTCTTTAGTTTTCTTCAGCAGTCTTGTTTACTTTGTATCTTTTCCCGCATTTTATTGCAATGAAATTTTCATAAAGTTCTCTTTAGCACAAGTCGCTGTCATCATGACCACACACCAGGGCTCGACCTTCAGTGTGTTTTATTCCAGTGTGTTGCTATGCACGCCTAAGTGATTATTTAGACTCCGGGCACTAATCACGCTACGTCTCTTTGCGGTTTCGTCTCATGAATAACAAGCCTTATAGTCTGTCTGTCTGGACGTCATATTCTTGATTTTTCTTTAGCGAAGAATCACATTCGAAAGTAATTTTATGTTATGTTATATAGGAAATAATCAATTAGGGAAATAATTATAGCTAATATTAATATTATAGCTAACGACATGTATATTTTTTGGAAATATCTTTGCGTCAATTGTTTTATTCAGTTTATAAATGTCTTGAATGGATAGGCAAAAAAGAGAACTATTCAAAAGGACTCAAAGCTTTGAATTTTCGACTTAAGTAGGTATTTTGATAGACTTATACTATCTGCACTGGGAAGCTTACAGCTGCACATTCTATGTTTTCTTTTCACTTCCAGTCCAGCATGGAAGATAAAGGGATAGGTCCCGTATGGAGATAAAAAAATCGTCTTACCATTATCATAAGATCCCTCTGTAGCTTCGAATCAGCGGTGATATAAATATCGGTGTCAGTCTGCCTCCACCTCAGCACCGTGCCAGCAGCTACGGCGAACCCATCGAACCCATAACGAGCGCCTTCCTTTATATCAATCACGTTATTATCGAACTCGACGATCTGCAAATTCTGCGGAACAGTCGGGTCGTACTTCAAATAACTGTCTTGGTAATTGTCTATTTCGAATCGTTTGCTGTGTTTGCTCAAATCCAGTATGTGTCTGTCTCGCTTCCTCTCGCGGGTCGCAAGTTTGAGGGCCACTGGGGTCGTGATGTGGACTGAGAGGAGGTGCGCGTCGTGCGGGATTACCGTCATGCGGGTCCAACCTAAAGTGAATAATAAATAAGGTTTTACAACAAAATAAGTTGCTGCAGCTGATTTTTCAGCTGTTACATAAGTTCTCTTTTCTGTTATAAATTAAAATTGATTGATACTAGTGTATTGTATAGTTGGTCCCACTGATTGATCATCAACTATACACTAGTAGCGAAATCAAACATTTCAAGAAATCCAAACTAATTTGACCGTTGCTGCACAGCTGAAAATTTCAAAAGAACTTCTCAAAATGCCAGTACTCTGACGTGTTACACCTATCCAACTTATCTTGAGATAGGTGAGTTACGCGTAGCAAAGCTAAATCGAATTATTTGGGTATTATTTATATGGTGCCCTATCATTTATATTTTTAATGCTTTGTCATTAAAATATTGGATATGGCATATACATAAAACTCGTATTTTTGAGTGTTTTGTAACGGCACGGCGGCTTGCTCTATCTTTATATAAGACTAGCGGCCGCTCGCGGTTTCACCGGCGTGGTTCCCGTTCCCGTGGAAATATCGGGATAAAAAGTATCCTATGTTCATAGCCAGGCTATCCACTATCTGAGCACCAAATTTCATCCAAATCCGTTCAGTAGTTTCGGAGCCTCTTCAATGCAAACAAACAAACAACCAAATCTTTCCTCTTAATAATATAGCAATAGCTTGCTGCAAGAGTACATCTCTCGCAACTTAAGTTTTGTACTAGAAATGTTAAACGCTTTCTGGTGATCCTAAGTTATTTTTTACGAATTTCTTTTATTTTGTAGGTACAATCGGGGAACTTCCCGGTTGACCAGTAGAGTTTATTTGGAAAACGTTTTCTCAGAAAGTACTAAGGTTAAAGAAATCATTTATTATTCAAATGAAATACCTCATAATGGTCTATTATTTGTGATATTTGTGATAAAATTCAAAATTCAATATTCAATATCATTTATTCAGTCTAGGCTGTTACAAGCAGTTATGAACGTCAAAGAAGCTACGCCATCGGTTCACAAACCCTACGGCGGGAGACCTTGTAACGAGAAGAACCGGCAAGGGCTATTTTTTTCTCCCTGTTTTATTTCATACAGAGTCGTCAAATTGAAAAGTGAGCTTAACATATCAGTAAGGTCAATTTCCATCACAAAAGAAAATACTAATTATAATATTACATTTTATGGTTATCCTACCCGTAAAAAAATTTCAACTCGCGAAGAACGACTTACATTTAACATTTCTCGCATTACAAGGTTACTGTACTGCAAGTTGTTAACGTTTTCTATAGATCTTTAACTTGTTTTAAATAAATCTCCCTGATTAAACTGTACTGGTCAACCGGGAAGGTCCCCGACTGTACTAGAAATTATGAATAATCTTTAATTGTATCTATGGCATTGTCTGCTAATCGTGAGTTCTTGTTTATGTTGACTTTACGTTATTGTTTTTCCTGCACTAGAAGCTATTGATCCATGATTATGTTGTCGGGAGTTAATCTGACTATGTGCCAAATTGCCAAATGCCAAATCTGCCGGTATGGTATGATTGTTTTTTTTTCGTAGAAAGTCTTACCTGTATTAGTTACTGACTTAACAATGTTTTAGAATCGAAAACTTCTGTGAAAGTGTATTTTTTTAATGATCAAAAGTTGTTTTTCCTTTTTATAAATAGTGTTTCATTTTTATTTACAAATTAGTTGTACCAACAGTTAGTACTTTGATAATTACCTAGATAGAGTATCTAAAGATAAATAAAAACAATGTTATTTTAAAAACAACAAAGCAAGTCTCTAAGTTTTATGATAAATTTTAAATAGAAAAATATTGGAAAAACATTTACTCGGCCTCAAGTGAATTCTCAGATGGGAATCGAACCCACGACCTTTGGAAATCCGGTCCAATGCTCTCTAAGTCTGTTTAGTAAAGTCAATCTTCCGTATTTAAAATATACAAGAGATAGCCGTTACAAGAAATTGTTTTCCTTCTATATCTTCATATAACGGGCAGGCTCACTTGTCTCGGGTTACGCGCAGTGGGTTACAGCATTTGTATGGGATTCTGTGCCGCTTCAAAACTAAATTAGGTTATATATAGATAATAATAAATGGTACATTAACAAAAAAATACCATTAAAGAGAAGGATATCAGAGCGACCATATAAAAAAAAGTACAAACTAGGAATATACTTGAAAGCCATTTTCCCAAAGTAGTATTTTTTGAGATAGGTGTAACACGGCAGTACTGCTGTCATAAGTATAGTCGTAGTCAATGAAGCATATTCGTAAGTATATCGTATTGATAATATGTGTACCTATATAGTAATAATATTACAACGAAACATTACCTTTTCCAAGCATTCTTGTGTATACGTGAGTGTTGTTGTTGCAGTACCCGTCGGGACACCAGTTGCAGACCGGGTCTGTACTGTTGCACTGCCCTTTGACACATGTACCCTAAATGAAAAAAAAAACATTTTTTTATTAAATTAGGACCACCATTGTCTTACTTAAATTAAAGCGAAAAAGATTAGACGTACAAAGTAATATTTATAACTTCTTATATTTTACGCGTCGTATTGTGTACCTTGATTTTTTACGGATTAGGTTCAAAGTATTTCATTTACTACTAGGTAGGTACATCACAGATTTTAGTTTTGTTTTCTTTACAACACCATTCCAGACATCCCGTGAAAACATTGCCTATATTATTGACTTATGAATATTGTCTTTTAACTCATCTTAGAAAAATAATAACAAACGAAAAAACCTCACAATTAAAAAAAAACAGAACGATGTTCCAGCCATTGGGTACGTACGTATGATAATAGAAGCACACAAAAACGCAACGTCAATATTTTATTACGCTCCGGACCGCGTATTTGCTCTACCTACAAACGAAATTAAATGGGAATTTATCCGAAATTTGGGGTTGGACCGCAACGCTGAAATCGTTTGGCACTGAAATGAGAAATTTGGAGACAAGTTTTTTTTGGCAAGTTATTAGGAATGTAGTAAATTAGAAATGTCGTTTTAACGTGTCTATTAAGTTCGGTTGATCTTGTAGCAAGTACTTTATCGTGTATTTACACATAAGCAAAATAACATTTGTTTATTTACACTTGTGATATAGTAAATGGGAAAGTTGGAAAGTTTTTTCGGTAGATACCTACTCAATCATATTAAAGTCGCAAATACTAGTTCAAATGAAAAAATAACAAGATTTCAGGTATCGGGTTGTTGTTCCCGGCCGCTTTAAAAAAAATGATTCATTACAAAGAGTAATACGCTGTAAGCCAGATGAAATAGGTAAGTACCTACAACAAAATACGAAAATGTAAAACGAATTTATGTTCTTACTTAACCAAGCTTTGGAGCGTCTTACAAATGAAAATAGGTTAGTCTATTTTTACCTTTTTTTTTATTTTTTACCCAAGTCTAACTGATAGATGACTCAGTTTTATTCATTTACTTAAAAACCGTTAACACCACATACTTATACTATATTAACTAACACCATATACCTATTTATATATAACTAACCTTGAGATGAGCCAAATTGATTTATTGTTTTTCTTTATTCTACTACTTATACTTTCTTTTGTTAAAAAATCACTTGGGCTGTTTAAATTGTTTAATGTCTAATGTTAATTTGCGACACTTTTTTTTAAATAATACAACACTGTGATCCGGGCGGGACGTGGAGACCTGGTGACCTGTAAAACTGGTTTCTTACCTTAGTGCGGGCACCAGTCTCCACAATAATTTATAATGTAATCTTGGCTAAATGTATTGTAAAAGCCAAATTTATTGTGTAGCAAATTATTGTGAAGAGAAATAAAGTATTAAATTGAATTGAATATTGGTGTTTAATATTTTTTTTGGAAATACATTCATTAGTTTGCCAATTCTAAGCCGCAACCGGGGCTGTTGAGTACAACGGGGGACTTCTATTTATGATGTTTTAAACTTGAATTTCGTTGCTATGTAATATGGAAAAAAAAACGAGTTTATTCTCAGCAACTTGCCACTTGCCTGAAAGCAAATCTGTGCCTCCTGTGAAAAGAGGTACCTCTCGACTTATGTCGAATTTGATATTATCACTGCACCTGTATCAGAAAAAACTACTCTTTTTTCTGTCTAATTAACATTTTGATACGACTAATTGATTGCAAAATCATGCGGTACATGCAAGGTAAAATGACGTGTTCTGTTAAATATTTTTGTGTTAATAAATACAATTTGACATATATCGTTTACAATATTGCATTCTGAATATTAAAGTTTGTGTCTAAACATATATTTTTAAGTTATTCGCGTATAAAATTACCTTTTCAAAACGTGTCAACTGATTTATATTAGTTTTATCTATTTACACAAGGTAATTGTGTAGACTGAATAGGTACAAGTAAGGTTGTATTATTTCTCACCAAGATGGACGGTTAAAACGTTGTGTCCATTCATATTCATATTCATTTATTCATAAGAATCACGGTACAATAAATAGATGTTTAAATAAAAAGAATGTCCATACATGTTTCGGTAAAATTAGCATGCGAATGTCAGTTTATATTAAATTACATTACAATTTTAATCAGTTAATTATTACATTACATGAAAGTTCAAATTAATATAAAATTACATTAAATAGTAAATATTGAAATAAATTAAATCATAACATGATATTCAAATTATTAAGTAAGTATACCTAGTCAAAATAATATAATAAATGTCAAGTCAGAATATCCATACAAAAATAATCATAAAATATAATATTAATTTAAATATTCTTCAACAAAATAGAAGCATTGTTCCTGAAGCCATAACTTTACGGTTTTATGGAACCGTGTTTCTGGTAGAGTTTTAAACTTATCTGGCAACGCATTAAATACCTTAAGACTCATAGCCGCACAATTTTTGAATAAAGAGAAGTATTTGGTCTAACTCTATAAATTAGTCTGTCTGAATGCCTTAAGGGTCTAAGTTTAGTAAATAGATGACTATTGGATTTTACAAATCAGACTAAATTTAAAATATACATACATGGCAGAACATCATCCGGTGCCAGTCCATACATAGCTCGGATACATTTCTTTTGGGCAATAAAGGCAATACCAGCCTCTGTACTGTTACCCCAAAGCAACAAGCTATAGTCCAGTGCTGAACACACATAAGCATAGTACGCTATAATTAATGTGTTATCAGATGTTCACCATCTGAGCCTGCTAAGAAGATAAATATAACAATATATATATATATATATATATATTATTATAAATATAATAATATATTCAACTTTGTACATAGTTGTTCAACATGGGCTTTCCAATTCATATGACTGTCTAATATAATCCCTAAAAATTTTGTTTCAGTTACTTCTTTAATAGGTTTCCCGTTATAGTTTATACGATAAATTATTAGTTGAAGCACCATAATTAACAAATTGCACAAAACATGTCTTGTCAAAATTAATACATAAACTATTACACATCTTCCATTTTGAAATATTGTTGATAGTATTATTAATTTGCAATTCATAATTATTCATGTCAGTACCATTCTTAGATGTCTCTAGTCTCTTCGACTGAAATGTCGTCTGCAAACAGAACACAATTATTTTCTATTGCGTCAGATAAGTCATTTATATATAAAATTTATAGAATCCGATACAGTAAACAGATACAGATACAAATGTAGTTATATCATAAGTAACGAAAAAAATCGTACAAGTTTGGATCAAAACATACATCTTACAGGCAGCGGGTGCAGCGCGGGGCCAGTCCAGTGCGGTTCGATCCGTTGGACAAGGTGCCTGCGCGCGCTGATACAGCGATCTAACATGGCTCACCACGTACGTATTAGATGTATCACTTTACACGGAGTCAATATTTATTTTTTGCTTTCTTGTACCTCATAACTTATATCATTTCACACAAAATAATTATCAAGTTATATCAAAATACACAAAACGTTTTGGGTTACAACAGATAATTTTTAGGTGTCGCAGTGTCATAAAAAAATGTAATGATCAAAATGCGTCGAATTTATTATTTGTGTAAATAATTGACCTATTAAAGGTAAGGCAAATGAAAAAAAAAATACATAATGTTACGAGAAAAAAAATAAAGAAGAAACGAAAAACCACGTTAAACTATGGTCTTGAGACATATCACACTCATAAATGCGCGCAATTAAATGCGTATTAACTTGGTGCTTACTAACAACTCATTATTAAAGTTACGAAATATGTACTTCGATAGTAATCAAAACTTATGACAGTTGGCGGTAAGCTACCACGTGCTCCATACGCTTTAGCAGGCTGTACAGAAGATCGACGAGTATAATTTGCTCCTTTCAGTGTTCGAGCGTGAAGTATGAGAAAGCCTTTAATTCGAGAGAGATTCCAGAAAAATGGTGGTTCGGGTTAGGATCGAACATGCGAGTCCGAAAAGTCAACGGGAGGTCGGGTGAAGCGAGCGACTGATGCCGCCTTCGATTCCCCATTCAACCTCCAAAAAGTGTACTTATATTAATATACTGTTTCTTACTGTGTCGTCAGTTTCGTGTAAAATGATCTAATTACCAAAAACACTACCTATACGATATTTATACTCATAGAATTAAAAACAATTGCCATTTTTTGCCATTGCCAATCGAATTAAAAACAACAAATACTAAATAATAAATATATTAAAAACATAATTGAATTGTTTGAACATTTCTGTTCTGAGCTGACGTAGTTTCGTATTAAGCTGCCTATCAATGTAACAATATCACCGTTTACAACAGCTAATAAATCTAACCCTTTTTATATTTTTTTAAACACAAAGCTGCTGTACTCTATGGTTGTCATATTGGAGATGTATCACTTTTCACAGGAGGACAGAAATGTCGTAGCTACAGGACGAACTATCGGGCAACGCGCTGTAGTGCGATGGGTCTTCAACTGCCCAGAGTCACGTACCAAATTAATCCTTATTTGGAAAGCGTTAAGGTTCAAAGTTACCACAACCAGCACCCCAACCGTCTAACGGTATTTGTATATAACTATAAGCTTGTGGTATCGCTATAGCTATCGATTTTCTAAACCCCCTACATGGACTCTCGCTGACGCTATCACTTTCATACTAAAAATGCAATATCTAATCCAATAGCTGAAAAGAAATTTGTAGGAATAAGACAGAAACCCTATCGTTGAAGGGTTATATGAGAGTTTGAAGTTTGATAGCTATAGCGATAACAGAAGCTATACCGTTAGGCGGTCCGGGTGCGGGTCAGTTGGGCACAAATGGGGTCTTCTATCGTCAGTAAATTATCACTTGCCTGATAGCAAATGTCGTAGGGGCGGTCGTAGCTGCAGGACGAACCATCGGGCAACGCGCCGTAGTTGGATGGGTCTCCACCCGCCAGCGACACGCACCAAATCTCGCAGTGTTTAGTTTCTGGAGCAAAAGCAAAAACGCTCATAATTAGTGGAATCGATGTAAAGAACGAAAGGAAAGTAACTAGCAAAGCCCCTAAAAAAGTGTTACACAACTGTAGTAGATGCTTTTTAACTAGGTATTTAATTTAAGGCGCTTTTTAGCTGATACGTGATAATTAATATTGTAATGCTCCCTTTCTCTAAAGACAATGCAGCAGCAGCAGTAAAAGAAATGCACTAAAAGCAATTCAAAAACTGCCTGGATTTAGAGGCCGTATTTTATGGCCTCTTAATTCCAAGTTTGCAGGTCCAAGGGCCCCAGGGCGGATGAACAAGCAGTCGTCTGGACGCACACGTCGAGCCCATAAATTGTAGTATAATTTGTATTTGTAAAAAAACTCAGATAACAACAATAGGTTGCACATAAATTATAAACCGCAGATCCTGCCTGGCCCACAGGTCGGCGAGCCCGTCCAGGGTGTCCGTGCAGACTAGCGGATTAGCTACCTATTGGACTATTGCGCGAAACTTGAGGTAAGTACTAAAACTACTTACGCCGGGCCAGCAGTGGCTACTCAGAGTATTATTGGACTCACCATTGGGGTGTACATAAGGTATGAACAGGCGGTCCTGCCTGGCACACAGGTCGGCGCGCCCGTCCCGGGTGTCTGCGCAGACTACGCCGGACCAACACGTCGCTACCTGAGAACCGGCGCCGTCGCAAGCGCCTTCTGCTACTGACCTGATGGACAGAAAAGTATGAGATTGTATGCCACTTAAGTATCAGTAGAGATAAGACTGATGATTTTTTTCATCGCACAAAACTTTATCGTATTGTAAATAAGTACTTGATAAAATAGACCAATTGATTTGATCTCAACATAAGAATTAAAACCGGTGACTAAATGACTCCTAAAAACTTGTTTATTTATAAACTTACTTAATATTAACTTAGTATCAGCATGCTTCATCTTTGACTGCGCATGACCTGGCATAGGCTCGCAAACTCGATCTACGCACCACAGCAACAACTATCATTTGACTAACCCTTTATACCGGCATCTCCTAACCCTTCTTCGCAGTCCATAGCCGCAGTCAGCGCTACATTCGCTCCAAGGACCCCACTCGTCCCACTGGGGAGTGGCTGGCTCAGCGTCCTTCACCTTCGACTGCGCATGACCTGGCATAGGCTCACACACACGGTCCACGCACCACTGCAAGAAAAGACTTAGTTTAAGCCAACTGTCTTCTCTTATCGTATGAGGATTAGTGGTCATCTCTGGGATGCAAGGACATTCCTAGCATTGATGTGACAACGCTGGCCTACAGCGTATTAAAAATATAAAAGTATTGGAAAATTTCGACGGTCTCGATAGCTCAGTGGTTAGAGCATTGGACCGGATTTCCAAATGGCGTGGGTTCGAGTCCCATCTGAGAATTCACTTGTGGCCGAGTTGATTTTATCCAATATTTTTCTATTTCAAATTTATCGTCAGTACAAAATAACATTGAAAAATGCAAAAATTAAAAAATCATAAAATAGATACTGCTTTTTTATTTTACTGTCGCAATCGTATATCATATTCAGTCAGCCGTCAAAACCAGCTTAAAGATTTACGGTGAGCCACCAGCTAGTTTTCTAGACTTTGACAGATTATCCACCAGGCATGTTCGATGTATGAATGACATGATTCTATTTCCCTTTTGGAAGCCATTCAATTTAGGCAAACACATAAAGGATAACATTTAAGCTGTTTAAATAAAGAGAAATTTTGTGTATACAGGATCAATCTAGGTTTGAAATTGATATTTTTTTTTACTTTTGGTAATCTTTAGCACGACACGTAGGTGAATGTAAAGCTGATTTCGTGAAGTGTTTAAAATAGAGACTGGACAGAAAGATTAGGATAAGTATGGTTATTTCTGTGATGGTGTGTGTATTATTTAATGTTAGTAGTAATTCAACACTTTTGTAGTATTACTGTTGATGACGAGATGAAAAATGAGGAGTACGGAGTATTATGAAGAAAGCGTTATTAGAATCGAAAAATTTGTATTATAAACAAGCGAACAATTTTTTATATCCTGCTAATAATAATAATAAATAACAAATATTTGCATACAATCACACCTATTATCTAGTCCTCGTTAAGTTTCATGAAGAACTTGTGTTATGGATACAGATAACGGATAAATATACTTATATACTTTTTTTTTTAATACATACTTCGTATACATATTAAACACCCAGACCAAGACAAAAAGACATGTTCATGCACACAAATATTTGTCTTGTCCAGGGATCGAACCCGGGACCTCTGGCGCAGAAGGCGGGGTTAGTACCCCTGCGCCAAACAGGTCGTCAAACGTCGTTCGACTAAAATTTTAGTATATTTTTACCTCTTGAAAATAAAAAAATAATGAATTTGACGAAACGTGAACCTTTTCGAACGAGGAATCTACTTATTTTTTTCATTCGGAGGTCGGATGAAAAAGACAGAAATGAAAAACGAATAGATTAATTCTCGTACAAATTTAAATTATGGTAATTTTTTCTCCAGAGAGCGGAAACGAATGAATTTAATCTAGGTCGTTATTTTAAGAGAGAGTTTTTACTTGATTAATTATATTAGTCCTACTAATATTATATATGCGAAAGTTTTTGAGGATGTTTGGATGTTTGTTACTTATACGCAATAACTACTGAACGGATTCGGTTGAAATTTTAACTCAATATTCTCACGGGAACGGGAACCACGCGCGCGAAACCGCGGGCTGCCGCTAGTACTCATATAAAAATAACTAGCGGCCGCCCGCGGTTTCGCATGGCTCCCGTTCCCGAAAGAATATCGGGATAAAAAGTATTCTGTTTTAATCCAGGCTATATACCATATGTGTGCCAAATTTCACCCAAATCCGTCTAGTAGTTTTTGCGTGAAAGAGTAACAAACATCTAAACGTTCAAACATCCTCACAAATTACGCATTTATAATATTAGTAGAATAGGATATGAAGGATAGGATTAGTAGGATAGCATACAAGGGCCGTTCGTAATAGCGGCGGATTTTCTAGTGCAAATTTAAAGCCATTTGTACAATGTACATTTGAACGGCGGCGTGTTCAACGCGTGTTTTACGCTGAGGTATTTTATCTTCAAGCTTCCGATGGTCGCCAAAACTTAGCTTAGGGCTGACAAATAAAAGGTTAGTAACATTATGTATATATTAGGTACGTCCCGGCTACACGCTACATTTGCCTGCGCAAACCGGTTTGTGCAGGCATGCTTTCAGGTGAGACGGAGCGTGTACGAGACATTGTTTAAGCATAAAAAACCGTTTAGGCTTACGCTAAATGTCACCGATTACGCTAAACTTCATTTAAATAGCAATTGCAGTTATATATGTTAGTGTCAAAACTATGGTTTGGTGAGTATGTTTTGGTTCTGCCGGCCTACCATCATCAATTAGAAACCATCATGTCATAAGAACGCTTTGTTTGCGATTTTGTTTTTATTGAAGTTGTCACATTTTAACACACTTCACACTTTGGAGGCGATGATTGAGCGAAGACGGCAAAATACCAGCTGGCCGCACTTAACGCGGTGAAACGCAGGGCAAGAAAACTCATTGGGGATGATAGTCTGGTGAATAACAAGGTCCACAGTCGCCCTCATCGACGAAGAGTTGCTTCATTGTCGGTATTCTACAGATCGTACTTCGGAGAGTATGCTATTGAGCTGCATAAGCTCAAACCAGCAGCTCCTTTTAGGAAGGATTTTAATATTATCAGGGGGGGATTATAATATTATCTCGTATTATGACTTCTTATTTCTAGGCAGTTTTCTGAACTACTATAATGCCTTCTTTTTCTCTTTGTATACCTATTGAGTAAATAGATACACTGATACCAATTAAGAAAAAGGTTTGGAAATAAGAGAACATAATAGGCCCCTCGGGAGCTTCTAAAACACTTAAAATCAGTGTTCTAACGTGGTTCTCATTAGGTATATAGATACAGTTAGACACTACCAATATTCTAATGCGATTCTCGTGTTGGACGTCCCTACAGGAAGGATTTTTGCGGAATTTATGCCGGCACACGTGCGCGTCGTATGCAAGACACGCAGGCGCGCGGCTAATGGAATCTTAACACATGTACTCGTAAGTGTGCTCGGTTGGTTTTAAATGGAGCCGCAGGACTGTACAAGGAACCTTTGTTCCTATATAAAATTGTTGGGTAGAGATGGAGAGTGTTCGAATAGTATGCCTAGACACACTCACGTCACGCTATGAATCTTCTTTACGGAATTGAAGAAGCATGGAAGTTTCCGTTTGAAAATTATATATATGTATACGTAAACATCACACTCACAGCCACATCGCATTTGTCATAAGTTTTGTTGATACTTGTAATATAAACTCGTTTGGAGGGAACTGTTACAACAACAAGCAGCATTGAGATCTAGCAAGATCGAGATGGGAGAGTGCTGCAAGTGACTGGTCAGGTAGACCTTGTAGCCACTGTCTCGGTAATGAGGCCAAAGATGGTACCTGAACGTAGCTGGCTGAAGTCTCTGAAATTCTGTACCGAAAATGTGGGTTTTTATATAACCTTTTATTGAAAATTCGATGACAATAACAAGATAAGTATATTTAGGATCTTTAACGATAAAAATTATACCTACATAAAACTAATATTAATTTGAACAAAAAATGCGCTCCAATAAATGGAAAGAAAAAACAGCGGGCGAAAAAATACAGTGAAAAATTCAGCACTGTCCTTCCATTTACATAGCGCTAATATAAACCACAGGGGAGATAAAAGGGGTATTATAACACTCTAGCCCGAGACAATCAACAGGTCCCTTTTGTTCTTTCTTCGGGGAGATTTTAACGCTGATAAAACGATCGTAAAATCACTGAGCGACCCGAACGCGATAGAAAAGCTTACATCACTTTTTTTATTGGCTTTTCAATGTATGGCGCCGTAAACGAAACTAGGGGCTTTATTAGGCTTAGGGAAGTTTCAATTACGGATACTTTCGATAACATTCATAGAGGTTTAGAGCAAAGAAAAGGTCTTGCGATCGCCAGCCGCAATTTAGAGTCGGCTTAAAATGTGAGTCCCTGTCTGTCTATTGCCTATTCATGTAATTTTTATTCTTTATTGTTAGTTTAGTAAAGTATCAGTTATAATAGCAGAGATATTTAAGAAACAATAGGAAAAGTTAGTACATATTCATTGTTAGGACATAGGGATAGAATGCTAGTTGCAATGCTGAAAGGATTTGGGTATGCTACGAACTACAATCAGGGAAATCCACTAGAAATCACGAGCCCTTTCAAACTATACAAGAGCATATTAACGAAAATTTAAACTACTACTGAACAATTGGTTGAGCCATAATTAAACAGGAGACCGAGATGACTTGGTGGGGATCGAACCCTCAAACCCGGGCCTACCATCATCTATTAGAAACCATCAGTCATTTGTATGCGTTTTGTTTTTATTGATGTTGTCAAATTTTGACACACTTCACACTTTGGAGGCGATGATTGAGCGAAGAAGGCAAAATACAAGCTGGCCGCACTCGACACGGTGGAACGCAGAGCCAGAAAGCTCATTGGGGATGATAGTCTGGTGAATAACAAGCTCCACAGTCTCCCTCATCGACGAAGAGTTGCTTCATTTTCGGTATTCTACAGATTGTACTTCGGAGAGTGTGCTTTTGAGCTGCATGAGCTCAAACCGCCAGCTCCTTTTTACCACCGGGAATCCATACGTACTTCATGCTATCACCCCTACCTGGTTGATACACAACGTCTGCGTACAAAGCGCTTTTCCTCATCTTTTATCATGCGCACAGCCAGGGAGTGGAATTCCCTGCCTGCGTCTGTATTCCCGGGTGCCTACAACCCTGGTATATTTAAAGCTCGAGTAAAAAGGCTTTTTCTAGGCAAGCTCGCTGCATCTTAGGCCTCTTCTTAATCTATCGATTCAGAGTGAGGCTAAGAGTAAGCCTATATAATGTAAAAAAGACGTCAAAAAACTTCTGTCAAAAAACAAGCTTACTTTATGGCATTCGTAGTGGCAAATAGCATGGTAAGATTGAAACAAACAATAGGTACTCCTCTAAGAGATGGCGGTAGGCCCCCTGGCTCAGTAGGCATGGTCTGTACCACTGCACCAGGGGGTCGGTCTAATAAACATATATTTATTGATACATACATACATTCACACAGCCTTCACACCATAGACCTATTCCTGGTAGGTCTTGATTGTCTCGGGCTAGAGTGTTATAATACCCCTTTTATCTCCCCTGTGGTTTATATTAGCGCTATGTAAATGGAAGGACCTGGATTGGTAGAGCATCATAGGCGCAGCTTGACAGTTACAAACATTTATTATTCTCAATCATCAACTAATCTTCTCAACCGCCTCTGTAATCTAGTGGTAACAACCACCGGTATGACACTCAGAGATCCCGGATTCGATTCCCAGTGGGGGTACATAATGTATTCGGTTTGGTTTCCGGTAGGACTTGTTGTAAGTCCGCCTGGCCAACTACCATACCACCATCTTATCTAAGTCTGCCGCCTTAATAACAATTTTTTCAACATTGTTGTGTTCCGGTAGTTAGAGATAAGATAGCTAGTTCCAGTGTTTGAGAAGTGGGATCCGGGAGAGGCTCGCTTCCATCTTCAGCCTTATCAATACCTGACACCAGGACCCTTATTCTCTATATGACCACTTAGCGATTCCTTGCTCAAACCACACCAATCTCGTATTGGTAACGACATTTTCAAAATACTTATTCTCCATGTAATTCACAAATTATATGGTTATTGTACAAGTACAATAAATAACTTTGATATTTGTAAGTATCATAGAGAAAACAATTTTGAAAATGTCGTAAGCACGTGCGAGATTAGCGTGATTTGAGCAAGGAATCGCTAAGTGGTCATATTGAATAAGGGCCGGTATGATGAAGGCAAAGAGTACCTCCGTCGTTCATAAAAAAAAAAGCTAACATCACTATAGCCACACTTCACCAACGCTACATTTGGCATTGACTGATGGAATGCTTTAGCATTCATTATATACCGTGTTTTTTAAGGTTCCGTACCTCAAAAGAAAAAAACGGAACCCTTATAGGATCACTTCGTTGTCAGTCTGTCCGTCCGTCTGTCAAGACCGTTTTTCTCAGGAACGCGTGGAGGTATCAAACTGATTTATATCTAAGAAATACTCAGGTCTACTTCAGCAACGCTACATTTGGCATTGGCTGGCCCGCAGATAAAGTTACATCGTTATGTAGCGAAACGATAATTCGATTCGTTATTGTCTATATTCGCCAATTAACTTGCGGTAAAACCACGTGATTTAGCACGGCTTATGCCAATCCACCAATCCCATATATTTAATTATTTTCGAACTTCGTTATCGTTTTTGAATTGTTATTTTGGCTAGAGGCCCTGGGCCCGTAGACAAAGTTACATCGTTATGTTGCGAAGCGATAATTCGATTCGTTATTGTCTATATTCGCCAAATAACTTCTCGTAAAACCACGTGATTTAGCGCGGCTTATGCGAATCGGCCAATCCCATACATTTAATTCTTTTCGAACTTCGTTATCGTTTTTGAATTGTTACTTTGGCTAGGGGCCTGGAAAGATAGCAACAGGCGCAATCTTTGTATTACTTTCGATCCCAGTCCAGCATGGGGTTCTTCGGGTTGGACCACATCTGTCACCACGTTATCGCCTCTTTCCGTCGCCATATCCTTTTCTGTCGCTCAGAACCAAAGACCTATATCGAGATAGACGGTAAAAGTGTACCTACTTTGGGTGCCAAAAGTTTGATCCACGGTCAAAAATTTACGGCCTGAGTTAGTCCGCTTGACACCATAATTGCCATGAAAATACGCGTCAATCAGAAACGAAAATGGTTAATTGTAAAGTGCTTTCTTGCAAGAGCTGTCAATAACATTTACTCATCACTAAATCTCGCTTGTGACGTCATCGTAGGTACGAAAAACTCGACACGCTAGGTTCTCATACAGTTTGAAGCGCTCTTTTCGTCTATCTCGATATAGGTCTGTGCTCAGAACCGTCACTTGTCAGAGCGAGCGAGAAAGACTGATGGAATGCTTTAGCATTCATTATATACCGTGTTTTTTTCTTTGTGCCCAAAGTAAAGGGGGAGCTGTTACGTGTTTAGAAGAAGAGGTTTTTTTTTATATGTTTTTTTTATTTTATGTTGCCAAGTCTTAGCGTCGATTATTTGGATATTAAACCTACCTAAACATTAAAAACATAGAAAAACTTAAAATAATATTAATAATAAGAAAAATAACTTTTGAGTATGCACCAAGCTCGGCTCGGCGATATCAGCTGACCGCGGTGGTAGGTATGACGAAAAAAACTATTAAGCGTGCACCAAGCTCGGCTCGGCGATATCAGCTGATCATCCTTCTCCTTAACTTTGCGCACATAAAATAAAAACATCCTGTATTATAGCATTCAGTCAGTCTTCCTAACAGAAAACCATAGGGCGACGGAAAGAGGCGATAGGATGCTGATGTGGTTTAACGTTAAAATAGAAAATAAAAAATCGCCTTACCTTGTTGGGTCCACAGGGTGTCCCCTCCATGGGCGGCGCGCGCTTGGACCGGCACACGTGGGGCATGGCTCTATGCGCGCACCACAGGCGCGAGCAAGCTGACTTCAACTTCATCGTTTTGCATACGGAGAAACTGTAACATATAATTTTTATTGAATAATACAGTCAGATTGGAGTCATCATCATCATCATCTCAGCCACATGTCACCCACTGCTGGCTATAGGCTACCCCCAAGAATCTTCTATTTCTGTTCATGGGGAAGTTTGCCATAATCGCCACGCTTCGCCGGTTGGCGATCGCAGTACCAAGTTTATAAGCGACGCTGTTCCCCGTTTTCTGTAAGCGCCGTCGTTTCAACCGCCTCTGTGGTCTAGTGGTAACAACCACCGGTATCAGACCTAGAGGTCCCGGGTTCCATTCCCAGCGGGGGCACCTATTGTATTCGGTTTGGTTGGTGGTAGGACTTGTTATAAGTCTGCGTGGCTAGCAACCACCATCTTATCTAAGTCTGACGCCATAACAACAATGTTTTTTAAGTGTTCCGGCAGTTAGAGATAAGATAGCCAGTGGTTCCTCAGTGTTTGAGGATTCCGGGAGAGGCTCTCTACCATCTTCAGCCTTATCAATACTTAACATCAGGTATGATGAAGACTTGGAGTCTCCCCGTTGTTCATAAAAGAGAAAAAAGATAAAAGAAAGAAGCTGTGTTGCCTTAGTCGCCTTTTACTATTCCGACGGGATGAAAGGGGGTATCTAACATAGTGCTATTCTAAGCCAGCACTACACGAGACCGGATTATTTAGAGTAGCATCAATAAAGTCCTGTGCGTATCCTATCCTAAGATTCGACTAAGGAACACTGCTGGAAATCTGATGCCAGGCTTATGAAGTTTGACTACTTGGGTCGCAAAGATGCCTGCCTTGGCTTCGATTGATGAAATTAAAAATAGCACAAATACTTTGTCGAAAAATGTGGTGCAAATAATGAGTGAATTTTAACATGGACTGTTTAAAATGGCAGATAGGTAATACCACTAGTTCGAGTTGACTTTAACCATTCGTATCAAAGTTATCGAAAAGTATCGGATGCACTGCTCAATGTCGATAAAGCAATAAAAATGAAAGGAAAAAGCGATAGTTTTCCATATGGAATAGTTTTTCAAAATCTTACTAGGGGCATAGTTCTTTGCTAGGGGTAAGTAAGTACTGTAAGTGGAAGAAACGGTGCGCGATGATATTATCATCTGCTGTTACCAATAACAAATGCGGAATCATACTCTTTAAATCAAAGCATTTAAATTAATTTATGCCAATAAAATGCTAATAAATAAAATGACCCTCAACAAAACTTAAGAAATAATATTAAATTAATAGCATTTGCTCTAAATCAGCAAACAACATCCCATTATGCCGAACTCTCATAACAGCCTTCATACTGAGACTTCATTATGTTATGCAAAGGCAGTCTGCGTCCAATTCCAGGGAAATAAACTTTTATTAATAAAGTTGTATACAACATGTCGGGACAGGGGAACTTTACTAAAGCCTCTTAAGTCTCGATTTGTTGATGCTGGATGCTCGGGAGAATGTGCAGAAACAACAAGAGCAAATTCAATGTTAAAGCTTTCTGCAACTGTAAACTTTATTTAACTTATTTCAATGCTCAACATACAAGACCATTATTGACTGAAGCATAGTGTGCATCGCTTGTTGATCATAATAAGTTTATCAATACATACATCATTTGCAGTACGTTTATTTAAGTAACAATGCCGCGTTTACTTAAAATATTTTCACGTAATATTATTATCTATTTCTTACAACTAGATAGCAATTCTCAAGTTTTCAATAATAGATTACCTCAAGTTCGATCAACTCGAGCAAAAAAAATCAAAATATAAATGATAACTCTTTAAATGATGATCAAATCAACATTAATAATCACCTACGTAATTTTTTGTGACTAAATAGAAACAATATAGAATTAACGGTAGAAACAATAAAATCGCCGCCTACGTGCATTAGCGTAATTTGCGCAAATCACGAAGCCGATCTATAAAGAGAGGTCACTGACCCTTATTTTTTTGTGGTTGGGTAATTATCAATTGTTTGCGGTGTAAAGATTGGGGAGATCTCACCAATGACCTTGCGTCCTTTGTTCTCTTCATTGAAGACATGTTTCATTAAGATGGATCAATTTCTTATGAATCATGTTGACACTTGAACCCAAGCGATGATTCAGTAAATGCTACTGAAGGAGCATTTCATAACAAAAACTAATAAAAATTGTAGGTATAATATAAGTACGTAAGAAAAGTACAAGAAAAACTAATTTCCTCACCGATTTTTTATTTTATTTTTATGTCCGGTCCGTCTGAGCCTATGGCAATAGTTTATTTTGCAAATACGCGCTATTATTATTACGCTACTTCTATGCGTTATTTTTTATTGCTAAGGTAACTCATTATTTACCACGAATAAATTGTGCCATGTCTCTATAGGCATATCGGTATAAAATTCCGTTACACTTCGTAGGTATATCTCATACATTACAATATAACATGTTGCTTCTACATTCACAGAGGGAAGTGAGCGTATCACATAACAAAGGGAAAGATTTTTCATGTCAGGATAATCACGGTAAAAGGTGGTATAAGAGATGAGAACTCTCCATAATAACAATTCAGTTGGAAATAGCTACTTAACCCGACGACATAAGAGCTAGTAATGTAGAGCTAATCCTTCGAGATTGTTCGTTGAATAAACTTCTAGAGCACGTTTTTGTTTTTCTTTTACGTAACAGTCGAAGTATTTTTCGGGCAAAAGTAATTTTGTCTATCAATACTATTTAATGTTATGTTTGAGAATATAATTAGGATAATAAATTGTGATATCAAGTATCATTATTGTGATTCTGTTTCTCTTTGGCTGAAACAAAGAGTTTTAAAACCTAAAATATTTTGTAGGCCACTATTTGTATGTTACCTTTTTTTGCGATAATGATCTGAAAATTATTATTTTTTTGGTGTAGGAAATTGTAAATAATTACAATTAAAAATTTGCATGTGAATAAATGTTTGTCAAATAAACAAGTTTTTCACATGCAAATTGCTACTTAGGTTTTGCATGCATTTCATTCACTTCTAATTTCAATATGTAGAGTAGTATCATTTTGGGCTGGTTCGAAGAAACGCACGGGTGGTCGCTTCGTTTAAAAGTTTCGGCAAACGCACTTAGATGCTGATGTGTGTCATCAGCAACTAAGGGCGTTCGTTTATACAATATTAAAGCGGTGATAATAATCAGAAGAAGCGTTAATCTAATTCTAGTAATAAATCCGGAATTCTATCCAATCCCAATTTATATTATAAATGCGAAGGTGTGTTTGTTTGTCCTTCGTTCACGTCCTAACTAAGCAAACAAACGGCTTGATTTTGTCATGGAGTTAGTTGAAAAGATGGAAAGTAACATAGGCGACTTTTTTTCCGATATTACCACGGGGACGGGAACCATGTGGTTGAAACTGCGGGCGGAAGCTAATCATTAATAAAAGATAAAAACTAAAAACGCCGTTTGCCAAAAACATCGCAAGTGAAATGCGAAAATTAACGGTTTTTTTAGGGTTCCGTACCTCAAAAGGAAAAATCGGAACCCTTATAGGATCACTTCGTTGTCCGTCCGTCCGTCTGTCAAGACCGTTTTTCTCAGGAACGCGTGGAGGTATCAAACTGAAATTTATATTTAATACTCAGTTCTACTGTCCCTTGGAGCTGCAAAAATCAAACATCTAAGCCAAACCAATCAAAAGATACAGCCGTTTATGCCGCAAATTTCCGCAAATTTTCGAAACTCGCACGGGAATCAAAACCTACAGGGTACTTCCCGTGAACTTAGAATCTTGAAATTTGGTACGAAGTAACGTCTTATAGTACAGATAAAGAAAAAATTGCGAAAACCGTATTTTTTTGTTACATCCAATAATAAATAATATTTTTGAAAATTTTAAACGGAACCCTCGGTGCGCGAGTCCGACTCGCACTTGGCCGGTTTTTTCCTTAATTATTTTAGAAACAGAAACACTGCTGCTTAAATCATTTAAGAATAATCATTTTATCAAGATGCCAAGATTATTTAAAACTACTTTATCGTTATTAATGTCTTGGAAATAAACGATAATCTGGGAAAAACCGATTCATCCCGTGATCGTATTGTGAAGGTAACATTTCCTATTAAAATAAAACAAAACATTTGTGGGTACTATCCGTCCTCGCCCCAAGGGATGTTAAAGGTTAGGGACGTAACAGCAATCCTGTGCTGCCTTTGATAACCTTTTTAGTTGGCTTTAACTGTAATTCAGGAGCTCAGAATGTATTACGATACCTACTTTGCATGAATTTGAGGAAATAGCGTATCCCAATCATTGAAATGGGCACATAAAACCTTAGAATTGAAGGGATCAAATTCTATTGAGTAGAATACCCGGATATGTAGGTACATAATATAAAAGAAGAAACACTACATTATACAAAAAAAAAAAATTATGAAAAAAAATCCAAAAGTTTTATTTTTTACTTTTTGAAGTCGGTTTGAATTTTTTTTTATAAAATGTTTTTATTTCAGTTTTTATAGTTACATCATGTGCCGTTACTTACACAAAAAATCAGCCCATACATAACAATGATGTCATCTAGGTAAACGAAAAATAAAAAGTTTTTAAAATTTTCTATTTAGCTCTTTAGCCAATTTTATTCTTTAGGAACCAATGTACATTATTTGAAACGACACTTATGTTAAACCTTAAATTGTACTCATATTTGCTATTTAAAAGCTTTAATTTTATCATTAGTTTCGCTAAGTAGAAAGCAAATTAAAATTATCGAGTTATCTTTACGAATATTGTAAAGAACTACTTATTCGTGAAACTACTGTACCGATTTTGAAAATTCTTTTATCACTAGGAAGAGTGGGCCTACCATAATATCTTAGAAAGTATCATGTCATAAGAACATTGTATTCCCGTTTTGTTTTTATTGAAGTTGACACATATTGACACACTTCACACCACAGCACGCGTAGCATGACGACGTCGAGAAAAGCTATATCTACTCCCAAATGTCATTTGAGTCGGGTTGAGAGTGAGATTCGCGAGGCATGAGCACGACGTACTCGAGAAACAATTGCGGTCTCAAGGTAACGTCAGGAGCCGACAATAATCTTTTGCTGCGAGCACGACGGCCATTTATAATCTTCACTTGACATATAATATGTCAGTTGAGTCCCAGATATTGTCTACTACCCACTGAGTAGTCGAGAAAGAAAACAAGTTGATTAATTGTTTGCTTTGTTCATGAAATACGAATTCCATCACTAGAATTATTAAGATAGGATCTTTCTCAACCTCTTCCACTCCTTTGCATGGAAAAGACCATAAATAAACTTACTGTAAAACTTGTTTAGCAATACGAATTTCACGCAAAAAACGTGAACATAACTTAACACATTCGACGACCTGTTTGGCGCAGAGGTACTAACCCCGCCTTCTGCGCCAGAGGTACCGGGTTCGATCCCCGGACAAGACAAATATTTGTGTGCATGAACATGTCTATTTGTCTTGGTCTGGGTGTTTAATATGTATATTAAGTATGTATTTAAAAAAAAAAAAGTATATATGTATGTTTATCCGTTATCTAGTATCCATAACACAAGTTCTTCATGAAACTTAACTTGGGACTTTATAATTGGTGTGATTGTATGCGGATATTTATTTATTAATTATTTATTTTTATTGGGCAAAATTCTATGCCATCCTTATAATAATAATTCTAAGACCCAGTGGGTCAAACGGTAAGTTTATTAGGTAACTAGCGGCACCGCAGCCCACGGTATCACCCGCGTGGTACCCGTTCCCGTGGGAATATCGGGATACAAGGTATCCTATGTTTTTTTAATCTACTACGTGCTAAATTTTATCCAAATCCGTTCAGTAGTTTTTGCGTGATAGAGTAACAAATCAACAAACAAACTGACATACTTTCGCATTTATAATATTCGTAAGATTAACTCTGGACTTCTAAAAACTTTGGACAAAATCTTATTTTTTCAGATATGTTTATGCTTAGATAGGTATACCATAAAATTTATGTAAAAACAGGAATTTGATCAAATC
Organism: Chrysoteuchia culmella; assembly: GCA_910589605.1. NCBI lineage: Eukaryota > Metazoa > Arthropoda > Insecta > Lepidoptera > Crambidae > Chrysoteuchia > Chrysoteuchia culmella. The sequence goes on from OU342648.1 coordinate 7,086,951, forward strand.
TCTAAGAAATTTGATGAAGTTACTACTAAAATCACAACTTCATTCCCCTAATAGAAATCAGTGATTTGATCAAAAATCTAAACCGTTACAGTGAAATTAAATAGATAAGTTGTAACTTGCAAATCTTTTTCCCACCCCTGCCCGGCTGCTGAGACAATTTATTTAACCTAAAACAATATTTTTCATTTAATTATTTGAGTAAGATTGTACTTATATTTGTTTCCTGTGATTATAGACAATATCATAAAGTAGATACTTAAGTAATAGCATTTTATGAATAGGTATTGTTGTAGATTATAATGATAAAAAAATATATTATAATAATGAACTTTTTACATCGCTTAACTATAATTCTAAAGAGTATCTACAAATACTACTTTAACTTTGTTTCAGACACCAAATTAATATTACATAAAATAAATTATGATTTCGCAGTTTTTGTTTCATAATTTCGCTGAAATGGTTTAGAGATTTTATGAAATTACTGGTAAATGACCCCATGGAGTTGTGATTTTATTATCTTCCACCATTACACCAAATCGTTTATAGATTTAATCCAATTCCTGTTTTTATCATTTCCCTGCGACATAGATGCAGAAAACTAATCAACTTGTTCATCACAATTATCTTAATATGGTTTGATAATAAATGATCTACATATAAGTACCTAATGAGATAGATTAGGTATTTCCCTGTGCAAGAAGGGGAGTAAATGTAGGTCCCTACACTCAATTAAATTTAAATCCTAAGCCACTATGAAATTGAAAATATGAAAAGGTGGTGGTTTTTTATTATACTACTGACCCTACTGTAAAGTAGTTTTGAACTAAATAACATGACAACTTTTTATAATTTTACTGTTTAATTAGGTATTAAGTTTGCATTTTCAGAGTTTTCATACAAGTAGAAGGTTATTATGGTTATTATAGTTGATAACAGTTTCTTCTTCTTAGACTGCTTGTTGCAATATTACGTGTGCTTCATAAATCTTTGCAGACTGCTGAGCTGTGCAGTCTCTTCCATAGGAAAAAGAATAGATGAAATAGCTTTCTAGCAGAATAAAATGCTAAAATATAATGAGAAAACACTTGAGTGAGATACGAATCTATAGTTCATGTATTGGAATAAACAAGATACACAATTCTCTTTATTGTCCGCCAACTACACATCCAAATCTGCCCAATATCATTCCTTTTCTTGTTTATATATATTTTTTCGTATATAAAAGATAGTTTTTACGTTGTCAATTCACAAAAAACAAAACAATCAACAAATATGTCATGTCAATATCAACTTTTTTTTTCTTTATCGCCTTGGTTAAATCACAGATTAAAATATAGCCAAACATGACAGCAACAAGTCATCCATTGCGTAGAATGTATGATATTTTTTTATCGGCAAATTACCGGTTCGGTGTTACTATATTTAAATAATAATCGGTATTTAAAAATGGCAATTATTTCACTCTCGCTGTAGAAAAGGCTTTCTCTACCCTATAAAACGAGTCCCGCTGTCAAACTGTGCTCGCTAAATCGACACGGGACTTAGACAAGACAGCGGTTGTCCAGCTACTCCCAAGTCGAGTCCCGTGCGCTCATGCTACGCGTGCAGAACACAAGAAGACTTTCTGTGTTCTGTGCTTCACACTTTGGAGCGAACACAAGTTAAAGTACTTCTAAGAGATTCGTAGTACGAAATAGCATGGTAAGATTGAAACAATACTGCGCTAAAAGATGGCGGTAGGCCCCCAGGAGACATTGATTTAAGACAGGCTGTATTCGTTTTTGTTTGATTAACAATATTTTTTTAGGTGACTGACTTTTTGGTCAGCCTAGTTGGTATACGATATGAATAGGGGTAGAAAATAATAGTAAATTAATAATGTAATTTCAATAAAGGTAATGTTTCTGTAACTTTTGTAATATCGTAATGGATTATATAATTATATGTACCTACTCATGTGGAATCAGAAACTCGATTACTAATAAACCGATTATCGGAATATCGTTCACACTCGACGCGAATGTCAGTATCGATGATTGAGTTTGGGGAAACTTGCGATAACCAAACAGACTCCGTGTTTGGATGTGAACATTAGGAATGATTTAGTGAGCCAAGTGTGTGTTTACTGAAACGAGTGTTGGTTAATGATAGTGATTTAACATTTAGATCATAGTTGAACAACAGAAGGTTATGTAAATACATTTTTCTGGTTCTGGAGATTAAATTTGGTATGTATGTATATTGCTTTTAAAGCAAAGTCCTTGCGCTAATGCCTCGATCTCATTTTATTTGTATTTAACCCTTTCGCGGACACTCAACTGCTATAGCAGTCATAACAATGAAAATTCTATTGTGTCTCGTTCACTGTCCGCGAAAGTAATTCAAACACCGGTAGCACTGTTTTCAAAATACAAAGATTTAAAAATTTAAAGAAAAGAAAAAATCACAGTGCGACTGCTCAACGTCCTAGTTACTAAATATAATTATATTATATTAAATATCATTATATAGGGTGTAGCTGTGTAGTGTCGGCTTAGAATAGCACTACCCCCTCTCATCCCGTGGGTGTCGTAAAAGGAACCGATGGCCGTTGGGGCGGAAAGGTTCTGGAATGGCGACCGCGCACAGGACGACGCTCCGTGGGTAGGCCTCCGACAAGGTGGACCGACGATCTGGTGAAGGTCGCGGGAAGCCGCTGGATGCGGACTGCGCAGGACCGATCGTTGTGGAGATCCTTGGGGGAGGCCTATACCCAGCAGTGGGTGTCATGTGGCTGAGACGACGACGACGGTATAGGGGCACTTGCCTTCCTTATGGATGGATAAGGAGACATGGCCATGACTCACCACGCAAGCCCAATGCGGATTGGTGGGGTTTAACGACTGCAATTGCAGCCCGGGACCAACGGGCTCGGAAGCACGGAGAAGCTCGAGATAGTAAATTTTTGGTCACCCATCCCGTGACCGACCATTGCGAAAGTTGCTAAACCGCAACAATCGCAGGCCGAGCCCGCGAACCACTGCGCCACGGGGTCCTCATACGTACTTATACTTATACGTACTTACCCTTCTCCAAATTCTGTTCTGCATTGCTCGTCCATTGTGAACACGTAGTTGGAGATTTCCTTGGCACCTCCTAACTCAACACCCTCGTCCTGACTTCTCTCGTGTAGACACCACCATTTTCTTGAACAAAAATGTCTAGATTTAGCTTATGAATGGGTATGACAAGTTCAAACATTTCACTATTACCGTAATTATAATTTAAATAGTATTAAAAGCTCCTATTGCAATATAATAAACAAATATAGGGTAGGTAAACTCTGAAAACTTAATATCCTCCCAGTGACTTTAATTATGTGTCCACCATTGTTTGTATTTGTATATAAGTATGTTTTATTTTTTATATTTGTAGTTTAGTAACATTTTTCTCCACTTTTCGTTTTTGTTGTAAAAGAAAATTGTACAGATAAGAAATGCTTCCTAATTTGATTTTTTAAACTTACTTTAATATTTTTGGGTGCTTATAAGTTTACAATTAAACGATACAGAATTTCAATGTTTGATTAACTAGCTACCTATCTATCGAAAGTTAAATTTACGTTTTATAATGAGACCATTAAATCAACATTGATCTTGAAAATATAATATTGTGTTGAATAATTCTGTACCTTCCGTGAAAAGGGATCTAACTCAAAAAACATGAATTCCGGGAAATTGACTTTGAAGTTGAAAAAATTCTTACTCTTAATCTAAGAATGATAAAATAAAATTGCTAGACTGTAGATGCTAGCTTTATTTTCCAGTATAATTTTAAGATAATGGTCTTATAGATTTTTCAATATTTATGAAATTATTTATTTAGCACATTTATTTTTCATGTATATTGATGTAATAAGACTTCTATCAGTTACACCATGCAAATCTGATTGAGTGTAAAATGATACCTAACTTTTATTTTCTGTGTCTGCCATTTTAATAATACAATTTGTTAAAAGTTTTGGAAGAACACATTGTTAAGTGAACTCTGAATTAAAGTATTTATTAGACGCGTAAAGATGGTCGCTGATCTGTTACTCGTAACTAGACCACTAAATATATTCGAGACAAGACTAAGAATTTCAAAAATGCTGCATTAATTAGCATACCATTGGGTGGGTTATCATTCGCCCAATGCGTGTCAATTACCTAGGTTGCAGAGGCTACGCCAAAATTGAGAGGGTTATAATAAAAAAAAATCAAAAATCAAAAATATTTATTTTGTAACTAGAGTAAAGAATTACATAGATTCCTGGAGCCCCCTTTTAGATATAAAAATATCTGTGCCAGGAGGCCCCGCACTTCCATATCGATTTCAGTACTTCTAGTTATGTACAAGACTTACAAACTAATACCTTATTTAAAATGACATTTTACGTTCCATGTGGGTGATGTTTTGTATATTTTTATATTATAACGTGTGTGTGTGTGTGTGTGTGTGTGTGTGTGTTTGTGTGTATGTGTGTGTATAAGAGTGTATGTTCGGATATTTAAGCTCAAGAATATGTACTGTTTCATTCAATTTAGTTTCACCTGTCAAACATACTTATTATTTGACAGGTTGTAAAAGATTTTCTACTTCACTGTAGGTTAAACTTTTTAGCCATTTACTTATAGTAGTTTTAACATTATGAGAGGTTTTAGAATATATGTTTAAGATTTTATTTATTTTATTATACAATTTAATTGATAGTTCATAAAACTGGCGACCCGCAAAAGCTGTTTTGTTATTTTTATAGTATGTTACAACGTTCTTTAATCTTTTGCCTTCTTCCATATGGTCAAATGTCATCATTTTATGTCTTTTTAGAATCAGGTGCATTATAAAGAGTTTTCTCACTGAAAGAACTCCGCTTATATCATATAGATCTACAGTCGGAAATCTTCTCGATTTAAAATGCATAACCTTTAATAGAGATCTTTGCGATCTTTCTAGTTCTATAAATTTTGACTTTGTCGCTCCACCCCATATTGGAAGGCAATATATCAAAACAGATTGGACCAGAGCAATATAAATAACAGACAAAAGATTGTTTTTGTTTCCAGTAGAGTGTGCGTTATTTTCTATAGGTACAACATGTCTAAGCTTTTTAAAAATCCAAGTTAATTTTCTTACTCTATTTGAAATTTGCTCGACTTGCATGTGCCAGGATAATCGTTGATCCACAATTACACCTAAGTACTTAGTATGAGTAACTTTATCTATTGTAGGTCATGTACACGAGTAATTTGTTTTATCTTTGTCTATTCCATTAATACAATTGTGAATTTTGATTTTGAAATCCTTTTTAGGTTGTGTTCGATTTGTAAGGCTAAAACAAATATAATTGGTTTTTTTTGTATTGAGTGTAAGCAAATTACTATCAAGCCAACATGCTATCTTTTGCATGCCTGTCTCTGTCTTGTTACGTATTTCCTCCCAAGAAGATCCTTTAAATACCACTGCAGTGTCGTCAGCGTAGGAGAAGATGTGAGCGTCATTTATAGTCATATTGCAAAGGTCATTGATATACATAAGAAATAATGTAGGTCCCAATACGCTGCCTTGCGGGACACCATAACTTATATCCCTACAAGCACTCAAATATTCTCCAACTCTGACTTGCTGTTTCCTTTCAGAAAGGTAGTCTTTTAAAAGTGCTAAAGAAACATCTCTGATACCACACTTTTCAAGTTTGGACACAAGAATAGGAATGGAAACCGTGTCAAATGCCTTTTTGAGGTCGATAAATACTGCTAGACCTTTTCCTCGTTCATCAAGAGTGTCAGCAACAAGCGAGCTTAGGGCTAAGACAGCATCTTCAGTCGACTTTCCCTTTCTGAATCCATATTGTGATGAGGATAGGAAATTGAATTTTTCAAAATATTTTAATAGTCTATTATTAATCAATTTTTCTAATATTTTAGAGATCGAAGGGAGAACAGAGATTGGTCGGTAATTATTAATGTCGTCTTTATTGGCGCCTTTGTGGACAGGTACCTTTATAATACCACTAATATTATTAATAAGCTAGGCAGTATCTGTCAACGACGCACATCTGGCACTAGTTTGATCTAAGACGTTAGTTATCCCGAAACAATAGTGAGGGATTGCCAGCTCATCGCCTAGTTTTCGAATATACCCTATCCACTATTAGGCTTCTATTAGGCTTTGACTAACTGCATTGGAAAGCTAGCAGCTGGCGCATTCCATGTTTTTTTTCCCTCCCAGTCCAGCATAAGAGTAAGATCAGCCAGCGGAAATGGGTCTACTTCAGTCTGCTTATCTTAATGTTGTGCTTAAAGCTTAAATATTTTTATCTAAAATAAATTGATACTGACCTGTATGTACCTCACAACTTGCAGTACAGTAAACTTTTAAAGCGAGAAATGTTGTAATGAATGATAGATAAGTCTTTTTTTGCCAGTTGAAAATTGTTTACGGCTACAATAAAGATAAAATGTAATATTATAATTAGTATTTTATCTTTGTGATTGACCTTACTGATATGTTAAGGTCACTTTTCAATTTGACGATTCTGTATGAAATAAAACAGGGAGAAAAAAACAGCCCTTGACGAGTTTCTTACCGGTTTTTCTCGTTGCAAGGTCTCCCGCCGCCGTAGGGTTTGTGAACCGATGGCGTAGCTTCATTGACGTTCATAAGTGCTTGTAACCCTAGACTGAATATTGACTTTGACTTTAAATTTGAATGACTCACAACTTTTTATATTTTAAATGAGCAAACGATTCCTAGACCGTTCTCCATCTCATGCAAACCTTTCAATAACTCAAATGACGTCCTAAAGAATTTGTACCGCCATAAAACATGTTTCCAAACCTGCTCTGAAATGAGACCTTTTGAATGCAAAAACCCTAGGTATACGAAGTCAGTCCATGACGTTACTGTAGCGCTGACACGTCGATGCAACACTGAGGCAACACTTTGTCGTGTCCATACAGTCGCGGAAGAAGCATATATGATGATATTATAGAAGTCGGTTGGATTTATATAAGTTTTTATATAAGTCAATTTATCATATTACACTTTTCCTAAAATTATGTAAGTATTAATTTAACTTGCATCATATTGCTATACACAAAGGAATAATGATTATTTCATCGCTTTCAATACTATGAAATTATATGTGTGTATTGATATAACTCTAGATATATCACTACACACAATTTAGGAAAGTTATTTGGAATTGTGTATAAATTCTTAAATCTAGTTATATTTGTACACATTTTTTTAAAGGAAATGGAAAGTCTCGGTACTCTTTGTTTTAAGTTGAGACATATCAATTCACGAATTTCCTTTTTTTCCAGAAAAAAGTAATCACTTGTATATGTAATACACTATGCACAAAAATTATCTCTGTTGATATAAGTCGTAGAAATATACCGATTAGACAGAAAAAGCTAATTTTTCAACAATTTGAATAGTCTTTTAAACTCAAAATCGATTTATCTGGAATTAGATCACTTTTCACGGAAGGTACAAACTTTAGAATAATTTCAGTAGCCCTAGCACTTGTGACTGTCCGCTCACGCCTTGGCGGGTGACCAAGACAGCATCTTGCGCCATATCATGTTGTATATTGTATGATGTTCTGAGTACAAAGTACGGATCGTTAAAGGTACGTTTAAGTCTGCAACAAAATGCTTTCCAAGGTTCAATTTATTCAGGAGCAACTTGCCAATGAAGAAAAGATTCTATTTAATCGTTCGTCGGGATTGCCACTTACAATACTAATTGGTTTACTTTATGGGCCTCGAGGAATTTAAAAGGCCGTTTTTAAATGGGAAACTCACGATTGTTCGACTTCATAACATTTCATGCCAACATTCCAAAATAAGCCGAAAACTTTCCGTGTGTTCGTATCTTAGGTGGTTCGAATGGAGCAATAAAAAAATTTGGATTTCCAAACTATCCGAAATTCATCATTCCACCGTAAGTTTCTTCGCGCACTCATAATTTATTGAATTAATTTAGCGGATTATAAGTACACTATTTTCCCGAAACATATATTTGATAGGTACTATATTTTGAATTATTTTCCAGTATATTCAGTACATCAAAAGCTAAAGTATTTTTTTCATAATTAGGTAATTTGTGGTTAAAGGTTATAATTGGATCGGAAAAAATTAAACGATTAATTTTGTCGGTAAGGCTGTTCTTACATCGTTTTATTTTTATTTTGGAGTATAAATCTGAAAATAATCATAAACGTCTTACATTCACGTACTTCATATTAAATAAATAGGTGGTTAATAATTATCGCTAGCAGTTGTGGTAATACCTACCCTACATACAAGATAAAAGTCATATCTATGTACATTTAGTAATTTGAGTTTTGGGCACGGCCGTCATATAAACCGCCCCAGTGTACGACATTTCGGCACCTTTTCTGTTGCCGTGGTCACGGGTTGACTAGCTTCTTGTAAGTAGCTAGTCTCCTTAAGGTCGAAATAGGGTGATTATTTATCCACATTTCTCGTTAACTAAATGCTTTTAAATATTCAAACTTTGTACCTATATATCTAGGAGAAGGTCTAAACTATGGAATAAATAATAATTTCTAAGCATTTGGTTCATAAGTATCTTGGTAATCGAATTTTAATCCCAGCGTTTTTTGTGGTATTTTTTGTTTATGCTAGGCCGTATCTTGTGGTGTAAAAAAAATGTATGGGTGGGGTGTGTTTTTTTTATTTATTGATTGTGTTGTATGATAAATTTATCTAAATAAAACAAAAACTGTATAATTACAGACTTATTTTAGAATAATAACACTTTTTGAACAAAAAACGCAAAAAAATGCTTTGTCAACTTTACCTAAGAATTACAACTCGGTTATTGATAGTATCGCAAACATCACAAAATAAATCTTAAATCATAGCAACTCTAAAAATGTATAATATGTATAAACAAGTTTCTATAGTCTCTAAACAAGTTTCTCGAGAAATCGCAGTTATAACGCCGCCCGGCATAAAATTCTGCGATCTTCTCTTCTCTACTGTGGCACTCTTCCGGCGCGCTTATCTAGTCATCGTTATCGACCGTATTTCGGCGTCCGGCACTCCAGTGGGTATAGTGCACATAGTTGTTTTATATCGTTCCATCCCTCCAAACTTCCATTTGGTGCGAAATCCACATCGCGCCGCGTAATGAAAATGGAACGATCGTGAGTTTCAATTTTACATTAAAATATGTGACATATAATATGACACCATTTTACATTTGGCTATCAAAAGCAGAACCTATCAGCAACATTTCATTATGGATACTAGACACAGTCACTGTCTAATAAAGCATTCATATCGTATTCGTGATCAAAAATAAATAGTCGCTTCTAAAGTATAAAATTTTTGTTTAGTCTTACTTTTTGACGTCGTTTGGAAATAGTAAGAGCGCTTACGCACTGCGTCCGAATCCGTGGAAAAATTGATCCAGAAAACTCGGACAAAATTAGGATTTCGCTTACGCACTGCGACCCGAATCAGATCCGACTCAGATACTTAACTTCCTATTTGTGCCGATTGATTTCGTAACACATATTTTTTTAAACATACAAAATCTCGAGTCGAGACACTGAGTTTATGTCAGCCACGTTTGTTTACTAGATTCGCGATTTGATTCTGTTTAAAAAAAAAGAGTTGCAAATGAGAGCAACCAATAAAAATTATGCATAATAATTTATATGTTCTCCGTGGTGGTGGAAGGAAGTGGAATCCATGATGCTAACTTATCCTTTCACGTATAGTGTTCTTCGTCTTTCTTAATTAATGGCTTGCTCACGATAAAATTCGCGAATTATGCCAATGTCAAGTATATTTTTTAAGTATGTATAGAATTTACACGGTAGATTGAGTTAAAAATTGAGCCTAACAACACGTGTTATTACGAAAAGAACTCGGGTGAAACTATATCTGTCATGTGTTATTTGGTTCATACGGTCAGTCATGGAGATTCACGGATGATGGAGAGAAGAAAACGGATGAAGTGCATAAGCTACGTATTTTCTCGTATTTTTACGGATCCGATTTTTCACGTATTCGGACGCAGGCGTAAGCTAAGGTGCTATTACCATTTCAATTTTGAAAATACCGTTAAACATTGTATATTGTTACTTTGGGAGCATTCATAGCGTGACTACTATTTTACTCAATCGGTTTAGATTTCAAACAATTTTATCTAAAAGTTAAGAATTCCTGCCATGACATAAAATACCGAAAGTTACTAAATTAATATCTGCTGATATTTTATGAATGATAGACTTAAATATCAAATGCCTGTAAGTCTATGAGCAAACCTCATAAAATACAAATTAAAATTGAATCACTAATTCAAGTGAAATATTTGAAAGGTTTAGATCAAAGAGATAGCAGATTTTAATCTCACCTAAACATAATTTTGTCAAAGGAATTTTAAGCCCTCTTTGTCTGATGTTTGTTAGTTTGAAGTATTAAACGATAGCTACTTGTATTATATTTACGTAATAAGTCAAACTAATTAAATGTTACAGGTTCGAGAATCAGTTTGATCTTATTAATGTTATTTAATTAGGTACTATAGCACAATATCTTTAATAAACGTACGAACATCTTAAGTTTTGGCGGGCACTGTTTTTTTATTTTATTTATTAGTTAAATACACCAATTATCTAGCCCACGTTAAGTTTCACGAAGAACTTGTGTTATGGAAAGGTACTAGATAACGGATAAACATACTTATATACTTTTTTTTTGTAAATAGATACATCAAACACCCAGACAAAGGCATGTACATGTTTATGTACAGAAATATTTGTCTTGTCCGGGGATCGAACTCGGGACCTTTGGCGCAGAAGGTGGGCTTAGTACGCCTGCGCCAAACAGGTTGTCGTCATTGAACTAGCAAAAGTTGTTTTATTTCAGCATCTTTAATATTCAGTGTATTGCAATCATACTAAAGAAAAACAATAATCGATGTTACCTGTAGAATAAACTAATAAAGACATCACTAGTTTATATCTATGCTAGTTTGGGTCACTATAGCGTCCCTTCTCTTCTTGCTTTTTGGTTCGTAAATATGTCCTATGAAAATGTAAGTGTTCTAATCTAATAAATACGAATAAAGGTAATTAATGGAGCCCGGTATTTGTTATTAACATTGTCCTACGCAATTGACAACATTTCATAAAATTTGTCCTACGTTTTTATTTTTTATTTAGAAATTACATATAAAAATAAAAGACACGTATTTTTTCCTTTTGCAATTTTTTTACTTTAACTCATCATAAAATTAATTTGAAAAATTGCTCATTCTAAAAGAGCTTAAGTCCAGTCATACGGATTTCTGGCGGACATACCTTGGCAAATTAATTTAAAAAATACACTGTGACGTTGTCAAGTCAACATGAACTTAAATGAAGTTTGTTTGTTTTGTTTACGTTTGTATTTCTTGTATGGTTTTCGCCTGCAAGATTGTTCTGTTGTTGTTTAATTTTAGTCTTGCTATTTTAACTTGATTTTAAAGGGAGGAAAGGTCAAGACGTTTATGGAAAATGTGAAATTTGTGGCGTTATGAGAGTAAAAATGTACTTAAAACATATTCTTAGCCAGATTTTCATTGGAGCCTTACAGGTAACTACCTAAATAGGTCAGTTTATCTAAGATACTAAATATACACGCAATTTCTGATGCCTAATTATGGAAACATCATAAAAAAAGCTGAACTATTTATGAGAAATCATTGAAAAATGCATATATTTTTTTATGTAAATAACGCCAGTTATAGTGAGGTGCCAAAAATGTGCAATATATATTTTTCAGCCTAAGAAGGGACTGAAATTCGAGGCAAACTAAAATAGAGCAGTTTTTACAGCAACGTATTTTCATTAAAATAGATTTATTTAACTCGCTGCTTAATAAATAACTTGATTCTTGTCTTATTGTAATTCAAAAAAGTAAGCGATAATCCATTTACCGCGTCATCATCAGGAGAAAAAAATCCAGATTATTTTTAGACAACTATGTTTATCATTTAATGTTGACAATTATTTCGAATAAATTTGTTTTTGCTAGCATGTGTGTTGGGATTTATCGCCTGGTTTTAGTTCCAAAGTATAAAATATTTGAGATTAATGAGTTATTTATTAATATTTTTATCGATATCATGTTCAAGCTGTTAAGATACTTTACTATTCTTTTGATTTTCAGTTTATGTTGGTAGTACGATTTTATTTATTAGGGTGGTAGAAACTTACTCTTTGGAGTGTTTAATATAGATGACTAAATTTCAAGAAAAAAATTATTCAGTGAAATATTTAGAATTTTCATTTTGGAAATATATTAGTTTGGAGTGTTTATTTTTGCAGTTTTATTTGGCATTGAACCCTATCAAGGCTTATTTTCGCAGCAAAATTGCGAATAGTCATAACTAGTCCGATTCTATTCTATCTCTATCCTACAATTTGTGAGTTTTTGTATGTTTAGTTTGAGCACTTAGATCTTTGTTACAAAATCACGCAAAAACGGCTGAACAAATAGATTTGGATTAAATTTGTCACTCAAAAATGAAATATTTCAATCCGTTTTAAAACATTTTAGGGTTTATTTTTTATTTTCATTTCATTGAAATGCACTGTTACATACTCTTTGACTATATTGACAGCGATTTTTTTTATATTGATTTTTAATAAGAGAACTTTTATAGGCAAAGGAATATCATTATTATTCCGTGATCACGACAAATCGGGGTTTTTTCCAAATATTTCGTTAAATAATTGAATAAACAATCCGAAAAATACGTACGGTGTTAGAAATTGAAAAATCTCGAAATGGTTTTCGATTTAAGGTACCTTGTTAATAATGAAATCATGTCAATTGTGGAATGCCGACAATACATAGGTTTTTTTTAATCTTCTTTGGTTATTTGATGGCCCCCAGGGTCAATCATACCGAGCTGGAGACTGATTTTAAATAAAGATGGCCTAATGTGACGGAGTTACTTGGTGGAGTTAGGCATGAAGTAAGATTTTCACTAGTTTTTAAGATATGCTTCTTCGATACTAAAACCTCCTGAAGGCAAATGCCAACTACTGAGCGCTCGATATATTTTTGGAATATTGATTATATTCCGACCGATCGACTAAAAATTAATAAACTGAACTACTAAAATACTAGGTTCGGTTATGGAAAAAATAGGTTTAGGTTAGGTTAGATTGGCGATTAAGCTGCTCACCTAGTATTTCTATCGCTCAAAAAGTTTTTAGTCGATTGGTTTATTACTACCCTATTTTACTTACATAGATTTCTCATGGAACTGTTCCTTGGAGCAAGAAGACCAGGCGTACTTCTGCAATGTGGCCAGAACAGTAGGGGACATCACCGAGCCTCGGAGCGAGTCCTTCTCACACTGCTCGTCACCGTCGTGGGTCAGACCCAACCTGTGAACGAATGAGACATTTAAAAATAAATAATCAGTATTTCATATTATGAAGCTCCTGACAGATTTTTTTTCTCGAGTCACAAATTCTTGTGAATCAAATTATTTAATTTATTTGAAACATCGACCTTGATATTGATTGCATTGAGAAATTGCCTAATCGATAGAATGAAAGTAATATCAAAACATTAATAACTTTAGACACCTTCATTAAATGATACAAACACAAAAAAAAAACACTAAAATTTTCATGTACTTTACTAATTTCAGTAGGGTCTATTAAAATATAACCTAGAAAAAATAGCTTATTATGCAAGCTCTCAATGGAAAAAAAGATTTGTGTTTTTAATATCAATAGATCTTTTTTTTAATGTAAAATCCCATTATACGTTTCGGTAAACACCAAGCTGAATAATGGCAATTGACCATAAAACGTTTACTTTACGACCAGCCATTGTACAAACAAAACACGTCCGGAATAGATTTGTTGAAGTTCAAGTGCTTCTAGGTAACGCCCTTGACTCACGCCTTGATAACAGATCAGTGACTCGCACAGTCGAGATCCAATGTACCTAATTAAATAGTTATGAAACATTTGTAACTATGCTAATATTTTTGATTAATTTATATGTCTAATGCAGGGTTTCCCAAACTAAGGGTCGCGACGCACTGGTGGGTCGCGAGCGAATATTGAGTGGGCCCTGTATAATGACTTTTGACGAAATTCAAACAAACAAGACTGCATTAAGCGTCTCGGAACTCATCACTAGGCCCTAGTGACGAGGCCCTAGACTAGGAATTGGACTAGGGTATCTGAGAATTACCAATTTTATGCCACCTTTACCCTTAGACAGCCTGGAGGTGGGTCCCAAGTTTAGAAACTTGTATTAGATGAGTCGTAGCCCAGACAACTTTGGGAACTGGTCTAATGTGATGTAGTAAAGGGGACAAGAATCATTACCTTGCTGTCAGACAGTGTCACTAGAACAAAAGGTATGGTTTTCTGTTTTTGTACTATTTTTTCTTATGAACAACGGGGAGACTCTTAGCCTTCAGCATACCTGATGTTAAGTATTGATAAGACTGAAGATGGAAGCGAGCCTCTCCCGGAATCCTCAATCACTGAGGAACTGGCTATCTTATCTCTAACTGCCGGACCACAACAATGCTGAAAACATTGTTATTATAACAAATCCTAAGCCTCTCCCGGAGTCCTCAATCACTGAGGAACTGGCCATCTTATCTCTAACTGCCGGAACACAACAATGCTGAAAACATTGTTATTATAACAAATCCCACCACCAACCAAACCGAATACAACATGACTGATGACTTCGTCCGCTTTTTAACAAAAAAAAGTCGTCTAAAATTTTCAAGGCAACAAGTTTTTTTTTCTTAAATTTTGATCTTTCTCTATCCAAAGAAGCTCAGTGAAAAGTTATGACCATTTTTATCTACGTAAACTCAGTACCTATCACTATTGGAACCTTCAGTTGACCAAGAATTATGAAATGCAGAATGGAAATATTCACGGAACAAGATAATTCAAAGATTACGGATATCAAACGCGCTATATTTCACGAACTAAGTTGTAATTTATGATTTTGTATTTTTTGCATTTTTCAGTGCTATTTTTATACTTGCTGAGCTCCAATATTTTTCTATTTAAAATTTACCATAAGTTGAAATTGTCCGTATTTTTAGGTTTTTAGGGGATTTTATATTCTCGACGTTTCGGCACCTTTTCAGCTGCCGTGGTCACGGGATGACCACGGGATGTCATCCCGAGACTACGGCAGCTGAAAAATAGCGCGTTTGAAATCCGTAAAAGTTGTTTTATTTCAATGAACAGTGTGCGCCAAAACTGAAGATATAATATAATCCAAAGATATTAAAATTTCTCATTATTTTTTAATATTTGCGTGCTGGCTTTAAATAAATAATAAATATCTCAGTACCCAGAGAGGCTATTAACTGTGTAATCAAAGGCAAATCAAACTTTTTGCTATTAGTGGATCCACACTTGACCCCACCTCACCATCAACTTTGCCGGTCATTCCACCGTCTTCAAGATCTATGAATAAAAAACTTTTTACCTACATATTTCCTTTGACTAGACAATCAAACAACACAAACAATAGGACTGTGTTATTTATTTTTCCGAGCATATGCCATAAGTTCCAGGTTCAATTTATAAATTGGGTAAGTCTAATATTAGACACCATTTTAGATAGTAGATATTTACGTTCTTCTGATTCCAAATACCTAAAGGAGCTAAAGTGAGTTACAAAATCGGAAAAAATATTATTTTGTTAGCTGATCCGGTAATTAAATCCGGAACTTCAGCAAGAAAACAAGTCTTGCTTTTGTATTGTTTTTGTGTGCAAACACGACTTGAACCGTCAATAGTATATATGCAATAGTGCTTGCTAGCTAGAGCTAGCATCTTGAAGAGCCAAGAATAGGTATGAATCGAAACAGTGGTTTTGACAATGTAAACGTGAACCCTTAAAAGTAACATAGTGCCAAGAGTTAGGATGAACAATAAATTGCAACGCGTACCGTAAAAAAAACAACTAAGCAACAGTACATTTGAAATTGAATGTACACTCCTCAAATGCCTATCGATGCTTGTATCGTGTGCCAAAAGGCAATCAGCCATCGCTACTCGGGGCCCCTGACCGCGGCGTCTTTGATCGCTCCATTATCAATTCCCCACGCGAAGCCTATTAAATCAGCCTAAAGTCGCACGCGACGGCGACGGCTGGGGTCTCCTACTTTAAATCCAATGCCCTTTGATCGAATATCAAATACTCAAAGAATAGACAAATCATGAGCATGACAGTTCATTATCTCGGTGCTGTAATCTCGAAGTTTGTGGGATTGTATGAGAGAAAACGTTTACATACCTATTCCTTCAATTTTGTAAAATTTATTCCTTATATAGATTTACTAATGACAAATGTATGTATATATATAATATTTTGAGTTATAGCATTAGGGGTAAATTTGTTTACTAACCATGAATAATCGTTTTCACTCATTTCGATGCGTCGAGCGAATACCATTCGAGATTTTGATGCATTGATCACACAAACTTCAAGCTAACGTCATTCGAGATTTTGATGCATCGATCTAGTGAGCTGTCGAGCTTATTGTCGAATTTATGATTCTACGAGGAAACGCTTTCGACCATAAAATTTTCGTTCAAAGGGCATTTGATTTCATGTAGGGGACCCCGACGGCTGAGGCGTGATTGTCAGCGATTTGTCTTGAGATTGGCAGATTCAGCCTCTTTCATGGTCAATGCTCGGCTTTTCACTTGAACTTGATTGACTGTTGAATTAATTACGAAAGCTATTTATTTTTAGTATCTATACTATGTATTGCATTTCACTCAATGGATTTAATTTAACTTTAACAAGGAGATTTTATATCTATCCTTTAAGACCTACCGCTAACATAATTTTCATTCACCCTCATAATGTGGCCCGAACAACCCATAAGTATTTAAACATATTTTAAAAAAATAACAATGTCAATAGTTCATCTCCATTATTTATTTCAATTTCCAGATCCACAAATTGGTCGTAACTTCAAGAAAACATGCAAACAAATTTGGTGGTAACATATAATGATTAATGTCGCCGTATGTTTACCGAAGTATTCCGGGGCAACTAATTAGTCCAACTGAACCGAGTAAATTGCGCGTGAGAACGAAGCTGACACACAGACAAGTTCCACAAACAGAGACAAGTTATAATACAACGATTTTATATATCCCTTAACTTCAGTGTTTTGATTTTAGACCATGTTAAAGATTCAAATGGCATATTTTTTTGTTTTTTCCATATAAATTAATTCAGCAGAATTACGTTTTTGTATAGAAAAGTAACAAAACTTTTGATTTGGTAAAATATTCATTGGTACGCCATTTGAATCATGGTCTGATCAAAAGGCTAAGGTTATGGGTATTAAAATAAAAACACGTTGTACTCGTATTAGTAGTCTTAACCCTCTGGGGAATCCCTGGCTATGGCCATGGTCCTCCTGGAAGTACGCCTATAATTTTTTCATAAGTTGACATAAGTACCTAATTAATTCTAATGTGATGTGCCGATATAGGATAAGTGATTAGATTTCACCAAAACCTCTTTTTCCATAATATTATGATGCAAGAGTTGTTTTTGTCATATACACTCTAATTCCACACTTTTGGCATTTGAAATAAGCTTCGAGCATGGGTCCAAAAATATCAACTATCTCGATCATTTCATTTTACTATTTTATCAAGAGGAAATAGTTATTAATCCCCATTCATAATTGCAAATTTTAAAGCATCTTATCTCTGTTCGTTTACTGTCCACTGTACAATGATGACGTAAGGAATCTTTCAAAGGAATTTCAACCTCACTGCCCTGAAATACGATTCTGGACAAGTTCTTTGGTGTAGCGTAATGTGATTGTCATATGAAATATAATACTCCGGACCGGAAATATAAGAAGATACGTGCTGTTTGATCGAACAATATTAGGGTTATTGGTTTCATGATAGTTTATTTTGACTTTCTTACTTATTAAAATATTTTAATTAATACCTATAATGTAACAGCGTAAATTTTCGCACGTTCAGAAAAATAAAACCAATGAATGCACTGTTTTTAACAATTTTATGTGTATTTATTTTGACATAAGTAGTACATTGGTAACTAGTTATTCCGAAACAGTGCACCATTAGACCATTTTCCAATGCTATTTTTATACTTATGGTAAATTTTAAATAGAAAAAATAGAAAAATATTGGAAAAAATTAACTCTGCCACAAGTGAAGTCTGAGAATTCAGTTGTGGCCGAGTTAATTTTTTCCACGGCCACAACTGAATTCTCAGACTTCACTTGTGGCAGAGTTAATTTTTTCCAATATTTTTCTATTTTTTCTATTTAAAATTTACCATAAGTATAAAAATTGCATTGGAAAATGCAAAAATTACAAAATCATAAATAACATATATTAGTTAGAATAAAACATCTTTACGGGTCTAATGGTGCACTGTTTCGGAATAACTAGTTACCAATGTACTACTTATGTCAAAATAAATACACATAAAATTGTTAAAAACAGTGCATTCATTGGTTTTATTTTTCTGAACGTGCGAAAGTTTACGCTGTTACATTATAGGTATTAATTAAAATATTTTAATAAGTAAGAAAGTCAAAATAAACTATCATGAAACCAATAACCCTAATATTGTTCGATCAAACAGCACGTATCTTCTTATATTTCCGGTCCGGAGTATTATATTTCATATGACAATCACATTACGCTACACCAAAGAACTTGTCCAGAATCGTATTTCAGGGCAATGAGGTTGAAATTCCTTTGAAAGATTCCTTACGTCATCATTGTACAGTGGACAGTAAACGAACAGAGATAAGATGCTTTAAAATTTGCAATTATGAATGGGGATTAATAACTATTTCCTTTTGATAAAATAGTAAAATGAAATGATCGAGATAGTTGATATTTTTGGACCCATGCTCGAAGCTTATTTCAAATGCCAAAAGTGTGGAATTAGAGTGTATATGACAAAAACAACTCGCATCATAATATTATGGAAAAAGAGGTTTTGGTGAAATCTAATCACTTATCCTATATGTAATGTTAGTTAGGTACAATTACAACGAATCGGTAGACAATTTAGAGATTTATTAAGAAGTTTGAACAGTGATAATAATTCTTGATTTACAAGAAAACCTTTATTGCTATTTGGTTTTCTTGCCGTGCCATGTAAATCTCGTTGTCTGCTTGGATCAAATTAATTATGATTCAGTTTCAGAGATTAACCCAAAGCAAACATAAAGTCCCGTAGATTTACGTAATAACGTGCGTTTGATCTTCAGGTTCATATAAACATTGTTTATTTTACATTCCAATCGTTCGTTACCGGCAACTTAGGGTTGTGCCTTTGGCTACATCTTGCAAAACAGTACCTTTATACAGGGAATAATAAGTTCCAAAGCTAGTGTTGTGTTAGCATTTTAAATAACGAATAGTTATGTTTGAAGTGAAATAGTAGATTGTTTACCAAGGGCTGTATGACACCCATAACAGTCGAGTGTTTTGGCGCCCGAACGAAGTGAGGGCGCCGATAGTTCGAGACTGTTATGGGTCCATACACCCGAAGTAAACACTCTACTTTTCATTTTGAATATGAGGAAAGTAAAAACAAACAATATTCTAAAAAAAATTTGTAAGGTTTCTACGATTTTAATTATTTTATAATGTAGCAAAATAAGCTGTATAGGCTTCTGTGCCTTTGCCTACATACCTTTGGTAAATAAAAGTACAAAGAGATTACAGATATCGATTTGACATGACACCCCCTATTCTTTTTTCAAATTTATTACAGCCCTAGGGCCGCCACATATCTCTTTCAACCCGCATTTTAGGCAAGTTATGAGTTACTTTCAGAATATGAGACATGAAAACTTTTTTACCGGCGTTGTGCACATCAAAGTTTTAATTTTTTGGGATAGGTAAAAAATGGTAAAGGTGCGTCAGGACACGTGACCGTGATCGAAAATTCGTAAGACCATTTACCGTTGACCTATTTCAAATTACATAAATTCTCACACTTGAAAGATCTACGTAGGTTTATTAGTTAATAACAACCATTATATAAAGATCTCTCATTACTACCAACTTTCATATTGATGCCAGGTCAGGATTTAAATCAAGTTGGTCTCCGTTTTCATCAACTTTTTATGAATTTGTGGTCAAGATATAGTGGATTTTGATCGTTATTTTCGTTTATTTTCGGTTTTCACTTCTGCCGGCACTCCCAAAGTGCAACCCGTTGTTTTTTTTATGCAAGGCTGGAAAGTTGGATTTAGCGGCGAGTTCCCTCTAAAGGCACGAGACGCTTAAAACGTGTCTACCGGGCGCAACACAATTTTTACCTCACAACAGCGAGGAAAATTTCTAGGTTTTTTCCGCTGTCAACTTCCCGTAAAAAAATCTTTTAACAAATCGTTTAATCTAAATGTTCCATATTCTTGTTGTTTTTATGATTGAAATTACTAAAATAATAAAAAAGGGATAGTTAATTCAAAGGTATTTAAAGTAGGAATAAAATGTTACTTTTAATAAAAATAAAAACTATTCCGAAAATGTTTAGGTGCAAGATAATTTAAAAATAATAGTTATTTGTTGTGCAACGCTGGAAAGTTGGTTATTTAGCGGCGAGTTACCTCTATTGAAAGCTGAGCAAGTGAAAGATTCAAGGATTGAATCCTGAGCGAAGCAGGGATTTCAAAGGTACAGACGCTAAACAACTTTTCTGCCAAGCGCAACACACAATTTTTCACCTCACAACAGCGAGGAATATTTTATGATTGTTTCCGCGGTCAACTCCCGGTAAAAAAATCTTTAAACATAAAGTTTAATGTAAATATACCTTATTCTCGTTGTTGTAATGATATAAAAAACTAAAATAATTAAAAAGGGAGTATTATAGTTAAATCAAAGTTATTTAAAGTAGGAATATATTGTTACTTATAAATAACAATAAAAACGATTCCGTAAATGTTGACACTGACATGAGGTATAAGACAAAGACAATTTATAAATAAAGATTTATGCCACGTTCCGAAATAAAATAATAGGTTGTGAAATCTTACCCTAATATATTTTTTTATAACAAATAGTTTATTGTTTGTGTTGTTGTGTTTATTGTTTTTATGATTCAATGAACTAATATAATATAATAAAACCAAAACGGAGTATTAGAAAGAATTTTCAGTCATTTAAAATTAAAATAAAATGTAACATAAAAGCCATTACAATGCTATTCGGAACGCATTATACGACCTATTTTCTTTCTAATTAAAGAAAATACTTACGGCAAAATGCGATTTTCCACGCAGAAATTAAATGACAAAACGTCCTATTCCGAGCGTGTGAGTTGAAAAGTATATCTTTCATATAATTAGACGCTATCCATACTTTATTATGCTTCAATATTATAAATGCAGAAGTAACTCTGTCCGTATGAACAGAATTAACGCTTAAATCACTAAACCAATTTTGACGAATTTTGAATGTGTTCTTTAAAGCAGCCTGAAATAAAAGGGAGCGCTATACCGAATCCTACGTGGTAGTAGCCGTGGAACGCTCCTTCTAAAATAAATCTTGATAATATTATATATAAAAGTTTCAAACAATTAATACACCTGTTAGATTGAAATTTTTTTTTGCATTCAATCCTATTCTTGGGAAACATAAGATATAAGTACATTATTAAGAATAACGCTGAGACTAATAATCCAAACGGATGAAGGCTGCTAGTTGATTTATCGTCATCAGCCATTTTTAATGTCCCCACTGCTGGGGCACTGGCCTTCCTTATGGATGGATAAGGAGAACGGGCCATGACCCACCACGCGGTGTTCATTTATGAAACAGAAAAAATAATTTCATATCGAATTCGTACAGTTTAATTTTTTTGTAACTTCTATGAAGAATGCTGTCCTGGAAAACAGTTTCAAGAGTAAAATCTTAATAAAGCAACATTGTGGATGCAAAGTAACTACATTAAAGACTAATAATAATCATTCTTAAGATTCATAACTGTATGTGTAGTAGCGGAAATGCCTTTCATCAAAGGTCAACACATGTCAGTACAATTTGGTTTATTTTTAGCACAAAGTAGGGACTTTGGTAGCTAAAAATATTAGCTTAGCTGACAGAGTACTTACCCTTTTCACTCTTTTGTGAATATTGATTCTTATTCATTCTTTTCCTTTGCAAAAGGATACATCCCTCATGATATATTTATCATGAAAAAATATATGAGTTCAATTTTTGGGTCATTCCACGGGTGTTACAGGTCGTATATTTTTAGCAAATAATTAAGCAATGATCTCAATGGCATACATATATTGTATTTTTAGAATATATTTCATACACACTTAATCAAATTTCAATATATCATTTTATGATTTTGTAATTTTTGCATTTTCAATGCTATTTTTATACGTATGGTAAATTTTAAATAGAAAAATATTGGAAACAAGTCAAGAGCATTGGACCGGATTTCCAAAGGTCGCGGGTTCGATTCCCGTCTGAGAATTCACTTGTGTTTCTTTCGAATGCAAGGATATTCCTAGCATTGATGTGACAACGCTGGCCTACAGCGTATTAAAAATATAAAAGTATTGGAGAATTTCGAGGGTGGTTCGCAAGTCTCGGTAGCTCAGAGCATTGGACCGGATTTCCAAAGGTCGCAGGTTCGATTCCCGTCTGAGAATTCACTTGTGGCCGAGTAAATTTTTTCCAATATTTTTCTATTTAAAATTTACCATACGTATTCAATATATCAGTTAAAAATATAAAAATCTAGTCTAAGCTGGTGTAACGGGCGTTACCAAATTTTGCCTATTAGTTTATAACGCAAATATTTAAAATTTAGATTAAAGTTATACAGGGTGGAAAGTTAAGACGGGGCATGAAGGGCATTAAGGAAAAACGGTCTTAGGAAAACATCCTCAATTTTTTAATAAATTTTAAACAGCACTCTCGGATTTTGAAAAAAAAATACCGTCAGCAGAAAAAATAACAGCTTTTATGTTACAGGGGTCAACGACAGTGCCGAATACAGTGGCAAGCGCAAGTACAGTGGCGAGCGGGCGAGTACAGCGGCAAATGGCGAGCGCCTGGACAGTGAAACAGACAGCGCCCGTTTTTATATGGACCCACTTGCAAGGCAGCTTGCAAGCCAAGTTGACTCGCCACCGTCCGATCGTTTACACCAATGTACTTACTCACTGTACTTACTAAGGTCATTAAAGGTCAAATTAAAAAGCATGCGGTGCTATTGACTGTTCGTAAGTTGTGTAATATTGCGGTTAGCTACACTTAGGACTAAAACTTTTTTTTTTATGAACGACGGTGAGACTCTTAGCCTTCATCATACCTGAATATGTTAAGTATTGATAACGCTGAAGATGGAAGCGAGCTTCAGCCACTGAGGAACGGGCTATCTTATCTCAAACTGCCGGAACACAACAATGCTGAAAACATTGTTGTTATGGCGTCAGGCTTAGATAAGATGGTGGTAGCTAGCCAGGCGGACTTACAACAAGTCCTACCACCAACCAAACCGAATACAAAATGTACCTACCCCCGCTGGCAATCGAACCCGGGACCACTGGCTGGTGGTTGTACCACTAGACCACAGAGGCGGTTACATACACATACATAACAGTTGCGGTTCAATTGCCATGGTCGATGTTAGACGCGATATAAGAAAAGTGTAGAGGGTTTTAAATATTATTGGAATATTAGAACATTAAATTAGTGCAAATGAGTACTTTACCACTAATTTTATTGTGTTACTGTCTGTAAGCAATACTTTTAGCTCACCTAGAACTCTACAAGTTAAATAACAAAAATTATTAATATCTGCTTTAAATTTACTGCAAATAGATCAAATGTGGTTTAACCTTAAGATTTTTTTGTCTTGCTGATTTGTCGGCTTGGAATTCGGATAAGTACGTGTCTTTTCTGGTAATTCTCGTGTAATAATTTATGTTTACCTACTGTTTTCGTTGCAATGCAATAATACGTTTATTATTTTCTAATTTATATTTTTCGGTAGATGAACTTAAAACATGAAACGGTCGGCACTGACAACAAAAGAAAACCTATCAATGATGAGAACATATTATGCTTTTATTTAGTTTAGCAACTTTATACGTTTGAATACTTATATTTATAGTTATTTATTACAACCAAACTTACAACTACCATTACAGTTCTCACCAATGCGATAGTGTAGTAACTAATGAAGATTTACAACTTAAGATTAATTTAACTTATACAAATAAATAACGAAACCCTTGTGAATCCACTCAGAGAACACGCAAAAAGGTCTATTTCGCATCGCTATTGCGCGCGTGAGCGGTGCCTCCTTGAGCAGATTGGTGCGCGCAGTTATAAGCCGTGTTAGGCTGTTTGTTTTCCTTTGTACACAATGACAAAACCGGAGAAAATAAATAAAAATGCAGCCTTTGATAAAATATAAATTCCGTAATTGACACAAACATAAAACGATTAAAAACAGCTATCATGGACAAATACCTCGGATGTGTTTCATAGAATCGCAGGATTAAGGGATTTGAATAAAATTTGTTTGGGAATCGAATTTTAAAATGACTTTTCTGAGCTATTGGGAAATGCTAACAGATCGTAATCCGTGAAATGGACAAGCCAAATTGCACTAAAAAACTTTTATTTATTTTATTCGCCAACGTCTGTACACACCAATACACTTTTCATATTACTAGCTTACAATACTATCTAGGTGAAACAAACACTTAAAGGCAAATACCGCATGCTCAAGTACTTCTAATTAATTAAAATTAAATTAGTACCTACATAACCCATAACTTAAATGGACCAAGGGGTCCTTAACTTATCATTCTGGTACTTCTCTAAATAATAATATCTTTCATATCACTACATAGTATAAAACAAAGTCGCTTTCCGCTGTCTGTCCCTATGTCCCTATGTATGCTTAGATCTTTAAAACTACGCAATGGATTTTGATGTGCGATTTTTTTAATAGATAGAGTGATTCAAGAGGGAGGTTTATATGTATAATACATGGTGTCGTGTCGAATACCACATTACACCGAAACGAAGCGAGGGCGGGTCGCTAGTATTCCTATATAAATATGATTCACAACTAAATAGTTGTTCAACTTAAAGTTGTATATATGCGATAGGTCTTAAACCTCAAAAAGTAAGTAAGTAGTACAGATAGGTACAATCGGGGAACTTCCCGGTTGACCAGTAGAGTTTTTTGAGCAACGTTTTCCCGGAAAGTACTAAGATTAAAGAAATAATTCATTATTCAAATGAAATACCTGTGAATGGTCTATTATTTGTGATATACACATTTTCTATATATATGTCGTAGGATAATTTGATAAATAGAATTTTGGCAAAAATCCTAGGGATATTGCAAAAACACGGATAATTAGACAATAGTGTTGACATTTCTCAATCTTACTGAAAAAAGAAAGGTTTTTTGCAAAAATACGGGTTGTTTTAGTAACATTAGATATTCTTTATTCTGATTGGCTTAATTTTTGCTTGCTAACTCTTATTCTGATTGGTTGGATGGAGAGATGAGAGAATGGATTGACATTTGAAACGTCAACTCGTCAACCAATCAGAGAAGATGTTGTTTTGGACGAGCCAATCAGTGATCTTATTTCATAATAGCCAGCGATTCTTTTCGCAATCTTACTAAGGCAACCAGTTTTTTCGCAATAAATATCCCTTTCTCAGTAGGATTGAGAAATCACAACACCATTGTCTAATTATCTGTGTTTTCGCAATATCCCTAGGATTTTCGCAAAAATCGATGTATCTAATTATCCTGCGACATATATACCACTTTTTTAAATAAAGCTCCCTAAGAAAACTCTACTAGTCAACCGAGAAGTTCCCGACTGTACAAGCGTTCATTTTCACTTTTGGTAAAGTAAATCAATACTTAAAATTCTATCGGTATTCGATTATTTATTCACGCACTGGATCGTGAATGTTTATAATTAGGTAGGTTGTTGTTAATTAGACACCGTTGCATCACGAATCAGTGTTTCGTATTACCGCCGCCATACACATACATACGGGACATACTGATCGGTGCATTTCCAAGGCATTTGATTGAGTTTGATAAATATTTAAGTGTTGATTAAACCTAATGTGTTTGTCAATAGAAATAGTTTAGTAAAGAAAAATTATTACAAGGCAAAGCATCTTTTGTAAGGACCTATTTTTCAATCCTCGAAATTATTTGTCATTGTTTAAAACAACTGTTTCGGATAAAAAACTTTGTAAATTTCACTAAGCACATTACTTTTAAACGTTTTTTTTATGTTTTTTTATTTTCCCGACGAAATATAATAATGGGTGTTATTTGTTTACGTAAGTTTAATAACACAAGTCATTATGTTTTCTTAACAAAAAGCTGATTAGAATGTGAGATTAACTCGAAACAATTCTACGAAAAATAAATCGAACAGCGAATTAATGACGAAGAAAAAGGGACTAAGAGGAAGTTTCTCATTGATGATGTCACTTCCGCTTTAACGAGAATAAAATAAGATTAATTGTTCGATTTGTCATTATTATTGCTGCTGGCTGTTATATAACTAAACAAGCCTCCTAACTTATTTTTGCATTTTATCAATGCTATTTTATACTTAAGATAAATTTTAAATAGGAAAATATTGGAAAAAAATTAACTCTGCCACAAGTGAATTCTCAGATGGGAATCGAACCCATGACCTTTGGAAATCCGGTCCAATGCTCTGACCACTGAGCTACCGAGACTTGCGAACCACCGTCGAAATTCTCCAATACTTTTATATTTTTAATACGCTGTAGGCCAGCGTTGTTACATCAATGCTAGGAATATCCTTGCATTCGAAAGAAACATCTTTTCAGGTGTTTAACGATCGATTAAGTTGCAACAGCCAATAATTTATGATTTTAGATTTTTTTCATTTTTTCAATGCTACATTTATAAGCCTCTTAACAACAAAACTTTACCTCTCTATATATTTTCTAAAGCTCCTGAGAGCTACAGGCAGAAGATGAATTGTTGAAAATATTGAATAACGGCCTACTATCATCTTCTAGAAACCATCATGTTTTGTTTGCGTTTTCACTGAAGTCTCAAATTTTAACATACTTCACACTTTGTAGGCGATGATATAGCGAAGACGTTACAAAACTTCCATCAAAAAACAAGCTTGTTTAATGAAGGCCGTTGTACGAATAGTATGGTAACAATACAGATGAAGGTAGACCCCCAGGCTAAATAAGTTCACTACTCACATTTTCTTAGAATCTCAGTAACCAAATAGTCAAACGACGACTTTATGCCAGTAATGAATATAAAAGTTGGTGATTCCTTTTATTTAAATAGCTATACACGTGAGATTTGTTTTAATTCGTACTCAAATTTTCTTTTTCGTGAAATATAACGGCGTAAAGTGTTTTCTTTCTGAGAAATTTAATAAATGCCTGCTCGGATTCAAAGCGCGAATAACTATAACATTTGACGTTGTATTATTAAATTACAAATAGTCAGGAGCATAGCTATTCCAAAACGGACATATTGTTCCCAAATTTTTTTTCTTATTGATATTTTTACTACGAGAAACAGTTCGACCTCATGGTCCACCTTGGGGGGCAAAGCAATTTGGACCACGAGAAAACAGCGAAAAATTATATTTTGTAGTCCCCACTGATGGGGCACTGGCCTTCCTTATGAATGTTTAAAGGAGAATGGGCTATGACCTGCGGCTATGTCCCAGTACGCGGGCCCAATTCGAATTGGTGGGTAAATACGGCCGGGACCAACCGCTGAACGTGCCTTCTGAATAACGGAGGAACTCGAGACAATAATCAGGTTCGCTCCTGCAATCGTTCCTCCACGTTAAATGATTTTTTTTATAATTTGATGAAAAAAATTACCTTAGGTATATAATTACACCATAATGAGGTAAGCATTTTATTTTTTAGCTGTTATAGCGCCAAATGTACGTTATGCGAATTGGTATGATATAATTATATATTAAAACAACGGGTCTAAAACGCGACAATTGTTATGTAATAAATATTAAACATGAAAATATACTAGAAAAAAGCAACTAGTCTCATGTCGTCAGGGCGACATGAGACTAGTTGCTTTTTTCTAGTATATTTTCTTGTTTAATATTTATCACATAAAAATAGCATTGTAAAATTCAAAATTAAAAATTTATAATTTGTTATATAGTACACCTATGTACTTAAGTTTCGGCTAATGTTGCAATAGCCGTGGTCACAAGCAGACTGAAGCAACATAGCCGAAACGTCAAGCTATAAGTACATAGTTGTACTACATAACAAATATCGCGTTTTAGTCCCGTTGTTTCAATATATAATTATAATGGAACGCGAAAGTTTAAAATCTTGTGGTATAATATAATAATGAGAATTTCGCATTTGCGACTTCCTTATGCGAATTCTCATTATTATTATTTTTGTATCATCCAAATGGGGTAAGTGAACGCCAAGTTTACCCTAAAATAGCAATTTAACTAGTTGCCATAGTAAAATGGTGACAAAATGGTTTATGAGTCACGTTTACACGTCAACATTGCCATATACTGCCCGATAAGGAGACAATAAACTATAGTAGTCTAGTCAACATTAGTCATACTTTCGTCACGATCATAGACTAACTATTGCGTATGTTCCAGCTGCTTGATTTACCATATTGATTTAGCTAATATGATCCCGTCTAAAGTTTTCGCGCGCACTGTTGATTGGAATACATAAGTTATTACGGATAAAAATTTTACTCGCGTAAAGCCATACCACCGCCCCACCGGCAAATATTATTAAGCTCTGAAATAAATATTATTGTAAATTACGAGTGTAGTTATTTAATCTATATACTTAATTCAGGTTCGCAAAATTTGTGACGACTCGATAGGGACTTTGGCGCGTAGTACGCGGCCGAGTAAGGTATCAAATTAAAGGTACTCGAGTCTATTTGTTCTGAAAACTATAAAATATACAAAATGTTAAACGTGATGATCACAAACTGCAAACAAAATTTGGAATTTTTCGTCGATCGACGAACCCGAGTATCGGGTTGTAACCGCCCTAGTGGTATTTAATTTTAGTCTGCCAAAATTACCAACATATTATTTAATTTTTACTACATGATTAAGCTGAAGAATTAATTTGTTTGAACGCGCCAATCTTTGAATATACTTACAAGTTGTATTAAAAAAAAAACGTTTTGTATTTGATGACACTGTCTTTGAGGAAAATTAAGCATCATCGGACGCAGACGCGGATGGGCCGCCTTCAAAATATTATTGCTTCCTTTTGAGTGAAAGTCATTTAATTTTTCTTTTTATTCTCTTTTTATGTTGATTTCCTAGACAATGAGACATGTCTGCATTGAAGTAGAAAGTTAGTAATAAGTTGTAATAAAAAGCGATTTCAATGCTTTATTTTATTTTTTATTTGTGTAAGTAACTTAAAAAGGTTGAAATAAAAATTACACAAAAAAATAAAAAAAAAGCATTGAAATCGCTTAATTCGTTTAGGCACTAAGAATATTTATGTACAGAAAGACAAAAAAAATAATTGCCGCCATTTTGTTTTTTTTTTTGCTGCACCTTAATTTGCCCAGGGTGTACATTATTTTAGTCAAAGCACTACCTTTGTATCTTTTACCGTTTCGGCAGGCAGTTAACCATCTCCCTAAATGGCCAGATGGATTTTCACCAAACGTGGCTAAGAACCATCTCGACTAATTTAGCATTCAATTTAAAAAAAAACCGCATTAAAATCGCTTGATTCGTTTAGGCTCTAGGAATATACGTACAGACTGACAGACAGACATAGGCTTCAAACTTATAATACCCCTCTTTGCGCTGCGTCGGGGGTTAAAAATAAGATGAATGATGATGAAGAATGCAAGTCAAGTATATATAAAAGACTGTCATAATGACTCGTAGCAATCTGTTGAACAATTTTATGCCATTGACATAAAAAATAAAAAATGCGAACTTATTCCTGAAGCCCCTTGATAAAATAAGTCACTATTATTACGATCTTGTTTTTCCATTTACGACTGGCAAACTGTCACTTGGTTCGTAACAACTTGTAACTTAATATTTTCTATGACATGCGTGTTAAAGTATTTATAGTAATTGGAGTCACGCTCTGAGCGTGTAGATTATTGGTATATGGGAATCACTCCGATGAGGAGTTTAGAATGTTGTTTTACTTCTGAACTAAAATAAATACATTTACAACTTTTTAATTTTGCATTTTGCAATGCTATTTTTATGTGAACAATATTAAGCAATAAAATATATAATCCTGGAAGTGCATTGGGCCGGATTCCCAAGGATGCAGGTTCGAATCCCGTCAGGGCAACATGAGACTAGTTGCTTTTTTGTAGTATATTTTTCTCATAAAATAAATACGAATACAACACAATAAACCAGTGGCTAAAATAAGTAGTTTAATTTCACCCGCTTCTAAAATACACGAGTACATGAATAAAGGGTACAAATTGATTACACATCTACAGAGCTGAGTGATGAGTACGGACTGAGTCGGATCAGTGGCGAAGCTTTCATCTATTCCTGGCGCGATTGATTCGTATCTACTCATTGATGTCACGTATCACAAGGTTACATTACGGTTTGTGAACGTAATACGTTTTATTTTGGTTTTTAATATGTTGGTATTAGGTCATTACTTTTTCTTCACATACTAAAATAAACTCTAAGCTTCTTAACACCATCGTCGTGACCATCTCAGTCGCAAGAAACCCTACCTCACAAGGTGGCATATCAGAAATGTAATATATTTACAAATACTACTTAGGAACACTGGATTTTAGTAGGTTGCCATCGCATATCCTGGAAGAACATCTATTTTTTTTCATCATCGCATCGTTATTCTGATCGAAAATTACATCACAAGGTGGCAGTTCGAAATGTTTACCCATCGAAAGATACACATTTGTAGATAACAACCCGCATAGGCTGCCAGCCCAAACCCTGGCTGGCAGCAGGTTTCAAGATCAGCCATGTTAGGCAAACTTGCAATGCTTTTAGGCAAACTCATTGCTAATCTAAAAAAAACTAATCTAATCTAAATATGAGCGCTTTTCTTAAGTGTGTCTTTACCGTGTGACTGAACAAAAACTAAAACTACTGTCACAGCTAACTTTTGTGATTTTTATCAAATATGAGAAATAATGAACTTATATATATATATATATTTATATAATAACTGGGCTGGTATTTGACCACCATCGTGCTTAATAAACAAGATGTGGTCTAAGGTGTTGCATGCTTGCCCAGGAAATACCTATTCACCCTCGCCTTGAAGAGGCCATGGTTATAGGAATCGGGGAACACATGAGCAGTCAGCGCATTCCATTCTTTAGCGGTTCGCATAAGAAATGTGTCAGTGAAGCGCTTGGTACGGACCGTTGGAATGTCAATGACGTACGGGTGGTAAATTAACCTGCGTCTGGTACACCGATGGTGGAAAGGGGCTGGAGGAACAAGGTCGTGCAGTTCTCTCGCACACTCTCCAAAGTGTATCCTATAAAAGACCGATAGACATGCAACTTTGCGACGGTGACTGAGGCTCTACAGTTCCGCCGTGGCCAATGCTGAGTTTCCAATGAGTTTCCTGGCACGGTTTTCAATCGATTCCAGAAGCTCTAGCTGATACTTAGCAGAACCATCCCACAGGTGACAGCATTACTCCATAGACGGCCGAATCTGCGCTTTGTATAAAAGGAGCAGCTGATTCGGAGAGAAGTATAGCCTAGCCTTAGAGAGGACGCCCAGTTTCTTTGCAGCACACTTCGCAATGGAGTCGATGTACTCGCCAAAGTTCAGGTTGGAAGACAGGTTCAGGCCGAGAAGTTGCAGATTTTCGGTTATCGGCGAGGATACCCTGGAAAGTCGGAGTCAGTTGTAAGGGACTCCGTTTTGCAGTGAACAAACAAGCCTGTGTTTTAGTGGCATTGAAACTGACAAGATTGGCGTTGCCCCATTCTGAGACGGCCTGAAGTGCCAGATTCATATGCTCGACAAGGGACTCTCGACAAGACTGGATTTCATCACTGGTAGCCTTTGCAGTTGATTTTTAACAGAAGAATTCATAACCTTAATAACGTCTTTATTATTTTCATCATTCCCATTTTTTCTGAGATTAAACATACACTATCCATGCTTGCAACCGATTTTCGTCTGAATCAATTTCAATAAAAATATAGGTTTATCTATTGAAAACCCAGCAGCTATTGAGTTTATTTCAATAAAGCACAAACCAAACAAATAACCACCGACACTAACGGCCTAGTTATGAACTATTTTGGTAATTAACCGAATGTTTTTCTTTTTTATGAATTACTCGGTCTGATTATGGAAACAAAGTTACGAGTTTATTTATTATTCTGTGGTCATGGCTATTTTGGTATGTTCGGATACTGTTGATAATTTATGACAGATAAAAATACAGATGTGATGTTAAGATAACATAAACGATTACAACATTTTTTTTATTGTTTAGTTGAACTTCATCAGCCTGTGGACGTCTACTGCTGGACATAGGCCTCTCCTAGCTCACGCCTATTGTGGCGTTCATGGGACGGTATTAGTCTACTGCTACCACGCTGGCCAGACGGGTTGGTAGAAGGTTTGTTTTAAGTTTTCCTTCTCTCGCACAGGTGTTCAATGCGTCGAGCCTCTTAGTCGACTCTTACGCATGTAAGGGAGTGGTGACACTTGTATTCTTAGGCCGTCACCACCAACTTCTAGTATAGTATTATTATAATCTGTAGTGTAGGTAGCGAAGTATAAAATGTACATACATAATAATATCTGTAAACTGTTAGAGCTATACTATGTACTACTATAATTACTGCGATTAGTGTACTAATAAATAAGTAAAACTGAAATAAACTAAGTAATGAAAAACACTAAAAACAAAGTTAAGAAATACAAAAAAAAGTAAACACAAAAAAAGTGTTAAGTATATATTTATTTTAAGAAACATTACACGCGAAATATTAGGACTTACTTACTCCGTATATATTTTGTTATTTATTGTCATTTTAACTAGTTAGTTTCTTAGTTACTTTTTAAAATTTAAGCGAAAATTTAAGACGTACTAACTGCGTATATTTTTTAATATTATCCTTTTAACTTAGTTTTTTAGTTACTTTTTACTAATAACTAATGAAAAATATCTCTTAAAAGTCGGTTCAAACGTTTTAACGCTACGATGCCAAATACAGACACACAAACCTCTTTAAACTTGTAACATCCCTTTTTGCGCTCGGGATTAAAAAGTGATCGTTGCACATTTTGATCTTGTAGCCCCGCCTCATGGATTAGCCACATGTTTCGATTTCTATTTGCAGATGAATAACATGCGGCATTGCAAATGGTAAACATCTCTGGTGCCCGTGTAATAAGAAAACTATTCTTTGCGAGTGCACTGCTTGCTTTCCACTGAGAGTTTCAAAAGACATCTTGTACTTTGTCTCAAGGGTGGACTATACTAATTTCGCTCAGTCTTCCAGCATACGCATTGTAACACCACCAATATATTTTATATGTAAGTAAGTATATGAAAGTGATTCTGTCTGTCTGTTATCTTTTCAGTGTTATCTACACCACTGAACAAACTTTGATGAATTTTAAATCATAGAGATAGGTTTGACTCTTAAGAATAGTTAGGTTACTTTTGTCTAAGGTTCTAATCAACGCGTAATCAGTGATCCCAAAAGAGGTTAATATAATCAAATTCCACGCAGACGAAGTCGCGGGCGGAACTCTAGTTATAAATGATCAAGCAGTAGTAAAGCTATCCATAATAAAAACATTTTTTAGAAGGCGACAACGTTTTCGAGCCTCATAAATGTATTATTTACGTTCACCACATCGCTTTCAACGAAGATTCATCTCCCGGTAATTAAATAATAACAATCTCTAACGAAATTACAATAACACACACAAAAGGATGTTGAATGGAAGAGTATTTCCGTATAATTTAGCCAGAATACTCCACGAGGACGCTTTTGTTTTAACACGTGAAAACAGTTTAGTTTATTAACAATAAGAAAGTCTGAGCCATAAATAATGCGCCAGGAAGTTATTTGTGTTTTGTTACAGGAAATTAGGTGTTAATGAGAGTGTGATAAGTTTTACTCTTGCGTTCGTTTTTTTCCCTTGCAAAATGTTATGACGCTCGCGACAGCTTTAAGAGCTCAATTTGCTTACATTCTTTGAAGAATTTTGAACATTAATCTGGTGGCGTTGGGCGAGCTTTTGCTACTTTGTAATACTTGTCGTAAACAACTTAAATTTGTTCAAATAACATTAACCTAACTGAAAGTCATTGACGGCTAAGATAAATGCAGATGGTAGCTAATTTTATATTCGATTAAACGCAACGCAATCTTAAAATTTTGTAGAAATCACACACTTTCCACTATCGATGGCATTGATAAGCTTACGTCATGTATTTCTTAGTTTGATTTGTAACTTCTTTTAAATATTTCTGGGCTGAAAGTTTTTAGTGTTAATTCATACTTTTTGTAACGTAGAAACTAATATTGCGATGGCAGCTGCTGACTGAGTTTCTTCTTTTTTGTTCTTGAAGAACTAAATATTTGATCAATCAATGAGTTCATCTCATTTTACATTATAATGTAAATAAAAACATTTTCTCATACCTGTGGTGAATTCTGTTACCGAAACGCGTGACATACGTGATACGCTACGTTCTTCACGTATCGACGTATGAACTGATAAAAAAGGTTACTAATACGGACTCATTATTGGTTAGGCTGGGTTAGTTTTTTTGGCTGATCGATAACCAAAAAGTTAAAATTACTCACAGATGTGCCAGCTCATGGGCAATGACGAACGCACTGGTGAGCCCCTCGTCGCGGTCGATGGCGGCCGACCGGGTCTTGGAGCAGACACCGCCAACCGGGGCGAAGCCCGAAGGCCCTCCGAGCTGCGCACGCGTCAGCCATACTGTGGCGTCCCAGCCGGAACTTTCTGTGTACACAAAGACACCGCCTTTTAACTGCCTCCGTGGTCACTAGACCACTAGGTAACCACCGCCGGTATCAGACCCAGGTGTCCCGGGTTCGATTCCCAGCACAATACAACACTGGGGCTACAATTTGGACTTGTTGTAAGTCCGCCTGGCTAGCTACCACCATCTTATCTAAGCCTGACGCCATAACAACAGTGTTTACAGCATTGTTCCAGTAGTTAGAGATAAGATAGCCAGTTCCTCAGTGATGAGGATTCCGGGAGAGGCTCGCTTCCATCTTCAGCCTTGTTAATACTTAACGTCAGGTATGATGAAGGCTAAGAGTCTCCCCGTTGTTAATAAAAAAAGAAAAGGTAACAGTAGCCCAGTGGCGCAGTGGTTCGTACGCTCGGCCTGCGATTGTCGAGGTTAAACAACTTTCGCAATGGTCGGTCACGGGACCAGAAATTACTATCTCCAGAAATTACTATATCTATATCTATATTACTATATATATATGACCAGAAATTATTATTACGAGCTCCTCCGTGCTTCGGAAGATACGTTAAGCCGTTGGTCCCGGTTAAGTTTGCAGTCGTTAAAACCCACCAATCCGCTTTGGGCCCGCGTGGTGGGTCATGGCCCATTCTCCTTATCCATGAATAAGGAAGGCCAGTGTCCCAGCAATCATGCCGGAAAATAAGGTGTAAACAAATTCTAAAGTAAAGGGTACAATGTAGCAGAACGAAACCGAAATGTCGATCAGTCATAGCAAATACTAGTTGTAGAAGGCACTACAGCTGCTTTGACGATTCTCATACATTGACTTGACTACCTCTAAAATACCGCTATACCCATCTGTTAGTGACTAATTTATTTCTATTTTATTTGTTGGTATAAAAAAATTGCCAGATAAGCTATCAGGGATTTATCAGTAAGTGGTGTAACCGGCCCCTAATTGTCTTTTATTTTCTATTTGTCATCACGATGTTTTGTTTTGTGACATAAATTTTATGAAATCGTTATTTCTTGCCGCTAGGTTCGCTAGTGTTGCTTAGTTGTCCGAGAATTAACTACTTAGATTTTCAAGATAGTATTTGGTTTTAGGTAGTTACAAAACTCAGAGGCTGAGAGTAAGTTTTTTTTCACACCAGCCCACTTGATGTTAAGTTGTGATAAATTAAGATAGATGGATCAGCAATTATACCTGCCACATCCTTAAGCATGTCCATATACAAACGTTATTATACCGTAATGAACAGACTATTTACACAATTTTGTTTTCTATGTCTAGGATGCAAACACAATTTTTATAAATTAGTAGGAAACCGAAAGTTTGGATTAAGATAAGAAAGCCCACGAATGGCAAAATTCTTCAAACGATTTTAAATATGTAGAGGCTTTGTAGAGGTATTCTAAGAAGTTAATTTCATTTGATTGAGAAAATGGACGGACGTTAGTCGAATTCAGTCCATGTGGTGCGGAAGAGCCAGATATGGAACAATACAGAAGCAATGGTTGCGATGGATGAATGGCCCGTCTGAATACGAGCCATCGACAGAAATACTGCACTCTCAATCAATACATACGATATTTACCTCAACAAACTAAACCTCTATATTGTTAGTAAATGAACAGACAGAATTCAATAATTTCCAGTAAATATGATGACAAATACCTTCCGTTATTTTTTTTTTACGTTTATGTATGTACAGTCGGGGAATTTCGCGGTTGATCAGTAGCGTTTTTTTGAGAAAAGATATTTCGAAAAGTATTAAGGTTACAGAAATAATTTATTTATAAAATAAAATACCTATTAAAGCTCTATTATTTGTGGTATAAACGTTTTCTATAAGTCTATTACTTTTTGAGATAACTTTCTTCAAAAAAACTCTACTGATCAACCGGGTTCCCGGATAGTACAATCAACAGTATTTACATTTGCACTACGAAAACATACGTATAACACAAAACTAATTTGTAGATAAAAACGAAACTTGACGATTTAATTTCTAGTGAAAAATTAAAAAAAAACCATTAATACGTCAACTACAAGCCTAATATATTAATAAGTCTCAAAGTTTGAAACAAACGTGACTGTAGTAAAATAAACAAGTGCTTAGTTTTATTATGGTTATGTGTTCGCGAAGCTATGAAACCTAATATTTTATGTAAGTATTCAAGAAAGAACAACATTTTTGTTTATAAAATTCTCGGAATCGTCATAAGTATCAACTTATTCCACGCTTTTATGAAGCGTAGTTGTGTAAGTTGTATTTTACATTATATATATATGTAAAATTTGCTTGCAAAATTTAAGTAACTTTACGTAAGTAATTTAAAGTGTTGTAACTTTGCTCTACATGAAAATTATTCTAAAATGTTTTGTGTTAGCAAACGAGAACAATGTTATCTAAAAACGGGTACAAAATAATATTAGGCCATCAAAAGGGGACATGCAATAATTTACGACATCATGCTGAGATACGACTAGTGTCGGATACTGTTGCACTCGCACAGATAACACTGATATCAAACAAGCGATTTGAGAACTTTACGCTAGTTGCATTATGATAAATTGTACTCTTGACTCGCAAAATCTACTCTAATATTATAATGAGGTAAAGTTGGAAACATTGTTTGTAGGAAAAATCTCTGGAACTTTTTGAAAATTCTTTCACCAACATAAAGTTCATTATTTCTGAGTGACATAGACTATTTTGGATTGTGGGATAATTTCATGAGTACAAAATGTTTGACTCCCATATAAGTGAACAACTAGTAGTTTATTAAAGGCCGTTCACACTTACCCAAAGGCAACTTCATAAGATGTCGATAATTCCATTTGTTCACAGATTCCAATGACTTCTTCACATTTCCGAATTTTATTATAGGATCCTTCTCCTCATACAGGAACAACTTGTTGATTACGAGGGTCATGTTAGCGTCCAACGACGGATCGTTAAAGATAGCACTGACCTACAAAATGTTACATAAAAATGTGAAGACGAAAACCAGACACTTGAAGCATATCGAACCAAAATAAACGTTGAACATACGGCGCGCGCGCATCCCATACTTACAATGTTCATTAAAGCTAAAATGTAATGCTTCACTCGTTCACGGCCGTGGAACTTCAGCATAGTATGGTCAGCCACTATGGCCATTTCCAGCCACAATCCGTTCACACCTGAAACATCAACTCATTGTATTTCCTCAGATAGACCCACTGCAATAACTTGAGATATTTTCACACACCTGATACAGGTCTAGTGACGGGTCGCACTTCGCGAAAATACTCAGTATCCGTGTAGTCGCTGTGTCGCAGGCGCACATGCGGCGTCGAAACGTCATCTTCCTCCAAGTCAAGTTCAAGGTCGGTGACCGTGTCGCCTGTGAGGTTGAACTCCACCGGCCGATCCGACCACATCACATCTCTCCGCCGCAGCACATGATTAGAACCCGGTTTATCTGGCTGCAAGACAAACTCCTCATTTCCGACTTGAAGCAGGCCGTAGAGCTGGCCGTCACACTCGGTCACGGTAGCCGACGATTCCTCCTCGTTGACAACTTTTCCTCTGTAGAACTGGCAATCGGTGTAGTAAGGGGAGCGTATGGCTCGATTTTCTTGTAGTTCTAAATGCCAGCCTAGCAGTTTGATGTATTTGGTGGTGTTTGCGGTGTGCGATTTAGGATTTAGGGTGAGCAGGTGCGTAGAGGGTGTCCAGGCGGCGGCTGTGGCAGCTGCTGCAAGGAGTAGGGCCGCGGGGAGGCAGCGCGGCATCGTCCGCGCGCCGCCGCGGGCTCCGGCGCTCTGGCCGACGGTCGTCGCGCTGCGCTCACGCATCTACGCACATGGCCGTCCCGACGCTCGGAAGGTAAACGACTCCGCGTAGATTGCATGCGAGCGCCGACGC
Source organism: Chrysoteuchia culmella (assembly GCA_910589605.1). Classification (NCBI taxonomy): domain Eukaryota; kingdom Metazoa; phylum Arthropoda; class Insecta; order Lepidoptera; family Crambidae; genus Chrysoteuchia; species Chrysoteuchia culmella. Next base: position 7,125,984 of record OU342648.1, read on the forward strand.
CGCGGCCGGGCCATACGCCGCGCAAGCGTCATTAGTAAACAAAGGGCGCGCTCCTGTTTTTGTTTTATAATCGGCTAGCGCGTTACACATTCATATGAGTGACTTATGCGCCGCCTTTGTAATTCAATGCGGTACACGAGTTCTAGCTTCTGAGTCTAAAAGTAATTATTATCTCGCTTATGACAAATAACAATCGACCGACGGCAATACCTACATTGAATATTAATTCAATTATAAAAGCGGTTGTAACCTACTTAAAAGTATTGTTAAGTGGCCCGTGCCCGTAATGACAATGAGCCATAATACAATTACTTAAATCGATGGTAGCGTGTACAGAAATTTTGTCCAATCAGTGTCTCCGTGAAATCTCTCGTTAAAGGCAATTTATGATGGAAAATTTGAGATGATGAGCAAGAAATGTGAAACAAGAGTAGATTAATATTGTCATTGATGAGTGCAAATTCACTGTAGACTTTAATTTTGTGTCACTGACTTCAAGATTTTCTTTCTTACTTAGATTTAGATGGGACCCATCTGAGAATTCATATATGGCTGAGTTGTTTTTTTCCAATATTTTTCAATTAAAAAATTTATCATAAGTTTATAAGTCGCAGTGTAAAATGCAAAAATTAAAAAACCATAAATTTATTTCTTACTTTACACTTTCAGGAATAATTTCGTGTTATCGTTATGAGGCAATTTTAAAGACACTCGTATACTAAACCTAACCTGTTAATGATTTTTATATAATATTTATGATTTGGAATAACCCTTCTAAAATTCTAACTTGCGAAAGTACAAAGACCGCTATTCAACGTTAATATGGTAACGAAATGCTCTTGAAACCACTTTGTTTTTTTTACTGGCTGTAATAACATTTTTTATTATTATGGTTCACGTATGCCTGGAATGCTCTCCATTTGACGGATTTAAATACTCACAAATGGTATCACTCAGTGCTGGTATAAAGGATAATAAAAATTAATAACAGGATGGTTTTGATATTGCTTCGTCAGTTAAAACTGACAAAGAATTTTTCTGAACAAAGAAATGTTCAGTGGTGATATTGATTATTACCAGTAAACTTTTATTATTTAATGTTATTTGAAATCCGACTTTAAAATATAGGTTTATGTCACCTTCCGAAATCCAATCATAGGTTGTAAAATCTCACCCAGCCTAAATATAAAATACTTATAACAAATAGTTTAATGTCATTGTTTTTATGATTCAAAGAACTAAAATAATATAATAAAACCAAAACGGAGTATTATGATTAAATCAAAGTTATTTAAAATAAGAATAAGACGTAACAAAAAGTCAATAATGCGATTCGGAACGCATTAGGACATAATTGTAGGTTTTAAATTAAAAAAGTACTTTTCCACGCTAGGTCACAAAACGCGATTTTATACGCTGAAATTGAATGACAAAACCTCTTTTTACGGGCGTGTGAGGTGAAAATTAAATTATTGCAAGGAATATTATGGAAAACAAGACGGTACCAATATATTACCTTGTGATCAAAGTAATAATAATAATAATAATGTTTTTATTTTTTCTCTTTACAAACAGTCTTATGTCTAAATCCAATACCAACAAATTATGTAAGCATCTATTTGTAAGGAGACTGGCACCTAAGCTAAGCCGAAGCCTGTATTATAGGATACCAGGATCTCCGCCCACGTGACAATTTTGGTATCCTTATTCTATACATAGTATATATAACTAATCTAAGACAAAACCAGTATAATTATAAGCTGTAAATTAAAAAAAAACAATCAACAATAAAAGTTATTTAGAGCTGTTTTATATTAAATATATGTACTTAGGTAACGTATGTATAATTTACTTAAAGTAGTTTACTTATGTGCATTGTTAAAAGATAATTTATTTTAAATTCCTTTGCATCAAAATAATATGGAAAGTGTGTCAAAGCGACACAATGAAACATCGACTCTTAAATGCTTAAATGTGTCTAAGTTATTACACCCTTGGCCTCCATCCGTAAATATATCATTTGGATGTTATTTTTTAATACTAACCGATGTCACTGGGAACTGATTTATAACAATGAAGGGAGCCAGCGATATGTTCCTTTGTGACCTTTAAACTCAATTTGTATGATATTAATGTGAGAACAGTTTGGCATAATTTGTAGCTTAGCAAGTTGTACCTAGTTTTTTAGTTTGCAATTTTAAGGTATTGATAAGTAGATTGAGTCTTGCTAATCTAAGTGAATGAAAATTAAAAATATCTGATTATGGTAATAGAAATACAAGTTAAATAATCACTGTCATCACGTGACATTGATTTTTAGGGTTCGGTCCCTCAAATAAAAAAAACCAGAACCCATATAGGATCACTTGTTGTCCGTGTCCGTCCGTCTTCGTTTATCTCGGGAACGCGTGGAGGTATCGAGTTAAAATTAAAACCATAATATTCAGGTCAACAGTCTGTTGGAGCTGTACACATATCAAACTTGTAAAGTAACGTAAAAAAGATAGGACCGTTTTTGTCGCAAAGTAACATATATTTAAACACTCTCAAGGGAATCAAAACTGATAGAGTACCCGTTGACTATGAAATTTGGCAAGTAATATTGTTTTTTACAACAAATACAGGTAAAAAACTAAAAACTATACATTTGTAATTAAATCATAAAATATTATAGTCTTTAATTGTAAACAAGATTAACGGGGCTCAACGCGACATTTATTATGTAGCACATTTATATGTACTTACAGCTTGACGTTTCGGCTGTATTGCTACAGCCGTGGTCACAAGCAGACAGATGTCGTTACTCTTGTTTTACAATTATAATGGAACGCGAAAGTTTAAAATCTTATATTATAGTCTTTAGTTTGGGAAACTGAATTTCGGGAAAACTCGGGAACGCGTGGAAAATCGAGTTAAAATTTAAACCATATATTCTGTTGACTCCTTTCCAGAGCGTGTGAGATGAAAAATATATTTTAATTTAATATTATTTTTATTACATAAATCTTTATTTTTAATTTTTTTTTTTTTTTTTTTTAGTTTTGGCTTCTTCCGTTTTCCACAGAAATTCCGCCAACGTCCCGTAGTGAAACAGACACGGTTTATAGAGAATTTGCCCGGTGAAAAAAGCACGTTTTCAAAGTTTATACCTTGATTTTCTTTGTGGAACCTACGGACAAACACAAAACGATACTCACAACACAATAATAGAACATATTATGTACAATAATATCACAAAGAGGATTACACAAATATCTACATTATATTTTTAAATACATATCTTCATTTTTATTTTTATAAATTAATATTATATTTTTTTAAAAATTTACAGAGGAGGATGAAGCCATGCCTATCTGACAGTGACAGGAGGTAATTACTGTTGACAGGACGGGGAATAGGGGATGGGAGAATGTCATACAATGACGGATATTTCGCGCAATTAAACAAAATATGGTCAGCAGAACCTTCATCAAGATATTTTTAAATTGTCTTTGTCTTGTACCTCATGTCAGTGTCAACATTTACGGAATCGTTTTTATTCTTATTAATAAGTAACAATATATTCCTACTTTAAATAACTTTGAATTAACTATAATACTCCCTATTTTATTATTTTAGTTTTTTATATCATAAAAACAACGAGAATAAAGTATATTTAAATTAAACTTTATGTTTAAAGAATTTTTTACCGGAAGTTGACCGCGGAAACAACCATTATATGTTCCTCGCTGTTGTGAGGTGAAAAATTGTGTGTTGCGCTCGGCAGAAAAGTTTTTAGCGTCTTGTACCTTTGAAATCCTCGCTTCGCTCAGGATTCAATATTTGATCTCGCTACGCTCGTGGTTCAATCCTAGAATCCTTCACTTCCTCAGATTTCAATAGAGGCAACTCGCCGCTAAATAACCACCTTTCCAGCCTTGCATAACAAATAACTATCGTTCAAACCAGTTTTCGTTGAAAGTTTTTATAAAAATCTACAGCATATATTTTTTTTAGATTTTTCACTTTCTTATTTTACAAGTTAGAGGGGGGGGGACACACACATTTTACCACTTTGAAAGTGTATATCATTCAAACGGTTGACTTAAAGACCTATCTATAGATACCCCACACGTATAGGTTTGATGAAAAAAAATATTTAGTTTCAGTTCCATGTATGGGGAGCCCCCCCTTAATATACATTTTTTTATTTTTGTGTAAAAACCGTAAAGCGGTTTACAGAATACATTTACCTACCAAGTTTCAACTGTGTAATCCTCATAGTTTTGGAATAAAGTGGCTGTGACATACATCGGACAGACAGATTAAAATGACTGATGATGATGATACTGGAATATCCCAAGTCTTAACTTATGTGACGGTAAAGTATGGAGTGTTTGGTCTTTTTAATTCATACTCGAAGGTTAAGCGTTTTAGATTTCTATGAATCTTTTGGAGAATTTAAGTCTCTTCTCTAGATCTAGCCGACACCATCATATAACGTCATTTGGGTTTGTTGACTACGGGCTCTCTACGGGCTGTTACCCAGTACTCTCAAATGAACTGAATAACAAACACTGGAGTGCATTTTAATTCACCAATATGTAGTCTATTAAGGAGTATCCCAGTTCCGTATGTTATAGTGTTTTGTCACCTTGCCTTGAGTTCGAGTTTAAATGCAATACATTTAAACTCGAACTCAAGGCTCTAGCGTTTTAGATTCATATGAATATTCTGGAGAATTTAAAGTTCCAGATTATATCGTATCTATTCGTCATCTTATATAACGTCAATGTCTCCGGATTATGAGACACAATAGATATTCCATTGTTCTCTGGACACCGGTATCCTGCTCGGAGTTGATGAATTAATAGTACGGGTGTGTTGACTATCCTCTACGGGCTGTTACCCAGTAGTCTCGGATGAACGGAAATCTATGCCATCCTCGGCAATCAATCCCGGCCATTGTGTCGGGAACAAAGCGGAGGAACTTGGGCCAATTAGTTTCAATTTAAGCTGAATTGGATTCATTATGTTTGGGGAAAAATGTAATGAATTTATTTGTAAGAGCCATTGTTATTTTAAATAGAGACTTAATTGATTTGTCTTTAATAATGAGTCTTTTATGATGGAGTGTGTAAAGATATTTCGGTGTTTTTTTTATTATTCAGTTAAGACATCGTGTTGTTGACGAATAAGATATTATCGTGTTCAAAAACTAGTGATGTGATGCATACACAAATGAAATAATGTTTAAGTTTATAAAGATTTATTATTACTGAACCAGAAACTATTGGATTTTTTGTAGATAGATATAAATATTAACAATACTCAATTGCAGAATAAACACAGCAGCGGCGGTAATTTTATATCTTTCTGAGTTTAAGTTCTCATCATATCAACAAGAGATCTGTGCCTCCTTGCATGTCTATTATCCATGAAATCCACGAACTGATTCTTTAAGTCTTCAGGTTCTCTATGCATCAAGACTGGCAAAGTACTTCCATAAGAATTGCCACCACGATCTTCATTGAAGAGTACCGTAAAAATTACTCCTTCATCAGTCGGTTCGCCCACTCCATCATAAATGAAATCCCTAATTGTTTAGGTTCAAATTTGGCATTGCAAGCAAATCATGCTGCAAGCTGTGAAGATCACCAAATTTTACTGATAAGTTCTCGACTGACGGCGGCGGCTCTTCAGAAGACTGAAGACTCTGAAAGAAAAAAAACTGTTTTTTAAACTGTAAACCACTTTTACTTGCCACAATTGTTTTATTTAATTTAAAATAGGCTTGCTCTTGGCCTCATTCTGGATCAAAGTTTAAGAAGAGGCCGAAGATGGAGCGAGCTTGCCTAGAAGGAGCCTATTCCTATATACAACCTCGAGCTTTAAATATACCAGGGCTGCAGGCTGCCGTGAATACAGACGCGGGCAGGGAATTCCACTCTCTGGCTGTAAGCATAATAAAAGAATATATCTACCGGGTGATAGCCCGCAGTACGCCTGAACTCCAACTCTGGTGGTAAAAAGGAGCCGTAACCTGTAGAACACCGACAATGAGGCAACTCTTCGCCGATGCGGGAGACTGTGTGTGACCATAAAATTATGATGGTAAAAGGTTATAGTAAAAATGACAGTATGGGTTAAAGGGCGATGATTGGCAGAAAGGCTTGGCGTTAAGGGAAAATCGTCACATTTGGGCAACTACCCAGCAATGTGGTTCTTTTGGCCGAAAATTATGTTGACACGTTTAAAGTGATACTAAAATACAATCTGAGCCTCCATTTTGATTATCTTCAAGTGAGTTATTTGGACTTTTGGAGCTATTGAAACAGATTTATATTACTTGACGCCGAGTTCATTTTTTTCCAATATTTTTCTTTTAAAAATTTATCATTGATATTTACATTAATTTATGATTTTTAACTTTTTTCATTTTTCAATGCTATTTTTATTCTTGTGAATTTTAAATAGAGAAGTATTGGAAAATATCATTCCAATTTTACATTTACATTCTAATATTGCTTCCAGATTTACATCAATACACTAAATAGTTTTAAATCTTGGAATAAAGAATAAAAAAACTGTCATTGTTTAATTTTATATTTTACATTTACATTCTAATTTTGCTTCCAGATTTACATCAATACACAAAATAGTTTTATATCTTGGAATAAAGAAGTGAAAATCTGACATTGTTTAATTTTATATTTTAGTCACAAAACGGAAAAGTTCTGTGTTTTAATAATACGAATTAAGGTTTTCGTTAATGACAAAATATATCAAATTAGTTAGATATCAATTTAAAAGCTTGTAATTTTATTGTATTGTCAAAAGTAAAAAACGCATAAACTCATTTGGTTTAGTGTTTAGTGAAATCAACCCAGTAATGATATTTTTCTACATTATATTAGAAACATTGTCTGGTCTACAGTAGGTTTCTTTTGTTTTATTATTTCAAAGCAAAAGTTAGGAATGAATCGGCATAACAAAGCCAGTGATATCAGGAATATGGTGAATTTCCCCAGGGAGACTATTTGATTTTAGAAAATCTACTCCGAGTATTTGGAAAGCCGAAATAGTTTTTTCAATCCCAATTGTGATTTGAACGTCATGACATTGTTTGGCTAGGACAATGAAACATTATTTTTTACAGTAGAGGCCGAAAAATAATCTTACGCGTAGCCCTATATGAAAAACTAGGAGTCGCCAGCAGTTTCACCCGCGTGTTTCCATTCTGGTTAGAATATCGGGATAAAAAGTATCCTATGTTTCAATCAGACTATCTTTTATCTGTGTGTCAAATTTCAATCAAATCTGTTCAGTAGTTTTTGCGTGAAAGAGTAACAAACATCCAAACATCCTCACAAAGTTTCGCTAAATACTAGCTTCCCACCGGGACTACACCCGCGTGGAATTTCCGAAAATCCTTGTGAATCTTTGACTGGTATATAAAGTCTCCTCTATTTAATTTTTTTAAACCTCTCAGGGACCATATATTGTGACACAATAGATCTACCATTGTTCTCTCAACAACGGTGTCTTACTAGCTTATGACATATTAATCCAAACCATAAACTAGGTATCTGACATCCAAATCCATTCAGCCGTGATGGAGTTTACATCCAAAGATCTAAGCATCCCAACTTCCACATTTATATTTATTGTAGGAAATATTGTAGAGTCTTGATCCAGACTCATGGCGCGGCAAAACTTGTCCTCCAAAATTCATCGCGATTGGTCTATTGATAAAGGCCTAACACTGACACCAGTCAAGTTACTGTCTCATGTAAAAGGTACTAGTTTCCTACTATCATCACAGTGAAACTCGACTTTGAACAAGAGTTTTAAGTCGGTTTTAAAGTTTAGTTTCTAGTCTTTACTAGAAAGCTCTTTAGCTTTTCTCCCTTTTCAGTATTAAACTTGCTTACATTATAGGGAAGTCTTGTGCAAACTTTTGAAGTTCTTTTTCTCAGCTGTGTTTTTACAAAATATGTTGAATAAAAGACAGTTGTGGACTACCGAAAATTCTTCAATTAATAATTAAAAATAAATAAAAAGGTGTTTCATTTGTTACTTCCTTTTTTTGAAGAAATTATGTTTTATCGTTATCATTCTGATGTTTACATTTTTTACTTTCGTCAATGAGTACCTCCGTCACTCTGTTATGTCAACAGCATTATCGGTAAAAACCAATAAAACTAAATGGATTTTATTTGGACCTTTTTGTGACAATCATTGAAGTGCTAAGCGTACCAAAAGATGACGAATGTGCTAAATATCACAACAACTTGATGAAACGTTATCAAATAAACACTTAATTATAGTCGAGTGTTATATCGATGAACATCATTTTAAAGATTTCCAAATATTTTTGTTTGAAATATTCGAAAGAATTACACTCGCACTATTTAATTACATAGTTCACGTAAGATACTTAAATAATTGAGTACCGACAGTTATTTTATATACCGAAAAGGAATTGCAACAATGAAAAAATATAAAAGTGGCACTGTGACCTAATAAAAAATACACATATCATAAAATCATTCACGCTTCATAATAAAGATCACTCATAATTATAAACCTCGATGTTACCTTTGTTATATATCAAACCACAATGTAAAAAGGTAGGTCCATCATACATATTTATAATTTTTTTACCTGTTTGGCGCGGGGGTACTAAGCCTGCCTTCTGCGCCAGAGGTCCCGGGTTCGATCCCCGGACAAGACAAATATTTGTGTGCATGAACATGTCTATTTGTCTTGGTCTGGGTGTTTAATATGTATAAAGTATGTATTTACAAAAAAAAAAAAAAAGTATATAAGTATGTTTATCCGTTATCTAGTAACCATAACACAAGTTCTTAATGAAACTTACCGTGGGCTAGATAATTGGTGTGTTTGTATGCAATTATAAAAAAAAAAAAACGATTCTGTCTCCATATTTTTGTCTTTTACCATTACCACTGAAGTTATTTTGATTTATTTTAGTACGTATAGAAAGATTGGAATAATAATAGGGATGTGGCACCAAGGCCACGTAGACTAAATCACGGACAGCCGCAAGATTGTAATAATTAAATTTTTTCGAAGCCTGATTCAGACTCTTAAGTCGGACGGAACCGTCTTTAAGACCCAAATTATTGTTACTTATTTTAACTTACTTTTGTTAGATTGCAATCAATTAAAAAAAAAGAAGCTGAGGACCTCTTTCAAAAAGTCTGGTTAAGGCCAAATTAATTTACTTGAAAAATTATGTTATACAAATTCTGTTAAATTTAACTAAACCAGATGTTAGCATATCTAAACGTAGACTGTGAAGCCTGTAAAACAGGCTCTACTCTCATCAATAACTATAATAAATTTTCCATACCTGAATATTGCCGAGTGTTACCAAGTATGCAAGAAGGTTCATATTAGCCATTTTTCCCAAAATCGGTGCGTCCACGTCAACGTCAACCAACTGTTTTGAACGGTAGCTTACTTCCACGTATTTATAATTAGTATTCGTGACAACGTTGACTAATTTCAAACTATGGCTTCTCCAAGTTATATGGCTTCGATGTATTGTCAATACTGAGAACGAAACATTTGCATCTCAATGAAATGTATTCGAAATGTCCGCAAATTGAAGCAGTTTTGACATTTGCTATCAAACACAGCGTAGATAATGTGTTTACTACTCTGAAGCTGGTTTTGAAGCAAGAATGCGATGAAACTCTGCCATGGTCTAGATAAAATTCAAGAATATCTATAGCGAGTTAAGTGAAGTTGATTGACATGACATGACGGTAAATAATACTAGATCAGTACAAGACTGGAGTAGCTGACCATTTCATGAAACGATTGTAGGTATTTCATATTATGGCAATCTTAAGTTTAATCGTCAACTTTTTCAGATATGTTCTCGATGAAAAGGTACAATATGAATTAGTGATACTGCTAAATTCAACTTAGATACTCACTTACCTATTATTTTTAAAGGAAAGTATTTGATCTCCACATTATCTAGTAATTATAAAATTATTTCATCTTAGAAGACAAGTTTTGGGACAGTATTTTTAAATCAAAATGATGAAAAATTCAAAATTTGGTTTCATATATTTTAGAAATTGTTTTTGCATTAACAGTTATTAAATTACCTATATAAAATCATCTAAACGTTACAAATTACAGTTAATTTAATTTGGAACAAGTATACCCATTTTGAAACTAAACATGACGTTAAATTAGCCCCAAAGGAAGTTCAAAGGGTGTCAAGTTTTAAGCAACTTAACTAGTTGCTTAAACCAAGTTCCGTAGTTACCCTATTAGTTTCAACGATAGTTAAATATTTCTTTTGTTCTGATGTTATTAACTTAGCTAATCTTTTTCAAACAAAGTACTGGAGACCAATCGACAATCGTTAGCGAAACGTCAACGATTTTAATAGACCACGACTTTGATTTTAACCGACTTCAAAAAAGAAGGAGGTTCTTAATTCGTCGGTATCTTTTTTTTATTTATGCTACTCGATTACTTGAAGACGGCTGGAGCGATTTGAGTAGTTCTTTTTTTTTGTTCGAAAGCGTATACTTCCCGCGTGGTCCCATAGTTATCATGTCAGGATCTGATGATGGGATCCTGGAGAAACCGAGGGTACTCTTCAAATATTATAGGCACTCCTATATTGATTTCAGTGTTTTCTTAACTTATGCATATATAAGCCTTTTGAAGTCGGTGCCAGCCAAGGAAGGAAAAACAAAAAAGTAGGACCGCAAAGTAGAATACCTTGGCTGGCACCGACTCTAAAAGACGTATTTTTTCTTTTTAATTTTTTAAAGAAGGTTCATATTATTTCGTTTTCTTTTTCAATAAAAAGGTTTAGTCTTTTTTTTTTAGGTTTAAGACATTTATTCTTATTAAGAATTACACATTAATTCATTACATGAGAACAACAAAACTAACAAACAAACAATACATATTCTAGAGATACGTACTTATGGACGGTAGTTTTAAAATCATTGTCACAACAAATACACGAGCACCGCGAGCCTCAGGCATCGAGAGCAAAGATAACAAAACATTGATATAAACAAAAAAAAAACGCTCAGCGCCACGCTAGATGTGGCTTATTTAAAATAATTTGTTATGTTTTAAGACTAATTCATTTTTCTTTTTGTATTGTTTTAGATTAGATATTTGGTATTGAAAGTAATCAAAGCTTTATTTTAAAGCTTTTTATCATTTTGTTTTAATTTGATTACGATTTTTTGTTTAGTCATTTATTTATTTATTTATTTGGATAACCAACAAGATCATACACCTTAAATGCTAGGAGTTACAGCCAGTGGTTACAAGAATTGTTGCTGACTTTATTAAAGGTTGCCACGGAAAGCAAACTTGTTAAAAGAACAGTTAGGAGAATAAGGCGTCTCTTAACTTAAAAAAAATACAAAATTTTCTTACTAAAGCTAGTAGTTACACGAAAATGTCTATAAAATTTCAAATACTAATACTTGGCTTGATTTGACAATTTATTTTTAAATATAGGTAAACTTAGTTTAAAAATATCAATATCCTTATTTTTAATAACAGAATTGTAATCAGCTTGGAGTCTATTTATAGGAGAGAATAAGCCTAGGTTAGTTTTGGAGCGTTTTGGTGTAAACAAAGAGTATCTGGAAAGCCGTGGGAGATTATGAGTGATTCTGATATTTAGTTTTTAAAGCAGTTGTGGACAATCAATATTACCATTGACTAATTTATGGAGGAATGACAGGTTTAAAATTTTACGGCGATTCTTAAGTGAAACCAAATTGAAATGAGTTAAACGGTCAGCGTAACTATTAAACTTATCACAATCTATCACAATGATCCGTAGAAAGTAGGTACTGCTGCTGATGCCGCAATGGAATTGTACTAGTTGATGAAAACTACACAAAAGTGGCGATTCAGTCGTGATAATAATATGAAAGTTACCAAAATTTACAATGTCACCCTTTTGTACTTACCCTCTAAACCAAGCACTAAGGAGTAGTTTTCTAAAGTAGTAATTATCATCATCTTCCTTAAATCATAATGTTATCAGGGACAACTATAACTACCGTTACCATAAACAGTGGTAAACTCATCTATGACGTCATACAATGACAACTCAAACAAAGGAGCATCACACGTGCCCTAAAGGACAGTTTCCAATTATCGGCCAATTATCTACGAGTTGGTTAACTTTATGGCGGGTGTTAGGCGACAGTGATGTCACCGGCCCTTGTGATAGGTTTTAAGGCAACAATATTAGTTTAGGTTGAAATTTACTCAACACACTCTAATAACTACTACTACGCCTGAGTACGTCGGAACTGTAGTGGAGTATACATGAAATAAAGAATCTGTGGTAAGTTACTCCCTTCAGGGACTTGGCTGTTCACATGACAGAATCTCTCTAACTTATCTGTTTACTAGAAAAAATTACACAAGTTTCGTGGATAAAATTTTTCTAGCGAAAAGATTATATCATTTTAAAGTGGCATTTAATTTAATAAAAAATCACAAAATAACAACCGAATGGCTAAAATATTGCTTTCTCGTAGTTTCTTCGCTGGGCGAGCTCAAGTTAAGTGACTATTGTGAAACTTTATAAAATTACGGGTATTAAATACATACATTCTATTAGTCAAATGCGAATAACAAACCATGAATAGTTAGCCCATTTGAAGCTAACTCGTACATATAATCCTCCTTTTCGAGTCAATGAGTTCAACCTGACAGTTACACGATTGTAATAATCTTGATAAGATTAGTTTAATCTTGACTAAGTCGGCAGCAAAACTAAGATGCTTAACTTTAAAGGACCCGTTATAGCTTCAAAACAACTTACACTTCTCTCGGATTGGGCAAAGTAGCTATTGTGCAAAGTTTGTGTAATTCCATCGTATTGTTCAAAGAAACAAAATAATATTTGGTGCATTTTATTTAAACAATTTTCTTTTCAAATATACATTTCGTGGAAAGTGGAAAAGCAAAATTAATGTAACGCCAAAACACCATTTCGAGTCAAAACCATTTTAAAGTTTTTTTTTTCACAAAAAAATCATATCTTTTTACTATATCATCCGATTTTAATAAAATAACTTGATTTAGACAAGTTTTTTCTTCTTTTATTTTTAATAGTGTGGTGGCTCAGGTTTTAAATGAAAGTTTAGGAAATAAGTGGCGGTTCAGTAAAAGCAGCCTCATTTCAGAGCAAGGCAGATTTACTTAAGTCATCAAGTTAAATTTTATTTGCAGTTTCAAATTTCTGTTAACACAGAAATAAAGAAATTGAAGTATGGTAAAAATACTTCCAATATTATTTTATGATTTTGTAATTTTTGCATTTTTCAATGCTATTTTTGTACTTATGGTAATTTTTTTTAAATAGAAAAATATTGGAAAAAATTAACTCGGCCACAAGTGAATTCTCAGACGGGAATCGAACCCGCGACCTTTGGAAATCCGGTCCAATGCTCTAACCGCTGAGCTACCGAAACTTGCGAACCACCGTCGAAATTCTCCAATACTTTTATATTTTTAATACGCTGTAGGCCAGCGTTGTTACATCAATGCTAGGAATATCCTTGCATTCGAAAGAAACATCTTTTCAGGTGTTTAACGATCGATTAAGATGCAACTGTCAATAATTTATGATTTTGTAATTTTTGCATTTTTCAATGCTATTTTTATACTTATGGTAATTTTTTTAAATAGAAAAATATTGGAAAACATTAACTCGGCCACAAGTGAATTCTCAGACGGGAATCGAACCCGCGACCTTTGGAAATCCGGTCCAATGCTCTAACCGCTGAGCTACCGAGACTTGCGAACCACCGTCGAAATTCTCCAATACTTTTATATTTTTAATACGCTGTAGGCCAGCGTTGTTACATCAATGCTAGGAATATCCTTGCATTCGAAAAAAACATCTTTTCAGGTGTTTAACGATCGATTAAGATGCAACTGCCAATAATTAATTATTTTGTAATTTTTGCATTTTAAATAGAAAAATATTGGAAAAAATTACTCGGCCACAAGTGAATTCTCAGACGGGAATCGAACCCGCGACCTTTGGAAATCCGGTCCAATGCTCTAACCGCTGAGCTACCGAGACTTGCGAACCACCGTCGAAATTCCGTTCCGTTCCGTTTCGTTCCGTTCGATTCCCGTCTGAGAATTCACTTGTGGCCGAGTTAATTTTTTCCAATATTAGTTTACTGCTAAGCTGGTGAACCAGAGTTACTTCCTGGACACGTCTTCCATTTTCACACGTCTATCACAACGCCTTAAAAGGTGATCAGTATTCATGTTAGTTTGCCATATTGACTTAAAAGTAAGTTTGTCGAACTTCCAATTCGGGTTAAATGACGTTATAGGTTAATAATACTCTGGATAACGACAATTAAAATACTGAATACTATTGTTGATTTGGAGAGATAGCTGCCATTTCACTGAAGTGCACAAATTAAAGTCGGTTAGATACTTGGAACATTACGTTTCCAATACAGACGTCGCCATTATCAAATTCTTTTACTCAATAAACAAGAATTTGATAATGGAACATTATTTAAAAGAACAGCAACAAAATCATTGAGATCATAACGCCGCTTATTACACCTTTGAATCAAAATGTGGAATATATGCTGACGCAAAATTAACACTAATTCATATGATGGGCGGTAGGAATTGTGTTCCTCCGCCAACTAGAGGGGGAAATTTAATACTCGTAAGGGGATGATCAGCGCCTAAGCTGTGGAGGTTATGGATACACACTAATGGACAGAGGTCACATAATCTTTCTCTTAAGAAACCTCAACCACTGCACCACTCCATGATCCAGTCGGCGACGGAGTGGTTGATCGACGTAGGTAGTTGTAATTGCGGAACCATACTGTGTGTCTAATCGTTATACGGGTCAGACGACTTCAAATCCAGTTATAGTACTAGGCGACGTTAATGCCAAGGATGCGGCTTTATGGTCACCAACAAGATAAAAGCAGTCCTTGGTAAGTCTGCGCAATGGGATTGGCAGTAGTAAACTCAAACTCAAATAATTTATTCAGTTTAGGTTGTTACAAGCACTTATGAACGTCATAGAAGCTACGCCATCGGAATTCAAATCCTACGGCGGAATTCATGTCTTAAAAATTATTGCATGATTTGTTATGAAACAGCTATTTTCAAAAAGACATAATCGTCTAGAACTAGATCCATGATTCCAAAAACAGTCATTTGGCCTCATATTATGAAGATCAGTTATTTATTTAATACCTACATTGACACAAACATAAGCATCAAATCGAACAAAAATATACCTTTATTCCCTCACTTTCAGTGTCAAAAAATAGGAGACGCAGTATACTTGTCCCAGTGGGAGTACGGAGTGACCACGTGGCCCGGCGTGAGGTCCAGTTTGCTCCGCATCATAGCGAGGGCCAACAAGCCCGTCGTCTTTACAGCAGGAGGGATATATAACCTGTCATTGTAGTCTTATGCTTCTGGAAGCGGAGGTTTTGTGCGAGTAAACCATCATAAATAGGAGACGCAGTATACTTCTCCCAGTGGGAGTACGGAGTGACCGCGTGCCCCGGCGTGAGCTCCAGCCTGCTCCTCGTCATAGCGAGGGCCAATAAGCCCGTCGCATACACAGCGGGAGGGTATAACCTGTTCTTGGAGTTATAAGCCTCTGTAAGTGGAGGTTTTTGTGCTAGAAAACCATTATTAATAGGAGATGCATTATACTTCTCCCAGTGGGAGTACGGAGTGACCGCGTGGCCCGGCGTGAGGTCCAGCCTGCTCCTCATCATAGTGAGAGCCAACAAGCCTGTCGTCTTCACAGCGGGTGGGATGTATAACCTGTCCTTGGAGTCCTATGCCTCTGTATGTGGAGGATTTTGTGCGAGTAAGCCGATGGCAAATAACGAGGTGATCCGTTCTTTGGGAGGCACGTTAAGCTATTGGTCTTGGCTGTATTTTGTGATTATACTTTGTATAAGTAGGAACAAAGTACATACGTAAGTAAATACATACATACATACATACATACACACACACCACACATACACACTTACTCACACTAGCAATTAGCAAAACATTAATAAACATCACTTTAGCATATTTTTTCTTTTCCTGTTTATTGTAGTATATGTATGTATGTAGGTATATGTATGTAGGTATATACCTGTAACACAGGTATATACCTAGCTCAGGCATTAGTCTCACACAAACTGTTATTTTACCATGTTCATGTTCCAATATAATTAGATTTTGTAAGTTTGTGATGAGAAAATAAAAGCCCTATTTATTATTATTAAAAAAAGGTCCTTTGATTGACCTATGATGGCAATGTGGTAATACCTAACTATTGATAAATTATCAATATCAACACAGTATGTACAGTTACAGTTCTAACCTAATCTAACCTAAGTTACCTTTTATATTTAAGGTATCTGTCTTTTCGAACAAACACTGGCGTTTGTTAACATTCACACAAATTTGTAAGTAAGCGCTGAATCTTAAGATTTAATATATGTAATTTCGGAGCAATATATAAGCGGAGAATATATAAGCAATTTCGGAGTTACACCATCTAAATTGGTTATTGTCGACATCCACAGGTGTATCTTAACATTTACTTTATCGGACATTTACGTAATTATGTAACATTATATTTTTTGTTACCACGTTTATTTCCTCATACTAAACAGATTTTCTTTTATCCATCCAAATGTTATCTTTTTAAAGATACCAGTCAATTGTTAAACATAGTTAAATATATTTTAGGCAGATTTCAGGACAGTGAAAATAAAAAATCATTTTACTTTCTCAAAAGCTTTTATTAATAGTAAGTATTAATTTGCACTTGCGATATTGCTTAACACATAATAACATGAAATTCTCTTAAGATAAATTTTAATAGAAAAATATCGGAAAAAATCAACTTGGCCACAAGTGAATTCTCAGGCGGGAATCGTACCCACGACCTTTGGGAATCCGGCCCACTGCTTTTACCGAAGTTGATATTTTTCCAATATTTTTCTATTTAAAATTTATCATAAGTATAAAAATAGCATTGAAAATGCAGAAATTCAGAAATCATAAAATTACATTCTCTATTTTATGTAAAACTGATCTAAACTCGTGGACATATGTTTTTTTTATTACTGTGACAACTATTTATTCGACTACTGTACTGTGCTTTGAACTAATAACAGAGACTTTCGATAACTACTTTTACTGCTTAATCTAATTATCAACAGATAAAAGCTTTCTCGCTTTCATTTGATTTATCTAAATCGAAGCAGTACTGTAAATGCGCTGTAAGAAGTCTTCACCAACTGGAAAAAAAAACAAAATGAATTTATAACTTGTGCAGTTGTAGATACTAAGAAGAACTCCTTTTTTTAATAATAATAAATAAGGCTTTTATTTTCTCATCACAAACCTACAAAATCTAATTATATTGGAACATGAACATGGTAAAATAACAGTTTGTGTGAGACTGATGCCTGAGCTAGATATATACCTGTGTTACAGGTCATCAGGCTTCCACATCCTCGAGCCATTTTATACAAGTAATTTAAGTGAACAACACATTTGGATTACAATAAACAGCAAAAGAAAAAATATGCTAAAGTGATGTTTATTAATGTTTTGCTAATTGCTAGTGTGAGTAAGTGTGTATGTGTGGTGTGTGTGTGTGTGTGTGTGTGTATGTATGTATGTATGTACTTACGTATGTACTTTGTTCCTACTTATACAAAGTATAATCACAAAATACAGCCAAGACCAACAGCTTAACGTGCCTCCCAAAGAACGGATCACCTCGTTATTTGCCATCGGCGTACTCGCACAAAATCCTCCACATACAGAGGCATAGGACTCCAAGGACAGGTTATACATCCCACCCGCTGTGAAGACGACAGGCTTGTTGGCCCTCGCTATGACGAGGAGCAGGCTGGAGCTCACGCCGGGGCACGCGGTCACTCCGTACTCCCACTGGGAGAAGTATACTGCGTCTCCTATTTATGATGGTTTTCTAGCACAAAAACCTCCACTTACAGAAGCATAAGACTCCAATGACATGTTATATATCCCTCCCGCTGTAAAGACGATGGGCTTGTTGGCCCTCGCTATGATGAGGAGCAAACTGGACCTCACGCCGGGCCACGTGGTCACTCCGTACTCCCACTGGGACAAGTATACTGCGTCTCCTATTTTTTGACACTGAAAGTGAGGGAATAAAGGTATATTTTTGTTCGATTTGATGCTTATGTTTGTGTCAATGTAGGTATATTATGCTGGCGATCACTAAATAAATAACTGATCTTCATAATGTGAGGCCAAATGACTGTTTTTGGAATCATGGATCTAGTTCTAGACGATTATGTCTTTTTGAAAATAGCTGTTTCATAACAAATCATGCAATCATTATCTTGGGACAAAATTACGTAGCGAAACAGTTTAAAGACATGAAAGTTATTTAAAATTATTGAGCTTTTAGTATGTAATCTATTTGTTAAAAAGCATTATAGATAAAACATGCTGCGATGAAAGAGTTGTGTGCCATAAAATTCTTGTTATAGACATACCTGAATAGTGATCTCCTCGCACCAACGACAAATAACGTAAAATTCAAACATATTGTAGCCGAGGAAGAGCAGGCTCATTAGGCCTTGTATCAAGTTCTGTGACAAAGTCTATGAAACAAGGTTTAATATACAGGGTATTTTTTGTACATTCATTAACCAGACAAGCAGACGAAAGGTAAACAAAAGTGGCAAGTGTGGCAAGTTTTTTTTTATATTTTTTTAATTTTGCATTTTACAATGCTATTTTTATGTGATAATTCTTAAACAAGTAAATATACTAGAAAAAAGCAACTCGTCTCATGTCGCCATGACGGGACTCGAACCCGCATCCTTGGGAATCCGGCCCAATGCACTGACCAATTATGCTATAGATATTTTTGAGAACACGACGAAATTCCTAGTATATTCACCTTTTCTACGGTGTAGGCCACCGTCATTTCATCAATGAGAGAAACATCATCTCATTCGAAAGAAACATCTTTACACATGTTTGACTATTGATTAAGATAAAACAGCCATCTAAATATTGTTTTTTTCTTGTTAGTTAATTTATTTATACAAATACTAATAAGTGCATAGAAAAAGAAACCAAGAAAAGCACTTTAACGCGCATATTCCGGATTTTCCCACAGATAAAAAATAAGATAGATAGCTAGTTCCTCAGTGGTTAAAGATTCCGGGAGAGGCGCGATTCCATTTTCAGCCTTATCATTAAATAAATAAATAATTGCATACAAACACACCAATTATCTAGCCCACGTTAAGTTTCATAAAGAACTTGTGTTATGGTTATAAGATATCAGGTAAACATACTATATACTTTGTTGTAAATACATACATAATATACATATTAAACACCCCGACCAAGAAATATAGACATGTTCATGCACAACTCTGGCGCAGAAGGCAGACCAAACAGCCAAACAGGTCGTCAAATCATCATTCAAATCAATCAAACAATCATTACTTAACATGATGAATTGATGAAGGTATGATGAAGGCTAAACGCTACCCGTTGTGTATAAAAAAAACTAACCGTGGAAGCTTGGTATCCAACGAAGGAGATCATAATTCCACTAACGATCAACTGACTCAACATTGGTCTACTCAGTGTGGCACGCAGGTCCATGATGTAGCTGTTGCAAAGATATTCATCAGTTATCTATGCTATGCTATTCTAACAATCGTAAATTACTTCAAAGTCGCTCTCGCTCCGCATCTCATCTTAGTTGTTATTGTTTTAACATTATAATCAAACACAGTAATAACTTGATGCCACTGCAGCGATGAATTCACTTATTTGCGGACTCAGATTTTGCGAAAGATCTTTCCAGAATAGCACTATTGGCCACAGATTTAGGTTGCCAGTTAGAATCCCAATATCGAGGCTTTACTGAATAAGTAAATTTAAAATTGAAAACAACTGGAATTCATATTATTTTTAGTTTTAAAAATAATATGAATTCCTTCTCTCTTAAAGTAGATAATAAATTAATTTAATCGCACGTTGAGGTTGCCCGTGTTTTTGAAGATTTCTTCTCTCAGGTACCCTTAGAAACCACCAGTAATTTAAATTCCTGTCCAAACGTTGCTGCTGCCATCTTGGAATCATGTGTTGATAAGTATAATAAAGTATTCAATTTTGTGCATATTAATAGTGAAGACAATCTAAAAGCTTTTAAGTCAATTAATATTAAAAAGACTGAAGATTTATAGGGCATATCAACCAGCGTTATTAAATCAATAATTGATCTCTATAATTAGCTTTCATTTTTAATCAATGCATTGATGAAGGTATTTTTCCCGATTAAATGAAACATAGTAAGCTTATTCCTCTTTTTAAATCGGGTGACCAAATTGACCCCTCAAATTTTAGGATATCGGAGTTTCACCCGAGTTATTTTCGTAATAACACGTGTTGTGAGGCTCCATTTTTCTACCGTACAATTTCTATATATTACAAAATATATTTACTTGACATTGGCAAAATTCGCGAATTTTATCGCGAGCACGCCATTAATTAAGAAGTAGGCCGATATCAGTCTTACCGGCACTTAGTAAAATTTTTGAATAAAATATTTACTCTTAATTATTATACTATTTAACAGTAAATCAAATCCTTCATAATAATCAGTTCGGCTTTTCTAAAGGTAAAAATACTACTGATGGTGGAATTGCACTTCTCAAACATATTTTGGATGCATGGGAGGGTAAACAAGACGCAATTGGTATATTCTGTGACCTGTCTAAAACTTTCGATTGCGTTGATCACGTTACAATTTTAAGGAAGCTAGAAAAAATTAGAATAGCCTTTTGGAATCATACTTGCACAATAGAAATCAAAAGTAATTGTCAATAATACTGTTTCTACTGGAGCCACCATTATTATGGGCGTGCCCCAAGGTTCATTATTGGGCCCTTTGCTGTTTTTAATATTTATTTAACGATCTTCCTTACTACGCGAGTAATTTATGTGAGACAGTACTTAATTTAAAATATTTGTTAAAAGAAATTAATATTGTAACTTAGGCGGGAAAAAACGTCTATTATAATATAGTATATGTAAGGAAACATAATGATTTATTTTTTTAAGCATAGCGATGTTCATAATTTTAATACTATAAATAAGAATAAGCTTGCCGTTCCAAGATTTCGACTTGAAAAAAGTAGACGCTAGTTTTTGGGGAAAGGCATTGCATTCTTTAAAGTTCCACAACATGTGGTTAAATTGCCTTTGCATAAATTTAAAGATTAAAAAGACGCTCTTAAGCAAAGGTCATTACAAGGTAGATGATTATTTAAAAGACCACAATGCATGGATGTTATACTAACATAACAACATAACTATTGCAAATGTATAAAATGTAAATATTCTTATAACTGAGTATGAGAAAATTTTCCTCTTATATTTAAATTTCAAGACTGTAGATTTGAGTCTGGCAACAACATGTTTCTTTGTAAATGTTGTTGTTTCTGTTAAAGCTTATAAGTTTCTTGCGGCCGTTCTTCTTGTCAGTTAAAAGGTGTCCTGAATGGCTGGTAGGGAAAAATAAATTGGACGATTCGAAAGCACTTATCTATAAGTCTATTTGAATAAAAATATTTTGACTTTGAGTACCTATGACAGTCTTTTTAAATTGTAGGTTCCTATCAAAGCAATAGTGGACTGTATTTTTAAGGTCCAAATACCAACTTTAATAATCAACATCATGTCGATCAACTGTTCCCTGTGCCATTGATTGATATGAATTTAACTTTTGCGACTAGTACTTGATTTTTTGGATTACTCAATTTGTGTAGACTTTCATCAAAACATCGTAAAATAAATTGAGGCCTGAGCCCTATTTTCACATCCGCTAAATTTAGTGAAACTAAAATACTAAATACATGTATGTATGTACAGCTCTGCCACAGTACTTTGAATAAATCTATTCCTTACTGCCAAGTTTCAAAGCTCTAGTAATAAATATAATTGTTGAAAACCACCTCAAAATAGAGCGATGTTGATGTACCAAGTCACCCATCCTCTTCTTATAAGCCCTTTGAAATTCCTGATTGTGTATCAAATTTTCGATTGGTTCACCTAAAAAAGTCATAAATACTGTTAGACCTTGTGCCTAGTATATCTTATGTAGACGACTCATAAAAAACTAAAAGTATTACCATCGTCATAGGCCATTTTTACTGTCCCTACTGCCTTCACTGGCACTGGCCTTCTTAATGGATGGACAAGGAGAACGGGCGATGACCCACCACGCGAGCCCAATACGGATTGGTGGGTTTTAACGACTGCAAACGCAGGCGGGATCAACGGCTTAACGTGCCTTCCGAAGCACGGAGGAGCTCGAGATAGTAAATTTTTTGGTCACTCATCCCGTGACCGACTATTGCGAAAGTTGCTTAACCTCAACAATTACAGGCCGAGCGCGCGAACCACTGCGCCACGGGCTCCTCAAGTATCAAGTATTACTTACCATAAATAAGTTATTTCAAAAGGGTGCGTTAGAAAGCTTTAGAGAAGTCATCGAAATAACGAGCAGTGTAATCGGGGAACTTCGTAGTCGACTAGTAGATTTTTTTTTGGAATATGTTTTTTTATTGGAAAAGTAAAGGTTTCGAAAAGTTAAAAGGTTATAGCAATAATTTATAATTCAAATGATATACTTATAAATGATCTATTGTTTGTCATATAAACGTTATCTATAAATTTATTATTATTTAAATACACTCACAAAAAATACTCTGTTGGCCGGGAAGTTTCCCGACTATACAAACAATCGGAAATACAATAAAAATTACCTGGAAACTGAAGTTTACATTCTTTCAGTACGTTTTGGAGGCAATCACCGAGTACGTTAATCTGGCAAACCAAATGTAGCAGGTACGGCAGCATCATCAGATCGATCACCATGACGAAGTGTGCTACGTACACGAAACCGATTAGCAGGGTAGTATAGGTTATGGTGTATCGCCATAGGGTTCGGTAGTGAAAAGGCAGTCTGATGGCTATGAACAGGTTGTATTTCAGGTCATCCAATAATGGGTAGAGGAACCTGTTGGTAAGTCATTGTTCTTGAGTCTACAGAGATTCACCATCATAATTATTATCATGAATCATGATGTTAACTAAATTTCGTATTCTTCAAGCTTTTTAACAGGAGCTTTAGATGATCTTTTTTATTAATTTAGAATAGGTTGCCTGTTGATTTTGGTTGGTGGAAAGACTTGTTTTAAGTCCGCCTGGCTAGCTAGCACCATCTTATCTAAGTCTGACGCCATAACAACAATGTTTTCAGCATCGTTGTGTTCCGGCAGTTTGAGATAAGATAGCCTGTTCCTCAGTGGCTGAGGATTCCGGGAGAGGCTCGCTTCCATCTTCAGCCTTATCAATTCTTAACATCAGGTATGATGAAGGCTAAGAGACTCCCCGTCGCTCATAAAAAAAGCCCGGGGTCTAAGACAGGATCCATGATGGAAGGAGCTAACCCAGAAGGTACCTATTCAACCTTGTTTTGAAGATGGACGGATCATAAGTACTCGGAAATACAGACGCAGGGTGGGAGTTCCACTTCTTTGCTGTGCGCAATATAAAATATGTTAGATGAGGTAGCGCTGAGTGCGCCATTTAGGAATAGCAACAATGAAACCAGATGCATCGGCTACCACCCGTAGCCGGTGCATCTGTATGTACGGTGTGAAGAAGGGATGGCGGTGTAAGCTCACATTAAGCGTGGTCACAAATATAATTTCGATGATGATGTGGAAGTAAACCAAACCGGCAAAATCTCAGAATGATAATGAGTGTGTTTTATACGTTGTAGGAAATTAGCTACAGGCCTTAATACTGCTTTAACTGCAGTAAACGTTAAATAGAGTCAATTTCTAAAAATATCTCATTTTGAATTTCCTGTAAAATGTTTATTTTTTATTAATAGATAACAAATATATCGAATCAATAGGTTCTATTTATTCTAACTACATATAGGTTTATTCTATTAAATAAAAATTGTGGATTCGGTCCCAGTTAACGTTATATGTGTATTCTTGACAAAGCTCTTTCAAATTTAAATGATTTTGCTATTCAAAATTATTCTTGACTAGTTAAGAGATTTAATTACAACTTACCTAATTTGTTAACGGTGAAACACATTGTGCACATAAATCCGTAACAGTTTTGTGCGAAGAAACTTAAGATGTGCATAATATTGTTATACGTTAAGATACTCGTATATCATACCAACAGGGCAAGGTTAGGTTTCCTAATATTAGTAGTAGTTTTAAATATCTGTTGTTCAATCTTGCCCAGTAATTGATCATTTGTTTCCTCTCTTCAGTTGAAATGTCGAAATACGGCGACTCCATAGACATAGCTAGATTTCTGTAAATATCTTTATTATTCACCTGTAATTTCAAAACATTTAGATAATTCATAAAATTCTGCCTGAGAAAAGATTAGATGAGTTGCTGCTTTTTCATAGAGTATGATATAAAAAAACTAGATAGTTGTTCTAGTCATACTAACGAGTATAATTGTAAAATTTGTAAGTATGTACATATATGAAACAGTGGTTATCATGTTGGGACCGCGATTACGGCAGTCCAGTAAGTATCTATCACATACCTATCTTGAACTCAGCCATGATTCGGAAGGCCCGTTATAGCACATGTCAGAAAATCTTAATAAAGCCCTTTTTATATTAAATGGGCTGACTCCTGACAATCCCGCCGAAGGGCGTAGATGAGGTCCAAGATGGAGCAAGCTCGCCCAGAAGGAGCCTGATCACATGCACCTTGAAGAGGTTTGGGTTGTATGTGCTCGGGAAAACAAACGCAGGTAAGGCATTCCACTCCTTGGCTGTTCGCACGATAAAAGAGGTCTTAAAGCGTTTTTTGCGTAAGTTTGGAATGGCAACCAAGTACAGGTGGTAACCTGCTATAGTATGGATGGTAACCTAGATTGTAAGCCCTAATATGAAGGTGCCTTTAGAAGCACGAAGAAGATCGAGATAATATTTTTTTTACCCATTCCGTGACCGACCATAGCGAAAGTTGCTTAACCGCAACAATCTTACACCGAGCTCCTCTTTCCCCCCTACATATGTGTGTTTATACAGTACCATATTCCAGTATCGATATAAGGCACTGATCTGAGTCAGGACGAGGTTGATGCTGCTAACGATGCCTGACCTGTCACTTTCGTTACAGCAAACAATATTTCACAGAACATTATGAGACCAATCAGCAGATTGATGGTTGTAGAAAGATGATGTTGGAGGTATAGAAAAGGTGGTTAATGGTAAGCCACTAGTAGGAAGGTCGAATAGCGAGCTCTTCCTGCGGACTGGGTGTTGGTAGTCCGGGGACCGCGGTCCGACAGATGATCGTCGGACTTGGTATATATGTGAAGCGGCTGGTGAAACTCTGTAAGCGCGATGTAGGTTTCCATACGTGTTATTCGATCCCATACTCAATTGTTATCAGCGCCATCTATTCGATGCACGGTGGATACATGTTTCTAGCACCGTGTGTTGTAGTATGTGCGGTGTCAGGTAGGTGCCGCCACAATGGTGTTTTTGTATTCGACATCTTAACGTGATTTCCCTAGGCATTTCGTGTTTTCGATAGGTACCTACCCGATCCAATATTCCCTGCGACATTTACCATAGTACCGTACCATACTACCTCAGCATATTCCAGTACCGATACAAGGCATTGAACTGAATGAGGATGAGGTTAATGCTGCCAACGATGACGTCCAGTAGGCTTATTACGAATTTGGCAAACTTGACGTTACAATGTAACCCTGTCTCTTTCATATTTAGCGACTGTTTTACCGACATGAGCAGTGTATCCGAAAGTCTACACTAACGTGTCCTGTAAATGTCATGTTTGGCAAACTCGTAATATGGGTACAGGCCTGATACTTTCTTCACCGAGAACCACATCTCACAGAACGTTTCGACATCTTAACATGATTTCGTGTATTTTTTTATGATTCTGTAATTTTTGCATTTTTCAATGCTATTTTTATACTTATAGTAAATTTTAAATAGAAAAATATTGGAAAAAATTAACTCGGCCACAAGTGAAGTGAAGTGAAAAGTCTCGGTAGCTCAGCGGTTAGAGCATTGGACCGGATTTCCAAAGGTCGCGGGTTCGATTCCCGTCTGAGAATTCACTTGTGGCCGAGTTAATTTTTTCCAATATTTTTCTATTTAAAATTTACCATAAGTATGATTTCGAGTATTTGAAACCCTATTTTCAATGCGACATATACATTACCATATTCCAGTACCGATACAAGGCATTGAACTGAATGAGGATGAGGTTGATGCTGCCAACGATGGCGTCCAGGCTTGATGCTTCCGTTACAGCGAACCACACCTCACAGAATATGATAATGCTGATCAGCAGTTTGATGGTGCTTTTGTACACAAAGTAAAGCACGCTATTGTCTTCTGAAGAAAGCCCTAATATGATAAAAATAAAATTAAATCACACTAATTATCTTGCCCATAGTATTTGTCTTACGGATAAAATAATATTGGTATGGTGGATAAACAAACCTACTTAAGTATTTGTTTTAGGGATTTCAAAGAGTGATAGATCAAGTCTAGTTGTTATATTCACAAATTATTAAACATTAATAGGTAATTCATTTGAATAATTCATTACCAAATTTTCTAAAAAAGGTTCACAAAAAAACTACTGCTCTATCAAGAGTTTCCTCGATTGTACAATGTACATAATATGCATAGAATACAACTATTTTAAAATAAACAGTCATACTAAATACATAAAATTACTTGTCTTGTTTGGGAAACCAACCGCAATCTCCGCGCAGACAAGGAATGATTTAATTAATTTTTGTTTTTTTATTTGTTTGTATTCAGGCTTTAAACCCATTTTTTCGAGTAGTCTTTTTAAGTGGACCCATTTTCGGCCCCATGGGTAATTAAATTTATCCGTGGATTGCATCCTGGATTTCACATCATAACAACATAACTATGATTAACAAATGTTTATTAATATAGCGCGCTTTCAAGATAACTTGGTTTTCATTCTATGATTTTTAAAGCATATTAATATACAATCTTTTATACCTATATTTATTTGGTTTTAGGAATTGTTAATTAATAATGTTTTTCTAACGTATTTACCTGTTATATACCAAGCACGATACATTAGTCCAAAGAAAACCGATTCCAATTTTCCCTCTGCCCCCTCTAAGGCTTTGTTGTAAGTCAACTTGTCCAAAAGATGGCTTAAGTAACCCATTTCTCATGCCAGCCTTTTGTTAAATGACAGTTTTTGATTTTGTGATATACTTTAACTTTACTGCGGATGAATATAATTAAGTGGCTACGTTTCCACTGTCTCATCCGTTCACGTTAAAGTTTCTTTTCACTAAATAAGTGATGATCGCCTTTTCTTCATTCCATTTTTTTTTCAAAATTATCTAATCTTTATTTTTCAGGACAAGTTAGTGGTCGTAACTCATTTATTTAATTAAGGAGCGGTTAACATGCTCACAATTTATTTCTATTTTCTCCAAAATACATACATACGTTGGCCTTTCCATAAAAAAAATCGTTAATACCGCACACACAGCCTATTTTATTTTATTTCAAAATCCACCCGTCCTTATTGGAAAACTTTATAGAAAATACTATAGAATTCGGTACTTATTATATTTAATTTATTATATTAATTTTCTCTACGCGTATGGTACTGTGAGTTGGGCTGGGTCTAGTTGAAATTTCAGTGAAATGAAAATTAAATTTGAAATGATTTATTTTATTATTTACATTACTGTTTTAACGTATTAAATGATAATTACAGACTTAATTTTGATTTTATCGTTAAGAAAATTAATAAAACAATCTATTGTACTCACAAATTAGATTACGGCAAATTACTAAATATTAATAGGAATTTAGACATACTTGCGTGTACTTTTGATGATCTTTTTATAGTGCGTTTTATACTATATTCCCTTTTTTGTTAGTTTTGACGATTTCTGTCAAAAGGTAAGGTTAATTTAAGATTATTATTTGATGCAGATATTTAAAGTCTTGGATTCTATGCTAAAATCATGCTCAAAACATTTGAAAGCAATGAAAGAAAAAGAATGTGTTAGAATGTGTTACCAACCTAAAGAAAAAGGGAATATAGGATGAAACGCACTCTAGTTGGATTTTTAATTCATGTAGAGTGATTTGACAGGTTTCAAAATCATTTTGTAAAAATAATGCTGCTTTAAACTTTTTGTCGTAATTATTTGCTCAGATCTTCATCAATATTTGATGCCACTTATTTTGGTAAATTTGTTACATTCAATAAAATAGTGCGTTATTCATAAACGCTTTCAATTTATAAGTAAATCAGTAGTACATATATATTTAAATACCTAATAGTACCTAATAATTATAATGTTGCATGTAGTCAACGTTTTATTGAACAACATTACTTAAATTACTTATTTGAAATTTTATTGAATTGTTGTTTTTCCGTTTATGCGCGACAACCTTCGACGGTGTGTCTACCTATATATTGAAATGTCGTCAACGTGTAGGCTATCGATATTTTCAAAAATTTAATTCTTTTTTACAATTTGTATGTATACAACGGACGAGTTTCTTCTTTTGATGGAAATCTCTAGAATCAGTCGGATCGCGTTGAATTTTGGTAAAGAAAAATAAAAGATCGTCCAGCGGACCTGCCAATTGCCATCATCTATTAGAAACAATCATAAGAACGTTTTGTTTTTATTAAAGTTTATGGTAAGACTGAATCAATACTATACAAATCAATACGGTAGGCTCCCAGTAAATAATTAAAAAAGTGAAATAGTCTAAGGATTGAATTGAGTATTATAAAAAGCAAAATATAAAATAAACCCACGACGATTTAAAACGTAATAGAAAAAGGATAAAATAATTTAAAGTTGCTGGTTGCGGCTCAACGAATCGTCATATGTGGAACCACTCCAGGTACCTACCTACGGTAGTCAAGTGCCTTTATAAACTTTTTTTTTGACCCTTTTATATTCTGTCAATATGTATGGCGTAGAATAGTTTCCAGACCGCAGAGGCGAATTCAAGGCGGTTTCGAACAAAAATATATGTGAAAGGCTTATCATTACGCAAAACAAAGCCAAGCTGTTTGAGACACTTGCTTATAATGGATTCAAAGTTGGGTATGAAAGTCAATTCGGAGTCCATAGTAACGCCAAGGTCAATTTGGGTCACTATTACGAACAGTATCGTTCAGTTTGTAGTCAACCAATATTGGTCCCTGTTTTTAGTGAAACTATATAATATAATATATAACTATAACATGGCATTTGTCTAAATTTGAAATAACTTTTTTCATTGCAAAATGTATCAAAAATTCTAAGATCAGCTTGTAATAAATCGCAATCGTTGATATGACGAATAATCCGGTAAATTTTAGTGTCATCAGCATAAAGATTTTTTTTTTGAGTTTGACATTGATTTTGATACATTATTAATTTAGAGATTAAATAGTAATGGACCCAAATGAGATCCTTGCGGGACCCCTGAAATAACAAGCTTATAATTTGAAACAAATCCAACAAGAACATTGGATTGTTTCAAATTATCCTGACTTCTATTTTCGACATATGACTTTATCCAGTGAAACAGATCGCCATGTATTTCGTAATGCCACAGCCTTTGTAGCAATGTGTAATGACAAATTTTGTCAGAGCCTGTTTCCAGGTGCTGCTAGTGTGGCTGAGCGTTTGTTCTAAGAATAAGATGTATGTCATCAGGCCCTGAACTCTTATTTAAGTCAATTGAATCTAAATATTTAAAACTATTTTATCATTCATATCAATGGAATGAATGTCAAATACGGGATTAATAGGTTTTAATGAGTCTACATTAAATAAATTAAGCTCCGACTTTTCTTGACCATTTCATGAAGTAGCCGCACGTTTAGTTGACCATATCCACAGACAATTTCTTGTCATTGATAGGGCCAAGGTCCATCATGATGTGGCCAATGGACAGTGAAAATTTTCATGTAATGCGACCACTTCGTGAAATTCTCGAGCATTTCATGACGTGGACAATTCTACAACATGTCCACGTATACATACATAAATTATACCATACATAATTTTATACATAAATACACGTGTAGTTTTACATATTTCATATACTATATTTATATAGTTATACATATATATTTATATATGTATATTTATATTTTATATATGTATACATAGGTATTGAAAGTAATTTATATTATGTAGGTACATAAACTATATTAAATGTAAATTGAATAAATCAGCAATGCTACTATATTTTGGAAACACCAATAACCTTTTACAGAGGTTTTAATCACACACGTAGAAAAAAGTTCCAACATATAATGAAGTAATATTACACGTAGGTACACTAACTTTCACAAAACAATACACATTATATACAATACGCGTTGTATTATTATCCTCTATAGTATTATATTAGATATTTTCCACGAAGTTGCCCCCCGAAAGGCGGCAAGATTGGGCCTTATTGGTCGGTAACTTCGCGGCCCACTAGACCGTCACGTCTCGATAAGTTTGGATCTATACTCAATTACATTTGACCGTGAGCCGATAAGGTTGAGCCTATTTTTAACCGACTTAAAAAAGTAAGTTGTGTTGAATGTTTTTTGTGCGTAATATGTGAAGAATTTGTTTTTAAAGAGCAATATGTAAATAAATAAACTTCGTTTACGTAATAAACGTGGACCAACAAAAATAATAAAATATACACTTTTACATCATCTCATTATTTTATTATAATTTTAATTACTTCACCAACAAATCAATAAAGGACTGAGCTTAGTGGCGTCTGTCCAGCTTTACTGACATAAAAATGATATGGCAAAAAGAAAATAAAAAAATGAGAAGATAAGGTCAGTTAATATCGCAATCATTTAAAATTTAAAAGGACACATAATTTTCAACTTTAACGAAATGCCTATGAACTATATGAAAAATATTTGATTTGTATCTAATACTTTGTAGATAATATATATTTTATGCTGATATAGAAATCTACCATGTTTCAGAACCCTTATTTTAGGATATTTCTTAACTTACTAATGAATATAAA
This sequence comes from Chrysoteuchia culmella, assembly GCA_910589605.1. Taxonomy (NCBI): domain Eukaryota; kingdom Metazoa; phylum Arthropoda; class Insecta; order Lepidoptera; family Crambidae; genus Chrysoteuchia; species Chrysoteuchia culmella. The sequence continues at coordinate 7,157,206 of OU342648.1, forward strand.
TAATTATTTTGCTTAGGTTGAATGTTAAAATTAAATAACTAGTACAATGGAAACAGTTCGAGCTTGAGCAAGCGTTTCTCCATTCGTTTGAATTTCAACGGTTCATAATTATAAAGCCACATCAAATCCTTTTGATGCAATATGCATAGGCTCGGTACTGCTATCACATGGGCGAAATGCCATGCATATTTTATTGTGCAAATGTGGCTGCTTGACAATACATGAACTTACGGGCCTCACTGACAGGAGCATCAATTTATTCCTCTATACTCAAATCACTTTCTAAAGTAATTTTAAAAAAATACCACATTTGACAGCTACCTTTTACTTACACTGTAGAAAGATCGTGTGGCCACCCGTAGATATTTTATATGAAATATTAAAACATGATCCATTTTAGGCCCGAAATATATTAATTCCGTTTTTGTTCAGATGTTTTTGCGTGATTGAGTAAAAAAACGTCCAATAATGTAAACATCCATACTTTCATATTTATCTTAAGCAGTAGGATGACAACAACTAGCATCCGCACGCGACCGCGTCTGCATTATCCTAACATCATCCTATTATTCTTCATCTTCCCATTCATTCATCAAATTTTTCAACAAGAGTAATTTTAAATATTGATCGGGTAAAAAGGCGTATACTTAGCCATTAAAAAATTTTAAATTGACTGTTTATGAATAAATTTAACTTCAATCACATTTTCTTATAAGATAAATATGGGTAGGAAAACACTTTTTCTCTTTTTTACTAGTATATATTATTATTGTCGGAGTTATTATTTAGTGTTTGTATTTACGCATGCCTGTCGTCATTATTTGCCTTGAGTGTCATAATATCATATACCTGTCTAATAATATAAAGATGTTTCTGCGCAAAAAGCAAACAGACAAACATGCTATTACTTAATTAATACATAATTTTCTCCATTCCATGACCATAATCCTCGGCAAATCTAGGGACGAACTTCAAACACCGCATAAATCGAAGAACGTAAATTCCGCTTCATAAATTGACATTATTGGCTGTAATGCCCAAAATGCGTGACGAAAGACTACAAACTTCCGATTACTGCCTCGTTTCGTGTAAGCAAATAATTAGGAGTTACAAACTGTTAGGAGTAAGTGTTGTTATGGACCAAGTGACCTATGATGGCAATGTGATAATAACTATTAATATCAAAAGCAACCCAGTATATACAGTTACAGTTCTAACCTAACCTAACCTAAAAATACCTTTCGTATTTTAGGTATCTGTCTTTTCGAACAAACACTGGCGTTTGTTAACATTCACACAAATTTGTAAGTAAGCACTGAATCTTAAGATTTAATATATCCCCTCTGTGTTTGTTAACATTTACCGGTGTAAATCCCATTCAAGTATAAATTAAGAGCAATTTCGGAGTTACACCATCTAAATTGGTGATTGTCGACATCCACAGGTGTATCTTAACGTTTACTGTATCGGACATTTACGTACATTATGTAACATTATATTTTTTGTTACCTCGTTTATTTGCTCCTACTAAACACATTTTCTTTTATCCACCCAAAAGTTATCTTTTTCAACATACCAGTCAATTGTTAAACATAGTTAAATATATGTTAGGCAGATTTAAGGATATTGAAAATAAAAAATCATTTTACTTTCTCAAAAGCTTTTATTAATAGTAAATATTAATTTGCACTTGCGATATTGCTTAACACATAATAACATGAAATTCTCTTAAGATAAATTTTAAATAGAAAAATATTGGAAAAAATCAACTTGGCCACAAGTGAAATCTCAGGCTGCAATCGAACCCACGACCTTTGGGAATCCGGCCCACTGCTTTTAACGAAGTTGATATTTTTCCAATATTATTCTATTTAAAATTTATCATAAGTATAAAAATAGCATTGAAAAATGCACAAATTCAGAAATCATAAAATGAAATTGTCTATTTTATGTAAAACTGTTGTAATCTCGTGGTATATGTATTTTTTTATTACTGTGACAATTATTTATTCGACTACTGTACTGTGCTTTGAACTAATAACTAATAACAGAGACTTTAATTCGATAACTACTATTACTGCTTAACCTAATTATCAACAGATAAAATCTTTCTTCCTTCGTTTAATTTATCTACATCGAAGCAGTACTGTAAATGCGCTGTAAGAAGTCTTCACCAACTGGAAAAAACATATACAAAATGAATTTATAACTTGTGCAATTATAGATACTAAGAAGAACTTTGTTCCTACTTATACAAAGTATAATCACAAAATACAGCCAAGCTTAACGTGCCTCCCAAAGAACGGATCACCTCATTATGACGGCTTACTCGCACAAAATCCTCTACATACAGAGGCATCATAGGACTCCAAGGACAGGTTATACATCCCACCCGCTGTGAAGACGACAGGCTTGTTGGCTCTCGCTATGATGAGGAGCAGGCTGGACCTCACGCCGGGGCACGCGGTCACTCCGTACTCCCACAGTTACAAGTATACTGCGACTCCTATTAATAATAAATAAAATAAATAAATAAATATTTCCATACAATCACACCAATTATCTAGCCCACGTTAAGTATCATGAAGAACTTGTGTTATGGATACTAGATAACGGATAAACATACTTATACTTTTTTAATAATGGTTTTCTAGCACAAAAAACTCCACTTACTGAAGCTTATAACTCCAAGGACAGGTTATACCCTCCCGCTGTGAATACGACGGGCTTATTGGCCCTCGCTATGACGAGGAGCAGGCTGGAGCTCACGCCGGGGCAAGCGGGCACTCCGTACTCCCAATGGGAGAAGTATACTGCTTCTCCTATTTATGATGGTTTACTCGCACAATTACTCCACTTACAGAGGCATAAGACTCCAATGACAGGTTATACATCCCTCCCGCTGTAAAGACGACGGGGTTGTTGGCCCTCGCTATGATGAGGAGCAAACTGGACTTCACGCCGGGCCACGTGGCCACTCCGTACTCCCACTGGGACAAGTATACTGCGTCTCCTATTTTTTGACACTGAAAGTGAGGGAATAATGGTATATCTTTGTTTGATTTGATGCTTATGTTTGTGTCAATGTAGGTATATTATGTTAGCGATCATAAAATAAATTCAATTCAATTCTATTCAATTTCAAATTCTTTATTTGCAAAACATGTGGTTTAACAGAGTTTTTTGAAATGCAAAATGTACCATAACATGTCTGCCATATACAAACGGCGTGCAAATGTTTGAAAAAACTTAAGTTATTAAGCTGTGTGAAAGCAAAATAATTAATTATCATTACAAATCACAGATATGTCAGTTTTAACATTTTTGACATTATATAATTACAATTACTAATAAAAATGCATATTACAATATAATTAATTAATAAAATGACAAAAGATAAAAAAAATAAGTAATTGTTGTGTCACATAACTGATCTTCATAATGTGAGGCCAAATGACTGTTTTTGGAATCATGGATCTGGACGATTAGGTCTTTTTGAAAATAGATGTTTCATAATAAATCATGCAATCATTAACTGGGAACAAAATTACGTAGCGAAACACTTTTAAGACATAAATGTTATTCAAAATTATTGAGCTTTTAGTATGTAATCTATTTGTTAAAAAGCATTATAAATAAAACATGCTGCAATGAAAGAGTTGTGTGCCATAAAATCTCGTTATAGATATACCTGAATAGTGATCTCCTCGCACCAACGACAAATAATGTAAAATTCAATCATATTGTAGCCGAGGAAGAGCAGGCTCATTAGGCCTTGTGTCAAGTTCTGTGACAAAGTCTGTGAAACAAGGTTTAAAATACAGAGCATTTTTGTATATTAATAACCAGACAAGCAGACGAAAGGTAAACAAAAGTGGCAAGGCAATCCTCAATCCTTAAATTGATTTTTTTGTTAGTAAATTTATTTATACAAATAATAATAAAGTGCATGCAAAAAAAGGAAATGAAGATTTTCCCACAGATAAAAGAATAAGATAGATAGCGAGTTCCTCAGTGGTTAAAGATTCCGGGAGAGGCGCGATTCCATTTTCAGCCTTATCATTAAATAAATAAATAATTGCATACAAACACACCAATTTTCTAGCCAACTTTAGGTTTCATAAAGAAATGTTATGGTTATAAGATAACGGATAAACATACTTATATACTTTTTTGTAAATACATAGGTACATAATATACATATTAAACACCCAGACAGATAACCCAGAAAGACAAATAGACATGTTCATGTCCGGGGATCGAACCCGGGACTTCTGGCGCAGTAAGCAGGCTCAATACCCCTGCGCCAAACAGGTCGTCAAATTCTCATTCAAATCAATCAAACAATCATTACTTAACATGATGAATTGATGAAGGTATGATGAAGGCTAAGCGCTACCCGTTGTGTATAAAAAAACTAACCGTGGAAGCTTGGTATCCAACGACGGAGATCACAATTCCACTAACAATCAACTGACTCAACATTGGTCTACTCAGTGTGGCACGCAGGTCCATGATGTAGCTGTTGGAAAGATATTCATGAGCTACCTATGCAATGCTATTCTAACAATGGTAAATCACTTCAGAGTCGCTCTTGCTCCGCATCTCATCTTAGTTGTTATTGTTTTAATATTTTCCCATTATAATTAAACACAGTAATAACTTGATGCCACTGCAGCGATGCCACTTCAGTGATGAATTCACTAATTTGCTGACTCAGATATTGCGAAAGATCTTTTCAGAATAGCACTACTGGCTACAGATTTCGGTTGTCCGTTACAAACTCAATATCGAGGCTTTACTAAATAAGTAAATTTTAAATTGAAAACCACTCTTTTTAAATTGTTAGTTCCTATCAAAACAATAGTGGACTGTATTTTTAAGTTCCAAATACCAACTTTAATAATCAACATCATGGCGATCAACTGTTCCCTGTGCCATTCATTAATATGAATTTAACTTTTGCGAGTACTTGATTTTTTGGATTACTCAATTTGTGTAGACTTAGGCCCACTTTCATCAAAACATCGAGTAAAATAAATTGAGGCCTAAGGCCTATTTTCACATCCGCCAAATTTAGTGAAACTAAAATACTAAATACATGCATGTATGTACAGCTCTGCCACAGTATCTATTCCTTACTGCCAAATTTCAAAGCTCTAGTAATAAATATAATAGTTGAAAACCACCTCAAAATAGAGCGATGTTGATGTACCAAGTCACCCATCCTCTTCTTATAAGCCCTTTGAAATTCCTGATTGTGTATTAAATTTTCGATTGGTTCACCTAAAAAAGTCATAAATATTGTTAGACCTTGTGCCTCGTATCTTTTGTAGACGACTCATAAAAAACTATAAGTATTACCATCGTCATCAGCCATTTTTAATGTCCCCACTGCCTTAACTGCCACTGGCCTTCTTTATGGATGGATAAGGAGAACGGGCCATGACCCACCACGCGGGCCCAATGCGGATTGGTGGGTTTTAACGATTGCAAACGCAGCCGGGACCAACGGCTTAACGTGCCTTCCGAAGCACAGAGGAGCTCGAGATAGTAAATTTTTTGGTCACTCATCCCTTGACCGACAATTGCGAAAGTTGCTAAAGTTGCTAAATCTCAACAATCGCAGGCCGAGCGCGTGAACCACTGCGCCACGGGCTCCTCAAGTATCAAGTATTACCATAAATAAGTTATTTCAAAAGGGTGCGTTAGAAAGCTTTAGAGAAGAAGATTATACCTTGTGCCTCGTATCTTTTGTAGACGACTCATAAAAACTATAAGTATTACCAGTTGCTCTGCCGCGTAAGTGTCGTCGACGTCATCGCCTTGTCGAATATGGGCGCGACTCTTTACAAGCGAGCGCTGATGCTATAGCGCTGTCACGGTCGCACACAGAGTCGAGTATTAACTGACTATGGAAAATAAATCTTATTATTAGAATGATAACCTTGAAGTTGTTGTAAGAAAACGCCGTCGGCTGTCAAAGTGAAGTTGACAGCGATGCCGACGGCACTTACGCGGTAACAGATATAAGTTGTAAATTATATCAAAAGAGTGCGTTAGAAAGCTTCAGAGAAGTCATCGAAATAGCGGGCTTTGTAATCGGGGAACTTGGTAGTCGACCAGTAGAGTATTTTTTTGGAATATGTTTGTTTATTCGATAAGTAATAGGGTTTCGAAAAGTTAAAAAGGTTATAGCAAAAATTTATAATTCAAATGAAATACCTATTAATGTTCTATTTTTTTGGGATATAAACGTTTTCTATAAATCTATGATTTTTTTAATACACTCACAAAAAATACTCTAATAGCCGGGAAGTTTCCCGACTGTACAAACAACAAAAAAATACACACAATAAAATTTACCTGCAAACTTAAGTTTACATTCTTTCAGTACGTTCTTGAGGCAATCACCGAGTACGTTAATCTGGCAAGCCGAATGCAGCAGGTATGCCTGTATCATCAGATCGTTCACCATGACGAAGTGTGATACGTACATGAAACCGATTAGCAGGGTAGTATAGGTTATGGTGTACCGCCATAGGGTTCGGTAGTAAAACGGCAGTCTGATGGCTATGAACATGTTGTATTCCAGTTCATCCAATAATGGGTAGAGAAACCTGTTGGTAATTCATTGTTTTGAGTGTACAGAGATTCACTATCACAATTGTTTATCACAAATCATGATGTTAGATAAACGTCGTATACTTCAAGCTTTTTAACAGGAGCTTTGAGTGATCTTTTATTACTTATTTAGAATGGGTTGCCTCTTAAATTTTGGTTGGTGGTAAGACTTGTTGTGAGTCTGCCTGGCTAGCTACTACCATCTTATCCAACGCCAAAACAACAATGTTTCCAGCATTGTTGTGTTCCGGCATTTCGAGATAAGACAGCCAGTTCCTCAGTGACTGAGGATTCCGGGAGAAGCTCGCTTCCATCTTCAGCCTTATCAATATTTAACATATGGTATGATGAAGGATAAGAGTCTCCCCGTCGTTCATAAAAAAAAGAAAACTCTTTCTAACTTAACTGATTTTGCTAATCAAAATTATTTTTGACTAATTAAGAGATTTAATTCCAACTTTTATGTAATATTGTAATACAAAAGTACCTAATGTGTTAGCGGTGAAATACATAGTGCACATAAATCCGTAACATTTTATTTATTTATTTTATTTTAGTTGTTTTATTTCAATTAAGAAAGAATTTTGTTATACATTTTGTTATGCATAATATTGTTATACGTTAAGATACTCGTATATCATACCAACAGGACAAGGTTAGATTTCCTAATATTAGCAGCAGTTTTAAATATCTGTTGTTCAATCTTGCCCAGTAATTCATCATTTGTTTCCTCTCTTCAGTTGAAATGTCGAAATACGGCGACTCCATAGACATAGCAAGTTTTTTGTAAATATCTTTATTATTCACCTGTAATTTCAAAACATTTAGATAATTCATAAAATCCTGCCTGGGAAGAGATTAGATGAGCTGCTGCTTTTTCATAGAGTATGATATATAAAACTAGGTACTTGCTCTTGCCATACCTATAATTGTAAAATATGTAAGTACGTAGATATGATACAGTGGTAAGCGTGTTTGGACCGCGATTACGGCAGTCCAGTACCTATCTTGAACTCAGCCATGAATCGGAAGGTCCGTTATAGCACATGTTGGAATAATCTTAATAAAGCCCTTTTTATATTTAATAGGCTGACTCCTGACAATCCGGCCGAAGGGCGTAGATGATGTCCACGATGGAGCGAGCCCGCCCAGGTTTGGGTTGTCTGTGCTCGGGAAAACAAACGCCGACAGTGCATTCTACTTCTTAGCTGTTCACATAATAAAAGAGGACTTAAAGCGGTCTGTGCGTAAGTTTGGAATGGCAACCAAATATCGATGCTAACCTGCCATGGTATGGATGGTAATCCCTAATATAAAGGTGCCTTTTGAAGCACGGAGGAGCTCGAGATAATAAATTTTGTTTACCCATCCCGTGACCGACCATTGCGAAAGTTGCTTAACCGCAACAATCTCACACCGAACTCCTCCTTCACTCCTACATATGTGTGTTTATACAGTACCATATTCCAGTACCCATACAAGGCATTGAACTGCATCAGGATGAGATTGATGCTGCCGACGATGCCTTACCTGAAACTTTTGTCAGAGCAAACCATATTTCACAGAACATTATGAGACCGATCAGCAGTTTGATGGTGTTTTTGTATTCGACATCTTAACGTGATTTCCCTAGGGATTTCGTGTTTTCGATAGGTACCTACCCGATCCAATTTTTTCTGCAACATTTACCATAGCATAACTTGTATCGGTACTGGAATATGCTAAGGTAGTATACCTTAGCATATTCCAGTACCGATACAAGGCATTGAACTGCATGAGGATGAGGTTAATGCTGCCAACGATGACGTCCAGTAGGCTTATTACTAGTTTTGCAAACTTGACGTTACAATGTAACCCCGTCTCTTTCATTTTTAGCGACTGTTTTACCGACATGAGCAGTGTATCCGATAGTCTACGCTAACGTGTCCTGTAAATGTCATGTTTGGCAAACTCGTAATATGGGTACAGGCCTGATACTTTCTTCACCGCTAACCACATCTCACAGAACGTTTCGACATCTTAACGTGAGAAATCACTCTTGTATTCTCGTGATTTCGTGTATCTGATACCATATTTTCAATGCGACATATATATTACCATATTCCAGTACCGATACAAGGTATTGAACTGAATGAGGATGAGGTTGATGCTGCCAACGATAACGTCCAGGCCTGATGCTTCCGTTACAGCGAACCACACCTCACAGAATATGATAATGCCGATCAGCAGTTTGATGGTGCTTTTGTACACAAAGTAAAGCACGCTATTGTCTTCAGAAGAAAGCCCTAATATGATAAAAAAATCACACTCATTATCTTGCCCATAGTGTTTGTCTTATGGATAAAATATAATAGGTATGGCGGATAAACAAACCTACTTAAGCATTTGTTTTAGGGATTTCAAAAAGTAATAGATTTAAAGTCTAGTTATTATAAATATTAAACAAGAAAAATACTAGAAAAAAGTCTCATGTCGCCCTGACGGGATCATTTCGGGGACATGAGACTAGTTGCTATTTTCTAGTATATTTTCTTGTTTAATATTTATGACATAAAAACAGCATTGTAAAATGCAAAATTAATAATTTAAAATGTAGTTGTTATATTCACAAATTATTAAACTTTTATAGGTAATTCATTTGAATACATAATTCATTACCAAATTTCCGAAAAAAAGGTTTACAACAAAAAACTACTGATCTATCAAGAGTTTCCTCGATTGTACAATGTACTATCATGTACAATGCACATACTATTCATAGAATACAGCTATTTTAAGACAAACAGATAGACAAACAGACTAAATACATAAAACTACTTGTCTTGTGAGGGAAACCAACCGCAACCGCTGCGGAGGAAAGATGCAGACAAGGAAAGATTTAATGCATTTTTGTTTAGTTGTTTATTTGTATTCAGGCTTTAAACCCATTTTTACCCGTAGTCTTTTTAAGTGGATCATCTTCTGGTCCATGGGTATTTTAATTTACCCATGGATTGCATCCTGGATGTCTATCAACATAACTAACTATAATTAAAAATGTTTATTATTAGAGCGCGGTTACAATATGCCTTGGTTTCCATTCTATGAATTTTTAAAGCATATTAATATCCAATCTTCTCTATATTTATTTGGTTTTAGGAATTGTTAAATAATTGGTTTTTTTAACGTATTTACCTGCTATATACCAAGCACGATACACTTGTCCAAAGAAGACCGATTCCAATTTTCCCTCTGCCCCCGCTAAGGCTTTGTTGTAAGTCAACTTGTCCAAAAGATGGCTTAAGTAACCCATTTCTCATGCCAGCCTTTTGTTAAATGACAGTGTTTGATTTTGTGATATACTTCACCTTTACTGCCGATGAATATAATTATGTGGCTACGTTTCCACTGTCTCATCTGTTCACATTAAAGTTTCAACTAAATAAGTGATGATCGCCTTTTCTTCATTCACATTTTTTTGCCATATTTATCTAACCTCTGTTTTTCAGGACAAGTTAGTGGTCGTAACTCATTAAATTTTATCATGGAGCGTTTAACATGCTCACAATTTATTTCTATTTCCCCCAAAATACATACATACATTTTACCTTCACATAAAAAAAAATCGTTAATACCTTACACACAGCTTATTTTATTTCATTTCAAAATCCACCCACCCTTATTGGAAAACCCCATAGAAAACACTAAAGAATTCGCTACCGATAACAGAATATTATATTTCTCTACGCGTATGGTACTGTGAGCAATGTAAACTTTTAACGCTAATTACAAATCAAACTATTAATTTAACTTTCAATAATGAATAAGGATCATTTCTCCATATACATTAACCAATAATGGTCATGAAAGCGTTAAAAATTTAAACCATAGTTTAATGTCTTTTGCATGGTACTTAATAATACTTTGTTTCAATATATACTTACACTTTTATTATCACTTTATAATATGAGCGAGAGCGGCCGCTCTCGGTTACACCCGCGTGGTTCCCGTTCCCGTCGGAATATCGGGATAAACAGTATCCTATGTTCATAACCAGGCTAATCTGTGTACCAAATTTCATCTAAATCTGTTCAGTAGTTTTGGAGCCTATTCAATGCAAAAAAGCATTTTCAAGCCAGCAGTTTCACCCGCGTAATTAGATTAGATTAGATTAGATTAGATAACACTTTATTTGCACACACAGAACAGAAACATACATGGAAACAATAATACGATAAGTTGTACAAAGGGGCGGCCTTATCGCTTAGCAGCGATCTCTTCCAGACAACCCTTTTTTTGTTGAGACTGGTCGATGAGTCAAATAGGGCAGATTGTGCGCAAAAAATAAATAAATAAAAAGAAATTAAAATAATAAAGGAAGTAGATTATTGAACTACAATAAAAATAATAATAAAAAAAGATGAACATACACAATATGGGTAATAAACACAACAGAAAAAACGTAATAAAAATACATAAAATAAGTATAATTTATACAGCTTAAGCGAAGTTGATGTAATGCGAGAAAACTATATAAAAAGAAATAAAAAAAAATCATGACCTTCTAAGGTAGGACTCATGGGTTATTAAGAAAGAACTCCTTAACCTGGGACTTGAAGGAGTTTAAGGTTTGTGCACGTCTGATTGTTTCAGGCAAGGAGTTCCATAATTCCCGTTCCCGTGGGAATATCGGGGTAAAAAGTGGCTTAAATTACTCTTCGTCCTTTCAACTAAAAATCAAGTATATTGGTTGCTTAGTTAGGGCGTGAAGAAAGCACACATTCACATTTATAATATTAGTTAGGATTTTATTACGAGTACTTACCCAGTAATAGATACTTACAAACAGAGATCAAATCTGCATCAACATTTTTACACGTTAACTATTCATTATTGGATAGGTAGGTCTTTTTTATAATAACAGTACATAAAGTATTTACATTTTTATATAAGGATAATTCTCCCTTGACACATATAGGTACTTACTTTACTTATTAAGTAACAGTGACTTTACAGCTACAGTGTACCTATAATAATAGTCATTAAGATTTAGTATTTCATTTTCTTTAGAAAATATTTATTTTCACCTCACACGCTCTGAAAAGAAGGTTTTGTCAATCAGTTTAGGCGTAGAAAATCGCTTTTTGCGGCCTAGCACGGCATTATTTTAATTTACTACCTAAAAATATGTCTTATTGCTTTCCGAATCGCACTATTGACTTTTTTGTAATATTTGATTCTTATTTAAAATAGCTTTAATTTAATTTTAATGCTCTGTTTTGGTTTAATTATATTATGTTAGTTCATTGAATCATAAAAACAATAACAATAAGATTAAACTATTTGTTATAAGAATTTTATATTAGGCTGGGTGGGATTTCACAACCTATGATTGGATTTTGGAACGTGACTTAGATCTTTATTTTTAAATTGTCTTTGTCTTGTACCTCATGTCAGTGTCAACATTTACGGAATCGTTTTTATTCTTATTAATAAGTAACAATATATTCCTACTTTAAATAACTTTGAATTAACTACAATACTCCCTTTTTTATAATTTTACCTTTTTGTATCATTAAAACAACGATAATAAGGTATATTTAGATTAAACTTTATGTTTAAAGATTTTTTTACTGGAAGTTGACCGCGGAAACAACCACAAAATGTTCCTCGCTGTTGTGAGGTGAAAAGTTTTTAGCGTCTTGTACCTTTGAAATCCTCGCTACGCTCAGGATTCAATCATTCTCATTGAATAATATGAAAAATTACTGTCTGAAATTTATATAAAAAAAAATGAAGTTTATTCAAAGTAAAAAATAAAAAAAATCCGGATATCAGTACCACACATTACTAAATATTAATAGGATTTTTAATAGGTATTTAGAGATACTAGCGTGTAATTTTGATGATCTTGATTTGATAGGTGCCAAAATCACTTTGTAAGCCTAATGCTGCTTTAAACTGTTTTTCATTATGATTTGCTCAGATCCAGTTCCAGTTTCGTCAGTATTGATCGGGTCCCGTACTTAGTTTCGAATGACACACGTTCTGGCGAAAAAATGTCAGCGCTGGAGCGAAAAATCATTGGAGCGAAACCCACACGGTCGAATGACACTACAGCGACAAACTTTGTGGCGAAATATAATTGTAACTCAAAAGGCTGAAAATAAAACACAAAGTTCAAGTCTCATTTTAATCAACAAATCAAAAGGTTATATTTTGAGTACTATGTACAAATTATCATTCGTTTTTACTAAAATGTTTTTCTATTAAATGTCAAAAATTATTTATCACTATAAGCTTAGAACTTACAGATAGTAATTATTAACAATTATCTAGGAGTCGCATGCGCTTTATTTATTTCTTGTATTAGTCCATTCAATAAGTTCGTGACCCGAAGTACTTCCAGGAGTTTTTGACGAGAAATTTTTATTGCATCTTAAAGCTAAGCCTTTTCCATGCTAAAATCACCTAATTTAAAAAAAAATATTCCTCCAGTTTCGTTTAAAAAAAATTGAAATAAAAAAAAACTATTTTGCCCTGTCAGCCGGATTTTTTTACGCAGTTTTAAAATTTAAATTAAACGGCTACAGATACATTTAAAATTCTCTTGATTGTTCTCTCTTCTTGTTCTGCTTGATTTTAGTTCATTAAAAAAAAATCTGAAATTTCAGAAATAGTCGTTTTCATCCAAATTCAGTTTGAATTTTTGCCGTAAAACCTGATAAAGGGGGGAAAAGCATGAAACATTATTTTCTTAAATCAAAAAATCTGTAACTTTCTTGGTTTATGAAGTAGGATAATACAGACACTAATCAAGGCTAGCTAGGCTAGTGGCTTGAATCTAAAAGAAAAGTTAACCAATTCTGAGCTCAGTGGGAAAAGTTACAGCTAATTTAAATCTTGCCCAAATCCTTAACAACACGGAATCAAAAAATTTAAAGTTCAAATTTAAAAAGATCTGTCATTTGTAACATTTTCGAAAAACCGATTCCCGTAATTAATTCGAAAAATATTCAAGATTAAAGTGCAGTTATCAGTTGTTTGTTGTACAGCTCACAGCCTGTGCAGCACGTACCCAATGTCCATGACGCAAAAAAGTTTTTTTTAAGTGTAACTAAAAATCTTGAGGGCAACATTTTTGACATATTTTTTTTCGAAACTCGTCTAAAATAGTTGGTTTATCAGTTGCCATCGTCAAAGTGTCCAAAATCTACCTGGAAGTACCTTGGGCCACGAACTTATTGAATGAACTAGTAGTAATATCCCATTTAGATAAGCAGATATCTCTTACTACATAAATTTCATCATATATTTCACCCCTGACTGTGTCCCGTACTTAGTTTCGAATGACACGACAGCGACAAACTTTGTGGCGAAATATAATTGTATGCTAGTTTGAAACTCAAAAGGCTGAAAATAAAACACAAAGTTCAAGTCTCATTTTAATCAACAAAACTAAACGGTGAAATTTTGAGTACCATGTACTTACAAATCATATATTTTTAATTAAATTATTTCGAATATATTAATCTTATAAATTGTAATATATCGTCGAAAAGACGTACTCATTTTTTTATTAAGTATCACTAGTTACGACCCAAATGAAAAATCTCATAAAACTAACGCTGTTAGAAAATAACCGTTAAAAGATCGGGTATGAAAAAAAATACGATACTACCTTCAATGTATAATTTGTTTAGTGTAACTTTAAATGTAGGCAGGAATTACTATCGTATTTCGTATAGCTATTGATTTTGTATTCGTAACTGTTGAAATTATAGTCTAAATGTCTACAAGTACTAGTTATGAAGAAAATGATTTATGTTGTACACCACCCGATATAAGATGTGAAGCCCTTAAAGTTATGGAAAGTTTACTACCGGAAAACTCCAAGGAAAAACATTTTATAAATAAATTCAAACCGACTTCAAAAAGTAAAAAATAAAACTTTTGGAGTCAACTTACATTAAAATTCAGCCCATACACAACAATGATGTGATCTAGATAAACGACTACTTGCCAAAACGTGATTGATATTTTTCAAGATTATGAAAAAACTACTAGCCAGATCTTCGTAAAAATTATATGGGACCACACATAAACCATTTTCTTTCAGAAAGAATTATAAAAATCTGTTAACAACTGGCGAAGTTATGGTAAAACATACATAAAAAAAACCGTCGACTTGAGAACTTCCTCCTTTTTTGAAGTCGGTTAAAAATATCTATTAACGTACCAAATTTCATACAATGGCAAAACAACAAGAATACGCAGTTTTTTTTTTTTTTTTCAGAAAATGTGTGTGTGTGTGAAATAACAATACAAAATGAAAGTGTTTCAGTAAATAATCTATTTGATGAGACCGCTATGCCACCAAAAACAGTTAATTTTACTAACTGCACATTCACTATTTGTTTCTCTAAATAAACTTTTTGTATCTATAAAAAAACAAAAAAAAATTCTTCACAAGTGTGTTGAAAAACGTCGTATTATACACTTGTGTATTGATGATTACCGTCCTCGGCTCTCTTAAGACCCTCGCCTCACGGCTCTGGCACCTCAGCGGTAATCACCAACATTACCTATGTATCTGATGGCATTCTATTGATAAAAAATAACTTTTCCGATACATATTTTTTTTACAGTAGACAGTTTTATGTTGATATCTCTTTTATAAGTTTTTTTTTATGAACGACGGGGAGACTCTTACCCTTCATCATACCTGATGTTAAGTATTGATAAGGCTGAAGATGGATGCGAGCCTCTCCCGGAATCAGCCACTGAGGAACTGGCTATCTTATCTCGAACTACCGGAACACAACAATGCTGAAAACATTGTTGTTATGGCGTCAGACTTAGATAAGATGGTGGTAGCTAGCCAGGTGGATTTACAACAAGTCCTACCACCAACCAAACCGAATACAATATGTACTCCCGCTGGGAATCGAAACCGGGACCCCTGGGTCTGATACCGGTGGTTGTACCACTAGACCACAGAGGCGGTTTAAAAACCACTTAGCACTTTTGTAATATGCACTCCTCAAATATCAAATTCTTATTTTATTACATTACATCTTGCAATGAACATGACACAAACTTATAATAAAATATCTTAACGGCGTTTCAATTGAGTTGTTTTACATCGGCGAAATCATGTTTATCGTGCATATATCCAATATGGACATGACTCCGAATGCTTCCTTATAAGATAGCTATAATATAAAGCCGTTATATCTACTAGGAAACGAAAACATGGACCATACCGACATTACACATTATATTACTTCAATAACAACTTATTTACATTTTAATTATGTCACATTTTTTCTCAAACGAACTCGTAAATAAATGTCTGTACTTTTCTTGTTGTCTTATGTAGTAAAACAAGCTTTTACAATGAGACTGTCTTGTTTAATGTCACTAGTTAATTCTTATAATGAGTAATAAAATGAAACAAATCAGTCTCTTTGTTTGTCATGTCAGTAAATGAAATGACAAAAATCCAACTTAAAAGATAAACACCTATCTCAAGGCTTACTATACCTATAATCTGTTTATTATTATCGATGTATCTTATTCAACTTATTTATACCACACTAGCGGCCGCTCGCGGTTTCACCCGCGTAGTTCCTGTTCCTGTGGGAATATCGGGATAAAAATCCTATGTTCATAACCATAGGCTATCTACTATCTGTGTACCAAACTTCATCCAAATCCGTTCAGTAGTTTCGGAGCCTATTCAATGCAAACAAACAAATATTTCCTCTTTCTAGTATTGCACCATTCTACTATAGTTATTTTTTATTTTTATAATAAGTTGAAAAATCTAATATGTCAGCTTTTTTTTGTGGTTGCTAAATAAAAAATATTTTTATCTAGTACAAATCCGTCGCTTGTATGCACTATATTACTTAAGTTAATACTTTAAGTTATGGTACTATAGGTTTGTTTGTAAACTATTTTTTATAATATTGTTTGTATATAACTGTTTGTTACCTGAAATAAATAAATAAATAAAAATAAAAATAGTATAGATAATACGATCTAAAGACCTTTTACATTTATTTTTGTTTACTTAATATAAATAAGATCATTTTCTTCCAGAAGCCGTCATCATAATGTCATGTGATTTTTAATGGCCACATCACTTTCACATGAATCTGCAGATCGGTCGCTACCATGTTGCACGAAACAGTTATCGTAGAGTAGGTAATTCAAGAAGAGGAAAGAAGATTGCCAAGCTTCTCTCCTCTTGAAACAATGGAAATCTCTATACAATGGAACAAAAAAAATACATACCTCAAGCCTTTTAAACAACTTTTCCCATTAATTAGTTTGTATAAGCAACCCTTCAACAGATCTCTATTGTCGTCACAGCAAGGCCTATAGTTTTGGGGAAAGGCATAGCCTTATTTAATAAAGTTCCACAACATGTGGTTAAATTGCCTTTGTTAAATTTAAAAAAATATGTTAAAAAATTGCTCTTAAGAAAAGATTATAACAAGGTAGATAATATTTAAAAGACCAATGGATGGATGTGATACTAACATAACAATATAACTATTGTAAATGTATGAAATGAAAATATTGTAATAACTGAGTATAAGAAAATTTTTCTCTTATATTTAAATTTCAAGACTGTAGATTTGTGTCTGGCAACAACATGTTTCTTTGTAAATGTTGTTGTTTCTGTTAAAGCTGATAAGTTTTTTGCGGCCGTTCTTCTTGTCAGTTAAAAGATGTCCTGAATGGCTAGTAGGGAAAAATAAATAAAACGATTCGAAAGCACTTATCTATAAGTCTATTTGAATAAAAATACTTTGACTTTGAGTATGACAGTCTTTTTAAATTGTAGGTTCCTATCAAAGCAATAGTGGACTGTATTTTTAAGTTCCAAATACCAACTTTAATATTCGACATCATGTCGATCAACTGTTCCCTGTGCCATTGATTGATATGAATTTAACTTTTGCGACTATAGTACTTGATTTTTTGGATTACTTAGTTTGTGTAAACTTATGCCCACTTTCACCAAAACATTGAGCAAAATAAATTGAGGCCCGAGGCCTATTTTGACATCCGGCCAAATTTTGTGAAACTAAAGTACTAAATACATGTATGTATGTACAGCTCTCGCTCGCTTTACAGTACTTTAAATAAATCTATTCCTTACTGCCAAATTTGAAAGCCCTACTAATAAATACAATTGTTGAAAACCACTTTAAAATAGAGCGGTGTTGATGTACCAAGTCATCCATCCTCTTCTTATAAGCCCTTTGAAATTCCTGATTGTGTATTAAATTTTCGATTGTTTCATCTAAAAAAGTCATAAATACTGTAAGACCTTCTGCCTCGTACCTTTGTAGACGACTCATAAAAAACTATAAGTATTACCATCGTCATCAGCCATTTTTAATGTCCCTACTGCTGGGGCACTGGCCTTCTTTATGGATGGATAAGGAGAACGGGTCATGACCTACCACGCGGGCCCAATTCAGATTGGTGGGTTTAAACGACTACAAACGCAGCCGGGACCAACGGCTTAACGTGCCTTCCGAAGCACGGAGAAGCTCGAGATAGTAAATTTTTTGGTCAGTCATCCCGTGACCGACCATTGCGAAAGTTGCTTAACCTCAACAATCAAATAAATAAGTTATTTCAAAGGGTGCGTTAGAAAGCTTTAGAGAAGTCATCGAAATAGCGGGCAGTGTAATCGGGGAACTTCGTAGTCGACCAGTATTTTTTTGGAATATGTTTGTTTATTCGAAAAGTAATAAGGTTTCGACGTTAAAAGGTTATAGCAATAATTTATAATTCAAATGATATATCTATAAATGATCTATTGTTTGTGATATAAACGTTATCTATAAATTTAATATTTTTTAGTTTCCCGACTATACAAACAATCGGAAATACAACAAAAATTACCTGGAAACTGAAGTTTACATTCTTTCAGTACGTTTTGGAGGCAATAACCGAGTACGTTAACCTGGCAAACCAAATGCAGCAGGTATGGCAGCATCATCAGATCGATCACCATGACGAAGTGTGCTACGTACACGAAACCGATTAGCAGGGTAATATAGGTTATGGTGTATCGCCATAGGGTTCGGTAGTGAAAAGGCAGTCTGATGGCTATGAACAGGTTGTATTTCAGGTCATCCGATAATGGGTAAAAGAACCTGTTGGTAAGTCATTGTTCTTGAGTCTACAGAGATTCACCATCATAATTATTATCATGATTCATGATGTTAACTAAATTTCGTATTCTTGAAGCTTTTTAACAGGAGCTTTGGATGATCTTTTTTATTAATTTAGAATGGGTTGCCTGTTGATTTTGGTTGGTAGTAAGACTTGTTTTAAGTCCGCCTGGCTAGCTAGCACCGTCTTATCTAAGTCTGACGCTATAACAACAATGTTTTCAGCACCGTTATGTTCCGGCAGTTCGAGATAAGATAGCCTGTTCCTCAGTGGCTGAGGATTCCGGGAGAGGCTCGCTTCCATCTTCAGCCATATCAATTCTTAACATCAGGTATGATGAAGGCTAAGAGACTCCCCGTCGCTCATAAAAAAAGCCCGGGGTCTAAGACAGGATCCATAGTGGAAGGAGCTAACCCAGAAGGTACCTATTCAACCTTGTTTTGAAGATGGACGGATCATAAGTACTCGGAAATACAGACGCAGGGAGGGAGTTCCACTTCTTTGCTGTGCGCAATATAAAAGATGTTAGATGAGGTAGCGCTGAGTGCGCCATTTGGGAATAGCAACAACGAAACCAGATGCATCGGCTACCACCGGTAGCCGGTGCATCTGTATGTACGGTGTGAAGAAGGGATGGCGGTGTAAGCTCACATTAAGCGTGGTCACAAATATAATTTAGATTTTGCCGGTTTGGTTTACTTCCACATCATGTGGAAGTAAACCAAACCGGCAAAATCTCAGAATGATAATGAGTGTGTTTTATACGTTGTAGGAAATTAGCTACAGGCCTTAATACTGCTTTAACTGCAGTAAACGTTAAATAGAGTAAATTTCTAAAAATATCTCATTTTGAATTTCCTGAAATTTTTTTATTTTTTATTAATAGATAACAAATATATCGAATCAATAGGTTCTTTTTATTCTAATTATATATAGGTTTATTCTATTAAATAAAAATTGTGGATTCGGTCCCAGTTTAAGTTATAAGTGTATTCTTAACAAAGCTCTTACAAATTTAAATGATTTTGCTATTCAAAATTATTCTTGACTAGTTAAGAGATTTAATTACAACTTACCTAATTTGTTAGCGGTTAAACACATTGTGCACATAAATCCGTAACAGTTATTTTATTTCAATGAACAATGAATTTTGTGCAAAGAAACTTAAGATGTGCATAATATTGTTATACGTTTAAGATACTCGTATATCATACTAACAGGGCAAGGTTAGGTTTCCTAATATTAGTAGTAGTTTTAAATATCTGTTGTTCAATCTTGCCCAGTAATTGATCATTTGTTTCCTCTCTTCAGTTGAAATGTCGAAATACGGCGACTCCATAGACATAGCTAGATTTCTGTAAATATCTTTATTATTCACCTGTAATTTCAAAACATTTAGATAATTCATAAAATTTTGCCTGAGAAGAGATTAGCTGAGTCGCTGCTTTTTCATAGAGTATGATATAAAAAAACTAGATAGTTTTTCTAGTCATACTAACGAGTATAATTGTAAAATTTGTAAGTATGTACATATATGAAACAGTGGTTATCATGTTGGGACCGCGATTACGGCAGTCCAGTAAGTACCTATCTTGAACTCAGCCATGATTCGGAAGGCCCGTTATAGCACATTACAGAAAATCTTAATAAAGCCCTTTTTATATTAAATGGACTGACTCCTGACAATCCGGCCGAAGGGCGTAGATGAGGTCCAAGATGGAGCAAGTTCGCCCAGAAGGAGCCTGATCACATGCACCTTGAAGAGGTTTGGGTTGTATGTGCTCGGGAAAACAAACGCAGGCAAGGCACACCACTCCTTGGCTGTTCGCATGATAAAAGAGGACTTAAAGCGTTTTTTGCGTAAGTTTGGAATGGCAACCAAGTACAGGTGGTAACCTGCTATAGTATGGATGGTAACCTGGATGGTAAGCGCTAATATGAAGGTGCCTTTAGAAGCACGGAGGGCTCGAGATAATAAATTTTGTTTACCCATCCCGTGACCGACCATTGCGAAAGTTGCTTAACCGCAACAATCTCACACCGAGCTCCTCCATCCCTCCTAAATATGTGTGTTTATACAGTACCATATTCCAGTACCGATACAAGGCATTGAACTGAATTAGGACGAGATTGATGCTGCCAACGATGCCTGACCTAACACTTTCGTTACAGCAAACCATATTTCACAGAACATTATAAGACCAATCAGCAGTTTGATGGTGTTTTTGTATTCGACATCTTAACGTGATTTCCCTAGGGATTTCGTGTTTTCGATAGGTACCTACCCGATCCAATTTTTTCTGCAACATTTACCATAGCATAACTTGTATCGGTACTGGAATATGCTAAGGTAGTATACCTTAGCATATTCCAGTACCGATACAAGGCATTGAACTGCATGAGGATGAGGTCAATGTTGCCAACGATGACGTCCAGTAGGCTTATTATGAGTTTGGCAAACTTGACGTTACAATGTAACCCTGTCTCTTTCATATTTAGCGACTGTTTTACCGACATGAGCTGTGTATCCGAAAGTCTACGCTAACGTGTCCTGTAAATGCCATGTTTGGCAAACTCGTAATATGTGTACAGGCCTGATACTTTCTTCACCGAGAACCACATCTCACAGATCGTTTCGACATCCTAACATGATTTCGTGTATTTGAAACCCTATTTTCAATGCGACTTATACATTACCATATTCCAGTACCGATACAAGGCATTGAACTGAATCAAGATGAGGTGGCTGCCAACGATGGCGTCCAGGCTTGATGCTTCCGTTACAGCGAACCACACCTCACAGAATATGATAATGCCGATCAGCAGTTTGATGGTGCTTTTGTACACAAAGTAAAGCACGCTATTGTCTTCTGAAGAAAGCCCTAATATGATAAAAAAAACACACTCATTAACTTGCCCCTAATGTTTGTCTTATGGATAAAATATTATTGGCATGGCGGATAAACAAACCTACTTAAGTATTTGTTTTAGGGATTTCAAAAAGTAATAGAGTCAAAGTCTAGTTGTTATCTTCACAAATTATTAAACATTAATAGGTAATTCATTTGAATAATTCATTACCAAATTTTCGAAAAAAGGGTTCACAAAAAAAAACTACTGCTCTATCAAGAGTTTCCTCGATTGTATAATGTACAATCATGTACAATGTACATAATATGCATAGAATACAGCTATTTTAAAATAAACAGACATAGTAAATACATAAAATTACTTGTCTTGTGCGGGAAACCAACCGCAATCTCCTCGCAGACAAGGAATGATTTAGTTCATTTTTGTTTATTTATTTATTTGTATTCAGGCTTTAAACCCATTTTTCGAGTAGTATTTTTAAGTGGACCCATTTTCGGGTCCATGGGTAATTTAATTTATCCGTGGATTGCATTCTGGATGTCACATCATAACAACACAACTATGATTATCAAACGTTTATTATTAGAGCGCGCTTTCAAAATACCTTGGTTTTCATTCTATGATTTTTATAATTTTATTATGATATACAATCTTCTGTATATTTGTTTGGTTTTAGGAATTGTTAATTAATAATGTTTTCTACCGTATTTACTTGTTATATACCAAGCACGATACATTTGTCCAAAGAAAACTGATTCTAATTTTCCCTCTGCCCCCTCTAAGGCTTTGTTGTAAGTCAACTTGTCCAAAAGATGGCTTAAGTAACCCATTTCTCATGCCAGCTTTTTGTTAAATGACAGTTTTTGATTTTGTGATATACTTTAACTTTACTGCCGATGAATATAATTAAGTGGCTACGTTTCCACTGACTCATCCGTTCACGTTAAAGTTTCTTTTCACTATATAAGTGATCATCGCCTTTTCTTCATTCCCATTTTTTTTTCAAAATTATCTAATCTTTATTTTTCAGGATAAGTTAGTGGTCGTAACTCATTTAATTTAATTAAGGAGCGTTTAACATGCTCACAATTTATTTCTATTTTCTCCAAAATACATACATACGTTGGCCTTTACATAAAAAAAGTCGTTAATACCTTACACACAGCTTATTTTATTTTATTTCAAAATCCACCCGTCCTTATTGGAAAACCTCATAGAAAAACTATAGAATTCGGTACTTATTATATTTAATTTATTTTATTAATTTTCTCTACGCGTATGGTACTGTAAGTTGGGCTGGGTCTAGTTGAAATTTCAGTGAAATGAAAATTAAATTTGAAATGATTTATTTTATTATTTACTTTACTGTTTTAACGTATTAAATGAATTACAGACTTAATTTTGATTTTATCGTTAAGAAAATTAATAATACATACATATATATTTAAATACCTAATAGTACCTAATAATTATAATGTTGCATGTAGTCAACGTTTTATTGAACAACATCACTTAAATTACTTATTTGAAATTTTATTGAATTGTTGTTGTTCCGTTTATGCGCGACAACCTTCGACGGTGTGCCTACCTATGTATTGAAATGTCGTCAACGTGTAGGCTATCGATATTTTCAAAAATTTAATTCTTTTTTACAATTTGTAAGTATACAACGGACGAGTTTCTTCTTTTGATGGAAATCTCTAGAATCAGTCGGATCGCGTTGAATTTTGGTAAAGAAAAATAAAAGATCGTCCAGCGGACCTGCCAATTGCCATCATCTATTAGAAACAATCATAAGAACGTTTTGTTTTTATTAAAGTTTATGGTAAGACTGAATCAATACTATACAAATCAATACGGTAGGCTCCCAGTAAATAATTAAAAAAGTGAAATAGTCTAAGGATTGAATTGAGTATTATAAAAAGCAAAATAAAAAATAAACCCACGACGATTTAAAACGTAATAGAAAAAGGATAAAATAATTTAAAGTTGCTGGTTGCGGCTCAACCTACGGTAGTCAAGTGCCTTGATAAACTTTTTTTGGACCCTTTTATATTCTGTCAATATGTATGGCGTAGAATAGTTTCCAGACCGCAGAGGCGAATTCAAGGCGGTTTCGAACAAAAATATATGTGAAAGGCTTACCATTACGCAGAACAAAGCCAAGCTGTTTGAGACACTTGCTTATAATGGATTCAATGTGGGGTATGAAAGTCAATCCATAGTAACGCCAAGGTCAATTTGGGTTTGTCAATCAATCAATTTGGTCAATTTGGTCTATTACGAACAGTATCGTTCAGTTTGTAGTCAACCAATATTGGTCCCTGTTTTTAGTGAAACTATATAATATAATATATAACTATAACATGGCATTTGTCTAAATTTGAAATAACTTTTTTCATTGCAAAATGTTTCAAAAATTCTAAGATCAGCTTGTAAGGAATCGCAATCGCTGATATGACGAATAATCCGGTAAATTTTAGTATCATCAGCATAAAGATTTTTTTTTGAGTTTGACATTGATTTTGATACATTATTAATTTAGAGATTAAATAGTAATGGACCCAAATGAGATCCTTGCGAGACCCCTGAAGTAACAAGCTTATAATTTGAAACAAATCCAACAAGAACATTGGATTGTTTCAAATTATCCTGACTTCTATTTTCGACATATGACTTTATCCAGTGAAACAGATCGCCATGTATTTCGTAATGCCACAGCCTTTGTAGCAATGTGTAATGACAAATTTTGTCAGAGCCTGTTTCCACGTATAAAGAACACAGCCCTCCGCTAATGACTTGATAAATAGTGAAGTGACAGGTGCTGCTAGTGTGGCTGAGCGTTTGTTCTAAGAATAAGATGTATGTCATCAGGCATTATCATTCATATCAATGGAATGAATGTCAAATACGGGATTAATAGGTTTTAATGAGTCTACATTAAATAAATTGAGCTTCGACTTTTCTTGACCATTTCATGAAGTAGCCGCACGTTTAGTTGACCATATCCACAGACAATTTCTTGTCATTGATAGGGCCAAGGTCCATCATGATGTGGCCAATGGACAATGAAAATTTTCATGTAATGCGACCACTTCGTGAAATTCTCGAGCATTTCATGACGTGGACAATTCTACAACATGTCCACGTATACATACATAATGTTATACATAAATACACGTGTAGTTTTACATATTTCATATACAATATTTATATACTTATACATATATATTTATATATGTATATTTATATTTTATATATTTATACATAGGTATTGAAAGTAATTTATATTATGTAGGTACATAAACTACATTAAATGTAAATTGAATAAATCAGCAATGCTACTACTATATTTTGGAAACACCAATAACCTTTTACAGAGGTTTTAATCACACACGTAGAAAAAAGTTCCAACATATAATGAAGTAATATATTACACGTAGGTACACTAACTTGCACAAAACAATACACATTATATACAATACGCGTTGTATTATTATCCTCTATAGTATTATATGATTATTGAGTGTCATAATATCATATACCTGTCTAATAATATAAAGATGTTTTTGCGAAAAAACCAAACAGACACATGCAATTACTTAATTAATACATAATTTTCTCCATTCCATGACCATAATCCTCGGCAAATCTAGCGACGAACTCCAAACACAGCATAAATCGAAGGACGTTAATTCCGCTTCATAAATTGTCATTATTGGCTGTAATGCCCAAAATGCAGTTGACGAAAGACTACAAACTTTCGATTAGTGCCTCGTTTCGTGTAAGGAAATAATTAGGAGTTACAAACTATTAGGAGTAAGTGTTGTTATAGACCAAATGATCAATTGGTCATTGACCTATGATGGCAATGTGATAATAACTATATATTGATAAATTATCAATATCAACACAGTATGTACAGTTACAGTTCTAACCTAACCTAACCTAAAAATACCTTTCGTATTTTAGGTATCTGTCTTTTTGAACAAACACTGGCGTTTGTTAACATTCACACAAATTTGTAAGTAAGCACTGAATCTTAAGATTTAAGTGTTTGTTAACATTTACCGGTGTAAATCCCATTCAAGTATAAATTAAGAGCAATTTCGGAGTTACACCATCTAAATTGGTGATTGTCGACATCCACAGGTGTATCTTAACGTTTACTGTATCGGACATTTACGTACATTATGTAACATTATATTTTTTGTTACCTCGCTTATTTGCTTCTACTAAAACAGGTTTTCTTTTATCCACCCAAAAGTTATCTTTTTCACGATACCAGTCAATTGTTAAACATAGTTAATTATATGTTAGGCAGATTTAAGGATAGTGAAAATAAAATCATGTTACTTTCTTTTTAAAAATCTTTTATTCATAGTTAGTATTAATTTGCACTTGCGATATTGCTTAACACATAATAACATGAAATTCTCTTAAGATACATTTTAAATAGAAAAATATTGGAAAAAATCAACTTGGCCACAAGGGAATTCTCAGGCGGCAATCGAACCCACGACCTTTGGGAATCCGGCCCACTGCTTTTAACGATGTTGATATTTTTCCAATATTATTCTATTTAAAATTTATCATAAGTATAAAAATAGCATTGAAAAATGCAGAAATTCAGAAATAATAAAATGACATTCTCTATTTTATGTAAAACTGTTCTAAACTCGTGGACATTTTTTTTTTTAGTGCGACAATTATTTATTCGACTACTGTACTGTGCTTTGAACTAAAAACAGAGACTTTAATTCGATAACTACTATTACTGCTTTACCTAATTATCAACAGATAAAATCTTTCTCGCTTTCATTTAATTTATCTAAATCGAAGCAGTACTGTAAATGCGCTGTAAGAAGTCTTCACCAACTGGAAAAAACATAAACAAAATGAATTTATAACTTGTGCAATTAAAGATACTAAGAAGAACTTTGTTCCAACTTATACAAAGTATACTTAATCACAAAATACAGCCAAGACCAACAGCTTAACGTGCCTCCCAAAGAACGGATCACCTCATTATGACGGCTTACTCGCACAAAATCCTCCACATACAGAGGCATCATAGGACTCCAAGGACAGGTTATACATCCCACCCGCTGTGAAGACGACAGGCTTGTTGGCTCTCGCTATGATGAGGAGCAGGCTGGACCTCACGCCGGGGCACGCGGTCACTCCGTACTCCCACAGTTACAAGTATACTGCGACTTCTATTAATAATGGTTTTCTAGCACAAAACTCCACTTACAGAAGCTTATAACTCCAAGGACAGGTTATACCCTCCCGCTGTGAATACGACGGGCTTATTGGCCCTCGCTATGACGAGGAGCAGGCTGGAGCTCACGCCGGGGCAAGCGGGCACTCCGTACTCCCAATGGGAGAAGTATACTGCTTCTCCTAATTATGATGGTTTACTCGCACAATTACTCCACTTACAGAGGCATAAGACTCCAATGACAGGTTATACATCCCTCCCGCTGTAAAGACGACGGGGTTGTTGGCCCTCGCTATGATGAGGAGCAAACTGGACCTCACGCCGGGCCACGCGGTCACTCCGTACTCCCACTGGGACAAGTATACTGCGTCTCCTATTTTTTGACACTGAAAGTGAGGGAATAATAGTTATTTCTTATGCAAGGCTCGAAAGTTGGTTATTTAGCGGCGAGTTACCTCTATTTCAAAGGTACAAGACGCTGAAAACTTTTCTGCCAAACGCAACACACAATTTTTCACCTCACAACAGCGAGGAACATTTTATGGTTGTTTCCGCGGTCGACTTCCGGTAAAAAAATATTTAAACATAAAGTTTAATCTAAATATACCTTATTTTCGTTGTTTTAATGATATAAAAAATAAAATAATAAAAAAGGAGTATTATAGTTAATTCAAAGTTATTTAAAGTAGGAATTTAATGTTACTTATTAATAAGAATAAAAAAATACAGACAATTTAAAAGTAAAGATTTATGTCACAGTCCGAAATCCAATTATAGTGTGAAATCTCACCCAGCTTAAATATACAATTCTTATTACAAATAGTTTAATCTTATTGTTATTGTTTTTATGATTCAATGAACTAAAATAATACAATTAAACCAAAACGGAGTATTACAATTAATTTAAAGCTATTTAAAATAAGAATCAAATATAACAAAAAAGTCAATAGTGCGATTCGGAACGCATTATGACATATTTTTAACCGATTTCAAAAAAGGAGGAGGTTCTCAATTCGACGGTATTTATTTTTTATTTTTTTATGTATGTTACGAGATTACTCGAAGACGGCTGGACCGATTTGAGTAATTCTTTTTTTGTTCGAAAGGGTATACTTCCTATGTGGTCCCATTGTCATCATGTCAGGATCTGATGATGGGATCCTGAAGTAATCCTGGGAACTCTTCAAATATTATAGCGACTCCTATAGCGATTTCGGTGTTTTCTACAGTAACTTATGCATATGCTTCCGGAAAGCACCATTTGGCGAAGTGGAAGTGATGATGAAGACCACAAATGGTCATCGGAACTATTAAATACTTAGCATTCACGGCAGCTATACGATTACTTTAATGTAGTTCATAAGCAATTTATGCTCGACTCAATGCATGTGATGAAGTGCAGCTGATGATGAAGTATCGGGAGAACTCCTCAATAAGTAACGTCCCTGCACCGGGAAAAGCAGCATTTTGTAAAAGGTGATGAGGAGTTGTTATCAGCGTAGGCACGGGACCTCTTCTATCTTTAAAAATTGAGAAATAAAAACTCAAAAAACTAAAAAGCAAAAAATAAACCTTTTGGACTCGGTGTCAGCCAAAGCATTTTACTTTGCGGTGCTCCTATTTTATTTTTCTTGCCTTGGCTGGCACCGACTCCAAAAGGTTTATTTTTTGCTTTTTAGTTTTTTGAAGTCGGTTTTAATTTTTTTATAAAAAGTTTTTATTTATTATTAGGTATTAAATTCAAAAAGTACTTTGCCGCGCTAGGCCGCAAAAACCGATTTTCTACGCCTAATCTGATTGACAAAACCTCCTTTTCAGAGCGTGTGAGATGAAAAGGTACATTTTTGTTTGATTTGATGCTTATGTTTGTGTCAATTTAGGTATATTATGTTAGCGATCATAAAATAAATTCAATTAAATTCAATTCCATTTGAATTCTTTATTTGCAAAACATGTGGTTTAACAGAGTTCTCAGAATTTGGAATACACAATGTACCGTAACATGTCTGCCATATACAAACGGCGTGCAAATGTTTAAAAAAACTTAAGTTATGAAGTTGTTTAAAAGCAAAAGAATTAATTATCATTACAAATCACAGATATGTCAGTTTTAACATTCTTGACATTATATAATTATAATTATAACTAATAAAAATGCAAATTACAATATAATTTATTAATAAAATGTGAAAAGATAAATAACTAAATAATTGTTGTGTCGCATAACTGATCTACATAATGTGAGGCCAAATAACTGTTTTTTGAATCATGGATCTGGACGATTAGGTCTTTAAATGTTATCAATCTATTGGTTAAAAAGCATTTGAGATAAAACATGCTGCAATGAAAGAGTTGTGTGCCATAAAAATCTTGTTATATACATACCTGAATAGTGATCTCCTCGCACCAACGACAAATAATGTAAAATTCAAACATATTGTAGCCGAGGAAGAGCAGGCTCATTAGGCCTTGTGTCAAGTTCTGTGACAAAGTCTGTGAAACAAGGTTTAAAATACAGAGCATTTTTTGTATAATAATAACCAGACAAGCAGATGAAAGGTAAACAAAAGTGGCAAGTGTGGCAGGGCATCAAACTTCAATCCTTCAAGTTTAACTTTTTTTGTTAGTTAATTTATATATACATATAATAATAAAGTGCATAAAAAAAAGAAATGAAGAAAAGCACTTTAACGCGCATTTTCCGGATTTTCTTGCAGATAAAAGAATAAGATAGATAGCGAGTTCCTCAGTGGTTAAAGATTCCAGGAGAGGCGCGATTCCATTTAAGCCTTATCATTAAATAAATAAATAATTTATGATAAATTTGAAATAGAAAAATATTGGAAAAAATTAACTCGGCCACAAGTGAATTCTCAGATGGGAATTGAACCTACGACCTTTGGAAATCCGGTCTAATGCTCTGGGCCGAATTTCCAAAGGATTTATAATAATAGGAAATAGCATTGAAAAATGCAAAAAATCAAATATCTTAAAATCAATAACTGCATACAAACACAGCAATTATCTAGCCAACGTTTAGTTTCATAAAGAACTTGTGTTATGGTTATAAGATAACGCACAAACATACATAAATACTTTTTTGTAAATACGTACATAATATACATATTAAACACCCAGACCAAGACAAATAGACATGTTCATGTCCAGGGATCGAACCCGGGACCTCTGGCGCAGAAGGCAGGCTTAGTTCCCATGCGCCAAACAAGTCGTCAAATTATCATTCAAATCAATCAAACAATCATTACTTAACATGATGAATTGATGAAGGTATGATGAAGGCTAAGCGCTACCCGTTGTGTATAAAACTAACCGTGGAAGCTTGGTATCCAACGAAGGAGATCATAATTCCACTCACAATCAACTGACTCAACATTGGTCTACTCAGTGTGGCACGCAGGTCCATGATGTAGCTGTTGGAAAGATATTCATGAGCTACGTATACAATGCTATTCTAACAATGGTAAATCACTTCAAAGTCGCTCTTGCTCCGCATATCATCTTAGTTGTTATTGTTTTAATATTTTCACATTAAAATCAAACACAGTAATAACTTGATGCCACTGCAGCGATGAATTCACTCATTTGCGGACTTAGATTTTGCGAAAGGTCTTTTCAGAATGGCACTACTGGCTACAGATATCGGTTGTCAGTTAGAATCCCAATATCGAGGCTTTACTAAATAAGTAAATTTTAAATCGTTAGTTCCTATCGAAACAATAGTGGACTGAATTTTTAAGTTCCAAATAACAACTTTAATAATCAACATCATGGCGATCAACTTCATTCATTGATATGAATTTAACTTTTGCGACTAGTACTTGATTTTTTGGATTACTCAATTTGTGTAGACTTTCATCAAAACATCGTAAAATAAATTGAGGCCTGAGGCCTATTTTCACATCCGCTAAATTTAGTGAAACTAAAATACTAAATACATGTATGTATGTACAGCTCTGCCACAGTACTTTGAATAAATCTATTCCTTACTGCCAAATTTCAAAGCTCTAGTAATAAATATAATTGTTGAAAACCACCTCAAAATAGAGCGATGTTGATGTACCAAGTCACCCATCCTCTTCTTATAAGCCCTTTGAAATTCCTGATTGTGTATCAAATTTTCGATTGGTTCACCTAAAAAAAGTCATAAATACTGTTAGACCTTGTGCCTCGTATCTTTTGTAGACGACTCATAAAAAACTATAAGTATTACCATCGTCATCAGCCATTTTTAATGTCCCCACTGCCTTCACTGGCACTGCCCTTCTTTATGGATGGATAAGGAGAACGGGCCATGACCCACCACGCGGGCCCAATGCGGATTGGTGGGTTTTAACGATTGCAAACGCAGCCGGGACCAACGGCTTAACGTGCCTCCCGAAGCACAGAGGAGCTCGAGATAGTAAATTTTTTGATCACTCATCCCGTGACCGACCATTGCGAAAGTTGCTTAATCTCAACAACCACTGCGCCACGGGCTCCTCAAGTATCAAGTATTACCATAAATAAGTTATTTCAAAAGGGTGCGTTAGAAAGTGCTGCGTAAGTGTCGTCGACGTCATCGACTTGTCGAATATGGGCCCGACGCTTAACACGCGAGCGCTGATGCTATAGCGCTGTCACGGTCGCACACAGAGTCGAGTATTAACTAACTATGAAAAAGGAATCTTATTATTAGGACGATAACCTTGAAGTTGCGTTGTAAGAAATCGTCTGTCAAAGTGAAGTTGACAGCGATGCCGACGGCACTTGCGCGGTAACAGATATACGTTGTAAATTATTTCAAAATAGCGGGCTGTGTAATCGGAGAACTTGGTAGTCGACCAGTAGAGTTTTTTTTTTGGGATATGTTTGTTTATTCGATAAGTAATAGGGTTTCGAAAAGTTAAAAAGGTTATAGCAATAATTTATAATTCAAATGAAATACCTATTAATGTTCTTTTTTTTTGGGATACAAACGTTTTCTATAATCTATGATTTTTTTTAATACACTCACAAAAAAATACTCTAATGGCCGGGAAGTTTCCCGATTGTAAAAAAATACACACAATAAAATTTACCTGGAAACTTAAGTTTACATTCTTTCAGTACGTTTTGGAGGCAATCACCGAGTACGTTAATCTGGCAAGCCGAATGCAGCAGGTATGCCTGTATCATCAGATCGTTCACCATGACGAAGTGTGATACGTACATGAAACCGATTAGCAGGGTAGTATAGGTTATGGTGTACCGCCATAGGGTTTGGTAGTAAAACGGCAGTCTGATGGCTATGAACATGTTGTATTCCAGTTCATCCAATAATGGGTAGAGGAACCTGTTGGTAAATCATTGTTTTTGAGTGTACAGAGATTCACCATCACAATTATTATCACAAATCATGATGTTAGATAAACGTCGTATTCTTCAAGCTTTTTAACAGGAGCTTTGAGTAATCTTTCTTTATTTATTTAGAATAAGTTGCCTCTTAAATTTTGGTTGGTGGTAGGACTTGTTGTGAGTCTGCCTGGCTAGCTTCTACCATCTTATCTAAGTCTAACGCCAAAACAACAATGTTTGCAGCATTGATATGTTCCGGCAGTTCGAGACGAGATAGTCAATTTCTCAGTGACTGAGGATTCCGGGAGAGGCTCGCTTCCATCATTCAGCCTTATCAATACTTAACATCAGGTATGACGAAGGAAAAGAATCTCCCCGTCGTACATAAAAAAGAAAGCTCTTTCTAACTAAATTGATTTTGCTAATCAAAATTATTTTTGACTAATTAAGAGATTTAATTACAACTTTTATGTAATATTGTAATACAAAAGTACCTTATGTGTTAGCGGTGAAATACATAGTGCACATAAATCCGTAACAGTTGTTTTAATTCAATGAAGAAAGAATTTTGTTAAACATTTTGTTATGTATTGTATTGTTATACGTTAAGATAAGATAAGTATATCATACCAACAGGACAAGGTTAGATTTCCTAATATTAGCAGCAGTTTTAAATATCTGTTGTTCAATCTTGCCCAGTAATTGATCAATTGTTTCCTCTCTTCAGTTGTAATGTCAAAATACGGAGACTCCATAGAGATAGCTAGTTTTCTGTAAATATCTTTATTATTCACCTGTAATTTCAAAACATTTAGATAATTCATAAAATTCTGCCTGAGAAGAGATTAGATGAGCTGCTGCTTTTTGATAGAGTATGATATAAAAAACTAGGTACTTTCTCTTGTCATACCTATAATTGTAAAATATGTAAGTATGTAGATATAATACAGTGGTAACCGTGTTCGGACCGCGATTACGGCAGTCCAGTACCTATCTTGAACTCAGTCATGAATCGGAAGGTCCGTTATAGCACATGTCGAAATAATCTTAATAAAGCCCTTTATATATTAAATGGCTTTATTAAGATTATTTCGACATCTCAATCCCGCCAAAGGGCGTAGATGAGGTCCAAGATGGAGCGAACTCGCCCAGAAGAAGCCTGTTAACTTGCACCTTGAAGAGCTTTGGGTTGTCTATGCTCGGGAAAACAAACGCAGGCAGGGCTTTGCACTCCTTGGCTGTTCGCATGATAAAAGAGGACTTAAAGCGCTTTTTGCGTAAGTTTGGAATGGCAACCAAGTATAGATGGTAACCTGCTTTAGTATGGATGGTAACCTGGATGGTAAGTCCTAATATAAAGGTGCCTTTTGAAGCACGGAGGAGCTCGAGATAATAAATTTTGTTTACTCATCCCGTGACCGACCATTGCGAAAGTTGCTTAACAGCCACAATCTCACACCGAACTCCTCCTTCACTCCTACATATGTGTGTTTATACAGTACCATATTCCAGTACCCATACAAGGCATTGAACTGCATCAGGGTGAGATTGATGCTGCCAACGATGCCTGACCTGACACTTTCGTCACAGCAAACCATATTTCACAGAACATTATGAGACCGATCAGCAGTTTAAGGGTATTTTTGTTTCCGATATCTTAACGTGATTTCCCTAGGGTTTTCGTGTTTTCGATAGGTACCTACCCGATCTAATTTTCCCTGTGACATTTACGTTACCATATTCCAGTACCGATACAAGGCATTGAAGCGTATGAGGATAATGTTGATGCTGCCAACGATGACGTCCAGTAGGCTTATTACGAATTTGGCAAACTTGACGTTACAATGTAACCCTGTCTCTTTCATATTTAGCGACATGAGCAGTGTATCCGATAGTCTACGCTAACGTGTCCTGTAAATGTCATGTTTGGCAAACTCGTAATATGGCTACAGGCCTGATACTTTCGTCACCGCAAACCACATCTCACAGAACGTTTCGACATCTTAACGTGATTTCCCTAGGGATTTCGTGTATTTGATACCCTATTTTCAATACGACATATACATTACCATATTCCAGTACCGATACAAGGCATTGAACTGAATAAAGATGAGGTTGATGCTGCCAACGATGACGTCCAGGCCTGATGCTTCCGTTACAGCGAACCACACCTCACCGAATATGATAATGGCGATCAGCAGTTTGATGATGTTTTTGTACAAAAAGTAAAGCACGCTATTGTCTTCAGAAGAAAGCCCTAATATGATAAAAAAAATCACACTCATTATCTTGTCCATAGTGTTTGTCGTGTGGATAAAATATAAT
The DNA here is from genome assembly GCA_910589605.1 of Chrysoteuchia culmella. Taxonomy (NCBI): domain Eukaryota; kingdom Metazoa; phylum Arthropoda; class Insecta; order Lepidoptera; family Crambidae; genus Chrysoteuchia; species Chrysoteuchia culmella. Next base: position 7,191,767 of record OU342648.1, read on the forward strand.
AGGTATGGCGGATAAACAAACCTACTTAAGTATTTGTTTTAGTGATTTCAAAAAGTAATAGATTTAAACTCTAGTTGTTATATTAACAAAGTATTAAACTTTAATAGGTAATTCATTTGAATAATTCATTACCAAACTTTTGAAAAAAGGTTCACATAAAAAACTACTGCTCTATCAAGAGTTCTCGATTGTACAATGTACTATCAAGTACAATGGTACATAATATTCATAGAATAGAGTTATTTTAGGACAAACAGAAAGACAAACAGACTAAATACATAAAATTACTTGTCTTGTGCGGGAAACCAACCGCAACCTCTGTGCAGACAAGAAATGATTTTTTGTTTATTTATTTATTTGTATTCAGGCTTTAAACCCATGTTTACACGTAATCTTTTTTTAAGTGGACCCATTTTCGGTTCCATGGGTAATTTAATTTACCCCTGTATCCTGGATGTCTATGAATATAACTATAATTAAAAATGTTTATTATTAGAGCGCGCTTACAAGATACCTTGGTTTCCATTCTATGATTTTTAAAGCATACTATTATACAATCTTCTCTTTATTTATTTGGTTATAGGAATTGTTAAATAATTGGTTTGCTAACGAATTTACCTGTTATATACCAAGCACGATACACTTGTCCAAAGAAAACCGATTCCAATTTTCCCTCTGCCCCTTCTAAGGCTTTGTTGTAAGTCAACTTGTCCAAAAGATGGCTAAGGTAACCCATTTCTCATGCCAGCCTTTTGTTAAATGACACTGTTTGATTTTGTGATATACTTTACCTTCACTGCCGATGAATATAATTAAGTGGCTACGTTTCCACTGTTTAATCCGTTCACGTTAAAGTTTTTACTAAATAAATGATGATCGCCTTTTCTTCATTCACATTTTTCTGTCATAATTATCTAAATGTGTTCTGTTATCAAAAAATACAATTTCCATAATATTTAGATTGTCAATTGTAAGAAAATTCAAAATATCGCCTGCTAATAAAATTATGAGACACTCATAATTAGTCGGACTTTTTATCTCTCAAAATAAACAGATTTTTACTTTTGCTTCTTTAAACTCTAAAGATATATCTACAAAACTGTTGCATTCTATAGGGTTTTCCAATAAGGACGGGTGGATATGAATAGAATAGAATATCATTTCAAAATCCACCCGTCCGTATTGGAAAACCCCATAGAAAATACTAAAGAATTCGCTACCGATAACAGAATATTGCTTTTCTCTACGCGTATGGTATTGTGAGTAATGGAAACTTTTAACGCTAATTACAAATCAAACTGTTAATTTAATTTTCAATAATCATTAAGCATCATTTCTCCATATACATTAAATAATAATGGTCATGAAAGCGTTAAAAATTAAAACCACAGTTAAATATCTTTTGCATGGTAATACTAATACTTTGTTTCAATACACTTTTATTATCACTTTATTATGTTACTAGCGGCCGCTCGCTCTTTCACCCGCGTGGTTCCCGTTCCCGGTGGAGTATCGGGATAAACAGTATCCTATATTCATAACCAGGCTATCTACTATCTATGTAGCAAATTTCATCCAAATCCGTTCAGGAGTTTCGGAGCCTTTTCAATTCAAATAAACAAACAATTAAATATTTCCTCTTTATAATAATAGGTTGGGGAAAAAGTTTCTTCGCATTTTTTTTTAATTCAAAACATTATTTAATATAGTTATTTACATTAAAGTATGTAGGTGTTTTTTTGTTCGAAAACTTTTTGCCATCTTTAGGTAGGGACATAATCCCATTGCTATAGAAATTTTTAGGCTTTCGGATCAAATTACCGCGACAATTGGTTTTGGAGTCGTGATGTTGACCTGACACCGCCTAAAGAATTCTGAAATGACCGAAACAGGTGGAAATCTGAAGGTGGAAGGTCAGGACTATACGGCGGATGCATTAACCCCTCCCAGCCAAACTCTCTTAACTTTTGCTGAGTGGTTAAAGATGTGTGAGGTCTAGCGTTATCATGATGAAAAACCACACCCCCTCTGTTGATTAAGTCACAGACACTGCACTAGGTCCATAAACATCGCTAATTTTTTTCGCGGCTTGCGTTGCATTTTTACCTTTTTTGTAGTAAAATATTGAAATGTATCGAATTTCTTCATTAGATTTACTTATCTTGACAGTAAGAAAAACAAATAAAAGTCACACATTTTCCTAATTTGAATTTTCAAAATTTAAACTTTTAATGATACCAAAGCCAGATACAAATAGTATAGCAAAAGAGATTTTATTACAAGTTCATACATACTATATGCGAAAAGACTTTTTTCCCAATCTAATATTAGTATAGATATAGATAACGATGATTACCGTCAGCGTCTGGAAACCCACTGTATAGGAGTCCATAAAGACCCATTTCGTGTCCTTTTGCTTATCACATACAGAAGCCCTAGTAATAACGTTTTTTATCCAGACCCCCAGCATGAACATCGCTATCATTTTAAGGCGCATGATGCTGTCATTATTGTGACACGTTTTCGAGGTAAGAGTGTCGATATAAGCCGCTCATACTGTCTACAGGGGTTTCGGCTATTTTCGCGGACGTTAGTTGAACAACAATCATAACATTTTATTCTGTACTAGCGGCCGCTCGCGGTTTCACCCGCGTGGTTCCCGTTTCCGTAGGAATATCGGGCTAAAAAGTAGCATGTATTACTCTGCGTAAACTCAAAAATCAAGTAGATTTGTTGCTTAGTTACAGTGTATAATAATAGTCATAAAGATTTAGTATTTCATTTTCTTTAGAAAAATAATATTGTCTACTCCTAATTTTATAATATGAAAAATTACTGTCTGAAATGTATCAAAAAAAAATTTAAAGATTATTTCCAAGTAAAAAAAAGAAAATCCAGTTATCAGTACGACAAATTACTAAATAATAATAGGATTTTTAATAGGTATTTAGAGATACTTGCGTGTACTTTTAATGATCCTATATTCCCTGTTTTGTTAGTTTTGTCGATTTCTGTCAAAGGTAAGGTTAATTTAAGATTATAATTTGATGCAGATATTCTAAGTTTTGGATTCTGAGCTAAATCATGCTGAAAACATTAGAAAACGGTGAAAGAAAAATGGTTTTGATTTGATGTTTCTAAAACATTCGCGCCTTCTTGACATCACTGTATGTCAAGAAAGCGCGAATGTGTTAGAATGTGTTTCCAACCTAACAAAAAGGGAATATAGGATGAAACGCACTGTATTTGAATTTTTCATTCATTTAACGTGATTTGACAGGTGCCAAAATTTATTTGTAAACATATTGCTGCTTTAAACTATTTTTCGTAATGATTTGCTCAGATCCAGTTCCATTTTTGTCAGTATTGATGCCACTTATTTTAATAAATTTGTAACATTCAATAAAATAGTGCGTTATTCATAAACGCTTACAATTTAAATTAAAATTTTATTGAATTGTTGTTATTCCGTTTATGCGCGACAACCTTCGACAGTGTACCTGCCTATGTATTGAAATGTCGTCAACGTGTAGGCTATCGACATTTTCAAATATTTTGTCCTTTTTTACAATTTGTTACTATAAAACTGACGACTTTCTTCTTTTGATGGAAATCTCTAGAATCAGTCGGATCGCGTTGAATTTTGGTAAAGAAAAATATAAGATCGTCGAGCGGACCTGCCATCATCTATTAGAAACAATCATGTCATAAGAACGTTTTGTTTTTAATTAAAGTTGATGGTAAGTCTGAACCCATACTGTGTAGTAAGAGGTGGCGGCAGGCTCCCAGTAAATAATTTAAAAAGTCACTAAACCGTCAATGGGGACTATAGTCCCCGAACTGTGAAACTCGCGAAGCGTCCATGACGACTACAGACCCGAGTTTCACCCGAGTTTTTTTCGTAATAACACGTGTTGTGAGGCTCCATTTTTAACTCAATCTACCGAACAATTTCTTTATATTACGAAATATATTAACTTGACATTGGCAAAATTCGCGAATTTATCGGGAGCACGCCATTAATTAAGAAAGAAGAAGAAGAAGAAGAAGACTACAGACCCCAAAAAAAAATCAGTACGGCGGGGTTCAGATTAATGCTAATAGCAAAGCACAGAAAGCTCGTAGTATTTTCCATTAAAAAAATGTAGATGTCTCTGTGTGAACTGCTTTATCTTTCGGTGTATAATTCATCTAAGTCATGGCAACAAAAAAAATTTTGATGTGTGTGTGACGTCATGTTGTTTATGTTGTTTTTATTGGATTTTCTTTATAAAAGTGGTGAGTATTGTTGTATTGAATCGTATTTCTTAACTATGCGTATATGAAAATGATCGTAAAGGTTTAAGCTCTCCAAAATGGTATGATCTTTATAGTTTAACAATGTGATCGAAACAAATTCTGTCTTGAAAGATACGGTGTCAAATTACAAGCTCAAGTGTTACGTCACGATTTAATTACAGACATTTAATGCATTTCTTTCTTAAACTATTATTTAAAACTTAGATAATATTTCATTGTTAACATTTTAAAATACTTTTTAATAGATATGAGTTAAAATCTGCCAAAATAAAATCTAAAATTCTACGGCGGCGGCCATTTTTTTGCCTATTTTTTTTGTATAGTGATAAAAAATAAATTATGACTGTGATATATCATTTTAAAGGGGAGAATATTTACATTTTTTTAATAATAATAATAATTGGATATTATCGCAATATTTTTTTGGTAAAAGTCAAAATAAAAAAGAAATCTTTTTTTTTCTATAATATTTCAACTTTAACCTTTTATTTTTCGAATTTACACTAGATTTTCGAAATTAAACTTCTGAATTACATATTCGGCGTTTCTTGATCATTCCGTAGGTATTTTTCGCTTTGATAAATCTTTTGCTGTAGTTGAGTTGTAAGTGTTTTTTTCAACATAGGCAAGGTCCGGCCACCCTGGGTGGTCCGGTCACGTGACCTTGGATGTTTGACCTGGAAATTAATTAACTTTTTTTTTTTATGATTTTGTAATTTTTGCATTTTTTAATGCAAACATGCAAGTGAATTCTCAGACGGGAATCGAACCCGCGACCTTTGGAAATCCGAGAGCATTGGACCGGATTTCCAAAGGTCGCGGGTTCGATTCCCGTCTGAGAATTCACTTGTGGCCGAGTTAATTTTTTCCAATATTTTTCTATTTAAAATTTACTATAAGTATTAATTAACATGTTTGGACTGTTCAGTGGGGATTGAATTAAGTATTAAGTAAGTAAAAAAAGCATTTTTTTTAATCCCACGACGGTTAAAACGTAATTGAAAAAAGATAAAATAATTTTCATGGTTGCGGCCAAGGTTGCGGCTCAACGAATCGTTATACAATTATGACGATTCGTTTATCAAGGCACTTGACTACCGTACCGGGAGTGGTTCCACATGCTCTGAATTGTCAGAGCATTTTTTGGACCCTTTCTATTCTGTCAATGTGTATGGCGTAGAATGGTTTCCAGACCGCAGAGGCGAATTCAAGGCGGCTTCGAACAAAAATATGTGTCAAAAGGTTCTTGAAAGGCCTACTAATACGCAGAACAAAGTCAAGCTGTTTGAGAGACTTGCTTATAGTGGGTTCAATGTGAGGTAAGAAAGTCAATTCGGAGTCCATAGTAACGCCAAGGTCCGAATTTGGGTCACTCTATTAAGAACAGTATCGTTCAGTTTTTGTAGTCACCTAATATTAGTCCCTTTTTTTAGTGAAACTTATAACATGGCATTTGTCTAAATTTAAAATAACTTTTTTCATTGCAAAAGGTTTCAAAATTTCTAAGACTAGCCTGTAATAAATCGCAATCGCTGATATGACGAATAATCCGGTAAATTTTAGTGTCATCAGCTAAAGATTTTTTTTGAGTTTGAGTCATTATTAATTAAAGATTAAAGAGTAATGGACCCAAATGAGATCCTTGCGGGACCTCTGAAGTTACAAGCTTATAATTTGAAACAAATCCAACAAGAACAACAGCCTGACTTCTATTTTCGACATATGACTTTATCCAGGGAAATAGATCGCCATGTATTCCATAATGCCACAGCCTTTGTAGCAATGTGTAATGACGAATTTTGTCAGAGTAACTCACGCCTGTATCCACGTATAAAGAATACAGCCCTCCGCTAATGACTTGATAAATAGTGAAGTGACAGGTGCTGCTAGTGTGGCTGAACATTTGTTCTAAGAATAAGATGTATGTCATCAGGCCCTGAACTCTTATTTACGTCAATTGAATCTAAATATTATTAAATTATTTTCTCATTAATCTCAATCGAATGAATGTCAAATGCGGGATTAACAGGGGGTTTTAAAGAGTCTACATTAAATAAATTGAGCTCCGACTTTTCATTTTCTTTTTTACTCATTTCATGAAGTAGCCGCACGTTTAGTTGACCATATCCACAGACAATTTCTTGTGATTGATAGGGCCAAGGTCCATCATGATGTGGCCAATGGACAATGAAAAATTTCATAAAATGCGACCATTTTATGAAATTCTCGAGCATTTCATGACGTGGGCAATTCTACAACATGTCCACGTATACATACATAAATTATATAAATAATTTTATACATAAATACACGTGTATTTATGTATATTGCCCCCCGAAAGGTGGCGAGATTGGGCCCTATTGGTCGGTAACTTCGCGGCCCACTAGACCGTCACGTCTCGATAAGTTTGGATCTATACTCAATTACATTTGACCGTGAGCCGATAAGGTTGAGCCTATTTTTAACCGACTTAAAAAGTAAGTTGTGTTGAATAATATTTGAAGAATTTTTTTTTAAAGGCGATATGTAAATTAATAAACGTCATTTTTGGACTAACAAAAATAATAAAAAAAATATACAATCACATCATCTCATTATTTTATATTAATTTTATTTACTTTACGAACAAATCAACAAAGAACTAAGCTTAGTGGCGTCCATCCAGCTTTACCTAGATAAAAATGATTTGGCAAAAAGAAAATAACAAAATGAGAAGATAAAGTAGGTTAATATCGCAATCAGTTAAAATTTAAAGGACACATAATTTTCAACTTTTAACGAAATGCCTGTGAATTATGAAAATATTTGATTTGTATCTATTACTTTGTACATAATATATCTTTTTTGCTGATACAGAAATCCACCATGTTTCAGAACCTTGAACTCGTATTTTAGGATATTTCTTAACTTACTTTTATCGTGCTTAGATTGAATGTTAAAATTAAATAACTAGTGCAATGGAAACAGATCGAGCTCAGCGCGCTGTTTTCCGGTCCTTTGAATTTCAACAGTTCATAATTATAAAGCCACATCAAATCCTTTTGATGCAATATGCATAGGTTCGGTACTACTATCACATAGGCGAAATGCCATGCATATTTTATTGTTCAAATGTAGCATTCTTGACAATACATGAACTTGCGAGCCTCACTGATAGGAGTTCCGGAAGGAGGTTCGGGAATAGTAAATGATAGATCTGACTGCGATTATAAAAGAGATTTATTAAGGCTTGCGCCAATCTTATATACTAGGTAGAGATGAGTGTGTGTAAGTAAATAGGTATTAGTAGGTACACACACTACACCTCCCCCCTAAAAAGAAAAAATAAAGATTACATTAGTAAATACATTTTCTTTTTTTACCATTAAGTAAGATAAAAATAATAATAATAAATCAATTATTAATAAAAGATTTTTGAAGAGTTTAAAAAAGAAAGTTTAGTTGTTTCATAGGTACTAACTGATGATACTATTATTTAAAATACATTTTATGGGTCAAACTGAAAACTTACTTATAAATCTACAATACATTGTAGTAGTCAAGGAATTTGCAAACAAAAAAAATATATTTTCATTTAATAAAGAAAAATAAACTGTTTTGTACAAATTATGAACATACTATTTTGGTCTCCAACAGGATTCAAAAGGGGAAACTCGTTCACACCTTGATGCAACTGAAGAACCTTGTGACGAGGCATACAACCTCGTCATAATCCTTGCAGTCCCTTTTGGCGTTTTTCTTTCGGCATTCTATTTCTAAATTCAAAAATTACTAGGAGATCGATCTTTGACTTCTGTCAAGAGAGTCTAGGACAGGATTGAAATTATGAACACGAATTTTGGTTGTCTATAATAAAATCTCGAAAGTGTACTCAAGTGTGTTATTACAATTATAAGTGTTAAAAAGTGCTCTTCGCGTGCTGACCGTCGGACTGGCGCCCAACGTTTAAAATTAACCGTACTCACACACTACCATCATTATTTACCGAATACCATCCTTTCCTGTGTGATCCTGTGCTCCTCCCGTTCCAATCTCAGTTCCCGCCTTTCATCATTTCGTCGTCGTCATCATTGTTCCTGCCATTTCATTAAGAGTCATCAATATTCATCAAGAACCAACCGTCATCCCGTCAATGTCAACCGTTTCGCCAACCCACCGATTCCGTGCTCTTCCTGCTCCAAGATCCTGATCCAAGTCACCGCTACCAATCTATTTTAAACAAATAAATTATATTTTGCTATAGGTAGAATCTTCAAACTTCAAAAATATTGCCCTGCACAATTACATTATTGCCTGTTTCGATCCCAAACCTTTCGGCCTAATTAGCATTTTATTTGTGTTGTACTTTATTTTACACCCTCATCCCCATTAACCCATTTACTTACCTTTTTGCTAGGGCTTATAGTGCAATCCCAGCACTTTAGGACAATTCTTAATATATATATTTTCAATTAGGTAATTTACAATCATTTATTTATTAATGACATTGTTGTCATAAACAAATCAAATTGTCTTAGCAACCATAAAGTTGACTTACGGCCGGTTTCAATAATCTATCCCTTACAACAGATAGGTCTACCTTGGTTACGTTACTTAGCAACCGCTGTTATTTTGGGTTATTTTGGGCTGATTAACAAAAATATCTAGGCAACAAAGCTCTAGTAAGCCTATCTCTTACAGCAGTTAGGTTATTGAAACCGACCGTTAGTCAATATCCTATAGATTACCTTTAATCTAGATAGGTAGGTACAAAGAGTAAAAATAAACTCTTAACAGACTATTTACATAGGTACATAATAATTTTCTCTACTCTACGTAGGCAAGTTTTAAACAAACACAGAATAGAAAATCCAACTATGGATCCCACTCTTTTGACTAAACCCGAGATCTTATACGAACTAAGGATTAGAGATGTACTCTTTCAGACCACAGATACCGCAGATAATAAAATAAAATCTCGAAAGTGTATTCAAGTGTGTTATTACAATTATAAGTGTTATTTCTATTTCTATTTTATCTTTACTTTTCTTTCCAATACCATAAAAAACCTAACAACGCTAAATTAATAATGATAATAATAAATTTTTATTTTACACCACAATCAATCTTAAATAAAGTACAGTAGTTACAATGAGTTCACTTATTACTAAAGTAGACTGTGGCGGGCTGATACCTGAACTAGGAACACTCCTGTATCTCAGGTTATCAACCCTCCACCCCGAGAAATTAAATCTATATGTATAAAATTACAAGGGTAACCAACATGGTTCATATAAAAAACCTTACGGAGAGTAAATTAATCAATTGAAAATTTATAAATAATACAAAGGTATCCCCTTATTTTATTTTTTTTAACAAACGTATAAAAAGATTTAAAAAATAATGGATAGATAAATTCAGATAACATTGGGTCAATACATTACTCTAAGTAAGAATGGAATGTACTGTGAAGAACTGCTTTACTTTTTAACAGGAAAGTTAATGTGGAATAAGGATATTTTATTAAGTGTAAATTTACATTTTCTCTTTTTTATCCATATTATGTAAATATTTAAGGCAAATAAGAGTTTTACGCTTTTGGGTGATCAGTCCAATCGCATATGAAACTTTATAAACCGTATATTCCCTAACGTCTATAAATAAAATCCATTTCGACATCCCAAATCCTACATAATAAAAACATCACATTACCTATATCCTTAACCATGCTGTACCTAATTGCAAATTAAACAGTAACAAAAACGATTTTTAATACACCTACAATAAGCATACCTGTGCCTTCATCTCATGACTAATCCTTGATTAACCTTTCAAACTCTTACTTTCACTCCTTTAAACCTCTAGAACCAATTCCCCAAAATATATAATTTTCTATCATAAACCACATTTCAAATCTAAGTTTTCTTTTCCACCAAGTTAATACAAGTTATTTTTTCCAATGAAACAACAATGTTTTATATTACAGCTTGACCATCAGACCCGTGTGATATTTAACGACAAGATTAATATTACTTCTTAACCTGAATAATAACATGACCTAATGCAGACGCGCTTCTATCATTGTAATGCCGATACCGAACCCTTCTTCGTTAAGTTATTCAAAACAATATAATTGCATCGCTACGCTTCTAATTAGAAATTTTGTATTACGATTGATAATTAAGTAAGTACCGATGCATATAAAAGTTACTTCGGTTGATGTTTTACAAAAAAAAAAAACTAGAACGAATTAATTATAAATTGATTATTTATGATTTCTGTTCAGGACTAAATCGAATAATAACTTTAATGTATATCAATTTGTATGATAAAAAAAAAACTTTAAGATTCTAATGAATATAAAATTGTATTGTAAAATTGTAAATGTAATAATGAAAAGAAGCATGATTTAACGCAAAAATAAAATAAATTCTAACTATGTATAAAACACATAATAGTCAACAGAAAAAATAAACAGTTTTTGATACGATCGATGTAGAAGAAACTAGTCACGAGTACAAAAATAAAATGATTTTTAAACAAGTTTTTTAAAACTAGAACATCTAACTTCTCTATTCAAACAATTAGTTATTTCGGATAAGAAACAGATTTATTAAATTACGTAAACGTAACGATGATATACCTACCTACGAAAATATGTGCTAAACTAAAGACATTTATATGATAGCCAATGATTTGTTATATATGATAACTAATGTTTACAATTTTCCGAAAATAGTTTTTAAATAATTTATGTATTACTACTTTTAAATGTTTCGAATTTAAAGTGATATGAATATTATCTTCAACCTTATTTATCAAATTATGTTAAAGAAGTATAAATATTACGTGCTTATGACTCATGAATTATGATATATAATTCTTGTATCAAATATGTAAGTAACAGAATAAGATTTTAAGAAAACTATCAAATAAATACTATCAACATAATATGAAATTTATAAGATGAGAAAATGAGTTTTTTTTTTCAAAGAATTATATAAATATTACTATAATAAACTTTAATGTGTGCGAAAAAAAACAAAAACTAATATTCATGCCGCTAATGACTGAAATTTCTTTAAATAATTAATTTATGACGAAATAAAACTCCTCAAGTTATTTTATGAATTTTTGAAATTTTGCATTTTTCACTTGTGGCCGAGTTGATATTTTTCAATATTTTATAATAAATTTATCATAAGTATAAAAATAGCATACTCAAGTTATATTCAAATTTTGGTTAAACAAAATTATCGGTAAGTACCTACAATACCACACGTGTTGCTATGTCGGCCATTTCGATGTCGTTTACCTTGAGTGCAATTACGAGAACAAATTTTACCTATTTTCTCAATGCAACAAAAAAAATCCAAATAATTGTCATCGATAAATATTATTCAAATTAAAGAAATGAAGTTTTGGTTATTATAAACCAAAACTTCATTAGTGCAAAATAAAAATTACCTGCATCAACGTTCGATCTCTGAAAAACTCGTCTGTAAAAAACAAATAAAACACTATAAATACCAAAACCACAAACATTATTGACCAACCTCTTATTACTTTTTCTGTGCAATCTGTCGTATGAATCAGAAACTTTTTAGAAGACTAAATACAAGACTAGATAAAATATTCCTCAGACCTATGTATATTAATTTTCGTTTTGGTTCCTTTGTGGAATACAAAGGATAGAGAGATAGAGATTACTAACAATTTTAATTTATACCAAAAATTCATTAAGTTAGTATTAAGTTAGTACTAAATAAAATCTCTATTCTAAAGTAATTAAAAATAGATTCTTCAGAATGTAATTTTGTTCTAACTCTCGTTATTTTGCTTACAACACAAATACTTGCATTCGACAATACGTAAAACGTTTTAATAAAACTAATATTTAGAGCTAGCGCAGACGACGGATAACGGAGGACTTTTTGTCCGCGACACGTCTTTATTGTTAACCAAATGAGATTCAACTTAGACCGCGTATATCCGCGAAAAGTGAGCGATAGTCCTCGTTATTTATTCAACTTTGTCGTGTCGCGGACAAAAAGTCCTTCAATGTCCGTCGTCTGCCATTAGGCCATTAGGGACCTAAAATGTCTGGAAATTATAAATTAACTATATTTTATTGACGTTTTCGAAAGGGGGTAAAGAAAAAGAAAAGCAAACAATATTAAAATCAAAACAAAAAAAGAGCTCCTTGAAGTTTTTGGGTCAATTTCGAAGTTCTGTTGCCTAACTGCTGGGCCACTCTGCTCCTTCCTCTTCTAAGGACACCATCACCTGCCGGCAGCTCCACATCTGACACCATCATCTCCCGGCTCCCTGCTTTTTATTTCCATCATCGGCATCACATCAGCAGTAACACAACATAACACGCGACAACGAATACTATATTGTTGATAATTATTTATTTCCAGTTCTTTACTTATGTAATTGAAGAATTTATTTTTATTATATATTTTTATTTCACCTTCTGCTAATTAACTTTCATATTTATTAAGATAAATAAACAAATTATCTATTCAAAGTTTATAAGTAACTAGACAAGTTTTAGTCCTTTATTGTAGCACCACAAAATAAATTCATCACAAAATTTTATTTAAATTCTTTAACTAACCAGCCGCACGGCGCCGCCGACGCAGGCGGCACTGGCAGGGTCGCCATGCAATGATGGCGGTTCGGGAATAGTAAATGAAATGATAGATTTGACTGCGATTATAAAAGAGATTTATTAAGGCTTGCGCCAATCTTATATACAAGATAGAGATGAGTGTGTGTAAGTAAATAGGTATTAGTAGGACACTACACTCAAATCAATTTCTAAAGTAGGGCCATTTTAAAAGAAAAGACCACATTTGACAGCTACCTTTTACACGGTAGAAAGATCGTGTGGCCACTCGTAGGTATTTTATATGAAATGTAAAAAAAATATTATCTCGGACCATTATAATAGATCATATTATAATGGCCCGAGATAATAAAAATCCATATCCGTTCAGACGTTTTTGCGTGGTTGAGTAAAAAACATCCAATCATCTCAACATCCATACTTTTAAATTTATCGTAAGCAGTAGGCTTGGGCGAATTAACAATTCGTCCATGGCAATAGGATGATATTAACTAGCATCCGCACACGACCGCATCTGAATTATCGTAACATCATCCAAATAATCTTCATCTTCCAATTCATTCCTCAAAATTTTCAACAAGAGTAATCTTAGATATTTATCGGGTAGAAAGGTGTATAGACATTTAAAAAAATGTTTAATTGACTGTTTATGAATGATATTTGCAATCACAATTTCTTATAAGATAAATAAATATTAGGAAAACAATTTTTCTCTTTTTTACTAGTATATATATTATTATTGTCTGAGTTATTTAGTGTTTTTATTTACGCATGCCTGTCGTAGTTATTTGCCTTGAGTGTCATAATATTTTTTGCGCAATAAGCAAACAGACAAACATGGAATACTTGGTTAATTACTTACTATTGCTTTAACATTTACATGATTTTCTCCATTCCATAACCATAATCCTCGGCAAATCTAGCGACGAACTCCAAACCAGCATAAATCGAAGCACGTTAATTCCGCTTCATAAATTGACATTATTGGCTGTAATGCCCAAAATGCAGGTGACGAAAGACTACAAACTTCCGATTAGTACCTCGTTTCGTGTAATTACGACATCTTAAGTTTCTTCGCGCTCTCATAATTGAAATAAAACAACTTTTGCGAAGTATTTAGTGCGATTTATTTGCCCGAAATATATATTTGGTACTATAATTTTGCGGTTTTTTGGTTTCCCGACGTTTCGGCACCATTTCAGTTGCCGTGGTCACGGTTTGACTGGCTACTTGTAAGTCTACCTTCAAAAAGTTGATTTATTATTGCGTTCGGAAACGGTTAGATAGTGGCGGTGGTGGCGGTTAGGTGGTGGTCAAGCCACCCAAGAAGATCAACCAACTCCTACCACCAGTCAAGTGCAACATACCGCTTCAAGCTGCAGGTGTCTACAAACTGGATAGTGACTGTGGGCTCTCGTCTAAACAAAGAGAAACATAGGGACCCGCGTTAGAGAACAAGTAGCTGACGTGAAAAATACGCGCGAAAACAAGTCTGCAGTGTGTGAACATGCTTTAGTAGAGGGACCCAACTACATCAGGTTTGATAAGCCACAGATCCTCGCTAAGGAACAAAAATTCGTCCCCAGAATGCAACACGAAGCTATTGAAATCACCAAATATCCAAATTTCAATAGGGATGATGGTTGGAAGAAGAAGCTTGGGACCCTATTATCCATAAATTAAAATCTCAACCCAAATCGCACACTGCAAGACCTAAAGATACGGTTAGCTCGCATGTGACACCGCGGCCGGCGGGCGCAGGAACTCTACGGCTAAACGCAGCGACCGGAAGAGTCGGGCTGCTGGGACGCACGATAACAGGGGCGTCCGCAGTGATAGCGGTGACTGGCCGCCCTTCTATGAGCGCACTCGTAGCCTACGACGAGCCTATGACGCGTCTAAAGCGTCTTATTCTTCAATGGACAACTTATCACGGGTGAATGCCGCGCAGTACGGCCCGGCACGAGAGGCCGTCGGTGCCTTACTTTCTACAGGGCATAGCCCAATGTTCTCGAACTTCAGTTTGGTAGGTCTCCAGGAGGTCGCCGCTGTGCGAGCTTTGCCTAAAGTCAATTTCGAGGGCAAGGACTTGCATTTCTTTGCCAGCCGTGTCCGCAGTTGCATTTCAATTATGAAATTTGTTAATAATAAGTCCTATTCAGAGTCACCGGTGCTTTATAACTCGTTGCTTCTGAAATTGACCCCTGCAATGCGAGCACGCTGGAAAGATTTCACAAAGTCCCACTTCAATCTGATTCTAGGAACGAAATTGGAGTTGCTAGCTGACTTTTTAACCGACTTCAAAAAAAGGAGGAGGTTCTCAAGTCGACTGTATTTTTTTTTTTTTTTTATGTATGTGTACCATAACTTCGCCAGTTGTTAACAGATTTTTATAATTCTTTTTTTATCTGAAAGAATTTGGTTTATGTGTGGTCCCATATAATTTTTACGAAGATCTGGCTAGTAGTTTTTTCATACTCCTGAAAAATATCAATCACCTTTTGGCAAGTAGTCGTATACCTAGATGACATCATTGTTGTGTATGGGCTGATTTTTAGTGTAAGTAACAGCACATAATGTAACAAAAAAATCTGAAATAAAAACATTTTATAAAAAAAAATCAAACCGACTTCAAAAAGTAAAAAATAAAACTTTTGGAGTCGGTGCTAGTTAGCTAAGGCCAAAAAAGATATAGTTAATATAAGTGCAATGTAGAATGCTTTGGCTGGCACCGACTCCAAAAGTTTTATTTTTTACATTTTGAAGTCGGTTTGATTTTTTTTATAAAATGTTTTTTTAGCTGAAGAAGTCACCACGGAATTCCAGTTTGGCGTTATTACGGAAGCGAACTTGTCAAGTCATGGCTGGCTCAACCACATAGCTCAAAAATGTTCCAGGTTAACGTGGTGAATGCAAAGCAAAATAATTTTCATTCAGGTAATAAGTCGGCTGATAGTAAAAATCATTCTAATTCACAATCTCAGCAAAATAAGTCAAATTGTTGTTTATATTGTCAACAATGTCACAAAATTGACAACTGAGATAAATTTATTCGTCTTGACTTTATGGCAACCATGAAACCAGATGCACCGGCTACCACCCGTAGCCGGTGCATCTGTATGTCGGTGTGAAGAAGGGGGATGGCGGTATGAGCTCACACTAAGCGTGGTCACAAATATAATTTCGATGATGGCGGGGAAGTAAACCAAACCGGCAAAGTCTCAGAATGATGATGAGTGTGTTTTATAAGTTGTAGGAAAACTCCGAAAACTCCATGTATCTTAGTGAAGTTACTACAAATGAAGTCGAAAAAATCATAAAAAAAATAAAAAATAAAAGAAGTTTTGGCTATGATGAGCTTCCGCCAGTGTTGATTAAAATATGTGCTGAAACGTTAACACCTCCGTTAACTCCTCCGTTATTAATCAATCTTTCTCCGAGGGTATGGTTCCAGACAACCTCAAGTTAGCAGTAATAAAACCGCTTTACAAAAAGGGTGACAAGAACGATCGCAATTACTGCCCATCGGCACTTTTGCCCACCTTCTCTAAAATATTCGAATTAGCAATGGCGTCTCGCTTGTACTCATTTTGTGAAAAGTTTTATGTATTTAATGACAGTCAAAACGGATTTCGGAAAAATAGTTCAACATCTTTCATCATCAGCCTGTCCACTGCTGGACATAGGCCTCTCCAAGTGCACGCCACTGAGATCTGTTTTCGGCTTCTCGCATCCAGCTCCTACCAGCCGTCTTGCGCAAATCGAGGACGTCCTATACTACGTTTGCTGAGACGCGGTCTCCACTCTAGAACTCGTTTACCCCAACGGTTATCGGTTCTACGGCTAATATGGCCAGCCCACTGCCACTTCAGCTTGCTAATCCGGTGGGCTTTGTCGATAACTTTGGTTCTCTGACGGATCACCTCATTTCTGATACGATCTCTCAGAGAAACGCCGAGCATAGCCCTTTCCATAGCCCGCTGAGCAACTTTGAACTTGTGGACCAGCCGTGCCGTCAGTGTCCACGTTTCGGCTCCGTAAGTCATAACGGGTAGGAGGCACTGATTGAAGACGTTCGTCTTTAGGCACTGTGGGATCGACGACGTAAGGACTCGACGTAGCTTCCCAAATGCAACCCAACCCAACTGAATTCTCCTATTCACCTCGTCCTCAAAGTTGTTTCTACCTAACTGCAATGTCCAAACCCATCCCATCCAATTCCACACTTCCTCTACCCAATCCAAGGCGTGAAACGTACCGTGCCGACGGATGCGAAGCCAGGGGGTAAGCCTGGTCGCAAACGGTCTCTCTCCAGTGGGAGGGCAACCCTGGAGAAGGAAGCAGCCTTACCCGGGCAAGCGGGGCTCTGCTCGGGTGGACCGTGTATTTCCCTCGCCAATCGTGGGACCAATATGGATTCAGGTACAAATATAAAAAAAAAAAATAAACCCAGACAGCTTTTTACGTAAGTTTGGAATAGCAACCAAGTATAGATGGTAACCTGCTATGGTATGGATGGTAACCTGGATGGTAAGCCCTAATATGAAGGTGCCTTTAGAAGCACGGAGGAGCTCGAGATAATAAATTTTGTTTACCCATTCCGTGACCGACCATTGCGAAAGTTGCTTAACCGCAACAATCTCACACCGAGCTCCTCCTTCCCTCCTACATTATGTGTGTTTATACAGTACCATATTCCAGTATCGATATAAGGCATTGATCTGAATCAGGACGAGGTTGATGCTGCCAACGATGCCTGACCTGACACTTTCGTTACAGCAAACCATATTTCACAGAACATTATGAGACCAATCAGCAGTTTGATGGTGTTTTTGTATTCGACATCTTAACGTGATTTCCCTAGGAATTTCGTGTTTTTGATAGGTACCCGATCCAATTTTCCCTACTGCGACATTTACCATAGCATTTACTACCTTAGCATATTCCAGTACCGATACAAGGCATTGAACTGCATGAGGATGAGGTTAATGCTGACAACGATGACGTCCAGTAGGCTTATTACGAGTAGTGCAAACTTGACGTTACAATGTAACCCTTTCTCTTTCATATTTAGCGACTGTTTTACCGACATGAGCAGTGTATCCGAAAGTCTACGCTAACGTGTCCTGTAAATGTCATGTTTGGCAAACTCGTAATATGGGTACAGGCCTGATTCTTTCTTCACCGAGAACCACATCTCACAGAACGTTTCGACATCTTAACGTGATTTCGTGTATTTGATACCTTATTTTCAATGCGAAGTATACATTACCATATTCCAGTACCAATACAAGGCATTGAACTGAATGTGGATGAGGAGGCTGCCATCGATGGCGTCCAGGCTTGATGCTTCCGTTACAGCGAACCACACCTCACAGAATATGATAATGCCGATCAGCAGTTTGATGGTGCTTTTGTACACAAAGTAAAGCACGCTATTGTCTTCTGAAGAAAGCCCTAATATGATAAAAATAAAAATATCTCACACTGATTATCTTGCCCATAGTATTTGTCTTATGGAAAATATATTATTGGTATGGCGAATAAACAAACTTACTTAAGTATTTGTTTTAGGGATTTCAAAAAGTAGTAGATTCAAAGTCTAGTTGTTATATTCACAAATTATTAAGCATTACTAGGTTAATTCATTTCAATAATTCATTACCAAATTTTCGAAAAAAAAGGGTTAACAAAAAAAACTACTCTTCTATCAAGAGTTTCCTCGATTGTACAATGTACATAATATGCATAGAATACAGTGTCAGGACTATTTCCCGGCCCGGCTAAGGAACGGGGAACAGAGTGAGCAGGTTACAAATAAAGATAAAATAAAACTGAGTTTAAGAACAAGCGTATAATAAAAAAATAGAAAAGCATTTACAGGAAGATGTATGTAATTAAATATAAACCTAAACTTTGTTCAAAACAATTATATAGCTGGGGGTGGTTACCTTAATCTTTTGCTCTCTTAAAATGAAAATTACTTATAGATTATTACTTCAAATCGTTAAAAACTATTTATACTAAATCGTAGTTTATGGAAATACAATGATCGCTGCCTGAAGTCGCGTCGGTTGTAGGGAACGGTGGAAAATAGAGATAGCCGCCCGAAGTCGCGTCTCCTCGCTACATAAGGTATAAAACAGGACATTACTTGTTTAAAGTCAGGTCCTAAAGATCAGGACCGGTACTTCGAACTTCGCAGACTGTTTTCATTCAAACTCAGCTTAGGAAATGAGGCAAATTGTTTTATAGATATCGATCTATTATAAATGAAAATATGTATGGATCTCGATAAACGAGTTTGTGGGTTAGTTGGTTGGTTGGTTGGTTGGTTGGTCCCTCCTCTTCCCTCCTGAAAAGTACGCAAAAAAAGAAGGCGTTAGATAAAGTAACTACTTAAGTAAAAAAAATCTTGACTATACATAGGTAACTGCCTAAGAGATTAAATCAAAGAAAGAAACTTTTATTTATCAATATTCTTTTAATTAAAATGAAAGTTCCTCCAAGAAATCTCCAAGTCCAAGTAACGTAACGTGTATGAAGATGAAGCTAAAAGATATCAAACCTATGTAAATTTTGTGAAAACCTCAATAAAAGTAGTATTTATACTTTTCAAATACTTACCAATAAAATGTGTTAGATATTTAAAAAAGAAAGACAAAATTCTCAATTCTAAATTGCAAAGCAAAATCAGGCTTCGTCCTGTGAAAAAGTGAAAAATCTTTTCCAAGCGCGGCACGAAAACGCGGGAAAACGACGAAGAAACCCCATCGTCAGAAAAAAAGAAATGAGTAAAAAGGATGAATGATAATAAGAGTGTGTGTGAAAAGGATAGGTAGAATACTTGAATATTTTTAAATGAGGTCGAACATGATTTAAAACTTATTTCAAATATTACATAGATACCAAGGAGTTTTATACAATGAGGTTGATAGTTTGAAAAAAGAGTATGGATGAAATGAGGTCGCATGTCCGAAATAAATATAAATTAAGGAAAATTATTGAAATATAATAATAAATGATTGTGATTAAATAAATAAGATGAAATATAAATAAATATTAAAATGAAACGTTGTTTTGAAAAAACACAACGTTACAACAGCTATTTTAAAATAAACAGTCATACTAAATACATAAAATTACTTGTCTTGTTTGGGAAACTAACCGCAACCTCTGCGCAGACAAGGAATGATTTAATTCATTTTCGTTTATTTATTTATTTGTATTCAGGCTTTAAACCCATTTTATCGAGTAGTCTTTTTAAGTGGACCCATTTTCGGCCCCATGGGTAATTTAATTTACCCGTGGATTGTATCCTGGATTTCACATCATAACAACATAACTATGATTAACAAATATTTATTATTAGAGCGCGCTTTCAAGATAACTTGGTTTTCATTCTATGATTTTAAAGCATATTAATATACAATCTTCGCTACCTATATTTATTTGGTTTTAGGAATTGTTAATTAATAATGCTTTTCTAACGTATTTACCTGTTATATACCAAGCACGATACATTTGTCCAAAGAAAACCGATTCTAATTTTCCCTCTGCCCCCTCTAAGGCTTTGTTGTAAGTCAACTTGTCCAAAAGATGGCTTAAGTAACCCATTTCCTCATGCCAGCTTTCTGTTTAATGACAGTTTTTGATTTTGTGATATACCTACTTTAACTTTACTGCCGATGAATATAATTAAGTGGCTACGTTTCCACTGACTCATCCGTTCACGTTAAAGTTTATTTTCACTAAATAAGTGATGATCGCCTTTTCTTCATTCCCATTTTTTTTCCAAAATTATCTTACTTTATTTTTCAGGACAAGTTAGTGGTCGTAACTCATTTAATTTAATTAAGGAGCGTTTAACATGCTCACAATTTATTTCTTTTTTCCCCAAAATAAATACATACAGTGGCCTTTACATAAAAAAACGTTACCTTACACACAGCTTATTTAATTTTATTTCAAAATCCACCCGTCCTTATTGGAAAACCCCATAGAAAATACTATAGAATTCGCTACTTATTATATTTAATTTATTACCTTTTTATTACTTATATTAATTTTCTCTACGCGTATGGTACTGTAAGTAGGGCTGGGTCCAGTGAAAATTTCAGTGAAATGAAAATTAAACTTGAAATGATTTATTTTATTATTTACTTTACTGTTTTAACGTTTTAAATGTTAATTACAGACTTAATTTTGATTTTATCGTTAAGGAAATTAATTAAACAATCTATTGTACTCACAAATTAGATTACCACAAATTACTAAATATTAATAGGATTTTTAATAGGAATTTAGAGATACTTGCGTGTACTTTGATGATCCTTTTATAGTGC
Source organism: Chrysoteuchia culmella (assembly GCA_910589605.1). Taxonomy (NCBI): domain Eukaryota; kingdom Metazoa; phylum Arthropoda; class Insecta; order Lepidoptera; family Crambidae; genus Chrysoteuchia; species Chrysoteuchia culmella. The sequence goes on from OU342648.1 coordinate 7,213,025, forward strand.
GTTTTATCCTATACTCCCTTTTTTGTTAGTTTTGTCGATTTCTGGCAAAAGTTTAGGTTAATTTAAGATTATTATTTGATGCAGATATTTTTCGATTCTGTGCTAGAATGTTTTACTAACCTAAGAAAAAAGGGAACATAGGATGAAACGCACTCTAGAGGATTTGACAGGTTCCAAAATCACTTTGTAAAAATATTGCTGCTTTAAACTGTTTGTCGTAATGATTTGCTCAGATTCAGTTCCAGCTTCATCAGTATTGATGCCACTTATTTTGGTAAATTTGTTACACTCAATAAAATAGTGCGTTATTCATAAACGCTTTCAATTTATAAGTAAATCAGTAGTACATATATATTTAAATACCTAATAGTACCTAATAATGATAATGATGCATGTAGTCAACGTTTTATTGAACAACATTGAAATTTTATTGAATTGTTGTTGTTCCGTTTATGCGCGACAACCTTCGACGGTGTACTTACCTATGTATTGAAATGTCGTCAACGTGTAGGCTTTCGATATTTTCAAATATTTAGTCCTTTTTTACAATTTTTTAGTATAAAACGGACCAGTTTCTTCTTTTGATGGAAATCTCTAGAATCAGTCGGATCACGTTGAATTTTGGTAAAGAAAAATAAAAGATCGTCAAGCGGACCTGCCATCATCTATTAGAAGCAATCATAAGAACGTTTGGTTTTTATTAAAGTTGATGGTAAGACTGAATCAACACTGCGCTAAAAGGTGGCGGTAGGCTCCCCAGTAAATAATTAAAAAAGTGAAATAGTCTAAGGATTGAATTAAGTATTTTAATACTTAATTCAATCCTTAGACTATTTCCACAAGTTTTTTTAAAAAAGCAAAATTTAAAATTTAAAAAAAACCCACAACGATCAAAACGTAATAGAAAATGGATCAAATAATTTAAAGTTGCTTAAGGTTGCGGCTCAACGAATCGTCATAATTGTCAGAGTATGTGGAACCACTCCCGGTACCTACGGTAGTCAAGTGCCGTGATAAACTTTTATTTTACCCTTTCTATTCTGTCAATATGTATGGCGTAGAATAGTTTCCAGACCGCAGAGGCGAATTCAAGGCGGCTTACCAATATGCAGAACAAAGCCTGTTTGAGAGACTTGCTTATAATGGATTCAATGTGGGGTAAGAAAGTCAATTCGGAGTCCATAGTAACGCCATAGTAGCTATGCTCGGCGTTTCTCTGCGTGATTGAATCAGAAATGAGGAGATCCGCAGGAGAACTAAAGTTACTGACGTCGCTCGAAGGATTGCTCAGCTGAAGTGGCAGTGGGCGGGACACGTAGCGAGAAAAACCGATGGCCGTTGTGGCGGAAAGGTTCTGGAATGGCGACCGCGTACCGGACGACGCTCCGTGGGTAGGCCCCCCACAAGGTGGACCGACGATCTGGTGAAAGTCGCGGGAAGCCGCTGGATGCGGGCAGCACAGGACCGATCAAAGTCAAAGTCAATATCATTTATTCAGTCTAGGCTGTTACAAGCACTTATGAACGTCAAAGAAGCTACGCCATCGGTTCACAAACCCTACGGCGGGAGACCTTGTAACGAGAAGAACCGGCAAGAAACTCGTCAAGGGCTGTTTTTTTCTCCCTGTTTTATTTCATACAGAGTCGTCAAATTGAAAAGTGACCTTAACATATCAGTAAGGTCAATTTCCATCACAAAAGGAAAATACTAATTAAAATATTACATTTTATGGTTATTGTAAACGTAAACAATTTTTAACTGGCAAAGAAAGACTTGTCTATTATACATTACAACATTTCCCGCACCACAAGACTACTACACTGCAAGTTGTGAGGTACATACAGGTCAGTATCAATTTATTTTAGATAAAAATATTTAGGCTTTAAGCACAGCATTAAGATAAGCAGACTGAGGTAGACCCATTTCCGCTGGCGGCACCCGTTCACGAGCATGACGCATGAACCAGCCATCGCTTCGCTCAACCATATTTTAGGGAACGTAACGACCCGCCTCACACGACACCGCCGAAGAAACGTTTGAGTGAGCATGACGTACCTCAGGTACTTATGTTAAGCTGTATAAATATAAAAAAAAAATACAGTGGCAACAGCAAAAAAAAGAAAGATAAAAGTGCCTTAATGTAAGACACAACACAACCTACAATGTCACTAGAAGACGCATCAGCTGGGTCACAATCTCAATCGTAATTAAAGTTAAAAAAAATAAATAAAAAAAAGCTTTTATATATTTGGAATAATTGAAAACATTATTTACCTTTGTTTACTCTGATCAAGCAGTGCCACGCATCTCAACTCAAAACATCATAAATAACATAAAATCCAAACAACATATATCTCTACACATTTTAACACAAGCAAACATGAGCAGACCCATCCCGCTGGCAGCACCCGTTCACGAGCATGACGCATGAACCAGCCATCGCTTCGCTCAACCATATTTTAGGGAACGTAGCGACCCGCCTCACACGACACCACCGCAGAAATGTTTACAGAGAGCATGACATACCCAAGCAACCTGTGTTAAAAGTTGAATCTAATACGTTACTAAACATTAATTGAATGACACTACAATTTCGAAAAAACAAAACTAAATATTTATGACCAAGCTGTCTCGTCATTCAAGTAATCTTTTATAGTATAATATCCTTTTTTAAGAAGACAATCTTTTACATTCATCTTAAACTTTTCGAAAGGCAAATCCAAAATATTATCTGGAATTTTATTATAGATACGTATACCTAGACCCATAAAAGATCCAAGGACCTTCTTTAATCGGTACCGAGGCATAACAAGTTTATTTCTATTTCTAGTATTGCGATCGTGCAAATCACCATGTTTGATATACAGGTTGATATTACGCCGTACAAAAAGAATACAATTTAAAATAAATTGAGAAGCAGCTGTCAGTATACCAATTTCTTTAAATTTTTCCCGAAGAGATGTTCTGGAACCCAGTTGATAAATGGCCCTTATAGCTCGTTTTTGTAGTATAAATATTGTATTAATGTCAGCTGCTACTCCCCACATAAGAATACCATACGACATGATGCTGTGAAAATAACTGAAGTACACAGTCCTAGCAGTTTCTATATCAGTCAGTTGTCTGACTTTTCTCACAGCGTAGGCAGCAGAACTAAGCTTGCCAGCTAGTATTGCAATATGTGGACTCCATTGAAGTTTACAGTCCATATAGACCGATAGGGATAAGTTTTGAGGTTTCAAAAATATTAAAGTTCTTGATTTTTGGTATACAGTTCCAGGACCATTTACTTAACCTAATATATGATTTTGTGTCATCTTAGGTGCAGGGATAAGTACATATTGACGTTTTTGTCTTTTCTGACATTATCGGCCGAAAAGAAAATTAGAGACGATAATTTTACTTTCATGGGGATTAGAAAGTCGTAAACGATGTACACGAGGTTTTTGTGTCATCTCTCTCCACGGGAATACTGTTATTTAACCATTACCTAAGATGTCGCCTCAGTAGCTCAAAAGAATATTAGAGTTGGTGAAATAAGTGTTATAAGTTTTAGATCAATGGTATCTTTTGTTTATAATGTTTTGTGTCAGATTCCTCCATGGCATTTTCAGAAACTTTCCTTTTTTTGTTCAAAACGCTGTAAAAGTCACAAAAGAAAATTCAAGTTGTTAGAGTTTATGTTTTTATTATCTTTATGATATAACGAAACACTATTCAAAATCTGTGTCGTTTTTATCCATAGAATCTTATATTATTAGATTCAGTTTAAATCCGGAACATTTTGAAATTTGCCGCTAAGAGCAAGCGCATGGGACGCGACGCGACACGCGAGCGACCTTGAGAGCGCCCTTACGTCGCTCGTCGGTGGTTTTCGTAGTGCAAATGTAAAGCAAAATATAGTGCTGTTGACGGTACCGACATTGCTAGTCAAGAAGGTACCTACTTAATTATTTTTAAGTAAGTTGATGACCAGACTAAGATGTTTTTTAGAAGTAGGTAAACATTAAATAAAAAGCAAAAAAAAGAAAACAGGATATATATCTGATCTAGGCAAGTAAGTAAGTATAATTTATTTTTACTTTATACCACCTCAAGTGCCACTATTCTAAATGACAGCCTTTCTGATTGTTAAAATTGAAATTAGAAATCATGCACCCACTGTCAATCACTCGTTTAATACATTTTGTTAAGTTTTGCATTTCTAACCCATTCATTATTATTAATGAGAACCAAGAATACTGGTTCTTCTATACGATGGTACCGGTGTCAGTTAATTTGCGTCAGTACTGGGAGTCCCGGGAAAAAAATTGAACTTTAAATTCCCGGTACTTTTCCCTATCTCGAATTCATTCATTTGAATATATTTATATTGAAGTTTACTATTAATGAGAACTGGTTCTGCGATACCATGTTAAAACCGATGCCAGTTAATGTGCCCCAGTGAGTACCGTATCGGGAATCTCGGGAAAATTCGTAACCAGGAGTACCTGGGACTATGCCCTAGCATTATTTATCGATGTTATATAAACATTATCTGACTTCTAACCTTTACTTTGGCTAGCCATATTTGCATTGCAATCTCCTGAGACCGGAAACTTTCCGGTTTTGGGGGGATTGTGGAGACAGGTTCATTTGCCCAGGTAGCTACTAATTAAGCATCTTATCGTTGTTCACAAGTATGGAGAAAATTTAATATCGGGTTATCATTCAATGCCTTCCTAGCAAAGAAAATCCAGTATCCAGCCGTAGGGTTTGTGAGCCGATGGCGTAGCTTCTTTGACGTTCATAAGTGCTTGTAACAGCATAGACTGAATAAATGATATTAAATTTGAATTTAAATTTGATGCACGAGCCCCTACTGAACTGGTTCATGAACCTGTCTCCGCAGGCAGACTCTTAATAGCGCAATACAACTCTGCCCCCTTGTCATGTAACCCAAAAAGCTTCAGTTGACGACCGAGCAAGTCTATAGCTTTTATTGATATAGATGTAGAATCGTTAAATTTTTTCGCCCTGGCCTTTAGCGAAATAGCCAAGCCAATGCTAACTTACATCTTGTTCCTAATTCCCTAATTCGGTTGTCCACTGAGGCTGTAAGATTAACAGGATAAGAAACAGGTCAGTCCTTTCAACCTGAATCCTACTTTGAGGGATATGCTTGCTGATCAAGCGTGTCATTTTCATTAAGTTTCAACTTTTAATATTTCATTAAAATTTTAATTAGCATGAAAAAAGCTTTGCTTTACTGGCAAAGGTTTTTTACGCTGAAATGGTTCCTCCAACTAAACCAAACGCAAACTCAGTTGTTTTCGAGAGTCATAACGAGTCGTCTAGCTCGCAGGTTTTCCTCACGAACAAGCCGGGTTCTGAAAGGCTTTAGCACCAAAGACCACATCCATACGCTTCGGCAGGTTATACAGAAGACCGAGGAGTATAATTTGCTACTTTGCTTGGCGTTTGCGAACTATAAGAAAGCCTTCGATACGATAGAGACCTGGGCGGTGCTGCATTCTCTCCAGAGGTGCCAAGTGGACTATAGGTATTTCGAGGTGTTGAGGTACTTATACGAACATGCAACCATGTCGGACCGATTACAGAACCAGAACACAAATCCCATCCAACTTCAGCGAGGTGTGAGACAGGGAGACGTCATTTCTCGGAAACTGTTCACAGCTGCGTCGAAGGATATCTTTAAGCTCTTGGACTCGAAAGGACTCGGCATCAACATTGATGGCCAGTATCTGAAACATCTTCGTTTAGCCAATGATATAGTCCTTGCGGCTGAGACCTTGGAAGATCTGAAAACAATGCTCGAAGATCTCCGTAGTGCTTCCTAAACATTGGGTCTTAAGATGAACATGGAAAAGGCGAAAATCATGTTACCATGATACCCACTTCAGTTCACGTTGGGAACCCTACACTCGAAATGTTGACCACTACGTTTACCTTGGACATACAATCCAGTTAGGTAAGTCCAACTTCGAGAAAGAGATCTCCCGTCGAATCCAACTCGGATGGGCAGCATTCAGGAAGCTCCGTAAAATCATCGCGTCCAACTTACCGGAGTGTCTCAAGACGAAAGTCTATGACCAGTGTGTGTTGTCAGTGATGACTTATGGTAGTGAATCGTGGTCGCTAACTATGAGTATGCTCGGCGTTTCCCTACGTGATCGAATCTGATATAAGGAGATCCGTAGGAGAACTAAACTGATCAAAGCAACTGACATCGCTCGAAGGATTACTCGGCTGATATGGCTGTGGGCGGGGCACATAGAGAAGAACCAATGGCCGCTGGGGCGGAAAGGTTCTGGAATGGCGACCGCGCACGGGACGACGCTACGTGGGTAGGCCTCCGACAAAGTGGACCGACGGTCTGGTGAAGGTCAAGGGAAGCCGCTGGATGCGGGCAGCGCAGGACCGATCGTTGTGGAGATCCTTGGGGGAGTCTTATACCTAGCAGTGGGTGTCATGTGGCTTAAACGATGACTACGACTTGATGATCGAAGTTTAGATCCAAACATCTTTAAGGGCGCTTTCAGTTTAGACGTTTCTTGTCGGATCGCTGCGGTGCCGAAGCGGTGCATTTGTCGTTTTGCGCACGGACGGTCGTTTGTTTCCATACAAAGCGCGCGGTGCGGTTACAGTGCGGCGTCGGTATCTATTTTTGTGGCGGTACCGACGCCGCACAAAATATATTTTTGTTATAAGGTTGAACGCAAACCCCTTAGCAGAGACAGAAAGTAGCGTTGTTGCGAGCTTAACGCTTTATTATCTGATATATTTCGGTCTGAAATGGACAGCTATACTCTTCCCCTGCCATTAGACTAGCATAAATACGAATATGTACTTCACAATATATTCCAAAGACTGGCGTTCAATGCGTCGAAATCGGCTAAGCGTTTTGATTCTTTTATCTTCTGTACCGCGCTAGAGTGTAACTTCTTACCTGTTCTTGTGTTTCCGAATACTTACAAACCCGGGGATTCTAAATCCCTAATGAATACCTTCTAGGCTCATCGTTGAATGTATGATACTCCTAGCTTATCATTAGGCGGTATAACAGGGCAGTGACCTATTTATCAGAGTGAGACAGCAATAGCCAGACAGTAATATTAATATTTCAATAGTACGTTATAGTATAAAAGCTGAATTTTGTGTGTGTTACGCGGGGAACTACCAAAAAATAGTTTCACAGCAGCAGCACTTTCTATGGTTCTTTCATCTTGCGTCTAACATTTTCATTTATGCACACATTTTAAACAGCTCAATAATACAAAAAAGCTTTAGGGTTTCTCAGTACCGGGAGTAGCGATATTCCCGGTTCTCTTAAAGGAGTATCGGACCCGGTTCCTGTAAATCTACGACTATGCCGTATTTCGTAAGTATAAGCTATAAATTTTGTTTTGCTGACTCTACTTAAAGCAGAATACTTTTTTATATGATATATAAAAAAATAAAAACTACCGAAAAGCGATAGGTACCTGTAAGTAAAAGTGAATCTACTAAATAACTCATATAGGTATAATATCTGCTCTGCTATGCGACCGACGACCCGGACAGGGACACCCTGTCATTCTTTCACTTGCATAAAAGTAACAGTATTGAAAATTAGATGTGACCTGCGTCTGCATAGTAGATTAACGCTTAATATAGACTGTGATGATAATCTCTACATAACCGAACAACGGCGTGTGTTCTTTCGTTCATCAATTCAATCCTTACCTAATCTGATCTAATCACGGGATAATCTAATTAGTAGGTACCGAATATAACCCGACTGAGACGGAGGACGCCGCGATGTCACACGGTCCACGCGTATAGGTAGGTCGACCGCGCCGGGCTTGCCGCCTGCGCTTCGTTCGCATCGCGCGCTATGTACCTACTAACTTCGTGCGCTTTTTTGTATTTTTTCTTAATTAATAAAGCCGTGCACTAATATGACACAAATTCACACTGTCCATCAATCATGCATTTTTAATATCAAATAAGTAAATTCTAATAATTGTAATATTTTTTTAAAGCACTTATAGCTCGGACAAACAAATAAATTAAAAATACTAAAATCCCATGCCTGAATCTGGCACAAATTTATTTCATGGGTTTATTTAAGTAATCTGCAGATTACGGTACTAGTTATTTAAACTCTAATTTTTTTTTGCCTTAGTTATTAATGTACTGACTTTAAGTCACTTTCCCCTGGACGAATGTGACACAAACTAGGTTTGTACACTACGCAGGCTATCTTAAATTCAATACCATTGCGTTTTTTATCTTGAAATCAATTTTGTAAGTTCTATTTTGAATTATTCATATCCACCACAAATATTCGAATTTCTATAGATGCATAGGCAAGAAATGACACAAAACGCAAAAATAAGCTTTTTATATGCAAATACATCCACAGGCAAGTTTTTATAAACTTTAGAATTTTTGAAGGTTTTGTCTACAAAATAACTCAGCGCGATCGGTCTAATAGTTACACCCAGAAAGACTGTTGATTCTACTAAATCTAATTTACTCGTCGTGGAGATCCTTGGGGGAGGCTTATACCCAGCAGTGGGTGTCATGTGGCTGAGACGACGAGTAACGCCAAGGTACCTAATTTGGGTCACTCTATTAAGAACAGTATCGTTCAGTTTGTAGTCAACCAATATTGGTCCTATTTTTTAGTGAAACTTATAACATGGCATTTGCCTAAATTTAAAATAACTTTTTTTCATTGCATAAGGTTTCAAAAATTCTAAGATCAGCTTGTAATAAATCGCATTCACATACATAAATTATACCATACATAATTTTATAAATAAATACACGTGTAGCTTTACATATTTCATATACTATATATATACTTACACATAGTGTAATGAAAATAAAGATAAAAAAGAAACTTCACTTCATCTGTACACGTATAATTTATTTAACTAAAATTTGCCGAAAATGTTACACAAAATATATTTAAAGTAAGTAAAATAAATACCGCAAACGTTGAAATTAAAATAAAAAATTAAGGGCAAAAAATTATCCGAATTACCCCAAAAAAATTATTTAACTTAAAAAAGGGAAATTGCATAATTATAAAAAAAAACGGCGTGGTCGGGTGGTGTTGATGGGCATGGGTGTGATGGGATGAGAGCCGACGGTTTGTAAAAATGAAACTTGGTAGCCCGACGGTGGGGTTATTGGGATTTGGAAAATATTTCACTGGTGATTCAATCGATCACCAGTGAAATCGGATTTAGATGGGAGGATAACACTTCTTAATAAAGGTTAAAACATTAATTAAAATATAAAAAAACACCAAAAATATCGGAACTTAAAAACTAAAACCGGATATATAAAAGAAAAGACAATAGCTACAATGTAGTCCCGTGTACCGATCCGGCCACAAGCACGGGCAACCCGGGCACCGACGGCCCGTCCGGAACCGCTATACGCACAAACGGTCGTGCAGGAGCACCGGCGAGACGACCGTCCGCCCCCAGCCCTCCGTAAGCCGGACAGGAAGGTTCCCAGGCGGAGACCACCACGTGAACGACGGGAGACAGCGGGCAACGAGGTCCTCGGTTAGCCCGTACGGTTTAGCTAAAACACAAACACACCCTATCACTACTACATCCACACGAAAGTAACTAGCAAACTCAAAACCCACCCCTACTGCATCGGAAATACCCTCGACTTACCCAGTAAACCTGGCTTCCAAATTAAATTACACGGTTATAGCGGCTGAATTACACAGCCGCCATAGAACAGGATAGCAATGGCTTATTTGCCAATTCTTCGAAGCACACAACTTCTAAAAAAAATAACACGCCACGACGAATTCAAGAAAATATTTGACGAAAAAAATCCAAACAGATCGCCTTGACAACGCAAACAGAAAAAAACTCATTTGAAAATTCAAAAGTGACACAAGAAAAACTGCCAGCAAATAAACATGGAGGTTTTACATATTTAAAGATAGGACCATACACAATTGAAAGATAATTAATTCGGCGGCGCCGAAGGTCGACAACTAGTAGCGGTTATTTAACGCTACAATAGGTATTGAAAGTAATTTATATTAATAATATATGAATAAATCAACAATGCTACTATATTTTGGAAACACCAATAACATTTTACAGAGGTTTTAATCACACATGTAGAAAAAAGTTCCAACATATTATGAAGTTAATATATTACACGTAGGTACACTAACTTTCACAAAACGGTACACATAATACAATACGCACATCTCAACCGTCGCGCGTTGTATTATTATCCTCTATAATATTATATTAGATATTTTCCACGAAGTTGCTCCCCGAAAGGCGGCGAGATTGGGCCCTATTGGTCGGTAACTTCGCGGCCCACTAGACCGTCACGTCTCGATAAGTTTGGATCTATACTCAATTACATTTGACCGTGAGCCGATAAGGTTGAGCCCATTTTTAACTGACTTAAAAAAGTAAGTTGTGTTGAATGTTTTTTGTGCGTAAAATGTAAAGAATTTGTTTTTAAAGAGCGATATGTAAATTAATAAACGTCGTTTTTGGACTAACAAAAATAATAAAAAATACACATTCATATCATCTTATTATTTTATATCAATTTTAATTACTTCACGAACAAATCAATAAAGGACTGAGCTTAGTGGCGTCTATCCAGCTTTACCTAGATAAAAATGATATGGCAAAAAGAAAATAAAAAAATGAGAAGATAAGGTCGGTTAATATCGCAATCATTTAAAATTGAAAGGACACATAATTTTCAACTATTAACGAAATGCATATAAACTATGAAAAAATTTGATTTGTATCTAATACTTTGTAGATAATATATATTTTATGCTGATATAGAAATCTATGTTTCAGAACCTTGAACTCTTATTTTAGGATATTTCTTAACTTACTAATGAATATAAATAATTATCATGCTTAGGTTGAATGTTAAAACTAAATAACTAGTGCAATGGAAACCGTTCGAGCTTGAGCAAGCGTTTAAATTTCAACGGTTCATAATTATAAAGCCACATCAAATCCTTTTGATGCAATATGCATAGGCTCGGTACTGCTATCACATGGGCGAAATGCATATTGCATATTTTATTGTGCAAATGTGGCTGCTTGACAATACATGAACTTACGGGCCTCACTGACAGGAGCACCAATTTATTCCTCTATACTCAAATCACTTTCTAAAGTAATTTTAAAAAAATATATAAAATCCATTTTTGTTCAGATGTTTTCGTGATTGAGTAAAAACACGTCCAATAATGTAAACATCCATACTTTCATATTTATCTTAAGCAGTAGGATGACAACAACTAGCATCCGCACTCGACCGCGTCTGCATTATCCTAACATCATCCTATTAATCTTCTTCTTCCCATTCAGTCATCAAAGTTTTCAACAAGAGTAATCTTAAATATTGATCGGGTAAAAAGGTGTATACTTAGCCATTAAAAAATGTTAAATTGACTGTTTATGAAAAAAATTAACTTCAATCACAATTTCTTATAAGATAAATATGGGTAGGAAAACACTTTTTCTCATTTTTACTAGTATATATTATTATTGTCGGAGTTATTATTTAGTGTTTGTATTTACGCATGCCTGTCGTCACCCAAGATTATTTCCAATGGTCCAATGGTCTGGCCGCTCACTTTTTTTTGTCTAGATTTTTTAAATCGAAATTGCGACTCAGTTCATGCGGTGACAGGGTTAAGTCCATATAATTTTTTTAGGCCTTAGTATTAACTACCTATTGGAAATAATCTTGTGTCTGGCCGCTCACTTTTTTTTTGTCCCGATTTTTTTACTCGAAATAGTTACTCAGTTCATGCGGTGACAGGGTTAAGTCCATATATTTTTTTTAGGCCTTAATAGGAACTACCTATTGAAATTAATCTCGGGTCTGACCGCTCACTTTTATTTTTTTGGACCAGAATGCCTGATGTCCTTTGTGTGAATGTTAACAAACGCCAGTGTTTGT